>JAWZYU010000038.1:3944533-5346200 GCA_038380435.1 Ryuthela nishihirai
AAAGCATATATAAAATCATTCTATATCAATACTTGATCGAAACAAACCATCAGATTCTCACACTGACAGCAAATTGAAGAATTGTTAGCACAGGAATAGGTTTTTGCTTCGTTGAAGTTTATATTTTGGTGAATAATTCGATATTTTCCTAATTCTATGCACCTATATGATAAGTTAGCAATAGAATCTCACTATATAATACGAGGTGATGAATATAGAGCAATATGTTGTGAAACAGACTGTAAATTCAAAAGTTATTACACTCCATACGGCTCTTACTAAGTTTTATGCGTGGAAAACAGAAATAAAAAAGGTATTTTAAAACATAAATTTATTTTTTTCAAAATTTTATGCAGTGAAAATGTTTCTAACACATACAATATCATTCTATATCAAGCCTTGATCGAAGCAAACATTCAGATTTTCACTCCGTCAATAAATTGAAGAGCTGTTAGCACAGGAATAGCTTTTTGCTTTGTTTCAGGCGTTGAAATCAGCGTTGAAATCAGCGTTGAAACTGATATCTTGCTGAATATTTCGATATTTTCGTAATTCTATACACCTATATTATACTTTAGCCATAGAATTTCAATACATCATACGAGATAATGAATATCAATCATTATGTTGTGCATATGACTGTAAATTCAAAAGTTATTACCCTCCACATAGCTTTTACCTATGTTTTATGCTTGAAAACAGAAATAAAAGAGCTATTTTAAAATATAAATTGAGTTTTTTGAAAATTTTATGCAGCGAAAACGTTTTTAACGCATAGAATGTCATTCTATATCAAGCCTTGATCGAAGCAAATGATCAGATTGTCATTCTGAAAATAAATTGAAGAGCTGTTAGCACAGGAATAGTTTTTGCCTCGTTTTAGGCGTTTAAAACCGCGATCGAACTCATGTATTGGTCGATATTACAATATTTTCGTAGTTGGAAGCACCTCAATTATACATTAGCCATAGAATCCCACTATATGTTACGAGATAATGAATTTCAAGCATTATGTTGTGCATATGACTGAAAATTCAAAAGTTATTACCCTCCATATAGCTTTTACCTATGTTTTATGCGTGAAAACAGCAATGAAAAAGCTCTTTTAAAATATAATTTTTTTTTTCAAAATTTTATGCAGTGAAAATATTTCTAAAGCATAGAATATCATTCTATATCAATACTTGATCGAAAGAAACCATCCGATTCTCACACTGACAGTAAATTGAAGATTTCTTACCACAGGAATAGTTTTTTGCTTCATTTTCGGCGTTTAAATCAGCGTTGAAATATACATTTTTGTGAATAATTCGATATTTTCCTAATTTTATGCACCTATATTATACATTAGCCATAGAATCTAACTATATAATACGAGGTGATGAATACAGAGCAATATGTTGTGAAACAGACTGTAAATTCAAAAGTTATTACACTCCATACAGCTTTTACCTAAGTTTTATGCGTGGAAAACAGAAATAAAAAAGCTATTTTAAAATATAAATTGATTTTTTTGAAACTTTTATGCAGCGAAAACGTTTCTAACGCATAGAATGTCATTTTATATCAAGCCTTGATCGAAGCCAATGATCAGATTGTCACTCTGAAAATAAATTGAAGAGCTGTTAGCACACGAATAGTATTAGATTTGTTTTAGGCGTTGAAAACAGCGTTCGAACTCATATTTTGGTCCATATTACGATATTTTGGAATCGAAGCACCTCAATTATACATTAGCCATAGAATCCCACTATATGTTACGATATTATGAATTTCAAGCATTATGTTGTGCATATGACTGTAAATTCAAAACTTATTACCCTCCATATAGATTTAACCTATGTTTTATGCGTGAAAACAGAAAGCAGACGGTAAATTAGAAAGTTATTAAACTCCACATAGCTTTTATCTATGTTTTATGCGTCGTAAACAGAAACAAAAAAACTATTTTAAACAATAAATTAATTTTTTTCAAAATTTTATGCAGGGAAAATGTTTCTAACGCATAGAACATCATTCTATATCTAGCCTTGATCGAAGCAAACATTCAGATTTTCACTCCGTCAATAAATTGAAGAGCTGTTAGCACAGGAATAGCTTTTTGCTTTGTTTTAGGCGTTGAAATCAGCGTTGAAATCAGCGTTGAAACTGATATCTTGCTGAATATTGCGATATTTTCATAATTCTATACACCTATATTATACTTTAGCCATAGAATTTCAATACATGATACGAGATAATGAATACCAATCATTATGTTGTGCATATGACTGTAAATTCAAAAGTCATTACCCTCCATATAGCTTTTACCTATGTTTTATGCTTGAAAACAAAAATAAAAGAGCTATTTTAAAATATAAATTGATTTTTTTGAAAATTTTATGCAGCGAAAACGTTTTTAACGCATAGAATGTCATTCTATATCAAGCCTTGATCGAAGCAAATGATCAGATTGTCATTCTGAAAATAAATTGAAGAGCTGTTAGCACAGGAATAGTTTTTGCTTCGTTTTAGGCGTTTAAAACCGCGATCGAACTCATGTTTTGGTCGATATTACAATATTTTCGTAGTTGGAAGCACCTCAATTATACATTAGCCATACAATCCCACTATATGTTACGAGATAATGAATTTCAAGCGTTATGTTGTGAAACAGATGGTAAATTAAAAAGTTATTAAACTCCATATAGCTTTTATCTATGTTTTATGCGTCGAAAACAGAAATAAAAAAGATATTTTAAAACATAAATTGATTTTTTTCAAAATTTTATGTAGTGGAAATGTTTCTAACGAATAGAATGTCATTCTATATCAAGCCCTGATGGAAGCAAATCATCAGATGGTCACTCTGACAATAAATTGAAGAGCTGTTAGCACAGGAATAGCTTTTAGCTTCGTTTTAGACGTTTAAAAGTGCATTCGAACTCATATTTTGTCGATATTACGATATTTTCGTAGTTGGAAGCACCTCAATTATTCATTAGCCATACAATCAAACTATATGTTACGAGATAATGAATTTCAAGCATTATGTTGTGCATATGACTTTAAATTCAAAAGTTATTACCCTCCATATAGCTTTTACCTATGTTTTATGCGTGGAAAACAGCAATAAAAAAGCTATTTTAAAACATAATTTTTTTTTTCAAGATTTCATGCAGTGAAAATATTTCTAAAACATAGAATATCATTCTATATCAATACTTGATCGAAACAAACCATCAGATTCTCACACTAACAGTAAACAGTATATTGAACATTTGTTAGCACAAGAATAGCTTTTTTGCTCCGTTTTAGGCCTTTAAATCACCGTTGAAATTTATATCTTGGTGAATAATTCGATATTTTCCTATTTCTATGGTCCTATTTTATACGTTAGCCATAGAATCTCACTATATAATGCGAGGTGATGAATATAGAGCAATATGTTGTGAAACAGACTGTAAATTAAAAAGTTATTACCCTCCATACAGCTTTTATCTAAGTTTTATGCGTGGAAAACGGAAATAAAAAAGCTGTTTTAAAACATAAATTGATTTTTTTAAAAATTCTATGCAGGGAAAATGTTTCTAACGCATAGATTGTCATTTTATATCAAGCCTTGATCAAAATAAACCGTCAGATTTTCATTCCGTCAATAAATTGAAGAGCTGTTAGCACAGGAATATCTTTTAGCTTTGTTATAGGCGTTTAAAACAGTGTTCGAAATCATATTTTGGTCGATATTACAATATTTTTGTAGTTCGAAGCACCACAATTATACATTAGCCATAGAATCCCACTATATGTTACGAGATAATGAATTTCAAATATTATGTTTTACATTTGACTGTAAATTCAAAAGTTATTACCCTCCATATAGCTTTTACCTATGTTTTATGCGTGGAAAACAGATATAGAACATCTATTTTAAAACATAAATTGTTTTTTTTTCAAAATCTTACACAGTGAAAATGTTTCTAAAGCGTAATATGTCATTCTATTCAAGCCTTGATCGAAACAAACCAACAGATTTTTACACTGACAGTAAGTTGAAGATTTGTTAGCACAGGAATAGCTTTTTGCTTCGTTTTAGGCGTTTAAATCAGCGTTGAAATTTATATTCTCGTGAATAATTCGATATTTTACTAATTCTATGCACCTATATTATACGTTAGCCATAGAATCTCACTATATAATACGAGGTGATGAATATAGAGCAATATATTGTAAAACAGACTGTAAATTCAAAAGTTATTACACTCGATATAGCTTTTATCTATGTTTTATGCGTGCAGATCAGAAGTAGAAAAAGCTATTTTAAAACATAAATTAATTTTTTTCAAAATTTTATGCAGGGAAAATGTTTCTAACGCATAGAATGTGCCTATATCAAGCCTTGATCGAAGCAAACTGTCAGATTTTCATTCCGTCAATAAGCTTTTACCTATGTTTTATGCGTGGAAAACAGATATAGAACATCTATTTTAAAACATAAATTGTTTTTTTTTCAAAATCTTACACAGTGAAAATGTTTCTAAAGCGTAATATGTCATTCTATTCAAGCCTTGATCGAAACAAACCAACAGATTTTTACACTGACAGTAAGTTGAAGATTTGTTAGCACAGGAATAGCCTTTAGCTTTGTTTTAAGCGTTGAAAACAGCGTTGAAATTGATATTTTTGTGAATATTTCGATATTTTCGTAATTCTATACACCTATATTACACTTTAGCCATAGAATCTCACTATATAATACGAGGTGATGAATATAGAGCAATATGTTGTAAAACAGACGGTAATTTAAAAAGTTATTAAACTCCATATAGCTTTTATCTATGTTTTATACGTCGAAAACAGAAATAAAAAAGCTATTTTAAAACATAAATTTTATTTTTCACAATTTTATGCAGTGAAAATATTTCTAAAACCTAGAATATCATTCTAAATCAAGCCTTAATCGAAACAAACCATCAGATTGTCACTCTGACAATAAATTGAAGAGCTGTTAGCACAGGAACAGCTTTTAACTTCGTTTTAGGTGTTTGAAACAGCGTTCGAATTCATATTTTGGTCGATATTACGATATTTTCATAGTTCGAAGCACCTCAATTACACATTAGGTATAGAATCGCACTATATGTTACGAGATAATGAATATCAAGCATTATATTGTGGATATGACTATAAATTCAAAAGTTATTACCCTCCATATTCCTTTTACCTATGTTTTATGCGTGAAAACAGAAATAAAAAATTTATGTTTTAATAAATTTTTTTTTTCAAAATTTTATGCAGGGAAAATGTTTCTAATGCATAGAATGTCATTCTATATCAAGCCTTGATCGAAGCAAACCGTCAGATTGTCATTCTGACAATAAATTGAAGAGATGTTAGCACAGGAATAGCGTTTAGCTTTGTTTTAGGCGTTGAAAAAAGCGTTCAAACTGACATTTTGGTGAATATTTCGATATTTTGGTAATTCTATACACCTATATTATACTTTAGCCATAGGATCTGAATATATGATACGAGAAAACGAATATCAATCATTATGTTGTGCATATGACTGTAAATTCAAAAGTTATTACCCTTTTACCTATGATTTAAGCGTAAAAACAGAAATAAAATTGGTATTTTAAAACATAAATTAATTTTTTTCAAAATATTATGAAGTGGAAATGTTTCTAACGCATAGAATATCATTCTATATCACTACTTGATCGAAACAAACCATCAGTTTTTTACACTGACAGTAAATTGAAGATTGGTTGGCACAGGAATAACTTTTTGCTTCGTTTTAGGCGTTTAAATCAGCGTTCAAATATATATTTTCCTGAATAATTCGATATTTTCCTAATTCTATGCACCTATATTATACGTTAGCCATCGAATCTCACTATATAATACGAGGTGATGAATATAGAGCAATATGCTGTGAAACAGACTACAAATTCAAAAGTTGTTAGACTGCATATAGCTTTTATCCATGTTTTATGCGTTCAAAATAGAAATAGAAAAGCTATTTTAAAACATGAATTAATTTGTTTCGAAATTTTATGCAGGGAAAATGTTTGTAACGCATAGAATGTCATTCTATATCAAGCTTTGATCGAAGCAAATGATCAGATTCTCACTCTGACAATAAATTGAAGAGCTGTTACCACAGGAATAGCTTTTTGCTTCGTTTTAGGCGTTTAAAACATTTTTCGAACTCATATTTTCGTCGATGTTACGATATTTTCGCAGTTGGAAGCACCTCAATTATACATTACCAATAGAATCCCACTATATGTTACGAGATAAATAATTTCAAGCATTATGTTGTGCATATGACTGTAAATTCAAAAGTTATTACCCTCCATATAGCGTCTACCTATGTTTTATGCGTAAAAACAGCAATAAAAAAAGCTATTTTGAAACATAATTTTTTTTTTCAAAATTTTGTGCAGTGAAAATATATCTATAGCATACAATATTATTCTACATCAATACTTGATCGAAACAAACCATCAGATTCTGACACTGAGAGTAAAATGAAGATTTGTTAGCACAGGAATAGCATTTTGCTTCCTTTAGGCCTTCAAAACAGCTTTCGAACTCATATTTTGGTCGATACTACGATATTTTTCGTAGTTCGAAGCACCTCAATTATACATTAGCCATAGAATCCCACTATATGATACGAGAATATTAATCATTATGTTGTGCATATGACCGTAAATTCAAAAGTAATTACCCTCCATATAGCTTTTGCCTATGTTCTATGCGTGAAAACTGAAATAAAAAAGCTATTTTAAAACATGAATTTTATTTTTCACAATTTTATGCAGTGAAAATATTTCTAAAACCTAGAATATCATTCTAAATCAAGCCTTAATCGAAACAAACCATTAGATTCTCACAATGACTGTAAATTGATGATTTGTTAGTTAGATTTAGTTTAAAATATGTTTTAATACTATATTATGTTTTAAAATACTTTTTGTTGGTGTTTTCATTCATAAAACTTTGGTAAAAGCTATATCGAGGGTAATAACTTTTGAATTTACAGTCATATGCACAACATAATGGTTGAAATTCATTATTTCTTAACATATATTGGGATTCTATGGCTAATGTATAATTGAGGTGCTTCCAACTACGAAAATATCCTAATATCGACCAAAATATGAGTTGGAATATGTTTTAAACGTCTAAAACGAACTAAAAAGCTATTCCTGTGCCAACAGCTGTTCAATTTATTGTCAGAGTGAGAATCTGATCATTTGCTTCGATCAAGGTTTGATATAGAATGACATTCTATGCGTTAGAAACATTTTCATGCATAAAATTTTGAAAAAAATCAATTTATGATTCAAAATAGCTTTTTCATTTTTGTTTTCACGCAAAAACATAGGTATAAGCTATATGGAGGGTAATAACTTTTGAATTTACAGTCATATGCACAACATAATGCTTGAAATTCATTATCTTGTAACATATAGTGGGATTCTATGGCTAATGTATTATTGAGGTGCTTCGAACTACGAAAATATCGTAATATCGATCAAAATGCTTGTTTGAACGCTGTTTTCAACGCTTAAAACAAAGCTAAAAGCTATTCGTGTGCTAACAGCTCTTCATTTTATTTTCAGAGTGACAATCTGATGATTTGCTTCGATCAAGGCTTGATATAGAATGACATTCTATGCGTTAGAAACATTTTCCCTGCATAATATTTTGAAAAAAATTAATTTATGTTTTAAAATAGCTTTTCTCTTTCTGTTTTCGACGCATAAATCATAGATAAAAGCTATACGGAGTTTAATAACTTTTTAATTCACCGTCTGTTTCACAAATATCAGTTAATATTCATCACCTCGTATTATATAGTGAGATTCTGTGGCTGAAGTATAATATAGGTGCATAGAATTAGTAAAATGTCGAATTATTCACAAAAATGTAAATTTCAACGCTGATTTAAACGCCTTAAACGAAGCAAAAATTTATTCCTGTGCTAACAAATGTTGAATTTACAGTCAGTGTGAGGATCTCATGGTTTGTTTCGATCAAGGCTTGATATAGAATGATATTCTATGTTTTAGAAATACTTTCACGGCATAAAATTTTGAAAGAAAAAAATTTTATGCTTTAAAATAGCTTTTCTATTTCTGTTTTCGACGCATAAAACATAGATAAAAGCTATATGGAGTTTAATAACTTTTCAATTTACCGTCTGTTTTACAACATCTTGCTTTATATTCATCACCTCGTATTATATAGTGAGATTCTATTGGTAACGTATAATAGAATAGGAAATTAGATATTAGAACATTATTAGAAAGAAACATTTTAAAACATAGAATTAGGAAAATATCGAAATATTCACCAAAATATCAGTTTCAACGCTGTTTTAAACGCCTAAAACAGAGCTAAAAGCTATTCCTTTAATAGCAGCTCTTCAATTTATTGACGGGGTGAAAATCTGACGGTTTGCTTCGATCAAGGCTTGATATAGAATGACATTCTATGCGTTAGAAACATTTTCCCTCCGTAAAATTTTGAAAAAAATTAATTTATGTTTTAAAATAGCTTTTCTATTTCTGTTTTCGACGCATAATAACACATAGAAAAAAGCTTTATGGAGTTTAATAACTTTTTAATTTACCGTCTGTTTCACAACATATTGCTCTATAATCATCACCTGGTATTATATAGTGAGATTCTATGGCTAACGTAATATATGTGCATAGAATTAGGAGAATATCGAATTATTCCCTAAAATATAAATATTAATGCTGATTTAAACCCTTAAAACGAAGCAAAAAGCTATTCCTGTGCTAACAAATCTTCAATATACTGTTAGTGTGAGAATCTGATGGTTTGTTTCGATCAAGTATTGATATAGAATGATATTCTATGCGTTAGAAATATTTTCGCTGCATAAAATTTTGAAAAAATAAAATTTATGTTTTCAAATACCTTTTCTATTTCTGTTTTCGACGCATAAAACATAGGTAAAAGCTATATGGAGGGTAATAACTTTTGAATTTTCAGTCATATGCAGAATATAATGCTTGAAATTCATTATCTCGTATCATATAATTAGAGTCTATGGCTAATGTATAGTTTAGGTGCATCGAACTACGAAAATATCGTAATATTGACCAAAATATTAGTTCGAATGCTGTTTCAAACGCATAAAACGTAGCTAAAAGCTATTCCTGTGCTAACAACTGTTCAAATTAATGTCAGAGTGAGAATCTGATATTTTCTTTCGATCAAAGCACGATATAGAATGACATTCTATGGCTTAAACACATTTTCACTACATAGAATTTTGAAACAAAAATCCATTTATGTTTCAAAATAGCTGTTTTATTGTTGTTTTCCACGCATAAATCATAGGTAAAAGCTACATTTATTGTAATAATTTTGAATTTACAGTCACTTTCACAACATAATGATTGATATTCATTATCTCGTATTATATAATCAGATTCTATGGCTAAAGTATAATTTAGTTGAATAGAATTACGAAAATACGGAATTATTCACCAAAATATAAATTTCAACGCTGATTTAAAGACCTAAAAACGAAGCAAAAAGCTATTCCTCTGCTAACAAATCTTCAATTTACTGTCAGTGTGAGAATCTGATGGTTCGTTTCGATCAAGTATTGATATAGAATGATATTCTATGCTTCAGAAATATATTTAGTGTATAAAATTTTGAAAAAAAAAATTTATGTTTTAAAATAGCTTTTTTTATTGCTGTTTTCACGCATAAAACATAGGTAAAAGCTATATGGAGGGTAATAGCTTTTGAATTTACAGTCATATGCAAAATGTATTGTTTGAAATTCATTATCTCGTAACATATAATGGGATTCTATTGGTAATGTATAATTGAGGTGCTTCCAACTACGAAAATATCGTAATATCGACCAAAATGTGAGTTCGAACGCTGTTTTAAACGCCTATAACGAAGCTAAAACTATTTCTGTGCTAACCACTCTTCAATTTAATGTCAGAGGAGGAATCTGATGTTTTGTTTCGATCAAGGCTTGATATAGAATGACATTGTATGCCTTAAGAACATTTTCACTGCAAAGAGTTTTGAAAAAAAATCCATTTATGTTTCAAAATAGCTGTTTTACTGTTGTTTTTTATGCATAAATCATAGGTAAAAGGTGTATGGAGTGTAGTTACTTTTGAATTTACAGTCAGTATCACAACATATTGCTTGATATTCATTATGTCGTATTACATAATGAGATTCTATGGCTAAAGTATAGTTTAGGTGCGTAGAATTACGAAAATATCGAAATATTCACTAAAATATCAATTTCAACGCTGTTTTCAACGCCTAAAACAAAGAAAAAAGCTATTCCTGTGTTAACAACTCTTCTATTTAATGTCAGAGTGAGAATCTGATGGTTTGCTTCGATCAAGCCTTGATATAGGATTACATTCTGTGCTTGAAAAACATTTTCAGTGCAAAAAAAGTTTGAAAAAAACGATTCATGTTTCAAAACAGCTTTTATTTTTCGCTGTTTTCCACGCATAAAACCATAGGTAAAAGCTATAAGGTCTTAATAGCTTTCGAATTTACAGTCTGTTTCATAACATATTGTTCTATATTGATCACCTCGTATTATATAGTGAGATTGTATGGCTAACGTATATTATACGTGCATAGAATTACGAAAATATCGAATTATTCACCAAAATATAAATTTCAAGTCTGTTCTCAACGCCTAAAACAAAGCTGAAAACTATTCCTGTGCTAACAGCTCTTCGATTTACTGTCAGTGTGACAATCTGATGGTTCGTTTCGATCAAGGCTTGATATAGAATGACACTCTATGCCTTAAACACATTTCCACTGCATAGAATTTTGAAAAAAATCCATTTATGTTTCAAAATAGCTGTTTTATTTCTGTTTTCCACGCATAAAACATAGGTAAAAGCTAAATGGAGTGCACTAACTTTTGAATTTACAGTCATATGCAGAATATAATGCTTGAAATTCATTATCTCGTATCATATAGTTAGGGTCTATGGCTAATGTATAATTTAGGTGCATCGAACTACGAAAATATCGTAATATTGACCAAAATATCAGTTCCAATGCTGTTTTAAACGCCTAAAACGTAGCTAAAAGCTATTCCTGTGCTAACAACTCTTCAATTTAAAGTCAGAGTGAGAATCTGATATTTTCTTTCGATCAAAGCACGATATAGAATGACATTCTATGCCTTAAATACATTTTCACTATATAGAATTTTGGAACAAAAATCCATTTATGTTTCAAAATAGCTGTTTTATTGTTGTTTTATACGCATAAATCATAGGTGAAAGCTATATGGATTGTAATAATTTTGAATTTACACTCATATGCACAACATAATGATTGATATTCATTATCTCGTATTATATAATCAGATTCAGTGGCTAAAGTATAATTTAGCTGAAGAGAATTACGAAAATAACGAATTATTCACCAAAATATATATTTGATCGCTGATTTAAACGCCTAAAATGAAGCAGAAAACTATTCCTGAGCTAACAAATCTTCAATTTACTGTCAGTGTGAGAATCTGATGGTTCGTTTCGATCAAGTTTTGATATAGAATGATATTGTATGCTTTAGAAATATTTTCACTGCATAGAATTTTGAAAAAAATCAATTTATGTTTCTAAATAGCTGTTTTATTTCTGTTTTCCACGCATAAAACATAGGTAACTTTTGAATTTACAGTCATATGCACAACATAATGCTTGAAATTCATTATCTCGTATCATATAGTTAGAGTCTATGGCTAATAAGTAATTCAGGTGCATCGAACTACGAATATATCGTAATATTGACCAAAATATCAGTTCCAATGCTGTTTTAAACGCCTAAAACGAAGCTAAAAGCTAATCCTGTGCTAACAACTCTTCAATTTAATGTCAGAATGACAATCTGATGGTTTCTTTCGATCGAGGTATAAAATGACATTCTGTGCCTTAAGAATATTTTCACTGTAGAGAGTTTTGAAAAAAACCCATTTATGTTTCAAAATAGCTGTTTTATTGCTGTTTTCCAAGCATAAATCATAAGAAAAAGCTATATGGAGTGTAATAAGTTTTGAATTTACAGTCATATGCACAACATAAAGATTGATATTCATTATCTCGTAACATATAGTGAGATTCTATGGCTAAAGTATAATTTAGGTGTACTGAATTACGAAAATATCGAAATATTCACCAAAATATCAGTTTCAACGCTGTTTTCAACGCCTAAAACAAAGCTAAAGGCTATTCCTGTGCTAATAGTTCTTCAATTTATTGTCATAATGAGAATCTGATGGTTTGTTTAAATGAATCCTTGATATAGCATTCTATATCATATAGAATATATATATATAAAATTATATATATATATAATTCTTTTATATATATACAATTTTATATATATATAATATAAATAATTATTTCAAGCACATTCTATGCTTGAAAAATATTTTCACTGCATACAATTTTGAAAAAATCGATTTATGTTTCAAAGCAGCTGTTTTGGCGTTGTTTTCCACGCATAAAACATAGGTAAAAGCTATATGGATTTAATAACTTTCGAACTTACAGTCTGCTTCATAACATATTGCTCTATATTCATCACCTCGTATTATATAGTGAGATTGCATGGCTAACGGATAATTACGAAAATATCGAAATCTTCATTAAAATATCGATTTCAACGCTGTTTCCAACGTCTAAAACAAAGAAAAATGCTATTCCTGTGCCAACAACTCTTCAATTTTATGTCAGAGTGAGAATCTGATGGTTTCTTTCGATCAAGGCTTGATACAGAATGACATTCTATCCTTAAGGATATTTTCACTGCAGAGAGTTTGGAAAAAAATCCATTTATGTTTCAAAACAGTTGTTTTATTGTTGTTTCCCACGCATAAATCACAGGTAAAAGCTATATGAAATGTAATAAATTTTGAATTTACAGTCATATGCACAACAAAATGATTGATATTCATTATCTCGTATCATATAGTGAGATTCGATGGCTGAAGTATAATTTAGGTGTATGGAATTACGAAAATATCGAAGTATTCACCAAAATATCAGTTTCAACGCTGTTTTCAACGCCTAAAACAAAGCTAAAAGCTATTCCTTTGCTAACAGCTCTTCAATTTATTGTCAGTTTGAGAATCTGATGGTTTGTCTCGATCAAAGCTTGATATAGAATAACATTCTATGCCTTAAACACATTTTCACTGCATAGAATTTTGAAAAAAAAAGATCCATTTTTGAAATTCATTATCTCGTATGATATAGTCTCGTATGATATATATCTCGTGATCATATATCTCGTATGATCTCGTATGATTATATCGTATGATATAATTCATTATCTCGTATAATTTGCAGTAGTATTACAACATATTGCTTGATATTCATTATGTCGTATGGCTAAAGTATAATTTAGGTGCATAGAATTACGAAAATATCGAAATATTCACTAAAATATCAATTTCAACGCTGTTTACAACGCCTAAGCGAAAGAAAAAAGCTATTCCTGTGCTAACAAACTCTTCTATTTAATGTCAGAGTGAGAATCTGATGGT
The DNA here is from genome assembly GCA_038380435.1 of Ryuthela nishihirai. Taxonomy (NCBI): domain Eukaryota; kingdom Metazoa; phylum Arthropoda; class Arachnida; order Araneae; family Heptathelidae; genus Ryuthela; species Ryuthela nishihirai. Next base: position 3,958,125 of record JAWZYU010000038.1, read on the forward strand.
TTGTTTCGATCAAGCCTTGATATAGAATGACTTTCTGTGCTTGAAATACATTTTCACTGCATACAATTTTGAAAAAATCGATTTATGTTTCAAAACAGCTTTTTTTTTCGCTGTTTTCCACGCATAAAACATAGGTAAAAGCTATACGGATTTTATAAGTTTCGAACTTACAGTCTGTTTCACAACATATTGCTCTATATTCATCACGTCGTATTATATAGTGAGATTCTATGGCTAACGTATAACATAGGTGCACAGAATTTCGAAAATATAGAATTATTAACCAAATATACATTTCAATGCTGATCAAAACGCCTAAAACGAAGCAAAACTATTCTTGTGCTAACAAATCTTCAATATACTGTCACAGTGAGAATCTGATGGTTTGTTTCGATCAAGGCTTGATATAGAATGACATTCTGTGCCTTAAACATATCTTCACTGCAATAAATTTTGAAAAAAAAATCCATTTGTGTTTCAAAATAGCTGTTTTATTGCTATTTTCCACGCATATATCATAGGTAAAAGCGATATGGAGTGTAATAAATTTTGAATTTACAGTCAGTTTCACAACATAATGATTGATATTCATTATCTCGTGTCATATAATCAGATTCTATTGCTAAAGTATAATTTAAGGAAATAGAATTAAGAAAATACCGAATTATTCACCAAAATATATATTTCAACGCTGATTTAAACGCCTAAAATGAAGCAAAAAACTATTCCTGTGCTATCAAATATGCAATTTGTCAGTATGAGAATCTGATGGTTTGTTTCGATCAAGGCTTGATATAGAATGATTTTGTGTGCTTTATAAATATTTTCACAGCATAGAATTTTGAAAATAATCAATTTATGTTTTAAAATAGCTGTTTTATTTCTGTTTTCGACGCATAAAACATAGGTAAAAACTATATGGAGGGTAATAACTTTTGAATTTACAGTCGTATGCACAACATAATGCTTGAAATTCATTATCTCGTATCATATAGTTAGGGTCTAAGGCTAATGTATAATTTAGGTGCATCGAAATACGAATATATGGTAATATTGACCCAAATATCAGTTCCAATGCTGTTTTAATCGCCTAAAACGAAGCAAAAAGCTATTCCTGTGCTAACAACTCTTCAATTTAATGTCAGATTGAGAATCTGATAGTTTCTTTCGATCAAAGCACGATATAGAATGACACTCTACGCCTTAAACACATTTTCACTGCATGGAATTTTGAAACAAAAAGCCATTTATGTTTCAAAATAGTAGTTTTATTGTTGTTTTCCACGCATAAATCATAGGTAAAAGCTATATGGAGTGTAATAAGTTTTGAATTTACCGTCAGTTTCACAACATAATGCTTGAAATTCATTATCTCGTAACATATTTTGGGATTCTATTGCTAATGTATAATTGAGGTACTTCCAACTACGAAAATATCGTAATATCGACTAAAATATGAATTCGAAAAATGTTTGAAACGCCTAAAACGAAGCAAAAAGCTATTCTTGTGCTAACAGCTCTTCAATTTATTGACGGAGTGAAAATCTGACGGTTTGCTTCGATCAAGGCTTGACATAGAATGATATTCTATGCGTCAGAAATATTTTCACTGCATAAAATTTTGAAAAAAAAAATTATATTTTAAAAGAGCTTTTTTATTTCTGTTTTCACGCATAAAACATAGGTAAAAGCTATATGGAGGGTAATAACTTTTGAATTTACAGTCATATGCACAACATAATGCTTGAAGTTCATTGTTTCGTAACTTACAGTGGGATTCTATGACTAATGTATAATTGAGGTGCTTCGAACTACGAAAATATTGTAATATCGACCAAAATATGAATTCGAACGCTGTGTTAAACGCCTAAAACGTAGCTAAAAGCTATTTCTGCGCTAATAACTCTTCAATTTAATGTCAGATGAAGAATGTGATATTTTGTTTCGATCAAGGCTTGATATAGAATGATATTCTTTGCCTTAAGAACATTTTCACTGCAGAGAGTTTTGAAAAAAAAATCCATTTATGTTTCAAAATAGCTATTTTACTGTTGTTTTCCACGCATAAATCATAGGTAAAAGCTGTATGGAGTGAAGTTACTTTTGAATTTACAGTCAGTATCACAACATATTGCTCGATATTCATTATGTTGTATTACATAGTGAGATTCTATAGCTAAAGTGTAATTTAGGTGTATAGAAGTACGAAAATATCGAAATATTCAATAAAATATCAATTTCAACGCTGTTTTCAACGCCGAAAACGAAGCAAAAAGCTATTCCTGCGCTAACAGCTCTTCAATTTATTGTCAGAGTGACAATCTGATCATTTGCTTCGATCGGGTCTTGATATATTCTGTGCGTTAGAAACATTTTCACTGCAAGAAATTTTGAAAAAAGTCAATTTATGTTTTAAAACAGCCTTTTTATTTCTGTTTTCACGCATAAAACATAGGTTAAAGCTATGTGGAGGGTAATAACTTTTGAATTTACAGTCATATCCACAACATAATGATTGATATTCATTATCTCGTATCATATATTGAGATTCTATGGCTAAAGTATAATATAGGTGTATAGAATTACGAAAATATCGAAATATTCACCAAAATATCAGTTTCAACGCTGTTTTCAACGCCTAAAACAAAGCTAAAATCTATTCCTGTGCTAACAGCTCTTCAATTTATTGTCAGAGTGAGAATCTTATGGTTTGTTTCGATGAACCCTTGATATAGAATGATATTCTGTTCTTAAAAAACATTTTCACTGCATACAATTTTGAAAAAATCGATTTATGTTTCAAAACAGCTTTTTTTTCCTGTGTTTTATACGTTTCCACGTATAAAACACAGGTAAAAGCTATACGGATTTAATAACTTTCGAATTTACAGTCTGTTTCACAACATATTGCTCGATATTCATCACCTCGTATTATGTAGTGAGATTCTATGGCTAACGTATAACATAGGTGCATAGAATTTCGAAAATATAGAATTATTCACCAAAATATAAATTTCAACTCTGATTGAAACGCCTAAAACGAAGCAAAAAGCTATTCCTGTGGTAACAAATCTTCAATTTACAGTCAGTTTGAGAATCTGATGGTTTGTTTCGATTAAGGCTTGATATAGAATGATATTCTATGCCGTACACACATTTTCACTGCATAGAATTTTGAAAAAAAAAAAATCCATTTATGTTTCAAAATAGCTGTTTTATTGCTGTTTTCCACGCATAAATCATAGGTAAAAGCTATATGAAGTGTAATAACTTTTGAATTTACAGTCATATGCAGAACATAATGCTTCAAATTCATTATCTCGTATCATACAGTGAGATACTATGGGTAAATTGTAATTCAGGTGCGTAGAATTACGATAATATCGAAATACTGACCAAAATATCAGTTCCAACGCCTAAAACGAAGCTAAAAGATATTCCTGTGCTAACAACTCTTCAATTTAATGTCAGAGGAAGAATCTGATGGTTTGTTTCGATCAAGGCTTGATATGGAATGATAATCTATGCTTTAGAAATATTTTCACTGCATAGAATTTTGAAAAAAATCAATTTATACTTTAAAATAATTGTTTTATTTCTGTTTTCCACGCATAAAACATAGGTAAAAGCTATATGGAGGGTAATAACTTTTGAATTTGCAGTCATATGCACAACATAATGCTTGAAATTCATTATCTCGTATCATATAGTTAGAGTCTATTGCTACTGTATAATTTAGGTGCATCGAACTACGAAAATATCGTTTATATTGAGCAAAATGTCAGTTCCAACGCTGGTTTTAAACGCCTAAAAGGAAGCTAAAAGCTATTCCTGTGCTAACAACTCTTTAATTTAATGTCAGAGGAAGAATCTGCTGGTTTGTTCCGATCAATGCTTGATATAGAATGACATTCTATGCCTTAAAGAACATTTTCACTGCAGAGGGTTTTGAAAAAAATCCATTTAAGTTTCAAAATAGCTGTTTTATTGTTGTTTTCCACGCATAAATCCTAAGAGAAAGCTATATGGAGTGTAATAAGTTTTGAATTTACAGTCATATGCACAACATAAAGATTGATATTCATTATCTCGTAACATATAGTGAGATTCTATGGCTAAAGTATAATTTAGGTGTACTGAATTACGAAAATATCGAAATATTCACCAAAATATCAGTTTCAACGCTGTTTTCAACGCCTAAAACAAAGCTAAAGGCTATTCCTGTGCTAATAGTTCTTCAATTTATTGTCAGAATGAGAATCTGATGGTTTGTTTAAATGAATCCTTGATATAGCATTCTATATCATATAGAATATATATATATAAAATTATATATATATATAATTCTTTTATATATATACAATTTTATATATATAATATAAATAATTATTTCAAGCACATTCTATGCTTGAAAAATATTTTCACTGCATACAATTTTGAAAAAATCGATTTATGTTTCAAAGCAGCTGTTTTTGCGTTGTTTTCCACGCATAAAACATAGGTAAAAGCTATATGGATTTAATAACTTTCGAACTTACAGTCTGCTTCACAACATATTGCTCTATATTCATCACCTCGTATTATATAGTGAGATTGCATGGCTAACGGATAATTACGAAAATATCGAAATCTTCACTAAAATATCGATTTCAACGCTGTTTCCAACGTCTAAAACAAAGAAAAATGCTATTCCTGTGCCAACAACTCTTCAATTTTATGTCAGAGTGAGAATCTGATGGTTTCTTTCGATCAAGGCTTGATACAGAATGACATTCTATCCTTAAGGATATTTTCACTGCAGAGAGTTTGGAAAAAAATCCATTTATGTTTCAAAATAGTTGTTTTATTGTTGTTTCCCACGCATAAATCACAGGTAAAAGCTATATGAAATGTAATAAATTTTGAATTTACAGTCATATGCACAACAAAATGATTGATATTCATTATCTCGTATCATATAGTGAGATTCTACGGCTGAAGTATAATTTAGGTGTATGGAATTACGAAAATCTCGTTTATATTGAGCAAAATGTCAGTTCCAACGCTGGTTTTAAACGCCTAAAAGGAAGCTAAAAGCTATTCCTGTGCTAACAACTCTTTAATTTAATGTCAGAGGAAGAATCTGCTGGTTTGTTCCGATCAATGCTTGATATAGAATGACATTCTTTGCCTTAAAGAACATTTTCACTGCAGAGGGTTTTGAAAAAAATCCATTTAAGTTTCAAAATAGCTGTTTTATTGTTGTTTTCCACGCATAAATCATAGGTAAAAGCTGTATGGAGTGTAATAACTTTTGAATTTACAGTAGTATTACAACATATTGCTTGATATTCATTATGTCGTATGGCTAAAGTATAATTTAGGTGCATAGAATTACGAAAATATGGAAATATTCACTAAAATATCAATTTCAACGCTGTTTACAACGCCTAAAAGAAAGAAAAAAGCTATTCCTGTGCTAACAAACTCTTCTATTTAATGTCAGAGTGAGAATCTGATGGTTTGTTTCGATCAAGCCTTGATATAGAATGACTTTCTGTGCTTGAAATACATTTTCACTGCATACAATTTTGAAAATATCGATTTATGTTTCAAAACAGCTTTTTTTTTCGCTGTTTTCCACGCATAAAACATATGTAAAAGCTATACGGATTTTATAAGTTTCGAACTTACAGTCTGTTTCACAACATATTGCTCTATATTCATCACGTCGTATTATATAGTGAGATTCTATGGCTAACGTATAACATAGGTGCACAGAATTTCGAAAATATAGAATTATTCACCAAATATACATTTCAACGCTTATTAAAACGCCTAAAACGAAGCAAAACTATTCTTGTGCTAACAAATCTTCAATTTACTGTCACAGTGAGAATCTGATGGTTTGTTTCGATCAAGGCTTGATATAGAATGACATTCTGTGCCTTAAACATATCTTCACTGCAATAAATTTTGAAAAAATATCCATTTATGTTTCAAAATAGCAGTTTTATTGCTATTTTCCACGCATATATCATAGGTAAAAACTATATGGAGTGTAATAACTTTTGAATTTACAGTCAGTTTTATAATATAATGGGTGATATTTATTATCTCGTATTATATAATCAGATTCTATGGCTGAAGTATAATTTAGGTGAATAGAATTACGAAAATACCGAATTATTCACCAAAATATATATTTCAACGCTGATTTAAACGCCTAAAATGAAGCAGAAAACTATTCGTGTGCTAACAAATCTTCAATTTACTGTCAGTGTGAGAATCTGATGGTTTGTTTCGATCAAGGCTTAGTTGTTTCGATAAAGCATAGAATGATATTCTATGCTTTAGAAATATTTTCACTGCATAGAATTTTGAAAAAAATCGATTTATGTTTCAAAATTGCTGTTTAATTGCTGTTTTCCACGCATAAATCATAGGTAAAAGCTATATGGAGTGTAATAACTTTTGAATTTACAGTCATATGCAGAACATAATGCTTGAAATTCATTATCTGGTATCATATAGTGAGATTCTATGGGTAAATTATAATACAGGTGCGTAGAATTACGATAATATCGAAATACTGACCAAAATATCAGTTCCAACACCTAAAACGAAGCTAAAAGCTATTGCTGTGCTAACAACTCTTCAATTTAATGTCAGATTAAGAATCTGATGGTTTGTTTCGATCAAGGCTTGATATGGAATGATATTCTATGCTTTAGAAATATTTTCACTGCATAGAATTTTGAAAAAAATCTATTCATATTTTAAAATAGCTGTTTTATTTCTGTTTTCCACGCATAAAACATAAGTAAAAGCTATATGGAGGGTAATAACTTTTGAATTTGCAGTCATATGCACAACCTAATGCTTGAAATTCATTATCTCGTTAGAGTTAGAGTCTATGGCTACTGTATAATTTAGGTGCATCGAACTACGAAAATATCGTAATATTGAGCAAAATATTAGTTCCAACGCTGTTTTAAACGCCTAAAACGAAGCTAAAAGCTATTCCTGTGTAACAATTCTTTAATTTAATGTCAGAGGAAGAATATGGTGGTTTGTTCCGATCAAGGTTTGATATAGAATGACATTCTATGTCTAAAGACATTTTCACTGCAGAAAGTTTTGAAAAAAATCCATTTATGTTTCAAAATAGCTGTTTTATTGTTGTTTTCCACGCATAAATCATAGGTAAAAGCTATATGGAGTGTAATAATTTTTGAATTTATAGTCAGTATTACAACATATTGCTTGATATTCATTATGTCGTATGACTAAAGTATAATTTAGGTGCATAGAATTACGAAAATATCGAAATATTCACTAAAATATCAATTTCAACGCTGTTTTCAACGACTAAAAGAAAGAAAAAAGCTATTCCTGTGCTAACAACTCTTCTATTTAATGTCAGAGTGAGAATCTGATGGTTTGCTTCGATCAAGCCTTGATATAGAATGACATTCTGTGCTTGAAATACATTTTCACTGCATACAATTTTGAAAATATCGATTTATGTTTCAAAACAGCTTTTTTTTTCGTTGCTTTCCACGCATAAAACATAGGTAAAAGCTATACGGATTTTATAACTTTCGAACTTACAGTCTGTTTCACAACATATTGCTCTATATTCATCACCTCGTATTATATAGTGAGATTCTATGGCTAACGTATAACATAGGTGCATAGAATTTCGAAAATATAGAATTATTCACCAAAATATCAATTTCAACGCTGATATAAACGCTTAAAACGAAGCAAAAACTATTCCTGTGCTAACAAATCTTCAATTTACTGTCACAGTGAGAATCTGATGGTTTGTTTCGATCAAGGCTTGATATAGAATGACATTCTGTGCCTTAAACACATCTTCACTACAGAGAATTAAAAAAAAAATCCATTTATGTTTCAAAATAGCTGTTTTATTGATGTTTTCCATGCATATATCATAGGTAAAAGCTATATGGAGTGTAATAACTTTTGAATTTACAGTCAGTTTCACAATATAATGATTGATATTCATTATCTCGTATTACATAATCAGATTCTATGGCTAAAGTATAATTTAGGTGAATAGAATTACGAAAATACCGAATTATTCACCAAAATATATATTTCAACGCTGATTTAAACGCCTAAAATGAAGCAGAAAACTATTCGTGTGCTAACAAATCTTCAATTTACTGTCAGTGTGAGAATCTGATGGTTTGTTTCGATCAAGGCTTAGTTGTTTCGATAAAGCATAGAATGATATTCTATGCTTTAGAAATATTTTCACTGCATAGAATTTTGAAAAAAATCGATTTATGTTTCAAAATTGCTGTTTAATTGCTGTTTTCCACGCATAAATCATTGGTAAAAGCTATATGGAGTGTAATAACTTTTGAATTTACAGTCATATGCAGAACATAATGCTTGAAATTCATTATCTGGTATCATATAGTGAGATTCTATGGGTAAATTATAATACAGGTGCGTAGAATTACGATAATATCGAAATACTGACCAAAATATCAGTTCCAACGCCTAAAACGAAGCTAAAAGCTATTGCTGTGCTAACAACTCTTCAATTTAATGTCAGATTAAGAATCTGATGGTTTGTTTCGATCAAGGCTTGATATGGAATGATATTCTATGCTTTAGAAATATTTTCACTGCATAGAATTTTGAAAAAAATCTATTCATATTTTAAAATAGCTGTTTTATTTCTGTTTTCCACGCATAAAACATAAGTAAAAGCTATATGGAGGGTAATAACTTTTGAATTTGCAGTCATATGCACAACCTAATGCTTGAAATTCATTATCTCGTTAGAGTTAGAGTCTATGGCTACTGTATAATTTAGGTGCATCGAACTACGAAAATATCGTAATATTGAGCAAAATATTAGTTCCAACGCTGTTTTAAACGCCTAAAACGAAGCTAAAAGCTATTCCTGTGTAACAATTCTTTAATTTAATGTCAGAGGAAGAATATGGTGGTTTGTTCCGATCAAGGTTTGATATAGAATGACATTCTATGTCTAAAGACATTTTCACTGCAGAAAGTTTTGAAAAAAATCCATTTATGTTTCAAAATAGCTGTTTTATTGTTGTTTTCCACGCATAAATCATAGGTAAAAGCTATATGGAGTGTAATAATTTTTGAATTTATAGTCAGTATTACAACATATTGCTTGATATTCATTATGTCGTATGACTAAAGTATAATTTAGGTGCATAGAATTACGAAAATATCGAAATATTCACTAAAATATCAATTTCAACGCTGTTTTCAACGACTAAAAGAAAGAAAAAAGCTATTCCTGTGCTAACAACTCTTCTATTTAATGTCAGAGTGAGAATCTGATGGTTTGCTTCGATCAAGCCTTGATATAGAATGACATTCTGTGCTTGAAATACATTTTCACTGCATACAATTTTGAAAATATCGATTTATGTTTCAAAACAGCTTTTTTTTTCGTTGCTTTCCACGCATAAAACATAGGTAAAAGCTATACGGATTTTATAACTTTCGAACTTACAGTCTGTTTCACAACATATTGCTCTATATTCATCACCTCGTATTATATAGTGAGATTCTATGGCTAACGTATAACATAGGTGCATAGAATTTCGAAAATATAGAATTATTCACCAAAATATCAATTTGAACGCTGATATAAACGCTTAAAACGAAGCAAAAACTATTCCTGTGCTAACAAATCTTCAATTTACTGTCACAGTGAGAATCTGATGGTTTGTTTCGATCAAGGCTTGATATAGAATGACATTCTGTGGCTTAAACACATCTTCACTACAGAGAATTAAAAAAAAAATCCATTTATGTTTCAAAATAGCTGTTTTATTGATGTTTTCCATGCATATATCATAGGTAAAAGCTATATGGAGTGTAATAACTTTTGAATTTACAGTCAGTTTCACAATATAATGATTGATATTCATTATCTCGTATTACATAATCAGATTCTATGGCTAAAGTATAATTTAGGTGAATAGAATTACGAAAATACCGAATTATTCACCAAAATATATATTTCAACGCTGATTTAAACGCCTAAAATGAAGCAGAAAACTATTCCTGTGCTAACAAATCTTCAATTTACTGTCAGTGTGAGAATCTGATGGTTCGTTTGGATCAAGTTTTGATATAGAATGATATTCTATGCTTTAGAAATATTTTCACTGCATAGAATTTTGAAAAAAAATCAATTTATATTTTAAAATAGCTGTTTTATTTCTGTTTTCGACGCATAAAACATGCACAAAATTCATTATCCTAATGCTTGAAATTCATTATCTCGTATCATATTAGTTAGAGTCTATGGCTACTGTATAATTTAGGTGCATCGAACTACGAAAATATCGTAATATTGAGCAAAATATCAGTTCCAACGCTGTTTCAAACTCCTAAAACGAAGCTAAAAGCTATTCCTGTGCTAACAATTCTTTAATTTAATGTCAGAGGAAGAATCTGGTGGTTTGTTTCGATGAAGACTTGATATAGAATGACATTCTATGCCTTAAGAACATTTTCACTGCATAGAATTTTGAAAATAATCCATTTATATTTCAAAATAACTGTTTTATTGTTGTTTTCCAATCATAGGTAAAAGCTATATGGAGTGTAATAACTTTTGAATTTACAGTCAGTATCACAACATAATGCTTGATATTCATCATCTCGTATTACGTAGTGAGATTCTATGGCTAAAATATAACATATAACATAGGTGCATAGAATTACGAAAATATCGAAATATTCACCAAAATATCAGTTTCAACGCTGTTTTCAACGCCTAAAACAAAGCTAAAAGCTATTCCTGTGCTAACAGCTATTCAATTTATTGTCAGAGAGACAATCTGACCTAAAAAGAGTAACTTTCCTTGGAGAAAGCCATTATTTTAGGCCTCTTGTAATTATTAAGAATATTATGAACATAATTAAGGAAATAAAAAATTATCTCTCTAGGATCTCAATAAAAACTTTTTGGGATGCATTTAATATAAATATATATATAAGACCGATGCCCAAGTCTTTATGAAGTTATCTGTTAGTAACAAACCAAGGTACATCGACCTCAGATTTAAATATTTTGTTTTGCAAGACCTGAATCTTGCGTATATTCGTGGAGGTGATGTTCGCCCGTGTAAGAGAAGAAATTTTAACGTTTTAAAAGTAGTATGTCAGAAAAGTAATTTGAAAAATTAGTGATAATTTTTAAAAGATATTCCACTGACATCAATAATATACGCACTTTTCTCAGAGAGGTGTGGAAATGCAACTTTTTATATTTAAGAATTAAAAGACGATAACTTGGAGATAAAAAAATAATCTTGGTGACTCGAGTTTGCTATGGCAATGCATCTGACAGAAAAAAATAAGAAAACAGGAGTCCTGACTACAAAATTTCGGCATTATTTCTTAGTAGACTCTCCTCCCTGGCATATCAACAGACAAAAAAAAAACCTCACCTTTTGGGAAGAAAACTCTTTTAACAAAAAAATGCTTCGCAGGTGCCTTAGGCAGATGGCTCAACAGGCCAATCTGCTGAATTTCAAGATGATGAAGATAATCAGAAGAAAAGAAGAAGCAAGCACCTCTCGGGCGTCACACGGCATCACAGTTTGCCGTTTATTGTTGCACCTTTTCTTTACAATAATAATAATTGTTGTTTTGAAGAAATTACACAGAATTTTGGAAAACCTATTTAAACTTCCCGTACAACTCTAAAAATCTAAAGTATTTAAATCTTGAAAACGAAACCGAATTTTTCATCGCAACACGGGCTTCCCTGCGTTCCCGAAGAAAGTTAAAGTTCGGTTCTATATGAAATGCTTTGAAACCAATGGCATAGATTATTAATGCTGCAAAACTTATTTAAATAATGTACGGATTACGAAATAATTATGCCCTTTCTACAGCACATGAAGGTCCTACGGGCATTGGCAAATATTCATTAGGACAAAGCGGAGGAACAATAACATGAAATTAGCATTAGCTGCATTTTACATTTGTAAGATTACCGAAATATTCAATGACTATTTTATTTCAAATTCTATTTTTTTTAATTAAACATTTCTACTGCTTAAATTCTGAACAGTGAAATGCAAAATTAAAAGAAATATGTGTTGAAATATATAAAGTAATAAATTTAAATTTAATCCATTATTTATTCTGCATTATTCATTACTACCAGTAATATCATAAAATCAAAATACTGAATCATTTTTATCTGTCTTATCAAGACGTGAAAAGTTTCATAGCAGATGTTCGTGGATGGCTTCTATGTAATTAGGAGTTGATGTATCTTTACTTAATTTTGTTCTACGTGGTGTGTTTTAACACTTTAATGAGATGAATTTCGAAACGAGTAAATTGCGCTGTTTGAACATTGTATTTTGAAAATTATGTACACTAGACAAGCAAGTCTCATATCAGAGTCATTTAATGCAATATTTTTAAAACAAATCTTATTCATTTATCTAGTAAATCATGACTAAATTTTGAAGACTCTCTAGACTATTGCACTTCTTCTCGTCCTTTTCCCTAAGTGAATGAAATTTCAGTATTGCGTTCATATTAAAAAAGAAAAACTGTGATTCAGCATTTGCAATGTTATTGAATAAGAAACTTTAAATGCATCTAAAAATGTTGGAGGAGAGTACTAAAAATATATTTCTTAAATCAGAGGGGAGAAACTTTTTAAAAACAGAGCGAAACTCCTTTTCAAATATTAACTTGATGCGACTCCTCAAACTATTAACGTACTAACCACAGCTAACCGTGGGCACCCCATAAGCCTTGCTTGTGGGAATCTCACGCATTAAAAACTTTTAAGCGCGTTTGCGTAATGAGAGCTCTATTATTTTGAAAAGAAGCTAATGAAAAATGATTTTAACGTTTATATATTCAATTTAAAATTTCCGCAACCCATAATTGGCGCATCGCTGACTTAATTAAGGATATCTTTGGTGGCAAAAAATAAATCCTAAAAGCTGAAATAAGCAAATTGTGTTTAACCTTAGTTTTTAAATTATAAAGATAAATACAATTGATTCTCATTATACGCCGTAGCTGCGTTCCCAATAATAGCCTTGAATATCGAATCCACGTAAATCAAGATACTTTTATCATGAAATAATAGGGGCTACATTCTGGAACGCAAAAGAATTCGATACTTCAAGTTTATTCATTATTAGAACAACGTTTTACTCTTTTTTAACGTTCAAGAACGCCTAATTATTATACAAACAAAGCGTTGCAAAATACTATAAATTCGTCATTAATCAACCTTATACACAGAATCTTATCACAATACCTTATACATCAGAATAATATGATCACCTACCATAGTATATGTATGAAAGGTGGTCATATTATTCTGATACGACTGTGTATTTCTCCACAATATAAAGCTCGGTCAATGTGAAATCACTGAACGCGCAGCTTTCGAAGAGGGTTTACTGTCATTTGAAATGATATTGAAGTATATTTAAAATGCATATTATACTGCTGTACTAATCAGGTTTATTTCGCTGGCATAGGCAAGGATTTAGTTTCGTGGGATTCTAAGAATAAGACACAAGTAGGGTTTCCTAATTACTAAAATATTGCACCGGACAAGAAAGGTTAAAATGACATTCTATATAGAATAAAACTTTATAGTTATTTTAAAACTATGTTTCTCTGGAATACACCATGGGGCTAAAATAATATTATACGAAGATAACACTTTTGGATTTTAAGGCAGGTAACAAGTTTGAGATTTCATATATGAGGACCGGATTTTCGAGGATGTCCAGTGGAATTTTGTCTCTTATTATATATTCCTTTTTATTTGGGAATATTTGGAATTAGAGAGAAGTCACTGTAGCAGGTCTGGAGCGTTTCTTTTTAAGGTACAATATCATACCTAAATTAAAATCCGAGAATGGATAATTCTTGTACTGCGGTCCCAAACAATTAGCGACTTTTCTTACGAGTCAATACGTAATTCAATATGTGGAAACTTACTGACTCTTCCAGGTAGGGGGCAGTGGTGTTGGTTTGGGTTGTTTTGCCTCTGAGCGGCACTCATATTTGGCGTCCTTGTAACTCCAATTATGTTTGGAATCCTTATAACCACAAAAATTATGAATATATATATATGTGAGAAACATCTGCTTAAGGGGGTATTTATTTTTATTATATATATGTATACAGTAAACTTGTGGTTTACAGTCATATACAGTCATTTGACTGCATATGACTGTAAATTCAAAAGTTATTACACTCCATATAGCTTTTACCTATGATATATGCATGGAAAACATCAATAAAACAGCTATTTTGAAACATAAATGGATTTTTTTTTTAATTCTCTGTAGTGAAGATGTGTTTAAGGCACAGAATGTCATTCTATATCAAGCCTTGATCGAAACAAACCATCAGATTCTCACTGTGACAGTAAATTGAAGATTTGTTAGCACAGGAATAGTTTTTGCTTCGTTTTAAGCGTTTATATCAGCGTTGAAATTGATATTTTGGTGAATAATTCTATATTTTCGAAATTCTATGCACCTATGTTATACGTTAGCCATAAAATCTCACTATATAATACGAGGTGATGAATATAGAGCAATATGTTGTGAAACAGACTGTAAGTTCGAAAGTTATAAAATCCGTATAGCTTTTACCTATGTTTTATGCGTGGAAAGCAACGAAAAAAAAAGCTGTTTTGAAACATAAATCGATATTTTCAAAATTGTATGCAGTGAAAATGTATTTCAAGCACAGAATGTCATTCTATATCAAGGCTTGATCGAAGCAAACCATCAGATTCTCACTCTGACATTAAATAGAAGAGTTGTTAGCACAGGAATAGCTTTTTTCTTTCTTTTAGTCGTTGAAAACAGCGTTGAAATTGATATTTTAGTGAATATTTCGATATTTTCGTAATTCTATGCACCTAAATTATACTTTAGTCATACGACATAATGAATATCAAGCAATATGTTGTAATACTGACTATAAATTCAAAAATTATTACACTCCATATAGCTTTTACCTATGATTTATGCGTGGAAAACAACAATAAAACAGCTATTTTGAAACATAAATGGATTTTTTTCAAAACTTTCTGCAGTGAAAATGTCTTTAGACATAGAATGTCATTCTATATCAAACCTTGATCGGAACAAACCACCATATTCTTCCTCTGACATTAAATTAAAGAATTGTTACACAGGAATAGCTTTTAGCTTCGTTTTAGGCGTTTAAAACAGCGTTGGAACTAATATTTTGCTCAATATTACGATATTTTCGTAGTTCGATGCACCTAAATTATACAGTAGCCATAGACTCTAACTCTAACGAGATAATGAATTTCAAGCATTAGGTTGTGCATATGACTGCAAATTCAAAAGTTATTACCCTCCATATAGCTTTTACTTATGTTTTATGCGTGGAAAACAGAAATAAAACAGCTATTTTAAAATATGAATAGATTTTTTTCAAAATTCTATGCAGTGAAAATATTTCTAAAGCATAGAATATCATTCCATATCAAGCCTTGATCGAAACAAACCATCAGATTCTTAATCTGACATTAAATTGAAGAGTTGTTAGCACAGCAATAGCTTTTAGCTTCGTTTTAGGCGTTGGAACTGATATTTTGGTCAGTATTTCGATATTATCGTAATTCTACGCACCTGTATTATAATTTACCCATAGAATCTCACTATATGATACCAGATAATGAATTTCAAGCATTATGTTCTGCATATGACTGTAAATTCAAAAGTTATTACACTCCATATAGCTTTTACCTATGATTTATGCGTGGAAAACAGCAATTAAACAGCAATTTTGAAACATAAATCGATTTTTTTCAAAATTCTATGCAGTGAAAATATTTCTAAAGCATAGAATATCATTCTATGCTTTATCGAAACAACTAAGCCTTGATCGAAACAAACCATCAGATTCTCACACTGACAGTAAATTGAAGATTTGTTAGCACACGAATAGTTTTCTGCTTCATTTTAGGCGTTTAAATCAGCGTTGAAATATATATTTTGGTGAATAATTCGGTATTTTCGTAATTCTATTCACCTAAATTATACTTCAGCCATAGAATCTGATTATATAATACGAGATAATAAATATCACCCATTATATTATAAAACTGACTGTAAATTCAAAAGTTATTACACTCCATATAGCTTTTACCTATGATATATGCGTGGAAAATAGCAATAAAACTGCTATTTTGAAACATAAATGGATATTTTTTCAAAATTTATTGCAGTGAAGATATGTTTAAGGCACAGAATGTCATTCTATATCAAGCCTTGATCGAAACAAACCATCAGATTCTCACTGTGACAGTAAATTGAAGATTTGTTAGCACAAGAATAGTTTTGCTTCGTTTTAGGCGTTTTAATAAGCGTTGAAATGTATATTTGGTGAATAATTCTATATTTTCGAAATTCTGTGCACCTATGTTATACGTTAGCCATAGAATCTCACTATATTAATACGACGTGATGAATATAGAGCAATATGTTGTGAAACAGACTGTAAGTTCGAAACTTATAAAATCCGTATAGCTTTTACATATGTTTTATGCGTGGAAAACAGCGAAAAAAAAAGCTGTTTTGAAACATAAATCGATATTTTCAAAATTGTATGCAGTGAAAATGTATTTCAAGCACAGAAAGTCATTCTATATCAAGGCTTGATCGAAACAAACCATCAGATTCTCACTCTGACATTAAATAGAAGAGTTTGTTAGCACAGGAATAGCTTTTTTCTTTCTTTTAGGCGTTGTAAACAGCGTTGAAATTGATATTTTAGTGAATATTTCGATATTTTCGTAATTCTATGCACCTAAATTATACTTTAGCCATACGACATAATGAATATCAAGCAATATGTTGTAATACTACTGTAAATTCAAAAGTTATTACACTCCATACAGCTTTTACCTATGATTTATGCGTGGAAAACAACAATAAAACAGCTATTTTGAAACTTAAATGGATTTTTTTCAAAACCCTCTGCAGTGAAAATGTTCTTTAAGGCAAAGAATGTCATTCTATATCAAGCATTGATCGGAACAAACCAGCAGATTCTTCCTCTGACATTAAATTAAAGAGTTGTTAGCACAGGAATAGCTTTTAGCTTCCTTTTAGGCGTTTAAAACCAGCGTTGGAACTGACATTTTGCTCAATATAAACGATATTTTCGTAGTTCGATGCACCTAAATTATACAGTAGCAATAGACTCTAACTATATGATACGAGATAATGAATTTCAAGCATTATGTTGTGCATATGACTGCAAATTCAAAAGTTATTACCCTCCATATAGCTTTTACCTATGTTTTATGCGTGGAAAACAGAAATAAAACAATTATTTTAAAGTATAAATTGATTTTTTTCAAAATTCTATGCAGTGAAAATATTTCTAAAGCATAGAATATCATTCCATATCAAGCCTTGATCGAAACAAACCATCAGATTCTTCCTCTGACATTAAATTGAAGAGTTGTTAGCACAGGAATATCTTTTAGCTTCATTTTAGGCGTTGGAACTGATATTTTGGTCAGTATTTCGATATTATCGTAATTCTACGCACCTGAACTACAATTTACCCATAGTATCTCACTATATGATACGAGATAATGAATTTGAAGCATTATGTTCTGCACATGACTGTAAATTCAAAAGTTATTACACTTCATATAGCTTTAACCTATGAATTATGCGTGGAAAACAGCAATTTTGAAACATAAATGGATCTTTTTTTTTCAAAATTCTATGCAGTGAAAATGTGTTTAAGGCATAGAATGTTATTCTATATCAAGCTTTGATCGAGACCAACCATCAGATTCTCAAACTGACAATAAATTGAAGAGCTGTTAGCAAAGGAATAGCTTTTAGCTTTGTTTTAGGCGTTGAAAACAGCGTTGAAAATGATATTTTGGTGAATACTTCGATATTTTCGTAATTCCATACACCTAAATTATACTTCAGCCGTAGAATCTCACTATATGATACGAGATAATGAATATCAATCATTTTGTTGTGCATATGACTGTAAATTCAAAATTTATTACATTTCATATAGCTTTTACCTGTGATTTATGCGTGGGAAACAACAATAAAACAACTATTTTGAAACATAAATGGATTTTTTTCCAAACTCTCTGCAGTGAAAATATCCTTAAGGATAGAATGTCATTCTGTATCAAGCCTTGATCGAAAGAAACCATCAGATTCTCACTCTGACATAAAATTGAAGAGTTGTTGGCACAGGAATAGCATTTTTCTTTGTTTTAGACGTTGGAAACAGCGTTGAAATCGATATTTTAGTGAAGATTTCGATATTTTCGTAATTACCCGTTAGCCATGCAATCTCACTATATAATACGAGGTGATGAATATAGAGCAATATGTTGTGAAGCAGACTGTAAGTTCGAAAGTTATTAAATCCATATAGCTTTTACCTATGTTTTATGCGTGGAAAACAACGCAAAAAGAGCTGCTTTGAAACATAAATCGATTTTTTCAAAATTGTATGCAGTGAAAATATTTTTCAAGCATAGAATGTGCTTGAAATAATTATTTATATTATATATATAAAATTGTATATATATATAAAAGAATTATATATATATATAATTTTATATATATATATTCTATATGATATAGAATGCTATATCAAGGATTCATTTAAACAAACCATCAGATTCTCATTCTGACAATAAATTGAAGAACTATTAGCACAGGAATAGCCTTTAGCTTTGTTTTAGGCGTTGAAAACAGCGTTGAAACTGATATTTTGGTGAATATTTCGATATTTTCGTAATTCAGTACACCTAAATTATACTTTAGCCATAGAATCTCACTATATGTTACGAGATAATGAATATCAATCTTTATGTTGTGCATATGACTGTAAATTCAAAACTTATTACACTCCATATAGCTTTCTCTTAGGATTTATGCGTGGAAAACAACAATAAAACAGCTATTTTGAAACTTAAATGGATTTTTTTCAAAACCCTCTGCAGTGAAAATGTTCTTTAAGGCATAGAATGTCATTCTATATCAAGCATTGATCGGAACAAACCAGCAGATTCTTCCTCTGACATTAAATTAAAGAGTTGTTAGCACAGGAATAGCTTTTAGCTTCCTTTTAGGCGTTTAAAACCAGCGTTGGAACTGACATTTTGCTCAATATAAACGATATTTTCGTAGTTCGATGCACCTAAATTATACAGTAGCAATAGACTCTAACTATATGATACGAGATAATGAATTTCAAGCATTATGTTGTGCATATGACTGCAAATTCAAAAGTTATTACCCTCCATATAGCTTTTACCTATGTTTTATGCGTGGAAAACAGAAATAAAGCAATTATTTTAAAGTATAAATTGATTTTTTTCAAAATTCTACGCAGTGAAAATATTTCTAAAGCATAGAATATCATTCCATATCAAGCCTTGATCGAAACAAACCATCAGATTCTTCCTCTGACATTAAATTGAAGAGTTGTTAGCACAGGAATATCTTTTAGCTTCGTTTTAGGCGTTGGAACTGATATTTTGGTCAGTATTTCGATATTATCGTAATTCTACGCACCTGAATTACAATTTACCCATAGTATCTCACTGTATGATACGAGATAATGAATTTGAAGCATTATGTTCTGCATATGACTGTAAATTCAAAAGTTATTACACTTCATATAGCTTTTACCTATGATTTATGCGTGGAAAACAGCAATAAAACAGCTATTTTGAAACATAAATGGATTTTTTTTTTTTCAAAATTCTATGCAGTGAAAATGTGTGTACGGCATAGAATATCATTCTATATCAAGCCTTAATCGAAACAAACCATCAGATTCTCAAACTGACTGTAAATTGAAGATTTGTTACCACAGGAATAGCTTTTTGCTTCGTTTTAGGCGTTTCAATCAGAGTTGAAATTTATATTTTGGTGAATAATTCTATATTTTCGAAATTCTATGCACCTATGTTATACGTTAGCCATAGAATCTCACTACATAATACGAGGTGATGAATATCGAGCAATATGTTGTGAAACAGACTGTAAATTCGAAAGTTATTAAATCCGTATAGCTTTTACCTGTGTTTTATACGTGGAAACGTATAAAACACAGGAAAAAAAAGCTGTTTTGAAACATAAATCGATTTTTTCAAAATTGTATGCAGTGAAAATGTTTTTTAAGAACAGAATATCATTCTATATCAAGGGTTCATCGAAACAAACCATAAGATTCTCACTCTGACAATAAATTGAAGAGCTGTTAGCACAGGAATAGATTTTAGCTTTGTTTTAGGCGTTGAAAACAGCGTTGAAACTGATATTTTGGTGAATATTTCGATATTTTCGTAATTCTATACACCTATATTATACTTTAGCCATAGAATCTCAATATATGATACGAGATAATGAATATCAATCATTATGTTGTGGATATGACTGTAAATTCAAAAGTTATTACCCTCCACATAGCTTTAACCTATGTTTTATGCGTGAAAACAGAAATAAAAAGGCTGTTTTAAAACATAAATTGACTTTTTTCAAAATTTCTTGCAGTGAAAATGTTTCTAACGCACAGAATATATCAAGACCCGATCGAAGCAAATGATCAGATTGTCACTCTGACAATAAATTGAAGAGCTGTTAGCGCAGGAATAGCTTTTTGCTTCGTTTTCGGCGTTGAAAACAGCGTTGAAATTGATATTTTATTGAATATTTCGATATTTTCGTACTTCTATACACCTAAATTACACTTTAGCTATAGAATCTCACTATGTAATACAACATAATGAATATCGAGCAATATGTTGTGATACTGATTGTAAATTCAAAAGTAACTTCACTCCATACAGCTTTTACCTATGATTTATGCGTGGAAAACAACAGTAAAATAGCTATTTTGAAACATAAATGGATTTTTTTTTCAAAACTCTCTGCAGTGAAAATGTTCTTAAGGCAAAGAATATCATTCTATATCAAGCCTTGATCGAAACAAAATATCACATTCTTCATCTGACATTAAATTGAAGAGTTATTAGCGCAGAAATAGCTTTTAGCTTCGTTTTAGGCGTTTAACACAGCGTTCGAATTCATATTTTGGTCGATATTACAATATTTTCGTAGTTCGAAGCACCTCAATTATACATTAGTCATAGAATCCCACTGTAAGTTACGAAACAATGAACTTCAAGCATTATGTTGTGCATATGACTGTAAATTCAAAAGTTATTACCCTCCATATAGCTTTTACCTATGTTTTATGCGTGAAAACAGAAATAAAAAAGCTCTTTTAAAATATAATTTTTTTTTTCAAAATTTTATGCAGTGAAAATATTTCTGACGCATAGAATATCATTCTATGTCAAGCCTTGATCGAAGCAAACCGTCAGATTTTCACTCCGTCAATAAATTGAAGAGCTGTTAGCACAAGAATAGCTTTTTGCTTCGTTTTAGGCGTTTCAAACATTTTTCGAATTCATATTTTAGTCGATATTACGATATTTTCGTAGTTGGAAGTACCTCAATTATACATTAGCAATAGAATCCCAAAATATGTTACGAGATAATGAATTTCAAGCATTATGTTGTGAAACTGACGGTAAATTCAAAACTTATTACACTCCATATAGCTTTTACCTATGATTTATGCGTGGAAAACAACAATAAAACTACTATTTTGAAACATAAATGGCTTTTTGTTTCAAAATTCCATGCAGTGAAAATGTGTTTAAGGCGTAGAGTGTCATTCTATATCGTGCTTTGATCGAAAGAAACTATCAGATTCTCAATCTGACATTAAATTGAAGAGTTGTTAGCACAGGAATAGCTTTTTGCTTCGTTTTAGGCGATTAAAACAGCATTGGAACTGATATTTGGGTCAATATTACCATATATTCGTATTTCGATGCACCTAAATTATACATTAGCCTTAGACCCTAACTATATGATACGAGATAATGAATTTCAAGCATTATGTTGTGCATACGACTGTAAATTCAAAAGTTATTACCCTCCATATAGTTTTTACCTATGTTTTATGCGTCGAAAACAGAAATAAAACAGCTATTTTAAAACATAAATTGATTATTTTCAAAATTCTATGCTGTGAAAATATTTATAAAGCACACAAAATCATTCTATATCAAGCCTTGATCGAAACAAACCATCAGATTCTCATACTGACAAATTGCAGATTTGATAGCACAGGAATAGTTTTTTGCTTCATTTTAGGCGTTTAAATCAGCGTTGAAATATATATTTTGGTGAATAATTCGGTATTTTCTTAATTCTATTTCCTTAAATTATACTTTAGCAATAGAATCTGATTATATGACACGAGATAATGAATATCAATCATTATGTTGTGAAACTGACTGTAAATTCAAAATTTATTACACTCCATATCGCTTTTACCTATGATATATGCGTGGAAAATAGCAATAAAACAGCTATTTTGAAACACAAATGGATTTTTTTTTCAAAATTTATTGCAGTGAAGATATGTTTAAGGCACAGAATGTCATTCTATATCAAGCCTTGATCGAAACAAACCATCAGATTCTCACTGTGACAGTAAATTGAAGATTTGTTAGCACAAGAATAGTTTTGCTTCGTTTTAGGCGTTTTGATCAGCATTGAAATGTATATTTGGTTAATAATTCTATATTTTCGAAATTCTGTGCACCTATGTTATACGTTAGCCATAGAATCTCACTATATAATACGACGTGATGAATATAGAGCAATATGTTGTGAAACAGACTGTAAGTTCGAAACTTATAAAATCCGTATAGCTTTTACCTATGTTTTATGCGTGGAAAACGCAAAAAAAGCTGTTTTGAAACATAAATCGATTTTTTCAAAATTGTATGCAGTGAAAATGTATTTCAAGCACAGAAAGTCATTCTATATCAAGGCTTGATCGAAACAAACCATCAGATTCTCACTCTGACATTAAATAGAAGAGTTTGTTAGCACAGGAATAGCTTTTTTCTTTCGCTTAGGCGTTGTAAACAGCGTTGAAATTGATATTTTAGTGAATATTTCGATATTTTCGTAATTCTATGCACCTAAATTATACTTTAGCCATACGACATAATGAATATCAAGCAATATGTTGTAATACTACTGTAAATTATACGAGATAATGAATTATATCATACGATATAATCATACGAGATCATACGTGATATATGATCACGAGATATATATCATACGAGACTATATCATACGAGATAATGAATTTCAAGCATTATGTACTGCATATGACTGTAAATTCAAAAGTTAGTGCACTCCATATAGCTTTAACCTATGAATTATGCGTGGAAAACAGCAATAAAACAGCAATTTTGAAACATAAATGGATCTTTTTTTTTCAAAATTCTATGCAGTGAAAATGTGTTTAAGGCATAGAATGTTATTCTATATCAAGCTTTGATCGAGACAAACCATCAGATTCTCAAACTGACAATAAATTGAAGAGCTGTTAGCAAAGGAATAGCTTTTAGCTTTGTTTTAGGCGTTGAAAACAGCGTTGAAACTGATATTTTGGTGAATACTTCGATATTTTCGTAATTCCATACACCTAAATTATACTTCAGCCATCGAATCTCACTATATGATACGAGATAATGAATATCAATCATTTTGTTGTGCATATGACTGTAAATTCAAAATTTATTACATTTCATATAGCTTTTACCTGTGATTTATGCGTGGGAAACAACAATAAAACAACTGTTTTGAAACATAAATGGATTTTTTTCCAAACTCTCTGCAGTGAAAATATCCTTAAGGATAGAATGTCATTCTGTATCAAGCCTTGATCGAAAGAAACCATCAGATTCTCACTCTGACATAAAATTGAAGAGTTGTTGGCACAGGAATAGCATTTTTCTTTGTTTTAGACGTTGGAAACAGCGTTGAAATCGATATTTTAATGAAGATTTCGATATTTTCGTAATTATCCGTTAGCCATGCAATCTCACTATATAATACGAGGTGATGAATATAGAGCAATATGTTATGAAGCAGACTGTAAGTTCGAAAGTTATTAAATCCATATAGCTTTTACCTATGTTTTATGCGTGGAAAACAACGCCAAAACAGCTGCTTTGAAACATAAATCGATTTTTTCAAAATTGTATGCAGTGAAAATATTTTTCAAGCATAGAATGTGCTTGAAATAATTATTTATATTATATATATATAAAATTGTACATATATAAAAGAATTATATATATATATAATTTTATATATATATATTCTATATGATATAGAATGCTATATCAAGGATTCATTTAAACAAACCATCAGATTCTCATTATGACAATAAATTGAAGAACTATTAGCACAGGAATAGCCTTTAGCTTTGTTTTAGGCGTTGAAAACAGCGTTGAAACTGATATTTTGGTGAATATTTCGATATTTTCGTAATTCAGTACACCTAAATTATACTTTAGCCATAGAATCTCACTATATGTTACGAGATAATGAATATCAATCTTTATGTTGTGCATATGACTGTAAATTCAAAACTTATTACACTCCATATAGCTTTTTCTTATGATTTATGCTTGGAAAACAGCAATAAAACAGCTATTTTGAAACATAAATGGGTTTTTTTCAAAACTCTCTACAGTGAAAATATTCTTAAGGCACAGAATGTCATTCTATATCAAGCCTTGATCGAAACAAACAATCAAATTCGTCCTCTCACATTAAATTGAAGAGTTGTTAGCACAGAGATAGTTTTTTGCTTCGTTTTAATCAGCGATGAAATTTATATTTTGGTGAATAGTTCGATATTTTCGTAATCCTATGCACCTACATTATACGTTAGCCATGCAATCTCACTATATAATACGAGATGACGAATATAGAGCAATACGTTGTGAAACAGACTGTAAGTTCGAAAGTTATTAAATCCATATAGCTTTTACGTATGTTTTATGCGTGGAAAACAACGCAAAAACAACTTTTTTGAAACATAAACCGATTTTTTCAAAATTGCATGCAGTGAAAATGTTTTTCAAGCACAGAATG
Organism: Ryuthela nishihirai; assembly: GCA_038380435.1. Lineage (NCBI taxonomy): Eukaryota > Metazoa > Arthropoda > Arachnida > Araneae > Heptathelidae > Ryuthela > Ryuthela nishihirai. The sequence goes on from JAWZYU010000038.1 coordinate 3,983,222, forward strand.
TCATTCTATATCAAGGCTTCGTCGAGACATACCATCAGATTCTCACTCTGACAGTAAATTGAAGAGCTGTTAGCACAGGAATAGCTTTTAGGTTTGTTTTAGGCGTTGAAAACAGCGTTGGAATTGATATTTTGGTGAATATTTCGATACTTTCGTAATTCAATACACCTAAATTATACTTTAACCATAGAATCTCACTATATGATATGAGATAATGAATATCAATCATTATGTTGTGCATATGACTGTAAATTCAAAACGTATTACACTCCATATAGCTTTTACCTATGGTTTATGAGTGGAAAACAACAATAAAACAGCTTTTTTGAAACATAAATGGATTTTTTTGAAAACTTTCTGCAGTGAAAATATTCTTAAGGCATAAAATGTCATTTTATACCTCGATCGAAAGAAACCATCAGATTGTCATTCTGACATTAAATTGAAGAGTTGTTAGCACAGGATTAGCTTTTAGCTTCGTTTTAGGCGTTTAAAACAGCATTGGAACTGATATTTTGGTCAATATTACGATATATTCGTAGTTCGATGCACCTGAATTACTTATTAGCCATAGACTCTAACTATATGATACGAGATAATGAATTTCAAGCATTATGTTGTGCATATGACTGTAAATTCAAAAGTTACCTATGTTTTATGCGTGGAAAACAGAAATAAAACAGCTATTTAGAAACATAAATTGATTTTTTTCAAAATTCTATGCAGTGAAAATATTTCTAAAGCATACAATATCATTCTATATCAAAACTTGATCGAAACGAACCATCAGATTCTCACACTGACAGTAAATTGAAGATTTGTTAGCTCAGGAATAGTTTTCTGCTTCATTTTAGGCGTTTAAATCAGCGATCAAATATATATTTTGGTGAATAATTCGTTATTTTCGTAATTCTCTTCAGCTAAATTATACTTTAGCCACAGAATCTGATTATATAATACGAGATAATGAATATCAATCATTATGTTGTGCATATGAGTGTAAATTCAAAATTATTACAATCCATATAGCTTTCACCTATGATTTATGCGTATAAAACAACAATAAAACAGCTATTTTGAAACATAAATGGATTTTTGTTCCAAAATTCTATGTAGTGAAAATGTATTTAAGGCATAGATTGTCATTCTATATCGTGCTTTGATCGAAAGAAAATATCAGATTCTCACTCTGACTTTAAATTGAAGAGTTGTTAGCACAGGAATAGCTTTTAGCTACGTTTTAGGCGTTTAAAACAGCATTGGAACTGATATTTTGGTCAATATTACGATATTTTCGTAGTTCGATGCACCTAAATTATACATTAGCCATAGACCCTAACTATATGATACGAGATAATGAATTTCAAGCATTATATTCTGCATATGACTGTAAATTCAAAAGTTAGTGCACTCCATTTAGCTTTTACCTATGTTTTATGCGTGGAAAACAGAAATAAAACAGCTATTTTGAAACATAAATGGATTTTTTTCAAAATTCTATGCAGTGGAAATGTGTTTAAGGCATAGAGTGTCATTCTATATCAAGCCTTGATCGAAACGAACCATCAGATTGTCACACTGACAGTAAATCGAAGAGCTGTTAGCACAGGAATAGTTTTCAGTTTTGTTTTAGGCGTTGAGAACAGACTTGAAATTTATATTTTGGTGAATAATTCGATATTTTCGTAATTCTATGCACGTATAATATACGTTAGCCATACAATCTCACTATATAATACGAGGTGATCAATATAGAACAATATGTTATGAAACAGACTGTAAATTCGAAAGCTATTAAGACCTTATAGCTTTTACCTATGGTTTTATGCGTGGAAAACAGCGAAAAATAAAAGCTGTTTTGAAACATGAATCGTTTTTTTCAAACTTTTTTTGCACTGAAAATGTTTTTCAAGCACAGAATGTAATCCTATATCAAGGCTTGATCGAAGCAAACCATCAGATTCTCACTCTGACATTAAATAGAAGAGTTGTTAACACAGGAATAGCTTTTTTCTTTGTTTTAGGCGTTGAAAACAGCGTTGAAATTGATATTTTAGTGAATATTTCGATATTTTCGTAATTCTACGCACCTAAAGTATACTTTAGCCATAGAATCTCATTATGTAATACGACATAATGAATATCAAGCAATATGTTGTGATACTGACTGTAAATTCAAAAGTAACTACACTCCATACACCTTTTACCTATGATTTATGCATAAAAAACAACAGTAAAACAGCTATTTTGAAACATAAATGGATTTTTTTTCAAAACTCTTTGCAGTGAAAATGTTCTTAAGGCATACAATGTCATTCTATATCAAGCCTTGATCGAAACAAAACATCAGATTCCTCCTCTGACATTAAATTGAAGAGTGGTTAGCACAGAAATAGTTTTAGCTTCGTTATAGGCGTTTAAAACAGCGTTCGAACTCACATTTTGGTCGATATTACGATATTTTCGTAGTTGGAAGCACCTCAATTATACATTACCAATAGAATCCCATTATATGTTACGAGATAATGAATTTCAAACAATACATTTTGCATATGACTGTAAATTCAAAAGCTATTACCCTCCATATAGCTTTTACCTATGTTTTATGCGTGAAAACAGCAATAAAAAAAGCTATTTTAAAACATAAATTTTTTTTTTCAAAATTTTATACACTAAATATATTTCTGAAGCATAGAATATCATTCTATATCAATACTTGATCGAAACAACCATCAGATTCTCACACTGACAGTAAATTGAAGATTTGTTAGCAGAGGAATAGCTTTTTGCTTCGTTTTTAGGTCTTTAAATCAGCGTTGAAATTTATATTTTGGTGAATAATTCCGTATTTTCGTAATTCTATTCAACTAAATTATACTTTAGCCATAGAATCTGATTATATAATACGAGATAATGAATATCAATCATTATGTTGTGAAAGTGACTGTAAATTCAAAATTATTACAATAAATGTAGCTTTTACCTATGATTTATGCGTGGAAAACAACAATAAAACAGCTATTTTGAAACATAAATGGATTTTTGTTTCAAAATTCTATGTAGTGAAAATGTGTTTAAGCCATAGAATGTCATTCTATATCGTGCTTTGATCGAAAGAAAATATCAGATTCTCACTCTGACATTAATTTGAACAGTTGTTAGCACAGGAATAGCTTTTAGCTACGTTTTATGCGTTTGAAACAGCATTCGAACTAATATTTTGGTCAATATTACGATATTTTCGTAGTTCGATGCACCTAAATTATACATTAGCCATAGACTCTAATTATATGATACGAGATAATGAATTTCAAGCATTATATTCTGCATATGACTGAAAATTCAAAAGTTATTACCCTCCATATAGCTTTTACCTATGTTTTATGCGTCGAAAACAGAAATAGAAAAGGTATTTGAAAACATAAATTTTATTTTTTCAAAATTTTATGCAGCGAAAATATTTCTAACGCATAGAATATCATTCTATATCAATACTTGATCGAAACAAACCATCAGATTCTCACACTAACAGTATATTGAAGATTTGTTAGCACAGGAATAGCTTTTTGCTTCGTTTTAAGGGTTTAAATCAGCATTAATATTTATATTTTAGGGAATAATTCGATATTCTCCTAATTCTATGCACATATATTACGTTAGCCATAGAATCTCACTATATAATACCAGGTGATGATTATAGAGCAATATGTTGTGAAACAGACGGTAAATTAAAAAGTTATTAAACTCCATAAAGCTTTTTTCTATGTGTTATTATGCGTCGAAAACAGAAATAGAAAAGCTATTTTAAAACATAAATTAATTTTTTTCAAAATTTTACGGAGGGAAAATGTTTCTAACGCATAGAATGTCATTCTATATCAAGCCTTGATCGAAGCAAACCGTCAGATTTTCACCCCGTCAATAAATTGAAGAGCTGCTATTAAAGGAATAGCTTTTAGCTCTGTTTTAGGCGTTTAAAACAGCGTTGAAACTGATATTTTGGTGAATATTTCGATATTTTCCTAATTCTATGTTTTAAAATGTTTCTTTATATGTTTCTAATATCTAATTTCCTATTCTATTATACGTTACCAATAGAATCTCACTATATAATACGAGGTGATGAATATAAAGCAAGATGTTGTAAAACAGACGGTAAATTGAAAAGTTATTAAACTCCATATAGCTTTTATCTATGTTTTATGCGTCGAAAACAGAAATAGAAAAGCTATTTTAAAGCATAAAATTTTTTTCTTTCAAAATTTTATGCCGTGAAAGTATTTCTAAAACATAGAATATCATTCTATATCAAGCCTTGATCGAAACAAACCATGAGATCCTCACACTGACTGTAAATTCAACATTTGTTAGCACAGGAATAAATTTTTGCTTCGTTTAAGGCGTTTAAATCAGCGTTGAAATTTACATTTTTGTGAATAATTCGACATTTTACTAATTCTATGCACCTATATTATACTTCAGCCACAGAATCTCACTATATAATACGAGGTGATGAATATTAACTGATATTTGTGAAACAGACGGTGAATTAAAAAGTTATTAAACTCCGTATAGCTTTTATCTATGATTTATGCGTCGAAAACAGAAAGAGAAAAGCTATTTTAAAACATAAATTAATTTTTTTCAAAATATTATGCAGGGAAAATGTTTCTAACGCATAGAATGTCATTCTATATCAAGCCTTGATCGAAGCAAATCATCAGATTGTCACTCTGAAAATAAAATGAAGAGCTGTTAGCACACGAATAGCTTTTAGCTTTGTTTTAAGCGTTGAAAACAGCGTTCAAACAAGCATTTTGATCGATATTACGATATTTTCGTAGTTCGAAGCACCTCAATAATACATTAGCCATAGAATCCCACTATATGTTACAAGATAATGAATTTCAAGCATTATGTTGTGCATATGACTGTAAATTCAAAAGTTATTACCCTCCATATAGCTTATACCTATGTTTTTGCGTGAAAACAAAAATGAAAAAGCTATTTTGAATCATAAATTGATTTTTTTCAAAATTTTATGCATGAAAATGTTTCTAACGCATAGAATGTCATTCTATATCAAACCTTGATCGAAGCAAATGATCAGATTCTCACTCTGACAATAAATTGAACAGCTGTTGGCACAGGAATAGCTTTTTAGTTCGTTTTAGACGTTTAAAACATATTCCAACTCATATTTTGGTCGATATTAGGATATTTTCGTAGTTGGAAGCACCTCAATTATACATTAGCCATAGAATCCCAATATATGTTAAGAAATAATGAATTTCAACCATTATGTTGTGCATATGACTGTAAATTCAAAAGTTATTACCCTCGATATAGCTTTTACCAAAGTTTTATGAATGAAAACACCAACAAAAAGTATTTTAAAACATAATATAGTATTAAAACATATTTTAAACTAAATCTAACTAACAAATCATCAATTTACAGTCATTGTGAGAATCTAATGGTTTGTTTCGATTAAGGCTTGATTTAGAATGATATTCTAGGTTTTAGAAATATTTTCACTGCATAAAATTGTGAAAAATAAAATTCATGTTTTAAAATAGCTTTTTTATTTCAGTTTTCACGCATAGAACATAGGCAAAAGCTATATGGAGGGTAATTACTTTTGAATTTACGGTCATATGCACAACATAATGATTAATATTCTCGTATCATATAGTGGGATTCTATGGCTAATGTATAATTGAGGTGCTTCGAACTACGAAAAATATCGTAGTATCGACCAAAATATGAGTTCGAAAGCTGTTTTGAAGGCCTAAAGGAAGCAAAATGCTATTCCTGTGCTAACAAATCTTCATTTTACTCTCAGTGTCAGAATCTGATGGTTTGTTTCGATCAAGTATTGATGTAGAATAATATTGTATGCTATAGATATATTTTCACTGCACAAAATTTTGAAAAAAAAAATTATGTTTCAAAATAGCTTTTTTTATTGCTGTTTTTACGCATAAAACATAGGTAGACGCTATATGGAGGGTAATAACTTTTGAATTTACAGTCATATGCACAACATAATGCTTGAAATTATTTATCTCGTAACATATAGTGGGATTCTATTGGTAATGTATAATTGAGGTGCTTCCAACTGCGAAAATATCGTAACATCGACGAAAATATGAGTTCGAAAAATGTTTTAAACGCCTAAAACGAAGCAAAAAGCTATTCCTGTGGTAACAGCTCTTCAATTTATTGTCAGAGTGAGAATCTGATCATTTGCTTCGATCAAAGCTTGATATAGAATGACATTCTATGCGTTACAAACATTTTCCCTGCATAAAATTTCGAAACAAATTAATTCATGTTTTAAAATAGCTTTTCTATTTCTATTTTGAACGCATAAAACATGGATAAAAGCTATATGCAGTCTAACAACTTTTGAATTTGTAGTCTGTTTCACAGCATATTGCTCTATATTCATCACCTCGTATTATATAGTGAGATTCGATGGCTAACGTATAATATAGGTGCATAGAATTAGGAAAATATCGAATTATTCAGGAAAATATATATTTGAACGCTGATTTAAACGCCTAAAACGAAGCAAAAAGTTATTCCTGTGCCAACCAATCTTCAATTTACTGTCAGTGTAAAAAACTGATGGTTTGTTTCGATCAAGTAGTGATATAGAATGATATTCTATGCGTTAGAAACATTTCCACTTCATAATATTTTGAAAAAAATTAATTTATGTTTTAAAATACCAATTTTATTTCTGTTTTTACGCTTAAATCATAGGTAAAAGGGTAATAACTTTTGAATTTACAGTCATATGCACAACATAATGATTGATATTCGTTTTCTCGTATCATATATTCAGATCCTATGGCTAAAGTATAATATAGGTGTATAGAATTACCAAAATATCGAAATATTCACCAAAATGTCAGTTTGAACGCTTTTTTCAACGCCTAAAACAAAGCTAAACGCTATTCCTGTGCTAACATCTCTTCAATTTATTGTCAGAATGACAATCTGACGGTTTGCTTCGATCAAGGCTTGATATAGAATGACATTCTATGCATTAGAAACATTTTCCCTGCATAAAATTTTGAAAAAAAAAATTTATTAAAACATAAATTTTTTATTTCTGTTTTCACGCATAAAACATAGGTAAAAGGAATATGGAGGGTAATAACTTTTGAATTTATAGTCATATCCACAATATAATGCTTGATATTCATTATCTCGTAACATATAGTGCGATTCTATACCTAATGTGTAATTGAGGTGCTTCGAACTATGAAAATATCGTAATATCGACCAAAATATGAATTCGAACGCTGTTTCAAACACCTAAAACGAAGTTAAAAGCTGTTCCTGTGCTAACAGCTCTTCAATTTATTGTCAGAGTGACAATCTGATGGTTTGTTTCGATTAAGGCTTGATTTAGAATGATATTCTAGGTTTTAGAAATATTTTCACTGCATAAAATTGTGAAAAATAAAATTTATGTTTTAAAATAGCTTTTTTATTTCTGTTTTCGACGTATAAAACATAGATAAAAGCTATATGGAGTTTAATAACTTTTTAAATTACCGTCTGTTTTACAACATATTGCTCTATATTCATCACCTCGTATTATATAGTGAGATTCTATGGCTAAAGTGTAATATAGGTGTATAGAATTACGAAAATATCGAAATATTCACAAAAATATCAATTTCAACGCTGTTTTCAACGCTTAAAACAAAGCTAAAGGCTATTCCTGTGCTAACAAATCTTCAACTTACTGTCAGTGTAAAAATCTGTTGGTTTGTTTCGATCAAGGCTTGAATAGAATGACATATTACGCTTTAGAAACATTTTCACTGTGTAAGATTTTGAAAAAAAAACAATTTATGTTTTAAAATAGATGTTCTATATCTGTTTTCCACGCATAAAACATAGGTAAAAGCTTATTGACGGAATGAAAATCTGACAGTTTGCTTCGATCAAGGCTTGATATAGGCACATTCTATGCGTTAGAAACATTTTCCCTGCATAAAATTTTGAAAAAAATTAATTTATGTTTTAAAATAGCTTTTTCTACTTCTGATCTGCACGCATAAAACATAGATAAAAGCTATATCGAGTGTAATAACTTTTGAATTTACAGTCTGTTTTACAATATATTGCTCTATATTCATCACCTCGTATTATATAGTGAGATTCTATGGCTAACGTATAATATAGGTGCATAGAATTAGTAAAATATCGAATTATTCACGAGAATATAAATTTCAACGCTGATTTAAACGCCTAAAACGAAGCAAAAAGCTATTCCTGTGCTAACAAATCTTCAACTTACTGTCAGTGTAAAAATCTGTTGGTTTGTTTCGATCAAGGCTTGAATAGAATGACATATTACGCTTTAGAAACATTTTCACTGTGTAAGATTTTGAAAAAAAAACAATTTATGTTTTAAAATAGATGTTCTATATCTGTTTTCCACGCATAAAACATAGGTAAAAGCTATATGGAGGGTAATAACTTTTGAATTTACAGTCAAATGTAAAACATAATATTTGAAATTCATTATCTCGTAACATATAGTGGGATTCTATGGCTAATGTATAATTGTGGTGCTTCGAACTACAAAAATATTGTAATATCGACCAAAATATGATTTCGAACACTGTTTTAAACGCCTATAACAAAGCTAAAAGATATTCCTGTGCTAACAGCTCTTCAATTTATTGACGGAATGAAAATCTGACGGTTTATTTTGATCAAGGCTTGATATAAAATGACAATCTATGCGTTAGAAACATTTTCCCTGCATAGAATTTTTAAAAAAATCAATTTATGTTTTAAAACAGCTTTTTTATTTCCGTTTTCCACGCATAAAACTTAGATAAAAGCTGTATGGAGGGTAATAACTTTTTAATTTACAGTCTGTTTCACAACATATTGCTCTATATTCATCACCTCGCATTATATAGTGAGATTCTATGGCTAACGTATAAAATAGGACCATAGAAATAGGAAAATATCGAATTATTCACCAAGATATAAATTTCAACGGTGATTTAAAGGCCTAAAACGGAGCAAAAAAGCTATTCTTGTGCTAACAAATGTTCAATATACTGTTAGTGTGAGAATCTGATGGTTTGTTTCGATCAAGTATTGATATAGAATGATATTCTATGCTTTAGAAATATTTTCACTGCATGAAATCTTGAAAAAAAAAAATTATGTTTTAAAATAGCTTTTTTATTGCTGTTTTCCACGCATAAAACATAGGTAAAAGCTATATGGAGGGTAATAACTTTTGAATTTAAAGTCATATGCACAACATAATGCTTGAAATTCATTATCTCGTAACATATAGTTTGATTGTATGGCTAATGAATAATTGAGGTGCTTCCAACTACGAAAATATCGTAATATCGACAAAATATGAGTTCGAATGCACTTTTAAACGTCTAAAACGAAGCTAAAAGCTATTCCTGTGCTAACAGCTCTTCAATTTATTGTCAGAGTGACCATCTGATGATTTGCTTCCATCAGGGCTTGATATAGAATGACATTCTATTCGTTAGAAACATTTCCACTACATAAAATTTTGAAAAAAATCAATTTATGTTTTAAAATATCTTTTTTATTTCTGTTTTCGACGCATAAAACATAGATAAAAGCTATATGGAGTTTAATAACTTTTTAATTTACCATCTGTTTCACAACATAACGCTTGAAATTCATTATCTCGTAACATATAGTGGGATTGTATGGCTAATGTATAATTGAGGTGCTTCCAACTACGAAAATATTGTAATATCGACCAAAACATGAGTTCGATCGCGGTTTTAAACGCCTAAAACGAAGCAAAAACTATTCCTGTGCTAACAGCTCTTCAATTTATTTTCAGAATGACAATCTGATCATTTGCTTCGATCAAGGCTTGATATAGAATGACATTCTATGCGTTAAAAACGTTTTCGCTGCATAAAATTTTCAAAAAAATCAATTTATATTTTAAAATAGCTCTTTTATTTTTGTTTTCAAGCATAAAACATAGGTAAAAGCTATATGGAGGGTAATGACTTTTGAATTTACAGTCATATGCACAACATAATGATTGGTATTCATTATCTCGTATCATGTATTGAAATTCTATGGCTAAAGTATAATATAGGTGTATAGAATTATGAAAATATCGAAATATTCAGCAAGATATCAGTTTCAACGCTGATTTCAACGCTGATTTCAACGCCTAAAACAAAGCAAAAAGCTATTCCTGTGCTAACAGCTCTTCAATTTATTGACGGAGTGAAAATCTGAATGTTTGCTTCGATCAAGGCTAGATATAGAATGATGTTCTATGCGTTAGAAACATTTTCCCTGCATAAAATTTTGAAAAAAATTAATTTATTGTTTAAAATAGTTTTTTTGTTTCTGTTTACGACGCATAAAACATAGATAAAAGCTATGTGGAGTTTAATAACTTTCTAATTTACCGTCTGCTTTCTGTTTTCACGCATAAAACATAGGTTAAATCTATATGGAGGGTAATAAGTTTTGAATTTACAGTCATATGCACAACATAATGCTTGAAATTCATAATATCGTAACATATAGTGGGATTCTATGGCTAATGTATAATTGAGGTGCTTCGATTCCAAAATATCGTAATATGGACCAAAATATGAGTTCGAACGCTGTTTTCAACGCCTAAAACAAATCTAATACTATTCGTGTGCTAACAGCTCTTCAATTTATTTTCAGAGTGACAATCTGATCATTGGCTTCGATCAAGGCTTGATATAAAATGACATTCTATGCGTTAGAAACGTTTTCGCTGCATAAAAGTTTCAAAAAAATCAATTTATATTTTAAAATAGCTTTTTTATTTCTGTTTTCCACGCATAAAACTTAGGTAAAAGCTGTATGGAGTGTAATAACTTTTGAATTTACAGTCTGTTTCACAACATATTGCTCTGTATTCATCACCTCGTATTATATAGTTAGATTCTATGGCTAATGTATAATATAGGTGCATAAAATTAGGAAAATATCGAATTATTCACAAAAATGTATATTTCAACGCTGATTTAAACGCCGAAAATGAAGCAAAAAACTATTCCTGTGGTAAGAAATCTTCAATTTACTGTCAGTGTGAGAATCGGATGGTTTCTTTCGATCAAGTATTGATATAGAATGATATTCTATGCTTTAGAAATATTTTCACTGCATAAAATTTTGAAAAAAAAAATTATATTTTAAAAGAGCTTTTTCATTGCTGTTTTCACGCATAAAACATAGGTAAAAGCTATATGGAGGGTAATAACTTTTGAATTTTCAGTCATATGCACAACATAATGCTTGAAATTCATTATCTCGTAACATATAGTGGGATTCTATGGCTAATGTATAATTGAGGTGCTTCCAACTACGAAAATATTGTAATATCGACCAATACATGAGTTCGATCGCGGTTTTAAACGCCTAAAACGAGGCAAAAACTATTCCTGTGCTAACAGCTCTTCAATTTATTTTCAGAATGACAATCTGATCATTTGCTTCGATCAAGGCTTGATATAGAATGACATTCTATGCGTTAAAAACGTTTTCGCTGCATAAAATTTTCAAAAAACTCAATTTATATTTTAAAATAGCTCTTTTATTTCTGTTTTCAAGCATAAAACATAGGTAAAAGCTATGTGGAGGGTAATAACTTTTGAATTTACAGTCATATGCACAACATAATGATTGATATTCATTATCTCGTATGATGTATTGAAATTCTATGGCTAAAGTATAATATAGGTGTATAGAATTACGAAAATATCGAAATATTCAGCAAGATATCAGTTTCAACGCTGATTTCAACGCTGATTTCAACGCCTAAAACAAAGCAAAAAGCTATTCCTGTGCTAACAGCTCTTCAATTTATTGACGGAGTGAAAATCTGAATGTTTGCTTCGATCAAGGCTTGATATAGAATGATATTGTATGTGTTAGAAACATTTTCACTGCATAAAATTTTGAAAAAAATAAATTTATGTTTTAAAATACCTTTTTTATTTCTGTTTTCCACGCATAAAACTTAGTAAGAGCCGTATGGAGTGTAATAACTTTTGAATTTACAGTCTGTTTCACAACATATTGCTCTATATTCATCACCTCGTATTATATAGTGAGATTCTATTGCTAACGTATCATATAGGTGCATAGAATTAGGAAAATATCGAATTATTCACCAAAATATAAACTTCAACGAAGCAAAAACCTATTCCTGTGCTAACAATTCTTCAATTTGCTGTCAGTGTGAGAATCTGATGGTTTGTTTCGATCAAGTATTGATATAGAATGATTTTATATATGCTTTATATAGAATGACATTTTATGCTTTAGAAACATTTTCACTGCATAAAATTTTGAAAAAAAAAATTTATGTTTTAGAATAGATTTTTTTTCTGTTTTCACGAGTAAAATATAGGTAAAAGCTATATGGAGGGTAATAACTTTGAATTTACCGTCATATGCACAACATAATGCTTGAAATTCATTATATCGTAACATATAGTGGGATTCTATGGGTAATGTATAATTGAGGTGATTCCAACTAACAAATTATCGTAATATCGACTAAAATATGAGTTCGAACGCTGATTTAAACGCCTAAAACGAAACAGAAAGCTATTCCTGTGGTAACAGCTCTTCAATTTATGTCAGAGTGAGAATGTCATCATTTGCTTCGATCAAGGTTTGATATTTATATTATACATTTTCACTGCATAAAATTTTGAAGAAAATCAATTTATGTTTTAAAATAGCTTTTTTATTTCTGTTTTCACGCATAAAACTTAGGTAAAAGCTGTATCGAGTGTAATAACTTTTGAATTTACAGTCTGTTTCACAACATGTTGCTCTGTATTCATCATCTCGTATTATACAGTGAGATTCTATGGCTAACGAATAATATAGGTGTATAGAATTAGGAAAATATCGAATTATTCACCAAAATATAAATATTAATGCTGATTTAAACGCCTAAAACGAAGCAAAATGCTATTCCTGTGCTAAGAAATCTTCAATTTACTGTCAGTGTGAGAATCTGATGGTTTGTTTCGATCAAGTATTGATATAGAATAATATTGTATGCTTTAGATATATTTTCACTGCATAAAATTTCGAAAAAAAATTTATGCTTTAAAATGGCTTTTTTTTTCTGTTTTCATGCATATAACTTTGGTAAAATCAATTAATGTTTTAAAGTAACTTTTCTCTTTCTGTTTTCCACGCATAAAACTTAGGTAAAATCAGTATGTAGTGTAGTAACTTTTGAATTTACAGTGTGTTTCACAACATATTGCTCTATATTCATCACCTCGTATTATATAGTAAGATTCTGTGGTTAACGTATAATATAGGTGGATAGAATTAGGAAAATATCGAATTATTCACGAAAATATAAATTTCAACGCTGATTTATACGCCTAAAACGAAGCAAAAAGGTATTCCTGTGCTAACAAATCTTCAATTTACTGTCAGTGTAAAAATCTGATGGTGTTTCGATCAAGGCTTTATATAGAATGACATTTTATACTTTAAGAAACATTTTCACTTTATAAGATTTTGAAAAAACTCAATTTATGTTTTAAAATAGCTTTTTTATTTCTGTTTTCCACGCATAAAACTTAGGTAAAAGCTATATGGAGGGTAATAACTTTTGAATTTACAGTCTTATGCGCAACATAATGCTTGAAATTCTTTATCCCGTAACATATAGTAGGATTCTATGGCTAATGTATAATTGAGGTGCTTCGAACTACAAAATATCGTAATATCGACCAAAATATGAGTTGGAACGCTGTTTTAAACGTCTAAAACTGAGCTAAAAGCTATTTCTGTGCTAACAGCTCTTCAATTTATTGTCAGAGTGAAAATCTGACGGTGTGTTTCGATCAAGGCTTGATATAGAATGACATTCTATGCGTTAGAAACATTTTCCCTGCATAAAATTTCGAAACAAATTAATTCATGTTTTAAAATAGCTTTTCTATTTCTATTTTGCACGCATAAAACATGGATAAAAGCTATATGCAGTCTAACAACTTTTGAATTTGTAGTTTGTTTCACAGCATATTGCTCTATATTCATCACCTCGTATTAGATAGTGAGATTCGATGGCTAACGTATAATATAGGTGCATAGAATTAGGAAAATATCGAATTATTCACGAAAATATAAATTTCAGCGCTGATTTAAACGCCTAAAACGGAGCAAAAAGTTATTCCTGTGCCAACAAATCTTCAATTTACTGTCAGTATAAAAAACTGATGGTTTGTTTCGATCAAGTAGTGATATAGAATGATATTCTATGCGTTAGAAACATTTCCACTTCATAATATTTTGAAAAAAATTAATTTATGTTTTAAAATACCAATTTTATTTCTGTTTTTACGCTTAAATCATAGGTAAAAGCTATATGGTGGGTAATAACTTTTGAATTTACAGTCATATGCACAACATAATGATTGATATTCGTTATCTCGTATCATATATTCAGATTCTATGGCTAAAGTATAATATAGGTGTATAGAATTACCAAAGTATCGAAATATTCACCAAAATGTCAGTTTGAACGCTTTTTTCAACGCCTAAAACAAAACTAAACTCTATTCCTGTGCTAACATCTCTTCAATTTATTGTCAGAATGACAATCCGACGGTTTGTTTCGATCAAGGATTGATATAGAATGACATTCTATGCATTAGAAACATTTTCCCTGCATAAAATTTTGAAAAAAAAAAATTTATTAAAACATAAATTTTTTATTTCTGTTTTCACGCATAAAACATAGGTAAAAGGAATATGGAGGGTAATAACTTTTGAATTTACAGTCATATCCACAACATAATGCTTGATATTCATTATCTCGTAACATATAGTGCGATTCTATAGCTAATGTGTAATTGAGGTTCTTCGAACTATGAAAATATCGTAATATCGACCAAAATATGAATTCGAACGCTATTTCAAACACCTAAAACGAAGCTAAAAGCTATTCCTGTGCTAACAGCTCTTCAATTTATTGTCAGAGTGACAATCTGATGATTTGTTCGATCAGGGCTTGATATAGAATGATATTCTATGCGTTAGAAACATTTCCACTTCATATAATTTTGAAAAAAATCAATTTATGTTTTAAAATAGCTTTTTTATTTCTGTTTTCGACGCATAAAACATAGATAAAAGCTATATGGAGTTTAATAACTTTTTAATTTACCGTCTGTTTCACAACATATTGCTCTATATTCATCACCTCGTATTATATAGTGAGATTCTATGGCTAACGAATAATATAGGTGCATAGAATTAGGAAAATATCGAATTATTCACCAAATTATAAATTTGAACTATGATTTAAACGCCTAAAACGAAGCAAAAACCTATTCCTGTGCTAACAAATCTTCAATTTACAGTCAGTGTTAGAATCTGATGGTTTATTTCGATTAAGGCTTGATTTAGAATGATATTCTAGGTTTTAGAAATATTTTCACTGCATAAAATTGTGAAAAATAAAATTTATGTTTTAAAATATCTTTTTTATTTCTGTTTTCGACGTATAAAACATAGATAAAAGCTATATGGAGTTTAATAACTTTTTAAATTACTGTCTGTTTCACAACATATTGCTTTATATTCATCACCTCGTATTATATAGTGAGATTCTATGGCTAAAGTATAATATAGGTGTGTAGAATTACGAAAATATCGAAATATTCAGCAAAATATCAGTTTCAACGCTGTTTTCAACGCCTAAAACAAACCTAAAGGCTATTCCTCTACTAACAGGTCTTCAATTTATTGACGGAGTCAAAATCTGACAGTTTGCTTCGATCAAGGCTTGATATAGGCACATTCTATGCGTTAGAAACATTTTCCCTGCATAAAATTTTGAAAAAAATAAATTTATGTTTTAAAATAGCTTTTCTATTTCCGTTTTCCACGCATAAAACTTGGATAAAAGCTGTATGGAGGGTAATAACTTTTTAATTTACAGTCTGTTTCACAACATATTGCTCTATATTCATCACCTCGTATTATATAGTGAGATTCTATGGCTAACGTATAAAATAGGAGCATAGAAATAGGAAAATATCGAATTATTCACCAAAATATAAATTTCAACGCTGATTTATATTCCTAAAACGAAGCAAAAAGCTATTCTTGTGCTAACAAATCTTCAATTTACGGTTAGTGTGAGAATCTGATGGTTTGCTTCGATCAAGTATTGATATAGAATGATATTCTATGCTTTAGAAATATTTTCACTGCATGAAATTTTGAAAAAAGAAAAATTATGTTTTAAAATAGCTTTTTTATTGCTGTGTTCACGCATAAAACATAGGTAAAAGCTATATGGAGGGTAATAACTTTTGAATTTAAAGTCATATGCACAACATAATGCTTGAAATTCATTATCTCGTAACATATAGTTTGATTCTTTGGCTAATGAATAATTGAGGTGCTTCCAACTACGAAAATATCGTAATATCGACAAAATATGAGTTCGAATGCACTTTTAAACGTCTAAAACGAAGCTAAAAGCTATTCCTGTGCTAACAGCTCTTCAATTTATTGTCAGAGTGACCATCTGATGATTTGCTTCGATCAGGGCTTGATATAGAATGATATTCTATTCGTTAGAAACATTTCCACTACATAAAATTTTGAAAAAAATCAATTTATGTTTTAAAATATCTTTTTTATTTCTGTTTTCGACGCATAAAACATAGATAAAAGCTATATGGAGTTTAATAACTTTTTAATTTACCATCTGTTTCACAACATATTGCTCTATATTCATCACCTCGTAACATATAGTGGGATTCTATGGCTAATGTATAATTCAGATGCTGCGAATTACGAAAATATCGTAATATCGACCGAAATATGAGTTCGAACGCTGTTTTAAACGCATAAAACGAAGCTAAAAGCCTAAAGTTAAAAGCCTAAAGCTAAAAGCCTAAATTCTTTAAACCATTTGTTTAAAGATCGTCAGAGAAAATCTTAATATGATTTTCATATTTTTGTTCTATTATCTCCTGAACAATATAATCTTTTGAACTGAGCTTTAAAATTCTCTCTTAGATGTGAAACGTGGAAGGGAAACAAAGCAATCAAATTATTGAAAGTTCCAAGGAGGTTTTTCAGAACGTTTGTCTACCTCATAACTTTGTGCTGAAATCTAGTCAAAGAGGAGATGTCGGCAGAAGGAAGTAGTTACATCACTGATCTTCTTTCCTGATCCAAAAGGTATCTTATCAGTCACTGGGTGATATTCTTGTTTGAAAAGCAATCTTGAGAAGTGTGAAAACAGCACATAAGGTCTACTGATGGAAAGTGGTGGAATATTAGCCTTAGCATTCAGTGAAATAGATGGACAAAGACATTACTGGCCCAAGCATATTTTTGGTTATGAATAGTTTCTAGCTTTTTAACAAGGGAAGGGCTAGCACTATCCAGTAGAAAACCCCCATATTCCAATCTTGATCTAAAAATTGATCTGTAAAGATATAACATCTGACGAGGTGATGCTCCATTCTTGCTGGACCCAATGCATCTTAACATGTTAATAATATGTTTAGAAGTGGAGATCAGTTGACGAATAAAGGAGTTGCATTTCAGTTCAAAGTCCAGTAGGATTTCTAAATAACAGTGTTCTTTCACAACAGGCAGGGAACGTTCCTTGTAATTAATAGTAATATCTGGAACTCGTTGATGGCTACCAAAGGGCATTACTACAGTTTTTTTTTCGGATATTTCCAGTCCCCATGAGTCAAAATATTTAGGTCTCATTAAAAGCCGATTGTAGCACCGACTGGATTCTGAATATGCTTCTGCTAGTGTACCAAATCACAGTGTCATCTGCATAGACAGAGAGTCTCACATTCATTGGTAAAAATCAGGAAAATCGTGTAAAAACAGATTGAAGAGTATTGGTCTAAGCACTCCTCCTTGTGGAAGGATCTCTAAAGGATTAGGAGCATAAGTTGCATTCTTTAATTCCACAATGATTTTTCTATTAGTTAGCAAATGATTTAATGCTTGTCTGAAATTTTGCTATAAAGAACCTTTTATTAATGCACTCACATACTAGAACAGCATCACTAGCGTGTGTGCTGAGAAACAGATCCACGCCTTGATGATGCTTTCCATCCTCCATCCGTGAAAAGAGAAATTTAAAGTTATTATTAATTATCTCACCTTTACCTGTCCATCTGGTTTCTTGCAAGCCTACAATATCTAGGTTAAAGCGCTGGAAATCCTGCGTGAGGGCATCAAGAGAATAATCTCTATGTAATGTCATCACGTTCCATGTTCCTGCAGAGAAAAAATGATTAGTAGGTATCAAATTTACAGGAAATAAAAAATAAATTGAATTAATATATTTAGTTTCAAATCTCGTATTCCTCAAGTGAATTTTTACTTCATCCGATGTTTTCAGCTAAGGTGTTGATGGCATATAAATTTACTGTCACCCACCAGTCTAGACGCTCACGAGCTGCAATTCCATATGGGTGAAATTTGTAGTCTGACACTTCTCACGTCACAAGCTTTCAAATGAAAGCTTAACTGATACATAAACTGAGAAGCCATCAAATAAATTAGGGGAAAACAAAAAGAAAATAATTAATATGGTGAATAAAATTTTACTCTGAGCTACCACTAATTTTATAAAATATAAAAATGAAAAGGAAAATCTTTCGTTCAAATACACAGTCCAAATATACAAATATTCAGTTCAAATACCCCGGGAACGAAAAGCCGTTATATTACGGATATATCTGAAATGATACGTCCAAAGTTTAAGAAAAACAGAATTTATTTCAAACTCTCAGACTGGAAGCATTTACAGAATATCGACGATAATGAATGAATGAATGAAAACCATTTTTCAAAATGCACTAATGTTATCCTATTGCATTCATTTGATGTTTAAATCCTAAATGTAGAATTTTATTATCATTGTTGTTTCTTGTAGTAGTCTCTAGTACTTAATGTCTTTAATTATTTTAGTCAGTTTTCATTTATTTAGTAATGCCAAGATTCATTTCATTAATTTTGCTTTTAAAATATTCGTTAAATCAGGTTTCGACTTGTAAGGTAATATGTTAAACCATACATAATATTTATCGACACAGAAAAGGGGGATTCAGTAAATTAACATTAGTCCAAATTCCGATTTCGAGTAAATCAAATACATATACATATATGTTATAAATAGAGCTCTGCGAGGATAGAAAGTGCTATTCACTCTCGCATCTGCAAGGACTTATTTGCATTAGCAAAACTTTATCAGCATCAGCCCATGTTGTCTGTTTAGTAACCATCGAAATTCTGCAAATTCTTGAAGAATGATGTGTTTGTGAGTAAAAGAAATCAAGGCATATAACGGTTTATTTATGACTAATGAATAACTGAAAAAAAGTATACTGTGAAAATAAAAAGCCTAGCTCGTAAAAATATGCGTTACTGAATATAGACAAAATTTACTTAATTCTAATTTTGGATATTCTTTTAAATTAATTTTGCTCTTTTAAATGCAGTTTATCGGCGATTGTAGGAAGACCTCCATTTATTACCCAGTAACTCTCTCCTACAATTTCGTGATCTCGTCTAATATGCCACGAGATCATGATAACGTTTGGTATACCATGAGATCATGATAACTCGTCTGGTATACCATAAGATCGTGATAATTCTTCTGGTATGCCATGAGATCGTGAAATCTCATATCATACAAGACGACTTAGTTAACATAATGAAAGCTCTTTATTATAACATTGAGTCGTGTGTGAGAGTTAGTTAGGCTTGTAGCAATTGGTTTAGCATTGCTTCTGGTGTTCAACAAGGGTGCGTTTTGTCTCCTTTTGTCTTTAGTTTGGATATTGATGATGTTATGCGAAATTTTCTGCAAGATGAATATTTTGAATTTAAATGGTCTACAGATATGAAAATTTCTGATTTAGATGGAGCACACGGAACCAAGGCTTAATGTCCCATCCGACGGATGGCGACCTGTCCAAGCCCATCGGTAGTAGTAGCATAAATGAGAGTTCTGGCGCAATAACAGGGGCTCAAGAATTTTCATAGAATTCTCGAGCCCCTTTTACTGTGCCAGAACTTTCATTTATGCTACTACTATCGTTGTCACCTGCTGACTGTGGGCAGGGCGGAAGTTTTTAGCAAAAATGACCACTAGCTTGATCAGAATGAAAATTTGAATCTTTTGATGGATTTATTAAGATTCACCTTAACGCAAAAACACGTTAGCTACCATATTTTTTTTGAAGAAGACAAATATCATTAGGTTTCTTATCGTTGTAATTGTATAATTGCAATTCAGTTATTCCATTGAGGAAACATTTTGAGGTTAAGAAACAAGAATTTAAATTCGAAATTCAAAGCATGATACGGTATCTTATACCTAAATTAGCTTTTAATACGCTCCTGGCCTTAAACGTTAAAATCATTGTATATAGTGCTTATGGCAATGATAGTAAAGGAAAACAACCCCGAAGAGGCCCGATGGACAAAAACAAGGGCTTAATTAAAACATAACAATTAATGATCACATTAAAACACAACAGTTGATGTAATGATCAAATATTATGATCACCCGACTCCAAACCCATCAAATATTGTGGAATGTCGTGGAACGGGAATTCCATGGGCGATACATCAGCTACTTCTTAGTAATGGGACACCGTGTATACCCTATTCCCAATTTGTTCAACGTGTATACCTATAGTATCATCTCCAATATAAAGTGAATTACACTCAGTTATAAAAAGAAACATTTCTCACATTTTTAAATCTGTAGGCATCTTTTTCGTTTTATGCTTACAAAATATCAACTAAGATCCATGTCTTCCCCTCATCGCTTTACTCCCTTTGAGTTGTTCATAATTTTCGGATGACCCTACTTAATGTTAATGACCCTGACAATGAAGGAAAAAAGTATGGAATATATAATACGTATTGCTAGCATCGATTCATAGTTAACAGGTTGATAAAAGGTACATATTATTGCAATTAAATGACAAAATATTATGATAGTGATTGAAGAAAACATAATTCTTTCCTGCTAATAGCCTTGTTTCAATGATTTTTCCATACTTTCAATTATTAGCAGAAATTTTTTCCTTGGCTTAGTTTTGCATTTTTATTTTAGAACTTCATTATTTTAATCATTTTAGTTTTCATTTCGATATACATTCCGATTTTATGGGTGATTACCACTACTTAAATTAACCAATAAGGGTGAATTTACACCGTATGGCCAAATTATCATAAACACGGCATCCTGAGCGAAGTACCATGAAACATACCAATGCATTCAAAATTTCATACTGATACAATAACTCCTTCTACAAAAGCATCTTTTGCAGGAGGGTGAACTTTCCCTCAAGATGAAGAAATTGTCCGCCTTGTTGCAGATTTAGGAATTGCAAATATCACACATTTTTTCACATTTTTTGATAAAAGGGAAAAGCCTTCTCATTACAGCAACAAAGCCTTTAGCTTTATAGAGTTCATAATCATAATTCCTGAAAATTTCCAGAAGACTTTACTCCTATACGCCTTCCTCGCGAGAAATAAGAGCTTTTTTATATGTACTGATAGAATTTCTTGATCTTTTGATATTTTTCGCATTATAAAAATAATTTCTACAAAAGCGACAGCTAATTTATTTACTTATGAATTATCCATTCGTTTTCTGCTGAGTGATATATATATATTAATATCAGAATGGAGGAATTATATAAAAATTCCAATGAAAATTTATTATTTTCGAGCTGCGTTTGTTCGCGCGACGGGACGTATCTACAATTCCCACATCCACTGTTGTGATTATTCTAGGCCTTCTTTGTCCAAATGAAGTTCGTATGGGATGGGAACTTCAGAAAACGATTCTTTTTTGATAAACTTCACAAATACACTCGCTGCCGACCCTTCGGCCATACTGAAAAAATTGCGGAGCAAAGAATGCTGCAGTCGATGAGGCACCGAACATTCAGCATCCGTGTGAGTATATAATTATCCTGCCTGGATATCATACGAGAAATGACTGAGCGTGTTTTCAGTGGATTAGAGAAATTTATATCTTAAAACATAAATTTCATCGTGTTTCATATCAGATGACACGTGTTAAACTTCTTTCAACAGAAACTACCTACACCTCAGTTACTAAAATTCACATGGGTTTCAAAAAGTTTTAAAAGGAATCCTTACATACTATTCTCAATACCTTCCAGTGAGCCATTGCTGGTATATCACAAAAGCATTGGAAAAGTTAGAAACTACTCTCCACGGCAATCTCATAATTTTCGACAAGCAGAAGGAATATTTAACCTTATGCTTCGAATTTCTAAACCAGCCACCTTACCAGCAATTCAAAAAGCTCATTTCATCTCAGAAAACGTGGCTCAGTTTCTGGAATATTTTTCACTATAACTATATTTATATTTTTCATATAAATATAGATATATTTTTCACTATTACTATATTTATATTTTCATATAAACAACTCGCAATTTAAGACTACTTCTCAGTACTTCAGTAATACAGTAGCACCTGCAAAGGAAAGTCAATGCAATGAATTTCTCCCTTACACCTGATATATTTATAATTGGCTCTCCCAACCGCGATTGAAATGCCTTGGTCACAACCTCTATTATCCTCTACCCTGAAGGAACTGTATACTGCTGTGTAACAGGAATGCTTCACACAAGATTCCCAAACTCATTTTAATCATTTAACGTCAGATTCAGTTCAAGCTATTTTGAAGGCACAGATAGATTATAAGGGGCCGACATCGGAAAAGGATACGCATAGTTCCATTATAGCCCTTTATCAGGAAAGTGTGTCACATGTTAATGCAAAAATTTTCATGCAAGTCTTTCCTACATGATGACGTTGGTGAAAATTGATATGTTCAATTTTTTCTTATTTTTATTTCGTATGGAATAGCGCCCTGGGCGTGGAGGAGAACATTTAAAGTTCCACTCACACATATTGTGTTTGGGTGGACAAAATATTCCTAACACATATCGAGCGTTGAGTTCACTATAATGTGTAATAATGTTGGAATGCTTTATTCCAGGGCGCAAATAACAATAATGTGGAATTGTTTATTAGAAACGTATTTTAATATAAAAAGTGGTGGGCAATAGAAAAAATTGGATTTTGCATTGAGAAGGAAAATAAAACAATATTTCTATAATACGATTCGAGTGTTAATCAAAACGTTATTAGGAAAAGCAAAATATTTAAAAGGATGGAAGAAAAGTTCATTAAAACACTGTCATGGTTTTTCTGACAATCGTGTCGAATAATTGCTATGCTAAATCTCTTGATAGAAGTTCATGTATTACAAGATACACGCTAATGGGAGTTATATTTTAAATGAATGATTTTTTTTTATATAAATGGTTTAACTAGAGTTAATTTTCCAAGTAATCTGTTAATGTTTGCTGATGATATCGTTCTGCTGAATATAGGTATACAGGGAGAAGTGGTAGTTAAATGTGCACAAAACGATTATAATAGAGCAATTTCTTGGTTTCAGAAAAACGAACTTTCCTTAAATGGAGAGAAAAAGCAATACATGATTATTCAGAGTATGCACAAGTTAAACTACTTATGCATTAAAACACATAAGTCTAACTGTCAGTATAAATTAAATATTTAAGAAAATGCGCTGTCCCTGTGCAAATGTCGAAGAAATTAATAAAAAACATTATTTGGGGATTTATATTGATAATTATTTTTAATGGAAATCGTTCATAAAATATGCTTGTGATAACTTAAGGTATCATGTAAGAAAGTGCTAAAGTTAAAAACTCTTATTCCACTGGATATTATAACAATGATATATAAAGTTCTCTATGAATCAATCATTAGGTGTGGTATCAGTATACACCGAATAGTCAAAACATAATGACAACCTGCCTAATATGTCGTTGGTCCTCCACGGTCGACAAATCAGCTCTTACCCCGGTAAGGCATGGATGCTATAAGATTTCTGAAGGTGTGTTGTAGTATCTGGTACCAACATGTTACCAGCAGCTTCTTTAACACTTGTAAGTTACGTGGTTGAACCACTGCAGATAGATATACTGTTCAACACAAACCACAGTTGCTCGATTGGACTGATGTCTGGGGAATTTAATATTTATTTTTTACTTGTTGAACGGCATCCGACGCTAGAGCAGATTCAACACGAAGAATTTCTAGGTCTTTGCTGACGTCAATTGTAAAAATTACCAAATTTTTAAAGCCCGTGCCTTTGTTTCCATGCAAACTATCAATGTCCATGGCTCGTTTAAAATCTGTATATTCTTATTTTCATTTCCCTGACTGAAGGCAAGTTATGAATAAGCCCCCCCCCCCACCCTCTTCAGCCTTTAGCACTGGTTTAACACGAAGAATTGCACTGATTTCCTTATATCAGCGCCCTCTCTGTCATAGCCCCTGGATTTGCTTCTACCCAAACTATCGACATATTTCGGTTCTGTTCAGTATCCTCCAAGAAACGTTCTAGAGCTGTGATCTGCGATTAATAGAACAATGAGTTTTATTATCATCCTACCGGATCCATTCGGTATCACGAGCCACATGTTGTCACCAGCAAAAAGTTCGAGTCGCTTCCTATAATACTGTACAACGATATTTAGAAACTCGAATCACTTTTGTTTACCATTTTAAAAGTTGTTGAAGGAGTAAATTTTGTTATTAACACTTTTTGAACCCATTAGAAGTACCGAAATATTTCAAAGCTTGCTCCGCTGATTTTGCTATTCGTCTCTTACTTGCAGTTCCATTTTGCGACAAAACTGAAGCCCCTAATTGTGATTGAATTCGAGTTTAAACGTATTTCTATTCCATGAAAAAGTGAAAGGTTAAGGGGCCATTTAAATTTCAACAGAACGTTTGTTGCATTAAACTTTCACCCCTTTTCCTATAAAGTGAACACGATTTGGAAACTTCTAAACACCCCATTTCTCCATTCTCTATAGTTCGCCAGTTACAATTTTCAGTTTAGCAGTCGCATTTCAAGGGGCTTTCTACTAGTAATAACATAAATTTTATTCAACAACATTATATTCAGAAATAGCATAATAATCTTCATTGAATATTACAACCTTAAACCTTTGTAATTTCTCCATATTTCGAATATACAATTAAGTTGGTAACTACTTTCCTCTAGTATATTTATCAACATTATATTATTTTACGTT
Organism: Ryuthela nishihirai; assembly: GCA_038380435.1. Taxonomy (NCBI): domain Eukaryota; kingdom Metazoa; phylum Arthropoda; class Arachnida; order Araneae; family Heptathelidae; genus Ryuthela; species Ryuthela nishihirai. The sequence goes on from JAWZYU010000038.1 coordinate 4,008,493, forward strand.
TAGATATATAACGTGAGAAATAGGTCAATGCCAAATTGATTAAGTTCTGACCCTATTTGACTTTGAACTTCAAAATTAATTTTAATGCTCCCTTTTGTGTGTGTATGTGTGTGCTAAAATAATACAGAAACTGCATCCCTTCACTTCTCCTGATAGTTATGCCATTCATTTTTCATAGACAACAATTTTCCCATTTCTAGCATACTACATATATCAAGATTAGATCCAAATTCGACATCTATTTGACCCTGAAAGCATATCGGATCTCAGTTTATACTTAAGTTCCAATTTTTAGAGCTATCCACTTCTCTAACACCCACTGTTCGTCAATTGAAATTTCCCCATCTATGATGAGTGCAAACTTTGACCTCAAAATACGTGGAGTTCCAAATAGAAAGGTAAATAAGAATCTTTTAAATATGTTGAACAAGTCAGAAATATTTATTGAGGAAAATGTGATGTACATTAATAATAAGTATTGCCTCCATGAATAGATACAAACAGCGAAACATCACGGTAGCGATTTGATATATCAGAGGATGTCAATGGATTACAGCGGAATATAGCTCTGATTCTTACAAACATCTTTTAATCATACTCCCTGCCACAGGGTAAAAATGGGATAACGTTAAGATTTTGGGATTCTGGTTGTTTGTACATAATATGACGATTTGTCCTGCCTTTTGTCGCTAGTCGACAGAATCGTCGATCGTCACATTCTAATATTTTCTAATAGGACGAAAGCCTTAACTATGTATTCATGTAACTTTCTGTACCAATTGTTGCGAACAGCACTCCACCGTTCTGGCATCACGAACCCAAAAGAACGATGATTATATGTGTTGACTATTCAGATTCTGACCTTTTTCAAATTCTATCAGCTGTACCTTAACGTTACCTTGCACTGTTCAGGCACCTCAAAAATCTCCACAAATAATCTGTTCAGCATTTTGTTTCTCCACTGAGATAAAAACCCTTTTAATGCCCCTTCAATTTTCACATCAGCACTGTAATGGGTACATTACTGGAGATTTTATTGCTTTGATTACCTTGACATGCAAATTATACCAATATACGTCACAACTCTGGATGCAAGCCGTCAGGTCAATCTGTCCATTCTTTCTATGCCAGTACATTTAGATAGAGATCAGTGTATATTAAATGCATTCTGAAGTCAATTGCTCTGGAGGTAAAACAGAGATTATTACCCACAGCGATGATGGGCAGTCTTATCAACAGTATGAGACATCAGAATATTTCTCATGCATTTCGTAGTAAAGTCATCTTCCTTCTTTTCAATATTAGACATATCGTTAAGATATATCTCTCTCATACTATTGCAGAATTCCTGGGAGCTTTCTGATTTAACGAAAGATACCGTATTGTATTAAATTTTCCGATAAATCACGTGGTAGTTTATATTAAAATATTGTTCCCATATTACAGTGTGATATCAGTATAACGAAATCGAGCGGGTGACCAAAATATATTCTTTTTAATGAAAGGCAAAAAAAGTGTTATGATAGCTACATATTACAAAAGAAAAAAATAGGAATGAAATCTATTGTGTATTAGAGTTTACTTCTTAAAAACGTCGATTTTTACCTGTCTGTTCCAACAAGCATGTCTCCGTGAATTCTTAAATAATTCTCTAACACAGAGTGTCCACAATACCTTTTCGTGTCATTAAGAAACGGTGAAAATTTAATCTCCATATTGGCTGTTAATAACGAACTAAACTCATTAACGAACTTAACAAAAATAATAACGAATAAATATAAATATAATTTAAATTTAAGAAATGATGACACGTGCATTGGAACTAGTTTGAAACAACTTTCGCGTCGTTATTCTTATTTCCAATGCAATGCAATCATAATTGCGTAGATCTCCACGTGATTCATAGCGCTGTGATTGGTTAAATATGCCACAGCTTTTAAGTTAGCAGCATTGTCACTTGCTAAAATGTACTTTGCACATATTGTTTAAGTTGTTTTATTTACAAATTTTGTTATAATGATTATACTCTTTTGTATCGGAATAAATTTTTATATACTTGAATTGATATTTTCGTTAAAATGGTTTAAACTAAAATGAAATTTTTTAAATAGAGATGCGTAGTGAATTGTCTGAGGTTGGAAAATTATTTGGCCTTCCGTTATACCGATAATTTACTGTATATATATATTTGGAAAGGGAAGAAAGTACTCATCTACACAAAGGACGGAGACAACCTATGTAAGGCTTGTGCCGGTTATTCATGCAACATACAAATACATTAGACACAACATGCCATCTCAGTACTCGAGCCCACACCCTAAAGCTGTAGTGTCACAGAGAGCTAATACGATACAACTAACCACCAAAATATGTTTTTTATACGCAAAGGGAAATTAAAAAATGGTATGATAGCTACGTATTACAAATGAAAAAAAAAATAGGAATGAAATTTATTGTGTTTTAGAGTTTACTTCTTAAAAAAGTCGATGAATTTTAACTGTCTGTTCCAACAAGCATATCTCCGTGAATTCCTAAATAATTCCATAACACAGTGTCCGCTAAGAAGTAAAATTTCGTCTGCAGTCGACTTCAAAGGGTCATATTAAAAGTTAAAGCCTATGACGTCTTCAGTGTCAGGAGCTACCTCAAACACGACGCCTCCTCACACCCACCCCAAAAAGTCTTTGACAAGCAGTGAGCCAAAGTAAAACATTAAATACCCAATAATTACGTATAAACTGCTAAATATTAGTTATAAAAAAATTACGGAAATATCATGAGGCAAATAGACTTAGGTATTCATTTCTTGAAATAGCCTAGATGCTGCTATAGCCAGGAATCAAGAGAATTAATGGAATCTTTGAAACATTTGCTATAATAAGGAGTTTCTGCATATCAGAAATTCAGCATTTCGAAGCCCCAACCTGTAATCTCTTACATCTGAGAATTAAGGTTGACATAGGTTCATTGATTTTGTATTTACGTTTCTACTGGCGTTTCCCTTGGGAGGAACAGAACTCTTTCATTTTGTATTGGGCATTTCCTACATGTCGGACTCCACTTTCTAAAACTGAGCCTAAAGGTTTCAGGTAAAACAGGAGAAATATACTTCAGGATTACAGCTTTTATAAGATATATGTTACTAAAACTAATTTAAAATTCATTGTGAAGTTTAATATAAACTGATACATATTTAATCACTATACGGTAACACAAATTTAGCTTTTGTCTCCATATTTCAGTACATATGATGCTATTACTAATACTAAGTAGTCATTACGTATCTATGTAACTAAATCTAGAAAAAAAATAATTTTTTTCAAATTTTATGAAATTAATTTCATAGATTCCGTGAATGTGTGGATGGTCATTTCATTTTCTTTCATTTGAGTGGATATGACTTATAAATGTGTTGCAATCACTAGTCTGTTTAGAATTTATATATTTGTTCTAATGCGAAACAATGTCAGTTTTTTATGGCACTTTTCCCATTTCCAACACTTATCATCATCATCAATCAAAAGATAAACGCTTTCTCTGGATATGTTACAGTATTTCGACCCTCTCCTCCAGATGGCAAGGTTGAATAATGCGAAGAAGCTGATGACGTGTTTGTTACAAAATCTTGATAAAAGAAATTGTAAATCCTATGGAAAAGATTCGCATCATGTAAAAATTTGATTGTTTCATTGTAGCAAACTTTGCGCTTAGTCAGATCCTCTTGTCCAAGTAAACTGTGCAAACTTAGTTCAAAGATGTTCTCTGTGTTTAATCTTGCTATTGTTTCTCTGGATCAAGTAAGCAGTACAATTCAGCAAAACATGAATCACCGTTTCCTTTACGTTGCACGTCTGACAATTGGGGGAAAGAACCTTTCTCATCTTGAAAAGTGAGTCATTCAAGAGTGATGCACCTGTTCTGAGTCTGGTGATGCACACAAAATTTCTTCCTGAAAGGTGCAGATCATTTATTTGTAGGATCTTGTTCTCTGCTAATTATCGATGATTGATCTTACTTTCAGCGATGACTTGGAAGTGATGTAATAAGTTCTCCTTTAGAATTTATTTATTTAATTTAGAAACATAAATAACCAATTTGCAACTGGAGGTATTTGATATTGTTAAGGGCCGACTTGCTAAAAAATCTGTAATTTCGTTTCCCTGGATCCAGGGATCCATTGCAAAGTAATTGTGGATCCTTTTTCATTATTTGATCGATGGTTTCAAGGATGGTTTAAAAAAGCCCATTATTCTTGGATTGACTTGGATCTTCCCGGAGAAAAAACAAAGATGAGCTACTATCTGTAAGTACAACAAAATTAGATTTTGGTTGTAAACACCACTTTAGAGATATTTCAATTGCAATCAGCTCAGTAGTCATAACATCTGAGGCATCTTGAGCCTGCTAAGCCTGATAGTTTCAAAGTGAGATATTTCTGAGACCCAGAAACCCGCTCCAGCTCTTTGTGTTCACTTGTTTAAAGATCCGTCAGAGAAAATCTTAATATGATTTTCATATTTTTGTTCTATTAGCTCCTGAGCAATAATCTTTTGAACTGAGCTTTAAAATTCTTTCTTAGATGTGAAACGTGGAATGGAAACAAAGCAATCAAATTATTGGAAGTTCCAAGGAGGTTTTTCAGAACGTTTGTCTACCTCAACTTTGTGCTGAAATCTAGTCAACAAGTAGTTTGACAGAAGAAAGTAGTTACATCACTGATCTTCTTTCCTGATCCAAAAGGTATCTTATCAGTCACTGGGTGATATTCTTGTTTGAAGAGCAATCTTGAGAAGTGTGAAGACAGCACATAAGGTCTTCTGATGGAAAGTGGTGGAATATTAGCCTCAGCTTTCAGTGAAATAGATGGACAAACACTTTACTGACCCAAGCACATTTTTGGTTATGAATAGTTTCTAGCTTTTAACAAGGGAAGGGCTAGCACTATCCAGTAGAAAACCCCCATATTCCAATCTTGATCTAAAAAATGATCTGTAAAGATATAACATCTGACGAGGTGATGCTCCATTCTTGCTGGACCCAATGCATCTTAACATGTTAATAATATGCTTAGAAGTGGAGATCAGTTGACGAATAAAGGAGTTGCATTTCAGTTCAAAGTCCAGTAGGATTCCTAAATAACAGTGTTCTTTCACAACATGCAGTGATCTTTCCTTGTAATTAATAGTAATATCTGGAAGTCGTTAATAGCTCCCAAAGGGCATTACTACAGTCTTTTTTTCGGATATTTCCAGTCCCCATGAGTCAAAATATTTAGGTCTCATTAAAAGCCGATTGTAGCACCGACTGGATTCTGAATATGCTTCTGCTAGTGTACCAAATCACAGTGTCATCTGTATAGACAGAGATCCTCACATTCTTTGGTAAAATATCAGGAAAATCGTGTAAAAAAAAATTGAAGAGTATTGGTCTAAGCACACCTCCTTGTGGAAGGATTCCTAAAGGATTAGGAGCATAAGTTGCATTCTTTAATTCCACAATAATTTTTCTATTAATTAGCAAATCATTTAAGTACGCAAACATGTTTCCTGTAATTTTCAATTTTGAAATTTTATATAGTAGTCCTTGGTTCCACACTAAATCATAGGCTTTTTTTCAATCGAGAAATATAGCTACGGTAGTAGTGTTTCGAATGTTCAATCGTGTTTGTGTATCTGAGACTAAACCAATGACGTTGTCTATTGAGCTCCGACCTCTCCTGAAACCAGAAGCTGAATAATGAAGATAATTATGTGATTCTATAATCCAGTTTAATCTCTTACTCACCATGTTCTCCAGCAGTTTTCCTAAACAAGAGCTCAGAGCAATAGGTGTGAAAGAAGATATATCTTTCGCTTGCAATTTTGGCTTCAGAAGAGTGACAAGGTTGTAGTTTTCCTGTCTTGTGGGAATGTCTCTAAACCCAGAGTTCATTACAAGATGTTAACAGAAGTTTAATTTGCGATTCAGTAAGATTTTTTAACCTCTTATATGTTAAAATGCTTAGATTTCACTGCACAAATAACGCATGGATTTGTTTAAGGATCAAGATATTGATCAAGATATTGATAGTGATAGGATGCCATAAGACGATGTTGTGACCAGTTAATGGAATGCTACAAATAAACATTAAGCACAAAACAGAGGCAAGCAATGCAGAACAGATAGTTTTGCTCCATATTAAGAAATAAAATGTAAAATTAATTAATCGATCATAATTATTTTTGTTGAAATAAAACATCTATTCACCAAGAAAACGAAAAGAAAACGAAACCAAGAAAACGAAAAAAGATTAATAAGATACGCGAAAATGCAAGCAAATAAAAAATCCCCTCGTTTTACACGGAAATTCGTTTAACGATGATCTTCCAGGAACTCATCTCCCGCATTAAATGAGAGTTACCTGTATAACTGTTCCATTTCTGAATTATCCATTAATTGGTATTTTCAGAGTTAAACTACCACCAAATATATATATTAATTTAATAGAATTGTTTGCTTTTCGTTCAATCACTTAAAGTTTACTGCATGTATTACAAGACTGTATATCACGGATGTATCTTAATGATACGTCCAAGGTTTAAGAAAAACAGATTTTCATCAACGATATTTTCACTCTTTCGGTACTGAATATTGGATTATCAACACTACAGCTACTGATACTATCCTCCCTATGTGATACTGATGTTACCAGGTTCGGATCACAAATTACCTGCATTGCAAATTTTCTCCACTAACGTTTCTGGTCAGTAAATGTTCGGCACAAACTGGAAGGATAGCTGTGTAGCAATCCCCAGTGATGACGCAGAGAACCTTCCGGGTCTGGCACAGAATGTCCGACCCCGCCTTTACTTGGTGCATGCCGTTAATACTTTTCAAAAGAGATATTCTTTTTTCGAAGGGAACAGAAGGGGAGGCCTGTCAGACCGGTGTGCCCTACTGATCTGGTCATCTGCGACAACTTTTTTCTTTCTTTCTGCCCTGTTGAGGAGTGTTCAACTTTGCAGGGTCGTGGTGATGACCATTTATGCCTACGAGACTGGACTGGTTTACGGCTTTGAGCTTGATTATGGATTCTGGACTTGCTACAGTGGTGGACATCTGTTGAGGGAGAATTTGGCGCTGTGTTTTCTGTTTGCTTGTGGGTTGCCAGCCCTAAGTGAACAGATGCAAGGGATACCTTATATCAGCTGGTGGATAATCCTGATCATAGGCCACCGCAGCTACCTGAACTCTCACTTAGCTAGTTAGGCATCTCTAATCCTAAACCGGAGTAATGTGTCTCAGGCAAGTCTTATGGCTTTTGAAAAGGTATACTTCAAATGGCGGTGCTTTAAGTTCCTAGTAGCATGGATGACTTCAGCCTGTAGCGGTGGTGGAACAGGTCTTTGTCCCATGCCCGCGATCAGGGGACTTTTTGATATTGTTGGTCCTACGTTTCTCAATAAACCAAGTTTCCTTTTAAAAACCTACTAATCATTTTCTTTCTACAAGTATATGGAACGTGAGGACGTTACGTTGAGTTTATTCTCTTGATGTCCTCACGCAGGAATTCCAGCGTGAGGACACCTCTGTATTCTAGGCTTATCGGTTTGCTTCTTAGCAGAGATACGCCAGTAATGTTCCTCTAGGATATTACTGCATTAATGAAAGAATTTAGAAAGCAAATTTTAAAACAAAAATTAAAGACGAATATCATCTGTTGTTACGCCCCCACGAAGGACACTGATGAGAATGAAAAGAATATTTTACAGACAGCTATATGATATTTTGAATTCTCTAAAGAAAGGAGATATTGCTGAGGTTGGTACTAACTCTGACCTATGGGCAGGAATTTTAGGTCCCTTTGGCATTGATAGTTTCAATGGCAATGGAGAACGTCTCCTACAGATAAGTAAACTTAATGGTGTCTGTACAACTAATACGTACTACAAACACCGGGACATTTATAAATATACGTGGGTTTCACCTGATGGGTTGCACAGGAATATGATAGATTATATTTTAATTAATAACAAATGGACTCTTTTGATTAGGAATACCAGACAATATAGAGGAGTCAAAATTGGATCTGACCATTACCTGGTTAAAAGTGTCTTGCAACCGAGATTTAAAAAGTGTTTTGCTAAGGTTAAGAAAATTATCTTTAACACCGAAGGTCTGAAAGATCCAATTATAGCTAAAGCATACCATGATGGCTATGTGGTCATTATGACAATCGTAGTTTGCTTACTGCTGAAGTTTAGAATAAATGGGATCAGTTTAAACGGGATTTTCTTAAAACTAACAGTACTCTTTTAGGTAAAAGGGAACAGAGGAAACAAAATTATTTGAGTGATAAGACATGGAACTAATTTTTGAAAGAACGAAGTACAGGTTTAATGTGAATCAACACCCTACTCTTCGTAACAGACAACATTATAACAACCTTAATAAACGTGTAAAAGAACAGTTAACAGCTGATAAAAATCTTTGGCTTGATATCTCAGCTGATAAAGCAGAGGAATCTCTTAGACAGCACATTAGCAGGGGATTATAGCAGATTGTTAATGTTTCGTGTGGGAAGAAACAGGATATATACACTGATACACAGGGACTGAGGGAGAAACATGGTTAAGTGGGTGAAGATGAGGATTCTCTGATGACAAGGTGAGCTGAGAATTTCAAAGATGTTCTAAACATTGTGATTATTTCTACTTCCATTGTTTGTAATGAGGATAAATGCATTATTCCATCTATCCTCAGTTAATGATTGCAGCAGCTTATTCATTTAATGATGGTTTTATGACTTTAATTGATGGTTTTATGACCTTGTATAACATTCGGAAGTTGTTTCGGCTCTCTCTAAAATAAAACTGAATAAATCTCTTGGGGGTCGATGAAATCACCACTGAAATGCTTAGAGCTGGGGACACTTGTCTTGACAAATGGCTTACAGAAATTTTGAATATTTTTATGATAAACGTGTTGTTTCTACAAATATTACTAGAGTTATTGCTATCCCTATTTTTAAAAAAGGTGATCGAAGTTCTTGTGATAACTACGGAGATATCAGCATACTTTCTGTTCCAGGTAAAGTTTTTTGCATAGTTGTGCTTAATAGAATTAAGAATTTGGTTGATGGACAACTGCGTAATGAACAGTGGGGATTCAGAAGTTGTAGGGGATGTATTGATCAAATATATTCACTTAGGCAGATTCTTAGGAAATATTAGAGTTTCAGAAACCTGTAGTTGCCAGTTTTGTAGATTTCAAAAAGATTTTCACTCTGTTGATGGACATAATTTGTGGTTGATTGTTAGATCATATGGAATACCTGAAAGTTTAGTGTAATGAGAGCTCTCTATAATAACACTGAGTCGTGTGCGAGAGTTTGTACGTCTTTCAGCAATTGCTTTAGCATTTTTAGTGGAGTTAGACAATGGTGCGTTTTGTCTCATTTTCTCTTTAGTTTAGTTATTGATTGCGTAATGCGAAATTCTTTGCAAGGGAAATATTTTGGTCTTAAATGGTTTAGAGATTTGAAAATTTCTGATTTAGATTATGCAGATGATTTGTCTCTTTTGCTATTGATGTTGATGAGATGAATTCGTTCATTAGGGCTGTTGATGAATCAGTAGGTTTATGATAAAGAGAGAAAAAACTAAAATGGTGAAATTTGGTCAGGCAGATTGTGCTTCAGTTGCTTTGAATGACTGTACTCATGAGAAAGTGCGTCAGTTTAATTTTCTTGGTAGCTACGTAATAAATACTGGTTATGTGTGGCATGAGAAAAATAGAAGAATATGGATTGCTGCCGGGACTTTCAAGAATCTACGGAGAGTGTAGAGAAATAGACATGTAAACCTAACTAAAATTAGGCTGTATAATAGTTTGGTTCTTCCTAAGGTCAGTTATGGTAATGAAACCTGGACCCTTTGTAATCGGGATAAGAAGGAGCTTGATGCCTTTGATTCTAGTTGTTTGCACAGTATCTTAGGCATTAAGTGGTTTGATTTTATAAATAGTGATGAGCCTAGAAGGATTCATCAACCTCCTTTGAGCAGCATGTTGAGAAGAGAGAGACTGCGTTTGTTTGGTCATGTAGATGCAGATTTTGGCAAACAGAATGATGAACAATGTGCATAAGTTTGGCAGAAAAAGGGGGACACTTAGGATGCGATGGGCAGACAATGCCAAAGAGAACCTTGCTAGAATTGATCTACAGTGGCCAAATGCAGCTGCCGTAGCTCAGAAGAGACATCTCTCGAGAAGAAAATTGCACTGTCTGGTAGGACCTCCATGGCTTCAAGAGGATTTTGTATGTATGGAGATACATATTTAAATAATTTAAGAAAATCAGTTTTTCTTAATTTATCAGTATATCATATCGTCATGCAATTTATAGTTTATTGTGTTCAGGCAATTTATAACAGAAAGTAAAAGTTTAAAAATCTGATTAAAAGATGCTTTACAGTTTAACATATTTAATGATTCTTTATCTTCAAATTTTTAGAACAAGATAAACATGCGAAAACTACGGTGTGTTCAGGACTGTTAGCCCCGAGTAAACATGTTTTTAATAGTCATTATACCAGTTTATTCAACAACGAAAAGACATACACGTTTCACATTGCATTTGCTATTACATGTCATATAAAGTTTATAAAATCTTGAAATAAATGAAAAAAGAAGCAAAATTCTGAGCGCTAATAATCCATAACTTCCACTCGAAAAGTACTCACGTGTGAGATCAGTGAAGAGTTATGTTATAGATTCCCATAACAGAGTGAAAACCACAAATTATAGTGATGATGAAAAATTAAATTAAATCTTTAAATCAAGAGATCTCACGCAGGAAATTGTAACAGCCAATAAATATATATATTTCTATTCTTTGTCCTTTGAACTGAAAAAAAAAACGGAATTAAAAAAATATTCGAAGTCTATTCGTAAAAAAGCAATAAGGAAACCCAACGTTCATAGTGTTCGGTTGGGTTCTTTTACCTCTGAGCGGCACATTTTTGCACACCATGGGCTAAATGGCGAGGTCACAAGGACCTAAAAGACTCAGAGAAAGTTGGGAAGTGGACCCACTGGAACAGGTGTTGGGAGACAGATGGTAGCCTCCCGTCAAGGCCATCCAGTGTGTTCTTTAACGTTGGATTGTTTTACCTCTGAGTGGCACGTTTTGCACACCATGGGCTAAATGGCCAGGTTACAAGGACCCCGAAAGCTTACAGAAGGTTGCGGGAGGGGACCCACTGGAACAGCTGTTGGGAGACAGATCACGTCAAGTCAGAACTGCTTCCCGTCAAGGCCATCCAGCGTGTTCTTTAACGTTGGATTGTTTTACCTGTGATCGGCACTTTTTTGCACGCAATGGACTAAATGGCCAGGTCACATGGACCCCGAAGGCTCAGAGAAAGTTGGGGAAGGGGTCCTACTGGAACAGCTGTTAGGAGACAGTAGGTAGTCTCTCGTCAAGGCCATCCAGCGTGTTCTTTAACGTGCACAGTACTCTCCCACATACGGAGCCACGGCGTAACGTCCCATCCGACGGACGGCGGCCTTTCCAAACCCAGCGGTGACCCCTACTGACCGTGGGCCTTTTTGTTTCGCCTTTTTGCCATTGCTGCAATGGCAATGGGCAACGTCTCCTACAGGTAAGTAAACTCAATGGATTCAGAATAACTAACACTTATTACAAACACCACAACATACATAAATACACATGGGTTTCACCTGATGGGCTGCATAGGAATCTGATTGGTTATATATTAATTAACAGCAAATGGGCTAGTTCTGTTAGGAATACCAGGTCATATAGGGGAGCTGAAATTGGATCTGACCATTACCTTATTAAAAGTGTCTTGCAACTTAAACTTAAAAAAGTATTGTGCTAGGGTTAAAAAATTTACTTTTAATACTGAAGCTCTGAAAGACCCAGTTATAGCTAAAGCTTACCATGATAAGTTAATTAATCATTATGACAGTCATGGTATGCTTACTACTGAAGTTGAGGAAGAATGGGGCCGTTTTAAACATGCTTTTTTGGACACTAACAGTACTCTTTTTCGAAAAAAGGAGCAGAAGAGACAGAATTATCTGAGTGATAAGGCACTTGAGCTTATTTCGGAAAGAAAGAACTACAGGAATTCCTTAATAAACACCCTACTAGTCCTAATATAAAGCATTACATATAGATTAATAAATGTGTAAAGGATCAGTTAGCTGCTGATAAGAATCTCTGGCTTGATGGCTTGGCTGATAAAGCTGAGGAAGCAGTTAGGCAGCACAACAGCAAAGAGCTGTACCAGATAGTTAATGTTTTGTATGGTAGAAAATGGACAGGTATAGAGGGATTGAAGGATAAACAAGGTAAGGTAATAGAAGGTGAGGATTCTGTCATGGCTAGGTTGGCTGAGCATTTCAGTGATGTTCTAAACAATGTGGTTAGTTCTACTCCAATTGTTTGTAATGATGATAGATGCATTGGTGGCTTTAATGTTGGCCCTATAACACATTCTGAAATTATTTTGGCTATTTCTAAACTTAGGCTTCATAAATCCCCAGGGGTAGATAAAATTATTGCGGAAATGCTTAGAGCTGGGAATGTTTCGGTTACCACTTGGATGACTGAAATTCTGAATAACATTTATGAGAAAGGCATGGTTCCTAAGGATTTTACCAGAGCTATTATTATCCCTATTTTCAAAAAAGGTGATCGCAGTTCTTGTGATAACTATAGTGGTATCAGCCTACTCTCTGTTCCAGGTAAAGTTCTTTCCATGATTGTGTTTAATAGAATTAAGAATCTGGTTAACAGTCAATTGCGTGATGAGCAATGTGGATTCAGAAGTGGTAGGGGATGTGTGGATCAGATATTTTCATTTAGGCAGATTCTTGAGAAATGTTTAGAGTTTCAGAAACCTTTGGTTGCTAGCTTTGTTGATTTCAAACGGCTTTCGACTGTGTTGATCGTTATAATTTGTGGTTGATTGTGAGATCATATGGTATACCAGACAAGTTAGTTAACATAATGAAAGCTCTCTATAATAACACTGAATCGTGTGTGAGAGTTGGTAAGGCTTGTAGAAATTGGTTTAGCATTAATTCTGGTGTTCGACAAAGGTGTATTTTGTCTCCTTTTCTCTTTAGCTTGCTTATTGATTATGTTATGCGAAATTCACTTCAAGGGAAATATTTTGGCTTTAAATGGACTGGAGAAACGAAAATTTCTGATTTAGATTATGCTGATGATTTAGACCTTTTGACAAATGATGTTGATGAGATGAACTCTTTCATTCGAGCTGTTGATGAAACTGGTAGTAGAGTAGGTTTGGTTATAAACACAGAGAAACGTAAAGTGATGAAAATTGGTCAGGCAGGCTGTGATTCAGTTAATCTGAATGGTTGCAGTCTTGAGCAGGTGTCTCAGTTTAATTATCTTGGGAGCTATGTAACAGATACTGGTGATGTGCGGCATGAGATTAACAGACGAATAGGGATTGCTGCCGGGACATTTAAGAGTCTATGGAGATCGTGGAGAAATTGGCGTATACACCTAAAGACTAAAATTAGACTGTATAATAGTTTGGTTCTTTCTAGGGTTAGTTATGTTAATGAAAGTGGGATTCTTTTAAACGAAATGCGAAAAACTTAAATCTTTTGATTTTTGATGCTTGCGCAATATCATGGGCATTTGGTGGTTTAATTGCGTAAGGAATGATGAGGTTAGGCAAAGGAGTCGTCAACCTCCTTTCAATCTCCAACCTGAGAACTACAGATTACGAGCCTGGTGCGCTAGCGATAGCCACCCCCGCCCTAGTTGGTCTTGGAAGTTTTCATTAGGGTAGCTGGAGGGAATTTGTATCGACAGGTAAAGTGAATGATTATAGGCCTTGGGGGCCGAAACGACCTCAACTTATTGAGCTTGAGATGGTTGGGAGAGGGGGGGGATCCCGCAGTCGCCATGTTCGACTCCCAGCTGGATCCCCATTTGAAACAGCGGAAAATTCCCTTGGTCAGTAGAGGATACTAATAGAAAGGCTGCTGTCCGTCAGATAGAGGATGTAAAAGCAGTGGTTCTATGTGCTGGAGAGTCATACCCTGTGTATGTTAAAGAACATGCTGGATGGCCTTTGACTGGAGGTGCCATCTGTATTTTAACAGTTGCCCATTGTGTCACCACCCAACTTTCCGAGTCTTTGGGGTCCTTTTGACTGGTCATTTAGCCCATTGTAGCAAAAAAAGTGCCGCTCAGAGGTAAAAACAACCTAACCTGCCCACTTTTGGTAAGCAGAACTGGTGCTGTGGAATGAAGCAAATTCCGGTTTACAGCACCTGATGCGAGACTCGTGAGAGATTTCGTGAAAGATATTGGTTGCTACAGATGGCAGTCATGAAATTTGTAATCTGCTAAGGAATATGTAACGCCTGCTGAAGCAAGTAGCCGAAAAAAATGGGATGACGCTCCAGCGTTGAGACCATATCAGGCTGCCGTCGCGTCAGAGTCGAGAGTCATGCCACGATGAATAGAAAGGTTGCAGTAGTCAGCTTCGAAGGTTCCAGGATCAAGTCTACCTGGCACCTCTGCTAGTGCAGATCTTGGTTGTGGTAGTAACAAAAACTCAAGTGAGGACTGAGGTGGTGAAAAGCTCCATGTGAACAAATGAACATGGGTCAGTCGGTCCTAAGGGATAGGAGAAACATTTAACGTGCACAGTGCATGGTTCTCCTGCATACGGGGCCACACCTTTAAGGTACTATCCAACAAGAAGTGGCCTTTCTGGCAGTGGGCAAGGTGGTGATTTAGCGGAGATAAATCTCGATGCTGGTGTAGTTGGGACTCGAACCTGGTATAATTTAAAGGTGTTACCAAAATGCAAATTAATCGTAATGGCGCATTTCATTTATTAGCTAAATTCTAATAAATGAAAATAAAACATAATGGAAATTATGAATTTATAATGAAATTGTATATAACGTAAGAACATTTAGTAATTAAGTGGAATAAATGCATCATATGTTTCCATTAGAATGTAACATTGGCCTGCAATATTTTATTACTAATTTTTTTTAAACATTTGTAGTAATTTTATAGCGAACACTTACCTATTTCAGAAAAAGAATCTGCAAAAGCATAATTTATGAAAAAAATTCACGCCTTTCTAATTCGTCAAAAGTGAAACCTCTACGTCAGACCTTTATTGCATATCGATGTTAAACTGATTTATTATTTTCGCATAGAAACAATACTTTCATATCAAGGGCAGGGGTGGCTCAGTTGGTAGTATGTCAGGCACATGATCTGTAGTTTCCAGGTTTGAGTCCCACGTTTAGATACAAAAGTAAGGGGAGTAATATTCACCTACTTTAATTATATAGGACAGATTATTAAAAAGTGCAAACTTGGAATTTTTGGGCTCTCTATGCACATTAGTTTCTTCAATCCCTTTGTTGAAAGCATACTGGCTGGTAGTTACGCCATTGCTCTGATTGTTGATTGTACGAACACTCCGAAAATTGTGATTAGCATTTGAATCCGACCACATGTTGCCTTTTGTGCAGCATCTCCACAGTAAACACCTGAAGGATACACAACATCTCGAAGTGTGTTGGATTGGCACGATGAGCATTCTGAAACCTTCGAACATCTCGCTTGGCTCGCCAAATCCCCGGAATTGAATCCCATAGAAAACTTATGGGATTATTTGGTGCAGCGAGTGAAGCGCAGTCCCAGCCATCAGGACAATCTGGCGAACTCGACAACTGTTGCTGGAAGACTGGGTGAATATGGATGTGCACTACATCCGCACACTTGTACATCCATGCCAGACAGGATTTCGGCTGTTCTTCGGTCGCACGGGGACGTTACGCGCTATTAAGTGGCATTCAGCCACCGGTGACTAATTTTTTGTCCGTTGAGCTTACATTAGAATGATTTTCAATTGTTCAATAATCTTAAAAATTCGAAAGCAGCTCACTTATACAGATGATATTAAAGTTTGTCAGTAGAAAGAGTTGTCTATGCCCGACTGTGTTCTGCAGGGTTTGATGTATACATTATTATACATTTGATATATACACAATCGTATCAGAATAATATGACAGAATAATCTTAAAAAAATGGATATTTTTAAGTTGAATCGAGATAGTTTTTAATCAAATTAGGTTTTATACTTTTTTTAACTAAATAATGTATTACATTGTAATAGCCAGATAATTTATTAAAATATTTATCAAAAGAACTTGTTTTGAGTGCTTTGATTCAAACTGCGTGGTCTATTGTTGGAATTGCAAACCTTTGAAATATGAGATTCTTCACGAACTGAGTGCTTATATAAGCTCCCTTTTTGTCTTTTCTACTCGAATAATATAGAGCACTGAATTTGAATGAAACTCTTTGTATAGCAGTAATTCATAGTAGGAAAAGTGGTTTGGAGATTGATATTTTCTGATTTAGACAATGCTGATGATTTAGCCCATTTGGCAAATGATGTTGATGAGATGAACTTTTCATTCGAGCTGTTGATGAGACAGTTTGTAGAGTAGGTTTCGTGATAAACAGAGAGAAAACTAAAGTGATGAAAATTGGTCAGGTAGGCTGTGATTCAGTTTATCTGAAAGGTTGCAGTCTTGATCAGGTGTCACAGTTTAATTATCTTGGGAGCTATGTAACAGATAATGGTGATGTGCGGCATGAGATTAACAGACGGAGAGGGATTGCTGCCGGGACTTTTAAGAATCTATGGAGAGCGTGGAGAAATAGGCGTATACACGTAAAGATTAAAACTAGATTTTATAATAGTTTGGTTCTTTCAAGGGTTAGTTATGGTAGTGAAACTTGCACGCTTTGTAAATAAAATTCCCAAAAATTAATACTTTTGATTGTTGATGCTTGCTCAATATCATGGGCATTCAAGGAATGATGAGGTTAGGCAACGGAGTCGTCAACCTCCTTTGAGCAGCGTTATTGTGCAGAGAGACTCCGTTGGTTTGGCCATGTTGCCACATGGATAATTATAGATTAGCGAATAGGGTTATGAACAGTGTGTCTAAAGTTCTCAGAAAGAGGGAAAACCTAGGAAGCAGTGGACACACAATATCGGACAGGATCTTAAAACACAGTAGATGTAGCTCAGAACTGAAATGTTGGCAAACTAAATTGTACGGTCTGGGTGGACCTCCATAGCCCATGGCTGCTTGACGATGATGATGATGATTATCAGTTATGTATCTGAGTTATTATTGACATAACATTGCCTAACATACTTTATGAAATGACCTCTAGTTTTTTATGAACGAGTTCCTAAAGAGTGCATATATCATTTAGTGTACATGAACTTTGAGGGGAGAGGATATGTTCTAATGTGGAAATCCTTACCTTTTAATATAAATACATATATATTTTAATGCTATGGACATTAAAAATTTTAAAATAATATTAAAATGCTATATTTATTTCTGCGATTAGTATATTTTTGCATTTTCCGATTACAAAAATCATTTTTTTTTTAATATATTATCCTTGTAATTAACTGTTACTACCTTAACAATGATTTGATATGCTTACATCAGAACAAAAGGGAAGATTCTTACACAAAATATGTTACATAAATGAAAGGGACAATCCGGTCATGATGCGATATTATTTAAGTTACGGAAACTTGCTATGAAATTTATTAGTGATATAGTGATATATTTTTATGTTAAATTTTAGCAACTTACATTGTAAGTCACTGAACTAGAATCTGAGAATCTTCATTGGAGGACTTTTGATTAAACGGATGTACAACACTACAATACAAAATGTTATAATTTATACTGGTAGCTATTTTTACTCCTCTTTTAATGATCTTTCTTTAACTGAAAGCATAAGACAAAACTAAATTTTAGCGTTTCGTTGAAAAAATATACTGAAATATCTAAAACTTTTAAAGGTAAGTTAAAAGTTATGAAATTGTCTTTATAACTACACTGATTACTTTCAGAAAAAAAATGAAAAATATTACTTTTTAAAAACTTGATGTCCCTTAATCTTTATATATGAATTGATCCAAAATAAACTGACAATACTCCTGTAAGCTTATAGTAATAACTTAGTGGATATAAGAAGTATTTGAAATTTGTGCATTTCAAATCACTGTTGAAGCAATACATAAAACCATAGGTTTCATGTTATACAAATGGAGGGAGTGTAATTTTCAATATTAGAAAATGCACAGAAAATGAGTTGTAAACCTGGGACTCATTGCAACTAGCCCAGGGTCATATCTAGAAAGTGTTTTGTCGACCAGCATCTTCAATTGTAGTTAAGGCAACTTCCAATGACTGACTCCGTGGTATAAAGCAACCAATAGAAGTGGTTTCGGTCGACAACTAGTGACTCAGGGATACGGGTAGTACCTGACATGCCATCAGAAGGTCGTAGGTTCGTATTGCACCCGGATCCGGATGAAATCAATATTTCCTCTATGCTTACGATTTTTCATCCTGTTTATTATTTACGATTTTTCTTCATTTAGTTAAATAATAATATATGTTTATGCACTATTGGATTTTTTAAATACTTCTCCAAAATGTACATCGTTTAAATTTATTTTGTATATTGTAAATAAAGAGAACGGTTTAAGGAACTTTCTATGTTTGTAGTTTCAGGTGGTTTCCTCATTAGCCTATTCTTAAGTAGGTCATATCTGATCACTTCATTCACGCCATGAAATCAATCGATCCTTTGGCCTCAAATTGAAACGGAAAAAATTACCTCTAATTTGGCATTGAGGGAATTCCCATATTTTTTCCTTTTTCCATTTTTTTGAAATTCTAGCATGAAGCATAATACTTATTTTTCGAAGTACCAGGATAAAAGATCCCATAATCTTTTCCATCTGTGGGTGTCCAATAAGTGGCATGAGTCGCAAAGGACAAGACAAAAATCACCAACAGGTGAACCCCAAGGGGCAGAATTTCAAATTCTTTGACATTAATTCTCCTTAAATACTGGACATATGGTCCATGAAGTCATTTTTGTAGTTCACAAGCAATACGTTTCATCATAATCAAGGTAGCGACTGTAATGATCTCACGCGAATATGATCACCTTCATCCGAAAATGAAACCACTATCAATGAAATGAAGTATTTTTTATCTTTATGGTTTTGAGACAAGAAAGGCATTTTAAACTTTTTTTATCAATATACAACATAAAAGTTGCATTACGAAAACAGGAGTCCTCCTCACCCATAGCTCTAGCATCTGAAAGTTGAAGCGTTTCAATTGATATATACTGCCTAGATAACAAAGTAGCGAATTTTTGTCATATCAGGGGAAAGCATAATTCGATGCTCCGCAGCTTCTAAAATATGCTTTTTATAGGAACCTTTGACGGAATATAAAGTTATCTGTCTAATATATTTACACCGAAGAGCCAAATCATTATGACCAGCTGCCTAATATGATGTTGGTCCTCCACGTGCCGCCAAAACAACTGCTACCCAGCGAGGCATGGATGCTACAAGATTTCTAAAGGTGTCTTGTAGTATCTGATACCAACACGTTACCAGCAGATCCTTTAACTCTTGTAAGTTACATGGCTTAGCCTCTGCAGACCAGATATGCTGTTCCAACACAAACCACAAATGCTCGGTTGGATTGTTGTCTGGGGAATTTGGAGGTTATTTTTTTTGTTTATAACGCTGGAATTCCTGCGTGAGGACATCAAGAGAATAATCTCAACGAAACGTCCTCACGTTTCATGTACCTGCAGAGAGAAAATGATTAGTAGTTTTTTTTTTAAGAAACTTGGCTAATTGAGAAACGCAGGGCCAACAATATCAAACAACCCCGTGATAGCAGGCATGAGGCAAAGACCTGTTTCTCCACAGCTACAGGTTGAAGCGATCCATGTTGGTAGGAAATTTAGGCACCACCGTTTTTAAGTGGACTTTTTCAAGAGCCGTAAGACCTGCCTGTGACACATTACTTCAATTTAGGATTAGCGATACCCAACTAGCTAAGTGAGATTTCAGGTAGCTGTGATGGCCTCTGATCAGATTTATTCACCAGCTGATATAAGGAATCCCGTGCCTCTGTTCACTTAAGGCTGGCAACCCACAAGCAAACAGACAACACAGCTTCAGATTCTCCCTCAACAGATGCCCACCACTGCAACAAGTCCAGAATCCATAATCAAGCTCAAAGCCGTAAACCAGTGCAGTCTCGTAGGCATAAATGGTCATTACCACGCCCCTGCGAAGTTGAACACTCCTCAACAGGGCAGAAAGAAAGAAAAAAGTTGTCGCAGATGACCAGATCAGTAGGGCACACCGGTCTGACAGGCCTCCACTTCTATTCCCTTCGAAAAACGAATATCTCTTTTGAAAAGTATTAACGACATGCACGAAGGGAAGTGCGGGGTCGGACATTATGTGCCAGACCCGGATGGTTCTCTGCGTCATCACTGGGGATTGCTACACAGCTATCCTTCCAGTTTGTGCCGAACATTTACTGACGAGAAGCGTTAGTGGAGAAAATTTGCAATACAGTCTAATTTGTGACCCGAACCTGGTAACTTCAGAATTACATAGCGAGGATAGTATCAGTAGTTATAGTGATTATAATCCAACATTCGGTACTGAAAGCGTGAAAATATCGTTGATGAAAATCTGTTTTTCTTAAATCTTGGACATATCATTAAGATATATCCGTGATATATAGCCTTCTGAATGTTAGAGAGGTTGATGTTGATTGAACGAAAGATAAACAATTCTATTAAATTACTATATATATTTGGTGGTAGTTTATCTCTGAAGTTTTCAACTAATGGATATTTCAGAAACGGAATAGTAATACAGGTAACTATCATTTAATGCAGGAGATGAGTTGTGGGAAAACCATTGTTAAACGAATTTCTGCGAAAAACGAGGGGATTTTTTCATTTTTCTCTATTTTTGACTATCTTATTGATCTTTCTTCCTTTTCTTGGTTTTGTAATGGATGTTTTATTTCAACAAAAATAATTATAATTCACTTTCAGAAAAAAATGAAAAATATTACGTTTTAAAAACTTGATTTCCCTTAATCTTTATATATGAATTGATCCAAAATAAACTGACAATACTCCTGTAAGCTTATAGTAATAACTTAGTGGATATAAGAAGTATTTGAAATTTGTGCATTTCAAATCACTTTTGAAGCAATACATAAAACCATAGGTTTCATGTTATGCAAATGGAGGGAGTGTAATTTTCAATATTAGAAAAATGCACAGAAAATGACTTGTAAACCTGGGACTCATTGGTATAAAGACTGACTCCGTGGTATAAAGCAATCAATAGAAGAGATCTCGGTCGACAACTGGTGACTCAGGGATACGGGTAGTACTTGACATGCCATCAGAAGGTCGTAGGTTCGTACTGCACCCGGATCCGGATGAAATTATTATTTCCTCTATGCTTACGATTTTTCATCCTGTTTGTTATTTACGATTTTTCTTCATTTAGTTAAATAATAATATACGTTTATGCACTATTGGATTTTTTTTAAATACTTCTCCAAAATGTACATCGTTTAAATCTATTTTCTATATTGTAAATAAAGAGAACTGTTTTTGGAACTTTCTATGTTTGGAGTTTGAGGTGGTTCCCTCATTATCCTATTCTTAAGTAGGTGATATCTGATCACTTCATTCACGCCATGAAATCAATCTATCCTTTGACCTCAAATTGAAACTGAAAAAAATGACCTCTAATTGGCATTGAGGGAATTCACATATTTTTCCCTTTTTCCATTTTTTTGAAATTCTAGCATGTAGCATAATAATTAATTTTCGAAGTACCAGGATAAAAGATCCCATAACCTTTTCCATCTGTGGGTGTCCAATAAGTGGCATGAGTCGCAAAGGACAAGACAAAAATCACCAAAAGGTGAACCCCAAGGGGCAGAATTTTAAAATCTTTGACATTAATTCTCCTTAAATACTGTGCGGTATGGATTCTCGGACATATGGCCCATGAAGTCATTTTTGTAGTTCACAAGCAATACGTTTCATCATAATCAAGGTAGCGACTGTAATGATCTCACGCGAATATGATCACCTTCATCCGAAAATGAAACCACTATCAATGAAATGAAGTCTTTTTTATCTTTATGGTTTTCAGACAAGAAAGGCATTTTAAACTTTTTTATCAATATGCAACATAAAAGTTGCATTACCAAAACAGGAGTCCTCCTCACCCATAGCTCTAGCATCTGAAAGTTTAAGCGTTTCAATTGATATATACTGCCTAGATAACAAAGTAGCGAATTTTTGTCATATCAGGAGAAAGCCAAATTCGATGCTTCTAAAATATGCTTTTTATACGAAATGTTGACGGAATATAAAGTTATCTGTGTAATTTATTTGCACCAAAGAGCCAAAACATTATGACCAGCTGCCTAATATGATGTTGGTCCTCCACGTGCCGCCAAAACAACTGCTTCCCAGCGATGCATGGATGCTACAAGATTTCTAAAGGTGTCTTGTAGTATCTGATACCAACACGATACCAGCAGATCCTTTAACTTCTGTAAGTTACATGGCTTAGACTCTGCAGATCAGATATGCTGTTCCAACACAAACAACAAATGCTCGATTGGATTACTCTCTGGGGAATTTGGAAGGTTTTTTTTTGTTTATAACGCTGGAATTCCTGCGTGAGGACATCAAGAGAATAATCTAAACGAAACGTCCTCACGTTTCATGTACCTGCAGAGAGAAAATGACTAGTAGGATTTTTTGAAGAAACGTGGCTAATTGAGAAACGCAGGGCCAACAATATCAAACAACCCCGTGATAGCAGGCATGAGGCAAAGACCTGTTTCTCCACAGCTACAGGTTGAAGTGATCCATGTTGGTAGGAAATTTAGGCACCACCGTTTTTAAGTGGACTTTTTCAAGAGCCGTAAGACCTGCCTGTGACACATTACTTCAATTTAGGATTAGCGATACCAAACTAGCTAAGTGAGAGTTCAGGTAGCTACGATGGCCTATGATCGGATTTATCCACCAGCTGATATAAGGTATCCCGTGCCTATGTTCACTTAGGGATGGCAACCCACAAGCAAACACAAAACACAGCGGCAAATTATCACTCCACAGATGTCCACCTCTGCAGCAAGTCCAGAATGCATAATCAAGCTCAAAGCCGTAAACCAGTCCAGTGTCATAGGCGTAAATGGTCATCACCAAGACCCTGTGAAGTTGACAATTCCTCAACAGGGCAGGAAAAAAGAAAAAATATGGCCATAGATGACCAGATCAGTAAGGTACACCGGTCTGACAGCCCTCCACTTCTGTTTCCTCCGAAAAGAGAATATTTCTTTTCGAAAAAACTTTTGAAAGGTACTAATGTCGTGCACCAAGGGAAGGCAGGATAAGACATTATGTGCTAGACCCGGACGGTTCTATGCATCATCACTGGGGATTGGTACACAACTATCCTTCCAGTTTATGCATAGACAACATTTAGAGACCAGATGCATTAGTGGAGAAAATTTGCAATGCAGGATAATTTTTGATCCGAACCTATAGGAACATCATAATCACATAGGGAGGATAGTATCAATAGCTGTAGTGATGATAATCCAACATTCGGTACTGAAAGCGTGAAAATATTGTTGATGAAAATTCTTTTTCTTAAAACTTGAATGTTTCATTAAGATACATCCGTGATATATAGTCTTCTACCAAACACGACAAGGAGATGGTAATTGAACGAAAGAAAAATATTTCTATTAACTTAATATATATACTAGGTGGTAGTTTAATTCTAAAAATACCAATTAATCGATAATTCAGAAACGAAACAGTTATACAGGTAACTCTCATTTAATGCGGGAGATGAGTTCCGCGGAGATCATCGTTAAACGAATTTCCGTGTAAAACGAGGGGATTTTTTATTTGTTTGTATCTTCGCCTATCTTATTGATCTTTTTTCCTTTTCTTGATTTCGTAATGGATGTTTTACTTCAACAAAAATAATTATAATTCTCAATATTTATTTAAAGATTACGTACATGCATAATTATGTACATAAATATGTACATATATGTGATCGATTAATTAATTTTACAGTTTATTTCTTAATAAGGAACGAAACAATCTGGTTTGCATTGCTGGGCTCTGTTTTGTGCCTTATATTTATTTGTATTATTCCATTAACTGGTCACAACATTGTCTTATGGCATCCAATCACTAAATATCAATAACATGCTCTTCAACAAATCCATGCGTTTACTTCGCAACGAAAGGGCTTCATCTAAAAATAAGTACCAACACTATTTCTGGTTCAGATTCCTGTTGTTCTTCAAAAGCAGCGTTGAATTCTAAAATCCTGAAGTTCATCGTTAGTGAGTGACTCACTGTGGAGTTTAATAACTTCGTCCATCTTTCAAAGTTACGCCTCCGTATCCTGATCCAGTTTGATATTTCGCTGATCTTAATTAAAAAGTCGAACTAAATTCTTTTAAATAAATTATTTAGAGGGATATATCCAATCATGATTTATCTGAATTATTCAGTAGTGATTTGGAGAACTAAATTGCACAGATTGGTTGGACCTCCGATGCCCATGGCTGCTTGATCATGATCGTGTTGTTGTTGTTGTTGATGGTGATGATGATTAATAAACTAAAAACATTGCAGTTCATCTAGTAAGTACGAATTAAAGTTCCATTTAGGAATAATCGAAGTAATTTTCAGTAAAATGAACCAAGAAATGCAAGAAAAGAGAAAAAGTGTGTGAAGTGCCATAAAACGAGTGGTGAAAAAAGGCAATAAATGCAATCTATGTGATAAGGATAATGCAACTTATAATGCTATTGCTTCTGGCAATAATACGATTCAAATGTATACCACGTGAGAGTTATCAATTTCAGTTCGTTACAGGATCTGTTGTCCCCTTTGAGAATGTCAGTAACCAGTACAGAATCGAGACAAAATCATAAATATATAGTACACACTGAGATGCCAATTTGTTAGGTACACCACCTAAATGTGTGATACAGAGCTCAGTGTTGTTTATACAGTTTCATGACCTTCATAGACATCTTAATTTACCTGCATTTCTTCGATTTGCATAAAGATGCTCTGGTCAAAATGTTTTGGCTCTTCGGTATATATTATACATTTTTCAACCAATGTTTTGAAAACTTCTAAAACGAAGGGGAAAGCATTTTACTGCAACAGAATTCAGTTTCTTACCATCACCCCTATCCCCTTACCCTTAATTTTTTTTTCTAGATCAGGACCTGACTGTTATATTTCGTTCGTATTATTGTGAATCAAGAATTTGTTTTTTATTTGCTTTTAACACATTTCTTTAAAACCAAATTTGCTAATGACATCGTCAGTTTCGACTGTCCGTCCATCTGTCTGTGTATTCAATATCTCTGTAACCAATCGATCGATTTCATTGGTTCTTTATGCTTTGGATGCAGGAAAAGTCTCAGTTTACACGGATATGTTTTTATATCTGTGTTTCTATGGACGCAATGTTTCTGCAACTATTCAACCGATCTCGATATACTTTTTTCATTCCATGGAATAAAGGATCCAGTTTTGCACGCGGATATCTTTAATTTCCAATAAGGAGGGAGTAGGGTACTTAAAAAGTTGTTACATCTTTAGTTGAACCATTAGAAGTGAAATATACCAAGGAAACGTGCACTTTCATCCGTCCAGAGCGAATGAAATTTCACTTTTTTGTGTACAGATTTTTCATTCCCTCCTAAAATCGTAAATATTTGTTATCTTTTTTTTAAATGTACCTAAAAGCCGTGACCCTGTGTGCCATACCCTGTGCATGTTAAAGAACACGCTGAATGTCCTTGATGGGAGGATACCATCTGTCTCCCAGCAGCTGTTTCAGTGGGTTCCGTCCTTCAACCTTCTCTTACCCTTCGGGGGCCTTGAGATCTGACCATTTTACCCATGGTGCACAAAAAACATCGTTCAGAGGTAAAACAGCTGAATCAAACCTAAGCATGGGTATTATTCAATTAGTCAAATCAAATAATAATCATAAAACTCCTTCACGTTTGAGCAAGCTTCTGTATGGACGAAACTTTAGTCATACAGAAGTTAATCCGATACTGGTTACATTAAACGGTTCTCCTCACTAGGTTGCAATACATTATGTGTTTGAGTCATCTCAGCATATTTAACTTTTATTTACGGCAATACTCAAGAAAAACCTTTGCCTTCATATTTGAATTATAAAGCTTTCATAATATAGCAATTAATGCAGCAATTCTTGGGCGTCTCCGAGATTCGGAGTCGTTAATTTTGCTAAATGAATTGTATCAATTGTATTTCGTTCTATTTTTATCTCGGTAATACAACAAAACTATCAAATTATATTAACAATGGCTGAGGTTACGCACTGTAATTGATTCATCCAGAAAAAATTAAGTGACGATCTTTACAGACATATAATATTGACGAATTAAATAATGAAAATAGAACAAGTAACAGATTTTTAAATTCTTCTCAATTTTATACTATTAAATTTTATCCAGACATGAAATAGGTATACAACAGTAACCGAAAAATGAAATTGTGGACCTATTAATTTTTCACACATAAGACCCGCCATCCTCATAGATCCCTCTACCATGGCGTATTAAACTGACATTGTTTCATACAAGTATACATCCTCTTAATTCCTTACTCTACAAGAACCGTCTGAAATGATATTCTGCAGTATGTATCAGTTTGTACAGATTCAATGGGAACAAAGCTTTACATAAAAACTTTTGATCAATATATAGATCCTCTTCCAGTGCTGAGAAATCATGGAAGAAAAGCAGAGAAATATCTGTTATCCACGACTTTAAAACTGTTGAAGTTCATGGAGTCGCTTTCCTTGATGTTAGAGGAATGTCATTGTGTCTCATGTTCCCTCTAGGTGAATGATCGTCGAGAATCAGGTCGTCAGTTTAATCGTGACTAATCTGTGAAGATTTGCGTTATTTGGGGGGTCTGAAGCACATGTTACAGAGATCATTTCAGACGGGTAAGGAATTAAGGGAATATATACCATTGTCCATCTTGAAGAGAGCAATCTCTTTTGATATCCTGCATAAACAACCCTGCATAAAAAAACAAGACACATTCCATGTCAATGCAATGTTCCCCACACCACCATACCCCTTCTAGAAACGAGGTGGGATTTCTCAGTCGGTAGCGTGCGAGGCTCGTAGTCTGTAGTTCCCAGGTTCGAGTCCCAGCTGGGTCAGGGTTGAGAATTATCTCCGCAAAACTTCCGCCCTGCCCACGGTCAGTAGGGGACATCGATGGGCTTGGAAAGGCCGACGTCCGTCGGATGGGACGTTAAGCCGTGGTTCCGTGTGCTGCATCTAAATCAGAAATTTTCATATCTGTAGACCATTTAAGTTCAAAATATTAATCTTGCAGAAAATTTCGCATAACAAAATCAGTACCCAAATTAAAGAGAAAAGGAGACAAAATGCACCCTTGTTGAACACCAGAAGCAATGCTAAACCAATTGCTACAAGCCTAACTAACTCTCACACACGACTCAATGTTAAAATAAAGAGCTTTCATTATGTTAACTAATTCGTCTTGTATGCCATGAGATCTCACGATCTCATGGCATACAAGACGAACCATTTGTACATTTTGCCAAAATGGTTATCTTCATGCATTCGTTATCGTCGATATTCTGCAAATGCTTCCAGTCTGAGAGTTTATAATAAATTCTGTTTTTGTTAAATTTTGATGTATCATTTCAGATATATCCGTAATATAACACTTTCTTGGCACCACTAGAAGCTTTTGTGGATTGAAAGAAAGATTTTTGTTTTCATTTTTATATTTTATAAAATTAGTGGTAGTGAGAGTAAAAATTTATTTACCTTATTACTTATTTTCCTTTTTGTTTTCCCCTAATTTATTTGATGGTTTCTCAGTTTATGTGTCAGTTAAGCTTTCATTTGAAAGCTTGTGACGTGAGAAGTGTCAGACTACAAATTTCACCCATATGGAGTGGCAGCACGTCAGCGTCTAGACTGGTGGGTGACAGTAATTTTATATGCCATCAACACCTTAGCTGAAAACATCGGATGAAGTAAAAATTCACTTGAGGAATACGAGATTTGAAACTAAATATATTAATTCAATTTATTTTTTATTTCCTCTAAATTTGATACCTACTAATCATTTTTTCTCTGCAGGAACATGGAACGTGAGGACATTACATAGAGTTATTCTCTTGGTGTCCTCACGCAGGAATTTCAGCGCTTTAACCTAGATATTCTAGGCTTGCAGGAGACCAGATGGACAGGTAAAGGTGATGTAATTAATAATAACTTTAAATTTCTCTTTTCATGGAGGGAGGATGGAATGGGTCTGTTTCTCAGCAGACACGCTAGTGATGCTCTTCTAGGATATGAGTGCATTAATGAAAGGTTCCTTACAGCAAAATTTCAGACACGCATTAAAGACTTCAATGTTATCTACTATTATGCCCTCATCATCCCATGGCCGAGTGGTTAGCGCGCTTGTCTACTGATCTAAGGGACCTGGGTTCGAGCCCCGGGTAAGGCATGGCTGTTTGTGTCGTTATTCTGCTCAGGTTCTGCCATCATCTCACACCTTCTACTATGGCATATAAACTGACAGGCTCCTGTCAGACCTCTGTGGCAAGCAGCTGCTTGAGGGGGTATTTATTATTTTTTATGCCCTCACTGAGGATGCCAATGAGGATGAAAACATTTCGAAAATGATGAATCACATTTTAAAATTGCGAGGTCTCATTTTTAAAAAGAATGCTAATTAGACGAAACTGAATAATAATTTACCCACTTTATTTCTCTGGCTTGAGTATAACTGAATCGTTGCTATTGACCTGAAATTAATTGATGTATTGTTTGAAAACCGTATGGATTGCGCTATGGGTAAAATTGTGTATAAGATTTTACTGCGAACACTAATCTCTTTCATATCGTGAGTGAAATATTGTATGGAAAATTACAACCATAAACGAGTCATATTCTAATGGGTTATTATTTATAACACAAAATTTGTGTATTGCATTTTTTTTTGTTCATGTTGGAAGAAAATTTAAAATTCTTATTTCCTGTGAACCAAGGAAATTTTATTTCTCTTGCAGGAACGTATTATACAAAGGTCACAGTGATGTGGAATAGAGGTTTATCCCATAATTACTATTCTAAATTACATTTGTAGCTAATTTGTTCTAAAAAAGAGTCAAGACATATCGTGGAAAAAACTTTCGGAATACTGTAGCACATTTTTGTGTTCTTTTAAAATTTCTCTGGCTATTTACACGCAGATTTTTTTATTTCTGTGTAATTCGTTGACGGAGAAATTAGTCGACACTGGCCTCACTTTCTTCTTGCGGATATTTTTCAAAATAGAATGTGTGATAGAGAATGTCTGGCGTATTCTACTTTGTTTCAGTAGTTTGCAAATGGTTTAGGCTTCAGCTCGTTGTAAACCTTTCAACCTAATACTAACTGCGCTAAGAAATCATAATGACGAAAAATCAGATATAGAACACTATTTATGTAGTATATTATATTTTTATAGACCCCCCCAAAAATGGCAACTCTTCACAGATTAGTCGCGATTAAACTTACGACCTGATTCTCGATGATCATTCACCTTGAGAGAACGTGAGGCACTGTATCATTTCTCTAACATCAAGGAAAGCGACTCCATGAACTTCAACAGTTTTAAAGTCGTGGATAACAGATATTTCTCTGCTTTTCCTCCATGATTTCTGAGCACTGGAAGAGGATCTATATATTGATCAGAAGTTTTTATGTAAAGCTTTGTTCCCATTGAATCTGTACAAACTGATACATACTGCAGAATATCATTTCAGACGGTTCTTGTAGAGTAAGGAATTAAGAGGGTGTATACTTGTATGAAATAATGTCAGTTTAATACGCCATGGTAGAGGGATCTATGAGGATGGCGGGTCTTATATGTGAAAAATTAATTTGTCCACAATTTCATTTTTCGGTTACTGTTGTATACCTATTTCATGTCTGGATAAAATTTAATAGTACAAAATTCAAAAGAATTTAAAAATCTCTTACTTGTTCCGTTTTTATTATTAAATTCGTCAATATTATATATCTGTAAAGGTCGTCACTTATTTTTTTTTTTATTTTGGATGAATCAATTACAGTGCGTAACCTCAGCCATTGTTAATATAATTGATAGTTGTGTTGTATTACCGAGATAACAATAGAACGAAATACAATTGATATAATTCATTTAGCAAAATTAACGACTCCGATTCTCGGAGACGCCCAAGAAATGCTTCATTAATTACAATTCAAATATGAAGGCAAAGTTTTTACTTCAGTATTGCCGTAAATAAAAGTTAAATATGCTGAGATAACTCAAACCCATAATGTATTGCAACCCAGTGAGGTGAACGGTTTAATGTTACCAGTATCGGATTAACTTCTGTATGACTAAAGTTTCGTCCATACAGAAGCTTGCTCAAATATTAATGAGTTTTATGATTATTATTTGATTTAATTAATTGAGTAATACTCATGCTTAGGTTGGATTCAGTAGTTTTACCTCTGAACGGTGCTTTTTTTGTACACCATGGGTAAAATCGTCAGATATCAAGGCCCCAGAAGGCTAAGAGAAGTTTGGGGGAGGGAATCCATTGAAACAGCTGCTGGGAGACAGATGGTAGCCTCCCATCAAGGACATTCAGCGTGTTCTTTAACATGCACAGGGTATGGCACATAGGGTCACGGCAATTAGGTACAGTTAAATAAATGATAACAAATAGTTACTATTTTAAGAGGGAATGAAAAATCTCTGCACAAAAAAGTGAAATTTTCATTCGCTCTGGACGGATGAAAGTGCACGTTTCCTTGGTATATTTCACTTCTAATGGTCCAACTAAAGATGTAAGAACTTTTTAAGTACCCTACCCCCTCCTTATTGGCAATTAAAGATATGCGCCTGCAAAACTGGATCCTTTCTTCCATGGAATAAAAAAGTATATCGAGATCGGTTGATTAGTTGCAGAAACATTGCGTCCATAGGAACGCAGATATAAAAACATATGCGTGTAAACTGAGACTTTTCCTGTATCCAAAGCATAAAGAACCAATGAAATCGAACGATTGGTTACAGAGATATTGAATACACAGACAGATGGACGGACAGTCGAAACTGTCGATGCCATTAGCAAATTTTGCTTTTAAAGAAATGTATTAAAAGCAAATAAAAAAACAAATTCTTGATTCACAATAATACCAACGAAATATAACAGTCAGGTCCTGATCTAGAAAAAAAAATTGAAGTGTAAGGGGATAGGGGTGATGGTAAGAAACGAATTCTGTTCCAGTAAAATGCTTTCCCCTTCGTTTTAGAAGTTTTCAAAACATTGCTTGAAAAATGCATAATATATACCGAAGAGCCAAAATATTATGACCAGAGCATCTTTATACAAATTGAAGAAACTGCAGGTAAATAAAGATGCCTATGAAAGTCATGAAACTGTATAAACAACACTGAGCTCTGTATCATACATTTAGGTGGTGTACCTAACAAAAAGGCATCTCAGTGTATATTATATATTTATGATTTTCTCTCGATTCTGTACCGGTTACTGGTATTCTCAAAGGGGACAACAGCTCCTGTAACGAACTGAAATGGGTAACTATCACGTGGTATACATTTCAATCACACTATTGCCAGATGCAATAACATTATAAGTTGCATTATCCTTATCAGATAGATTGCATTTATTGCCTTTTTTCACCACTCGTTTTATGGCACTTCACACATTTTTTCTCTTTCCTTGCATTTCTTGGTTCATTTTACTTAAAATTACTTCGGTGATTCCTAAATAGAGCTTTAATTCATACTTATTAGAGTACTGCAATATTTTCAGTATATTAATCATCATCACTATCAACAACAACATGGTCATCATCAAGCAGCCATGTGCTACGGAGGTCCAAACGCACTGTGCAATTTAGTGCTCCAAATCACTACTGCATAATTCACGTAAATCGTACCTGGATTTATTCTCCTAAATACTCTATTTACAAGAATTTAAGTCGGATTTTTTAATTAACATCAGCGAAATGTCAAACTGGAGCAAGATACGAAGGCGTAACTTTGAAAGATAGACGAAGTTAAACTCCAAAGTGAGCCACTAACTAACGATGAACTTCAGGATTTAGAATGCAACGCTGCTTTTGAATAAGACAAGAATCTGAAACAGAAATAGTGTTGACATTTAAATATTTAGATGAAGCCCTTTCGCTGCACAAATAACGCATGGATTTGTTGAAGGATCATGATATTGATATTTCGTTACAGGATGCCATAAGACGATGATGTGACCAATTAATGGCATGCTACAAATAAATATTACGAACAAAAGAGAAGCAAGCAATGCAAACCATCCAGTTTCGCTCCATATTAAGAAATAAACTGTAAAATTAATTAATCGATCACATATTTATATACATAATTATGCATATATGTAATCATTAAATAAATATTGAGAATTATAATGGTTTTTGTTGAAATAAAACGTCTAATACGAAACCAAGAAAACGAAAAAAGATTAATGAGAGAGGCGTAAATGCAAACAAATAAAAAATCCCCTCGTTTTACACGGAAATCCTTTTAACGATGGTCTTCCCGGAACTTATCTCCCGCATTAAATGAGAGTTACCTGTATAACTGTTCCATTTCTGAATTATTCATTAATTGGTATTTTCAGAGTTAAACTACCACAAAATATATATATTAATTTAATAGAATTGTTTGCCTTTCGTTCAATCACTTAATCGTTCTTTGCCATATTGACAGACTGTAATATCACGGATGTATCTTGATACGTCCAAGGTTTAAGAAAAACAGATTTTCAGCAACGATATTTTCACGCTTTCAGTACCGAATATTGGATTATCGTCACTACACCTGCTGATACTATCCTCCCTATGTGATTCTGTTGTTACCAAGTTCGGATCACAAATTAACTTGCATTGCAAATTTTCTCCACTAACGCTTCTGGTCAATAAATGTCGGCACAAACTGGAAGGATAGATGTCTAGCAATCCCCAGTGATGACGCATAGAACCTTCCGGGTCTGGCACATAATGTCAGACCCCGCCTTCCTTTGGTGATGCCGTTAATACCTTTCAAAAGAGATATTCTGTTTTCGAAGGGAGCAGAAGTGGAGGCTTCTCAGACCGGTGTGTCCTACTGATCCGGTCATCTGCGACAAACTTTTTCTTTCTTTCTGCCCTGTTGAAGAGTGTTTAACTTCGCAGGGTCGTGGTGATGACCATTTGTGCCTACGAGACTGGACTGCTTTACGGATTTGAGCTTGATTATGGATTCTGGACTTGCTGCAGTGGTGGACATCTGTTGAGGGAGAATTTGTCGTTGTGTTTTCTCTTTGCTTGTGGGTTGCCTGCCCTAAGTGAATAGAGGCACGGGATACCTTATATCAGCTGGTGGATAATCATGATCATAGGCCATTGCAGCTACCTGAACCCTCACTTAGTTAGGCTTCTCTAATCCTAAACCGGAGTAATGTGTCTCAGGCAAGCCTTATGGCTTTTGAAAAGTTCCACTTCAAATGGTGGTGCTTGAAGTTCCCACCAACATGGATCACTTCAACCTGTAGCAGTTGAGGAACAGGTCTTTGCCCCATGCCCGCGATCAGGGGGATGTTTGATATTGTTGGCCCTGCGTTTCTCAATTAACCTAGTTTCCTTTTAAATTCCTACTAATCATTTTCTTTCTGCAAGTATATGGAACGTGAGGACGTTACATTGAGATTATTCTCTTGATATCCTCACTCAGGAATTCCAGCGTAAGGACACCTATATATTCTAGGTTTATCGGTTTGCTTCTTAATAGAGATACGCCAGTGATATTCTTCTAGGATATGACTGAATTAATGAAAGAATTTAGAAAGCAAAATTTAAAACAAAAATTACAGACTTGAATGTCATCTGTTGTTACGCCCCGACGAAGGACTCTGATGAGAATGAAAAGAATACTTTACAGACAGCCACATGATATTTTGAATTCTCTAAAGAAAGGAGATATTGCTAAGGTTGGTACTAACTCTGACCTATGGGCAGGAATTTTTGGTCTCTTTGGCATTGATAGTTTCAATGGTAATGGAGAATCTCTCCTACAGGTAAGTAAACTTAATGGTTTCTGAACAGCTAATACATACTACAAACACCGGGACGTTTATAAATATACGTGGGTTTCACTGATGGGTTGCACAGGAATATGATAGATTATATTTTAATTAATACAAATGAGCTATTTTGATTAGGAACACCAGAAAATATAGAGGAGTCAAAATTGGGCCAGACCATTACCTGGTAAAAAGTGTCTTGCAACAGAAGCTTAAGATATGTTTTGCTAAGGTTAAGAAAATTACCTTTAACACTGAAGGTCTGAAAGGTCTAGTTATAGAGAAAGCATACCATGATATCTGTGTGGTCATTATGACAATCGTAGTTTGCTTACTGCTGAAGTTTAGAATAAATGGGATCAGTTTAAACAGGATTTTCTTGAAACTAATAATACTCTTTTAGGTAAAAGGGAACAGAGGAAACAAAATTATTTGAGTGATAAGGCCATGGAACTTATTTTTGAAAGAAAGAAGTGCAGGATTAATATGAATCAACACCCTACTAGTCGTAACAGACAACATTATAACAAGCTTAATAAACGTGTAAAAGAATAGTTAACAGCTGATAAGAACCTTTGGCTTGATAATTCGGCTGAAAAAGCAGAGGAATCTCTTAGACAGCACAATAGCAGGGGATTATACCAGATTGTTAATGTTTTGTGTGGGAAGAAACAGGATACGTACACTGATACACAGGGACTGAGGGAGAAACATGGTTAAGTGGGTGAAGATGAGGATTCTCTGATGACAAGGTGAGCTCAGCATTTCAAAGATGTTCTAAACATTGTGATTATTTCTACCTCCATTGTTTGTAATGATGATAAATGCATTATTCCATCTCTCCTCAGTTAATGATTGCAGCACTTTATTCATTTAATGATGGTTTTATGGCTTTAATGTTGACCTTGTATAACATTCGGAAGTTATTTCGGCTCTCTCTGAAATAAAACTAAATAAATCTCTTGGGGTCGATGAAATCACCACTGGAATGTTTAGAGCTGGGAACACTTGTTGATAAATGGCTGACAGAAATTTCGAATATTTTTATGATAAACGTGTTGTTTCTACAAATTTTACTAGAGTTATTGCTATTCCTTTTTTTTTTTAAAAATGGTGATCGCAGTTCTTGTGATAACTATAGAGGTATCACCATACTTTGTGTTCCAGGTAAAGTTTTTTACATGATTGTACTTAATAGAATTAAGAATTTGTTTAATGGACAACTGCGTGATGACCAGTGGGGATTCAGAAGTTGTAGGGGATGTATTGATCAAATGTATTCACTTAGGCAGATTCTTAGGAAATGTTAGAGTTTCAGAAACCTGTTGTTGCCAGTTTTGTAGATTTTAAAAAGATTTTCACTCTGTTGATCGACATAATTTGTGGTTGATTATTAGATCATATGGAATACCTGAAAGGTTAGTGTAATGAGAGCTCTCTATAATAACACTGAGTCGTGGACGAGAGTTGGTACGTCTTGCAACGATTGGTTTAGCATTTCTAATGGAGTTAGACAAGGGTGCATTTTGTCTCCTTTTCTCTTTAGTTTGGCAATTGATTATGTAATGCGAAATT
Organism: Ryuthela nishihirai; assembly: GCA_038380435.1. Taxonomy (NCBI): domain Eukaryota; kingdom Metazoa; phylum Arthropoda; class Arachnida; order Araneae; family Heptathelidae; genus Ryuthela; species Ryuthela nishihirai. The sequence goes on from JAWZYU010000038.1 coordinate 4,044,288, forward strand.
CACTTCAAGGGAAAGATTTTGGCCTTAAATGGACTGGAGATACGAAAATTTCTGATTTAGATTATGCTGATGATTTAGACCTTTTGGCAAATGATGTTGATGAGATGAATTCGTTCATTCGATTTCCTGGTTTTACATCTGACAGGGTACGTTTTGCACAGAAGCAATTCGATGTTATATTTCACTCTAAGATATATCGTAATGTGTTCTGGAATATTAGATTTCCTTTCCGTCGTTAAATAAGAAGAATAGAAATTTGCAAAGTAAAAATTATGGAATTATTTGAAGCAATATAGAGATATTGAATAAATAATATTTTTTTCTCTAAAATATTTATTGAATTCCTGGAGTTGTGGGGAGTACTGTGGAACTCGAAATTTTTTGTTGACGCAGTGTATTCTACAGAAGCGGATTTACTCGTCCACAAATTCGCCGCAATTGACATAAATTTAAATTTCGATCATATTCGACATTTTTTCATCTCAGTAAGTAAATTTAAATGCTATTGCTTCGGAAACAAAACAAAATAATTTAAAAAAGCAATATTAATATTTTGTAAAGAAACAATAACTCTAATGTTTGGTGCGCGTGGTGTTATTTAATGCAAATTAATTTTCCTGAAGTTTTTCTATAAACTTTTTAAGGGTGGATACTGATGCTTAGAAGTTACTTCACTTGAAAATAGCAAAATTATGAATTGTATTGTAGGAAAGTCATTCAGAAGAAAATAAAAAAAAATCAAATGAAAACAGTTTATTGAAGCAAAAAGGAAAATATTCAAAATAAGCTTTAATGTTCTATTCATTATATTCCATAAAGTTTCGTCAAAATGGCCTGAATCTTCACAAGAGAAGAGTTGGGTTGTTTTACCTCTGAACGGCACTTTTTTGCAAACCATGGTCTAATGGCCAGGTCACATGGACCCCGAAGGCTCAGAGAAGGTTGGGGGAGTGGACCCACTGGAACAGCTGTTGAGAGACAGATGGTAATCCCCCGTCAAGGCCATCCAACGTGTTCTTTAACGTGCACAGGGTATATCTCTCCCCACACGGGGCCACGGCTTAGTCCCATCCGACGGACGGCGGCCTTTCCAAGCCCATCGGTGTCCCCTACTGACCGTGGGCAGGGCGGGGAATTTTGCGGAGATAAATCTCAACGCTGACCTAGCTGGGACTCGAACCTGGGAACTACAGATTACGAGCCTGGCGCGCTACCGACTAAGCCACGCCCGCCCCACACAAGAGAAGAAGATTTGTAGTTGGAAGTAGATATACACTCGCGCACCACCATTTTGTCCTTTTCATCTGAGTATTGAATTCATTAGCAGTGCTTGTTCGAAATTATTCTGAATCACATCACGATACTTTGCACCAGGCCTATAAGCAACCGAAAGCATACACTTTAGAGCATTTGTAGTGGGGGCGTTGTAAATTATAGGGAGCTGGCTAAAGAATTTTTATAAAAATAAAAAATGAAAATTGGGAAATATCAGATATACCAATGTTATGCCATAATAATAATGACAAATATCAGACATACCAATGTTTCGCATAGGCATCTCAAACGAAATCGAATCCTTGTAAATTATCAAAAGTTTCAATATTCAAAGACACTGAAATGATTGCTGTAGTGGCTCGTGGACTTTCTAGGGAGTCAACAGCTCCAAAAGGCCAGTTGTTTGGGTTGGGTTGTTTTTCCTCTGAGCGGCACTTTTTTGTACACCATGGGCTAAATGGCCAGGTCACAAGGACCCCGAAGGCTCAGAGAAGTTTGGGGGAGGGGACCCAATGGAACGGCTGTTGGGAGACAGATGGTAGTCTCCCGTCAAGGCCATCCAGCGTGTTCTTTAACGTGCACAGGGTATGGCTCTCCCGCACACGGGACCGCGGCTTAACGTCCCATCCGATGGACCGTGGCATTTCCAAGCCCATCGGTGTCCCCTACTGACCGTGGGCAGGGCGGGGAGTTTTTCGGAGATAAATGTCAACGCTGACCAAGCTGGGACTCGAACCTGGGAACTATAGCTTACGATCCTGGCGCGCTACCGACTATGCCCCCCCCCCCCCTCCCAAAAAAAAGGCCAGTGAACCAAGTACTGACGTCCCTTTTGGTAATCCAATAAGCCATTATTGTATAGATCATTCTTATGTTTCGATTCGTGTTATTATCACTGGTACGATTTTTCTAGCATTATTGTTGAAAAAACCGTTCTTTAGCGCCAAAATACAGGCAAAATCTCACTAGCGGCATTATTAGGAAATTACCAAAATCTGTTGATAAGTGTCGTTTCATGGACATTTATCAATTTCTACAAATTTATATATATATATATCAAGTATGCAAAGAATAAAAGTGACCAATGTTATAATAAAGATAATAATAAAAGCAGACAATTGGGCTTTCATTCTTCTAGGTATATTTAGAAATAAAAAGATTAAAATATAAGAAATGAGTAAAATGATAGAAAAAAGATAATAATGCTTGGATCACAGGACTGTTCATGGTAAAGCTATCAACTGGTCCACTGGCCTTGAGTTATAGGATTTATTGGACTAACCCATCAAACCAAACTGGGGACCGCTCGGTCAAGTACAGTAGCTCAAAAAAAGTAACCGGACACTATGGTTGATTACAGAATTCAGAAAAAATATCTGGCAACGAATTTTTTAGAAATTAGTGATCTGGCAAACTTCTTGTCACGTGACTACAGAATTCAGAAAAAAATATCTGGAGCGTGTACAGCAACTGCACACGCTCAATATTTCCGTGAGTGCGCCCACACGATCTAGGTCTTTGTGAGCTCGCACGATCCAATGTGCTGTGAACATTAACCGAAACCGCTCCAGTTTGCTGTGAACGGTAACTGCACACGCTCCATATTCATTGCATTATACAGGGTGAATCTGAAAAAGTGGGCAAAACTTTACGGGGTGGTAGAACGCAGCTATACGAGCAATATTCGTCATAGAATGTATGGTCGGAACGCAAGCGGTGAGAAGTTAAAAGGTAGTTTTCCACTGTCACATTTAAAGAATGAACACAAGAAGGAGAGGAGATACTTCAGAAAACATTTCATTAACAGGAATGTAATTGAGGTACATGCTCAAAGAAATTGCTCAAAAGAGCTGCCGCCAGCTGTAATGCAGGCTTCACACTTGCGGGATCCTCGTTAGAAATGCCGTTGGGTGCGAGGACCAACCCTTTTATACCATTTCCAACGCCACCTAGCGGCTCGCCGTTTGCGTTCCGACCATACATTCTATGACGAATATTGCTCTTATAGCTGCGTTCTACCACCCCGTAAAGTTTTACCCACTTTTTCAGATTCACCCTGTATATTCATACGCATTATATATATATTAAAAAATATCTGAACACTATGGTTGATTGCAGAATTCAGAAAAAATACCTGGCAACGATTTTTTTAGAAATTAGTGATCTGGCAACCTTCGTATCACGTGATTACAGATTTCAGGAAAAATATCTGGAGCGTGTACAGCAACTGCACACGCTCTAGTTTGCTGTGAACGGTAACTGCACACACTCAATATTTCCGTGAGTGAGCCCACACGATCTAGTGTCTTTGTGAGCTCACACGATCCAATGTGCTGTGAACATTAACCGCAACCACTCCAGTAATGCTGTGAATGGTAACTGCACACGCTCAATATTTCCGTGAGTGAGCCCACACGATCTAGGTCTTTGTGAGCTCACACGATCCAGTGTGCTGTGAACATTAACCGCAACCGCTCCAGTTTGCTGTGAACGGTAACTGCACACGCTCAATATTTCGGTGTGAGCCCAAACGATCTAGGTCTTTGTGAGCTCACACGATCCACTGTGCTGTGAACATTAACCGCAACCGCTCCAGTTTGCTGTGAACGGTAACTGCACACGCTCCATATTCATTGCATTATATATATTAAAAAATATCCTCTGACAACCTTCGTGTGACCGTCGAGGCTTTGGTTCAGTGGCAATATATTTTACATTTCTGCGCATGAGCAGTTCTTATTAATAGATTTGCCCCCTTCGCACAATTACGCTGATTCAACTTTCTTCTTGGAAAAAAGTTCAAAGTGCAAATAAGTGCGTTCTAGAGTACTGATAAAAGTTCAAAGTGCAAATAAGTGCGTCCTAGAGTACTGATAAAAGTTCAAATAAGTGCGTCCTAGAGTACTAATAAAAGTTCAAATAAGTGCGTCCTAGAGTACTGATAAAAGTTCAAAGTGCAAATAAGTGCGTCCTAGAGTACTGATAAAAGTTCAAAGTGCAAATACGTGCGTCCTAGAGTACTGATAAAAGTTCAAAGTGCAAATAAGTGCATCCTAGAGTACTGATAAAAGTTCAAAGTGCAAATAAGTGCGTCCTAGAGTACTGATAAAAGTCCAAATAAGTGCATCCTAGAGTGCTGATAAAAGTTCAAATAAGTGCGTCCTAGAGTACTGATAAAAGTTCAAATAAGTGCGTCCTAGAGTACCGATAAAAGTTCAAATAAGTGCGTCCTAGAGTACTGATAAATGTTCAAAGTGCAAATAAGTGCTTTCTAGAGTACTGATAAAAGTTCAAAGTGCAAATAAGTGCGTTCTAGAGTACTGATAAAAGTTGAAAGTGCAAATAAGTGCGTCCTAGAGTACTGATGAAAGTTCAAATAAGTGCGTCCTAGAGTACTGATAAAAGTTCAAATAAGTGCATCCTAGAGTACTGATAAAAGTTCAAATAAGTGCGTCCTAGAGTACTGATAAAAGTTCAAAATGCAAATAAGTGCGTTCTAGTGTACTGATAAAAGTTGAAAGTGCAAATAAGTGCGTCCTAGAGTACTGATAATAGTTCAAATAAGTGCGTCCTAGAGTACTGATAAAAGTTCAAAAAAGTGCGTCCTAGAGTACTGATAAAAGTTCAAATAAGTGCGTCCTAGAGTACTGATAGAAGTTCAAATAAGTGCGTCCTAGAGTACTGATAGAAGTTCAAAGTGCAAATAAGTGCGTTCTAGATTACAGATAAAAGTTCAAAGTGCAAATAAGTGCGTTCTAGAGTACTGATAAAAGTTCAAAGTGCAAATAAGTGAGCACTAGAGTACTGATATAGGGAAAAACCGACGTTTATGATGAAGCGGATGAGATCCTTTTTTAGGAGTGACTGGGGAAAAATTAAAATGCATTTGCATTTAATGCATTAATTTGCATTAAAATGCAATAAATAAAAACTAGCATTTGGCATATTTCATGATTATTTACACTTCATTTTCATTATATTTCTAGCGAATGGAAATGGCGAATAGAAAGTGCGTTAAGTGTTCTGCTCCAATACCTTTGTAGAAATACCTCATCTGCAGAATCGATTGTTCCACTGTTAATAAATGGAGCGTTTTGGAAAAGAGGATACATTTCAAGACCGATCATACTGATTATAATATAAAATATAATTAAATTTAAAAGCATAACGAAATCGAAAAGCTGACCAAAATATGTTCGTTATACTGAACTTTAGTTAACTGAAAATCAGTGAAAAGTGTGCTATGAAATTTACGTATATAAAATTTGTAACAATAAAAGAAGGCATGTGTGTATGTGTCTGTGTGCCTGTGACAGCAATAACGTATCGGGAAATCATAGTAGAGTCTTGTAATTTTTCAGACATGTTTCTGGATGTAGTGCAGGTTGTAGTGCCGAATTTCAAGTCGAAATTCCAAAAGGGGGCTTGCTAGAAGTAAAACATTTAGCATGGTATTCTTACCGGAAATGCTAATTCATCGTCAAATTTATTGTTACCACTTACAACTTCCTCACTGTGAAAAAAGACAGAACAACATTTAAATCTGCTGTCGTTGCCACATTCCGCATATTTCGAAATTATTATTATTTTAATGCGTAATGTGTTTTGGAATATTGGATTACTTTTAGACATTGAATGGAACATTGAAACTAAGGACCTGATTTTTTAGCCCAACCCAGTGTCAGGCACGGGGAACCCACTTATAAAATTCGGGACCGTTTCATCAAGTGCATCGGGAACCACAGAGTATCAAAATCTGTCGAAGGGAACCCACTTATAAAATTCGGGACCGTTTCATCAAGTGCATCGGGAACCATAGAGTATCAAAATCTGTCGAAAGGAACCCACTTATAAAATTCGGGACCGTTTCATCAAGTGCATTGGGAGCCACAGAGTATCAAAATCTGTCGAAGGGAACCCACTTATGAAATTCGGGACCGTTTCATCAAGTGCATTGGGAGCCACAGAGTATCAAAATCTGTCGAAGGGAACCCACTTATAAAATTCGGGACCGTTTCATCAAGTGCATCGGGAACCATAGAGTTTCAAAATCTGTCGAAGGGAACCCACTTATAAAATTCGGGACCGTTTCATCAAGTGCATCGGGAACCATAGAGTATCAAAATCTGTCGAAGGGAAACCACTTATAAAATTCGGGACCGTTTCATCAAGTGCATTGGGAGCCACAGAGTATCAAAATCTGTCGAAGGGAACCCACTTATAAAATTCGGGACCGTTTCATCAAGTGCATCGGGAACCATAGAGTATCAAAATCTGTCGAAGGGAACCCACTTATAAAATTCGGGACCGTTTCATCAAGTGCATCGGGAACCATAGAGTATCAAAATCTGTCGAAGGGAACCCACTTATAAAATTCGGGACCGTTTCATCAAGTGCATCGGGAACCATAGAGTTTCAAAATCTGTCGAAGGGAACCCACTTATAAAATTCGGGACCGTTTCATCAAGTGCATCGGGAACCATAGAGTATCAAAATCTGTCGAAGGGAACCCACTTATAAAATTCGGGACCGTTTCATCAAGTGCATCGGGAACCATAGAGTATCAAAATCTGTCGAAGGGAACCCACTTATAAAATTCGGGACCGTTTCATCAAGTGCATCGGGAACCATAGAGTTTCAAAATCTGTCGAAGGGAACCCACTTATAAAATTCGGGACCGTTTCATCAAGTGCATCGGGAACCATAGAGTATCAAAATCTGTCGAAGGGAACCCACTTATAAAATTCGGGACCGTTTCATCAAGTGCATCGGGAACCATAGAGTATCAAAATCTGTCGAAGGGAACCCACTTATAAAATTCGGGACCGTTTCATCAAGTGCATCGGGAACCATAGAGTTTCAAAATCTGTCGAAGGGAACCCACTTATAAAATTCGGGACCGTTTCATCAAGTGCATCGGGAACCATAGAGTATCAAAATCTGTCGAAGGGTACCCACTTATAAAATTCGGGACCGTTTCATCAAGTGCATTGGGAGCCACAGAGTATCAAAATCTGTCGAAGGGAACTCACTTATGAAATTCGGGACCGTTTCATCAAGTGCATTGGGAACCATAGAGTATCAAAATCTGTCGAAGGGAACCCACTTATAAAATTCGGGACCGTTTCATCAAGTGCATCGGGAACCACAGAGTATCAAAATCTGTCGAAGGGAACCCACTTATAAAATTCGGGACCGTTTCATCAAGTTACTAACCTTTAATGTAGTAAAACTAAATATGCAGATTGGAAGTGAGACCCAGGCAGCTCCGGGTGCTTTCAGCTGTGAAAATCATAATCACAATAATTGGATATTAGAGTACACTTCTTAGAAAAGTCGATAATTTTTAAACGGTGTGTTCCAAAAAAAAGTCCCTTTGTGAAATCTTAAATGATTTAACAACCCTCCAGCATATTGCCACGAACATCGTTCCCTGTTATTTCAAAAGGACGAAGACTTCGCGTCATATCGACTGCTAATAATTTTTTTTCAATTTAATTATTTTTTCAGTTCAAATATTTTTATTTTTGATATAAAGGTACATTATTACAATGTAAATAACCCAAGAGCATATGCTCATCCAGGTTATTGTAATAATTAACACAGGAATAAAATAGTGACAACATATATATATATATGTACAATCTTAAACATCTTCAATGATAGTTGAGTATGCAATAACAGAAAAGTGTACAAATCCTTTTATCGAACAACAGTGGCAAATATATATAAGTGATTTCATTTTTCTATACATATTATTTTTGTGTTTGTGTAGACATAAAAGTGAAACTTCAAGGAGCTAGTTTAAAATAGGAAAGTAAGTCTGTAAATGGTATGGTAGCTATGTAGTCACTGGAAGGAGAGCTCTGCACCAATCCCCTGTGATGGTGCATAGAACCGACCAGGCCTAACACCTAATGTCCGACCCTGCCTCCTCGTGGTGCCTTCTCGTGGTTAGTACCTTTCAAAAGAAATACTCTCATGTGGAAGTGAACGGAAGGGGAGGGCTGCCAGATTAGTGTGGCCTACTGATCTGGAAAACTCTGGCTACTTTTCTTTTTTTTCTACCCTGCTGAGGAGTGGTCAACCACACAGGGTCCTGGTGCTGACCATATAAACCTACTGGACTGGACAGATATATGGCTCTGAGCTTAATTATGGATCCTGATTTTGCTGCACTGGTGGGCTTCTGTGGAGGGAAAATCTTCAGTTGTGTTTTCTGTTTGTTTGTGGGTTGACAGCCCCAAGTGAATAAATTCAGAGGATATGTTTATCAGCTGGTGGATAATCCTGAGCAGAAGTCATCGCAGGCACCTGAACTCTTTGCTTCTATTGGCATCGTCAAATTCTACATTGGAGGAAGTCTTCCAGTGTAGATGTCTTCAGCCTTTAGTAGTGGGGGAACGGGTCTTTGCCCCATGTCTGCTATTAGGGGGCTGTTTCATATTGTCGGCATTCCCTCTCTCAATAAACATAGTTTCTTTAAACATCCCACTAACCATTTTCTCTCCATAGGTAGTTGGAATGTGAGGACTCTGCACAGATCTTTTTCTCTTGATGTCCTCACACAAGAATTCCATCGTTATAATTTAGATATTCTCGGCTTGCAAGAGACCAGATGGACAGATAAAGGTCAGATTCTTAAAAATAATCTTAAATTTCTCTTTTAAGGGAGGGACAACAATAAGCATCACCAAGGCGTGGGTCTGCTTCTCAGCAGACACTCTAGTGATGCTCTTCTAGGATATGAGTGCATTAATCAAAAGGTTTCTTACAGCAAAATTTCAGACAAGCGTTAAAGATTGAATGTTATCTGCTGTTATGCCCCCACTGAGGATGCCGATGAGGATGAGAAGGATAGGTTTTACAGACAACTTCAGGATATTTTGAATTCTGTCAAGGAGATATTACCCTTGTTCTAGGTGACTTCAATGCCAAAGTTGGTACTGACTCTGACCTTTGGGGAGGGGTGATAGGCCCTTTTGGTATTGGTAGCTACAATGGCAATGGGCAACGTCTTCTACAGGTAAGTAAACTCAATGGTTTCAGAATAACTAACAGATATTACAAATACCGCGACATACATAAATACACATGGGTTTCACCTGATGGGCTGCATACGAATATGATTGATTACATATTAATTAACAGCAAATGGGCTAGTTCTGTTAGAAATACCAGGGCATATAGGGGAGCTGAAATTGGATCTGACCATTATCATGTTAAAAGAGTCTTGCAACTCAAACTTAAAAAGTGTTGGCTAGGGTTAAAAAATTTACTTTTAATACTGAAGCTCTGAAAGATCCAGTTATAGCCAAAGCTTACCATGATATGTTACTTAGTCATTATGACAGTCATGGTTTGCTTACTATTGAAGTTGAGGAAGAATGGGATCATTTTAAACAGGCTTTTTTGAACACTAACAGTATTCTTTTAGGAAAAAAGGAGCAGAAGAGACAGAATTATCTGAGTGATAAGGCACTTGAGCTTATTTCGGAAAGAAAGAACTACAGGAATGTTCTTAATCAATACCCTACTAGTCCTAAAAGAAAGCATTACAGAGAACTTAATAAACGTGTAAAAGATCAGTTAGTTGCTGATAAGAATCTTTGGCTTGATGGTTTGGCTGACAAAGCCGAGGAAGCAGTTAGACAGCACAACAGCAGAGAGCTGTACCAGATAGTTAATATTTTCTGCGGTAGAAAACGGACAGGTATACAAGGATTGAAGGATAAACAAGGTAAGGTTATAGAAGGGGAGGATTCTGTCATGGCTAGGTTGGCTGAGCATTTCAGTGATGTTCTAAACAATGTAGTTAGTTCTACTCCCATTGTTTGCAATGATGATAGAGGCATTGGTGGCTTTAATGTTGGCCCTATAACACAATCTGAAGTTATTTTGGCTGTTTCTAAGCTTAAACTACATAAATCCCCAGGGGTAGATGAAATTACTACAGAAATGCTTAGAGCTGGGAATGTTTCAGTTACCACTTGGATGACTGAAATTCTGAATATCTTTTATGATAAAGGCATGGTTCCAAAGGATTTTACCAGAGCTATTGTTATCCCTGTTTTCAAAAAAGGTGATCGCAGTTCTTGTGATAACTATAAGGGTATCAGCCTACTCTCTGTTCCAGGTAAAGTTCTTTCCATGATTGTGCTTAATAGAATTAAGAATCTGGTTGACAGTCAATTGCGTGATGAGCAATTTGGATTCAGAAGTGGTAGGGGATGTGTGGATCAGATATTTTCATATAGGCAGATTCTTGAGAAATGTTTAGAGTTTCAGAAACCTTTGGTTGCTAGCTTTGTTCGATTTCAAAAAGGTCTTCGACTCTGTTGATCGTCATAATTTGTGGTTGATTGTGAAATCATATGGTATACCAGACAAGTTAGTTAACATAATGAAAGCTTACTATAATAACACTGAGTCGTGTGTGAGAGTTGGTAAGGCTTGTAGCAATTGGTTTAGCATTACTTCTGGTATTCGACAAGCGTGCATTTTGTCTCCTTTTCTCTTTATCATGGTTATTGATTATGTTATGCGAAATCAATTTCAAGTTAAAGATTTTGGCCTCAAATGGGCTGGAGATACGAAAATTTCTGATTTAGATTATGCTGATGATTTAGCCCTCTTGGCAAATGATGTTGATGAGATGAACTCTTTCATTCGAGCTGTTGATGAGACTGGTAGTAGAGTAGGTTTGGTTATAAACAGAGAGAAAACTAAAGTGATTAAAATTGGTCAGGCAGCTGTGATTCAGTTAATCTGAATGATTGCAGTCTTGAGCAGTGTCACAGTTTAATTATCTTGGGAGCTATGTAACAGATAATGTTGATGTGCGGCATGAGATTAGCAGACGAATAGGGATTGCTGCCGGGACTTTTAAGAACCTATGGAGAGTGTGGAGAAATAGGCGTATACACCGAAAGACTAAAATTAGACTGTATGATAGTTTGGTTGTTTCTAGGGTTAGCTATGGTAGTGAAACTTGGACACTTTGTAAACAAGATAACAGGAAACTAGATGTTTTTGATTCTAGATGCTTACGCAGTGTCTTGGGCATTAGGTGGTTCAAATTTGTAAATACTGATGAGGTTAGGCAAAGTAGTGTGCAACCTCCTTTAAGCAGCATATTGTGCAGAGAGAGACTCCGTTGGTTTGGCCATGTTGCCCGTATAAATAATTATAAATTGACGAATAGGGTTATGAACAATGTGCCTAAAGGCCTCAGAAAGAAGGGGAGACCTAGGATGCGGTGGGCAGACAATGTCAAACAGGACCTTGTTAGAATTGGTGTGCAGTGGCCAGATTCAGTAGATGTAGCTCAGGATAGACGTGCTTGGAGAACTAAATTGCACGGTCTGCTTGGACCTCCGTAGCCAATGGCTGCTTGATGATGATGATGATGATGATGACTTTTTTCACTCCTTAAATGTTTTAATTTGAGCTAATGGATGGTGGGAATAGTGCAAATAATATTTTATTAGTAATTATACAACATAAAAAGAATTTGTCTTTTATTCTTAAATTTTGTTTTTCTTTAAATTAAATTTAATTTAAAAAGTAGCATTTACCACACCTCCCTGAGGAAGGTGGGTACATTATTACTGTTGGCGAAATAACTCATGATAAATCACCGACATTTCAAATTTCTGTTACATACATATCTTTTGCAAAAGTCGTTTGTAGTTTTGCTGTTCCTATACTTAGTGAACTGTAAGGATACGAATTAAAATTAATATAATATATATAATAAAATAATATTATATAATATATATGAATTATATATATAAATATATATATATATAAATTAATATATATATATATATTAATATACAGAGTGTCCCACAAAGGGGTTTACACTGCTTAATCTTTAATAACTCGAACAAAAATAAAAAAAATATGATTTTTTTTTAAGTCATAAAGATGTTCAAAACATTACTGATGATATTCTAATGTTGAAGATGTTCAAAATGTCCTCCATTGGCAGAAATACATCGTCTGTAACGCTGTGGAAAGATCGACAAACATGTGATATGGTTACCATAGGAATGAGTTCACAAGCAGTCACAATTGCCTCTCTCATGGCATCCAGCGTACGTGGTTTTGTGGCGTAGACAGTGTTCTTCAGAGTTCCCCACAGAAAGAAGTCTAACGGCGTTAGATCGCGAGATCTGCGAGGATACTCGACACTTCCTCGTCGGCCTATCCACCTCTCAACAAATGTTTCATCCAGGAATTGCCGCACGTCTCGATGGGAATGTGACGGTGGGCCGTCTTGTTGAAAAAAACAATCTTCACCTGGGTAGAGTTGGTGAACAGCTGGCACAATTGCTTCCCGCAACATGTTAAGGTACACAGCACCTGTCACTGTTCCTTCAAAAAAGAATGGCCCTACAAGTCCTCTGACAGACATACCACACCACACTGATAACCCAGGAAGATTAACAGCTCGTTCTTCCATAACATTGGGATTTTCTCTTGCCCAGTACACACAGTTGTGGCGATTGATGGGGCGGGGGTGGCTCAGTCGGTAGCGCGCCAGGCTCGTAATCTGTAGTTCCCAGGTTCGAGTCCCAGCTGGGCCAGCGTTGAGATTTATCTCCGCAAAATTCCCCGCCCTGCCCACGGTCAGTAGGGGACACCGATGGGCTTGGAAAGGCCGCCGTCCGTCGGATGGGACGTTAAGCCGTGGCCCCGTGTGCGGGAGAACCATAACCTGTGCACGTTAAAGAACACGCTGGATGGCCTTGACGGGAGGCTACCATCTGTCTCCCAACAGCTGTTCCAGTGGGTCCCCTCCCCCAACCTTCTCTGAGTCTTCGGGGTCCTTGTGGCCTGGCTATTTAGCCCATGGTGTGCAAAAAAGTGCCGCTCAGAGGTAAAACAATCCAATCCAATCCAATGTGGCGATTGATGGTTCCATTCAATTTAAAAGTCGCCTCATCAGACCAAACAATCAAATCAGTCAACTGTTCATTAACGCAAATCCATTCACAATATTTGAGAGGCGCCTATCCGGATCGTCCTCATTTATCGCGTGAAGCAACCTGGGAATGTAGGGTTTCTACTTTGCTTGCTTTAAAATGCGGTGGACACTTGATTTGCTTACACCTGACTCACGCGAAGCTTGCCGTATGACTTCTTGGGGGATCTTGTGAAAGTTTGTACCACTGCTTCCATCCCTCTTTCGTCCGATACTGATTTCTTCCTGCCACACCGTCCCTTCTTCAGATCACACACAGTTCCGTCCCTCTCAAACTTGTCGCGTAATTTCGTAATTGTTTACACGTGACGGTGGCAGAGTATGAAATTCTGCCTGCCATCGTCTCTGCACTTCTTTCATGTTCTCACACTTCCAAAAACACTTTAAAATCCACTTCCGTTGCTCAAAGGAAAGGTTCCCAGCCATCTTGTCAATTACTTGTCACTACTGGCAACTGAACTGAAAATAAAAGAAAAACAAATGAATGGCAACAAGCACTAATCATGACAGATCCAGAAACAAAAAGTTCCAAGTTCCATCAGGTTATCTATAATATTTTCTCTGTTACTAACATTCAAACAATGTAAACCTCTTTGTGGGACACTATGTATATAAATAATACTTAAAAAATGTGAATTAAAATATTTCATTAGCATTTCATAGCAATTCCAATTATCAATTTTTTGTTGTCAATAAAAATTTGGTAACCTTCATATTCCACTACCAAAATTTCAAATTCCTAGCATAAAACATCGCTTGCAATATTTGTCTTAACTTTTTAAAATTTTTTCCTTTAGAGGGCGCATTCATAATTTTTGTGATATTTCGAAAATGCAAATCGCAATATTTCATCAATGCTGTCCATCCTAAAATGAACTTTTAATTTCCCTGTAAAAACAAAAAGTTATCTTTTAAAACAAAACAGTCATGTTTTCCCGCCCACCCTGGGTCTAAGATGTCATTTTATTGTTGCCAATGGAAACTACATGACGCACCTTCCACCACCAAAATTTAAAACTTCTAGCTCAAATACGTCGCCTGCAATATTCGTTTGAAAATTTGGAATTTGACAATTTTTCCACCGTTAGAGGGCGCAATTATAGTTTTTGGAAGATTTAAAAAGCACACTTTTTCTTTTATCAATTCCTATCTAATAACCCAAAAAGAATTTTTCCATTTACCTCTGAAAACAAACAATGCTCAGCTAAAACTAAAAAGGTGTGTTTTCCCACCCTCTCTGGGTCTAAGGGTTGTTTTTGGCAATGGAAACTTTGTAAGCTTCATATTTCACCACCAAAATTTCAAATATCTAGCATAAATACATCGTTTGCAATATTCGTTTGAAATTTTGGAATTTTCAACCGTTAGAGGGCGCAATTATAGTTTTAGAGAGATTCGGAAAGTACATATCGTAATATTTCATCTATAACTATCCAACACAAAAAAAAATTTCAATTTATCTGTCTAAACAAAAACGTTCGATGTCTACAGACTGCAAAGCGAAACTATTTTCTTGTTTTCTTTTGAAACGAGATAAAGATATTTTAATTAATATAGTATTTAACCTATTGGTAACAAAAACCTTGTTTATATAAGTGAAGTTATAGAATTTTTCAGATCTGGATATAAAACGTAAATGCAGTTTTGCGTTATATCGGCCACATTTAATGGCGATTCTAAAAGTAAACTAGAAGAACGCATTTCTCCTCTGAAGCATTTAGGATTCTCGTTTTCAAAGAGAATGATGTTTTTCGAAGAAATTTCTCGACTTTTCCTTCAATCAAGGAATGGAGAAGTTTAATCTAGATATGAAATTCAGAGGAACTGATGATCCCATGTCTGGAGCCAAATGGGATCATCAGAGATAACATGACAGATGCTCTGACATGTTATCTCTGATGATGGCGCATTGACCAGCATGGTCGTCATTGCCTTTACTGTGAATTCGAGTAATATTGTTTCTGTATATCTGATTAGTAATGGACTTTTAATGAGAGTTTCTTGGAATGATCCATTAATCATGTATCCTTTTATTTAGAAGAGATGGTGAAGAGGAATATGCAGTGTTCCCGTTTTGCAATAACAGAAGTTTTTCAAATGCAGATTATTTTTCAATTTTCAGCATCGAAGTAATGTATTGATATAAAGGTTATTTCTAAGTAAAACCTGAGATAGACATGCATTTGTGATAAATCTCATTTCTGGCGGCAGAGTTCTATCTCGTTTGGATTCTTGGTTTAATCCATAATGCGTTTGCTGACTCGAACTCTCTTCTGTATTGTTTACAATTATGTCCATGGCTCACCTCTCTTCGGCGCCTTCGCATTCGATATTCTATCATGGAAACGTTCACAAGACTATAACCTATAATTTTCTCTCATCATCATCATCATCATCATCATCATCATCATCATCATCATCATCATCATCATCATCATCATCATCATCAAGCAGCCATGGGCTACGGAGGTCCAACCAGAACGTGCAATTTAGTTCTCCAAGCAAGTCTATCCTGAGCTACATTTACTGCATCTGCCCACTGCACACCAATTCTAACAAGGTTCTGTTTGACAGCTATGAACCAATCCCCTGTGAGGATACATAGAACCGGCCAGTCCTAGCACCTAATGTCCGACCCCGCCTTCTCGTGGTGCAGACCGTTAGTAGCTTTCAAAAGAGATAAAAAAATTGCATATCTTCAATCTTCGATGTTTATTTTATCGTATTTTTATTGAGATTTTCAATTTCACTTTTTTATTACAAAGGATGGAAACAAAGTTTCGCAATAATTACGATCATACGAAAAGAAAAACATTTCCTTTATTGGAACGCGCAATAACTTACTCCCCCCCAACCATCCCAAAATAGCGTTTCAACGGAAATTGTCTTCCCGATTGAAGACGTAAACGAAAATCTGTTTACCGCATAAAATAGAATATGTGATAATTAGAATGTTCATAATTTGGAATGTTCATTTCACCAATTGAATCTCTGTCACTTTAAATTATTTCGTTCAAGAGAAACAAAATGTTCAAAATATTTAATTTTATTCAGTGTTGATTTAGATTTCTGTGAGGTTTGGATCCTTGACATGGGTTCGATTGATTTCCAGTTACTTTAAAACTGCGAATAGAAAGTGATAAAAATATCAAAATCCAGTTCAACTAACGTCGGTTTAGAGTACAGAGGAAATTATCGCATCTTTCTTCCAAATGGATTCGCTGATTCCTATTGTTTTGTTCGGATAAAAGATGCTAAATATATTCGTGTTATCGAGTATCGGATTAGTGAGACCGGTTTAACAGAAATCAGATTAGGGAGTAGAGTTGTAAATATCGCCCCTTTCCTCTAACGCATTCTGTTAATATCACATTGCCTTTTCGGAGAAAAATGACTAAAGATATTCGTTTTATTCAGTATCGGATTAGTGAGAATGACAATGTCTTATGCGGTCTACTTCCCTGGAGTACATTCTTTTGAATTCCAATGGTTTCATTTAGAAGGAACAGGAAGTGATAAAAATATGCAGTTGTGTTTAAGAAACGTCGAATAAGAGGGAATAGATTTACCAAACATCGGATGCTTTGATTTACTCTACTGGTACTTTGCGTTCGTTTTTTTAGTTCAGTAAGAAAAAAAATAAAAAAGTAAACATATTTTGTTTTATGGAGGATCGGATTAAGGAGCATATTTGTAAAAAATAAAATAAAAAAAATAAAAAAATAAAATAAATTGTATTGTGTTGTTTTGGCTCCTAACTGCTTCATTTAGAAAAATACAAACTAAAAAATATCCGTTGTAGTGGAATATCGGATTATATGAGAATAGGTATATATATATATACCTTTTATTGAAGGTCGAATTAGAGAGAATAGATGAAATTATCAATTACGTTGAGTTATAAATAACCTCGTTTTACGGAGTGCCGTATTTCAGAGACTTCCGAGAAGGATTGGTTTTGTTCACTAATCGAAAGTGTATTTTAATTAGGTTTAGTAATTTAAAATTATTAATTTTTGTATTTCCACAAAATTGTCGTTTTCACAGAATTGACGTTTCCTCCGAATTCCTATCTACCGAATTGTCGTCCTCCGAGTTACACTTCACCGAAATATCGTATACCCAACTACCACTGTGAAAACAAATATATTTAATTAAAGAAATTACTTTCGTTCAATCAACAGACGTTTTTTAATTCTTGTTGAACTCTAGGTCTGTGGTTTCCAGTGGAAGCCACTAAACAATTTAAAAAATGAAAGCTATTGCGCTTCTTTATACCTGTCCGTTGAAACAGCGGCTCAAAAAATAAATATTATACAAAATCTCGCTCAGTTCTTTCAATTATTGACCAAATATTTTTATGTGAATAAGTAAACGATTTTTCCAATTCAAGGTACTCATTAAAAATGTATATTTTTGTTTCTTAACCAAGATATTTAATTTGCTAAAAGCATACTTTTTTCCTGTTCGTTACTCATTAGAACTGTGATTTTTCTGTTTTAGGTAGAGAATTTTTCTGCTGCTCTTTAAGAATATAGTCACAGTGAATCTTCCCTAAGTTTGGGTTGGACGGCTCTGATTTATACGTTTTTGCTTTAAAATGGTTTACACATATGTGAAATATCTTTTTTTCGGCGATAATAAATTTCACTCTGCACGTTTTTCAAACGTGTCTTAAAGAACGTAAAGGAATTAAATATTTAGAAGGCAAAAATATTGTTTCATCCTGACAACCCTATGAGCCACAATATTTATTCACAACAGGAATAAATATTTTGGTTTTACATAGTGACTTTCTCAGTAGTGACTGTCACAGACTTACTGTAGACAAATCTCCTATTTATACGACTAAATTTTTATAATCGATATTAAGGGTTCTCAACTTGGGGTAAGCGGAAAAACGTTTTGGGGCCCCGCGACAGCTCAAAAGTCGCTAGATATATGTTACATATATATATGTGTGTGTTTTATTTTATTCCCATTATACTATAACTATAATTTTATTTGTCCATACAAGGGGTACGCCAATTACATACACATTTCCAGGAGGTACGTGAAGCATAAAAGGTTGAGAATCACTAGTCTAAATAACAGTGTATATTAAACAAACTTGAAGAATTTCCCTTCCTTTTCAGCAGTACTGTTTGTCAATCAACGGTTTAAGTGGTCAGGTCATAAGGGCTCAAAAGTAGGTTCTAGAAGGGGATTCACTGAACAGCTATTAGGAGACAGACGGAATCCTCTGGTCAAGGCCATTGAGCGTGTTCTTTGAATGCAGGGTATGGCTATTTGGCACATAAAAACACGTCATAACATGAAGACACGTCAATCGACGGACACCTTTCCAAGCTTAATAGCGAACTCTTTCTAACCGAGGGCAGGGTCTGTATATTGGATTGGAGGATTGCAGAGATACATTTTGATGCCAGCACAGTTTGACTAGAACTTGGGGACTGCAGGGTTCGATCCTGGCACGCTGCCGACTGAGTCAAGCTTCGCCTTAAAATATAGCGCCGTCCTAGGATACTGATATTTAAAATAGAAAGACATCTGTAAATGTTGACGAGTTTGACTTCATGCTTTAGAACAATCTGGTTAGATTTATTCGCTGATACAATTTGCAATCGAAGTTTTTGGCGAAATTGAATTTGTAACGGTGAATCAAGTATCTCACTGTACGGGATTTTCATTTGGGATCCTTTCTTAGCATTGATACCTTACCTTCAAGCTATCTTTGCTTTCCCAGTTGAGATATAGGGAGTTGATAATGGAATAAATTTTGTGTAAGATATATAAGCAAATTAGATCGTTTCAGATTTATTCTATTTCGATGTCTTTTATAAATAAATCGAAATGAATTTCACCGTGAATTCACTAAATCTTAAATCACATTATGTCCCCCAACATTAATAGTGATTTTCCTGTAAACATGTTTTAAGCTAAATTTAATTTCGGCGTTAACTTTCACGTTATCGTGTGAAGATCATTTTTCACAGATTCTATATGAGGGAATATTATTGAGCACTTTCAGCGCTCAGAGTTCCACTTCAGTAGTGTGGTTTTCGATATATATGCAAATAGTGCAAACTAAAGTAGTGTCAACTCAACATATATAGTGTAGTTTAAAAAGTAGGTGCCATTTAGAAAAATAGGGATAATTTTATCAGTATATTAAAACTGCTAATTTCAGTTACTCTGAGCAGTGATAACTGTACGGAGTGGTGTGACAAAATATTTAAAACGGGTAAGGTTCGCAGTTACCAAGAGACGATGAGCTGTACAAAAGTGGGCGTGACACTTTAAATTTGCCCGCGCTTGAAAATAATTAAGCTTCTTTTTTACAAACGTGTCTAAAATTTTGATTAAGAGCGTGTGGACTTCCAAAATCAATCCAGCAGGTACTCACCTGCTTCTAAGTAAATTTATATTATGCTCATATTATATTTTTTACGAACTTTATATATAAATCACACTTTTTTTATTAATTGTGTCATGCCCAAATCGGTTGATAGGACGTCAGGGAAAAACAATAAAAAGGAGGAAAATGTCATTGTGTGAACTATAGGGGCCGCACTCAGCATTCCGCCAAAACGTTGGCCTTTAAATGCAATAACATTTCTTCCAAAATGGATACTTTGGGGAACCTTTTCATCTACCCTCTCTCGGAGTTTAATCAGAAAACACATGTATGGGACACATCACAATACGAAGATTTCCAGGTAAATACATCTATTTAATCTGAATTTTCTCAAACATTACTAGAGTGGGCAGTGATATGGGCAGTGATGACCTCAGTGGCGAGGAACATAATGTTTCCCACATCAGCTTAGGCCAGATTTGGTAAATAAACTTTTAAAATATACTCAGGGAAAAATGGGAACCAAAATTTGGCAAAATACCTGTACCTCATTCTCCTAAGTACAAGAGCGGTGTAGAGTCCTAATACGACCCCGGCTGTTCACACTCTAATCATTGATGTAGCTTACACAGCCAATTCCGTCTGTCAGTCTTGTATCATCAATTGTTTCATGAACGGGGAGTCAAATACGAGGCGTAATTATTCCCAGAGGTAAGCTCTAAGTCCTAGGTCACTTGACGTTTGTCGGAATCAACTAGGGACTCTGAACGAAATAATGAGATGGCTGCACGTTATTATTTCTGAGGAACGAAGAACGCACAGCGCACACACGAAAGCGGGAGGTCTCTTTTTCCCTGTTGGATCATTTTACAGAGTAAGGGGGAACACCTGGAGAGCACGTGGTGTCCATCCTTTGTCCAGTTTGGAGTTGCTGTGGCGACTGGAGAGCGGTCATCAGATTGCGATGATTCGCTGTTCTCTTTTTGGAAATGATCTCTAACTCAGGGGAGGCGAACGACGAAAAGAACAAAATAGCGGAAGCGATTGAGTCCTACATGTAAGCAAAATGTAACTATCTCACTCAGCGCAAGAGAAAAAATAAATCAGATCCTAAACAAAAGAGGTATTGAGGGGTCGGAGAGAGGTATGTACCTTCTGGTTTTGGTCACCTTCAAGAGATACTTACTAGGGTGGGCCGAATAAAATTAAAAACCTTTTTTTCAAGTCGTAATACCGCGGAAAAGTTGCGAATTGGAGAGACTAAAAAGGGGTAAAAAAAGAAATAAAATCGGTTTATATCTTCCGGTCGCGCATGTGCTCTAAAATTTGCCGAAATTTGGAAAAATTCACATTTTTACGATAATTTTTAACATTTTTAAATTAGTCTCTTCCCGAATGTAATAGCTCCAATTCTTATGTATTAGACCAACAGAAAATAATGTTTAAATATTATTTAAATCCATCAACAACTTCCGGTCGCGCATTGCCTTCAAAGTTAATGAAATTTTGAAAAAAATTTACAAATAAAGGTAGATCACAGTTCAAGGAAAAAAAACACTAACAACTTACATGTTCTTTATATTTGTTCTTTATTGAATACAAGTGAGTCTAGCTCATTCGAAAAGGTTCCGTAGAGTAAAAAAGGAAGAGCATTATTCGCTAATTCAAGAACCTGGTTCAGTCTACATCGGCCATGTTACTCCAACTTCTGGAAGTTCTGAAGATATTGTCACTTCTATTATTTCTTATCTGTCTGGTCGTGGTATTTCTCTTGAAAAATTAATGTCATAGGATGTGATGGCACTGCTGTTAATACAGGTTGGAGAAACGGTCTGATTCGCCGAATCGAAATACATTTGGGGAAACCGTTACAATGGCCTTCTCCATTTCAATGAACTGCCATTCCGGCATCTGTTTCAATACCTTTTCAATGCCAAAATCTTTGAGAGGGCCAATCGGTGAAAAGCAAAGTGGCTGCGAAAAACGTCTAGTGATTGGCTTCAAGATTATTGGCTGTGAGATCCCCATAATAGACAGAAGTATACTAAGTAAGGATCAGCAATATCTACTCGATATTTCCATGGCAATAAAGTCGGGAAACTGTAAAGAGGATTTGGCTGTACGAGATCCTGGTCCCTTGTTACACTCGAGGTGGTTGACAACAGCAAATCGAACTCTCAGATTGTACTTAAGTGAAGAAAGTCCCACACTTGAACTTCAGGAAATAGTTGTATTTATTTTGAAGTCATACATGCCAATGTGGTTTAGTATTAAAACAAGTAAATACTTTACAGAGGGACCAAAATTTGTGTACCAATCAATACAATCTTCAAGGTACCTGCCTGAAGATATACGTAATATTGTCGACCCTGTGATCGAACGAAATGGCTTTTTCGCTCATCCAGAACATTTAATGTTAGTCATGACACAAGATAATACAAAACACATAAGAGAGCTCGGACTTCGATGAATTCTAAAGGCGAGACAGTTAGATCAAAAGAGAACAACTATCAGAACATTCATGCCGCCAAAACTCAATTTCAAGGCTGAAGACTACTCGGAAATAATTAACTGGGTGGACTGTGATTTATCTTCTCCCCCATTATTAAAAGATATCAGTGACGATGAGATTAAATCACATATTCAAAGTGACTGTGTCCCTAATTGGGATATAAGATTCAAGACATTCCCAGTTCACACACAGCCAGTTTGAACGATGTGTGAAACTCGTGACAGAAGCCTCAGGAAAAGTTTGCGGAGTTGAGTCTAGGGATGGTTTTATCAGAACGACTCTGCTGTCAAGGTCAAATATGCCTAACTTCGCCCATAAATCAGATTTCAAAGTATCTTCAGCTAAGAATGAGTGAAAACGGAGATGTTCAATTGTTCAACATGAATTTCTTGGACTTACGACTTTTCATAAAAAAACTTAGTTTTTTCAATAAAAAAATATGTTTATAAATATTACTAATGGTCTAAAATAATTTGTTTTTAAACATTTAAACTTGTATTCAATAAAGAACAAATATAAAGAACATGTAAGTTGTTAGTGTTTTTTTCCTTGAACTGTGATCTACCTCTATTTGTAAATTTTTTTCAAAATTTCATT
Source organism: Ryuthela nishihirai (assembly GCA_038380435.1). Classification (NCBI taxonomy): domain Eukaryota; kingdom Metazoa; phylum Arthropoda; class Arachnida; order Araneae; family Heptathelidae; genus Ryuthela; species Ryuthela nishihirai. The sequence goes on from JAWZYU010000038.1 coordinate 4,067,019, forward strand.
AACTTTGAAGGCAATGCGCGACCCGAAGATGTTGATGGATTTAAATAATATTTAAACATTATTTTCTGTTGTTCTACTACATAAGAATTGGAGCTATTACATTCGGGACGAGGCTAATTTAAAATTGTTAAAAATTATCGTAAAAATGTGAATTTTTCCAAATTTCGGCAAACGTTAGAGCACATGCGCGACCGGACGATATAAACCGATTTTATTTCTTTTTTTACCCATTTTTAGTCTCCCCAATTCCCAACTTTTCCGCGGTATTACGACTTGAAAAAAATTTTTTAATTTTTTCGGCCCACCCTAATACTTACTACCAACAGAGCGAATTGCGATGCAGTCTTTCTCCTTTCATCTAGACACACTGAAATGGTTAACGAAAGAGCGCTTATTGTGATCATTCCGACTTCTGTATTTGGGTGCAACCAAGGGGAAATAATATATAAATGAATTCCGTTTTGTTTTCAACATTTTTAAATGTTAATAAAATACCACTAGTTAATTTTGCCCATTGGTTCTAATTTTGCCCTGTTCGTACTTTCGCATTGCAAGTGCACAAAAGAAAAATTCCGTATAGAGCGGACACACAATGGTTTCTTGAATAAATATGTACCATTTTATTTACTACTTGCAACTATACAACATAATGCAAATGGATTACTACTTGTAACCATACAATTACTGTATAATCACTCCAGGATGCAATATGGCCAACATAGGCCCACATCAATGTGGCCTATGTTGGCCATATTGCATCCTGGAGTGTATCCATATTGCATCCAATATCAACTCAAGCATAATCACCATTAAGACGTTTTCGTACTCTAGCGAAGTATGTTACAGAAAGAGACGGAAAGGGAGAACGGTAATGATATAGATGCTGACCTGTGAACTCTTTCAGTATGTACACTTCTTTCCTCGATATCCGCTTTGTCCTTACAGACGTTGTCGAGGTGGAAAAGAACTGTTGGTTGCAGACATCCTTTACGTTTACAAACTTCTTAAGTTGCCATGTAAGACGAGATGACTAGCCACAGCAATCTCATGTTCTCCTCCTTCCCAAGCTCGACTTGGACTCTACCTCTATTCTCGATTCACTTCTTCGCTCGTTTCTCCTTCTTCACCTCGATATCGAATTCAAATCTAATCGCTTTCATTTTCTTTCTTACTGGCGGAGAATTGGAAAGCATAATTGGAGCCAATAAGAAAGAATGGATTCTTTCTTATTGGCGGAGTGCCAGTTGCTTACAGTCGACAATCTTCGGATGCATACGCTGATTTGATTATAGAAAAGAAATGAAATTTTCTGGCAAATGATGATGATTCAATTTGTTCTGACTCAGGTCAGACGTTTAGCACAAAAACTAGATAAGGGGGGGGGGGAAATAGCAAAAGGGCCCAGTTGGAGGCTGCAGATAAAATTAACTCGTTGCATAAGTCCACGGCTACGATAACAGCGATATGACATAGGGAAATGATAGTTAGGCAAATCTCTTCTATGATATTAATAACTCACACTGGGAACAATTTGAAGACGTACTGTATATAGTTCTGGCCGCATGAAATAGATCTGTATGAACGAAGATAACATTGATTCGTGTCCCCTTCACCCCCTTCAACAGAACAGCATGATTAAGTTGGTACGAACAACATACATTTGGAGCTCAACCTAGCGGAAAAATGTTATCTCCACGGGTGAGTTCAGGTTCAGTTTGAACATCGCTTTTTGACTGAATTCATCAGGAATGGGATTCGTAGACGACAATTTGATTACGGATGCATGCACCCATTAATTTGCGGTCTGAAAGCTGGAAAGTGACATCAATGCTACCAACTGGCGAGAAGTGTAGAAATACGTTAAAAAGCTTTCTTCTATCAGATATATTTCTACATTATGAAATACACTGAAATTACATACATAGAATAACACATAGTAATTATATTGATATCTTCTTGTGTTTATTTATCAAACAATGCATTTTAATTCCTTCGTAACATAATTAGGGTCCAAACTGGATTCATGAGCTTTAGCTACGATTCTGCTCTTCTGCGCAACATTTCGGTCATGGCACTACCTCTATACTGATTCATGGCGTCCAATGAAGCTAACATACGAGTTCAGTCTCTGCGCAGTTTTAAGCTCACACATATCTGTGACATTCATTTTTAATTTTGTCATTTTTGACCTTTTTCACCGCTAGATAGAATTACTAAAATTATTGGGAGATTGGTAAAGTAAGAATCTTAATATTTCATTAAAGTTTATCCAAACTGAAAAATATTTTAAATTCAGCTCTCAAAATAAATGAATATCAGCAGATGCGATAGACGATTAGACAGCTAATCTACAATGTTTAAATATTTGTATTTAATTTTCTAAAGCGAACTAAAAACACTTGAATGCCAAATACAAAACCACTTATTCCGTTCAAATCGATATAAGCCATCTCGTTCACGTTATGCAAGGATACACCAGTGTTCAAAACCAATTATAACTCACATTTTTTTTCCTATATAAAATTACATTTCATTTAAAGTTGTTTCACTAAAATCGCGTTTCTCGAGAATGAATTCACCACTTACTGAATTATATCGCATCCCTTCTTTGGTACTGACATACTTTCACTGCGATCAAAATATATCTGGCAACAAAATTTTATCGCCATTTGTATTACCCCTAGAAGCAAGTTAAAAAGTTTTATGCTTCAAAGTGACTTTTATTTCAGATAAGTAACCTTCTTAAAATAAGTAAATATTTAGCAGTTTCTTTCAGCGTTCCTTAAATCAGTTTTTGAACTGTATGTAATTCCATGTTTATGGTTTTATAAACTCTTACTGTAACTTCAACTTTAAAAGTAGTTGAAATGTTTGAATTCATTTAGAAAACATAGCATTAATAATGTATAGTATATTTTATGTTGATTAAAATCTAAAGATATTGAAATTAAAATCATGATATTTCTGTATAAGTAATATTTACGGAAGGAATATAGACGTTATTAGAACTATAGTTATTAGTTATACTATAATAATTAGTTATACTATAATAATTAGTTATACTATATTATACTATATTATAACTATAGTACTATATATGGGTTACATTCAAGTACACACATTTTCAAAGCTTTTTTTAAAAATATTAAGGCTGCTGAGGGCGTTTTATTGCTCCATAGCCGAAAAATGTCACGATAAAAGTAAACAATAAAATACAAAATAAATATTTTTCAACTTAATTAATGTATATTTTAAGCAATATTAACTACCATTTTAAGACGAAATGTCCGTGTGATCACTTACAAATGCTGATAGAATATAATATCGCCTTTGGCGAATGCAGAATACTCGTTTTCAAATAGAATGAAATTCGTTATTTTCCCACAACGTAAACTCTTTCTTATGTGAACTAATGGATAATTAAAATAATGTGAAGAATAATTTTGTGTTTCTGCCTATCTGACACAAAAAGTAATTTTTAATTTGTCTCTTTGAAAGATGGTTTCATTTTCCTTAAAAAAAAGATTAATCGTAATAATTTTTGATACCTATGGAACAAAAAAGGATATTTCATTTATTTGTTAAAACCAAAAAATTTCAATATCTACAGACAGAAAGAAAATAAAATGCAAACAGCAACTCATTTTTTGGAAGCGAGATAATAATAAAAATGGCGAAATATTTTTTTTTATTTTTTGTAAAATCTAATGATTTTAATAAATATCAAATTATGCAACTCCTTGTCAACTTTCTAGTTGTATTCCTTAGAATATGTTATGATACAGTTTAAGGAAAAAACTGTTTTTTCAAGGCAGAAGTAGTAAATTTCCCTGTTTCGATTTTAATACTCTGTTACCAGCACTTTTCATTCCCAACTTCATTTGTATAGTTATATAATGAATTCGTACTAAATTAGTGGAAATAATTTTTGCAATTTTAACAAGATCGGTGAACTAGAAGAAAAGTAGAAAATCGAGACAAACGTATTTAAATGGGAATTCTTTTGAGTCTAGGTAATAGTAAAAAATAACATTTAATTTCCCAAGGAATATCCTACAGTTCCTCGGAAGGTACTAAGAATTATGGTTATCCCGCCATGCGAAATTTACTGTTATTGTTCCAATATTTAGCCAAATTAAGGATTAACAGACGCTTTATAGGATATTTTTATATTTAGGCAGCATAATGGAACGCTTTTATTTAATAATTTATTACACTAGTGATCGATAGCATTTGTTTTATTTCTCAGAACGAAGCCAAATCTTTGTGAGGCCATCAGAAATATTTCCAGATCAAATGTGCTGAAAAGATAAACGTGATGTCACATGAAAAAGTCGTTGTAGTTGCAACCATGTCTCATTGTGCTGACTTCACATATCATTGTAATGTGATATTCAACTCGAAATGATCCTGTTGTTAGACTGAATAAAGTAATTCTGTGTTCAACGCAAAGATTGTTTCAAAATGTGTAACTCCTCCAAATATGTAAAGCTTCATTGTAATGAGGGAAATTTAATTTTATATATTTGTTAAATAGTAGAACTTTTGAAAAACTCGAACACTACTAACGATATTTGTTCCCATTCTTGAAAATACTTAACAAATAACTATAACATTATGTTACATATATTGGATTGCAGAACAGAGCAACCGACATAAATATTTAGTAGAGAATTACTTAGAATCGCTTCTAGGGTTTCTCCCGTCAAGTTTACAAGTGATCGTTGGCTGTACGATTGTAAGTTGAATTGTTTCGTTGAGTAAGTGTGGCGCTGTGGTCGCTTTCTCGATTTATCGCCGCATTGGTGTTCTCGATTGCATTAGAACTCAGTTAAAGCTTGCAACTTGAGTCCTGAATACGTTTCAACTGTGGCAGATTCTGACTTTGCAGATATAACTATTATTAGCTTGCAGTTCATTTTTACCCTTAGAGTCCTTTATATGTTTTTGTGGTATTGTTTCATAAAATGTAGGTGTTAAAATAATTTAAATGTAAACAAATTTTGTGGCGAGGGGGGGAATTTAATATATATACAGTGTTTAAGAAATTTTTTTCTGATTTACGATGTATCTTAATGTAATCAATACAGATAATTCAGGTTTGATATTTCTACACGATCTGACTACGAAAAAGGTATTTCGCACACAGGCGTTTCGACATACGCATGGCGATGTGGCATATGTTTGCCTTCAATAGTTTAAATAAAAAACAAAATTGACAATCACAGTGTTAATTGCAGCAAGTGACTAGCGCCATTTCAATAGTGTTCATAATGGATATTTTCGAAATAATTAGTTTTAATAATTACTGCTTAATACAAATATTCATTTATCGTGTCATAAGGTTAAAAAACTATAAAATATATATTAGCAATATATATATATGGAAAAAACTTAGAATAGATACTAGCGAATATTAGTTTTCTTTTTCTAAAAAACGTTTTTTTTTTCATTACACGGAAAAAATAATGTTACTGTAAGTGAACTTGTGAGTCAAACAGAAGCTTATTAACTTCTTTCACATTATACCTTAGGAAAATAGTGTTTCGTATTCTGTTGGTTGGTAGGCGTACAAATTTTACAGAACTCTTAATCAATGGGGACTGGAGGAAGTCATGAGTACCGTATGTGTCATTTGAATGTAATTGAAAAACTGTTATCTGTTATTAATTAGGATTTTGTTGCTTTGTATTTGTTTTATGATTAGATAATTTAAGTACATTAGAAATCTTAATTTTCCTGTCTAATTAATTTGAATGAAAAAATGATTATTATAAATGCAGATTCAATTACTTTCAGCCCTATTAACTTTGATATATTTTTCGGGGGGGGGGCGATTCGCAATGAATTTATATATTGGCGTTATCGAATCTGTATCTTTGCCCTTCTTAACCCCACCCCACCCCCATCATATGACGATTAATATTAAATTTCATTCTGATGTAGCGATTAAATGTTCGATGAAAATTTGAGGGTATCGATATTTGATGAACACTTAATTTTATTTTAGAGTGACTTTAAACAAGGTTATGAGAGGAAGGGAAGCCGCGAATATTATCATTTGTGTTCGTGGAGCAGTCCAGCGCCAACGCGTTTGTATGCTGATTCTGCAGACTACGTTTGAGTGTAAAGATTGCGGAATGGTCTACGCTCATCCTGCAAGCTTGTACCGTCATAAGAAATCTCATGACAAAGGAGTGCTTTTCCATTGTGTGGCTTGTGCAGCTACATTTGCAAGGAAAGATAACTTTGAGCGACATCTAAACTCTCAAAAGAATAGTTTCAACTTCGAATGCGAAGTTTGTGGGACGACCTTTAGTAGAAAAGATAATTGTGAGCTGCATTTCCGACGTACACATCACACAAATGAGAAGAGGAAACGTTCTGCAGATGATGGATGTCTGCAAAATGAAAAAGAGGAGTAATGAGCACGATGAAAAAGAAGACGACCCGTGCCGTTTCTCTGACATTCTATCAGTGCGGAAATTGATGGCTAATGAGGAGAGGAGACATGATTTGATTGTTTTCCTTGATGATTCGTGGAATTGAATTCTACAAGAAGAATTGAATTTGAAGCAGACAATCAAGTGGTACTTAGTGGTGAGATTGCGTTTTATCCGAAAAGCCAGCCCCTCCACCGATGAATATAGTAATCCTTTCTTTAGGAGTAACTGCATCACAAGTCTTCCAGATTCCGATTTAAAGACGATCTTCGACTGGCCTATGAGAAAGTTAAAGCTTCCTGTGAAGAATATGAAGGATCCCAGAGTGGCTGCCTTTTAGATGAAATTCTTTTCGCTGAAGTGAAAATTGGAATATACGCACCTCTAGGAGGCTCTAGCTATATCCCTGTACCACGAGAGCTACAAATAAAGCATGCAATTGTTAATGTGCGCACCAACGACCAGAAATGTTTCTTTTGGTCACTACTTGCTGCTTTATATCCAGCTGAAAAAAAAATGCTGATCGTTTGACTAATTATCAACGTCTGGAAAGTGAACTGGACGTCTCAAGCCTTGTTTATCCTGTTACTCTAACGCAAATTCCAAAGTTTGAGAAGATGAATGGGGTATCTATCAATGTATCTGGATACGAGAACGATGCATTCCCTCTATACTTTACACCAGTGAGAGCTAAACGACCTATTAATCTCATGCTCTTATCAGTTGGAGAAAAGAGACATTACTGCTACGTTAAGAATATGAGTAGACTTGTAAGTTCCCTTGCCAACCATAATGTATGAGCTTTTACTGTGATTATTGTTTACAACGTTTTCCGAAGGAATCTATTTTAAAGGAGCATATGACCTACTGTGAAGAACACGGCCCTCAGAATATAGAGCTGCCAAGTGAAGAAGAGAAGTGTCTGAAGTTTACGAATTTCAAATTTCAGCTCCCTGTACCTTATGTGATTTATGCTGACTTCGAATCATTTTTAGTAAAAGTAGATACATTCCTCCATAACCCGACTGCCTCTACAATTACGGCTAAACATGAAGCGTGTGGATTTGCTTATGTGTTTGTGGGCCCTGATGGGTATAGTTACAAACCTTCCACGTTTTATAGGGGTCCGAATGTTATAGAGGAGTTCTTGAAGTGTCTTCTAGAGGAAGAAGAAATTATTCAAAAGTTGATGAAAAATAATGTTGCTATGTGTCTCTCCGACGAAGGGCAAAAATTATACGAAAATGCTTTAAACTGCCATATATGCAAGATTCCCTTGGGGAGAGATCGAGTAAGAGATCATGATCATTTTACGGGAAAGTTTCGAGGAGCCGCACATGACGCATGCAATTTGAATTTTAAAACTGGAAAAGATTCGTAAGCTCGGTTTGGCCGTGTTGTCCGTATGGATAATTATATATTAGTTAATAGGTTTATCAAGAGTGTGTCTAAAGGCCTCAGAAAGAGGGGAAAACCTAGGAAACTGTGGACACACAATGTCGGACAGGACCTAGTTAGAATTGGTGTGCAGTGGCCATTTGCAGCAGATGTAGTTTAGGACTGAAATGCTTGGAAAATTAAATTGCACGGTCTGGTTGGACCTCCATATAGCCATGGCTGCTTGATGATGACGATGATGAGTTTTGTATCTGAGATGCTATTGACATAACATGGCCTAACATACTTAATGAAATGGCCTCTAGTCTTTTCGTGAACGAGTTCCCAAAGAGTGCATGTATCATTTAGTGTATATGTGCTCTTTAGGGACTCGTCCGTAAATCCCGTAACTAACGATTTGAGGGGAGAGGATATGTTCTAATGTGGAACTCCTTATCTTTTAATAAAAATGTATTATTTTTTAATGTTATAGACATTAAAAACCTTAAAATAATATTAAAATGAAATTAAAATACTATATTTATTTTTTGCGATTAGTATATTTTTGCATTCTCCGATTACAAAAATCAGGTTTTTTGAAACATGTTATCCCTTGTTAAGTATTACTAATTATAACTAATTATTTTATATAATTAAATGCTACTATCTTAACAACGATTTGATATGCTTACATCAGTACAAAAATGGAAGATTCTTACACAAAATATGTTACATAAATGAAAGTGACGATCCGGTTATGATTGGGATGCTAAATTCGTCTGATGCGACATTATTTGTTACGGAAGGCTTGCTATGAAATTTATTAGTGATATATTTTTATGGTAATTTGTAGCGACTTACATGTAAGTCACTGAACTAGAATCTACTCCTTCGCCGTGGCATAACTTACGATTGAACGGAGGTATAATACTACACTAAAGTACGTTATGATTTATAGCGGTAGCCATTTTTACTCCTCTTTTAATGATCTTTCTTTAACTGAAAGCATAAGATAAAAATGAAAATTTGGCGTTTCGTTTAATGATAACTAAAATATCTAAAACTTTTATGATAAGTTAAAAGTTAAGAAATTGTTTTTAAAATTACACTGATCACCTTCAGAATGAAATGAAGAATATTACCTTTTCAAAACTATGCCCCTTTATCTTTATATATGAAGTGACCCAAAATAAACTAACAATATTCCTATAAGCTTATAGTAATAACTTATTGGAAATAAGAAATATTTGATATTTATACATCATAAATCACTGTTGAAGCAATACAGAAAAGCTTAGTTTCATGTTATACAAATGGAAGGAATGTAATTTTCAATATTAGAAGAAGCACAGAAAATGACCTGTAAACATGGGACTCATCTGAACTAGCCCAGGTTTATATCTAAAAAGTGTTTTGTCGACTAGCATCTGCAATTGTAGTTAAGGCAACTTGCAATGACTGACTCCGTGGTATAAAGCAATCAATAGAAGATCTCTCGGTCGACAGCTGGTGGCTCAGGAATCAGAGTACATGACATGCATTCAGAAGGTCGTAGGTTCCTACTCCACCGGGATCAAATCAATATTTCCTCTATGCTTAGGATTGTTCATTCTGCTTATTATTTACGATCCTTTTTCCATTTAGTTAAATAATAATATACGTTTATGTATATTATTTATCTGATTTTTTAAAATACTTCTCCAAAATGTACATCGTTTAAATCTATTTTGTGTATTGTAAATAAAAACAACCGTTTAGGGAGCCTTCTACGTTTGGAGTTTAAGGTGGTTTCCTCATTAGTCTATTCCTAAGTAGATCATATTTGATCACTGATTCACGCCATGTAATTAATCGAGTTCTTTGGCATCAAATTGAAATTAAACATGACTTCTAATTTGGCATTGAAGGAATTCCCATAACTTTCCCTTTTTTGCACTTTTCTCAAATTCTAGATTGTATCATAATTATGATTTTTCGAAGTACCAAGATAAAAGATCCCCTAACCTTCTCTATCTGTGGGTGTCGAACAAGTGGCATGAGTCGCAAAGGACAAGACAAAAATCACCAAAATGTGAGCCCCAGGGGGCAGAATTGTGGGGTAGGAATTCTCGGACATATGGCCCGTGAAGTCATTTTTGTAATTCACAAGCAATAAGTTTCATCATAATCAAGGCAGCGACTGTAATGATCTCACGCGAATATGGTGGCCTTCAGCCGAAAATGAGACCACTATCAATGAAATCAAGTCTTTTTTATCTTTATGGTGTTGAGACAAGAAAGGTATTTTAAACTTTTTTATCAATATGCAACTTGTTGCATTACCAAAACAGTCCTCCTGTCCCATCGCTCTAGCATCTGAAAGTTTAAGCATTTCAATTGATATATACTACCTAGATAACAAAGTACCGAACTTTTGTCATATCAGAAGAAAGCCAAATTCGATGATCCACAGCTTCTAAAATATGATTTTTATGGTAAATTTTGACGGAATATAAAATTATCTGTCTAATATATTTACACCGAAGAGCCAAAACATTATGACCAGCTGCCTAATATGATGTTGGTCCTCCACGTGGGGGCAGGGGTGGCTCATTCGGTAGCGCGCCAGGCTCGTAATCTGTAGTTCCCAGGTTCGAGTCCCAGCTGGGTCAGCGTTGAGATTTATCTCCGCAAAATCTCCCTCCCCCTGCCCACGGTCAGTAGGGGACACCGATGGGCTTGGAAAGGCCGCCGTCCGTCGGATGGGACGTTAAGCCGTGGCCCCGTGTGCGGGAGAGCCATACCCTGTGCACGTTAAAGAACACGCTGGATGGCCTTGACGGGAGGCTACCATCTGTCTCCCAACAGCTGTTCCAGTGGGTCCCCTCTCCCAACCTTCTCTGAGCCTTCGGGGTCCATGTGACCTGGCCATTTAGCCCACGGTGTGCAAAAAAGTGCCGCTCAGAGGTAAAACAACAACAACAAAAAAAATCCTCCACGTGCCGCCAAAATAGCTGTTACCCGTCGAGGCATAGACGCTACAAGATTTCTAAAGGTGTTTTGTGGTATCTGGTACCAACACCTCACCAGCAGATTCTTTAATTCCTGTAAGTTACGTGTCTTAGCTATCGCAGATCGGATATGCTGTTCCAACACAAACCACAGATGCTCTATTGGATATAGCGAGAAATGGAACGAGAGTATGTTGGCGGACTGCTCTTGGGCTCTGCAGCATGAAGCTCCAGAAATAAAATATAAGCGATAGAAGACAGCAAAATATTATTTTTTTTTGTAAATATTTACATCTATCAAGATTTATTAGTGTCAGTTTTAGCTTTGTATAACATAAATAAATATTTGGTAAAATATATTTATCTCCTCTGAATAAAAGAGTGTTTTTATAAATTAAATGCATATAATTTGAAACTGTAGGTGTTGGAACAAAACGGCTGTCAGATTCGGATTCATCACTCTCCAAAACATAACAATCAGAAAGATTTTGAAAGCGAGGGGAAAAAAGTTTTTTTTTTGCAGACCAGTGTAACCAAAGATATTACTGTGGTTGCATGTCAGTGCTCACAGACAGGGACCATCGATGAGTATCACGACTAGTGACTGTAAATCGATTTAAAACCAGGCAGAAATTGCTACATGCAATGACGAAGGACCACTCTGCCTTTTCACAAAGAACATTTCGAAAGAAACCACATTCTTTGGGTATTTGGAGCAGAGTATCTCGGAACAAATCTATGCAAACAGCTGCACATAAAGCAGCTCAGTTGCAACGGACAAGACATTCGATTGCATTCCACTGGAAATTCTTATCTGGTCAGATGAGTCGAGTTCCGGTCTGTAAGCCAACGATGGAAGACACAGGTTTCATCGCAGGAATAACGAAGCCTTTCATTCGAACTCTATCCAAGGTAGTATTCTGTGTGGTTCTGTGATATTCTGGGGATGTTTTACCTACCATGAGTTTGGAATCAGGAAGGCATTATAATATTTAGGAAGACCAGGTATTGCGGTTTGTGTTTCATTCGAAGGACAAACACTACATAGACCCTCCAGTGTCCCAGGATGACAAATGCAAGGTGCACAGGGACAAAACTATTTGTGACTGACTCGAGGAGCATTGGGATACTTCGACTGGCCCGCAAAGTCACCGGATATAAATTCCATTGAAATCCTTTGGGACTATGGAACAGAAGCTGAAGCATCGAAAAACAAACCACGTAATCTAGCTGAACTACGAGTGTTATTTATTGGAGAAGTGATTACAACTGATGTAAATTACATCCGACGACTGGCGGAATCACTACCTAACAGTATTGCTGCTGTTATTCATGCGAAGGTGGGTGTTACACAATATATTTGATGAGAAATTAGAGGTGATTAAATTTTTTGGTCCACTGAGCTTATATTGAATTATTAAAAAAATACTCTTTTTTGAAGCTTCATGATTAAAAATTACGAATATGTAAGTTTGGTAGATATTCTAAAACTTTCCTCCATCATCGTGATCTTTCTTCCCACGGTTTATAATTTCTGCCACACAATCCAAACTACATTGAACACTTCACCGTTTTTCTTTTCGGTCCTGAAAGTGTCTCTGCACTAGTGATGAGTCGTTCGCGAACGATTTGTTAAAAATGAACGAATCAGGTAAGTGAGTCACTCGTTCGTAACTTCTTTCTGAAAAGAATCGATTCTTTCACTCATTTGAAGTCACCATGGATTATTTTTCACAACAAAACACAGTCACTAATTAACTGGAAAATTGCAGAAGCGGAAAATTATTGCAGTTTAAAAATCATTTTTTTTCAAAGTTCCTTTAGGAGGAGCCGAAAGAATCAGACTGAACAAATCGGCCGTACTGACTCAATGGCTCAAATGAATCCTTTGACACCTTTTGTTGTCGAATCAGAGGGACTGACTCACGAACTCTTCCAGACTAGCTCATATGATTCCTCTGACTCAGCGAATGATCAGTCATTCGAGGGAAATGTTTATTAATTGTAAATATAGATAAATGAAATGCCAGTGAAAGCCGACTTAAAAGAAGTCAGTTTTAATAGTTGCTATGATTTAAATATAAATCTCTTTCAGTAATTTCTTGAAAGCAGTTGCAAAAGGTGTTTTCATATTTTTCTGCTTTGAATATTTTTTTTTATATTCCCTTGTTCTGTAGCGTGCTGGATTTTTTTCGGGTGATATCTTAACAATCAGTAAATGAATCCATTTCGGACAAATCTTTTGAAGTTGTGCTTCATTTTCTACGTGCTAACGAAAAAATTAATAAGAATCAAGATAAGATTGTGTCTGGAGAGCTCTCGAACACAAAGCGAAAGATTTAGTAATGTGCAAAAATTAAAAGTTATTTGTTTATAGTTTAAAAAATCTATAAATTATATATTTTTTCGAAATGTAATAACATAAGAAAATTTAGTTATTAAAATTAAAAAAAATAAATATTTCTATGTTATTTAGTGTCCATAATTTTGAGACAGTTCATCTACTAGATTACATTAAACAGCAACTAATTCGAATCATTTGGAGAATCAAATGAGTCAAAACGAACGAATCTTTTGTATGCCTCTTTTAAGTGAGCCGATTCTATAGATTCGAATATTTGAAAAAGATTGCATTAATTATCAGCAGCTCACACTGCAAGCCTCCGAACTAGAACACTATTATTATAAGTATTACTGTTATCTGATTAAACGGAAGATTATAACTACATTAACTGAAATTTAGAACGGTAGCTATTATTTTTCTCCTTCTAATTACTTTTTCATAAAACATTTTTCAGGCAAAGTCCAGAATCCATAATCAAGCTCAAAGCCGTAAACCAGTCCAGTGTCATAGGCGTAAATGGTCATCACCAAGACCCTGTGAAGTTGACCATTCCTCAACAGGGCAGGAAAAAAGAAAAAATGTGGCCACAGATGACCAGATCAGTAGGGTACACCGGTCTGACAGCCACCAATTTCTGTTTCCTCCGAAAAAAGAATATCTCTTTTGGAAAAAAACTTTTTGAAAGGTACCAACGACATGCTCCAAGGAAAGGCAGGGTAAGGTATTAGGTGCTAGACCCGGACGGTTCTATGCATCATCACTGGGGATTGGTACACAGCTATCCTTACAGTTTATGCATAGACAACATTTAGAGACCAGATGCATTAGTGTAGAAAATTTGCAATGCAGGCCAATTTGTGATCCGAACCTATAGGAACAGCAGAATCACATAGGGAGGATACTAACAATAGCTGTAGTGATGATAATCCAACATTCGGTACTGAAAGCGTGAAAATATCGTGATGAAAATTCGTTTTTCTTAAACCTTGAATGTATCATTAAGATACGTCCGTGATATATGGTCTTCATTTACGTTACGTAATTGTTTAGTGATTGAACGAAAGACATAAAATTCTATTAAATTAATATATATATATTTGGTGGTAGTTTAACTCTGATATTACCAATAAATGAATAATTCAGAAACGGAACAGTTATGCAGCTAACTCTCATTTAATGCGGGAGATAAGTTCAGGGAAGTTCATCGGCAAACGAATTTTCGTGTAAAACGAGGGGATTTTTTATTTGTTTGTATTTTCGCCTATCTTATTGATCTTTTTTCCTTTTCTTCGTTTCGTAATGGATGTTTTATTTCAACAAAAATAATTTTAATTGTCAATATTTATTTCAATATTACGTATATGCATAATTATGTATATAAATATGTGATCAATTAATTAATTTTACAGTATATTTCTTAATATGGAGCGAAACTATCTGGTTTGCTTTGATTGTTCTGTTTTGTGTCTGTTTTGCTCTGTTTTGTGCGTAATGTTAATTTGTAGTATTACATTAACTGGCCACAACATCGTCTTCGGTCACGAAATATCAATATCACGATCCTTCAACAAATCCATGCGTTATTGCACAGTGAAACGGCTTCATCTAAAATTTTAACGCCAACACTATTTCTGTTTTAGATTCCTGTTGTGCTTCAAAAGCAGCGTTGAATTCTAAATCCTGAAGTTCATCGTTAGTGAGTGGCTCACTGTGGATTTTAATAACTTCGTTTATCTTTGAAAGTTACGCCTTCGTATCCTACTCCAGTTTAATATTTCGCTGATGCTAATTAAAAAATCCAACTTAAATTCTTGTAAATAAAGTATTTAGAGGGATAAATCCAAGCATGATTTACGTGAATTATGCATTAGTGATTTGGAGAACTAAATTGCACAGTGTGTTTGGACCTCCGTAGACAAATGCTGCTTGATGATGATCGTGTTGTTGTTGATGGTGATGATGACTAATAAACTAACACATTGCAGCACTCTAGTAAGTAAGAATTAAAGTTCCATTTAGGAATATTCGAAGTAATTTTCAGTAAAATGAACCAAGAAATGCAAGGAAAGAAAAAAAGTGTGTGAAGTGTCATAAAACGAGTGGTGAAAAAAGGCGATAAATGTAACCTATATGTCACGGATAACGCAACTTATAATGTTATTGCATCTGGCAATAGTATGATTCAAATATATACCACGTGAGAGTTATCCATTTCAGTTCGTTACAGGAGCTGCTCTCCCCTTTGAGAATGTCAGTAACCAGTACAGAATCGAAACAAAATCATAAACGTATAGTATACAGTGAGATGACAATTTGTTAGGTACATCATCTAAATGTGTGATACAGAGCCTCAGTGTTGTTTATGCCGTTTCATGACCTTCATAGGCGTCTTCGTTTACCTGCAGTTTCTTCGATTTGCATAAAGATGCGCTGGTGAAAATGTTTTGGCTCTTCGGTGTATATTATGCATTTTTCAAACAATGTTTTGAAAACTTCTAAAACGAAGGGGAAAGCATTTTACTGCAACAGAATCCAATTTCTTACCATCACTCCTATCCCCTTACTCTTTATATTGTTTTCTAGACTGACTGTTACATTTCATTGGTATTATTGTGAATCAAGAATTTGTTTTTTTATTTGCTTTTAATACATTTCCTTAAAATTAAAATTTGCTAATGACATCGTCAGGTCCGACTGTCCGTCCATCTGTCTGTGTAGTCAGCATATCTGTAACCAATCGATCGATTTCATTGGTTCTTTATGCTTTGGATGCAGGAAAAGTCTCAGTTTACACTCATATGTTTTTATATCTGTGTTTCTATGGACGCAATGTTTCTGAAACTAATCAACCGATCTCGATATACTACTTTTTTCATTGCATAGAAGAAAGGATTCAGTTTTGCACGCGCATATCTTTAATTGCCAATAAGGAGGGGGTAGGGTACTTAAAAAGTTGTTACATCTTTAGTTGGACCATTAGAAGTGAAATATACCAAAGAAATGTGCACTTTCATCCGTCCAGAGCGAATGAAATTTCACTTTTTTGTGCAGAGATTTTTCATTCCCTCCTAAAATCGTAACTATTTGTTATCTTTTTTTTAAATGTACCTAAAAGCCGTGACCCTGTGTGCTTATAATATAATACCCTGTGCATGTTAAAGAACACGCTGAATGTCCCTGATCGGAGACTACCATCTGTCTCCCAGCAGCTGTTTCAGTGAGTTCCCTCCCCCAACCTTCTCTAATCCTTCGGGGCCCTTGAGATCTGACCATTTTACCCATGGTGTACAAAAAAAGCACCGTTCAGAGGTAAAACAGCTGAATCCAACCTAAGCATGGGAATTACTCAATTAATGAAATCAAATAATAATCATAAAACTCATTCATGTTTGAGCAAGCTTCTGTATGGACGAAACCTTTGTCATAACAGAAGTTAATCCGATACTGGTTACATTAAACGGTTCTCCTCACTGGGTTGCAATACATTATGGATTTGAGTCATCTCAGCATATTTAACTTTTATTTACGGCAATATTCAAGAAAAACCTTTGCCTTCATATTTGAATTATAAAGCTTTCATAATATAGCAATTAATGTAGCAATTCTTAGGCGTCTCCGAGAATCGGAGTCGTTAATTTTGCCAAATGAATTGTATCAATTGTATTTCTTCCTATTGTTATCTCGGTAATACAACACAACTATCAAATTATATTAACAATGGCTGAGGTTACGCACTTCAATTGATTCATCCAAAAAAAAATTAAGTGACGATCTTTACAGACATATGATATTGACGAATTTAATAATGAAAACAAAACAAGTAACATATTTTTAAATTCTTATCAATTTTGTACTATTAAATTTTATCCAGACATGAAATAGGTATACAACAGTAACCGAAAAATGAAATTGTGGACCTCATAGATCCCTCTCCCATGTCGTATTAAACTGGCAGGCTCCTGTCAGACCTCTGTGGCAAGCAGCTGCTTGAGGAGGTATTTATTTTTATTCTTTTTTTTAATTTTTATAAAGCGGCGAAATGGTGACAAATGTTGATGATCTACAATCAGTAATGAAATATTCAAAAACGTCTCTTAGCTTTGGAGTTAAATTACTCTTTGTAACAAATAACTTTTATACTTTGACATATATGACTTTTATAGCAAATGGGTTCGTATGTGAAGAGAAACACTTTCTAGTGTCAGAGGAGCTTTCTAAAGGAAATAGTTTCTAATCAGGAATCTGAAATGTATGGCAGTTTTTAATATTTTAGAGGCGCTTCACTGTAATTTATTTTTCTGGATGGTGGTCAATTTACTCGGGGAAAAATGGGGACCAAATTTGGGAAAATGCCTATACCTCCTTCCCCTCAGTACAAGAGCGGTGTAGAGTCCTAATACGACGCCTGCTCTTCAATTTCCAATCACTGAGGTAGCTTACACAGCCAATTCCGTCTGTCAGGCTTGTCTCATCAATTGTTGCAGGAACGGCGAGTCAAATACGAGGCATACTTATCCCCAGAGGTAAGCTCTAGGTCCTAGGTCATTTGATTTTTGTCGGAATAAATTCGGGACTCTGTACGATCAAGGGAGATGGCTGCACGTTATCGTGTCTGAGGAACGAAAAACGAGTCTTTTGCAGACAATGGGCTAAATGGCCAGGTCACAAGGACCCCGAAAATTCAGCGAAGTTTGGGGGAGGGGACCCATTGGGTAGTGTTCGGAAACAGATGGTAGTCTCCCATCAAGACCATCCAGCGTGTTCTTTAACATGCATGCACAATGTGGCTCTCTCGCTCAGGGGACAACTGCTTAACGTTGCATCCGACGGACGGCGGTCTTTCCAAGCCCATCGGTGTCCCCTTCTGATCGTGGACAACGTAATAGATACGCGACATTCCCGGTGCACCACAACTCAAGGCTGTATATCACCATAAGGGAGATGTCACTGAAACCACTATGAACTAGAAAGCTCCTGTCATTTAAGCTTGCCTTACAATTTCCTGCCTACAGCGAGAGAAGACCTGTATGTGAAGAGAGAAGCACTGCTTGTTAGTATTGCCTGCTCGAAGATTTAATCATTGAGGTGCAGTGAGAGTGGGATCTTTTGAATTTAGAGCGATGCCTAGGAATATGCCCATCACTCACTGAATTTTGCCAAGAAACTTGCCAATAAATAAATAAAAAGATCTTAGTCTTTTGAATTTTGAGCCAGAAAAATAAAGTGGAAGTCCTAACTTTTAGGGTCCTCCACAGCAGAGGCCCAAGGTACTTCCATCGGAAGCCACACCTCGAGGGGCTCCAATCCTCTCGGCACGACTCCCAACTTCGTCCTCTCCATAGAGCCGGGCACCATGGCCCGCTCACCGTCACGGCACTTTTAAGTCGGGACTGCTTCGGGGACATCTGGCCAGCCAAAGCGCAACTGAAAACCGGCCGGCGACCCTCCCACAACCCCAACAGCCGACACACCACCGGGTATTGCAACACCACAGCACCCGGACCCCACTTCACAGAGGAACCTAGTTCCTCCACTGCAAAAGCCATGAGTCCAAATCTCATTCATGTGGGACTCTTAGTTTGGCTGGTCCATCGACAAGCCCGCAGACCACCGTCTGAATAACAGGGCTGCGAGCCTCCAACTTCGGCCTCTCCATTGTGAACGGGCCGAAGCACCCCAAGAGCATCCGTCCACCTACTTATCATCGGGACCGCCTCAGAGAGCTCACAAACGAGTGTGCTGGAGACACACACATCTCAGTCTGCAAATCACTCCGAGAGACCCCAGAGCGAGGTTGCCCAAGCCCCGTCCAGAGCCCTTCAACGGCCCCTCAATCTCGGCTGTGACCCCCCAGCTTCTCAGGGGGACAGGTGATCAAGCCAGCAGGACCCCGAGAGAGAGAGAAGTCCGCCAGCCCTCCACAAGCCCCCTCCACCGGGGGCCACAGGACTTCAACACCAGAGCACCAGGGGCAGGAATTTTGCGGAGATAAATCTCAACGTTGACCCAGCAGGAAATCAACATGGGAACTGCAGAGTACGATCTATGCTAACTGCCAACTGAGCCACCCCATTCCCCCTAACAAAAATCTGAAGAAAAATGTGGTCGATGTTTGACAGAATGAATTGAATAACCGAATTTATCTTTGGTACATTTTATTCAGTTCTTCGTAAATTATTTCCGCTTCCCTCCATGTTATGTAAGTGGAAGCTAACTTCCAAGCTCTATGACTTCTAAACTAAGCATTTTATGAGAAAAGGTAATAGGACTAAATTGGAGATCTCAATCAATTCTATCTGAATCTCGATTTTCAATAAAGTTTGATTTGCACTTTGAGAGTTAAGGACTTTAAATATTTAATAGCAACAATGCAATTTGTATTACGACAATTGAAAAATATCGAAAAATTATTGACATTAACTTTTCAAATATTCATCTGTTATATTAAATGATTGAATACTTCTTATTCAATTATAATTAACTTCTGAGTTAAATTCTAAATGTTAAGCATTGCTGTTTTTAAATATTTAAACATACATAACTCTTTAAATACTAAGGGAATATTGTTGAAAATCGAGGTTTATATAGATTTGATTGAGACTTTTAATTTACCTTAGGTCCCATTCTGTTACAAAACTCTTTCTTAGAAGTTAGAGAGTTTAGAAATTAGCTTCCACCGACATAACATGGAGGGAAATGGTCATAATTCAGTGAGCATATATAAGTTACATCTTAGAACAAACATGGGAAGATACAAATATATTTTAAATTTCCTTAATTTCAATATTTTACATTTTGATTTTTAATGACAATTTCTCATGGAAATGTTTATTTTTTTAAGGGTAATGGGATAGAAATAACCTAGAAGCACTTTGAGGCTTGTCCTCGTTCCTCATACAATATAAAACATTTACACAAGAGTGCACCCGCTCGTTCAGGACTCAAGGAAAACGTTTGTCACGAAATGCATCAATCTTTCCACTACTTCGAAGAAAAAAATTCAACATTCCCTATGTTTCTCTGCACGTCTTAAGCTTTCATTTGACATATGACTCTTACAGATTTACACCGTTACATTTACGTGACTCGTTTTGAGCGGAAGAAAGAGGGACATAATTTTTGGTCCTCACGGCAGCCTGGACGCCACGAACGATAGAGTAGAGGAGTAGTTTACGGAATCCAAACGCCCTATCTTTTGTGGATGGAAGAAAGAATGGATGGTAAATGATCCGTAACGTTGACAATTCCCACGTCACAAGTTTGCATTTGACAAATAGTGTGTATATATACGTTATTTGACAAATAACTCATTTCTCTCTGTTCTCTAGTTCCGAAGATGCAACGGAACAATCATTTATATACGTTTCTCATTTGTCAGGAGAGAAGAAAGCATATGATGGAAAATTTTGTAGCCTATGTCACTTTACACATCATAAGCTTTCATTTGACACATAAGTAGTTACTTTGGTAATGAGATTTACTAATCTTTACACATTTAGCTCCTGTTTTGAGGGAAGAATGCACGAGAGATTTCTACCTTAGTGACGCAGTACATCGTGCATTGATTCGTGGTGACCCAGATGGGGCCGGGTTCGAGTCCCGGTGATGGAACTGTCCTTTGTTCTGTTATAACCTAAAGATAAGCATATTGTCTTGTGGGCCTGATCCAAAATTGAAAAGGCAAAAATAAAAATTATTCATAACATAATCACACTTCCGAAGTCACAAACTATAATTTAATATATTACTCGTTACTCTGAATATAATATATAATGGTACCCTGGATTTCATATTTCCTTTTTCAGTGGAGGGAAGAAACAGGACGAAATGATTTATATATAACCTGTGACACTCCCAGGATTATTATAATTCATTTCGTGAATAATTGGTTACGATGGGTCAATGGGTTGAAGAGATATGATGTAACAACAGTTTGTAGAACCGATAAATAAAGAAGGAACAGCAATCAGAAAATTAATAGATATCAACGAAAGTAAAAATGTTATAAACTACCACTAATTTTATAAAACAGAAAAATTGAAATATATATATATATCTTTCGTTCATTCAAAGATAATGTTAAATGCTAATTTGGTGAGTGATATATTACGGATAATATGTATTAATGAAAATAGGACTTTTTGGCAAAATGCACAAATAATCATCCTCGTGCATAAATTTAATGCATCCACACTGGAATGTACAATTATATCATCACTATAATTTCTTTTAGTATTCTCGGACTTATTTAGCCTTTGAAATGGCCATTAATTGGAGTTAAATGGTAGGTAATGTTTAAACGCACTAAAATAATTTAGGTAAAAATCAGTTGTTCAAATTTCGTTTTTAAGCAAATCAATACATATGGTAGAACAAGGTTACGAGTACCTTGAATCCACTTAGTGCCACCCAATCTTAGTGTTGCCAACATTCCATTACAGAAAAAAATAGACATTTTGTTTGGGGGAAGTTTTCACCCTCCCTTTTTTTTGCTTATTTTTATCAGATATTTAGGGGAAAATGTAAACTTCAAAAATAATTTTACACATTTTATGAGACTAAATACAAAGATCCATCCTCTTCCGAAATTTGGATTTCCATCAGCCATTGTTATTATGCATGGTCGTCTCCAAAACTGTTCGAGCTCATAATCGATTAATAAAAACCTAAATAATGGGTGCTAATACACTATCGTATTCATTATACCAGCTTCTAAACAATGAAGAAAGACTTTTTCCACCTGGAGGTGCCCACTGAGAGTTAAAGGATGCATTTGTGGGAATTATTTGGATATTTAAAACAAAACAATTTCTTTAAAAAATAAAACTTTATTTAAAAAAGTTAAATAATAATAAATTTCGAAAAAATTTTAATCTTTCTTCAAACACGCTTCTTAAATTTATATTTATTTCCTCCTTTAGTGGATTTTAGCAGTCCTTTGCAGACACTCACATCGTTGTTCTGTATTTTCGTTAACCACCTCCTGTACTCTAGTAGCTTTCTGTAATTAAGCTGATACTTTTAATATCTATGCTGTTTGTTAATTGCAGTACTTGATTCAGGTTTATACAGTGGAATTTTTAACAGGTTGAGACTCATTTAAAACAAAAAACATGTATAAGCCCTTATAATTTGAACGCCAACTTCGTAACTCACTTCGACGAACGAGGTCTAATGATTTCGTTACCTTCGATGAATAGTTGTCACTGCAACGAATTTAAGAGGACCAAGTACTGTTCATCCTAGGAGAAAGCAGGTTGTACCCCTTTATATTTCATTAGCACTCATATTGTTAGAAGCGACGTTATCGAATGAAATGTTGAAGCTATTGTGATAATAAACAGTGTTATATGCTTATGTGTGGGCATCTTTCTTAGAAACCATAACTTTATTTTTTCTTCTATGCATCTCACCTGTCTGGATGTAATGTATCACAATATTCGCTTGGGTCCAAAATGTGCATCAGTTAAATCCAAAGGTAGAAAAGCAGAAAACGTTCGTCTGGTTGAAAGTCATAATCTGCACACCAGACATTTCAGTTGAAAACAGAGCGGTTGGCAACACTAGTCCTACCCCAGTATTTCTAAGTGACCCAGACTGAATCCATTTCGTTGTACACGGAAATTAGGCACGCCTGAGGAATGTATGACATTCAAATGGACAGAGGCACCACATGAGTGATTCATTATGGAGGAAATAATTCATTGGCAGGTTGCTGGCGGTAGATTATAATGGTCACATAATATGATATGGAATCAAGAGATGTAATGTTGGATGAAAGATGTAACACAAGCAGGCAATCGTTATCTGGCTTTCAGTGGCAGATGGCATAAGGGAATTAACTGTCTCACGTCGAACCAAGCATAACCCGAAGGTTGTAGAACACAAGTAATGCAAAACTAACCAATAATTCTGTCCCACACAAATTAATGATGAAAAGGTTTCAACTGATGTGAGCATGGTAATTGGAACTCAGAGAAATGTTCAATTCAATATTTACTGATCAGTCCACCTTGATTCTAAACTCTGATTCTGGACTTCTCTTAATCTGGAGAACGACCAGATACCATCTATTGAGTACTAGAGAAAAGGAACAATAGGAGGGAGGTGCATTAGTGATCTGAAGAAAAATAAAATGCAAAGATTCTACGGATCTCTATGTATTCGAGAGAGAAATATTAATTGCTCTGATATTTAGGGACGAAATGCTTGCAATCCATATCAGACTTTTATATATGACGAAACTTTGAATTAATTCTAATGGGGTGAGCTTCTAATTACTGACCCCGCCTTCTCGTTGTGCAGACCGTTAGTACCTTTCAGAAGAGATACTCTCTTGTGGAAGTGAACGGAAGTGGAGGGCTGCCTGATTAGTGTGGCCTACTGATCTGGACAACTATGGCTACTTTTCTTTTTTTTTCCTACCCTACTGAGGAGTGGTCAACCACACAGGGTCCTGGTGCTGACCATATAAACCCACTGAACTGGATTGAATTATGGCTCTGAGCTTGATTATGGATCCTGAATTTGTTGCACTGGTGGGCTTCTGTAGAGGGAAAATCTTCCTCTGTGTTTTCTGTTTGTTTGAGAGTTGACAGCTCCAAGTGAAAAGATTCACAGGATATGTTTATCAGCTGGTGGATAATCCTGAGCAGAGGTCGTCGCAGACAACCGAACTCTTTGCTTCTACTGGCGTCGTCAAATTCTACATTGGAGGAAATCTTCCAGTGTAGATGGCTTCAACCTTTAGTGGTGGGGGAACGGGTCTTTGCCCCATGTCTGCGATTAGGGGGCTGTTTGAACGGTTAAAGGATGGACATATTGTTGAAATACATCCGTGATATACAATTTCGAATTCGGCGCATAAGAGACTTCGAATAAACGAACTAAAGTTACTTTAATTAAATTGTTTTATAAAACAGGTGGTAGTTAATTTTCAAATTTCATTCCTTTTTTTAACTTCTTTTCTTATTGTCTTCAGTCGAAATTTGTTGTGTTTTCAATTTGTTTTAATAATTGGTAATTCTTAAATCACTAGATTAAATGAAGAAATAAAGCACATTATCAGTAGATCTTTCATACATTTTTATCTTCTGTTGAAAGCACCAGACAGATTAATGGCGGTGGTAACAAGGCGAGAGCAGAGAGAAAATTAATAATTAGGGCCTTACGTTAGGTGGCGCTGCACTACAGTTTGAAATCGTTACGTATCTGTCTTCTCCTTTATTTGTGAATTTTAGAGTTCTCTCATTGGTGAGACACTTGCAATTAATTACTTGCGCAACAGGACATCTCCATTGCATCTTGACCTTCGTATTAGTGGACGTGACTTGCCGTGCACGTGGCACGAGCATCATTCGTATGCAGATGAAATGAAGAGCGAAGCGGTGCTATGGAACTTTCTAGAAGTTTACCTAATTTCTCTTCGGTGTTTCTAACAGGTCACGCGGAAGAAACAAAGCATCGAGAAAGGGGAAAAGGCAAAAGGAGGCAATTCATTTCGAAATGGCGCCAGTCGGAGGATGTAGACAAAAATGGCGAAAACGGATCCAAAGGCACACGATTACGACACTCTGCAGAGGATAAGCTTTCATTTGACAACTTAACTGTGGATACTCATATTCGGAACATAGGAGGACGATTTGCATAAATCTCCTTTTTTATGGGTAGAAAATTATGGGGTCAAATATTTACATTCCATAACTTTTCTGACACCCAAGCATTCCTTCGCCCATAAATCAGATTTTAAAGTACCTTCAGCTAAGAATCAGTGAAAACGGAGATGTTCAATTGTTCAACATGAGTTTCTTGGACTTACGACTCTTCATACAAAAACTTAGTTTTTTCAATAAAAAAATCTGTTTATAAATATTACTAATGGTCTAAAATAATTTGTTTTTAAACATTTAAACTTGTATTCAATAACGAACAAATATAAAGAACATGTAAATTATTAGTGTTTTATTTCCTTGAACTGTGATCTACCTTTATTTGTAAATTTTTTTCAAAATTTCATTAAATTTGAAGGCAATGCGCGAACGGGAGATGTTGATGGATTTAAATAATATTTAAATATTATTTTCTGTGGTTCTAATACATAAGATTCTGAGCTATTACATTCGGGAAGAGGCTAATTTAAAAATGTTAAAAATTATCGTATAAATGAGAATTTTTCCAAATTTCGGCAATATTTAGAACACATGTGCGACCGGAAGATATAAACCGATTTTATTTCTTTTTTTACCCCTTTTTAGTCTTCCCAATTCGCAACTTTTCCGCGGTATTACGATTTGAAAAAAAAATTTGAATTTTTTCGGCCCACCCTACTATATAACTGTTCCATTTCTGAATTATTCATTAAATGGTATTTTCAGAGTTAAACTACCACCAAATATATATATATTAATTTAATAGAATTGTTTGTCTTTCGTTCAATCAATACTAATACGTAGTTCTATCCGGAGGCTATATATCACGAATGTATCTTAATGATACTTCCAAGGTTTAAGAAAAACAGTTTCATCAACGATATTTTCACGCATTCAGTACCGAATGTCGGATTATCATCACTGCAATTACTGATACTATCCTCCCTATGTGATTCTGCTGTTACTATAGGTTCGGATCACAAATTAGCCTGCATTGCAAATGTTCTCCACTAACGCTTCTGGTCAGTAAATGTTCGGCACAAACTGGAAGGATAGCTGTGTAGCATTCCCCAGTAATGACGCTTAGAACCGTCCGGATCTGGCACATAACGTCCGACCCCTACTTCCCTTGGTGCATGCCGTTAGTACCTTTCAAACGAGATATTCTCTTTTCGAAGGGAATAGAAGTGGAGGCCTGTCAGACCGGTGTGCCCTACTGTTCTGGTCATCTGCGACAACGTTTTTCTTTCTCTCTGCCTTGTTGAGGAGTGTTCAACTTCCCAGGGTGGTGGTGATGAACATTTATGCCTACGAGACTGGACTGGTTTATGACTTTGAGCTTGATTATGGCTTATGGACTTGCTGCAGTGGTGGGCATCTGTTGAGGGAGAATTTGCCGCTGTGTTTTCTGTTTGCTTGTGGGTTGCCAGCCCTAATGAAGAGAGGAACGGGATACCTTATATCAGCTGGTGGATAATCCTGATCATAGGATATCGCAGCTTCCTGAACCCTCACTTAGCTAGTTGGGTATCGCTAATCCTAAATTGGGGTAATATGTCTCAGGCCGGTCTTAAGGCTTTTGAAAAGGTCCACTTGAAAACGGTGGTGCTTGAAGTTCCTGCGTTTCTCAATTAACCAATTTTATTCAAAAAATCCTACTAGTCATTTTCTCTCTGCAGGTACATGAAACGTGAGGACGCTACGTTGAGATTATTCTCTTGATGTCCTCACGCAGGAATTCCGGCGTGAGGACACCTATATATTCTAGGCCTATCGGTTTGCTTCTTAGCAGAGATACGCCAGTGATGTTCTTCACTAGGACGTCACTGGCGGTATAATATAATGCAGTCATATCCAGGATATGACTGCATTAATTAAAGAATTTATAAAACAAAATTTAAAACAAAAATTGAAAACTTGAATGTCATCTGTTGTTACGCCCCCACGAAGGACTCTGATGAGAATGAAAAGAATATTTTACAGACAGCTACATGATATTTTGAATTATCTAAAGAAAGGAGATATTGCTAAGGTTGGTAGTAACTCTGACCTATGGGCAGGAATTTTAGGTCCCTTTAGCATTGATTGTTTCAATGGCAATGGAGAACGTCTCCTGCAGGTAAGTAAACTTAATGGTTTCTGAACAACTAATACGTACTACAAACACCGGGACATTTATAAATATACGTGGGTTTCACCTGATGGGTTGCACAGGAATATGATAGATTATATTTTAATTTATGACAAATGGACTCTTTTGATTAGGAATACCAGACAATACAGAGGAGCCGAAATTGGGTCAGACCATTACCTGGTAAAAAGTGTCCTGCAATTGAAGCTTAAGAAATGTTTTGCTAAGGTTAAGAAAATTACCTTTAACACTGAAGGTCTGAAAAATCCAGTTATAGCTAAAGCATACCATGATAGCTATGTGGTCATTATGACAATCGTAGTTTGCTTACTGCTGAAGTTGAGAATAAATGGGATCAGGATTTTCTTAAAACAAAAAGTATTCTTTTAGGTAAAAGGGAACAGAGGAAACAAAATTATATGAGTGATAAGACATGGAACTTATTTTTGAAAGAAGGAAGTGCAGGATTAATATGAATCAACACCCTACTAGTCGTAACAGACAACATTATAACTAGGTTAATAAATGTGTAAAAGAACAGTTAACAACTGATAAGAATCTTTGGCTTGATAACTCGGCTGATAAAGCAGAGGACGCTCTTAGACAGCACAATAGCAGGGGATTATACCAGATTGTTAATGTTTTGTGTGGGAAGAAACAGGATACATACACTGATACACAGGGACTGAGGTAGAAACATGGTTAAGTGGGTGAAGATCTGAAGACAAGGTGAGCTGAGAGTTTCAAAGATGTTCTAAACAATGTGATTATTTCTACTTTCATTTTTGTAATGAGGATAAATGCATTATTCCATCTATCCTCAGTTAATGATTGCAGCAGTTTATTCATTTAATGATGATTTTATGGCTTTAATGTTGGCCTTGTATAACATTCGGAAGTTGTTTCGGCTCTCTCGAAAATAAAACTAAATAAATCTCCTGGGGTCGATGAAATCACCACTGGTTTAGAGCTGGGAACACTTGTGTTGAAAAATGGCTGACAGAAATTTTGAATATTTTTATGATAAACGTGTTGTTCCTACAAATTTTACTAGAGTTATTGCTATCCCTATTTTTAAAAAAAGGTGATCGAAGTTCTTGTGATAACTACAGATATATCACCATACTTTCTGTTCCAGGTAAAGTTTTTTGCATGGTTGTGCTTAATAGAATTAAGAATTTGGTTCATGGACAACTGCGTGAAGAACAGTGGGGATTCAGAAGTTGTAGGGGATGTATTGATCAAATATATTCACTTAGGCAGATTCTTAGGAAATGTTAGAGTTTCAGAAACCTGTGGTTGCCAGTTTTGTAGATTTCAAAACGATTTTCACTCTGTTGATCGACATATTTTGTGGTTGATTGTTAGATCATATGGAATACCTGAAAAGTTAGTGTAATGAGAGCTCTCTATAATAACGCTGAGTCGTGTGCGAGAGTTGGTACGTCTTGCAGCGATTGGATTAGCATTGCTACTGGAGTTAGACAAGGGTGCGTTTTGTCTCCTTTTCTCTTTAGTTTGGCAATTGATTATGTAATGCGAAATTCTTTGCAAGGGAAAGATTTTGGCCTTAAATGGTCTAGAGATTTCAAAATTTCTGATTTAGATTATGCAGATGATTTGGCTCTGTTGGCTACTGATGTTGATGAGATGAATTCGTTCATTCGATTTCCTGGTTTTACATCTGACAGGGTACGTTTTATACAGAAGCAATTCGATGTTATATTTCACTCTAAGATATATCGTAATGTGTTCTGGAATATTAGATTTTCTTTCCGTCGTTAAATAAGAAGAATAGAAATTTACAAAGTAAAAATTATGGAACTATTGGAAGCAATATAAAAATATTGAATAAATAATATTTTTTTCTCTAAAACATTTATTGAATTCCTGGAGTTGTGGGGAGTACTGTGGAACTCGAAATATTTTGTTGACGCAATCTATTCTACAGAATCGGATTTACTCGTATCCACAAATTCGTCGCAAATGACATAAATTTAAATTTCGATCATACTCGACATTTTTTCATCTCAGTAAATAAATTTAAATGGTATTGCTTCGGAAACAAAACAAAATAATTTAAAAAAGCAATATTAATATTTTGTAAAGAACCAATAACGCTAATGTTTGGTGCGTGTGGTGTTATTCAATGCAAATTAATTTTCCTAAAGTTTTCTATAAACTTTTTAAGGGTGGATACTGATGCTTAGAAGTTACTTCACTTGAAAACAGCAAAATTATGAATTGTATTGCAGGAAAGTTATTCAGAAGAAAACTAAAAATTTAAATGAAAACACTTTATTGAAGCAAAAAGGAAAATATTCAAACTAAGCTTTAATGTTCTGTTCATTATATTCCATAAAGTTTCGTCAAAATGGCCTGAATCCTCAGAAGAGAAGAAGATTTGTAGTTGGAAGTAGATATACACTCGCGCACCACCATTTTGTCCTTTTCATCTGAGTATTGAACAGCGCTTCATTCTCAAATTTGCTTGTTTGAAATGATTCCGAATCACATCACGATATTTTGCACCAGGCCTATAACCAACCGAAAGCATACACTTTAGAGCATTTGTAGTGGGGGCGTTGGAAATTATAGGGAGCTGGCTAAAGAATTTTTATAAAAATAAGAAATGAAAATTGGCAAATATCAGATATACCAACGTTATGCCATAATAATAATGACAAATATCAGACATACCAATGTTTCGCATTGGCATCTCAAACGAAATCGAATCGTTGTAAATTATCAAAAGTTTCAATATTCAAAGACACTGAAATGATTGCTGTAGTGGCTCGTGGACTTTCTAGGGAGCCAACACTTCCAAAAGGCCAGTGAACCAAGTACTCCCAAGTCCCTTTTGGTATTCCAATAAGCCATTTTTGTATAGATCATTCTTATGTTTCGATTCGTGTTATTATCACTGGTACGATTTTTCTAGCATTATTGTTGGAAAAACCGTTCTTTAACGCCATAATACAGGCAAAATCTCACTGGCGGTATTTTTAGGAAATTATCAAAATCTGTTGATAAGTGTCGTTTCATTAACATTTATTAATTTCTACAAATTTATATATATCAGGTATGCAAAGAATAAAAGTGACAAATGTTATAATAAAGATAATAATAAAAGCAAATTATTGGGCTTTCATTCTTCTAGGTATATTTAGAAATAAAAAGATTAAAAGGTAAGAAATGAGTAAAATGATAGAAAAAAGATAATAATGCTTGGATCACAGGACTATTCGTGGTAATGCTATCAACTGGTCCACTGGGTTGGGTTGTTTTACCTCTGAGCGACACTTTTTTGCACACCATGGGCTAAATGGCCAGGTCACATGGACCCCAAAGGCTCAGAGAAGGTTGGGGGAGGGGACCCACTGGAACAGCTGTTGGGAGATAGATGGTAGCCTCCCGTCAAGGCCATCCAGCGTGTTCTTTAACGTGCACAGGGTATGGCTCTCCCGCGCACGGGGCCACGGCTTAACGTCTCATCCGACGGACGGCGGCCTTTCCAAGCTGGTCCACTGGACTTCAGTTATAGGATATATTGGACTAACCCATCAAACCAAACTGGGGACCGCTCGGTCAAGTACAGTAGCTCAAAAAAGGTAACCGAACACTATGTTTGATTACAGAATTCAGAAAAAATATCTTGCAACGATTTTTTAGAAATTAGTGATCTGGCAACCTTCGTGTCACGTGATTACAGAATTCAGGAAAAATATCTGAAGCGTGTACAGCAACTGTGCATTGATGAATATTTTAGGTGGAATGCCCATATATCCCACATATGTGAAAGCTTGAGAATATCGGCGATAAAAATTCAAAAATTGAAATACGTATTAAATATGGAAACATGTGTACTATTTTATAAAGCAATATGCGAATCTATTTTAAATTATGGAATAATTGTGCATGGAACAACCAACTTAACTAACATAAATAAAATAGAAAAACTGCAGTCTATAATAGCTAAAAATATTATTCCATCTCATTTGCAAAAAATTTATAAAACTTCTACCGATAGATTAAAATTTTTAAATCTTTTATCCTACAGCAATTTATATAAATATAATGTAATAATTAAAAATTTTTTGACGTAACTTACAAACTAAAAATTCAACATAATAAAAATTCAAGACTTCAAAACCAAGGTTATTACAAATTGCCAAATTTTCAAAATAATTACGGGAAACATACCTCCGAATATCAAGTACCACTTATATTTAATGCTATTCCAAAAGAATTACTAAACATAAATTCTTTTAGAAGACTTAAAATGGAATTAAAAAATTATTTGATATTTTCTAGTTAGCTGATTTTTATGTGTTGTGTTTTGTGGATTGAATTTGAATTGACCATCTTTGTGGCTGAATGACCTATTTTTAATATAATTTATTCATTTTCCTGCAGATAAGCTATTTAGCTTTGCTGGTCAAATTGTAAATGTATTTGTATTCTTTACTCTTATGAATAAAAATTATATTCTAAATAAAAAACGGTAACTGCACACGCTCAATATTTCCGTGAGTGAGCCCACAAGATATAGGTCTTTGTGAGCTCACACGATCCAATGTGCTGTGAACATTAACCGCAACCGCTCCAGTTTGCTGTGAACGGTAACTGCACACGCTCCATATTCATTGCATTATATATTCATACGCATTATAGATATTAAAAAATATCCTCTGGCAACCTTCGTGTGACCGTCGTGGCTTTGGTTCAGTGGCAATATATTTTACATTTCTGCGCATGAGTAGTTCTTATTAATAGATTTGTCCCCTTCGTACAATTATGCTGATTCAACTTTCTTCTTGGAAAAAAGTTCAAAGTGCAAATAAGATAAGTTCTAGAGTACTGATATAGGGAAAAACCGAAGTTTATAATGAAGCGGATCACATCCCTTTTAGGAGTGACTGGGGAAAAATTAAAGTGGTTGCATATTTAAATAAAACTAGCATTTGGCATATTTCGTGATTATTTACACTTCATTTTCATTATATTTCTAGCGAATGGAAATGGTGAATAGAAAGTGCGTTAAGTGTTCTGCTCCAATATCTTTGTAGAAATATCTCATCTGCAGAATCGATTGTTCCACTGTTAATAAATGGAGCGTTTTGGAAAAGAGGATACATTTCAAGACCGATCATACTGAATATAATATAAAATATAATTAAATTTAAAAGCATAACGAAATCGAAAACGTGACCAAAATATGTTCGTTATACTGAACTTTTGTTAACTGAAAATCAGTGAAAAGTGTGCTATGAAATTTACGTATATAAAATTTGTAACAATAAAAGAAGGCATGTGTGTATGTGTCTGTGTGCCTGTGACAGCAATAACGTATCGGGAAATCATAGTAGAGTCTTGTAATTTTTCAGACATGTTTCTGGATGTAGTGCAGGTTGTAGTGCCGAATTTCAAGTCGAAATTCCAAAAGGGGGCTTGCTAGAAGTAAAACATTTAGCATGGTATTCTTACCGGAAATGCTAATTCATCGTCAAATTTATTGTTACCACTTACAACTTCCTCACTGTGAAAAAAGACAGAACAACATTTAAATCTGCTGTCGTTGCCACATTCCGCATATTTCGAAATTATTATTATTTTAATGCGTAATGTGTTTTGGAATATTGGATTACTTTTAGACATTGAATGGAACATTGAAACTAAGGACCTGATTTTTTAGCCCAACCCAGTGTCAGGCACGGGGAACCCACTTATAAAATTCGGGACCGTTTCATCAAGTGCATCGGGAACCACAGAGTATCAAAATCTGTCGAAGGGAACCCACTTATAAAATTCGGGACCGTTTCATCAAGTGCATCGGGAACCATAGAGTATCAAAAGGTCGTAAATCGTTATCGCCAGGCTCGTAATCTGTAGTTCCCAGGTTCGAGTCCCAGCTGGCTCAGCGTTGAGATTAATCTCCGCAAAATTACCCGCCCTGCCCACGGTCAGTAGGGGACACCGAAGGGCTGGGAAAGGCCGCCGTCCGTCGGATGGGATGTTAAGCCGTGGCTTCGTGTGCGGGAGAGCCATACCCTGTGCACGTTAAAGAACACGCTCGATGGCCTTGACGGGAGGCTACCATCTGTCTCGCAACAGCTGTTCCAGTGCGTCCCCTCCCCCAACCTTCTCTGAACCTTCGGGGTCCATGTGACCTGACCATTTAGCCCATGATGTGTAAAAAAGTGCCGATCAGAGGAAAAACAATCCAACGTTAAAGAACACGCTGGATGGCCTTGACGGGAGGCTACTATCTGTCTCCCAACAGCTGTTACTGTGGGTCCCCTCCCCCAACCTTCTCTGAGCCTTCGGGGTCCATGTAAACTGGCTGGCCATTTCGCCCATGGTGTGCAAAAAGGTGCCGTCAGAGGTAAAACAACTCACAACCCTAACAAACGACGGGCAATTCCTCATGTTCAATCTGTGCTAAAATATTGGCTGATGGGAAGGCAGAATTAAAAAACAAACCTTTAATGTAGTGAAACTAAATATGTAGATTGGAAGTGAGACCCAGGCAGCCCCGGGTGTATGGATATTAGAGTACACTTCTTAGAAAATTCGATAATTTTTAAACGGTGTGTTCCAAAAAGGGTCCCTTTGTGACTTAAATGATTTAACAACCCTGCAGCATATTGTCAGGAACATCGTTCCCTGTTATTTAGAAAGGACGAAGACTTCGCGCCATATCGATTGCTAATAATTTTTTTCAATTTAATTTTTTTTTCAATTCAAATATTTTTATTTTTGATATAAATGTACATTATTACAATGTAAATAACCCAAGAGCATATGCTCATCCAGGTTATTGTAATAATTAACACAGGAATAAAATAGTGACAACATATATGTACAATCTTAAACAACTTCAATGATAGTTGAGTATGCAATAACAGAAAAGTGTACCCAAGAGCATATGCTCATCCAGGTTATTGTAATAATTAACACAGGAATAAAATAATGACAACATATATGTACAATCTTAAACAACTTCAATGATAGTTGAGTATGCAATAACAGAAAAGTGTACAAATCCTTTTATCGAACAACAGTGGCAAATATATATATAAGTGATTTCATTTTTCTATACATATTATTTTTGTGTTTGTGTAGACATAAAAGTGAAACTTCAAGGAGCTAGTTTCAAATAGGAAAGTAAGACTGTAAATGGTAGCTAGGTAGTCACTGGAAGGAGAGCTCTGCACCAATCCCCTGTGATGATGCATAGAACCGGCCAGGCCTAGCACCTAATGTCCGACCCCGCCTTCTCGTGGTGCAGGCCGTTAGTACCTTTCAAAACAGATACTCTCTTGTGGAAGTGAACGGAAGGGGAGGGCTGCCAGATTAGTGTGGCCTACTGATCTGGACAACTATGGCTACTTTTCTTTTTTTCTACCCTGCTGAAAAGTGGTCAACCACACAGGGTCCTGGTGCTGACCATATGTACCAACCTGAACGGAATTATGGTTCTGAGTTTGATTATGGATCCTGATTTTGCTGCACTGGTGGGCTGCTGTGGAGGGAAAATCTTTCGCTCTGCTTTCTGTTTGTTTTTGTGGGTTGACAGCCCCAAGTGAATGGATTCACAGGATATGTTTACCAACTGCTGGATAATCCTGAGCAGAGGTCATCGCAGGCACCTGAAATGTTTGCAAATTCTACATTGGTGGAAGTCTTCCAATGTAGATTGCTTCAATCTTTAGTGGTGGGGGAACGGGTCTTTGCACCATGTCTGCGATTAGGAGGCTTTGATATTGTCGACATTCCCTCTCTCAATAAACATATTTTCTTTAAACATCCCACTAACCATTTTCTCTCCATAGGTAGTTGGAATGTGAGGACTCTGCACTTAGTTTTTTCTCTTGATGTCCTTACAGAAGAATTCCACCATTATAATTTAGATATTCTCGGCTTGCAAGAGACCAGATGGACAGATAAAGGTCAGATTTTTAAAAATAATCTTAAATTTATCTTTTCAGGGAGGGACGACAATAAGCATCACCAAGGCGTGGGTCTGCTTCTCAGCAGACACGCTAGTGATGCTCTTCTAGGATATGAGTGCATTAATGAAAGGTTTCTTACAGCAAAATTTCAGACAAGCGTTAAAGACTTGAAGGTTATCTACTGTTATGCCCCCACTGAGGATGTCAATGACGATGAGAAGTATAGGTTTTATGAACAACTTCAGGATATTTTGATTTCTGTCAGGAACGGAGATATTACCCTTGTTCTTGGTGACTTCAATGCCAAAGTTGGCACTGACACTAACCTTTGGGGAGGAGTAATAGGCCCTTTTGGTATTGGTAGCTGCAATGACAATGGGCAACGTCTCCTACAGGTAAGTAAACTCAATGGATTCAGAATAACTAACACTTATTACAAACACCGCGACATACATAAGTATACATGGGTTTCACCCGATGGGCTGCATAAGAATATGATTGATTACATATTAATTAACAGCAAATGGGCTAGTTCTGTTTGGAATACCAGAGCATATAGGGGAGCTGAAATTGGATCTGACCATTAACTTGTTAAAAGTGTCTTTCAACTTAAAATTAAAAAGTGTTAAACTAGGGTTAAAAAATTTACTTTTAATACTGAAGCTCTGAAAGATCCAGTTATAGCCAAAGCTTACCATGATAGGTTACTTAGTCATTATGACAGTCATGGTATGCTTACTACTGAAGTTCGGGATGAATGGGATCATTTTAAACAGGCGTTTTTGGACACTAACAGTACTCTTTTAGGAAAACAGGAACAGAAGATACAGAATTATCTGAGTGATAAGGCACTTGAGCTTATTTGGGAAAGAAAGAGCTGCAGGAATGTCCTTAATCAATACCCTACTAGTCCTAATAGAAAGCATTACAGAGAACTTAATAAACGTGTAAAAGATCAGTTAGCTGCTGATAAGACTCTTTGGCTTGATGGTTTGGCTGACAAAGCCGAGGAAGCAGTTAGACAGCACAACAGCAGAGAGCTGTACCAGATGGTTAATGTTTTTGTGGTAGAAAACGGACAGGCATGCAAGGATTGAAAGATAAACAAGGTAAGGTTATACAAGGGGAGGATTCTGTCATGGCTAGGTGTGCTGAGCATTTCAGCGATGTTCTAAACAATGTAGTTAGTTCTACTCCCATTGTTTACAATGATGATAGATGCATTGGTGGCTTTAATGTTGACCCTATAACACAATCTGAAGTTATTTTGGCTGTTTCTAAACTCAAACTACATAAATCCCCAGGGGTAGATGAAATTACTACGGAAATGCTTAGAGATGGGAATGTTTCGGCTACCACTTGGATGACTGAAATTCTGAATATCTTTTATGATAAAGGCATGGTTCCTAAGGATTTTACCAGAGCTATTGTTATCCATATTTTCTAAAAAGGTGATCGCAGATCTTGTGATAACTATAGGGGTATCAGCCTACTCTCTGTTCCAGGTAAAGTTCTTTACATGATTGTGCTTAATAGAATTAAGAATCTGGTTGACAGTAAATTGCGTGATGAGCAATGTGGATTCAGAAGTGGTAGGGGATGTGTGGATCAAATATTTTCACTTAGGCAGATTCTTGAGAAATGTTTAGAGTTTCAGAAACCTTTGGTTGCTAGCTTTGTTGATTTCAAAAAGGCTTTCGACTCTGTTGATCGTCATAATTTGTGGTTGATTGTGAAATCATATGGTATACCAGACAAGTTAGTCAACATTATGAAAGCTCTCTATAATAACACTGAGTCGTGTGTGAGAGTTGGTAAGGCTTGTAGCAATTGGTTTAGCATTACTTCTGGTGTTCGACAAGGGTGCATTTTGTCTCCTTTTCTCTTTAGCTTATTTATTGATTATGTTATGCGAAATTCACTTCAAGGGAAAGCTTTTGGCCTTAAATGGGCTGGAGATACGAAAATTTCTGATTTAGATTATGCTGATGATTTAGCCCTTTTGGCAAATGATGTTGATGAGATGAACTCTTTCATTCGAGCTCTTGATGAGACTGGTAGTAGAGTAGGTTTGGTTATAAACAGAGAGAAAACTAAAGTGATGAAAACTGGTCAGGCAGGCTGTGATTCAGTTAATCTGAATGGTTGCAGTCTTGAGCAGGTGTCACAGTTTAATTATCTTGGGAGCTATGTAACAGATAATGGCGAGGTGCGGCATGAGATTAACAGACGAATAGGGATTGCTGCCGGGACTTTTAAGAATCTGTGGAGAGTGTGGAGAAATAGGCGTATACACCTAAAGACTAAAATTAGACTGTAAAATAGTTTGGTCCTTTCTAGGGTTAGTTATGGTAGTGAAACTTGGTCACTTTGTAAACAAGATAACAGGAAACTAGATGCTTTTGATTCCAGATGCTTACGCAGTGTCTTGGGCATTAGGTGGTTCAACTTTGTAACTAATGATGAGGTTAGGCAAAGGAGTTTGCAACCGCCTTTAAGCAGCATATTGAGCAGAGAGAGACTAGTTGGTTTGGCCATGTTGCCCGTATGAATAATTATAGACTGCAGAATATCGTTATGAACAGTGTGCCTAAAGGCCTCAGAAAGAAGGGGAGACCTAGGATGCGGTGGGCAGACAATGTCAAACAGGACCTTGTTAGAATTGGTGTGCAGTGGCCAGATGCAGTAGTTGTAACTCAGGATAGACTTGCCTGGAGAACTAAATTGCACGGTCTGGTTGGACCTCCGTAGCCCATGTCTGCTTGAGGATGTTGATGATGATGATGATGATGAGGCTATGACATTTCTTCGAAAAGGAATATTATGATTTTAATTAAAATTCTTTTTTGGCATACTCACTGATTCTATCGTAAGCATTGTTCTCTTTATGTCAAATTACTGATTAAAGTTGAGATTGCATCTTTTAATTTTTATCAGGTGTTAGCAGCTTATCTACATGTTAAGCCGTGGTACACTGTGTGTAGAAAACCCATACCCTGTGCACCTTAAAGAACACGTTGAATGGCCTTCACAAGAGGCTACCATTTGTATGCTAAATACTGTCCATTGGGTCCCTTTTCTAACCTTCTCTGAGACCTCAAGGTCCTCGTGACCAGGCTATTTAACCCATTGTGTTAAACAAAATGACGCTCAGAGGTAAAAACAACCAACAAAGCATTATGTTCTTAAATTATGAATATCAATCTAATGCATAAATTTATGCTTATGACGCAACAGATATTTTTATCAGTTAGTTTACAGTTAATGAATATTAACTAATCTCTCAATAGAGGAGTGATGCACAGGGTGTAATCAATATATAGTTTCACCCATTTGTTTACTGTAGACTATTTACTAGCAAAAATTACCACTGTAATAATTTATTTTTATAGAAATTTGATTTCGTCTTTAATGTTATTTATTTTCACTTATATATTTTAAAATTTAAAAGATTCTTTATTTGTGTCCTACCCAGGCAAGTATATTCGTATTTCTAGAGGACATTAGAATAGAATTCATTTCGCCATTATTATTTTAATGTAAAGGTTTTAATAATTAATTGACGCGTTTTTAACTGGAGCTTAATATGTTTTCAACTATTAGGTGTTACAAGCACGTATCTTAAGGGTACAATAATCATGAATTTAGTTGGGAAGTACAAAAATTTAATCGTTCCTGAGGAATAAGGGATGCTCAATTTGAAAAGGAGTGAAGTTTTTATTTTCCGTCTTTAGCACCCTCTAACAGTGACAACTGAAACGAGTGGATGATTGTGTAAATCCAAATAGTAATATTTCGTTAATACCTATAAAACAGAAATATAATTTTTGATTAATATGTTTGAAAAGTTGCAGTTACCACCCCCTGTGACCAAAGGATAAAATACTTTTGGCAATGTAAATATTTTCTCCCTCATAGTTCACCACCAAAATTTTAAATTTCTTTCTTAAATAACCGTTTGTAATAGCTGTTGTAAATGCTAAAAAGGTAGGAATTTTCTACCTTTTCCTACCGTTAGAAAGACCTTTAAGGATACTGGAATTTCAGAAACTGACAATAGTCCTATTTCTTCAATATCTATCCAAACTAAACCATATTCATTTAATTTGAAGAACAAAAATTTGAATGTCAACAGCGTTACAGACAGACGACAAAGAAAAAATATTTACCCAAAAAACAATTAAAAGTGTAAACCTCAAAACAAAGCATTGCAAAGAATTGTTGTAGCGATATTTGCAAATCACATATATGCACTGAGAATTTTTTTCTATGCTTAAATGGATTCTCTCTAAGAAGAGAAATAATTTAGATTCAAAGTTATTGGAAGACATTTTGCTTATAATGAAGAATAAAACAAACTAACATTGATTGCGTTATGTCAATATTTTTGAATAAATGGCGTTTTCTTTTTTAATTTTTTTTGATTATGCGTTATGACGATAATTTTTCTGAAGAGAATTTTAATTTTTTTAAACTTCCTCGAGTCATTTTAGAACTTGTTTCAAAATTATTAATATGTGCACAAAACGTTTTATAGTACTAAAAGTTATGAACTCTTACTTATGTTCAGAATTTTTTTTTAAATGTTCCATTTTTTTCCTGAAGAATTCTTAGAAATTGGTGTAAATTTTTTCAATCAGGGATGCATCCAGGGGGTGGAGGGTTCGCTCCCCTTCCACCGGAAAATCAGGTCATCTTATGCGAAATCTTAAACTTTTCTACCTGCTTTGAAATTCAAACAGGTGTTTTTGCATAATTTTATTTTAACCCCATATTTTTATGCCTGAACATTAAAAGTCGATATATAAAAAATAAAAACTATTAAATTTCATTCCATATAGACTGTCATTTAGCCTTTCCTGTAGGGTGGAATATTTTAGTAATTGGGAAATCCTACTTAAGTGTCATTTTGATTCTTTATTTTTTATATATTCTCTCTCCTCCCCTCGAAACAAGATTTTTGAACCCTCTTCGATACTAAATTACTATTTTCGGGGTTGCCCCGAAACTAACTCGTGGTGCGTCTTTAGTAGTTTAGTTGTATGACTTAGATACATTATTATAATATATACAGTGGTGTTATCCTATTATTGCATTTATATATATTAAACTTCAGCTATTTGACTCTGTGCTATTTATTTCTAAAAAGGTTCTAATTATTTTAAATAAATCAGTAATATTTTCATATCATCGTAATATATATTTTGAATTTTAAAGCGTTTTAAAAATATATTTTCTGGTCAAATTTTATTAGATTGGAATTAATAATGCTTTCAAACAATTTATTTCTTTTTTGACTTCCTTTTGTTCGAAACTTGTCCACATAATAATAATTAATAATATTCTAACATTGCATTTCATTAAACATTATTTATTTTGTGGGTTCACACAATCCATTCCTCGACTAATATGATAAAGGATTTCTTCAAACAATTTCGGGAAATGTGAAAACTTTGTAGTCGGAAACGAATTCCTCGTAAGAAATAATTTAAATGGAGGATGTGTTCCAGATTCCTGAACTAAATAACATCATTTTGTTTTATTAATACTCTAAAAATACTTGCTACTTTTATTAGAAAATAATATGCTAATTATTTACATTTTCACACATGTAACTTATTTTTAGACGAAAGGAATAATGACAACGATAGAACCAAAAAAAATGGCAAAATACAGTTTCGTTTTAATACATGACACATATTGATGATTGTAGGGTAATGAAGATAGAACATCAGAATCTGACTGTTGTAAGTTGTTGTTGGATAATGAAGATAATATCTATATATATATAGATAACATTATGTTTACATGTAAGTATATCCTGCACACGATAAGTTACAATGTTGTTGAATAATTTGCATATGCCTACATTGTCATCGGTTAGCGACAATAAAATTGCTCTTTTATTGTTTACAAATTTATTTCACGTTATAGATGTTTAACAAAAATAATTGAATAGGAGAACGTAAAAATCCTTTTTGGAAATCTTTAAATAAGAACCAGGATATTCAAGATAGGTGACATAAGAAATGCATCTAAAATGTCTTCCTATATAATAAACACAATAATAAGTTCAGAGAGAGATGTGCTATTCAGAGAGATCAGAGAATTCAGGATCAGAGAGAAGTAGTGGAAAAATCGTGTTACACTGAGCAGCCATCGAAAACCATTCCTAATTTAAAAATCGTGTTGGTAGAAGTAATGTTATTCAGTCACTTGGTGTAGTATACTTTGCATAATTGTTTATAAATCAACGTTTTTTATTTATTTTCTTTTTTCATATCTTAACCGAGAATTTTTTCATTTATGTTCATTTATAATGTATCAATAAAAATAACGGTAATAAAAGAAACCGTAATAGGGTCCTCTTTGTACGGTTTACAATAGATACACATCAATTACCTAAAGTATTACAAGCAATTGAATATTTCAGCTGATTTTAATTTCAGCTGATTTAATATTTAATCGGTTTCGAATCCATATAACCAAAAGTAACGGGTCGAGACATCTTCCGATACATTCAACGTGTAATTCTCCCCGAATGAAATCGGAAAACAATAGTTTGAGATATGTGGCTGTATTAGAACACAAGTTAAAAAATTTCAACTTTTAGAGGGTTCGACCCAGTTGCTCGCCTATGTAACGGGTTCTATACCTTGCATGATTGAATTAACGGAACGAATTTGGGTGGTATAACGCTATATTGGCGAAAAAAGACGAACGGTTCGGAAATATTAGATATTAACTCATTTTATACAGCATGAAATCTGTTTCGAACCTATAAAACAAAAAGTAAAGGGTCATGACCCACTCCGATACATTCAACGTGTATTTTTTCCCGAATGTAATCGGAAAACATTAGTTTAAGATCTGTGGCTTTATTAGAACACGAGATCTATACACTGAAAGAGAAATTTAAAGTTATTTTTATCTCACCTTAACCTCTCCTTCTGGTCTCTTGCAAGCTTAAAATATATAGGTTATAACGCTGGAATTCCTGCGTGAGAACATCAAGAGAATAATTTTAACGTAACGTGCTCACGTTCGACGTTCCTACAGAGAGAAAATGACTAGTAGGATTTTTTTGAAGAAATTAGGTTTATTGAGAAACGCAGGGCCAACAATATCAAAGAGCCCCGTGATAGCAGGCATGGGGCAAAGACCTGTTCCTCCACTGCTACAGGTTGAAGTAATCCGTGTTGGTAGGAACTTCAAGCACCACAGTTTTTAAGAAGGCATTCCGTGTCTCTGTTCACTTAGGGCTGGCAAACCACAAACAAACAGAAAACAGAGCGGCAAATTCTCATTCAACAGATGTCCACCTCTGCAGCAAGTCCAGAATCCATAATCAAGCTCAAAGCCGTAAACCAGTCCACTGGTCATAGGCGTAAATGGTCATCACGAAGACCCTGTGAAGTTGACCATTCCTCAACAGGGCCGGAAAAAAGAAAAAAAATGTGGCCATAGATGACCAGATCAGTAGGGTACACCGGTCTGACAGCCCTCCACTTCTGTTTCCTCCGAAAAGAGAATATTTCTTTTGAAAAAAACTTTTTGAAAGGTACTAACGGCATGCTCCAAGGGAAGGCGGGGTCGGACATTTTGTGCTAGACCCGGACGGTTCTATGCATCATCACTGGAGATTGGTACATAGCTATCCTTCCAGTTTATGTATAGGCAACATTTAGAGACCAGATGCATTAGTGGAGAAAATTTGCAATGCAGGCCAATTTGTGATCCGAACCTGGTAACATCAGAATCACATAGGTAGGATAGTATCAATAGCTGTAGTGATGATAATCCAACATACGGTACTGAAAGCGTGAAAATATCGTTGATGAAATTTCGTTTTTCTTCAACATTGAACGTATCATTAAGATACATCCGTGATATATAGTCTTCGACTCCTGTCCGTTTTGGGTTAGTGATTGAACGAAAGACAAATATTTCTATTAAATTAATATATATATATTTTGTGGTAATTGTATCTGAAAATACCAATTAATGGATAATTCAGAAATGGAACAGTTATACAGGTAACTCTTATTTAATGCGGGAGATGAGTTTCAGGGAGATCATCGTTAAACGTATTTCCGCGTAAACGAGGGGATTTTTTATTTGTTTGTATTTTCGCATATCTTATTGATCTTTTTTCCTTTTCTTGGTTTCGTTATAGATGTTTTATTTCAACAAAAATAATTATAATTATCAATATTTATTTAATGATTACATCAATACATAATTATGTACGTAAACATGTACATATATAAATAAATAAATAAATATCCCCTCAAGCAACTGCTTGCCACAGAGGTCTGACAGGAGCCTGTCAGTTTATATGCCACACTAGGAGATCTGAGAGGATGGCAGGACCTCAGCAGAAAAACGACACACACATCCATGTCTAAATCCGGGACTCGAACCCAGGTCCCTTAGATCAGTAGCCAAGCGTGCTAACCACTCGGCCACTGGTCGGCATGTACATATATGTGATCGATTAATTAATTTTACAGTTTATTTCTTAATAAGAAACGAAACTAGCTGGTTTGCATTGCTGGGCTCTGTTTTGTGCCTAATATTTATTTGTATTATTCCATTAACTGGTCACAACATCGTCTTATGGCATCCGGTCACGAAATATCAGTATCATGCTCCTTCAACAAATCCATGGGTTTATTGCACAGTGAAAGGGCTTCAGCTAAAATTAAATACCAACACTATTTCTGAATGAGTCTGCGAGGGACCAGAGTCCTCGTAGGAATATTCAAGTTGGAGATTTGTTACGCAACGCAACCAACACTATTTCTGGTTCAAATTCTTGTCGTTCTTTAAAAGCAGCGTTGAATTCTAAATCCTAAAGTTCGTCGTTAGTGAATGGCTCACTGTGCAGTTTAATAACTTCGTCCATCTTTCAAAGTTACGCTTTCGTATCCTGCTCCAATTTGATATTTCGCTGGTGTTAATTAAAAATGCAACTTAAATTCTTGTAAATAAAGTATTTAGAGGGATAAATCCAAGCATGATTTACGTGAATTATACAGTAGTGATTTGGAGAACTCAATTGCACAGTGTGGTTGGACCTCCGTAGCCCATGGCTGCTTGATGATGATCGTGTTGTTGTTGATGATGATAATGATTAATAAACTAAAACATTGCAGTAGTCTAGTAAGTAGGAATTAAAGTTCCATTTAGGAATCACCGAAGTAATTTTCAGTAAAATGAACCTAGAAATGAAAGGAAAGAGGAAAAGTGTGTGAAGTGCCATGAAACGATTGGTAAAAAAGGGCGATAATGTAATCTATGTGTCACGGATAATGCATCTTATAATGCTATTGCTTCTGGCAATAGTATGATTCAAATGTATACAACGTGAGAGATATCCATTTCAGTTCGTTACAGGAGCTGTTGTCCCCTTTGAGAATGCCAGTAACCGGTAGAGAATCGAAAAATAAATCATAAACATATAGTATACACTGCCAATTTGTTATATACACCACTCCTCGAACATATAAGGTTCATTCAACCAGTAATAAACCACGTAACGGCGGTGGGCCGTATAAATAAGAGAGATCAGCTTTTTGAGTATCAGTTAGAGTTGGATTCAATTTTCGGGAGCAGGAAGG
Organism: Ryuthela nishihirai; assembly: GCA_038380435.1. Taxonomy (NCBI): domain Eukaryota; kingdom Metazoa; phylum Arthropoda; class Arachnida; order Araneae; family Heptathelidae; genus Ryuthela; species Ryuthela nishihirai. Next base: position 4,111,530 of record JAWZYU010000038.1, read on the forward strand.
TGCCATCCAGTGGTGAGCGCGTCGCTAGTACAACGTAAAGTGGCGGGGTAGAACGCAGTGCAGGGAGCTTTCCAAGTGAAAGTGTGAAAGTATCGACTTACGAAATATTTTAAAGGAGAGCTAGAGCAAGACCTTTCAACTCTAAGAACCGACAACTTCCCTCAGCAGACAATAGTAGAGATCTTCATCCTGTTGGTATGATAGAGCCTTTCACCCCAAATGAAACTTCTCAGCCAGCCATGCTTGTGAGAGAGCTGTCCAGAATCGCCGTCATTATTGGGGCCGCCGCTGATAGCCATCCTTTCTGACACTTGCGTTTTCTCACAATTCCCCTCCCCCAATCTTTTTTTTTGTATGTGTGAATTTCGACAACCTAATAGACGGCATACCCAATAAGGGAAGTGGGATAGCTTCTAGCACTCGGAAGCTCGATCTCTCCAAGTAGATAAAGTCCCACTTCTTCTATTTGGTATGCTAAATTTATAAAACGACAAAAGCATAATTAGTATTTTGTCGTTTCTTAAATTTGAAGCAGTTTGCAGCTCGATAATTTAGTGCCTAAATTAAACCCCCAGAAGAAGCTGTTAGCCAGAGTCTAGTGAACTATCCACTCTTGTAGTCAACAACCCCGAGAACTATTCACCATTTTCACCAACTCAGCTGCACCTGGACAATGTTTCAAAGTGCACGTTAGTGTTCAAATCAAAAACGGATTCCTTGGCAGTGAGCAACCCTGCCAAAAGTGATATAGTCGGTGAGGACCAATTTTAAAATCTGCCATATCTTGCTCACCACCATTAACTGGAGAATTAATGTGATATTGTAAGAATAACAGTTTGGTTAACAGTTAGTATTAAGAGAGCTTAGTTTAGTTTAGTTTACACTTCACAAAAATTGGGAGTTCCTTGCACAGACTTTCCCATAGAATTTATGTTTTCCTTTTTTTTTTTTTGAAAATTCTTGATGTTCAGTATTTTTTTTTCCTCTTAGATTTTAAGAGATTTTTTTTTTTGTTTCGTCTTCCTCCTAAACTTTAGGATTTAATTCTTTTGTTTATTTTGTTTTTGTTTATTTAATTTTGATTTATGTCTTTTTTTTTTTGGTATAAATATATATATTTTTTATTATTTTTTTTTTGGCTTTCTTTAATTTTTTTTTATAACCCTTTTTTTTTATTATATTTTTTTTGTTATTTTGTTAATTTTTTTTTCTTTCTTTTTTTTTGTTTTTTAGAAATTTTTTTTTTATTTTTTTTTTTTATTTTTAATTTTTTTTTTTTATTTTTTTATTTTTTTTTTTAAGATTTTTTTTTAATTATTTTTTTTTCTTATTTTTATTAATGAAAAAAAAAATTTTTTTTCTTTTTTTCTTTCTTTTTTTTATATTACGTTTTTTTTTTTGTTGTTCTGTGTTACAATTTATTCCATATCTCTGTTTCTTTGATGAATTCCAATAGGAAGGCAAATATTTTTGTTTGAATTGAGATTGTAGGGTGATTTAAAATTAAGTTCAGAGTAAATTCGTTAATATTTATGTTTCTAAGTTTTTCAAAGAATTTTTCTCGTTGTGAGTCATATTTTGCACAATTTAATATAAGGTGTGAGGAATTTTCAGTAATATTGCATTTTGTACATTTGGGTGAGGTACTTAATTTGAGTAAGAATTTTGATTTATTTAAAAGAATTGTATCTGTTCTTAGCCGAAATATGATTTTGGATTCATGTCTGGAAAATGGTAATTGTAGGAAGGTATTAATTTTGTTGGAAAGTTCAAATCTGAAATTTGGTTTGAAGATAGAGTGAAATTGAACATGTTTTTCTAAAATTTTGAATTCTAATTGTTTTATTTCTTTTTTAACATGTATATAAAAATTGTGTGTTGGCGAGATGTTATCATAATCATGTGCTGATTTTGCTATGTTATCTACATATTCATTTTCTTTAAATCCAGAGTGTCCTGGTATCCAACAAAGTTGAATATGGTTATTTTTTTCATTTAGGTTTTCATTATAAAGTTTTAGGAGTGTATGTGTGTAGTATGGATATGTGGTGTATGTGTTGTCTTGTATTAATGTGTGTATAGCACTTTTAGAATCAATGAATATAACTATTGATTGATTTGTTAAATTGTCTAATGTCCAGTTAAGTGCGGCAAATATTGCATAAATTTCAGCATGCAATATCTGAGTAAAATCAGGCAATTTGTATGCTAATGATATGTTGTGTGATGGAATATATACAGCAGCACTGGATGACCCAGAATCTTTTATGTAGGACCCATCTGTGTAGATTTCCAAACAATTGTTAAATTTTTCAGATTTAAAATTAATGAATAATTGATATAGAGCTTCATTAGAAATTTCATTTTTTGAATTTAAATGTGGAATCTCTGTATAAACTACTGGGAGTTTGTAACACCATACTGCTACAGATTCAGTAATGTCTCCTCGCAGTTCATCTTTAGTTAGTTTATTAAAGAATTCTTTTAATAATTCATTTTCTTCGATTTTTTTATAGAATATGAGTCTTTTAAAGTTTAGATAAAATGGGTGGTCTGGTAGTTTATAGTGGAGTCTTGTGTAATATTTTAAGATTAAAATTGAATGCCTAATTTCAAATGGAGGAATGGCTGTTTCAGCCAGAAGAGCTAATGTTGGACAAAATTTTGGTAAGCCTAAAGCAATTTTTAAACATTTGTTTTGAATAACATTTAATTTCTTTAAGTTAGTTAAATTAGGTTTGTCTATAAGGTCTAAGCCATATTCCATTTTTGATCTGATTAAATTTAAGTAGAGTGTAATTAAGGTTTTTTGATCAGTACCTTCTTTTTTGAATGCAAAGTATTTCAAAATGTTTAGGAGTTTTGAACCAGAATTGTAAGCTTTCTCCAGATGAGAGTTCCATATTAATTTTGAGTCTAAGTTAAATCCCAATAATTTACATTTGTTGACTTGATTAATAGGTTGCGAGTTAATTTTTAAGAGAAATTTTGGATTATAATTTCTACGTCTATAGAAGTAAATACAAAAAGTTTTATCTGTGTTAATTGTTAAATTCCATTTGTTACAATAATCTATTAGTTTGTCTAATTGTTGTTGTGTTTTTTCTTGTAGAGTATATTCATTTTTGTCTGATACCCAGAAGGTAAGGTCATCAGCATAGCTTGTAAAGTTAAATTTTTTATCAAAAATCTTTTTGATGTCATGTAAGTATAAATTAAAAAGAACAGGGGATAAGGTAGATCCTTGTGATAATCCTTGTGTAATGTTATAAGACTTAGAGTAGGTTGAGTTTAATTTAACCTTTAATTTTCTGTTTCTCAAAAATTTTGCTAGGAATTCTATTAATTTATAGTCTAATTTAGCTTTACACAGTTTGAGTAGTAAATGTTCTATGGAAACTGTATCAAAAGCCTGTGATAGGTCTATTGACACAGCTAGTACTGTTTTTTTCTTTTTATTGGCAGAGTAAATATCATTTAAGAGTAGTGAGATGCATTCTTTAGAAGATCTGTTTTTTCTGAAGCCAAAGAAGTTTTTTGGTAATAATTTTTTCTCTTCAATTTGCCAATTCAGTCTAATAAGAAGCATTTTTTCAAATAATTTTAAGGAGTTGGATAATAGAGAGATTGGTCTATAAGAGGTTATTTCTGTAGGGATTTTATTGGGTTTTTGGATAAAAATTATTAAAATTTCTTCCCACTCTGGTGGTATGTCTAGTGTGTTCCATATATGATTAAAGATAGATAATAATTTTTCTTTCCATGCTTCTGGAAGATTTTTGAAAAGTTTGTTAGAGATCAAGTCTGCACCAGGGGCAGATTTAAGATTAAGTCTTTTTATTGCTCTATTTAGTTCCAATAAGGAAAATGGTAAGTTAACTGTAGTGTCGATTGATCTTAATTTGTTTAACTGTGTGTTATAAAAGGATTTTTGTCTAGAATCTAAGCTAGGTGCAGTTTGAACTATTTTTAAGTTTTGGGCAAATCTTTCAGCTGTTTGACTAATGGTAATGTTATGTTGTAAGGCATATTGGGCTATTGGAAAAGTTTGTTGCTTTTCTTGGACAATACTTTTAAAAATCCTCCAGATGTTTTTTCCTGGAGTAGAGGTTGTTAATTCTGATGTAAATTCTTTCCAATTATCACGAGAGGCAGTTTTTAATTTTCTTCTTACTTCTGCTTTAATTTTTTTAAAATTGTTGATGTCTTGGAAGGTTCTGGTCCTTTTAGCTTTTTGTTCTGCTTTTTTTCTGATAGCTGTTAATCTATTCATATACCATATATTTTTTTTTAATTTTGGAATTTTGTTTATAATTGTTTTAAATACTGATTTAGTTTGTTCCTTAATTGATTCAAAGAATTCATTATATTTTAGATTGTTAGAGGGAGGAGTATTGTTAAGGATTTTTTCGAAGGAGTACCAATCGTTTAAATAAATTTTTTGTTGGTATTTTACTTGTAGTTGTGAAGTCAAAAGTATGGGGTGGTGGTCACTGCCCCTAGTATCTGGGAGCAGTGACCATTTGAATTTGTCAATTAAATCAGTTGAGATTAAAGTTAAATCAATAATTGATTGATTATAGGCTGGGTTTTCGTGAGTAGTTTCTTTACTATTTAGTAAGATCAGATTTGATTTTGTTATAAAATTACTCAATTGGACACCTGCTGGGTTGGTAGTGTAGGAGTGCCAAAGGGCATGATGGGAGTTAAAATCTCCCAGAATAATAATAGGTTCTGTTAATTGTTTAAGAATATCATTATAGAAATCTTCTCTGATAACCAAACCAGGATTGTAAACATTTAATATGGTGTATGACACATTGTTAATTAATATTTTTACAGCTAAAAGTTCTAATAAAGGGGTATTGTAATTAATTGGAATTATTTTGTGGTGTATATTTTTGTTAATAATGAAACCTATGCCATTATTACTGTTTGTAGAAAAATGATAATATGATATAAAGTTAGAAAAGTTAATATGCTTTTTAGTTTTTATCTCTTGTAATGCAAAAATATTTACCTTCATATATTTAGCCATTAGTACAATTTCTTCCTTTTTCGAAATTATCCCCCTGCAGTTCCACTGTAGGAGGTTTAACTTATTAGGACTTGAATTGTAGAAGAATGTCCATGATTAGTATGTAGGTCTCTTCCGAAGGGCAGATGAATTTCAAGAGGTGAAGCACCAAGTCTATCAGTAGGTTTATAGTGACATTTTCATCTTTTAATTGCCTGGCGATTGAGTTGGAGGACAAAGCATGTTTGATTTTTTTCGTCTGAACGCTTTTGGAGTTTAGTCCTTTTTTTGTAATATTTGCGTAGCTAGGTTTGCTAGGAATGTTACTTTGCAAAATTTGTTTTTCAATAGGAGACAGTTTTTTTGATGTGCTTGGGCTGGACAATTGTATATCACTTTCATCAGATTCTGCTAGTTTGTTTCTTTCAGTTATTTGTTTATTTTTATACGATAAGCTAAATAAGTCCATTCCATGAAGTACAGGGAATTTTTTAGTAGCTTGTCTAGATCTCTCATCATCAGGTTCATTTTCAGAGAGATCTTGTCTATGATCAACGTAACGGTTATTGAAGCCGTTCGGATTGAAATTCGAGTTTGTGCGAACCTGAGGGAGGACGTTTTTTTCTCTAGTTTGGTTTTGCTCCTGTTTTGCTAACGCAAATGCGCTTGTCCAACTGCATTGTTGGCGTCTTTGAATTTGCATAGCCTTGCAGGCAATTTTTTTTATTGGACAAGCATAATAGGTTGCCGGGTGGTCCATGCTACAGTTTGGGCATTTGAAATCGGAAATTTTGCATGTTTTGTGCGAATGGGAATCACTGCATCTTTTGCATCGAATGCGGCTCCTACAGCCTACTGCAGAGTGGCCCCAGCGCCAACAATTGCTGCAAAGAATGGGGGATCCGAAATGTTCTTTGACAAAAAAATGGCTAAAACCTATATTGACCTCACTGGGTAACTTTTTATCAGAACAGTAAATAACTACATTTTCGGTGGGAGTTTTGAGAAAGCCATCTTTGGAATTGTTAGGCTGGAATCTCATCATGCGTCGTACTTTAAAGACGCTGTAGCTTTTTAGGGATTGAAGTAAGTATTCATCCGAGTATTTGGTGTTTACATTAATCAGTAAACCCATGCAACTATTTTCATTAGGAATTCGATAGGTTACATCTACTCCCAAGATATTATTAATACTTTTTAAAGTTTCTAAATCAGAGTCACATTTAGGGAAAAGTATCACATCTCCTTTGCGAGTGAACCTACCTTTGATGTCTTTATTTAGTAGGTTGAAGAAGAAATCTGTCACTTTATCATCATCCAAATCGCTTAATTTTGAGGTTTCGCTGTAAATGATGATTACAAGATCATTTTTCTTGGCTTTAGAAGTAGCAGTAGCACGAACTATTTCGTCCTCGGAGGCAGAATCTGCATCTGTGATGTATCCCTCCGCGATACATTCAGGGTCTTGTGGATGGACGTCGTTAAGTTCGTTTTTCTTGGCTTGAGATGTTGCATTCTTCAAGTTAGGAGTAGTATCATTAGTTTGAGTTTCTTGATCACTGATTTCACCTGCTTCTAAAAGTTCATTTAATTCATCTTCGGAGTTTGGGGTGTATAGCGAAGCCATCTGTGCCTTTTCCACGTGTTTCGCCATTTTTTTTAGCTGGCACTTTTCCGAACTTTTAATTGGTATTCCGCTAGTTTTCTTCATTTTATTGTTCGCGTTCGTTGGTTTTTTCTTTGCACCCATTGTGGAAAAAGTTGGATCTAATAAATCTCCAAATCAATAAGCTTTCATCAACTTAACTAAAAAAAAAACTTACAAACTGATGAGCCCGATCTTGGACTAGTACCTCTCACTAGCTTCATCGAGAGACTCTTCTGCTCAGCTCGCTTAAAGAAGACTTGAGTTGAAGTCTTGAAAAAGGCTAATAAATTCAGTTGTCTTATGTTTAAACCCTTTTGCCACTCTTGCTTAGTAATTCTAAAGCATATTCCATTTACTTACCTAGTGAAAGAGTGTTTGTAGAGTTACGTGGCTGCTATCTAAAAGTAGGTTTGGAGAGGCCATTAGTTTAACACTGCATTGCCACTTAGCACTGTGAGCTTCAGAAGCTCTAATATCTTGGAGAGGAGAGCCTTTAGGGAAAAGAGGGATTAAACTAGTGTCTCTATCATTTCTGAGAGTCAGTCAAATAGTCCGTTTCTGCTACTCTCACCAGTTAGTTGGTATGCTCGTGGCTAACTGACTGTCCATTTAGAAATTAGTATTTCAATCATATCAGATTTAGTACATAGCCTTAGTGCCACTCTTCATTGAATTATTTTATTTTATCATTGGTGCCCAGGTTAACTTGTGGGATGTAATTGTGGGTGGGAAGGAAGGAACTTCAGTCACAGTCACCACAGTTACCTATTTTCAGGCAGGTCCTATATGGTAATCATAAATTCTTGTCGCACCATACATGGTAAACACAACGCAAAACCATCGTCAATCGCATTCCGGCCAACAGAACATCAATATCCTAACCTATGGTGGTACGGGGTAACAGGGGTGTACACGGCAATAGCATGGTACTTCCTCAAATGATCTTTTATGAAGTCTAGGAAGGAAATGGATATTATGATTTATCGGAGAGTTTCTATAAAATTGTGAAGAAGTAGTTGAAGCTGAAGATACTTGCAACAATTTAATAGGATATCAGTTATTGGATTAAAGGGGGTTGAAAACAGGGCTCTTTTACACATTAAAAATGTGTCACACTCCATTACGATAATGGAAAGTCATATTCTGCCACACAGACACCATTTCTTTTATTTCTGCAGTGATTGGGTTCCTCTGATCTCAAGGCACCACGACAGCTACTATTTTTTTTCAACCTCGTGATCACAAAGAAAAATATCCCCATTTCAAACTCAGTATTGCATTCAGGCATTAACTTCATATAGCGATGTGGGAACAATTACATGTGGATTTGTCTCCATTTGAAACACAAAATTGCTTTCATTAACTGAGAGTGAAGTGGACCTCATATCTTTCAAAGAATGTCATCAGGCCATAGCATCGCCCTAAGAACTGTGGCTTCAAGAGAACCCGTTTTTCCCTATCTGAATAGAGTGTGCTTGCTGAAATATGTGCTGGAACATTCTAAAGGGGTTTCTGGACACCTTTAAGTTAAGCTGACGAATGTCATAATGAGCACTTTCGACTCCTCTTCCATTTCCCTGAGACTTCTCGTTATAGCCTGGAGGATTTCTATTACACTAGAGACTGAACTAATGGTCTGCCGGTCCGTGGTCTGTCACAGGTGCAGCCTCATTCCTAATCAAATCTTGACGTGTGCATGGTTCATGACGAATCACGTACAGATGACAAATCATTTTCAAAGAAGACTAAGCATTGCTGCAGTGGGTACAGTACAGCTTCATTAATTCAATTATCTACTTGATTGTCAAGTATGAGGAACTGGATCATACTTTTTTATCTTACTTCTCTTATCACATGGACATGTAAAAATGATGTTCTTAGCTCCCTCGGGTTCACTGTTAGGATCTTTCAATACTTGTTCATCTGCGGTAAATTTTCTGTGCAAGTTTAATTCTTTCTGACCTTCCAATACTGAGATTTTCAATGGCAAAGTTTCTAAGCTTTTCTATGCTGTTTGAGAGTGGGTATAACTACAACATGCTGGTTCAATTCAGAAATTTTACTAGAGTTTCTCTGCGAGAACAAACAAAATATTCTAAATTGAATGAAGTTTTCAAACATTGTAAATTATTTATTTCTAACTATCTGCTGCAGTACGTACGTCCCTTGCTTAGATGTTCTATCAGAGTTATGGTTGTGTCTCATACAAGAATAGAAAAGCTTACACTAGTGCAGTGGTTCACAACGCTTTTTGTTCCGTGAAATCCTTTCAACCAAAAAAAAAAAAATTTACCATCTCCCAGGGTAGTAATGACTAAAAATACTCGAGTATAAAATTTACATTATAAAATTTTACTACTCATAGCTCGGAGTCTAAATATAAAAACTCTAATTATAAATCAATTTATCTGCAACACTTCATATTAAATTTCTTTATTGGACAAATATTTTTGAAAATATTATATTCAGTTATCAATAGCATTTATAATGAAATAAGTTACAACTTGGAAGATGTTTAACGTAATATAATAATCATATATAAACTCAATTTCCACGTTAGACGTTTTCATTTGAACAAAGGTTTGTTCTGCAGACGTTTGTGATAGTTTCGAATCGCTGCACAAAGAAACTTATAATGCTTCAAAACATGTACATGCTGGTTGTCGCGAGAAAAATATATTTGAAACATAATTGGAAAATTCCCATTGCTTAAGGCGCCATTACAGAATTTTTTAGCGCGAAACCCTTGGACCGTGGTCGCGAACCACAAAATGGGTACCACTGCACTAGGCCATTTCACTTGGCTTTGAAAATACGTAAAATAACGACTACACTAGATAGGGCTATCACTACACCAGACAGGGAACTAGTTACGTAATTTCTTAGTAGATTTTAACCAATATTAAGCACTATGAATTTCTAGACATCACTGTTTCTACTCCTAAGAACCATTTAGTTTAAAATTAGACAAGATTGGTTAGCAAGCACAATAGGAGAATTAATCAACAAAAGTGAGATATAAATATGAAGCGCGAAAACAATTATGTAAGAGCAAAATATATAGTTACTCATTGGCAGGAGAGTATGTACGGGGTAGTTTCGGGAGTTCAAACCTCCTCTCTCAGAATTTTACAAATATGCTTGTAAAATATAACTTCATTTTCATTTTTCAGCAAGGGAATTTGAACTGGTTCTCTCACCTTTCTGCAACTAATCGTCGCCTGGTACAAGAGTTTTAAAGGACATGTTTGGAGTGAAATGTTGGATTTGCATCGAGATATACCACTTGGATTACTACTAGGGGCAACTTTTCAGAGCCCTACCATTTCTGCATCATACTTTAAATTATCGGGATCCCCTAGCAACCTTCAGTCAATCACTTACAACCGTCTCTAGATATTCGATGTGCCGTCCATTGAATTCATTCAAATGATCTGTAAACGAAATCATGTCATACCCATCTGATCATCTGTTTCTGTCATGACTCTCACAATACTCCATCCATTACTTCTTGGTATGGGGAAAATCTGAATATCAATCAGCGAGTAAATCGGAATTTTTATTTAAAAAAAAAATATTTTTTCAGTAGTTAAAAAAAGTTGTGAAGTAACGACCAAAGTTCGCTAGTGCAATTATTTTCTTATCTGTCTATTGCCATGTACTTGTGAGCTGCGTATTTGACAAAAGAATCGTTTCATCATATTTCATTAGACTTGTGTCCAATGGTCTACAATTGTGTATCAAATGAAAGCGTGTAAAGCGTGGACTGTCAATGGCTATAAATAATGTCCCCCATTATATAAATTTTAATATTCGCGAAAAACCAGAAGTATATAAACGTTTACTCCATTGCATTCATTTAACTCTATTCTAACCTGCAATTGTTAGGTTTGTGCTCATCCGCAAAGTATCTAGATGGAGCAGATGGATGTTTCCATACCATTGCTTGCAGCGACACCTTTATCAGACGGCCGCAATTATGATTTCCCCACTAAATTTCAAACTATATGGACGCCATGCTTTGCAGTTCTTGCAATTTTCAATGTAGCTAGTGGTTAGTGCGTTTGGCTACTGATCTAAGGGACCTGGGTTCGAGTCCCGGTTAAGGAATGGGTGTTTGTGTCGTTTTTCTGCTGAGGTCCCTCTATCTTATCAAACCTACTACTATGGCCTATCAAATAACAGGCTCCTGACAGACCTCTATGGCAAGCAGCTGCTTGAGGGGGTATTTATTTTTCATTAAGAATATATAAAAATATTACAGAATAATTTAGATCATTCTAAAATTAAGCATTGATATTTTAAAAATGCCTAGCTGTAAAATTTTGAAATAAAATTTGTATATTAAATCATTTGGAGGGAAATTGTGCTCTTGTTCGGCAAAAGCGTTAGTATCGATTTGTGTTTAAAATACTTATATTTGGAAGTCTCTCTGTGCTAACTGATTAATCTGTAGTTACGATCGTAACAATGTATATAACAAATGACTCATATAAATTGTCAGGCGTTTCACTGGCATATTTCTGGATGATTTTGACTAATTTCGTTGATGTTTCTGATGACTCCTTTTTCAATACGTTATTAAGGATGAACAAATTAATTGCCACTTTCTCCACTTAATTATTATAATCTTTACACTTTTAATTGTTTTTTGGGTAAACATTTTTGCTTTGTCGTCTGTCTGTAATGCTGTTGACATTCAAATTTTTGTTCTTCAAATTAAATGAATTTGTTTTAGATTGGAAAGATATTGAAGAAATAAGACTATTGTCAATTTCCGAAATTCCCTTAAGGTAGAAAATTCTTTAAAGATAGAAAATTCCCACCTTTTTAGCATTTACCACAGCTATTACAAACGGTTATTTAAGAAAGAAATTTGAAATTTTGGTGGTGACTATGAGAGAGATATTATTTACATTGCCAAAAGTGTTTTATCCTTTGGTCACAGGGGTTGGTAACTGCAACTTTTTTAATATATTAATAAAAAATTATATTTCTGTTTTATAGGTATTAACGAAATATTACTATTTGCATTTACACAATCATCCACTCGTTTCAGTTGTCACTGTTAGAGGGTGCTAAAGACGGAAAATAAAATCTTCGCTCCTTTTGAAATCGAGCATCCCTTATTCCTCAGGAACGATTAAATTTTTGTACTTCCCAACTAAATTCATGATTATTGTACCCTTAAGATACGTACTTGTGACACCTAATGGTTGAAAACATATTAAGCTCCAGTTAAAAACGCGTCAATTGATTATTAAAACCTTTACATTAAAATAATAATGGCGAAATAAATTCTATTCTAATGTCCTCTAGAAATACGAATATACTTGCCTGGGTAGGACACATATAAAGAACCGAAATTCGAATATTATTAAATTTTATTATATATGGAAATTAAATAACACGAAAGGCGAAATCAAATTTCTATAAAAATAATTTTTACAGTGGTAATTTTTTGCTAGTAAATAGTCTACAGTAAACAAATGGGTGAAACTATATATTGATTGCAACCTGTGCATCACTCCTCTATTGAGAGTTTAGTTAATATTCTTTAACTGTAAACTAACTGATAAAAATATATGTTGCGTCATAAGCATAAATTTATGCATTTGATTGATATTCATAATTTAAGAACATAATGCTTTGTTGGTTGTTTTTACCTCTGAGCGTCACAATGGGTTAAATAGCCGGGTCACAAAGACCTTGAGGAATCAGAGAAGGTTAGGAAAGGGACCCAATGGACAGTATTTAGCAGACAAATAGTAGCCTCTTGTGAAGGCCATTCAGCGTGTTCTTTAAGGTGCACAGGGTATGGGTTTTCTAGACACAGTGTACCACGGCTTAACATGTAGATAAGCTGCTAACACCTGATAAAAAATAAACGATGCAACCTCAACTTTAATCACTAATTTGACATAAAGAGAACAATGCTTACGATAGAATTAGTGAGGATGCCAAAAAAGTATTTTAATTAAAATCAGAATATTCCTTTTCGAAGAAATGTAGCTTTTTTGCATCAAATGAAGGAGCAAGAAAAAGAATAATGCATTTTCCCCTGGCTACCAATCAAAGGGACCTGGGTTCCATCTCCGGGTTAAGGCATGAATATTTGTGTTATCTTTCCGCTGAGATATCGCCCATTTCACAAATCTTCTTTTTGGAATATTAAATGATTGGCTCTTGTCAGACCTCTGTGGCAAGCAGCTACTTGAAAGGGGATTTAATGATAATTTTTTGGGGGGGCGAGGGGGGCTCTGTCGGTAGCACGCCAGGCTCGTAATCTGTAGTTCACAGCTTCGAGTCCCAGCTGGGTCAGCGTTGAGATTTATTTCCGCAAAATTCCCCGCCCTGCCCACGGTCAGTAGGGGACACCGATGGGCTTGGAAAGGCCGCCGTCCGTCGGATGGGACGTTAAGCCGTGTGTGCGGAGATTAAGCCGTTTATGCGGGAGAGCCATACCCTGTGCACGTTAAAGAACACGCTGAATGGCCTTGACGGGAGGCTACCATCTGTCTCCAAACAGCTGTTCCAGTGGGTCCCCTCCCCCAATCTTCTCTGAGCATTCGGGGTCAATGTGACCTGGCGATTTAGCCCATGGTGTGAGAAAAAGCGCCGCTCAGATGTAAAACAACCCAACCCAACCTAGTGTCACATGTGATTCTAGTCATACACAACTTGCTGCGATCGATATAAGACTAACAATAACGATATAGATTTAATGCTTGTCTGAAATTTTGCTGTAAGAAACCTTTCATTAATGCCCTCATATCCCAGAAGAGCATCACTAGCGTGTCTGCTGAGAAGCAGACCCACGCCTTGGTGATTCTTATCATCTTCCCTCCCTGAAAACAGAAATTTAAGATTATTTTTAAGAATCCGACCTTTATCTGTCCATCTGGTCTCTTGCAAACGAATTTCGGTGGTTTAACGCTACGCTGGCCAAAAAAATACGAAAGTTTCGGAAACATTAGACACTAAGTCGTTTTATCCATTATGCAATCGGTTTCGAACCCATAAAATAAAAAGTAACGGATCGAAACCTTTTCCGATACATTCAACGTGTAATTCTCCCCGAATGTAATCGGAAAACATAACTTTATATCTTGCTCGATTAGAACATGAGTTACAAAGCTGCAACTTTTATCGGGTTCGACCCAGTTGATCGGCTACGTAACAGGTTCGATACCTTGCGTGATTGAATTAACGGAACGAATCCCGGCAGAATAACGTTATTTTGGCGAAAAAGAAACGAACGTTTGGAAACATTAGATATTAAATCATTTTATCCAGTATTATATAACAGAAGTAACGGGTCGGGACCTCTTCCGATACATTCAACGTGTAATTCTTCCAGAATATAATCGGAAAACATTTGTTTGAGATCTGTGGCTCTATTAGAACACGAGATCTCTTCACCGAAAGAGAAATATAGAGTTAATTTCAATTTTCTCACCTTAACCCGTCCACACGTTTCATGTACCTGCAGAGAGAAAATGACTAGTAGGATTTTTTGAAGAAACTTGGTTAATTGAAAAACGCAGGGCCAACAATATCAAACATTCCCGTGATAGCAGGCATGGGGCAAAGACCTGTTCCTTCACTGCTATAGGTTGAAGTGATTGATGTTGGTAGGAACTTCAAGCACCACCGTTTATAAGTTGACCTTTTCAAGAGCCGTAAGACCTGCCTGTGACAAATTACTCCAATTTAGAATTAGCGATACCCAACTAGCTAAGTGAGGGTTCAGGTAGCTGTGATGGCCTATGATCAGATTTATCCACCAGCTGATATAAGGTATCCCGTGCCTCTGCTCACTTAGGGTTGGCAACCCACAAGCAAACAGAAAACACAGCGGCAAATTCTCACTCAAGAGATGTCCACCTCTGCAGCAAGTCCAGAATCCAGAATCAAGCTCAAAGCCTTAAACCAGTCCAGCCTCTTAGGCATAAATGGTCATCACATAGGGGAGGAGAGTATCAGTAGCTGTAGTGATTATAATCCAACATTCGATACTGAAAGCGTGAAAATATCGTTGATGAAAATCTGTTTTTCTTAAACCTTGGATGTATCATTAAGATACATCCGTGATATACAGTCTCTTAAAGACTGGTAACAACTTAAGTGATTGAACGAAAGGCACACAATTCTATTAAATTAATATATATATATTTTGTGGTAGTTTAACTCTGAAAATCCCAATTAATGGATAATTCAGAAATGGAACAATTATACAGGTAACTCTCATTTAATGCGGGAGATGAGTTCCTGGAAGATCATCGTTAAACGAATTTCCGTGTAAAACGAGGGGATTTTTATTTGTTTGCATTTTCGCCTATCTTATTAATCTTTTTTCCTTTTCTTGGTTTCGTAATACATGTTTTATTTCCACAAAAATAATTATAATTCTCAATATTTATTTAATGGTTATTTATATGCATAATTATGTGTATAAATATGTGATCGATTAATTAATTTTACAGTTTATTTCTTAATATGGAGCGAAACTATCTGTTTTGCATTGATTGCCTCTGTTTTGTGCGTAATATTTATTTGTAGCATTTCATTAACTGGTCACAACATCGTCTTATGGCATCCTGTCACGAAATATCAATATCATGATCCTTCAACAAATCCATGCGTTTTTTGTGCAGTGAAAGGACTTCTACTAAAAATTTAAATGTCAACACTATTTCTGGTTCAAATTCTTGTCGTTCTTCAAAAGCAGCGTTGAATTCTAAAATCCTGAAGTTCATCGTTAGTGAATGGCTCACTGTGGAGTTTAGTAACTTCGTCCATCTTTCAAAGTTACGCTTTCGTATCCTGCTCCAATTTCATATTTCGCTGATGTTAATCAAAAAATCGAACTAAATTCTTGTAAATAAACTATTTAGATGGATAAATCCAAGCATGATTTATCTGAATTTTGCAGTAGTGATTTGGAGAAATAAAATGAACAGTGTGGTTGGACCTACGTAGCCCATGGCTGCTTGATGATGATCGTGTTGTTGTTGTTGATGGTGATGATGATTAATATAATAAAACACTGCAGAACTCTAGTAAGTACGAATTAAAGTTCCATTTAGGCATCACCGAAGTTATTTTCAGTAAAATGAACCAAGAAATGCAAGGAAAGAAATAAAGTGTGTGAAGTGCATTAAAACGAGTGGTGAAAAAAGGCAATAAATGCAATCTATCTGATAAGGATAATGCAACTTATAATGCTATTGCTTCTGGCAATATTATGATTCAAATGCATAGCACGTGAGATTTCTCCATTTCAGTTCGTTGCAGGAGCTGTTGTCCCCTTTGAGAATGCCAGTAACTAGTACAGAATCGAAACGAAATCATAAATATATAGTATACACAGAGAGGTTACTTAGTCATTATAACTGTCATGGTATGCTTACTACTGAAGTTGAGGAAGAATGGGATCATTTTAAACAGGCTTTTTTGGACACTAACAGTACTCTTTTAGGAAAAAAGGAGCAGGAGAGACAGAATTATCTGAGTGATAAGGCACTTCAGCTTATTTCGGAAAGAAAGAATTACAGGAATGTCCTTAATCAATACCCTACTAGTACTAATAGAAAGCATTACAGAGAACGTAATAAACGTGTAAAAGATCAGTTAGCTGCTGATAAGAATCTTTGGCTTGATGGTTTGGCTGACAAAGCCGAGGAAGCAGTTAGACAGCACAACAGCAGAGAGCTGTACCAGATAGTTAATGTTTTGTGTGGTATAAAACGGACAGCTATACAGGGATTGAAGGATAAACAAGGTAAGGTTATAGAAGGTGAGGATTCTGTCATGGCTAGATGGGCTGAGCATTTCAGTGATATTCTAAACAATGCGGTTAGTTCTATTCCCATTGTTTGCAATGATGATAGATGCATTGGTGGCTTTAATGTTGGCCCTATAACACAATCTGAAGTTATTTTGGCTGTTTCTAAACTTAAACTTCATAAATCCCCAGGGGTAGATGAAATTACAACAGAAATGCTTAGAGCTGGAAATGTTTCGGTTATCACTTGGATGACTGAAATTCTGAATATCTTTTATGATAAAGGGATAATAAATAAAACATATATCAGTGGTTCTCAAACGTTTATGCTTCACGTACCCACTGGAAATGTGTATGTAACTGGCGTACCCCTTGTATAGATAGATAAAACTATAGTTATAGTATAACAATGGGAATAAAATAAAACATATATCAGTGGTTCTCAACCTTTTATGCTTCACGAACCCCCTGGAAATGTGTATGTAACTGGCGTACCCCTTGTATAGATAGATAGAATAATAGTTATAGTATAACAATGGGATAATAAATAAAACATATATCAGTGGTTCTCAACTTTTTATACTTCACGTGCCCCCTGGAAATGTGTATATAATTGGCGTACCCCTTGTAAAGATAGATAAAACTATAGTTATCGTATAACAATGGAAATAAAATAAAACATATATATCAGTGGTTCTCAAACTTTTATGCTTCACCTACCCCCTGGAAATGTGTATGTAACTGGCCTACCCCTTGTATAGGTAGATAAAACTATAGTTATAGTATAACAATGGGAATAATATGAAATATATATATATATCAGTGGTTCTCAACCTTTTATGCTTCACGTACCCCCTGGAAAGGTGTATGTAACTGGTGTACCCATTGCATAGATAGATAAAACTAAAGATATAGCATAACAATGGGAATAAAATAAAACATATATATCAGTGGTTCTCAACTTTTTATACTTCACGTGCCCCCTGGAAATGTGTATGTAACTGGCGTACCCCTTGTATAGATAGATAAAACTATTGTTATAGTATAACAATGGGAATAAAATGAAACATATATATATATATCAGTGATTCTCAAGCGTTTATGCTTCACGTACGCCCTGGAAATATGTATGTAACTGGCGTACCCCTTGTATAGATAGATAAAACTATAGTTATAGTATAACAATGGGAATAAAATGAAACATATATCAGTGGTTCTCAACATTTTATGCTTCTCGTACCCCCTGGAAATGTGTATGTAACTGGCGTACCCCTTGTATAGATAGATAAAACTGTAGTTATAGTATAACAACGGGAATAAAATAAAACATGTATCAGTGGTTCTCAACCTTTTATGCTTCACGTACCCCCTGCAAATGTGTATGTAACTGGCGTACCCCTTGTATAGATAGATAAAACTATAGTTATAGTATAAAAATGGGAATAAAATGAAACATATATCAGTGGTTCTCAACCTTTTATGCCTCACGTACCCCCTGGAAATGTGTATGTAACTGGCGTACCCCTTGTATAGATAGATAAAACTATAGATATAGTATAACAATGCTAATAAAACATATATATATATAACATATATCTACCGACTTCTAAACTCTCACGGCGTACCCCAAAAATTTTACCGCCTACCCCTAAGGGGTACGCATACTCCATATTGAGAGTATTAAAGGAAAGAAATTGCGTTTAAGCTTTCACTATATATTACATTTAAATATTTTCGGATGCATCTAGAAAGATTCATCCAGTCAGGATAAGTTTGGAGTTTAGCTTGCATATTCTACTTCGAATAAACGAAACTTAAATTATTTATATTAATTTAGTACATAAGACTACTGGTAGTTTAATTGTTTGCAAATTTCAGAAATGTTTACATGTATTTCTAACAGTGGTGTGTACGGAAATTTTTTAACTCTATGCAAATAAAGTTTGAAAAGGAACAGAGAGATACAGAAAATTTCTGTTTGTTCCGTGCACTGCTGCTCTCTTCTTCAACTCTTTTTTTATCTCGTTTTTTTTTTTGAAAACGAGATAATAGTTTCGCTTTTTCCGTCTGTCTGTCTCTAGACATGGAACTTCTTTTAGTTACAAAGAAAAATTAAATATTCCTTTTATATTGGATAAATATCGATGAAATATTATAATAGGTACTTTGCGAATCTCTTTAAAACTATAATTATGCCCTCTAACGGTGGAAAAAGTAAAATATTTCAAAATTTAAAACGAATATTAAAAATGACGTGTTTTTACTAGGAATTTTAAATTTTCGTGGTGGAATATCAAGGTTATGAAATTTTCGTTGTCAGCAATGAGTTTGCTCCTTAGACCCAGGGGGGCGGGAGGTATACATAATTTTTTTTGTTTTAGCAGATAATTGTTTGCATTTAGAGATAAATGCAAAAAAAAAAAACTTTTTTTGATTATATAGGAATTGATAAAATATTATGATTTCCGCTTTCGGAATCTTTCGAACACTATAACTGCGCCCTCTAACGATGAAAAAGTTTGAAAATTCCAAAATTTCAAACGAATATTTCAACGATATAATAGTAATGATAGAAATATGAAATTTTGAAGGTGAAATATGAACGTCATGAAGTTTTTATTGGAAAAAATGAAAATGATAAATACAAATCTCTTTTTTAGTTTGATTGGTAATAATGAAATATTATAATCCGTATTTTAGAAATACTTAGTAGTTTAAATTTATTGTTATACATTAAAAGAATGGAAACTGAGAGTGAATTCAAAAATATAGTAGTATTTAATAATTATTTATACAAGAAGTATGGGAATTTGAATAATGAACTAAATATGTTTATGACTAATTATTCACTATCTTCCATTGACAAATGCAAAACATTCAAATATCCTTAATACGACATTCATATTAACAAGTTTTAAGAGTCAAACTATCTTAATTGAGTAGAGAGCACATTATCAAATAAATTTCTACTTAGCACATTATCAAATATTCAACAGCAGGTTACGTAAATCAATTATTAATAAGAACGACTTTAGGTTTGCAAGAGTAAAAAGTATTTTCTTTAAATTATAACACGACCTTATGCCTTATTTATACCAGCTCTGCCTTCTGTTCTGTAGTAGTACAACTTTTATGAAAGAACACCACCGTACTAAATATGGATTTTCTCTATAAGGCCAAACCTGTTCTTTTCTTGAATACAATCAAATCACTATTGGACACTGATTGAAAATGACATCTTCCATCAAGACACACACACGATAGTAAATGTAGAACTACGTGTAAGACGACTAATCTCATACAGCACCAAATTAACTATTTTTATTTCTCTCCAATTCACCGAATTAACAACTAAGTATCCTTTTTTTTAGATGAATCAAAGTTCCAAGTCGTTGGTGATGTAATTCGCAAGCTGAAGCATATGCGAGCTTTAAAACGATGCATCACATCACAAGTTCGTTGTAACCCTTTCATATCTCATAACAATATATATACATATCTTTACAAAAAGAAATATTATATAGTTTATATATAATAAATATTATACAGTTTATATGCCATAGTTGACGGTCTGTGAAGATAACAGAACCTCAGCAGAAAAACAACATAAACGTCCATTCCTTATCTAGGGCTCGAACACAGGTCCCTTAGAACAGTAGCCAAACGCGCTAACCACTCGACCACCGGAAGGATTATATATCTTTACAGGTCATTAAATATGAAGCAGTAGATCTGTTAACGTGTTTTACAATAACATGTATAGGATAAAGGTTGAAAAATTAATGGTTGGTTTTAAGGGATATTTCATTGAGAGCAATAATCTACCAACTTTTCTGAGAGAGGTGTGGAAATGCAATTTTAAAAATTTAGGAATTAAAAATCGAATACTTTTTTGTTGGATAATTACTAATAAAATACTCTTTGCATTTTTACCGTCATCCACTAGCTCAAATTAAAACTTTTAAGGAATGAAACAGTAGATAAATGAAAAACTTCATTCTCTTTGAAAACGAGATTCTCAATGCGCCAGATTCGATATGCGTTCTTCTAGTTTTAACTTTATTCAGAGCAGAAAAAAAATTTTTTTTTTCGTTTTGTTAATGGGAGATATTGAAATACATATGATATCCCGCAATAGTTACACGGTTGATGGAGCTGCCTCTGGGAGACCATTCGTTACAATTATATCTCCTATCAAGCAACTAATGAGATGATCTACGCGAAATTGCATGAAAGTAGCGTAAAGGATAGCGCTGGAAGGTACTGACAAAGAATGGGTCCTAACGAGAGTCGTTAAAAGAAATTCAAGGTAGAAAATCATCTGGGTCTGTGAGGCCAAATGCGATCTACGGAGGGTTAATGAAGAACGCAACCTGCTGCAAAAGGGCAGGTAAATTAAAACAACAACGTAATATCACTAATACGGTGTTAGGCTGCCACGTGAGTTCAGTACACTCTGCATACGGGATTTCATAAAGTCTACCAGTGTCTGAAAGTCAGCAAGAGGGATACGACACTAGAAACAAGAGACGTGATCAATTCCTGCTTATTCGATGGAGATTTCAAACGCTGCCTGAGACGTTGTTCCAGAAGTTCCCATAGATTTTTTTACTTGTAATTATGGTAAAATAGCAATACAAAGTACTGAGAAACTGAAATATTCAAGCAAATTCACTACAGTATATGAGCTCTAGTGTTCTTAACTCATAACTGAAATTCGCGCAATATGTCCACCACCAGTAAAATCAAACCAACGCTATGAATATAGTTAATCTCATTTTTCAAACTCCTAATTATTATTCAAAGTGAAAAATGTCTTTATGTAATTAATTAATTAATTAATTATTGTAAAAAATATTCCTTATCATTCTGGTCGTTAAGAGTGTTCCTTATTATGCCAACCGTTCTGAAAAGTTACGGCCTATCTTGAGCGGGAAAAACTCAACATCTACTCCATCCTGCATATTCACGCGATTTGCACCATATGAGTTTTGGTTGAAAATTAAAAACGAATTTGCTAGGAAGCGTTTCTCAAGGGTGCACGACTTTGCAAAATGCGTTCATTCAGAGTTGCGGAGTATTCCCCAACATGGGTACAGCAAGCGTTCCAGAATTGGCGCAGACGTCTGCAACTTGGCATAGATGCTGAAAGGGAGTACTATGCAGCACAGTAAAAGTTCTCTTGAGGTAAGTGCAATCGTTTTGTTCTGGAGATGCATATCGAGAAATTTTTACATGCCCTTCTTACTTTCTTTGCTCATATGGAATTTTATGAATAAACCTATCTATTAAATGTATGCAATGCCAACAAGTATTAACCATTGTAATGTGTTATTCTAATATAGTAATTCCATCCTTCAGCAATGTGGATATTTCCAGAACGTTAACTGAATACAAGATGAGATGCATCAGCATAATACTATTACTGCGGAAATCTGTTGATTGATATCTTCATTTCTGACAGAATGTTTCTCATTAAATGTCTTTAGTCACCAATATGACAATCCACGTGATTTTGGTTATGGGAACATTTCATGAGTCATATCTCTCCTATGAATTTCTGTTCGAATTGGTCAGCTTGGTGCAAATCGAGTTCAAATATTGGTTGTTCATAACGGAAAACGTATCCAATAATTTGAATGTGGTGGATAGATTATGAAATATTCGGTTCAAAAATGATCTGAAAGCGCGAATTTCAAATTTTACATTCCACAAATAATACTTGTATCCGCTTTGAAGTTGCTTCTACAAGCGTATTTAAGTATCATCAATATGGGTTATCAGGTATAAGTAAGATTAGCAATGACTTGATTTTGTGCAATGATATCTTTAATGAAAGTAGTGAAAAGCAATGGTGATTTGTTTTTTAATTTGAGTAAAATCTAAGTAAAATTTTCCCTTAAATAGTAAAAAAAAATACTTTTTTAAAAATATTTTATTAAAAGGAAATTAACAGAAGAGTGAAAACAACTACTCGTGAAAATTTTATTATCTGTTAATAGAGTCCGTTTATCTGTTAATAGAGATCCGTTTAATTCGACAGTCGCTGGTCTGAAGTGTGACGAAATATCTAGGTTCGTGGCTCCCCATCGTGTTCGGATACTTTTTTGAGCGACTGTACAGTACGTACAATTAGGAGCTCGCTCTCATTAGCTCAGAGCATACAATAAATAGAGGCCATGAGAAAAACGCAACGAAGAAAAAATGTATATTAACTGCACCTTTAGTATTGTAATGGATTTAAATATATACATATTAAATATAAAAATGGTTTTGAAACACATCTACAGAAAAGCGCTACAACGATCTACGACGTGTAGGGTAGTGCTAAAAGACTCTGGCCTGTGTAACACACTCTGTCAGATGTGGGATGATAGTTTGCAAAGAGAAGTAAATTTTCAATTTTCAGATATCCAGCATCTGACAGTGTACATTCGAAAATGGAAAATTTTGGAAAATGCAAGTAGTAAATGCCACAAGTAATAGTTTTTTAATTCCTGTGAAACAGGAAAAGGATTTCTCATTTATACTTTAAAACGAAAATTATCATTTTTTAAACCGATTTTTGTTAAGGGGGCAAATCGGCAGGTAGAAACCCACTGATCGTCCTTCTTTACCTCCAAATTTTCAAAGTTCTAGCATTTTCGTGATCGGTGGTAAGGCAACGATGCACTTTCTTCCCCTTATCAATGAAATCGAATGTAATTATTTATGATGCTGAACTGAACTGCGCCAAATGTGGTGCACACGGATGGCGAACGATTAACCACTCTATAGTAGAGGACGATCAATTAGTC
Source organism: Ryuthela nishihirai (assembly GCA_038380435.1). Lineage (NCBI taxonomy): Eukaryota > Metazoa > Arthropoda > Arachnida > Araneae > Heptathelidae > Ryuthela > Ryuthela nishihirai. The sequence continues at coordinate 4,134,779 of JAWZYU010000038.1, forward strand.
CCTTGATTAGATTCACCATTGCTTAGATGAAATAACAAATAATAGGTTCGTTGGGTTGTTACATCCTTACCGACGTATGCCTTAGACTTGCTGCGCCAAGTGATGTACAGAGATATGTCCAACAATTCACGCACGAGAGTCGTATAGGAACGACACTCATTATTCACATTTATATACAATCACGTGCTGGGGATGCACTCGACTCTATAGGCCTTTGCTGCTGCAAACAATTTTGCAATGAGGTGGAGAACCGCAGTTTACAGATTCTCGTTTAGCGATCTGAAACTCGGTGAAACGATATCCAACCCTTGCCTACAATATAGTTCACACAGAACTCATTTCATTTACACGGAACTGTACTTGGTTTTCAGGTAGAACCAAACTATCTCCTTAATGGTGAAAAGAAATTGTTTGGCTTCGAAGTGTGTAAGCCGTAAAATTAGTAATTTTGATATGTGCGATAAATTTGTTAAGCAGGCTGAATGGTTGTTAAGTTTTATTTTTAGCAGTGTGCTGTTGGTGCGAAGGCACATGAATAGAGTAAAAGTGTAAAATATAAAATGATTATTCTAAGAGTTTGATGCATATTTTATTAGACCAAGTAGCCATCTGCATATCTCAGTGTGAGGCGCCATTATTTGTTACAGAAAAAAAAATAATGTTAGTATCCTATGCAGCGGAAAAGTTGCTTGATGATTCTTAAAATTCCAGCCTTAAAGAGTTGTATGAAGATAACAAATACTAAGAAACCACACAAACAACAATATAATATGATAATTGAATTTTTAAAGGGAAAAACATTCTGCGCTATATAAAATAGGAAGAAAACAAATGCTCATATATAACATTCTGCGCTATATAAATTAGGAAGAAAACAAATGCTTGTTGTGTGGTTCAGTTGTTTTACCTCTGAGCGACACTTTTTTCTACACAATGGGCTAAATAGCCAAATCACGAGTACGCCGAGGGTTCATAGCAGGTTGAGGGGAGAGGACCACTGGACAAGTGTTGGGAAAGAAATGGCGGCCTCCCATCAAGCCATCTAGGGTGTTCTTTACCGTGCTCAGGGTCTGGCTCTCCGGCACACGGAGCCACGGCAGCCTTTCCAAGACCATCGTTGTCTCTACTCCCCGAGGGAGAGCAGGGCATGAAGTTTTGGGAAGATTATTGTTTTGGCTTCACATGCAAACAGATTTTGGAAAATGAAACATTTCGAAAAAGTCAAACAGATTAAAGAGAGAACAATAACCATTCTGCTAAACATAATAATGTGTAGGAGCATTTTTAGCTATTGACGTAATTATTTTAATTCCCTGTAATCTCTCTGGAGGCTATAAATTCAGCCATGAGTTACGAAATTTTGCACATGATCAATTCGGTTTGTGTGTAGTGTTAGCAATTCACGTCGTCATCACAATTTATTTTAAAAAAATTACTAATTCCAACAAAATTGAAACTTGGCCTTTTCCAATTTCGGTTATTTTAAAATCATTGAATTAAGCTAATTTTTCATGAAATTACTTTAATCGGGTGTTAATTTATCCATAACTGCCAAGTTTTGAATATTACATAAATAATTCCTGTTGTACCGACAAGATACTCTTAACATGAAAAAATTATAGCCTGTACAAATATTTGCTGAGAACGTTGTATTTATCGGAACTTTTTTTACTAAAGAAAAAAAAATTTTCACCCAACTTATATTCCTATACGAAATATTACATGCAAAATCCGAAAAATCCGACTTCCTTGAAAGAACATTTTCCCGAGCATTTTCAGCAGAGACATTTTCCCCATATCAATTATCATTATTAAATAAGTACCGTAGGTGAACATCGGGTGAATTGCAATTTAATGATATTTTTGAAATGTCTCTCTGAGAAAGTTACGACATTGAGATTTTGCTTTTTTTCAATATTTAGGAACGTATTTCTTGCGTTATATAGACAGGTTCGAAACCGCAATTAAAAACTCCCCAAAACTACCTTTCCGATTTTTATTCCTAATTTTTTTTTGTTTTTGAGATTTTAGTTCCGAAATCATAGGCTATATACTACCCCTGTTGTAAAAGTATTAGATGTAGTATTAAATAATATGTCTGGCCTTTGATATCTTTGGACTATATTAGAAGCATTTAATATTTCAAATAATGAATATTTCTCACCACCTGCATTATAAAGAAAATAATTATAAAATTAATTACTTCGCTGAAATTAATATCTGTGTCAAATCGATATATTCTAGGAAGCATTTATGGTGGATTTTTTTTTTGTAAAATAATAAATAAATACCCCTCAAGCAGCTGCTTGCCACAAAAGTCTGACAGAGACTCTCAGTTTACACACCATAGTAGAAGGTCTGTGAGATTGGCTGGACCTCAGCAAAATAACAACACGGACATACATGCCTTACCTTAGGCTTGAACCCAGGTCCCTCTGATCAGCAGCCAAGCGCTATGTCGAATGAATAAAATAATTAGCATTCATTATGGCATGGATGACACATATGTTTTAGTTCGCATGCAAAAAATGACGAAGAAAATCTGTAAAATGATTAGAGGCGTGCCGAACAGACATGACGTAATATTTCGTAGAAAATGATATCAACAAATTATTAATATGCAATATTGTATTACGTAAGCACATTAATTGGGTGGAAGTCAAGTGGGTGGATGCGGCAAATGGGTGGATGCGGCAAATGGCGAAAAGATTGGAAGGGTACGAAAATCGGGTGGATACGACAATTGGGAGGAAAAAAGGAAACGATGGGAAAATTTTGGATTGATAACATTCTTTCTGAAATATCTCCTTAGAGCAAACAAATTCACTTCTCGGAAGTCTCTTCACCAAGCACTTCATAAAACGAAATTTTTTAGATATCAACATAATCGTTACCTGTTTCTTTAACCCGACATTGAATACAGCGAAATTTTTTAACAATTTTATTCCTTCTGACCGAAACAATACTACTTTACGCGAACGCACTGTAATATTTGAATGTATTCTCTTTAATCCGTTTTTCAACAAAGGGTTTGCATCTAACGTATTGAATCCGACTCTGCACTACGGCAGATTTTTATGAAGTCACTTCCTTCTAAACATAGAAGGGCCTTTCACTGGCATATTTCTGGATGATTTCGACTCATTTCGTTGATGTTTCTAATGACTCCTTTTTCAATACGTTATTAAGGATGAACAAATTAATTGCCACTTTCTCCGCTTAATTACTATAATCTTTACACTTTTAATTGGTTTTTGGGTAAACATTTTTGCTTTGTCGTCTGTCTGTAATGCTGTTGACATTCAAATTTTTGTTCTTCAAATTAAATGAATTTGTTTTAGATTGGATAGATATTGAAGAAATAGGACTATTGTCAATTTCCGAAATTCCCTTAAGGTAGAAAATTCCTTAAAGATAGAAAATTCCTACCTTTTTAGCATTTACAACAGCTATTACAAACGGTTATTTAAGAAAGAAATTTGAAATTTTGGTGGTGAACTATGAGGGAGAAAATATTTACATTGCCAAAAGTGTTTTATCCTTTGGTCACAGGGGTTGGTAACTGCAACTTTTTAAACATATTAATGAAAAATTATATTTCTGTTTTATAGGTATTAACGAAATATTACTATTTGCATTTACACAATCATCCACTCGTTTCAGTTGTCACTGTTAGAGGGTGCTAAAGACGGAAAATAAAAACTTCGCTCCCTTTGAAATCGAGCATCCCTTATTCCTCAGGAACGATTAAATTTTTGTACTTCCCAACTAAATTCATGATTATTGTACCCTTAAGCTACGTACTTGTAACACCTAATAGTTGAAAACATATTAAGCTCCAGTTAAAAACGCGTCAATTGATTATTAAAACCTTTACATTAAAATAATAATGGCGAAATAAATTCTATTCTAATGTCCTCTAGAAATACGAATATACTTGCCTGGGTAGGACACAAATAAAGAACCGAAATTCGAATCTTATTAAAATTTTTTACATAAGCGAAAATGAATGACATAAAAGGCGAAGTCTAATTTCTATAAAAATAATTTTTACAGTGGTAATTTTTGCTAGTAAATAGTCTACAGTAAACAAATGGGTTAAACTATATATTGATTACACCCTGTGCATCATTCCTCTGTTGAGAGATTAGTTAATATTCTTTAACTGTAAACTAAGTGATAAAAATATCTGTTGCGTCATAAGCATAAATTTATGCATTTGATTGATATTCATAATTTAAGAACATAATGCTTTGTTGGTTGTTTTTACCTCTGAGCGTCACTTTGTTTAACACAATGGGTTAAATAGCCGGGTCACAAAGACCTTGAGGACTCAGAGAAGGTTAGGAAAAGGACCCAATGGACAGTATTTAGCAGACAAATGGTAGACTCTTGTGAAGGCCATTCAGCGTGTTCTTTAAGGTGCACAGGGTATGAGTTTTCTACACACAGTATACAGTCGCTCAAAAAAGTATCCGAACACTATGGCTGATTACATAATTCAGAAAAAATATCTGGCAATGATTTTTTTAGAAATTAGTGATCTGGCAACCTTCGTATCACGTGATACGAAGGTTGCCAGATCACTAATTTCTAAAAAAATCATTGCCAGATATTTTTTCTGAATTATGTAATCAGCCATAGTGTTCGGATACTTTTTTGAGCGACTGTACCACGGCTTAACCTGTAGATAAGCTGCTAACACCTGATAAAAATTAAACGATGCAACCTCAACTTTAATCAGTAATTTGACATAAAGAGAACAATGCTTACGATAGAATTAGTGAGGATGCCAAAAAAGTATTTTAATTAAAATCAGAATATTCCTTTTCGAAGAAATGTAGCTTTTTTGTATCAAATGAAAGAGCAAGAACAAGAATAATGCATTTTCCCTTGGCTATCAATCAAAGGGTTGGATTGGGTTGTTTTACCTCTGAGCGGCACTTTTTTGCACATCATGTGCTAAATGGCCAGGTCACATGGACCCCGAAGGCTCAGAGAAGGTTGGGGGAGGGGACCCACTGGAACAGCTGTTGGGAGACAGATGGTAGCCTCCCGTCAAGGCCATCCAGCGTGTTCTTTAAGGTGCACAGGGTATGTCTCTCCCGCACACGGGGGCACGGCTTAACGTCTCATCCGAAGGACGGCGGCCTTTCCAGGCCCATCGGTGTCCCCTACTGACCGTGGGCAAGGCGGGGAATTTTGCGGAGATAAATCTCAACGCTGACCCAGCTGGGACTCGAACCTGGGAACTACAGATTACGAGCCCGGCGCGCTACCGACTGAGCCACCCCCGCCCAGACTTGGAGATAGTTTCTGGAGTAGAGAGAGTAGGGGAAGCCGAAGAAAGGCATCTCCCAAGAGTGGAACGGCCCGATGCTCTGAAAGAGCAGCGCGATTCGAACTCTTCGACAAATTGGAGACAATGTTCATGAAAGTGCGGCTGCGCGAAATTGAGGCGGAGGAAAAAAGACATTTGCGTGAAATTGAAGCTAATTAACAGCGTGAAATTCGTGAGGCTGAGGAGAGAAGTGAAATTCGAGAATTCGAATTTCGAAAAATGCGGATGCAGCAGAGGCGGGAGTATCGCATGGTGAGCTGTACGACAGAAACTGCCCTCCGGGTCCCTTCTGAACGGACCTGATACCGTTTGGAAGCTCGGACAAGAGTTGTCTAGGTGGTCGTCGCTTCTTTGGCCGGTTATTGGCAATCTGCCTGAGAGCCTCTACGAAATGCCATTCTTTAAAACTATTCAGGCAGTATTTAGAGCGCAGTGGGCACCACGTGATCTTCATGGTGCAGTATTCTGCCTACGTCCCGGGAAAAATCTGGCAGATTTCTGGTTAGCTTACCCTTAGATGATGCTGAGCATTATGATCGGCTCAAGACCTATGTACTGGAGAGATGCAAGGTGTCGGCTATTGAGCATAAGCAAAGGCTTGATAGGGCCAGAAAATTGCAGTCTGATACCTGGGGTCAGTTTGGGGAACATATCCGTGATTTGTGGAATCGTTATATAGATAGCCGCAAAGTGACAGACTTGGAAGGATTAAAAGATCTTATGATATCGGATAGACTTAAATCCGAGGCGCCCCTGACAAAGCAAGAATATATTGCTTTCCAGGAGAGGTCCGATTGGCTGAGGTCCAAAGAATTGGTGGTGTGCATAGACCATCATTTGGCTAGCACACGGCCAGGTGGCAGAAAGGCCTGAATCGGATCACAAGGCGCTATGTTCCACCACCCAAGGGTGATCTCAGACAGCTGCTCTTTTGAGCCCGGTAAAGTCAATCCGGAACTCATCTCCTTTAGGAAGGAAGAATCGAAAGGCACTTTTCATGATGTGGCAATCGTTACTCTCGTCTCTCCCGTTTCTAAAATATTGTGACAAAACGATATTCACACTTCTTTCCTTCTTTTCCAGGAGCCCATCTCGTGGTCAAGTGGTTAACGCGCTTTGCTACTGATCTGAGGTATCTGGGTTCGAGACCCGAGTAAGGCGTGGTTGTTCGTGTTTTCTTTCTGCTGAGGACCCGCCATCCTCACAGACCACACAAACTGACAATCCTCCTGACATAACTCTATGACAAGCAGCTGCTTGAGGGGATATTTATTTATTATTTAAATGGATAATTTAATTCGACAATTTTTCAAAATGCTCGATCCTCCGGCGTAATAGGCTTTAATTTTATACGTTGCTTCTTGCTAGTGGTCAACATCTTAGAAGAACCGTTTTGAAACACATATAGGTACAGTCAAAAATCAATCAATGATGATAGAAGTAATTTTTAACTTTTAGGGTAGAACAAAATTAAAATATCAAGGTTGTTATCCTGAACTACCACAAAATTTATATATTAATTTAATATAAGAGAATGCCTTTCGTTCAATCACAAGCACAATGTCTGACGAATCTTAATGGTACATTACAGATATATCTTAACGATATATCTAAGATTAAAGCAAACTAGATGATATTTGAAATGCATGAATGATACTTTCCTACATTCCCTAGAGAATGTACGATTGTATCATCACTGTGACTTCATGTAATAGCTTCATATCTTCTTCATATTCTTCATTCAAGTTTCACTAATTTACCCTTGAAATTTTCGTTTTATGTGGTAGTGCGTCGAAAGCACATGTTTTTATCCATTAATTAACAATTTTCATAAAATAGTGATTGTTCTATTTAAATTCTGTAGCAAAGCAAATAACACTATATCCAAAATAGGTTGCAAATATTTCGGAACATTGCAACACAAAGAATATATTTGTGTATTATAATTTCAAACAAAACCAGTAGTTTAAACAGAAGTATTCGACATTTTCTGTTGCTATGTAGGGTGAAACTTCGATCAACCAGTCTAAAATTACAAATACAATTTTATTAAAAGAAGAGAACCTGGTAAAAATAAATAGGGGTAAAATATAGTTATAAACATATCCGGTTTAACAAAGGCCACCTGGAGAACTCATTAGCTCTCTCTCATTGGCGAGGATGGAAATATGTATAAAAAATTAAGCAATTGAATTTAGGTAATATTTCATTGAATTCCATTTATTTTTAAGCCTACATAATAATAAATGAATTGTATTTAAAATTTTATGAATAGTTTAAAATTGTTTAGCAGATTAAAAAAAATTAAGAGCCACCAGTCGAATTATAAGAATTGAAATTTGTTATAAAATATCAATCGTTCTGTTATTGTACTGACCAGGTCTGGTAGAACCTAAGAAGTGTGGTTAGAATAGAAATCAGAGCGGTAACTGAATCAGTGCCATATTCAAGATCGTTATAGCATGTTCTCTAAGGAGATGCTTTCCCAAAGTCGAAATTTATTACCTACGATTAACATATTTGTAGAGTCTGTAGCGAAGTAAATACGATTACATCCGAACTAATGTTGCTGAAAATGCAAACTTAGGTACATTTGATTGAGATCTTTCATTTATATCGACTGACATTTTTTCATACGTCGTTCGATAATTGCATTCAGAAGGCAGGCGACGAAGGCGCACCACAAATATCGGATGCCTTTCGAAAAATCACTCCCGACCCACGGAAGATGGGAATCCTCATCTGTCACACCAAGAGGGTGAGAACTAAGCGGGACCATCCCACGAAATTCAGGACGAATCGCTCAAGTAGCCGCCGAACCACGAGGAAACTGCCAATTTCTATCACCGATGACGTCTAATTCATAATAATATGATGATTATACAAATAATTTCGATATTTTTTACATCTTAACTGAAAATAGTTAATGAATAAGGGTTTTGAGGAAGAGTTTTTATATGAATGCTTATATGAGATCGAGTTAACGCAGAATTCAGGTAAATTGGGAGATACGTGCATTGTTTTTACTTGAATATACAGTATAAAATCCTCATTCTTCAGGCATCGTTAATAAAAAAAAATTAAACCCAATATACAATATCCTCCAAAAATTTATGACTATAAAATTTGTTGTGTCCTAATCGGTATTTTTTTTATTTTACACGGAGCCACGGCTTAACGTCCCGGACGAAGGCATTTGAAGTCCCTTGGTGTCACTGGAAGGAGAGCTACGCACCAATCCCCTGTGATGATGCATAGAACCGGCCAGGCCTAGCACCTAATGTCCGACCCCGCCTTCTCGTGGTGCGGACCGTTAGTAACTTTCAAAAGAGATACTCTCTTGTGGAAGTGAACGGAAGGGGAGGGCTGCCAGATTAGTGTGGCCTACTGATCTGGACAACTATGGCTACTTTTCTTTTTTTTCTACCCTGCTGAGGAGTGGTCAACCACACAGGGTCCTGGTGCTGACCATATCCATATAAACCTACTGCACTGGACAGATATATGGCACTGAGCTTGATTATGGATCCTGATTTTGCTGCACTGGTGGGCTTCTGTAGAGGGAAAATCTTCCGCTGTGTTTTCTGTTTGTTTGTGGGTTGACAGCCCCAAGTGAATAGATTCACAGGATATGTTTATCAGCTGGTAGATAATCCTGAGCAGAGGTCATCGCAGGCACCTGAACTCTTTGCTTCTATTGGCATCGTCAAATTCTACATTGGAGGAAGTCTCCCAGTGTAGATGGCTTCAGCCTTTAGTAGTGGGGGAACGGGTCTTTGCCCCATGTCTGCGATTAGGGGGCTGTTTGATATTGTCGGCATTCCCTCTCTCAATAAACATAGTTTCTTTAAACACCCCACTAACCATTTTCTCTCCATAGGTAGTTGGAATGTCAGGACTCTGCACAGAGCTTTTTCTCTTGATGTCCTCACACAAGAATTCCACCGTTATAATTTAGATATTCTCGGCTTGCAAGATACCAGATGGACAGATAAAGGTCAGATTCTTAAAAATAATCTTAAATTTCTCTTTTCAGGGAGGGACGAACACAAGCATCAACAAGGCGTGGGTCTGCTTCTCAGCAGACACGCTAGTGATGCTCTTCTACGATATGAGTGCAAAATTTCAGACAAGCGTTAAAGACCTGAATGTTATCTGCTGTTATGCCCCCACTGAGGATGCCGATGAGGATGACAAGGATAGGTTTTATGAACAACTTCAGGATATTTTGAATTCTGTCAAGAAAGGAGATATTACCCTTGTTCTTGGTGACTTCAATGCCAAAGTTGGTACTGACTCTGAACTTTGGGGAGGAGAGGAGTAATAGGCCCTTTTGGTATTGGTAGCTGCAATGGCAATGGGCAACGTCTCCTACAGGTAAGTAAACTCAATGGATTCAGAATAACTAACACTTATTACAAACACCGCGACATACATAAGTATACATGGGTTTCACCTGATGGGCTGCAAAATAATATGATTGATTACATATTAATTAACAGCAAATGGGCTAGTTCTGTTAGGTATACCAGGGCATATAGGGGAGCTGAAATTGGATCTGACCATTACCTTGTTAAAAGTGTGTTGCAACTTAAACTTAAAAAGTGTTGTGCTAGGGTTAAAAAATTTACTTTTAATACTGAAGCTCTGAAAGACCCAGTTATAGCTAAAGCTTACCGTGATAGGTTACTTAGTCATTATGACAGTCATTTACTTAATACTGAAGTTGAGGAAGAATGGGGCCATTTTAAACAGCCTTTTTGGGAAACTAACAGTACTCTTTTAGGGAAAAAGGAGCAGAGGAGGCAAAATTATCTGAGTGATAAGGCACTTGAGCTTATTTCGGAAAGAAAGAACTGCAGGAATGCCCTTAATCAATACCCTACTATTCCTAATAGAAAGCATTACAGAGACCTTAATAAACTTGTAAAGGATCAGTTAGCTGCTGATAAGAATCTTTGGCTTGATGGTATGGCTGACAAAGCCGAGGAAGCAGTTAGACAGCACAACAGCAGAGAGCTGTACCAGATAATTAATGTTTTGTGTGGTAGAAAACGGACAGGCATACAAGGATTAAAGGATAAACAAGATATGGTTATAGAAGGGGAGAATTCTGTCATGGCTAGGTGGGCTGAGCATTTCAGTGATGTTCTAAACAATGTAGTTAGTTCTACTCCCATTGTTTGCAATGATGATAGATGCATTGGTGGCTTTAATGTTGGCCCTATATCACAATCTGAAGTTATTTTGGCTGTTTCTAAACTTAAACTTCATAAATCCCCAGGGGTAGATGAAATTACTACGGAAATGCTTAGAGATGGGAATGTTTCGGTTACCACTTGGATGACTGAAATTCTGAATATCGTTTGTGATAAAGGCATGGATCCTAAGGATTTTACCAGAGCTATTGTTATCCCTATTTTCAAAAAAGGTGATCGCAGTTCTTGTGATAACTATAGGGGTATCAGCCTACTCTCTGTTCCAGGTAAAGTTCTTTCCATGATTGTGCTTAATAGAATTAAGAATCTGGTTGACAGTAAATTGCGTGATGAGCAATGTGGATTCAGAAGTGGTAGGGGGATGTGTGGATCAGATATTTTCACTTAGGCAGATTCTTGAGAAATGTTTGGAGTTTCAGAAACTTTGGTTGCTAGCTTTCGACTCTGTTGATCGTCATAATTTGTGGTTGATTGTGAGATCATATGGTATACCAGACAAGTTAGTTAACATTATGTAAGTTCTCTATAATAACACTGAGTCGTGTGTGAGAGTTGGTAAGGCTATTCTCACACACGACTCTAAAGTAGCAATTCGACTACTATAAGTAGCAATTCGTTTAGCATTACTTCTGGTGTTCGACAAGGGTGCATTTTGTCTCCTTTCTTCTTTAGCTTGGTTATTGATTATGTTATGCGAAATTCACTTCAAGGGAAAGATTTTGGCCTTAAATGGGCTGGAGATACGAAAGTTTCTGATTTAGATTATGCTGATGATTTAGCCCTTTTGGCAAATGATGTTGATGAGATGAACTCTTTCATTCGAGCTGTTGATGAGACGGGTAGTAGAGTAGGTTTGGTTATAAACAGAGAGAAAACTAAAGTGATGAAAATTGGTCAGGCAGGCTGTGATTCAGTTAATCTGAATGGTTGCAGTCTTGAGCAGGTGTCACAGTTTAATTATCTTGGGAGCTATGTCACAGATAATGGTGATGTGCGGCATGAGATTAACAGACGAATAGGGATTGCTGCCGGGACTTTTAAGAACCTATGGAGAGTGTGGAGAAATAGGCGTATACACCTAAAGACTAAAATTAGACTGTATAATAGTTTGGTTCTTTCTAGGGTTAGTTACGGTAGTGAAACTTGGACACTTTGTAAACAAGATAACAGGAAACTAGATGCTTTTGATTCCAGATGCTTACGCAGTATCTTGGGCATTAGGTGGTTCAACTTTGTAACTAATGATGAGATTAGGGAAAGGAGTTTGCAACCTCCTTTAAGCAGCATATTGTGCAGAGAGAGACTCCGTTGGTTTGGCCATGTTGCCCGTATGAATAATTATAGTTTGGCGAATAGGGTTATGAACAGTGTGCCTAAAGGCCTCAGAAAGAAGGGGAGACCTAGGATGCGGTGGGCAGACAATGTCAAACAGCACCTTGTTAGAATTGGTGTGCAGTGGCCAGATGCAGTAGATGTAGCTCAGGATAGACTTGCTTGGAGAACTAAATTGCACGGTCTGCTTGGACCTCCGTAGCCCATGGCTGCTTGATGATGATGATGATGATGATGATGATGATGATGATGATGATGATGATGATGATGATGATGATGACGACGACGACGACGATGATGATGATGATCCGTACTGACCGAGGTCTGGACGGAAAGTTTTGCGGAGATAAATCTTATAGCTGACCCAGCTGGGACTCGAACCAAAGCCACCAACATAAAACGGGTCTCGACTAACAGAAGACTTATATATGAAATATCATTTACCTAATTATATCTACCTCCCTAAATATCGAATTGATAATTGATTATTTTTTAAGAACTTTAAATTAATTTTATAATATTCTTAAATGTTTTATTAAATCGTTATGAAAAAGTTATTCTACTTTAACGGGTTTTAAAATAAATAGTTTAAAATTTTAAACAAATTACACCACTAGAAATTTTATGCATGATTAATATCTCTCGCTTCGTCCCTCCTTCTGTTTAAGTCTATCCAGACATGTCTTATCGAGGTGACTTTGCTTCAATCTGAAAACTGCAGATTACGAGCCTGGCACGTTACCGACAGATCCTTCGCCCCCCCCCCCCATCCGATCAAATGAGTGATTGGGTTGTTTTACCTCTGAACGGCACTTTTTTGCACACCATGGGCTAAATGACCAGGTCACAAGGATTTCAAAAGCTCACAGAAGGTTGGGGGAGGGGACTCACTGGAACGGCTGTTGGGAGGCAGATGGTAGCCTCCCGTCAAGGCCATCCAGCGTGTTCTTTAACGTGCACAGGGTATGGCTCTCCCGCACACGGGGCCACGGCTTAACGACCCATCCGATGGACGGCTGCATTTCCAAGCCCATCGGTGTCCCCTACTGACCGTGGGCAAGGCGGGAATTTTGCGGAGTTAAATCTGAACATTGACCCAGCTGGGACTCGAACCTGTGAACTACAGATTACGAGCCTGACGCGCTACCGACTGAGCCATCCCCGCCCCTCCAAATGAGTGATAATCATTAAAGAAAATTTCAATGATTCACCTGGTGCCACATGTGATTCTAGTCATACATAACTTGCTACGATCGATTGAAGGCTAAGAATTACGACATAGATTTAATGCTTGTCTGAAATTTTGCTGTAAGGAACCTTTCATTAATGTCCTCATATCCCAGAAGAGCATCACTAGCGTGTCTGCTGAGAAGCAGACCCACGCCTTGGTGATTCTTATTATCTTCCCTCCCTGAAAACAGAAATTTAAGATTATTTTTTAAGAATCTGACCTTTATCTGTCCATCTGGTCTCTTTCAAACGAATTTCAGTGGTATAACGCTATGCTGGCCAAAAAAGACGAAAGTTTCGGAATCATTAGATACTAAGTCGTTTTATCCAGTATGCAATCGGTTTCGAGCCCATAAAATAAATAGTAGCGGGTCGAGACCTTTTACGATACATTCAACTTTAATTCTCCCCGAATGTTATCAGAAAACGTTAGTTTTAGATCTGTTGCTCGATTAGAACATGAGTTATAAAACTTCAACATTTATCGGGTTCGATCCAGTTAATCGGCTACGTAACGGTTTCGATACCTTGCGTGATTGAATTAACGGACCGAATCCCGGTAATATAACCTTATGTTGGCGAAAAAGAAACGAACGCTTCGTAAACATTAGATATTAAATCATTTAATCCAGTATGTAATCAGTTTAGAACTTATATAACAGAAGTAACGGGTCGAGACCTGTTCCGATACATTCAACGTGTAATTCTTCCAGAATATAATCGGAAAATAGTTGTTTGAGATCTCTGGCTCTATTAGAACACGAGATCTCTTCACTGAAAGAGAAATTTAGAGTTATTTTCAATTTTCTCACCTTAACCCGTCCATCTAGTCTCTTGCAAATCTAGATTATATACATAGGTTATAACGCTGGAATTCCTGCGTGAGAACATCAAGAGAATAATCTCAACGTAGCGTCCTCACGTTTCATATACCTGCAAAGAGAAAATTACTAGTAGGATTTTTTGAAGAAACTTGGTTAATTGAGAAACGCAGGGCCAAAAATATCAAACAACCCCGTGATAGCAGGCATGTGGCAAAGACCTGTTCCTCCACTGCTACAGGTTGAAGTGATCCATGTTGGTAGGAACTTCAGGCACCACCGTTTTTAAGTGGACCTATTCAAGAGCCGTAAGACCTGCCTGTGACACATTACCCCAATTTAGGATTAGCGATACCCAACTAGCTAAGTGAGGGTTCAGGTAGCTGCGATGTCCTATGATTAGGATTATCCTCCAGCTGATATAAGGTTAGCTGTGATATCCTATGATCAGGATTATCCACCAGCTGATATAAGGTAACCCGTGCCTCTGTTCACTTAGGGCTGGCAACCCACAAGCAAACAGAAAACACAGCGGCAAATTCTCTCTCGACAGTTGTCCACCTCTGCAGCAAGTCCAGAATCAGCTGATATAAGGTTAGCTGCGAAATCCTATGATCAGGATTATCCACCAGCTGATATAAGGTAACCCGTGCCTCTGTTCACTTAGGGCTGGCAACCCACAAGCAAACAGAAAACACAGCGGCAAATACTCTCTCGACAGTTGTCCACCTCTGCAGCAAGTCCAGAATCAGTTGATATAAGGTTAGCTGCGATATCCTATGATCAGGATTATCCACCAGCAGATATAAGGTATCCCGTGCCTCTATTCACTTAGGGCTGGCAACCCACAAGCAAACAGAAAACACAACGGCAAATTCTCTCTCGACAGTTGTCCACCTCTGCAGCAAGTCCAGAATCCAGAATCAAGCTCAAAGCCGTAAACCAGTCCTGTGTCATAGGCGTAAATGGTCATCACCAAGACCTTGTGAAGTTGACCATTCCTCAACAGGGCAGGAAAAAAAGAAAAAATATGCCCATCGATGACCAGATCAGTAGGGTACACCCGCCTGATAGCCTTCAATTTCTGTTTCCTCCGAAAAGAGAATTTTTTTTTTGGAAAAAACGTTTTGAAATGTACTAACGGCATGCTCCAAGGGGAGGCGGGGTCGGACATTATGTGCTAGACCCGGACGGTTCTATGCAGCATCACTGGGTATTGGTACACAACTATCCTTCCATTTTATGCATAGGCAACATTTAGAAACCAGATGCATTAGTGGAGAAATTTTGCAATGAAGGCTAATTTGTGATCAGAACCTATAGTAACATCAGAATCACATAGGGAGGATAGTATGAGTAGCTGTAGTGATGATAATCCAACATTCGGTACTGAAAGCGTGAAAATATAGTTGATGAAATTTTGTTTTTCTTAAACCTTGAATGTATAATTAGGATACATCCGTGATATATACTCTTCTGTGTGGAAGGATTAGAGAGCAGTAATTGAACGAAAGACATATAATTCTATTAAATTAATATATATATATTGTGGTAGTTTAACTCTGAAAATACCATTTAATGAATAATTCAGAAACGGAACAGTAATACAGGTAACTCTCATTTAATGCGGGAAATGAGTTCGGGAAGATAATCGTTAAACGAATTTCCGTGTAAAACGAGGGGATTTTTTTATCTTTTGAATTTTTGCCTATTTTATTAATCTTTTTTTCCTTTTCATGGTTTCGTAATGGATGTTTTATTTCCACAAAAATAATTATAATTCTCGATATTTATTTAATGATTGCATATATGCATAATTATGTATGTAAATATGTGATCGATTAATTAATTTTACAGTTCATTTCTTAATAAGGAACGAAACTAGCTGGTTTGCATTGCTTGCCTCTGTTTTGTGCGTAATGTTTATTTGTAGCATTCCATTAACTGGTCACAACATCGTCTTATGGCATCCGGTCACGAAATATCAATATCATGATCCTTCAACAATTCCATGCGTTTTGTGTGCAGTGAAAGGGCTTCATCTAAAAATTTAAATGTCAACACTATTTCTGGTTCAAATTCTTGTCGTTTTTCAAAAGCAGCGTTGAATTCTAAATCCTGAAGTTCATCGTTAGTGAGTGGCTCACTGTGGAGTTTAATAACTTCGTCCATCTTTCAAAGTTACTCCTTCGTATCCTGCTCCAGTTTGATATTTCGCTGAAGGTAATTTAAAATTCAACTTAAATTCTTGTAAATAGAGTATTTAGAGGGATATATCCAAGCATGATTTATTTGAATTATGCAGCAGTGATTTGGTGATCTCAATTACATAGTGTGGTTGAACCTCCGTAGCCCGTGGCTGCTTGATGATGATCGTGTTGTTTTTGTTGATGGTGATGATGATTAATAAACTAAAACACTGCAGAACTCTAGTAAGTACGAATTAAAGCTCCATTTAGGAATATTCGAAGTAATTTTCAGTAAAATGAACCAAGAAATGCAAGGAAAGAGAAAACGTGTGTGAAGTGCCATAAAACGAGTGGGGAAAAAAGGTAATAAATGCAATCTATCTGAAAAGGATAATGCAACTTATAATGCTGTTGCATCTGGCAATAATATGATTCAAATGTATACCAGGTGAGAGTTATCCATTTCAGTTCGTTACAGGAGCTGTTGTCCCATTTGAGAATGCCAGTTAACAGTACAGAATCGAAACAAAATCATAAATATATAGTATACACTGAGATGCCAATTTGTTAGGTACACCACCTAAATGTGTGATACAGAGCTCAGTGTTGTTTCTACAGTTTCATGACGTTCATAGGCGTCTTCATTTACCTGCAGTTGCTTCGATTTGCATAAAGATGCTCTGGTCAAAATATTTTGGCTCTTCGGTATATATTATGCATTTTTCAAGCAATGTTTTTGAAAACTTCTAAAACGAAGGGGAAAGCATTTTACTGCAACAGAATTCAGTTTCTTACCATCACTTCTATCCCCTTACTCTTAATTTTATTTTTCTATATCAGAACCTGACTGTTATATTTCGTTGGTATTATTGTGAATCAAGAATTTGTTTTTTTTTATTTGCTTTTAACACATTTCTTTAAAAGCAAAATTTGCTAATGGCATCGTCAGTTTCGACTGTCCGTCCATCTGTCTGTGTATTTAATATCTCTGTAACCAATCGATCGATTTCATTGGTTCTTTATGCTTTGGATGCAGGAAAAGTCTCAGTTTACACGCGTATGTTTTTATATCTGTGTTTCTATGGATGCAATATTTCTGCAACTAATCAACCGATCTCGATATACTTTTTTCACTCCATAGAAGAAAGAATCTAGTTTTGCACGCGCATATCTTTAATTGCCAATAAGGAGGGGGTTAGGGTACTTAAAAAGTTGTTACATCTTTAGTTGGACCATTAGAAGTGAAATATACGAAGGAAACGTGCACTTTCATCCGTCCAGAGCGAATGAAATTTCACTTTTTGTGTAGAGATTTTTCATTCCCTCCTACAATCGTAACTATTTGTTATCTTTTTTTAAATGTACCTAAAGGCCGTGACCCTGTGTGCCATACCCTGTGCATGTTAAAGAACACGCTGAATGTCCTTGATGGGAGGCTACCATCTGTCTCCCAGCAGCTGTCTATCTCCTCCCCCAACCTTCTCTTAGCCTTCGGGGGCCTTGAGATCTGATCATTTTACCCATGGTGTACAAAAAAAGCACCGTTCAGAGGTAAAATAGCTGAATCAAACCTAAGCATGGGTTTTACTCAATTAATTAAATCAATTAATAATCATAAAACTCATTCATGTTTGAGAAAGCTTCTGTATGGACGAAACTTTAGTCATACAGAAGTTAATCCGATACTGGTTACATTAAACGGTTCTCCTCACTGGGTTGCAATACATTATGGGTTTGAGTCATCTCAGCATATTTAACTTTTCTTTACGGCAATACTCAAGAAAAACCTTCGCCTTCATATTTGAATTATAAAGCTTTCATAATATAGCAATTAATGCAGCAATTCTTGGGCGTCTCTGATATTCGGCGTCGTTAATTTTTCTAAGTGAATTGTATCAATTGTATTTCGTTCTATTGTTATCTCGGTAATACAACACAACTATCAAATTATATTAACAATGGCTGAAGTTACGCACTGCAATTGATTCATCCAAAAAAAATTAAGTGACGATCTTTACAGACATATAATATTGACGAATTCAATAATGAAAACAGAACAGATTTTTAAATTCTTCTCAATTTTGCACTATTAAATTTTATCCAGACATGAAATAGGTATACAACAGTAACCGAAAAATGAAATTGTGGACCTATTAATTTTTCACACATAAGACCCGCCATCCTCATAGATCCCTCTACCATGGCATGTTAAACTGATATTATTTCATACACGTATACACCCTCTTAATTCCTTACTCTGCAAGAACCGTCTGAAATGATATTCTGCAGTATGTATCAGTTTGTACAGATTCAATGGGAACAAAGATTTGCATAAAAACTTCTGATCAATATATAGATCCTCTTCCAGTGCTGAGAAATCATGGAAGAAAATCAGAGAAAAATCTGTTATCCACGACTTTAAAACTGTTGAAGTTCATGGAGTCGCTTTCCTTGATGATAATGATAATTTCCTTGATGATAATGAGGAATGATATAGTGTCTCACGTTCCTTCTAGGTGAATGATCATCGAGAATCAGGTCGTAAGTTTAATTGCGACTAATCTGTAAAGAGCTGCTATTATTTGGGGGGTCTGCAGTACATGTTACAGAGATCATTTCAGACGGGTAAGGAATTAAGGGGATGTATACCATTGGCCATCTTGAAGAGAGCAATCTCTTTTGATATCCTGCATAAAAACCCGGCATAAAAAAAGGACACATTCCATGTCAATGCAGTGTTCCCCACACCACCATAATCCTTCTACAACCGAAGCGGGATGGCTCAGTCGGTAGCGTTTAAGGCTTTTAATCTGTAGTTTCCGGGTTCGAGTCCCAGCTGGGTCAGGGTTGAGAATTTTCTCGGCAAAACTGCCCGCCGTGCCCAAGGTCAGCAAGGGACACCGATGGGCAATTTCAAGAAATGTGTTGCCATCTGTTGGATGGTACGTTAAGCCTTGGTTCCGTGTGCTGGATCTAAATCAGAAATTTTCACATCTGTAGACCATTTAAGTTCAAAATATTTCCTTGGCAGATAATTTCGCATAGCATAATCACTAACCAAAATAAAGAGAAAAGGAGACAAAATGCACCCTTGTTGAACACCAGAAGCAATGCTAAACCAATTGCTACAAGCTTAACTAACTCACACACTACTCAATGTTATAATAAGGAGCTTTCATTATGTTAAATAATTCGTTTTTTATGCCATGAGATCTTACGATCTCATGGCATACAAGTTGCCATGAGATCTCATGGTATGCCATGAGATCTTACGATCTCATGGCATACCAGACGAGTTATCACGATCTTATGGTATACCAGATGAGTTATCATGATCTCATGGGATACCAAACGTTATCATGATCTCATGGGATACCAAACGTTATCATGATCTCATGGGATACCAAACGTTATCATGATCTCATGGGATATCAGACGAGATCACGAAATTTTAGGAGAGAGTTACTGGGTAATAAATGGAGGTCTTCCTATAATCATCGATAACTGCATTTAAAAGAACAAAATTAATTTAAAAGAATTTTCAAAATTAGAGTAAGTATATTTTGTCTCTAATCAGTAACGCATATTTTTACGAACCAGGTTTTTTGTTTTCAAAGTATACTTTTTTTCAGTTATTCATTAGTCATAAATAAACCATTATATGTTTTGATTTCTTTTACTCACAAACACATCATACTTCAAGCATTTGCAGAATTTCGATGGTTACTAAATAGACAACATGGGGAGATGCTGATAACGTTTTGCTAATACAGATAAGACCTTGCGGATGCGAGTGTGGATAGCACTTTCTATCCTCGCAGAGCTCTATTTATAACTTATATGTATATGTATTTGTTTTACTCGAAATCGAAATTTGGACTAATGGTAATTTAATGAATCCCCCTTTTCTGGGTCGATAAATGTTATATATGGTTTAACATATTACCTTACAAGTTGGAACCTAATTTAACGAGTATTTTAAAAGCAAAATTAGTGAAATGAATCTTGGCATTACTAAATATATGAAAATTGAATAAAATAATTAAAGACATTAAGGACTAGAGACTATGACAAGAATCAACAGTGATAATAAAATTCTACGTTTAGTATTAAAACATCAAATGAATGCATGAGGATAACCATTTGTACATTTTGCAAAAATGGTTATCCTCATGCATTCGTTATCGTCGATATTCTGCAAATGCTTCCAGTCTGAGAGTTTGAAATAAATTCTGTTTTTCTTAAACTTTGGACGTATCATTCAGATATATCCGTAATATAACACTATTCTGGTGTTGAGCACATGACTGTGGATAGATTTGATTTGATTTCACTTCACAAGAATTGGGATGTCCTTACTCAGGCTTTCCCATAAAATTATGTTTATTTATTTATTATAATTTTTTTAATTCATTTTTCAATATTTTTTCTTTTTTTTTCTCTTAATCTTTAAGAGTTCATGTTTGTATGTATATGTTTTTTTTTTCTCTTTTTTTTTTTCATATTTTTTTTTCTCTCTCGTTTTTTTTTATAATTTATTCCATACCGCAGTTTCTCTAAGAAATTCCAATAGGAAGGCAAATATTTTTGATTGTGTTGAAATTATAGGATGATTTAAAATTAAGTTTAAACTAAATTCGTTAATATTTATATTTTGAAGATTTTCAAAACATTTTTTCGTTGAGATTCATATTTTTCGCAGTTTAAAATAAGGTGGGAAGAATTTTCAATTATCTTGCATTTTGAACATTTAGGTGAATTACTTAATTAAAAATTTAGATTTATTTAAAAGAATTGTGTGTGTGTTCTTAACCGAAAAATAATTTAGGATTCATATCTGGAGAATGGTAGTTTTATAGTAGTGTTAATTTTGTTAGAAAGTTCAGATCTGAAATTTGGCTTAAAAAAGAGTGTAATTGAAAATATTTTTCTAAAATATTGAATTCTAATTTTTTTATTTCTTTTTTAACATGTATATAAAAGTTATGGGTAGGAGTAATATTATTGTACTAATGAGCTGATTTTGCAATTTTATCTACATTTTCATTTTCTTTGAATCCAGAATGTCCTGGTATCCAACAAAATTGAATATAATTATTTTTTTTCATTTAAGTATTCTTTGTATAGTTTCAGTAGTGTAGTCCAGTCTGAGAGTTTGAAATAAATTCTGTTTTTCTTAAACTTTGGACGTATCATTCAGATATATCCGTAATATAACACTTTCTTGTATGCCATAGAACATTTGTGGATTGAACTAAAGATTTTCCTTTTCCTTTTTATATTTTATAAAATTAGTGGTAGTTCAGAGTAAAAATTTTATTCACCTGATTAATTATTTTTCTTTTTGTTTGATCCTAATTTATTTGATGGTTTCTCAGTTTATGTGTCAGTTAAGCTTTCATTTGAAAGCTTGTGACGTGAGAAGTGTCAGACTACAAATTTCACCCATATGGAGTGGCAGCTCGTGAGCGTCTAGACTGGTGGGTGAGAGTAAATTTATATGCCATCAACACCTTAGCTGAAAACACCGGATGAAGTAAAAATTCACTTGAGGAATAGAAGATTTGAAACTAAATATAATAATTCAATTTATTTTCTATTTCCTCTAAATTTGATACCTATTAATCATTTTTCTCTGCAGGAACATGGAACGTGAGGACATTACATAGAGATTATTCTCTTGATGTCCTCACGCAGGAATTCCAGCGATATAACCTAGATATCCTAGGTTTGCAAGAGAACAGATGGACAGGTAAAGGTGAGATACTTAAAAATAACTTTAAATTTCTCTTTTCATGGATGGAGGATGGAAAGCATCACCAAGGCGTAGGTCTGTTTCTCTGCAGACACTCTAGTGATGCTCTTCCAAGATAGAAATGCATTAATGAAATGTTCCTTACAGCAAAATTTCAGACAAGCATTAAAGACTCCAACGTTATCTACTGTTATGCCCTCACTGAGGATGCCGATGAGGATGAGAAGGATAGATTTTACGGACAACTTCAGGATACTTTGAATTCTGTCAAGAAAGGGGATATTACCCTTGTTCTAGGTGACTTCAATGCCAAAGTTGGTACTGACTCTGACTTTTGGGGAGGGGTGATAGGCCCTTTTGGTATTGGTAGCTGCAATGGCAATGGACAATGTCTCCTACTGGTAAGTAAACTCAATGGTTTCCGAATAACTAACACTTATTACAAACACCACGACATACATAAGTACACATGGGTTTCACGTGATGGGCTGCATATGAATATGATTGGTTATACAGGGTGTATCTGAAAAAGTGGGCAAAACTTTACTGGGTGGTATAAAGCAGCTCTACGAGCAATATTCCTCATAGAAAATATGGGCGGAACGCAAACGGCGAGCCGCTAAGTGGCATTGGAAATGGTATAAAAGGGTCGGTCCTTGCACCAAACGGCATTTCTACTGTGGATTGCCGAGAGGATGGCTGGTTATACTAACCACGAAATGGCGAATATGCACTTTGTGTACAGTGCGGCGGACGGGAATGCAAGTGAGGCACGGAGACGTTACTGCGACCGGTTTCCGATCAGATGCACTCTAGATCAGAAAACTTTTGAGCGTTTGCATCGGCGGCTGTGTGAAACGGGATCCTTCACTGTGGCCAAGCAAGATGCAGGGCATGAAAGGAGTGTCAGGACGCCGCAACTTGCAGAGGACATTCTGCGTTAGGTGGAAGAGTGACCGGGATGTAGCACGTGAGCGGTTTCCCATGCAGTACACGTGTCCCAAATATCGGTTTGCCGTGTGCTACAGGAGGAAGGAATGCACTCCTATCGTACACAGAAGGTTCAAGCATTGTCACCGGTGGACTATCAGCCATGTGTCGATTTCGCACGTTGGTACCTCCAGCAGAATGCAGCGCAGCCGGATTTTGGTGCACATGTTCTGTTTATGGACGAGTGCACTTTCACCCGTGAGGGCGTTTTGAATACCCACAATTCCCACACGTGGGCATCTACGAACCCGCATGCCACACGTCCTCATTCGTTCCAGCAGCGGTTCTCTGTAAATGTTTGGGGAGGGATCCTCCATGACCATTTGGTTGGCCCATACCTCCTGCCACACCATTTGGACGGCAAATCGTATAACACATTCCTTCGAGAGGTGTTGCCAGAGCTGCTGCATCCGATTCCAACCCACAGCAGGTCGAGAATGTGGTTCTAGCACGACGTTGCGCCTGCGCACTTCAGCTTAGATGTGCGGAACACTTTACATGCAACGTTCCCAGGGCGATGGATTGGTCGAGGTGGTCCGATAGCTTGGCCACCAAGATCGCCGGATCTCTCGTGTTTGGACTTTTTCCTGTGGGACCATATGAAAAGCCTAATCTACGAGTGCCCCATTGAAACCGATATGGAACTAGTCGCCAGGATCGCCGTTGTTGCCGGCGATATTCGGGAAATGCCTGGTGTCTTCGCAAATGTGCGTCGGTCCCTATCCCGCAGGTGTGAAGCCTGCATTACAGTTGGCAGCAGCTCTTTGGAGCAATTTCTTTGAGCATGTACCTCAATTACATTCCTGTTAATAAAATGTTTTCTGAAGTATCTCCTCTCCTTCTTGTGTTCATTCTTTAAATGTGACAGTGAAAAACTACCTTTTAACTTCTCACCGCTTGCGTTCCGATCATACATTCTATGACGAATATTGCTCATATAGTTGTGTTCTACCACCCCGTAAAGTTTTGCCCACTTTTTCAGATTCACCCTGTATATTAATTAACAGTAAATGGGCTAGTTCTATTAGGAATACCAGGTCATATAGGGGAGCTGAAATTATATCTGACCATCACCTTTTTAAAAGTGTCTTGCAACTTAAACTTAAAAAGTGTTGTGCTAGGGTTAAAAATTTTACCTTTAATACTGAAGCTCTGAAAGCCCCAGTTATAACTAGAGCTTACCATGATAGGTTGCTTAGTCATTATCAGTCATGGTTTGCTTACTACTGAAGTTGAGGAAGAATGGGACCATTTTAAACAGGCTTTTTTTGAAATTAACAGTACTCTTTTTGGAAAAAAGGAGCAGAGGAGACAGAATTATCTGAGTGATAAGGCACTTGAGCTTACTTCAGAAAGAAAGAACTGCAGGAATGTCCTTAATCAATACCCTACTAGCATTAATGGAAAGCATTACAGAGAGCTTAATAAACGTGTAAAGGATCAGTTTGCTGCTGATAAGAATCTTTGGCTTGATGTCTTGGCTGACAAAGTAGGGGAAGCAGTTAGACAGCAGTAGTATCAATTACTGTTTGGCGTGTTGGCATTCAAAAGGCCTCCTGAGCATAGAAATAGGTTGAAAGAAGTTTCACTCTCTCAACCTCTGTCTAAGTTTCCATTGCTAGATTTCCCTCCATTCTTCAGTTTCGTCCTAACTTCGATTTCACCATCGGTGAAGAGTTCGACATTCTAGAATGGGGCTACGAAATTTATTGGTTGTCCCCCTTCACTGTCGCTTGAGAGATGGGTTTCCCATAAACGGTTCACACAGGTGTACTCTAAACGCGACAGCATCATTGAAATTTTCATAACTCATGCCAGTATTGAAAGGTAAGTTAACGGTCCAGGTTTTCTCTCTCTTATTGTTTCTTGAGTGTCATTCCTATTCTAAGAGCTCTCCACATTCAAGAGCGAAGTGCTTTGAGAAGCGTTCTGTTGGGAAGGAGCTTTGTACTTAGGAAACGTGACAACAAGCGCGAATGTAACAGTCAAGGAGGCGTGACTCTGAAGAGTGTCATCCCTGTGTGTTCGGAGGATGCTTTCTGTTGCTAGGTTTTTCCCCATTTCCCCCAGTGGCGTCCTAACTTGGATTCCACTGTTGATGAAGAGTTCGACATCTTAGGATGGGGCTATGGAATTTATTGGTTGTCCCCCCTTCACTGACACTGGAGAGATGGGATTCCCACAAACGGTTCGACCAGGAGTGCAATGAGATGTCCACGCGAATCGCCCCAGGTGTTCTCTAAACGCGATAGTATCAATGTAAAATATCTGTAACTCACGTGTATCTTTCGCTCTCCACCCCCCTTCAAGGGGACGGAGCATATCGTACACTCCAGGGAAAGTAGCATGGTGTGTTAACGAATAGAGAATGCTATTCAATGACACGTTCCACTTAACAGAAAGGACGCTAGCGACAATAGAAGCCTCTCCAGCGAAATGTCATGCCGATGTAACAGAAAGCGAATTTCATTTTGAGGAACTGCAGACTGTCTGCAAGGGGGCGGGTTAATTGGTCGAGCACGTTGACTGTTACTTAGCTAGAGAGTGTGCCCTTAGGTGTCCGTGGCTTAGTCGAGAGAAATGGTGCATTGTATAGTAAGGGAGGCGAGGTTTAAGTCGTAAACGCGCCAATAAGCGCGAACTCGACAGAAGGTACGAACAGCTATGGGGTTGGGAGCGTGACAAATGGTCTTGAAGGAGGTGTGCCATGGAACTGCTTCCGTGTAGAGTACGAAGAATAACACGCGGGTTGCAATGAACTGTCACTAGGCCAAGTGCCGACAGACACATCAACAACTTCAAAAATCGATTTAAAATATCAGACAAGGAGATTTTGTGTAATACAAGACGAAAAAGATTTTCATTAAATTTAAAAACAAACGTATAGAATAAAAGTGGAATACACTTACGCGTTTTACGAAAAATTTACAGGGAATCAGGCTTTTAGAGCGATTAACAGGTTTTATGGTTTACATAAAACTTCGGTCCCGAAGAAATAGTCTAGTTAAAATACAGCAGGTGAAAGCATTAAACCGAAAAAGATGCAAATTAAGTATTGGGTATATATAATAAAAACACAGGAAATCCAACGTCAAAATATCCAGTTAAAAAACTGGAAACAGTCATTGGAAAACATATCCACCTGTAAGGTACGCAAAAAAAAAAATCTCCTTTCAGGATTAAAAACAGAACGCTCAAGCAAAATATGTTCAATGATGTCATACTTACGACCCCGATGTAATAAACGAAAGACCGGAAACAATACCTCCTAGCGAAAACATGACGGTTTCAAATTTATGACAAACTTTTGATACATTACAGACATGTAATTTAAAACCTATAATATAACAAAAGGAATAAAGGTTTTTCCAAAGTAAATAGACAATTTTTAAAGTGTAAAATACAAAACTCCACAGGAGCCAAAGCGCATTTGTGGAGATATTGGATTAAGAAAACATAAAGTATGTAAAGCAACAGTGCCAGCTTATTTAACACTGACATATAATAAACCCGTTAACAATATGACTCAAAAAGTATATTTATACATTATAATCATGCAAGGCATCATCACTATAACAAATTTTCTACATTTTGCTGAGTATCCATTTAATAATTAATTTTATAAAAAGATTTCTTTATGTCTTATTGTTAGGTTATGTTTCTTTCATTCTTATGAGGTTCAACAATGATCTCAAAACGTATTGATTATGGTGTTAATAAAACAGATATTTTTCCCACTGTCACGTACATTACGCTGGGTAATAGAGGGCTCTACATTGAGAAAGACTAATTGATTTTTCCTCCAGAATCATTCCTCACGAGACCAGTGCATTGGGATAAATTTTGATTCATATTTCGCAGGGGAATCAAATAGATGTTTCCCTGTAACACACCACCCAAGGGGCAAAATAAAACATTCTCAAACAGTATAACTTTGATGTAGGTTCTTGTATCGATGACAGAGTGCTTTCTCTGCAACGCACCACCACATGGGCTAAATAATCTTTCTCAAGCAGTATAACTTTCCCGCAACGCTCCACCACATTGGCTAAAGAATCTTTCTCAAACCCATTCACAGCATGTTTTTTCACGGATCGCTATCTCGATAGATAGCGAGAATGGAGCGCACACGTCTTTGTACGAAATCGTTTATAATCTGATGATATTACCTCTAAAGTTGAACTGAAAAAAGCAAAAGCTCTCTGTTTAAATATTTAGACGATAAGACTGAGACTTTTCCTGCATCCAAAGCATAAAGAACCAATGAAATCGATCGATTGGTTACAGAGATATTGAATACACAGACAGATGGACGGACAGTCGGATCTGACGACGCCATTGACAAATTTTACTTTTAAAGAAATGTGTTAAAAGCAAATAAAAAAACAAATTCTTGATTCACAATAATACCAACGAAATATAACAGTCAGGTCCTGATCTAGAAAAAAAAAATAAGAGTAAGGGGATAGGGGTGATGGTAAGAAACTGAATTCTGTTGCAGTAAAATGTTTTCCCCTTCGTTTTAGAAGTTTTCAACATATTGCTTGAAAAATGCATAATATATACCGAAGAGCCAAAACATTTGACAAGAGCATCTTTATGCAAATCGAAGAAACTGCAGGTAAATGAAGATGCCTATGAAGGTCATGAAACTATATAAACAACACTGAGCTCTGTATCACACATTTAGGTGGTGTACCTAACAAGTTGGCATCTCAGTGTATACTATATGTTTATGATTTATTTTTCGATTCTCTACTGGTTACTGACATTCTCAAAGGGGACAACAGCTCCTGTAACGAACTGAAATGGATAACTCTCACGTGGTATACATTTGAATCATATTATTGCTAGATGCAATAGCATTATAAGTTGCAGTATCCTTATCAGATTGATTGCATTTATCGCCTTTTTTCACCACTCGTTTAATGGCACTTCACACACGTTTTCCCTTTCCTTGCATTTCTTGGTTCATTTTACTGAAAATTAATTCGAATATTCCTAAATGGAGCTTTAATTCGTACATACTAGAGTGCTGCAGTGTTTTAGTATATTAATCATCATCACCATCAACAACAACATCAAGCAGAAATGGGCTATGATCATCATCAAGCAGAAATGGGCTATGATCATCATCAAGCAGAAAATGGGCTACGAAGGTCCAACCACACTGTGCAATTTAGTTCTCCAAATCACTGCTGCATAATTCAGATAAATCACGCTTGGATTTATCCATCTATATAGTTTATTTACAAGAATTTAAGTTCGATTTTTAATTAACATCAGCGAAATATCAAACTGGAGCAGGATACGAAGGCGTAACTTTGAAAGAGAGACGAAGTTATTAAACTCCACAATGAGCCACTCACTAACGATTACTTCAGGATTTAGAATTCAACGCTGCTTTTGAAGAACAAGAATCAGAAACAGAAATAGTGTTGACATCTAAATTTTTAGATGAAGCCCTTTCGCTGCACAAAAAACGCATGGATTTGTTGAAGGATCATGATATTGATATTTCGTGACAGAATGCCATAAGACGATCTTTGTGACCAGTTAATGAAATGCTACAAATAAACATTACGCACAAAACAGAGGCAAGCAATGCAAACCAGCTAGTTTCGCTCCATATTAAGAAATGAACTGTAAAATTAATTAATCGATCAAATATTTATAAACATAATTATGCATATATGTAATCATTAAATAAATATTGAGAATTATAATTATTTTTGTTGAAATAAAACATCTATTACGAAACTAAGAAAGGGAAAAAAATATAATAAGATAGGCGAAAATACAAACAAATAAAAAATCCCCTTGTTTTACACGGTAATTCGTTTAACGATGATCTCCCTGGAACTCATCTCCCGCATTAAATGAGAGTTACCTGTATAACTGTTCCGTTTCTGAATTATTCATTTATTGGTAATATCAGAGTTAAACTACCACAATATATATATATTAAACTAATATAATTATATGTCTTTCGTTCAATCAGCAACTGGATAGATACCAACAACGACGACTATATATCACGGATGTATCTTAATGATACATTCAGGGTTTAAGAAAAGCAGATTTTCATCAACGATATTTTCACGCTTTCAGTACCGAATATTGGATTATCATCACTACAGCTACAGATACTATCCTCTCTATGTGATTCTTATTAGGCGTGTCATGTTTCAGATGCTTTAAGATATGTTATTCATTTAATTAATATCTTAAATTTTTCATTGAATTTTCTCATGAAGATATTTTAGTTGGAGAAGAGCAAAGTGTGTAAGTTTTATGTTTCGTGATTATTTATAAGTTGACTTATTCACGATAATTTAGACTTGCCACGTTACTAGGAAAATATGTACGCTGATGTGCTAATGCGCATATGCATGGAGTGTAACATCTAAATTTTTAGATGTTACACTCTGATGTAACGCGTGATGGTGAAACGACGAGAATTGTCGTCTGCTCTTACGCTGGAGGCTAAGTTAACCTATCTGCTGAAATACGTAGTTCATTCAAGAAGTGATCTGTCGTCGTCAACTTGATGTTCTACGTTTCTTGCTCCTAAATTGTATTGATTTAGTAGAGTAGTATATATCTTTTGTTCAGAAAATAAATAGATTACTAGGTGATATATTATAAATTAAATATTTCGGGTATATTAAATTATAAGATGTGAATTCCGTGTGCTGAGTGTGGTATAGATATTGTTGATCTGACAGAGACTTTGCACTGCGCTGGAAAGTGTAGTTTAAGATTTCATTTTTATTGTGTTGGAATTGTAGAGACCAATTTTCGCAAAATGAGCTCTGAGAGCAAAAATCGATGGAAATGTCACAGGTGTAGGACAGATTCTACAGGGAAAGGGAAGAGAGGTGAAGCGAGTGTTGGCCCAAGATGTTCACGTGACACTGTGACATCGAAAGAGCCAGAAGATAGAGTCATGTCTGTTGAAATGATTAAACACATTGATGAAATGTTCAGTAAACAGATGACCGATCTTAGGAAAGACATGATAGAAATAAATGACAGGTCCAAAAAAGAATTATTAAAAGAACTGGAGGAATATAAAAAATGCACTACGTATTGTTCTGATAAATTAGATGATTTTTTGAGAATTTTGACTGAGATAACTAAACAAATTAAAGATGTCCAACAACAAAATGAAAGACTTATGACTGAAAATCAAACTTTGCAGAAAGAAATTAAGGGATTAAAAGTGAAAATGAATGATCTAGAGCAAAACAGTAGGAATTGTAATTTAGAGATAGTGGGAGTTCCTGAAACAATGAATGAAAATGTGAAGGAGATAGTTACTCATATCGCAAGTGTATTAAATGTACAGGATGAAGATATGAATATACAGGCTGTTCATAGAGTGCCAACAAAAAATAAACAAAAAATTAAACCAATAATTGTCCAACTAGCTATGAGAAAAATGAAAGAAAATTGGATCAAGTGTTGGAAATTAAAGAAGACATTATTTACTAAGGAAATACATGAGGGGCTGCCTGATGGTAGAGCTTACGTAAATGATCATCTAACACAAGAAAACAAGCAGCTACTGTATGAAATAAAGAAATTACAGAGGGAAAAAGATTTCAAGTTTGTATGGGTCAAGGACTCAAAACTTTATGTAAAGAAAACGGAAACATCCAGGGTGCTAAGGATTAGGGATAGTGATGATTTAAATCTTCTAATGGATTAGTGAAATGGAAAGTAAAACGATGAGTAACAATATTGTTTCTGGTACTGAGATGCTGAACAATGCAGTGACATGGAAACAATTCCTGTTTTTGATGATTGTAATTTGGATGAAATATACAGGGTCTGTGAAATAGATAGTGACAATGTTTATGATAGGAATTGGTATAAATGGCCTGTGGGTATAAATGTTATTATGGGTAACATCAGAAGTTTGCGGAGGAATTTTGATCATTTTTTACTTTACTTAAATTTAATAGAACTGAAACCAGATATAATTGTTTTAACAGAGAGATGGATTGGTAATGATGAAATACAATGGTATACAATATCTAATTATAAAGTTTATTATAAATGCCAAAATGAAAGTAGATCAGGTGGAGTGATTGTGTTTGTTAAACAGTGCATAACAATGTATGGATTTAATAATGCGTTTGTTACTGCCAATATGGTAGAAATTTCTTTTAAACTAAATAATATAACATTTCTCCTACTCTCATTTTACAGGTTACATTCATATACAAAACAAAATTTTGTTACAGAACTAGGGAATAAACTAGAAACTATAAATAATAATAATGTTTTCATAATAGGTGATATGAATATTAATCTAAAAGGAAATGATAAAATTAAACACGAATATTTACAGCTGATTAAGTCAAATTGTTTTATTGTGTGTCATGGAGAGATCACTAGAGAGGAAGCAAAAACTTGTTTGGACCATGTATTTGTAAGAAGTACAATCCAAAATAATTTAACTACTTATATTATTAAACTTAATATTACCGATCATTATTTTATAGGAATAAATTTCCAGTTAGAATTGAACAGAAATCGGAAAAAAATCAATACAATACGTAGGATAAATGTGGACAAGTTAAAAGAATCTTTGAAGGATAAAGACTGGAATGAAATCAAAATGGGAAATGATGTAAATGCTTCATTCAGGTTATTTTTTATTGAAACTGCAGGATATGATAGAGTTATC
The DNA here is from genome assembly GCA_038380435.1 of Ryuthela nishihirai. NCBI lineage: Eukaryota > Metazoa > Arthropoda > Arachnida > Araneae > Heptathelidae > Ryuthela > Ryuthela nishihirai. The sequence goes on from JAWZYU010000038.1 coordinate 4,166,354, forward strand.
AAAAGAAACTATATATTTAAAGAATAGAGAAAAGAGGTTGAAACCATGGATAACAAATGCTCTTTTAAAATCTATTAAAAAAAATAAGTTATATAAGTTGAGTAAAAATCAACCATTTAATACAAACCTAAATAATTATTTTAGAAAATACAGAAACTTAATATTAAAATTAATCAAAGAAGCAAAGTCAAAGTATTACATTGCAAAATTTTTAGATAGTGACTGATACTAAACAATATTGGAAAATTATAAATGATTTGTCTGGTAGACAGCAAAAGAACTTAATGTCCCCTTCAGAAATAAAAATAAATGATATTATTTATTCTTTTAATGAAAATCCTGTGTTGTTTATTGATAAATTTAATGCCTATTATACAGAAATTGTTGGTAATCTTGTAAAGGATATTCCTGATTATGCCGATAATGAAAGTCATAAATCGATTTCGTCTCAAAATTCTATTTTTATTGATTATATATCAGAGAATGAGGTTTTTGCAGTTATTGCATCATTAAAATGAGGAAAAGCAGTTGGAAGTGATCAGATATCTGTGGAGACACTAAAAGAGATAAAAAGTTATATTGTAGATATATTATGTTACCTATTTAACTTATCGTTATCATCTGGATGTTTTCCCTCGATTTTGAAAGATTCAACCGTTGTCCCAATATATAAAGGAGGTGAATATTTAGATATCGCAAATTACAGACCGATATCCTTGCTCTCAGTTTTTTCAAAGATTTTCGAAAAGCTACTTAAAACTAGAATTTTAAATTTCTTGAATAGAAATAAATTTTTTTCTGATCATCAGTATGGGTTTAGAAAAAACGTAGGTACTCAGGATGCTATATTACAATTGACTTCCACAGTATACAGATCTATAAATGATAATTTGAAAACTGTTGTGCTATTTTTGGACATCAAAAAAGCGTTTGACTCGGTTTCGCATGATTTGCTGATAAAAAAATTTGAAATGGCTGGAATTCGAGGAAATGTTTTGAAATGGTTGGAAACATATTTGAAAAATAGAATTCAAAGAGTAACAATGGTAAACTTGTTTAGTAAGGGAATTGAACTAAAATATGGAGTTCCACAGGGTTCGGTGTTGGGGCCAATATTATTTAACGTTTTTATAAACGATCTTTGTAATCTTGAACTTAAAAGAAAAATAATAACTTTCGCTGATGATACAGCTTTGATATATGCGGCTGACAATGAGAATATTTTAATTGAAGAAATAAATGAAGACTTGGGTAATATTAGAAAATGGTTCTTAAAAAATAAATTGTTATTGAATATTAATAAAACGAAATATTTATATTTCAATTTAAAATGTAATAAAGTCGATAAGTTAAAAAAAATTATTATATCATTCTGTAAACTGTTTAGGACATCAGTGTGCATGTGAAGCAATTGAAAGAGTAGAATATTATAAATATTTGGGCGTATATATAGACAGTTAGTTAAATTGGAATGAACATATTAAATATTTGATAAAAAAAATTAATGCAATAATTCCAAAATTGTTTTATATTAGAAATTTTATGAATCTTACTTTTTTAAAGCTTATATATAATGCTTGGGTTAAGTCATATTTAAGTTATGGAATAATATCTTGGGGAGGAATGTTTTATAGTAATATTAAATCATTAGTTACTATTCAAAATAGAATAATTAGGTGTATATTAAGAAAAAGAAAATATGATAGTGTTAAATATTTTTATAATGATCTTCAAATTTTACCACTACGGAAAATGTATGTTTATAATGCGATCTTATATTTAAAAAAGCACTATAGAGAAAGTGACATTAAAAATGTAATGCAGAATACCAGAACAAGTGCACATATTAATTTCAATGTACCACTTCCGAAGAAAACTATTACGCAAAAACATTATATATTTTTGGCGCCTAAAATATTTAGCAGTTTACCTGAAACTATAAAGGATGAAATAAATTCTGTAACGTTTTCTCGAAAACTAAGAGATTGGATTTGTAATATAGATGATATAGAAAAATTTCTTTAGGTTGGAGGGTTTTTCCCCCATATTTCTGATTCTAAAATTTTCTTTTTATTTGTTTGCTCTTTGGGATGTTAATTTTTTGAATAAAAATTGGTGTATTTATAGTTTATTATTGATTCTGTTACTATGTTGTTGATTTAACCATGACAGAAAATATTAATATGGTAATATACTTAAAATGTTGTTTCTAATGTTTATATATGTTTTTTATTTTAACCTTATACTCCGCGTGCGAGTCTATGAACTCTTGTGGAGTTGTATATTTCCAAAATTTTTGTAAATACTTATATTTTATCAGAATTTAATATAAATGGAAATAAAGGATACTACTACTACTAAAGTATTTTTCAAACAGCTTAATTGTAGAAAAAAAATAATTTAACCTGTAATATTTTTGCTAATCTGTTTTGTGGCACTATGGACCCTGTGAAGTCACATTCTTTCTACAGACTCTCCTATGAAGTCTTCTCCTTCCTCGGGAAAATCATTCCATATCTATCTAATTCATTCGGGCGGGATTCGCTCATTTGGTAGCGCGCCAAGCTCGTAATCTGCAGTTCCCAGGTTCAAGTCCAGTTGGACCAGCATTGAGATTTATATATCCGCAGAACTCATCAAACTGTCCTCGATCACTAGGGTACACCGATGGACTTGGAAAGGCCACCTTCCTTCGGATAGGAAGTTAAGCCCCGGCCCCATGTACGGGAGAGCCATTCGCTGTGAACCCCAAAGAACAGGCTGCACGGTCTTGATGGGAGGTTACATCTGTCTCCTAACAGCTGTCCTGTGGGTCTCCTCCACCTATCTTCTCTAAGCCTTCGGGGTCCTTGTGACCTGGCCATTTAGCCTATTTTGTGCAAAAAGTGACTTTCGGAGATAAAACAATACAACCCGAATGTCACTTCTTTTGCACACAACAGGCTAAATGACCAGTTTATAAGGACTCCGAAGGCTGAGAGAGGATAGGTGGAGGGGGACCCACAGGACAGCTGTTAGGAGACAGATGGTAGCCTCCCGTCAAAGACATCCAGCCTGTTCTATAACGTGCACAGAGTATGGTTCTCGCACATATGGCACCAGATCTTAACAATACATCCGACGTACGGCGGCCTTGCCAACTCCAATTGGTGTTTTCTATCAGGGCCCCTACTAACCGAAGGCAGGGAGGGGAGTTTTACGAAGATAAATCTCAACGCTGGCTCATCTGGGCTTTAGAGGGAGGTACTATCTGTCTCCTACAGCTTTCCAGTGAGTCCCCTCCTCCAACCTTCTCTGAGACATCGGGGTCCTTATGATCTGTGCATTTAGCCCAATATGTACAGAAAAGTGCCGCTCAGAGGTAAAACAACCTGACGTTGTCTGTAAAATTTAATGGCCTTTATCATTACAGATTTTTAGTTCCCAGATTAATGAGGACTATTGCTTAACAGGGAAAAGTGATTGGCATATACTATCATAAAGAGAGAAATAAACTTTAAATATCTTTGTTAAACTTTCCATCGGTAGGCTTAAGGTGACCCCAAATAAATAATGTATCAAAAGAGAAAATAACTTTTCATGGAAAGTAATATAAAAAAAATATAAATGAAACGTAAATTCAAAAGAAAAATAAATTATATTAGATCATAAATATAATAACATCATCTGTAAGAGGAATGGTCTTTTGAGAAAGGAGAGAGAGATGATTAGAAACGAGAGAGAGAGAAAGGAGAACAAGCCAAAGTTAATGAAATACAAAACATCAAGAGCAGAGTTAATAGATAAAAGTCGCGTATTTTTTTAGAAATATGATTCTTAAATCTTTTGGCGCTATGGACCCCTGTGAAGTGTCATTCTTTCTGCATCCCTCCTATGAAAACTTCTCCTTTCTCAGAACAATTATTCCATCTCTACCTGATTCATACGGGCGGGGGTGGCCAGTCTCGTAATCGCAGCTACCAGATTCGAGTCCCTGTTGGGTGATCATTGAGATTTATCTGCACAAAACTCCTCACCTTGCCTTGGTAAGTAGAGTACACCAGTAAGAACCCCGTGTGCGGAAGAGCCATACCCTGTGTGCCAAAGGATATCCTGCATCTCTATAACGAGTTGTATTCTTTTATTGCTGAGTGGCAGGCTCGTCTAAGATAAGTTAGGCGAAGAGACCCACTGGAACAGTTGTTGGGAGACAGATGGTAACCTCCATCAAGGCCATATAGGGCGTTCTTTAACGTGCACAGGGAATGACTCTCCCGCACATGGTACAACGGCTTCAAATACATAACATAACTGTACGTTTTAAATTAAAGTTTTCAACATATCAATACAAGCATATCACTAAATACGTAAAAAATCAGATTTATAATCGATTTAGCATTTTTTGCTAAAAACTTGACATCTTTTGCGGGAAATCATTTTATCGATATAGGCTTCTAAGTTTTCTGATAAAGCAGTTTTCACTACAGATGATAAGTGCTCACCTGCTAAGAAAGAAGAAGCTCAGTAGCAGTCGTTGCGATTGGACGTTCCTTGTAGAGCTCCTGCCAGCAGGGTGTGTCCGCTGCCCTCCAGTGACCTCGACCAACGCAGAGACCAGCGTCGTTGACCTTCTGCGCCGTCATCGGACTACTAAGTGCCATAAACCTTATTGCTCGTACGCGTCCTCTCCCCCCTGCATTACCCTGTCGTGTTTTACACAGTGCCTTGTGTAGAGTGAGCTAGCTAAAATCAATATATTTAGAATACCCTCGCTCCCTTTCCGCTCTAATAAATAAAATAAATAAATACCCCCTCAAGCAGCTGCTTGCCACAGAGGTCTGACAGGAGCCTGTCAGTTTACATGCCAGAGTAGAAGGTCTGAGAGGATGGCAGGACCTCAGCAGAAAAACGACACAAACAGCCATGCCTTATCCGGGGCTCGAACCCAGGTCCCTTAGATCAGGAGCCACTAGCTGACCGAATACCTAAAGTACTTCCCTTAAATGTTTAACAAAATGTAAAAATAGCATATCCAATGATGACATCACTAACTGAATTCATATTAACTGAAAGAAAATAGGGAGCCTGCATTTTCCTTTCAATTTGTAATAGAAACGAGTTTTGATGTCCTATGTTCTTTAAACTGAATATCAACTAAATGATTGATTGATCATTGATAATTTATTTTTTGATTTTTTTTTCTGTTTAGAGCGCTTACACTAAAATAGAATAAATGTTTACAATCACCTATTACTTCTGGGCACATTTGAAACTTGCCTCCTAATATCCTACGCTTATAATTAAGTTGATGTAAGGCAATTTCGAGGGTATTACTTCGCTAAATGTTTATTGAAAGGCTGGGGGGCAGAGGACGGGCAAGATGTCTTAAGAAACAAATATTCATGTAATTATTATAAATAAAAATAAATAAATACCCCTCTCAAGCAGATGTTTGCCACAGAGGTCTGACAGCAGCCTGTCAGTTTAATACGTCATAGTAGAAGGTCTGTGAGGATGGCGGAACCTCAGCAGAAAAACAGCACAAACATCCATGCCTTACCCAGGGCTCGAACCCAGGTCCCGTAGATCAGTAGCCAAGCGTGCTAACCACTCGGCCAAGGGACGGCTTTTAAATTATTGTATTGTAGTATAAATAAAATTAATAAAAATCCTCAAGCAGCTGCTTGCCACATAGGTCTGACAGGAACCTGTCAGTTCATATCCCATAGTAGAAGGTCTTTGATGATGGCAGGACCTCAGCAGAAAATCCACACGTACATCCATGCCTTACCCCGGGACTTGAACCCAGGTCCCTTAGATCAGTAGCCAAACTCGCTAACCACTCGGCTATGGGACTAGGCATTGTAGAATATATCTAGAAATTTTGATGGGGCCTGAATCTTCTTATACCTTAGAATAGTCTCTAAATCACTTTTCATTCGCAATTCCCCACTTTTTTGGGAGGGTAGAAAGAACCTGTGCTAAATGGTAACCGGTGGTACCTTCACTGGAAAAATAGCTCATTTCTCTCAGTACTCGCGTTCAGAAAACATTATAAAGGTATTGTTTTCACTTTTCGCTGGTTCTTAGGGAAGAAGGAAACATGTGGATAAAATATTTATTGGTTATTGCACTCTACGTCACGTTTCCATTTCACATCTAACCGTTTATGTTTAGCCTTGGCTTTCGAAAGATATTGAGATCGTTTTTCGGGAAAGAAAGCATGGGAAATAAATGTTTATAATATTGCGACTCTCCCACTTCACAAGTATTAATCTGAGAGATATATTGTTTTCTCTGCAGTCGAGTTTGAAAGATATAGCGGCAAACCTGTTTCCACATTCACTTTTCACAGGGATTGAAAGCAGTGGAGGAGTTTTTACGTACATTATGGCACTCTCCACGACACAGAGTTCATTTGATACATAACTCGTTGTGATTGATCAAAGGGTTTAAATTACGTAGTGGAACAGCAGTTGTAGCATCCACACAAACTGACAAATGTCGTGGGAAAAGCAATTGGAAAGTAGGTAGAAATTAATAGGAAATTTGACAATTAACCACCACCAAATTTATAAAACATTTTAATTCAACTGAGTATTGTTCGTTCAATCCGATAAGGACTACAAGAGGCACTGGTGCTACATCACGGATGTATCCAACGATATGTCCAACATATAAGAAAATTTATCCTTATGTATTATTCGGGTGTCTTCATACCGAATATACAATTGTACCATCGCTATTGTTTCTTAGAGTAGAATCTGAAACACCTTTCATTCATTCTGTCACGTTGAGTTTAATTTCAGTAGTTTAGGCGTTAAAAATCATATTATTCGAAATTTCAAACAATATGATAATATGCCGAATAGCAATGCATTTGCCCATCAAAATTTGGTATTGGTAAAATAGCATTTGTCGGATTCTGTTGGTTGTACCTGAACGTTTTGCTCATGTAGATACTGCAGACTAATGAGGGCTGTGTGGGGGATAGGCATTATCTTGCTGATAAAAGGTTCCGTGCTGCTGAACAAATGGGACAGTCGCTGGCTGCAAAATGTTGTTGACATATCGTTGGGCAGTTAGTGATTCATTTATGATGATCAGTTCTGACAGAGATGTCTGATTAATGGCACCCCACACCAAGACACCAGATGTTGGAGCTGTGTGACGATGTCGCACACACTGGGTGGTGGTCCTTTCTCGTGTATGACAGCGAACACATTGTCTACCGTCGTGCTGACCAAGACAAAAACGAGATTCGTCACTAAACACTACTCTACTCCACTCTTATTCGCTCCAATTCTGTTTGAGGCGACACCACTGAAGAGTGCTTTGCCTGAGAGCAGATGTGAGGAGCAAACACAATGCCGGATGATAGGCTCGCAATGAAAACTGTAGAAGCCTGTTGTTTACTGTCCGCCTGTTAGGTATTCTATGTGATATCAACGCAACTGCATAAGGACTGACCTTATGCAGTTGCGTTGGTAGTCGCGAATCTGTCACGCAATGCCATGAGTAGTAATTGACAGTCCTGTCTCTCCGTGGTCATACGTCGTCTTCCTGATCCTTGTTGGCGTGGCTGGATCCTTCTCGAACCCATTGGCGCCATATGTGTACGATGGTGCTGGGATTGTGGCCAACAAGATCGGTCACACCTCTGTACGTCAAACCAGATTATATAAGGCCGATGATTCTTCCACCCTCAAAGTCTGTTAACTGTTCGAACGGCTGTCGACATCTGTATAAGTGCAGATTTAGAGGTTTAGAACAATTTCCACAACGTTTTGTCAACCAGGGAGCTTTGGTTGCGTTTTTCTGTATTTGACTGCTCTGCACCTGTGAGGTCAGCTCGCTCTTGTCAAACCGTTTCGATCGCCCTGCAAACCAAATAATTTCCATCCATTTCCATATAGAACCGCCTCCCTAAATTTTTTTACATTTGCGTAACTTCTTGCAAGTGTTGAATTTTTTATTTCCAGTATTGTATTTCCGAAAAATTCCCTACCATGTCATCGTTCGGTAGTGGACACCGATGGGCTTGGAAAGGTCACCATCTATCGGATGGGATTTTAAGTGTGGTCCCATGTTCGGGAGATCCATATTCTGTGCAGTTTAAAGAACACTGTGAGTGGGAGGCTACCCTTTGTCCCCTAACAACTGATCAGTGGATCCTCTCCCCAACGTTCTCTGAGCTCTGAGGTCCCTTGTGACCTGACCAGATGTAGAGCAACCGAACTCAAGCACACGACTGAATTTCTTCAATGATCAGAAAATAGTAGACAGTTAAGTCTCCGTATAACACACGCCAGAATGACGAAATATTCAATAAAACAAATATATTTCCAACCTCTGCCAATCTGCTATATATTTTTGTGAAAAAATGCTTTGCCTAAACGAATAGTTGTATAACATATCATCATTTTAATGAAATTAAAAATAAACCCGATAAAAAAGTAATAAGTATAGCTAAATTAATAAAAAATACTTAAGCCAAATACTGAGATGCTAGTTTATTAGATACACCAACCTAGTAGCGTGTTGCGTTTCCTTTGTCCTTCAGAACATCCCAAATTCGTCGGGGCATGGAACTTACAAGATGTTGGATGCATAGTGCAGGAATGTTGTATCATTAGGAAAGGATTGTGTCCCGTAGATGCTGCACAGTATCGCTGCGAACAGCCCTTCCTACCTCATCCCAACGTTGCTCGGTCGGGTTTAGATTTGGGGATTGCGCAGGCCACTGAAGCAAAGAAATCTCCAAAAGATGTGTGTTCATCCTAATTTAAATTCATTTGCTTATTTTGAAAAATATGTAAAAGTTAATAAATATATATCGCAATTGTTAATTAATAAATTTTTAAATATTATGTTTAAGCAATGAACGTTTTTTAATAATGATAGTTTCTTCGTAGTACAAATATTTTTTGTGCAGCTCAGACCATATTTAACATTTTTTTTCTATAAAGCAATATATCCCTGGCAAATTGTATCCGAGAACCGTCTCACTGATACGAAATCATTTGAAAACTTCGATTTTGTGAGCGGGGCAAAGCGATTTTCGGTTTTGAAACTTCTGACGGAAAGATCGTACGGTACCTCAAAATATATTCCTTAGTGAGTGTTTCGAACTTAGTTTTGTACGCAATTTTCAATATGGCAATTTAACTATTTTATAAATTGCTGCCTATAAAATCCCCCCCCCCCCATGTACGGTAGAATTCAAGGGGCTGGAAACCATGGAACTGAGCTGGCAGCTTGTGTTTTGTACGTACCAATATATTATTGTGTTATTTTTTCAAATCATCCATTAGTTTGTATTTCCAGTGTCAAATGAGACAAAATAGGAAACAGAAAATACTTCGTTCTCTTTGAAACCAAGCATCCTATATTCACGAGAGACGATAAGCTCTCGTTCCAATTATTCCTCTTTGTCTGGTTAGTCGGCTCTCTTCTATTATCTGAATTTGTGTTCCTAATTTTAAATTGGTTAATCGAAGTTTCATCCTACATAGTAAGATAAAATGACGTACTCTTCAATTTAAAACAACCTTTCTTCTGTACGAAATTATAATACATGCAATGTTAAATCAGTTCCTAGATAACCACATCTTCTTAGCGTTGATCCAAATATACATCCAAAATGAACTAGATTCCTCACATGTAATATCGTCCTTACTCCCAAGTTCTCGAAATTTATAATAGGTTAACCAAAAATTAAAATAGATTCTACTTACTTCAAACATATATATATTTATTTTGCTGAAAAATCAGAATCCGACGAATGCTATTTTACCGACACTCCTTTTTGGTGTTAAATGCACTGCTATTCAGCATATTATCATACTGTTTGAAATTTCGATTAATATTATTTTTAACGCTAAACTACTGAAATTAAACTTAACGTGTCAGAATGAATGAAAAGTGTTTTAGATCTGCTCTGAGAAGCAACAGTGATGGTACAATTGTATATCCTGTATGAAGACACCCGAAGAATACATAAGGATATAATTTCTTATATGTTGGACATATCGTAGGATACATCCGTGATATAGCTCAAAAAATTATCAAATATGCGTAGACTGAACGAACAATAATTTATTGAATTAAAGTGGTTTATAAATTTCGTGGTAGTTAATTGTCAAATTTCCTGTTCACTTCTACTTTCTAATTGCTTTTCCCACGACATTTTTTGCATTTGTGAGTTTGTATGGGTGCTGCAATTGCTGTTCCACTACGAAATTTAAACACTTTGATCAGTCACAACGAGTAATGTACCAAATGAACTCTGTGTCGTGCAGAGTGTCGTAATGTTACGTAAAAACTCCTCCAATGCTTTCATTTCCTGCAAAAAGGGAATGAGGAAACAGTTTTGCTTCTATATCTTTCAAACGCGACTGAAGACAGAACGATATATCTCTCAAATTAATACTTGTGAAGTGGGAGAGTCGCAATTTTATAAACATTTATTTCTCATGCTTTCTTTCCTCGAAAAAAAGACCAAAAATTGATCTTCTATATCTTTCGAAAGCCAAGGCTAAACATAAACGGTTAGATGTGAAATGAAAACACGTTTTCTTCTACCCTAAAAACCACCGAAAAGTGAAAACGATCCATTTATAATATTTTCTGAACACGAGTACTGAGAGAAATTAGTTATTTTTCGAGTGAAGTTACTACCGGTTACCATTTAGCACATGTTCTTTCTACTCTATCGAAAAAGTGGGGAATTGCATACACGATTGTTTTTATATCCATAGGCGGCTAGTCATTAGTGAATGAAAAGTGATTTGGAGACTATACTAAGATACAAGAAGGTTCAGGCCCCACCAAAATTTCTATGATATACACTAAAATGCCTAATCCAATGGCCGAGTGGTTAGCGCGCTTGGCTACTGATTTAAGGAACCTGCGTTCCAGTCCCGGGTAAGGCATGGATGTACATATCGTTTTCCTGCTGAGGTCTTGCCATCCTCACAGACCTTCTAATATGGCATATAAACTGACAGGCTCCTTTCAGACCCCTTTGGGTTAGCTTGAGGGGGTATTTATTTTTTTAATTTTATTTATACTATAATATAATAATTTCATGAATATTTTTTTCCTAAGACATCTTACCCGTCCCCTGCCACCCCCGCCTTTCAATAAGCATTTAGCGAAGTAATACCCTCGAAATTGCCTTACATCGACTTAATTATAAGCGTAGGATATTAGGAGGCAAGTTTCAAATGTGCCCAGAAGTAATACGTGATTGTAAATATTTATTTTATTTTACTCTAAGCGCTCTAAACCGAAAACAAAATCAAAAAATCAAATATCAATGATCAATCACTCATTTAGTTCATATTCAGTTTAAAGGAACGTAGGATTTAAAAACTCGTTTCTATTACCAATTGGTTGATATGAATTTAGTAAGTAATATTATCATCTTCATGTGCTATTTTTACATTTTATTAAACATATACGATAAGTACTTTAGGTATTCAGTCAGCTAGAGCGGAAAGGGAGCGAGGCAAGATCACCATTTTGGCAGCAGTGTCCTCTTCGTCTAGCAAAAGAGTACCAACAGCAGACCCAGTTTCGTGGGCTGGGTGAAGAAATGCAACATGTGTGTTTGGTTGTCCCCGCACCTCAAAACTAGAAAAAGAAATTTGGCACAAGGCATCATATCTACGTCTCATTGGCCGAAAAACCTTAATTGATTTTAGCCAGCTACACAAGACATTGTGTAAAATACGACAGGCTGATGCAGGGGGGGAGAAGAGGCGTACGAACAATAAGGTTTATGGTACTTACTGGTCCGACGACGGCTCAGAAGGTCAACGACGCTGATCAAGGTCCCGGGGGGGGGGGTGTGACGGACCGAACGTCCAATCGCAAAGACTGCTACTGAGCTCATTTTTTCTTAGCAGGTGAGCACTTATCATCCTACTGAAAACTGCTTTATCACAAATATTAGAAGCCGATATTGATAACAATGATTTCTCTCAAAAGATGTCAAGTTTTTAACAAAAATTGCTAAATCGATTATAAATCTGATTTTTTCCATATTTAGTGATATGATTGCATTGATATGATGAAAACTTTAATTTAAAACGTACAATTATGTTATGCACTTGACTTTTCTTTGCGTGATTCGGCTCGTGCCATTGTCAAATATTCTTTTAGAGTTTTAAACAAAGTTTGAACAAAATGAGTGAAAGTACACAAAGGTATGAACTTACTCAATATTAAAAAAAAATCACAGTTGACTTCTCGATATTAACATTATATTAAACAGTTAAAATTAAAACCTTGTTTTTGGAAATTTTCTAAATTATGTTATGGGATAAAGCCTAAGTTAGGTTAAGAAATGGTAAGTAGACGTTTAAAATAATTTTAAAATTTAAGTATTTCAAGTTTATTTTTGTTACATGAGCCCCCTCAATATTTCGGGTACAAGCTTAAGATCTCATGGCATACCAGATGAGTTATCGCGATCTCATTGTATACCAGACGTTATCACGATCTCATGGCATACGAGATGAGATCACAAAGATTTAGGAGAGCGTTACTAAGTAAAAAAATGGGATATATTCTTATAATCGCCGATAATTGCATTTAAAAGAGCAAAATTAATTTAAAAGATTTTTCCAAAATTAGAATTTAGTAAATTTTGTCTGTATTCAGTAACGCATATTTTTACGAGCCAGGCTTTTTATTTTCACAGTACACTTTTAGACTACTACAAGACTAGAGACTAGACTAGGACTAGAGGCTATTACAAGAATCAACAGTGATAATAAAATTTTACATTTAATATAAAAACATCCAATGAATGCATAAGGATAACCATTTGTGCATTTTGCAAAAATGGTTATCGTCATGCTTTCATTGTCGTCGAGATTCTGCAAATGCCTTATATCTGAGGGTTTGTAATAAAAACTATTTTTCTTAAACTTTTTGGACGTATCATTCAGATATATCCGTAATATAACACTTCGGAATTATCCTTTGAATACTTTGTGATTGAACGAATGATTTCGGTTTTCCCCTTTGTGTTTAATAAAATTAGTGGTAGTTTTGAGTAAAATTTTATTCACCATTTTTACTTATTTTCTTATTGTTTTTCCTTCATTTATTTGTTGTTTTCTCAGTTTATATGTTTCACAAACGATTGTTCCAACATATATTCTCCACCCTTTGACCAATTGCAACGAGTTCTGCACCAAATATGCTCATAACGCTGGGAGTCTAAGAGACTATCAAAACTTTATCCCTGGAGTTCTGCTCCCTGAAAATGGAAAATATCAAAACCATTGCGTCACATCTTCCAATTCAGAGTAACGAATCAATTTAAATTTAAAGCTTATGAAACCGGTAGTGTGATAATGATATAAAGAGATATTTCTTTTGCATTCTTTCTTAGAAACAAGGAAAGGAAAGTTAACCTTTGGTATAATTTATGTATCTTTCGATAACGAAGGCCAAAAGTAAAAACTAAGGTGTCAAATGAAAGCTTGTGACGTGAGAAGTGTCAGACTACAAATTTCACCATTATGGAGTGGTTAAACGGGTGGGGGTCAGAAATTTACATACCAGAAACCACCTAGCTGGAAAACATCGGAAGAAGTAAAAATTCGCTTGGGGGAGAGAAATATTCGAGATTTGAAACTAAATTTAATATAATAATTTAAATTATTTTTTATTTCCCCCAAATTTGATATCTTTATGTAATAGAATTTGAAATGTTTGAAAAAAAAAAGTATCAATGCATGAAAATGTCTATTTCTTTATCCGAAACTTCTATTTTTCTTCTTTTATAATTACGTGGGTGAGTTTATCGTGTAAGAGATTGGAAACCTCATTTAATCGGAATACGATGGTGGAATAGCCATTAAATCAATATAAAACTTCCCTTATCAGCAAACGGAAAACAAATTAATATTGAGCTTTGAATTTTTTGGTGTTTTTGATTTTTAGCACTAGGAAGAGAAGATTAAGAACACAAAAGATAAAAAAATGTCTAAGGAATTATTTACTTTTGGCGGGTTTAAGTTTCATTTAAGGAGTATATGCATCAAAGGAGTTATTTATTTCATCAAAGGAGTTATATTGCAACATCATATCAGAATAATTCAATTAGAAATAACTTGGTGAAATATTACAATTCCTGAGCAAGACATTTCCGCTTCGAACTTCAACAAACAACTCCGAGATTAAATAGTTCAAACGCCAGGCCTGGATCTTGGGGATGGGTTAAACTATTTATAAGGCAAAGGGATAAATAAGCTTATATGCTTAACGCACTTTAAAAAAATTTTAAGGACCACTAAAGTGGAGAGGGAAATGTTACACTGCGTGCAATTACTATCTCGTGAACTGTTTTCTGGCTAGCTCAAGTCATCCCCCCACTCCCCTTTATTTTTTCTACTACGGGTCTGCCAGTCGCTAAGCCTTGTTAACCAATAACTGGAATACTAGCTATATCTCGCCAAATATTTGGCGCGAAAGGTGTGTCCATTGATAATTTTTCCCATCGATAACGAACCACTTTCTTCCTAACCTCCATCGATAATGTATGACTCAATTTGAAACGTTCAACGTAGGAGACATCAGAACCCCCAAAGATTTAGAACATTTGCGGTGGGTATAATCTAGACCCAGAAAAGCTAGGAACCCGATCTACTAACCTAACACAGGCACACAAGGGTGAACAGGACATGAAAGTTGGGACCAATTGATTACGTACCTAAAAACTTCCGCCACCAACGACGTCATGGAGGTACATGAAACACACGCCCTGCCGGATTTCCCATAAAACACATTTGCCAAGGGACGCCAACCTTAAAGTGTTGCATTTTGTTTATTTAAGTATCAACAAAAGTACGTCCTTTTAAGTTCATAGAAAGATTTAAATCTAGTTCCAAATATTAATGGTTTTAAGTGCCAATGAAATAACTCTCTCTCCTATCAATAGAAAGTGTACGCTTATAGGATATGGATGGTGAGGTATCGTAACATATATTAAATATACTGAAGCATTTTCATATTATGTTAATGAAAAACCACATTTAAAGCTCCATACCTTTAAAAATATGAATTTTACAGAAAATTACCACGTGAGATAAATTGTAGATGCCAATAAAATTTATGCAAATCGCGATTTCAATCTTTCTGGGAAGGTTCCTTAAAACTCTATTGCTGATTTTATCCCATCCAGTGGCTTTTGTTGTTTTTAACCTGGAGATAATTCCACGCAGTTCAGAATAGGAAACAAACTTGAGACTCGAGTTGTGCTGTTGAGTGTTAAAATCTCGGACTGTTTTATTAGTGGAAGAGATGAAATCCTCGTCACAGGGTTCATCATTTGGCATAAATTGTTTTCCTGAACAGGAAGCGAATGCTTCTACTTTGTCCTTATTATCGTAGACTAAACCATTTTCTCCATGGAGAACAGGATTTGTTTGTTTCTTCCTTTAAGAGCTGAGATCATTTTCCAGAGTGAACTGTGTTCTCGATTAAGCGAGCTAAGCTTGACCGCTCATCAATCATTCCAAAATTCTTGAAGTCTCTATGAAGTGTACTCTGTATGAAGTGTACTCTCTTCTTGAAGTGTACTATGTTTTAGGTTGTAGATGTCCTTGTCATGCATATCCCACGTCCTCTGCCAGATTTTCCTGTTTTTTTTCTTTTTTTTCTATATCGTGTGGAAGTTTTTCAGGTTTGAGTTCCCTTTTATGCACAGTGTTTGATATTTATAAGTGCGTCTTGAATTGCTCCTTTGCGATTTGTAATTTCAGCATCCAGATTTATGTGTTTGACTTTTTTTAATATACCAGGGACTATTTTATTAATAATAATACGAAATCTATTCCAGTTTACTTTTTTGTAAGTATGAAGCTCCCGTGTTCCCTGCAAGTCTAATTTGAGCAATACCAGAATGATATCTGATGAGAGTTTATTTAAAACTTGCAGTGACAGTTAAGAATGAAATATTTTTGAAGAACAATGTCCAGCATGTACGGTCTAAAATGACTGACATGGGGAAAGTAAGTAGGGTCTTGTGTGCATCCACTATTATGCCATTTCTAGAGGAGCAGCTAAATAATAATCTACCGTTTGCATTTAATCTTTTGCTATGCCAGCTAGTAAGATTGAGTTTAAATCCCCAGCCACAAGCGTTGGGAATTTATTTGAAAAGACAGAATCCATATCTGCAGTGCAGAGAGGAGCATTCAGGTTTGTATGCACTTATTCGCAGAATATGTCTATATTGTAGATTTTCAAGACAAACAACTGTGGTTTCCAGAGTGATAAGGTTGCCAAGAGGAAATTCGCACTGCTTGAGATATCTTTTGATAAGAACAGCCGTTCCTTCTCCTTTGCTATGAAGTCGGTTGGTCTCATAGTTTAAGGGGTCTCAAAGTGGGGTACGCAGTAAAATGATTTGGTGTACGCCGAGAGAGCTGAAAGGTCGCTAGTTATATGTTATACACATATATGTTTTATTTTATTCCCATTGTTTTATTATAACAATCAGATAACGTTTATCAGATAACGTTTCGAATAAATATATCAGATAACGTATATCAGATAACGTTTAGAATAAATTTCCGTCGAAGTAATTTTCGTTTTAAAAAGAATTTCGTTTCGAACAAATTTCCGTGGAATATATTTCCATTTCGAAAAAATTTCAGATTCTAATAAAATATTCATTAGGAACACATTTTCGTCGAACAATTTTCTGGATACCCGATAAGCCAGATGGGAGAATGTATGCGGCGTGAGATGCTGGGACAAGGTCAGATGATCGAAATATGGGTAAAGACGTCACTGCCCACATATATTCCGTAGAGTGGTTGGATCACATATGCAACGAAACTTGGATACGGATTAGATTCGTTCAACTCTTTGAAAAGGAAATGTTTCATTTCTCAAGTTAGAAAAACCAGTGAAGATATCTTTCTGCGTGGACTGGAGATAAGGTGTTCGATGGATTTCAATCCGAGTACGTATTACTCTGCTGACTAATTTGGGCAGTGCACAATAAATTATGATTCTGTCAATTGAAGAATGAACCGTTTTCTTAGTGCACAGTGGCATATCCCAGGAACAGTACACAAAGTAGAACAGTCAGAGAACTTACGCTAAAATTAAATGATTAAACACTATCTCCATGCATGACCACCACTTTGACTACCACTAGAGACGAAATCCGCATTTAAACGCTCTCAGTGTATAAACGAATAATGCTAACGCAGATAGAGAATGAAACCAGCAACAAAAATGTGATGTTAACTTTGATAGCGGTTAAAATCTTGGATTCAATAAGATATACAGGATCATGCGCAAACATCACTGCATTATTGGTGGTTGATATCAGTAAATAAAAACTCTTGACATATTGGATAAAGAAATCCGATTTAAACGTTGAATGATGATATTCACTTTAAGAAAAAAGTTGCTTTGGAATAAGGACACAAATTAAAAAAAGAAAAGAAAAATAAACCTTTGTGAAGAACACGCTCTTTTTGCTGACAAAGCAGATATTAGCTGAATTATTGGAATGTTACATAGAAAACTGGAATTAAATCTGTTATAAATTCAGTATTGGAGATCACGAAGTTCGCGAAGTGACGTATAGAGAGAGTTAATGGGTAATAAAAAAGAACGTCTTCCCTAATTACCGATTACTGCATTCAGAAGAAAAACTTAGAACAAGTTGCATAATTTGATTTACCTAAATTGCTGTCTTATATTTAGTACGGCATAATTCTCAGTACTGATGAATATTTTTTTCACAATATAATTTTTTCCAGTTCATTATTAGTTATTAATAAGAAATGGACTGATTTCCTTTATTCGCAAAAATATTTCGGACCTCAAGCATTGCAAAACCTCGACACATTAAGTAGTCAATATAGATGGATGCTGAAAATGATTTGCGACTGTGGATAGAACTTTTGTCTGCAGAGCTTTAACTATGCAATTAATAAAAGTAAAACATACTAATAGTGAAATAATCTACTGAAATCTTATTACCTTGAGGGCAAGATAGGTCTCCTGAAATTTCTGTTCAATATATAAATCAATTTTGTAATCTTCCTTAAAATAAATACTTATCCAGTTAGAGATTTCATCATCGGAATGCTTTATTTCATGTTTTAATTTTTAGACCACATATAAGAAAATTGGTATTTTTATTCCTTTAAATTGTGTATTTCGGTTATTCACTAAAAACACATATCTTTGGAATAGAACATTTCTCTATAGCCCATTAGAATTAATTCAAAGTTTCGTCATACATAAAAAGTCTGATATGGATTGCAAGCATTTCATCCCTAAATATCAGAGCAATTAATATTTCTCTCGAATACATAGAGATCAGTAAAACCTTTGCATCTTACTTCTCTTCAGACCACTAATGCACCTCCCTCATATTGCTCCTTTTCTCTAGTACTCAATAGACGGTATCTGGTCGTTCTCCAGATTAAGAGACGCCGAAAATTAGAGCTTAGAATCAAGGTGGACTCATCAGTAAATATTAAATTGAACATTTCTCTGAGCTCCAATTTTCATGTTCACGACACCAGTTGAAACCTTTTTGTCATTAATTTGTGGTGGACAGAAATCTCGGTTAGTCTTGTATTACTTGTCTTCTACAACCTTCGAGATATGCTTGGTTCGACGTGAGAGAGTTAATTCCCTTATGGCATCTGCCACCGAGAGCCAGATGACGGTCGCCTGCTTGTGTTATGTCTTTCATCCAACATTACATAGGTGCAACATTACACATCCCTTGTTTCCATATCATATTACGTGACCATTATAATCTACCACCGGCAACGTACCATTAAACGCTTTCCACCATAATGAATCACTCATATGGTGCATATCCATTTGATTGTCAAACATTCCTCAGGCGTGTCTAATTTCCGTGTACAACGAAATGGATTCTGGGGTAGGACTAGTGTTGCTAACCGCTCTGTTTTCAACTGAAATGTCTGGTGTGCAGATTATGACTTTCAAACAGACGGACGTTTTCTGCATTTCTACCTTTGGATTTAACTGATGCACATTTTGGGCTCAAGCGAATATTGTGATGCATTACATCTAGGCAGGTGAGATGCATAGAAGAAAAAATAAAGTTATGGTTTCTAAGAAAGATGCCCACACATAAGCATATAACACTGTTTATTATCACAATAGCTTCAGCATTTCATTCGATAGAGTCGCTTCTAACAATATGAGTGCTAATGAAATATTATAATATATAATATAATAATATATATAATATAATAATATATATAATTATAACCTGCTTGCTCCTAGGATGAACAGTACTTGGTCCTCTTAAATTCGTTGCAGTGACAACTATTCATCAAAGGTAACGAAATCATTAAACCTCGTTCATCGAAGTGAGTTACAAAGTTGGCGTTCAAATTATAAAGGCTTATATTTTTTCTTTGTTTTAAATGAGTCTCAGCCTGTTAAATATTCCCCTGTATAAACCTCAATCAAATATGCAATTAACTAACAGCATAGATATTAAAAGTATCAGCTTAATTAGAAAAAGCTACTAGAGTACACGAGGTGGATAACGAAAATACAGAACAATGATGTGTGAGTGTCTGCAAAGGCCTGCTAAAATCCCATAGAGGAGGAAATAAATATAAATTCAAGAAGCGTGTTTGAAGAAAGATTAATTTTTTTTCAAAATTTATTATTATTTAATTTTTTTAAATAAATTTTGTTTTTTTAAATATTTTTTTGTTTTAAAATCCTAACAATTCACACAAACTCATCCTTTAACTCTCAGTGGGCACCTCCAGGTGGAAAATGTCTTTCTTCATTGTTTAGAAGCTGGTATAATGAATACGATAGTGTATTAGCACCCATTATTTAGGTTTTTATTAATCGATTATGAGCTCAAACAGTTCTGGAGACGACCATACATAATAACAATGGCTCATGGAAATTCAAATTTCGGAAGAGGTTGGATGTTTGTATTTAGTCTCATAAAATGTGTTAAACTATTTTTGAATATTTGTTTACATTTTCCCCTAAATATCTGATAAAAATAAGCAAAAAAAGGGGAGGGTGAAATTTTTCCCCAAACAAAATGTCAATTTTTTGTGCAATGGAATGTTGGCAACACCAAGATTGGATAGCACTAAGAGAATTCAGGGTACTCATAACCTTGTTCGACCATATGTATTGATTTGTTAAAAACAAAATTTGAACAAATGATTTTTACCTAAATTTATTTTAGTGCGTTTAAACATTACGTACCATTTAACTCCAATTAATGGCCATTTCAAAGGCTAAATAAGTCCGAGAATACTAAAAGAAATTATAGTGATGATATAATTGTACATTCCAGTGTGGATGCATCAAATTTATGCAGGAGGATGATTATTTGTGCATTTTGCCAAAGAGTCCTATTTTCATTAAAACTTGGACATATCATTGAGATATATCCGTAATATATCACTCACCAACTTAGCATTTAGCATTATCTTTGAATGAACGAAAGATATATATTTCAATTTCTCTGTTTTATAAAATTAGTGGTAGTTTATAACATTTTTACTTTCGTTCATATCTATTAATTTTCTTATTGCTGTTTCTTCTTTATTTATCGGTTCTACAAACTGTTGTTACATCATATCTCTTCAACCCATTGACCCATCGTAACCAATTATTCACCAAATGAACTCTAATAATGCTGGGAGTGTCACAGGTTATATATAAATCGTTTCGTCCTGTTTCTTCCCTCCACTGAAAAAGGAAATATGAAATCCAGTGTGCCATTATATCTTATATTCAGAGTAACGAGTAATATTAAATTATAATTTGTGAATTTGTGACTTCGGGAGTGTGATTATGTTATGAATAATTTTTTCTTGCCTTTTAAATTTTTGATCAGACATACAAGACAATTTGTTTATCTTTAGGTTATAACAGAACAAACGACAGTTCCATCACCGGGACTAGAACCCGGCCCCATCTGTGTCACCACGAACCAATGCGCGATGTACTGCGCCACTGAGGCGGAAATCTCTCGTGCATTCTTCCCTCAAAACAGGAGCTAAATGTGTAAAGATTGGTAATCTTTCGATAACAAATCGCAAAGTAAGTACTTATGTGTCAAATGAAAGCTTATGATGTCTAAATTGCCATAGGCTACAAAATTTTCCATCATATGTTTTCTTCTCTCCTGACACATGAGAAACGTATATAAATGATTGTTCCGTTGCACAACAGAGAGAAATGAGTTATTTGTCGAATAACGTATTTATACACAATATTTGTCAAATTCAAATTTCTGACGTGGGGATTGTCAACGTTATGGATCATTTACCATCCGTTCTTTCTTCCCTCCTCAAAAGATTGGGGGTTGGATTCTGTAAACTATTCCTCTACTCTATCGTTCGTGGCGTCCAGGCTGCCGTGAGGACCAAAAATTATGTCCCTCTTTCTTCCGCTCAAAACGGGTCACGTAAATTTCTAGGGGTAAATCTGTAAGAGTCGCATGCCAAATGAAAGCTTAAGACGTGCAGAGAAACATAAGGAATGTTGAATTTTTTTCTTCGAAGTAGGGGAAAGATTGATGCATTTCGTGACAAATGTTTTCCTTGAGTCTTGAAGGAGCGGGTGTATTCTTGTGTAAATGTTTTATATTGTATGAGGAACAAGGACAAGCCTCAAAGTGCTTCTAGGTTATTTCTCTCCTATTACCCTTAAAAAAATAAACATTTCCATGAGACATTATCATTAAAAATCAAAATGTAAAATATTGAAATTAAGGAAATTTAAAATATATTTATATCTTCCCATATTTGTTCTAAGATGTAACTTATATATGCTCACTGAATTATGACCATTTCCCTCCATGTTATGTCAGTGGAAGCTAACTTCGAAACTCTATAACTTCTAAGAAAGAGTTTTGTAACAGAATGGGACCTAAGGTAAATTAAAAGTCTCAATCAAATCTATATAAACCTCGTTTTTCAACAATATTCCATTAGTAGTCAAAGAGTTATGGACATTTAAATATTTAACAATAGCAATGCCTAACATTTAGAATTTAACTCAGAAGTTAATTATTATTGAATACGAAGTATTCAATCATTTAATACAACAGATGCATATTTGAAAAGGTAATGTCAATAATTTTTCGATATTTTTCAATTGTCGTAATACAAATTGCATTGTTACTATTAAATATTTAAAGTCCTTAACTCTTAAAGTGAAAAACAAACTTTATTGAAAATCGAGATTCAGATAGAATTGATTGAGATCTTTTATTTACTCCCATTACATTTTCTCATAAAATTCTTAGTTTAGAAGTTATAGAGCTTCGAAGTTAGCTTACACTTATATAACATGGAGGGAAGTGGAAATAATTTAGGGAGAACTGAATACATGAATAAAATGTACAAAAGATAAATTCGGTTACTGAATTCATTCTGTCAAACATCGACCACATTTTTCTTACGGTTTTCGTTAGGGGGAATGGGGTGGCTCAGTTGGCAGTTGGCATAGATCGTACTCTGTTGTTCCCACGTTGAGTTCCAGCTGGGTCAACGTTGAGATTTATCTCCGCAAAATTCCTGCCCTGTCCACGATGCAACGTGAAGCAATTGTCCCGTGTGCGAGAGAGCCACATTGTGCATGCATGTTAAAGAACACGATGGATGGTCTTGATGGGAGACTACCATCTGTTTCCCAACAGCTACCCAATGGGTCCCCTCCCCCAAACTTCTCTGAACTTTCGGGGTCCTTGTGACCTGGTCATTTGGCCCATTGTCTGCAAAAGAGTCGTTTATAGTTCCTCAGACACGATAACGTGCAGCCATCTTCCTCGATCGTACAGAGTCCCGAATGGATTCCGACAAAAGTCAAATGACCTAGGACCTAGAGCTTACCTCTGGGGATAAGTATGCCTCGTATTTGACTCGCCGTTCCTGCAACAATTGATGAGACAAGCCTGACAGACGGAATTGGCTGTGTAAGCTACCTCAGTGATTGGAGTGTGAACAGCAGGGGTCGTATTAGGACTCTACACCGCTCTTGTACTGAGTAGAATAAGGTACAGACATTTTGCCAAATTTGGTCCCCATTATTCCCCGAGTAAATTTACAGTTCATTGCCAAACCTGGACTAAGTTGATGTGGGAAGCGCTTTGCTCGTCACCACTGAGGTCATCACTGTCCACTCTAGCAAAGTTTGAGAAAATTCAGATTAAATACATGTGTTTTCCTGGAAACCTTAGTATTCTGATGTGTCCCATTTTGTTAAACCCCGAGAGACGGTAGATGAAAACGTTCCCCATTCTAGAAGTATCCATTCTGGAAAAAAGGTTATTGCATTTAAATGCCCACGTTTTTGCGGAATTCCTTTTTTACCATTTTAATTTTTTAACACCTTTTATTTGATAAATTTTCTACCACAACTATGATAACATAAAACTATGACAACATACACTGAGTGATCACAGATAACTAAGCCACATTGTGGGAGACATTTTGTTCCTCAACACTAAGATCATCATTGTCCATATCACTGCCCACTGTAGCAATGTTTGAGAAAAGTCAGATTAAATACATGTGCTTATCTGGAAACTTTGGTATTGTGATGTGCCCCCATATATGTGTTTTCTGGTTAAACCCCGAGAGACAGTAGATGAAAAGATTTCCCACTCTACAAGCATCCGTTTTGGAAGAAAGGTTATTGCACTGAAAGGCCCACGTTTTGGCGGAATGCCGTGTGCGGCCCATATAGTTCACACAATGCGATTTTCCCTTTTTCCCCCTTTTTTATTGTTTTTCCTTGACGTCCTATCAACCGCAGTTGGGCATCACACTATTAATTAAAAAGTGTCATTTATGTATAAAACTCGTAAAGAATATAATAAGAGCATAATATAAATTTACTTAGAGGCAGGTGAGTATCTACTGGGTTGAATTTGGAAGTCCATACCCCTTTACTCAAAATTTTAGATATGTTTGTACAAAAAAGCCTAATGATTTTCAAGCGTGGGGAAATTTGAGTGTGTCACGCCCACTTTTGTACAACTCATCGTCGCCTGGTAAGTGCGAACCTTACCCATTTGAAATTTTTTGTCACACCATTCCTTATAGTTATCACTGCTCTGAGTAACTGAAATTAGCTGTTTTAATATACGATAAAATTACCCCTATTTTTGAAAATGGCACCTACCTTTTAAACCATACTACATATGTTGAGTTGATACTACTTTAGTTTGCACTATTTGCATATGTATCGAAAACAACACTACTGAAGTGGAACTCTGCGCTCTGAAAGTGCTCAATAATCTTCCCTCATGTACAATCTGTGAAAAATTATCTTCACACGATACATGAAAGTTAACGTCGAAATTAAATTTAGCTTCAAACACGTTTACATGAAAATCACTATTAATGTGGAGGGGACATATTGTGATTAAAGATTTAGCGAATTCATGGTGAAATTGATTTCGATTAATTTATAAAAGACATCGGAATAGAATTAATCTGAAAAGATCTAATTTGCTTATATAACTTACATAAAATTTATTCCGTTATCAATTCCCTATATCTCAAATGGCAAAGCAAAGATAGCTTGAAGGTAAGGTATCAATGCTAAGAAAGGATCCCAAATGAAAATCCCGTACAGTGAGATGTTTGATTCACCGTTACTCATACAAATTCAATTTCGCCAAAATCTTCGATTTGCAAATTGTATCAGCGAATAAATATAACCAGATTGTTCTAAAGCATGAAGTCAAACTCGTCAACATTTGCAGGTGTCTTTGTTTTAAATATCAGTATCCTAGGACGGCACTATATTTTAAGGCGAGGCTTGGCTCAATCGATAGCGTGCCAGGCTCGAACCTTGCAGTATCCAAGTTCTAGTCAAACTGTGCGAGCATAGAAATTTATCTCTGCAACCCCTAACCCAATATACAGACCCTGCCCTCGGTTAGAAAGAGTACGCCATTAAGCTTGGAAAGGTGTCAATAGACATATCGGTTGGTACGTTATGACTTGTCTTTAAGCGCCAAATAGCTATACCCTGCATTTCAAAGAACACGCTGAATGGCCTTGACCAGAGGATTCCATCTGTCTCCTAACAGCTGTTCAGTGAATCCCCTTCTATAACCTCCTTTCAGCCCTTATGACCTGGCCACTTAAACCGTTGAGTGCCAAACAATGCTGCTGAAAAGGAAGGCAAATTCTTCATGATTGTGTGACATACACTATTATTTAGACCAGTGATTCTCAAACTATTATGCTTCACGTACCCCCTGGAAATGTGTATGTAATTGGCGTACCCCTTGTATAGATGGATAAATCTATAGTTATAGTATAATAATGGGAATAAAAAACATATGTATATCAGTGGTTCTCAACCTTTTATGCTTTACGTACCCCCTGGAAATGTGTATGTAACTGGCGTACCCCTTGTGTAGATAGATAAAACTATGGTTATAGTATAACAATGGGAATGAAATAAAATATATACCAGTGGTTCTCAACCTTTTATGCTTCACGTACCCCCTGGAAATGTGCATGTAACTGGCGTACCCCTTATATAGATAGATAAAACTATAGTTATAGTATAACAATGGGAATGAAATAAAATATATACCAGTGGTTCTCAACCTTTTATGCTTCACGTACCCCCTGGAAATGTGTATGTAACTGGCGTACCCCGTGTATAGATATATAAAACTATAGTTATAATATAACAATGGGAATGAAATAAAATATATACTAGTGGTTCTCAACCTTTTATTCTCACGTACCCCCTGGAAATGTGTATGTAACTGGCGTACCCATTGTATAGATAGATAAAACAATTGTTATAGTATAACAATGGGAATGAAATAAAACACACAGACATATATATAACGTATATTTGCGACTTTTGAGCTCTCGCGGCGTAACCCAAAAACTTTACCCCGTACTCCACATTGAGAACCCCTAAATTAGACTATAAAATATAGTCGTACAGATAGGAGACCTCTGAACAGTAAGTCTATAATAGTCACTATTAAAAAGTCACTATATAGAAACCAAAATATTTATTCACGTAGTGAATAAATATTTTGGTCTATTCCCTCTTATTCGACGCTTCTTAAACACTCTTGCATATTTTTATCACTTCCTGTTCCTTCTAAATGAAACAATTGGAATTCAAATAAATATTGTGACTCATAGGGTTGTGAGGATGAGACAATATTTTTACCTTTTAATTATCTAATTCCTCTACGTTCTTGAAGACACGTTTCGAGAACGTGCAGGCCGAAATTTATTATCGCCGAAAACGAAATATTTCATACAGATGTAAACCTTTATAAAGCAGAGCCGTCCAACCCAAACTTATCGAAGATTCATTGTCACTCTATTCTTAAAGAGCAGCAAGCAATATTCTGTACCTGAAACAGAAAAAACACAGTTCTAATGAGCAATAAAAAGGAATAAAAAAACTATGTTTTTAGCAAATCAAATATCTTGGTTAAAAAACAAAAATATGCATTTTTAATGAGTACTTTGAATTGGAAAAATAATTTACTTATTCACATAAAAATATTTGGTCAATAATTGAAATAACTGAGCGAGATTTTGTATATTACTTGTTTTATGAGCCGCTGTTTCAATAATGGACCGGTATAAATAAGCGCAATAGCTTTTTTCAAATTGTTTCGTGGCTTCCACTGGTAACCACGGAACTTGATATCCTGATCAGTATGTATAAATTCAGTGGATTAAACGAAAGCTACCTCTTAAAATAAATTTATTTGTTTTCGTAGTGGTAGTTTGGTCTACGAAAATTCCTGTGGACTGTAACTGAGAAGGACAATTCGGTAGATGAGAATTCGGGGTATAAGACAATTCGGTGGATGAGAATTTGAAGTCTACGACAATTCAGTGGAAATAGAAAAACATTTAGAAGTAATTTTAAATTAAAAAAAATAATAATATATACCCCCTCAAGTAGTTGCTTTCCACAAAGGTCTGACAGGAGAATGTCAGTTTATAATGCCACAGTAGTAGGACTGAGAGGATGGCAGGACCTCAGCATAAAACAACACGAACATCCATGCTTTACCCAGGACCCTTAGATCACTAGCCAAGCGCGCTAACCATTCGGCCACCGGACGGCGATTTTTTTTTAAATTACTAAACCTAATTAAAATACACTTTCGATTAGTGAACAAAACCATCCTTCTCGGAAGTCTCTGAAATCCAGCACTACGTAAAACGAAATTATTTATAACTCAACGTAATCGATAATTGTATCTGTTCTTTCTAATCCGACCTACAATTAAAGGTATACATCTATTCTCTATACTCCGATATTCCACTACAACGTAATTTTTTAAAGTTTGTTTCTTCTAAATGAAGCAGTTAGAAGCCAAAAGAATACTATACAATTTGCATAAGACTTCAAATATACTCCTTAATCCAATCCTCAATAAAACAAAATTTCTAATATTTTTTTTCTTACTGAACAAAAAAAAAACGAACGCAAAGTACCAATATAGAGTAAATCAAACCAGCCGATGTTTGTTAAATCTATTCCCTCTTATTCCACGTTTCTTAAACACAATTGCATATTTTTATCACTTCCTGTTCCTTCTAAATGAAACAATTGGAATTCAAGAGAATGTACTCCAGGGAAGTAGACCGCATAAGACTATTGTCATTCTCACTAATTCGATACTCAATAAAACGAATATATTTAGTTATTTTTATCCGAAAGAGCAATGTGATATTAACAGAATGCATTAGAGGAAAGGGGCGATATTTACAACTCCACTCCCTAATCTGATTTCTGTTAAACCGGTCTCACTAATCCGATACTCGATAACACGAATTTTATTAGTATCTTTTATCCGAACAAAACAATAGGAAATTAACGGAATCCATTTGTAAGAAAGATGCGACAATTTCCTCTGAACTTTAAAACCTATATTAGTTAAACTGGATTTTGATATTTTTATCCCTTTCTATTCGTAGTTTTAAAGTAATGGGAAATCAATCGAACCCATGTCAAGGATCCAAACCTCACAGAACTCTAAATCAACACTGAATAAAATTAAATATTTTGGACACTTTGTTTCTATTGAACGAAATATATTAAAGTGACAGAGATTCAGTTGGTGAAATGAACATTCGATATTATGAACATTCTAATTATCACATATTCTATTTTATGAGGTTAACAGATTTCCGTTTACATCTTCAATCGGGAAGACAATTTCTTTTAAAACGCTGATTTGGGATAGATGGTTAGAGGAAGTTATTGCGCGTTCCAATAAAGGAAAGGTTTTTCTTTTCGTATGATCATAATTATTGCAAAACTTTGTTTCCATCCTTTGTAATAAAAAGTGAAATTGATAATCTCAATAAAAAATAAGATGAGAACATCGAAGATTGAAGATATACAATTTTACTTTATATGAATTTATACTAATTTTCCTGATTAATTTGCAAATGGTGTTAATTGAGAATTTGAATGGAGAACTGTCTATTTAATAACTAACAGTAATTGATAATTTAACTACTAATTGATATACCAATTAAATTGATAGTAGATAAAATTATAGGTTATAGTCTTGTGAACGTTTCCATGATCGAATACCGAATGCGAAGGTGCCGAAGAGAGGTGAGCCATGGACATAATTGTAAACAATACAGAACAGAGTTCGAGTCAGCAAACGCATTATGGATTAAACCAAGAATCCAAACGAAATAGAACTCTGTCGCCAGAAATGAGATTTATCACAAATACGTGTTTATCTCAGGTTTTACTTAGAAATAACCTTTATATCAATACATTACTTCTATGCTGAAAATTGAAAATTAATCTGCATTTGAAAAACATCTGTTATTGCAAAAAGGGAACACTGCATATTCCTCTTCACCATCTCTTCTAAACAAAAGAATGCATGATTTATGGATCATTCCAAGAAACTCTCATCAAAAGTCCATTACTAATCAGATACACAGAAACAATATTACTCGAATTCACAGTAAAGGCAATGACGACCATGCTGGTCAATGCGCCATCATCAGAGATAACATGCCAGAGCATCTGTCATGTTATCTCTGATGATCCCATTTGACTCCAGACATGGGATCATCAGTTCCTCTGAATTTCACATCTAGATTAAACTAAGAGTGATACTTTCCTTGACAGTTGAAAAATAAAGTCGAGAAATTTCTTCGAAAAACATCACTCTTTGAAAACGAGATTCCTAAATGCGACAGGTGTGAAATGCGTTCTTCTAGTTTACTTTTAGAATCGCCATTAAATGTGGCTGATATAACGCAAAAATGCATTTACGTTTTATATCCAGATCCGAAAAGTTCCATAAATTTACTTATATAAACAAGGTTTTTGTTACCAATAGATTAAATACTATATTAACGAAAGTATTTTTATCTCGATTTTAAAGGAAACAAGAAAATAATTTCGATTTGTCGTCTGTAGACATCGAACTTTTTTTCTTTACAGAGATAAATTAAAAATTATTTTTGTGTTGGATAGATATTGATGAAATATTACGATATGTACTTTCCGAATCTCTGTAAAACTATAATTGCGCCCTCTAACCATAGAAAATTCCAAAATTTCAAATGAATATTGCAAACGATGTGTTTATGCTAGAAATTTTAAATTTTGGTGATGAAATATGAAGCTTAGAAAGTTTCCATTGCCAACAACAACCATTAGACTCAGAGGGGGTGGGAAAACACTTTATTTTCATTAACAGTATACATAGAGTATTTTCAATAATAAGATTTTTTCAATTCGTTGGAATTTACACTGTCATCGGAATGCAAGGGCCTACAGTTACGGGTTAGGTGTCAAATGAAGCTCGTATGATGACGGTCGTAAACGGGTTGATTTTAACGGATGATGCAAACGGGTAAGACGGGTTGATTTTAACGAATCGTATCTGAAATTAAAGCTTGTGATATGTCCAATGTCATGGTCTACACTCTACATTAAACGTGACTCGAAAAGTAGAGAAGGCTGTGTTCATTATTTATTAGACGTGTGTTTTGAAAGGTAGGTGTTTTTGCTGAAAATAAATAAATATGAATTTTAAAATTAAAAAAATACCTATCTTGCTATATGAGCCATAAAAAGTAGAAATTAAACCTAAAACATATCGATAGTGCACTCAATCGCTGAGTTCGTATTCGCTTCGATTTGAGCGCCGATTTACCTACTCGACAAGATTGGCGGCGCCCTATCTTCCTTTGAATTGAATACAAACTCAATGACTGCCTCAATGATATGCTTTAGGTTTATTTTCTACTTTTTAGGGACACAGAAGTAGATAGTTTTTTTTAATTTTATAATTTATATCTTTTTTAACTTATGACATTTCCCACGTCAGAAGCTTTCATTTGACTCATAGCTTATTACTTTCAGCATTCCCAATGTGAAGATATAGCGAAAGAATAGTTTTCATATTACTTCTTTTTAGGGGGGAAGAAAGCATGGGGGTCAAATTTTTATAATCACTGATATCCCTGCATCAGAAGCTTTCATTTGACACATAAATCATTTTTATCCATCGCTTTCGAAACATATGGTG
Organism: Ryuthela nishihirai; assembly: GCA_038380435.1. Lineage (NCBI taxonomy): Eukaryota > Metazoa > Arthropoda > Arachnida > Araneae > Heptathelidae > Ryuthela > Ryuthela nishihirai. The sequence goes on from JAWZYU010000038.1 coordinate 4,196,940, forward strand.
GAACAACCTTTTTGTGAAAATGACAAACCGACAAACGGACAAAGTGACAAGCCTGCAAATGTCAAAGTCGAAACCAATAAGAAGATATAGTAAAAATGAAAAATTTCGTAGTAAGTTATCATGGGTATTTGTTCTCGATCAACACCTACCACCAAAATTTCTAGCTTAAATATTTCGTTTGCAATACTACTTCAGGTTTTACATTTAGCGCCCTCTAACGATGCAAATTAAGTTCTTTTGAAAACTATGAATCTCCATATTTCGTTAGTATTTAATCAACTCAAAAAGAGATTTTCATTATTCTCTTAAAGCAAAAAGCTGCGTCCCTGCCAGGAATGATGGGGCAAAATGTTGCCACCATTCTAAACTCTTTGATAATCACACTCCACCACTAATCACATTGCTAGAACAAATCAATCATTTACAATATACGTTAAATTTTGGAAATTTTCAAAATGCCCCACCGTCAGAGATCGCAATTAAACTTTAGGAAGATTAAGTAATTATGGATCATAATAGTTTATTAATACCTATCGAACATAAAAATAACTTTCAATTTATCTCTAAAAACCACAATTATCTCTAAAAACAAAAAATGTGGATGAAATCATTAATGGTGAAATGTCACCATCAACATTTCTAATTTCGAAATATAATTACATCGCTCATAATATTCGTTTAAATATTTGCCATTTTCAACTTTTTCACCGTCAGAGGGCTTGGTTTGGTTTGTTTCACTTCTGAGTGGCACTTTTCTTGCACACAATGGGCTAAATGGCCTGGTCACAGGTCCCACTGAAACAGATGTTGGTAGACAGATTCAATCAAGGTCGTCCAGTGTGTTCTTTAACGTGCACAGGGTATGACTCTCCCGCAAAAGGGGCCACGGTTAAAGGTCTCATCCGACGGAAGGCGGCCTTTCCAAGCTCATCGGTGTCCCCTACCCCTTAGAGGCGCAATTAACGCTATAGGGAAATTTCGGAAGTACGAATCGTAATATTTCATCAATACCTAAACAACCTAAAAATAATTTTTGATTTGTTTCTAAAGCGAAGACTGTCTACAGACAGACACTAGTTCTTTTGTTTCTGAAAAAGATCAAAATTGTGCAGCACAAAAGTAAAATGTCCTTTGGAAGCTGCTTAAACATATTTGACTCAGAGCCAGCTGACTCTTACTTGAGACTCAAAATTAGAACATCTTTTGGTCCCCTAACTGATATATATAGCCTTTTTTTGTTAACAGCTTCATATTTTGGTGAATTATGATTAACAAAAAAATTTATATTGTGTTGCTCGGATTTCGAACTCTAAAGCAGTGATTCTTAAATTTTTTTTTTGCTCACGGTACATTATTTATCGCCGTGAATATGGTGACTCTACAGAAGACTCAGGCATGCGCAGTTTGTTCTTCAGTTGAAAACATTACTAGTTACACTGCCCACAATGTATCAATTGAACTGCACAAAATGTATTCACAATAATATGCAAAAAGAATTAAAAATAACCTAAAGTTCTCTGTTGTTGAGCAATAAAATTTTAAAGTTTATCCTTTAAAGCATTTGATACCCAGATAATAATTGCTCTAACAAATACCCAGATAACTTCAAAAATAGGCATTTCTTTGGAGACATTTGTAAACGCAGAGATGTTCGGATCAAATTTTGGCTTATATTGAGACAGTTCATAGTCGTACGTGTTATGGGAATTTTTTGCGTTAATTTTGGTTTTAACAATTAATACGGATAAGCTTTTCGTTAAACGAAAACGTTAAATGAAGAATCAGCGTCAGAAAGTAGCAACAAAATGGTTTATAAATTTTTTTTATCTACAATATCATCCGTAATATCGCTGCACTCACTTTTAGAACCACTGCTCTAAAATATATGATATATCAATCTCCACGTCGCAAGCTGTAATTTGGCTTAAATTGCATTACGATGGATAAATTATATTGACCCATAAAATTTTTAAAAAAACTCTTTTAGGGTAAGAAAGAAGTGGACATATTTTGAGGTACAGAACGATAAACTCCACGTCAGGAGTTCCTAAACCGGAAAAAACAATATTACCTCTCTCAAAACACCGAATTTTTCAAATCATTTCGTACTCAGCAGAGTTACTTTCGTTCAAGTTGCAGTATCTTGGATACAATTTGTCAGTCATAATAAACTTCATAACGAAACAGAATTAAATAAGGGCAAATTGTGTATGGCGAGTGTATGTTTTGAAAAAAAAAATGTACGTACTAATGATGGGCAAAGAAAAGGAAAAATAATTATTTATAGTTTAATGCATTATCACATGTATAAGAAGAAAGTTTGTTTGTGTGATCGAAAAGATATTAAGAGAGCTCCAAAAAGTGATGATATTTATCTACGACTATTAGTAAAGTTATATCAGTTCCTGGCCAGAGAATTGGGGCCAAGTTTAATAAGATCATATTGAAGAGACGTTTCATGAGCAAGACAAATAGACCTCCTTTTATCACTTGCCAGATTGGTGAGAATGATGAAAAAACCATGACAAGGAAACAAGACAGCTGTTGTTGGAATTATTACTGACAGCCTTCGGATATTTGAAATACAATGGACCCCCGATATAACGCGCATGTCGGGCGGGAAACAACACCCGCGTTATAAGGTGAACCGCGTTGTACCGAGCAGCGCGGTGGCGACACAATAAATTTCACACTGTAAACTTTTCTTTTACTCATCATGCATACAATAATTAAACACTATTCAAAATACACATGGTGTGCAAAAAAGTGCCGCTCAGAGGTAAAACAACCCAACCTATTCAAAATACATGCAGGAACTCAATACATACACAATTACTCAATACGCAGTAAAAATAAAATGCGATACTCACTAGCGCAGCACGGACTTGTATAAACATGTTTGAACTTATCGCGAACATCGCCCGCGCTATAACCGAATGCGCGGTATAGCGAGCAGCGCTATAACGAAGGTCCACTGTACTTAAAATTAAAGTATGTGCACTTCATGTTACAGAGAGAGCTCAAGCTTGCATACTGAAAGCTGGTGATGAAATAATATTTGATTAACTTGCTTGAGAGCTCCTTATGGACAGAATATTCTTCTTATTCTAGGGCCATGAAAAGCTTGAGAAGCTTTCAAGCACTTTGGACTAACATCTGGAGTGTACTTCACAATCATACCAAGCCTTTTATGTAAGATCTAAGGGGCATGAATTTGAGTGAGCCCGTGTTAGAAAGAAGAGTTGTGGTTTCAAGGTGTAATGATATTCATTCTTGATGTTCTCAAATTAAAGAGTAATAATAAAAAATAATATGAGCCCTGATAAAATCACTTTTATGTCCACTGAAGCATCTGAAGATTGCATCAGAGATGTTAGAGGCAGAAAATAACATGTCAGTTTCAGCATTATGCCCATTTTAATTGTCTCGATAAACAAGCATTTTGAAGAAAATGCCACCAATTTAGATGTTAAAATTTTCCTATAGTTGGTCCATTCCCAAATTCTGAATAGGTTCAAGCTCAGTGAGCCTAAACGTTTAGGGGTGGAGGTGACCCTGTGTATGTAAAGAACATGCTGGATGGTTCTGATCGAAGGTTACCATCTGTCTCCTAACAGCTGTCCAGTGGGTCCTCTTCCCCACCTTCTCTGAGCACTTGGGTTCCTTGTGATCAGGCCATTTATCCCATTGTGTGCAAAAAAGTGCAGTTCAGAGATAAAACAACCCAACCTAAATTTTTAGAATAAAAGCAGTTGTAGCTGTACTAAATCCTAGACACAAACATCTAGCATTTTTTATTGAAATCATTCAAGTTCATTTAGTCAGAGAGTAAAGTATGTCTGTAAGATTTAAGATGGGGAGACTATATTAACTAATAATTTTTTTATATAAAAAAATGCTATCCACGTTTTTTCTGATTTTCCTCGATAATTTCGAATTTTGAAAATTGTGCCATGCACTCAAAACGTTTGGGAAACGCTGGCATACATGAATTGAAAGACATGTATCTTGTTTAAAAGAAGGAAAAATTATATTATTTTGCTTAAAATTTCAATGGTAGAACTAACGCACAAACAATGCAAAATAATTAATTACGTACCTACACACGCATTTCACGACTTTTTTTTTTATCTACCCCTTGTTTAGTTAATATAATAAATAAATTCATAAATTATAAAATTTAGCTAACTAAAGTTAACTTCTTGGAACTAGACAAAAATACGTCCGCTTCCTTCCACGTCTGAGCTCCAAGTAATTGTTGATGATATGTAGAATGCAGCATAATTATGATTTTTCGAACTACTAGGATAAAAGATCCCATAATCTTCTCCATCTGAGGGTATCCAATAAGTGGCATGAGTCGCAAAGGACCATACAAAAAACACCAAAAGGTGAGCCCCAAGAGGCAGAAAAAACAATAATAAATATGGTAGATCAGGTTACTAGACCATAAAGATTTCCAGATCGAAAACCAATGGTCTAGCTCTCTTGAAGCTGCTTGTAGGATCATGTTCATACTTTAAAATGTTAGTAATAAAATCGTGAAGATTCGTGTCCACAGTTTCTAAGAATTCCTTAGAGATCTGCTTTATATGGGTCGATACTTCTCGTAGATTGTAGATCGTATAATCAATATTCGATGTACCGGGTAATAATTTTACCCCTAACTATCTCCATCATAGAGATATGCCTATTTGACATGAGTAAGAACAAAATATATAAGTAAACCACTCTTAGGTGGGCCCCTAAGGGCAAACATAAGAAAAGCTAAAAATGTCAGTAAAATTGTAGAAGAAACTTAAAACGTGTAGGTCTCCTCAGAGAACGCTACCGTTTTAGGCCTCTTGTACAGTCGCTCAAAAAAGTATCCGAACACTATGGTTGATTTCAGAATTCAGAAAAAATATCTGGCAACGATTTTTTTAGAAATTAGTGATCTGGCAACCTTCGTGTCAAGTGACACGAAGGTTGCCAGATCACTAATTTCTAAAAAAACTTTGCCAGATATTTTTTCTGAATTCTATAATCAACCATAGTGTTCGGATACTTTTTTGAGCGACTGTACTTGTTCAAAACAGTATGATCATAAAGAATCATAGAAGAAATAATCTCATTGGGATTATTGCTTACAGCCTCAACGATACTTCTTGGCGGTCCGCAATGGTTTTTGAACTTTTTCTGTTAAAACTTCTACTGGCTGTTAATGTTGTGAAACTCTGTGATTTTCACAAAACAAAATAATCAAATTTCAGATTATAATTTATAAAGGTTGAAATACACAATATACGTTATATGAAATGCACAACAATTTCAAAGTAATTGGAACTCACATTGATTGACGTGGATTCCACAAGAGAAACGAATAATATTATATCACCAAAAACTTCAACGGGGGTTAAACGAAAAATGAAAACAGACAGTTAAAAAATAACAGTTGGAATCTAACAAGTGTTGCAAAGGTAACATATTAGAAAACAAAAACTTCAACGGAAGTTTAATAAAAGTAAGATAATGAGAAGTAAATATTTGTCAGTTAAAACAGGAAACAGAATAAATATTTAACCTCACAAATAGATTAAAGATGGAAGAATCAGAATAGAAGTGAAAACACTGATATTCAGAAAATATGTAGGATTTCAACTTCAAATCTTTAAACTCCTAGAGATATATTTAATTTTAAGTAAAATATTTAACTATTTCTAACCTATTCTGTCGACCAAGGGCTCCACCCGGGTTAGATACCCGATCTTCCCTAAGGCTATTAGGCAATTTAAGTTAAAGTTTATCTAACTAAAGTTCACTTCTTGGAGCTATGAAAAAACACATCCGCTTCCTTCCAACTCTGAGCTCCAAGTCTGGGACCTGCTCGGTGGATGTTGCAGATTCCCCATAACATTTATAACATTTATAACATAGCATAGCATAAGTAGTATTTTTCAAAGTACCAGGATCTAGGATCCCATAACCTTTTCATCTGAAGGTGTCCAGTAAATGGTATGAGTCAAGTGACAAGAAAAGAATCACCAAAAAGGTGAGCCTCAAAGGGCACTAAAAACAGTGATAAATAGGATAATTCAGAGAGTCAGACCGAAAAGGTTTCCAGTTTGAAAACTAAAGGTCTAGCTCCCTTCAATCTACTCATAGGATCGTGATCAAATTTCAAAAAACACTGCTATTCAGAAAATATATAGAGATTTCAACTATGAAATCTCGAAAATCCTATACATATACCAAAGTTTAAATAAAATATTAAGCTATTTCTAACCTATCCTGCCGACCAAGGGCTCCACCGGGGTTTAATACCCGATCTCGCCCAAAATTATTAGGCAATTTAAGTTAGTCTAGCTAACTAAAGTTCACTTCTTGTAGCTAGTTAAAAACGCTCGCCCGCTTTCTTCCATGTCTAAGTTCAAAGTCCGGCCCTTCTCAATTAATGACATCTATTAAAAAGAAAGAAAAATTATAATAATTTTCGTCTAAAATATCAGTGGTAGATATGACGGCAGAAAATGTGTAAAATAATTAATTGCCTACTTATAACCGTAATTCACGAATTCATTTATTATCTACCGCTTGTTTAGTTTCGGCTGAGAAGCGTTACATATATACAATTCGGCCAATGATGCTTATTAGGAATCATAGCATCTAGTTTAACAAGTTTCGTTTCGGACATATTATTAGCGAGGTTCTTTGGGATTGTAATTAACATTGTTTAGAGAGGACAATTCACTCATTGCTATAATGAGTGCAGGGTTTAAATAGGTTAGTGTAGTCAAATGATGGCCAAAATTAGATGCTATGATTACCGTTTTTTTTTCTTTCTTCTACGTATGACTATAGGTATAATAATTTGAACAACATTTCCAATTTCCAATGTTTGATGCTTAATTGAATGATAATCGTTCTTCCAGTACATCGGTACATCACTTTAGAAATAAAAGATAAAGATTCATTTTGAAAAAGACTTTCATCTTTTGAAAAAGATTCATTTATCATGCTATCGAGATTTTATTTCCGCTACCACAGAGTTTACTACCTTATGGCTCCCGTGATATTCGTTCGCACGGTCCAAATTTCCTGTACAACGTTACCCGTGTGGCCCGATGATTGGTTTAAATAGATTCTCACTTGGCCCGTGGCTTCGTTCTAGACATATTGTGACAGCTCGTGCTTTACTTTTAATCTGCATATTCTGTTGCTTCCTGCACTAAAGGTTAGTTTTGTCAGTATCCCCCGACATTTTATCACAGTTTGAACACGAATTTCCCGGTGTGGCAAGGGTCATTGTTCACTCGGCGCGCGCTCTCAGAGCTCGTGACAAACGATCGAGATATTTATTTCGTCAGATTTTGGCATCCTGTAATTCCAGACGTGCTTCATAGAAAGGTCCCAAATTTCGTAGACGGGTTCCATTTTGCCCAGCCCCATGTTTTGTTAGAAAATCAGGTTCCTAGCTGTAATGGAACGCTTCAATAATGTCTTTGGAAATATGGGGAATCTGTCAATGGCAGCAGATTTAAATGCTATTTTAACTCTTTACTTTCAGAGTTAGGGAGTAAAAAATGGCAACAATAGATTTGACAGCGATTCTCGTTTCCCGTAGGAACAGCATTGTCAATATTTTTGCTCTAGTAAGCCCCCCGTTTGAATTTTCGACCTAACATTTGACACTGCAATCCGGACCATAACCTGAAACATTCTCCGAAAATTTGTAGCGTGTACGTTAATTTCCCGATGAGTTATGGCTGCCACAGACAGACACACAAACACAGACAGACATCTTCTTTTACTATATAGATTGCATATGTTTTAAATTTGTCCTTTACAAGGTACAAAGTTTGGCTCAATCGACAGAGCTGATTCAGATCGTATCCAAAATTATCACTTCTTTAATCAGCAATTAATTAAAGTTCTATTAGGTGCCAAATTTTAGAATGTTTCTTGGTCATCTAAAATCATGAAAGGTTCTTGTCTGAAAAGGAATTAATGTATCGTATGAAATTATAGTAAAATATTGTATTTGTATCGAGGAAAAGTTTCGTTCTTGAATTTCGTTTATTTTTTCAGGACGATAATTGAAATTACCTAATTGGCTCTTATAAATAAAATAAATAAATACCCCCTCAAGCAGCTGCTTGCCAGAGAGGCCTGACAGGAGCCTGTCAGTTTATATGCCATAGTAGAAGGTCTGAGAGGATGGCAGGACCTCTGCAGAAAAACGACACATACATCCATGCCTTACCCGGGGTTCGAACCCAGGTCCCTTATGGCCACTAGCTCGATCAGAATGAAAATTTGAATCTTTTGATGGACTTATTAAGATTCTATCACCTTGACGCAAAAAAAAACGTTAGCTACCATATTTTTTTTGAAGAAGACAAATATCATTAGGTTTCTTATTGTTGTAATTGTACAATTGCAATTCAGTTATTCCATTGAGCAAACATTTTGAGGTTAAGAAACAAGAATTTAAATTCCAGATTCAAAGCATGATACGGTATCTGATATCTAAATTAGCTTTTAATAAGCTCCTGGCCTTAAAATCATTGTATATGACGGTTATGGCAATGATAGTAAAGGAAAACAACCCCGAAGAGGCCCAATGGGCAAAAACAAGGGCTTAATTAAAACATAACAATTGCTGATCACATTAAAACACAACAGTTGATGAAGTTATGTAATGATCAAATATTATGATCACCAGACTCCAAACCCATCAAATATTTGTCGAATGTCGTGGAACCGGAATTCCATGGGCGATACCTCAGCAATACCACTTAGTCATGGGACACCGTGTATACCCTATTCCCAATTTGTTCAACGTTTATACCTATAGTATCATCTCCAATATAAAGTGAATTATACTCAGTTATAAAAAGAAACATTTCTCACATTTTTAAATCTGTAGGCATCTGTTTCGTTTTATGCTTACAAAATATCAACTAAGATCCATGTCTTCCCCTCATCGCTTTACTGCCTTTGAGTTGTTCATAATTTACGGATGACCCTACTTAATGTTAATGACCCTGACAACGAATGAAAAAAGTATGGAATATATAAAAAGTATTGCTAGCATCGATTCATAGTTAACAGGTTGATAAAAGGTACATGTTATTGCAATTAAATGACATAATTCTTTCCTGCTAATAGCCTTGTTTCAATGATTTTTCCATACTTTCAATTATTAGCAGAAATTTTTTCCTTGGACTTAGTTTTACATTTTTAATTTAGAATTTCATTATATTAATCATTTTAATTTTCATTTCGATATACATTCCGATTTTGTGGGTAATTACCACTACTTAAATTGGCAACTTAACTATAAATTTTATTACACGGCATCACAACACCAACTATGGCCGCTACTAATATTTCGTGAATGGTTCGTGTTTGAACAAAGAACTAGAATATCATTTTAAAAAGCGGTAACACTTTGAATTTTTGAACACAAATAATAATATACGATAGTTCAAACCTAAAATCAACAAAAATCAAAAAGGAATTTTATATTGGCTGTTAATAACGAACTAAACTCATTAACGAACTTAACAAAAATAATAACGAATAAATATAAATACAATTTAAATTTAAGAAATGATGACACGTGCATTGGAACTAGTTTGAAACAACTTTCGCGTCGTTATTCTTATTTCCAATGCAATGCAATCATAATTGCGTAGATCTCCACGTGATTCATAGCGCTGTGATTGGTTAAATATGCCACAGCTTTTAAGTTAGCAGCATTGTCACTTGCTAAAATGTACTTTACACATATTGTTTAAGTTGTTTTATTTACAAATTTTGTTATAATGATTATACTCTTTTGTATCGGAATAAATTTTTATACACTTGAATTGATATTTTCGTTAAAATGGTTTAAACTAAAATGAAATTTTTTAAATAGAGATGCATAGTGAATTGTCTGAGGTTGGAAAATCATTTGGCCTTCCGTTATACCGATAATTTACTGTATATATATTTGGAAAAGGAAGAAAGTACTCATCTACACAAAGGACGGAGACAACCTATGTAAGGCTTGTCCCGGTTATTGATGCAACATACAAATACATTAGACACAACATGCCATCTCAGGACTCGAGCCCACACCCTAAAGCTGTAGTGTCACAGAGAGCTAATACGATACAACTAACCACCAAAATATGTTTTTTATACGTAAAGGGAAATTAAAAAATGGTATGATAGCTACGTATTACAAAAGAAAAAAAATGTGAATGAAATCTATTGTGTTTTAGAGTTTACTTCTTAAAAAAGTAGATGAAATTTAACTGTCTGTTCCAACAAACACTGTGTTAGGGAATCATTGTTCCAACAATGATTCCCTAACACAGTGTCCGTTAAGAAGTAAAATTTCGTCTGGAGTCGACCTCAAAGGGTCATATTAAAAGTTAAAGCCTATGACGTCTTCAGTGTCAGGAGCTACCTCAAACATGCCTCCTCCTCACACCCACCCCAAAACGTTTTTGACAAGCAATGAGATAAAGGAAAACATTAAATACCCAATAATTACGTATAAACTGCTTAATATTAGTTATAAAATAAATTACGGAAATATCATGAGGCAAATAGACTAAGGTATTCATTTCTTGAAATAGCCTAGAAGCTGCTATAGCCAGGAATCAAGAGAATTAATGGAATCTTTGAAACATTTGCTATAATAAGGTGTTTCTGCATATCACAAATTCAGCATTTCGAAGCCCCAACCTGTAGTCTCTTAAGTCTGACAATTAAGGTTGACATAGGTTCATTGATTTTGTATTTACGTTTCTACTGACGTTTCCCTTGGGAGGAACAGAACTCTTTCATTTTGTATTGGGCATTTCCTACATGTTGGACTCCACTTTCTAAAACTGAGCCTAAAGGTTTCAGGTAAAACAGGAGAAATATACTTCGGGATTACAGCTTTTATAAAATATCGGTTACTAGAACTAATTTAAAATTCATTGTGAAGTTTAATATAAACTGATACATATTTAATCACTATACGGTAACACAAATTTAGCTTTTGTCTCCATATTTCAATACTTCTGATGCTATTACTAATACTAAGTAGTCATTACGTATCTATGTAACTAATTTTAGAAAAAAAAAATTATTTTTCAAATTTTATGAAATTAATTTCATAGATTCCGTGAATGTGTGAATGTTCATTTCATTTTCTTTCATTTGAGTGGACATGACTTATAAATGTGTTGCAATAACTAGTCTGTTTAGAATTTATATATTTGTTCTAATGCGAAAACAATGTCAGATGTTTATGGCACTTTCCCCATTTCCAACACTTATCATCATCATCATCATCATCAATCAAAAGATAAATGCTTCCTCTGGATATGTTACAGTATTTCGACCCTCTCCTCCAGATGGCAAGGTTGAATAATGCCAAGAAGCTGATGACGTTTATGTTACAAAACCTTGATAAAAGAAATTGTAAATCATATGGAAAAGATTCGCATCATGTAAAAATTTGATTGTTTCATTGTAGCAAACTTTGCGCTTAGTCAGATCCTCTTGTCCAAATAAACTGTGCAAACTAAGTTCAAAGATGTTCTCTATTTTTAATCTTGCTATTGTTTCTCTGGATCAAGTAAGCAGTACAATTCAGCAAAACATGAATCACCGTTTCCTTTACGTTGCACGTCTGACAATTGGGGAAAAGAACCTTTATCATCTTGAAAAGTGAGTTATTCAAGAGTGATGAACCTGTTCTGAGTTTTCTGATGCACACAAAATTTCTTCCTGAAAGGTGCAGATCATTTATTTGTAGGATCTTGTCGATGATTGTCGATGATTGATCTTTCTTTCAGCGATGACTTGGAAGTGATGTAGTAAGTTCTCCTTTAGATTTTATTTATTTAATTTAGAAACATAAATAACCAATTTGCAACTGGAGGTATTTGTCATTGTTAAGGGCCGACTTGCTAAAAAATCTGTAATTTCGTTTCCCTGGATACCTACATGTCCAGGGATCCATTGCAAAGTAATTGTGGATCCTTTTTCATCATTTGATCGATGGTTTCAAGGATGTTTTGGAAAAGCCCATTATTCCTGGATTGACATGGATCTTCCCGGAGAAAAAACAAAGATATGCTACTATCTGTAAGTACAACAAAATTAGATTTTGGTTGTTTAAAACACCACTTTAGAGATATTTCAATTGCAATCAGCTCAGTAGTCATAAAATCTGAGGCATCTTGAGCCTGATAAGCCTGATAGTTTCAAAGTGAGATATTTCTGAGACCCAGAAAGCCGCTCCAGCTCTTTCTGTTCACTTGTTTAAAGATCCGTCAGAGAAAATCTTAATATGATTTTCATATTTTTGTTCTATTAGCTCCTGAGCAATAATCTTTTGAACTGAGCTTTAAAATTCTTACTTAGATGTGAAACGTGGAATGGAAACAAAGCAATCAAATTATTGAAAGTTCCAAGGAGGTTTTTCAGAACGTTTGTCTACCTCATAACTTTGTGCTGAAATCTAGTCAAAAAGGAGATGTTGGCAGAAGGAAGTAGTTACATCACTGATCTTCTTTCCTGATCCAAAAGGTATCTTATCAGTCACTGGGTGATATTCTTGTTTGAAGAGCAATCTTGAGAAGTGTGAAAACAGCACATGAGGTCTTCTGATGGAAAGTGGTGGAATATTAGCTTTAGCATTCAGTGAAATAGATGGACAAAGACTTTACTGGCCCAAGCAGATTTTTGGTTATGAATAGTTTCTAGCTTTTTAACAAGGGAAGGACTAGCACTATCCAGTAGAAAAACCCCATATTCCAATCTTGATCTAAAAATTGATCTGTAAAGATATAACATTTGATGAGGTGATGCTCCATTCTTGCTGGACCCAATGCATCTTAACATGTTAATAATATGTTTAGAAGTGAAGATCAGTTGACGAATAAAGGAGTTGCATTTCAGTTCAAAGTCCAGTAGGATTCCTAAATAACAGTGTTCTTTCACAACATGCAGGGAACGTTCCTTGTAATTAATAGTAATATTTGGAAGTCGTTGATGGCTACAAAAGGATATTACTACAGTCTTCGGAAATTTCCAGTCCCCATCAGTCAAAATATTTAGGTCTTATTAAAAGCCGATGGTAGCACCGACTGGATTCTGAATATGCTTCTGCTAGTGTACCAAATCACAGTGTCATCTGCATAGACAGAGAGTCTCACATTCTTTGGTAAAATATCAGGAAAATCGTGTAAAAACAGATTGAAGATTATTGGTCTAAGCACTCCTCCTTGTGGAAGGATCCCTAAAGGATTAGGAGCATAAGTTGCATTCTTTAATTCCACAATAATTTTTCTATTAGTTAGCAAATGATTTAATGCTTGTCTGAAATTTTGCTATAAAGAACCTTTTATTAATGCACTCACATCCTAGAAGAGCATCACTAGCGTGTGTGCTGAGAAACAGATCCACGCCTTGATGATGCTTTCCATCCTCCATCCATGAAAAGTGAAATTTAAAGTTATTATTAATTATCTCACCTTTACCTGTCCATCTGGTCTCTTGCAATCCTAGAATATCTAGGCTAAAGCGCTGGAATTTCTGCGTGAGGGCATCAAGAGAATAATCTCTATGTAATGTCCTCACGTTCCATGTTCCTGCAGAGAAAAAATGATTAGTAGGTACCAAATTTAGAGGAAATTAAAATAAATTGAATTATTATATTTAGTTTAAAATCTCATATTCCTCAAGTGAATTTCTACTTCATCCGATGTTTTCAGCTAAGGTGTTGATGGCATATAAATTTACTGTCACCCACCAGTCTAGACGCTCACGAGCTGCCACTCCATATGGGTGAAATTTGTAGTCTGACACTTCTCACGTCACAAGCTTTCAAATGAAAGCTTAACTGACACATAAACTGAGAAACCATCAAATAAATTAGGGGAAAACAAAAAGAATATAATTAATATGGTGAATAAAATTTTACTCTGAGCTACCACTAATTTTATAAAATATGAAAATGAAAAGTAAAATCTTTCGTTCAAATACACAGTCACATCCCCGGGAACGAAAAGCCGTTATATTACGGATATATCTGAAATGATACGTGCAAAGTTTAAGAAAAACAGAATTTATTTCAAACTCTCAGACTGGAAGCATTTACAGAATATCGACGATAATGAATGCATGAGGATAACCATTTTGGCTTAATGTACTAATGTTATCCTATTGCATTCATTTGATGTTTAAATCCTAAATGTAGAATTTTATTATCATTGTTGATTCTTGTAGTAGTCTCTAGTACTTAATGTCTTTAATTATTTTAGTCAGTTTTCATTTATTTATTAATGCCAAGATTCATTTCACTAATTTTGCTTTTAAAATATTCGTTAAATCAGGTTTCCACTTGTAAGGTAATATGTTAAACCATACATAACATTTATCGACACAGAAAAGGGGGATTCAGTAAATTAACATTAGTCCAAATTCCGATTTCGAGTAAAACAAATACATATACATATATGTTATAAATAGAGCTCTGCGAGGATAGAAAGTGCTATCCACTCTCGCATCTGCAAGGACTTATCTGCATTAGCAAAACTTTATCAGCATCAGCCCATGTTGTCTGTTTAGTAACCATCAAAATTCTGCAAATTCTTGAAGAATGATGTGTTTGTGAGTAAAAGAAATCAAGGCATATAACGGTTTATTTATGACTAATGAATAACTGAAAAAAAGTATACTGTGAAAATAAAAAGCCTAGCTCGTAAAAATATGCGTTACTGAATATAGACAAAATTTACTTAATTCTAATTTTGGATATTCTTTTAAATTAATTTTGCTCTTTTAAATGCAGTTTATCGGCGATTGTAGGAAGACCTCCATTTATTACCCAGTAACTCTCTCCTACAATTTCATGATCTCGTCTGATATGCCACGAGATCATGATAACGTTTGGTATACCATGAGATCATGATAACTCGTCTGGTATACCATAAGATCGTGATAATTCTTCTGGTATGCCATGAGATCGTGAGATCTCATGTCATACTAGACGAATTAGTTAACATAATGAAAGCTCTTTATTATAACATTGAGTCGTGTGTGAGAGTTAGTTAGGCTTGTAGCAATTGGTTTAGCATTGCTTCTGGTGTTCAACAAGGGTACATTTTGTCTCCTTTTCTCTTTAGTTTGGTTATTGATGATGTTATGCGAAATTTTCTGTAAGATGAATATTTTGAACTTAAATGGTCTACAGATAGGAAAATTTCTGATTTAGATGGAGCACACGGAACCAAGGCTTAATGTCCCATCCGACGGATGGCGACCTGTCCAAGCCCATCGGTAGTAGTAGCATAAATGAGAGTTCTGGCACAATAACAGGGGCTCGAGAATTTTCATAGAATTCTCGAGCCCCTTTTACTGTGCCAGAACTCTCATTTATGCTACTACTATCGTTGTCCCCTGCTGACCGTGGGCAGGGCGGAAGTTTTGCGGAGATAATTCTCAACCCTGACCTAGCTGGGACTCGAACCTGGGAACTACAGATTACGAGCCTTGCACCCTACCGACTGAGAAATCCCACCTCGTTTCTAGAAGGAGTATGGTGGTGTGGGGAACAATGCATTGACATGGAATGTGTCCTTTTTTATGCAGGGTTATTTATGCAGGATATCAAAAGTGATTGCTCTATTCAAGATGGCCAATGGTATACATCCCCTTAATTCCTTACCCGTCTGAAATGATCTCTGTAACATGTGCTTCAGACCCCCCAAAAAATGGCAACTCTACACAGATTAGTCGCGATTAAACTGACGACCTGATTCTCGACGATCATTCACCTAGATGGAACGTGAGACACTATATCATTCCTTTAACATCAAGGAAAGCGACTCTATGAACTTCAACAGTTTTAAAGTCGTGGATAACAGATTTTTCTCTGCTTTTCTTCCATGATTTCTCAGCACTGGAAGAGGATCTATATATTGATCAGAAGTTTTTATGTAAAGCTTTGTTCCCATTCAATCTGTACAAACTGATACATAGTGCTGAATATCATTTCAGACGGTTCTTGTAGAGTAAGGAATTAAGATTGATTGTATACTTGTATGAAATAATGTCAGTTTAATACGCCATGGTAGAGGGATCTATGAGGATGGCGGGTCTTATGTGTGAAAAATTAATAGGTCCACAATTTCATTTTTCAGTTACTGTTGTATACCTATTTCATGTCTGGATAAAATTCAATAGTACAAAATTGAGAAGAATTTAAAAATTTGTTACTTGTTCTGTTTTCATCATTAAATTCGTCAATATTATATGTCAGTAAATATTCGTCACTTAATTTTTTTTGGATGAATCAATTGCAGTACGTAACCTCAGCCATTGTTAATATAATTTGAGAGTTGTGTTGTATTATCGAGATAGCAATAGAACGAAATACAATTCATACAATTCATTTAGCAAAATTAACAACTCCGAATCTCTTAGACGCCCAAGAATTGCTGCATTAATTGCTATATTATGAAAGCTTTATAATTCAAATATGGAGGCAAAAGTTTTTCTTGAGTATTGACGTAAATAAAAGTTAAATATGCTGAGATGACTCAAACCCATAATGTATTGCAACCCAGTGAGGAGAACCGTTTAATGTAACCAATATCGGATTAACTTCTGTATGACTAAAGTTTCGTCCATACAGAAGCTTGCTCAAAAATGAATGAGTTGTATGATTATTATTTGATTTAATTAATTGAGTAATACCCATGCTTAAGTTTGATTCAGTTGTTTTACCTCTGAAAGATGCTTTTTGTACACCATGAGTTAAATGGTCAGATCTCAAGGCCCCCGAAGGCTAAGAGAAGGTTGGGAGAGGGAACCCATTGAAAAAGCTGCTGGGAGACAGATGGTAGCCTCCCATCAAGGACATTCAGCGTGTTCTTTAACATTCACAAGGTATGGCACACAGGGTCATGGCTATTAGGTAGATATAAAAAAAAGATAACAAATAGTTACGATTGTAGGAGGGAATGAAAAATCTCTACACAAAAAAGTGAAATTTCATTCGCACGGACGGATGAAAGTGCACGTTTCCTTGGTATATTTCACTTCTAATGGTCCAACTAAAGATGTAACAACTTTTTAAGTACCCTACCCCCTCCTTATTGGCAATTAAAGATATACGCATGCAAAACTGGATCCTTTCTTCCATGGAATGAAAAAAGTATATCGAGATCGGTTGATTAGTTGCAGAAACATTGCGTCCATAGGAACACAGATATAAAAACATATGCGTGTAAACTGAGACTTTTCCTGCATCCAAAGCATAAAGAACCAATGAAATCGATCGATTGGTTACAGAGATATTGAATACACAGGCAGATGGACGGACAGTCGGACCTGACGATGCCATTAGCAAATTTTGCTTTTAAAGAAATGTGTTAAAAGCAAATAAAAAAAAAACAAATTCTTGATTCACAATAATACCAATGAAATATAACAGTCAGGTCCTGATCTAGAAAAAAAATTAAGAGTAAAGGGATAGGGGTGATGGTAAGGAACTGAATGATGTTGCTGTAAAATGCTTCCCCCTTCGTTTTAGAAGTTTTCAAAACATTGCTTGAAAAATGTATAATATATATCGAAGAGCCAAAACATTTTGACCAGAACATCTTTATGCAAATCGAAGAAACTGCACGTAAATGAAGATGCCTATGAAGGTCATGAAACTGTATAAACAACATTGAGCTCTGTATCACACATTTTGGTGGTGTACCTAACAAATTGGCATCTCAGTGTATACTATATGTTTATGATTTTGTCTCGATTCTGTACTGGTTACTGACATTCTCAAAGGGGACAACAGCTCCTGTAACGAACTGAAATGGATAACTCTCACGTGGTATACATTTGAATAATATTATTGCCAGAAGCAATAGCATTATAAGTTGCTTTATCCTTATCAGATAGATTGCATTTATTGCCTTTTTTCACCACTCGTTTTATGTCACTTCACACACTTTTTCTCTTTCCTTGCATTTCTTGGATCATTTTACTGAAAATTACTTCGAATATTCCTAAATGGAACTTTAATTCGTACTTACTAGAGTGCTGCAGTGTTATAGTTTATTAATCATCATCACCATCAACACCTACATGGTCATCATCACGCAGCAATGGGCTACGGAGGTCCAAACACACACTGCAATTTAGTTCTCCAAATCATTACTGAATAATTCAGATAAAGCATGCTTGGATTTATCCATCTATATAGTTTATTTACAAGAATATAAGTTGGATTTTTTAATTAACACCAGCGAAATATCAAATTGGAGCAGGATACGAAAACGCAACTTTGAAAGATGGACGAAGTTATTAAACTCCACAGTGCTCACTAACGATGAACTTCAAGATTTAGAATTCAACGCTGCTTTTGAAGAACAACAAGAATAAGAACCGGAAATAGTGTTGGTATTTAATTTTAGATGAAGCCCTTTCGCTGCGAAATAAACGCATGGATTTGTTGAAGGAGCATGATGTTGATATTTCGTGACCGGATGCCATAAGACGATGTTGTGACCAGTTAATGGAATAATACAAATAAACATTAAGCACAAAACAAAGCCCAGCAATGCAAACCAGCTAGTTTCGTTCCTTATTAAGAAATAACCTGTAAAATTAATTAATCGATCACATATATGTACATATCTATGTACATAATTATGCATTTATGTAATCTTTAAATAAATATTGACAATTATAATTATTTTTGTTGAAATAATTACGAAAATTCAACGAAATTTTGAACGAATTATTGTTGAAATAATTACGAAAAATTACGAAATCAAGGAAAGGAAAAATGATCAATAGGCGAAAATACAAACAAATAAAAAATCCCCTCGTTTTACACGGAAATTCGTTTAACGATGATGTCCCTGGAACTCATCTCCCGCATTAAATGAGAGTTACCTGTATAACTGTTCCGTTTCTGAACTATCGATAAATTGGTATATTCAGAGTTAAACTACCACCAAACATATATATTAATTTAATAGAATTGTATGTCTTTCGTCCAATCACTAGCTATCTGTATATTAAACAAGGAGTGTCTAAGGGAGAAGAGAGCTAGCTTCCATAGACGTAATGTAAACTTTTCGATTGCAGCGCCCTCTAAACATGGCAAATTCGTGTATTGCAGTGAAGCGACCTAGCCAGGAGAGGAGCCAGTTCCTTGCGTTATTCTTCCACTGCCCAGCAAGGTTTTCAATAGCTTACACCACGTGACTAATTTTACATACACTTTGACTGTGTCCATTTCTTGAATTTTAGCATCATGATTTGCTTTTCACAAGGATTAATTAAAATTATTTTCCTTAATAAAATCTCATTTTGTAAAACAAGAGGTAGCTATGCTCAACATAAAAATTTTAATACTTTAAACATTCTACTATATTTAATATATTATAATAAATTGAAATTTATGGCTTAATGCGAGACAGCATGTTTTGTTTAATTATATTTTATAGAATTTAGGATATTTTCAATTAAAGTCATATCGAGTTTCTTACTTGTATAAACTGTCAATAGATGGCAGCAGGCACTTCTGGTATCAACTATAAAAAAATTTACTATTAGAACAAACTGCAGACACCTATATATGTCGATATGCTCCAGGGAACACCAAACTGCAACATACATTGACTTACATGTTCGCAAGATGACTAAATGTATTAATTTACATATTAATTTTAAAAATTCTGCAAAATTACTCAAAATAAACATACAACGGCTTTTCCAGGTATCGTAAAATATACTCCTGAACGGGATAAAATACTCACTGAATAACTTTAGGGTCAGCTATCACTATGCCAAACAGTCATGGGTGTTAGACAGGTTGAAACACTGATTAAATCGCAATAAATATACCAAGAGTAAGACAAACTACAGCTGCCGTGGACTAAAAATGATTGCACTGCGCATGCGCAGATCGCCCCTTACAGTTGTTTTTGTGCATGCACATCAATTTGCCACGTTCA
Organism: Ryuthela nishihirai; assembly: GCA_038380435.1. Classification (NCBI taxonomy): domain Eukaryota; kingdom Metazoa; phylum Arthropoda; class Arachnida; order Araneae; family Heptathelidae; genus Ryuthela; species Ryuthela nishihirai. Next base: position 4,216,946 of record JAWZYU010000038.1, read on the forward strand.
GCTTCGGTAAAATTCCGCAGAACGGCGCCACTTACGCTTGTGCGAAGCTAGCCTTCTTCTCCTTAGACCTTCTTTGTATTAAAAGCGAAGACTATATATCACGGATGTATCTTAATGATACATTCAAGGTTTAAGAAAAAAGAATTTTCATCAACGATATTTTCGCGCTTTCAGTACCGAATGTTGGATTATCAAAACTACAGCTACTGATAGTATCCTCCCTATGTGATTCTGATGTTACTTATAGGTTCGGATCACAAATTGACCTGTATTGCAAAATTTCTCCACTAATGCATCTGGTCTCTAAATATTGCCTATGCATAAACTGGAAGGATAGTTGTGTACCAAACCCCAGTGATGATGCATAGAACTGTCCGGGACTAGCACATAAAGTCCGACCCCTGCCTTCCCTTGGAGCATGCCATTAGTACCTTTCAAAAAGTTTTTTCCAAAACAGATATTCTCTTTTCGGAGGAATCAGAAATTGAAGGCTATCAGACAGGTGTACCGTACTGATCTGGTCATCTATGGCCACATTTTTTCTTTTTTCCTGCCCTGTTGAGGAATGGTCAACTTCACAGGGTCTTGGTGATGACCATTTACACCTATGACACTGGACTGGTTTACGTCTTGGAGCTTGATTATGGATTATGGACTTGCTGCAGAGGTGGACATCTGTTGAGTTAGAATTTGCCGCTGTGTTTTCTGTTTTCTTGTGGGTTGCGAGCCCTAAGTGAACAGAGGCACGGGATATCTTATATCTACTGGAGGATAAATCTGATAATAGGCCATCACAGCTACCTGAACCCTCACTTAGCTAGTTGGGTATCGCTAATCCTAAATTGGAGTAATGTGTCACAGGCAGGTCTTACGGCTCTTGAAAAGGTCCACTTAAAAACGGTGGTGCTTGAAGTTCCTACCACCATAGATCACTTCAACCTGTAGCAGTGGAGGAACAGGTTCTTGCCCCATGCCTGCTATCACGGGGCTGTTTGATATTGTTTGTCTTGCGTTTCTCAATTAACCAAGTTTCTGAAAAAAATCCTACTAGTCATTTTTCTCTCTGCAGGTACATGAAACGTGAGGACGCTATGTTGAGTTTACTCTCTTGATGTCCTCACGCAGGAAATCCAGAATTATAAACTATATATTCTAGGATTGCAAGAGACCAGATGGACAGGTTAAGGTAAGAAAATTAAAAATAACTCTAAATTTCTCTCTCAGTGAAGTGATCTTGTGCTCTAATAGAGCCAGAGATCTCAAACAAATGTTTTCCGATTATATTCTGGAAGAATTACACGTTGAATGTATCGGAAGAGGTCTCGACCCGTTACTTTTGTTTTATAAGTTATAAACTTATTGTATACTGGATAAAATGATTTAATATCTAATGTTTCCGAAGCGTTCGTTTCTTTTTCGCCAACATAACGTTATACTGCCGGGATTCGGTCCGTTAATTCAATCACGGAAGGTGTCGAACCCGTTACGTAACCGACCAACTGGGTCGAACCCGATAAAGGTTGCAGTTTTATAACTCATGTTCTAATTGAGCAACAGATCTAAAACTAACGTTTTCTGATAACATTCGGGGAGAATTACAAGTTGAATGTATCGGAAAAGGTCTCGACCCGCTACTATTTATTTTATGGGTTCGAAACCAATTGCATACTGGATAAAACGACTTAGTATCTAATGATTCCGAAACTTTCGTCTTTTTTTGGCCAGCATAGCATTATACCATTGAAATTCGTTTGCAAGAGACCAGATGGACAGGTAAAGGTCACATTCTTAAAAATCATCTTAAATTTCCGTTTTCAGGGAGGGAAGATGATAAGAATCACCAAGGCTTGGATCTGCTTTTCAGCAGACACACTAGTGATGCTCTTCTAGGATATGAGGGCATTAATGAAAGGTTTCTAATAGCGAAATTTCAGACAAGCATTAAAGCTGTTTCTAAACTTAAACTTTATAAATTCCCAGATTTAGACGAAATTACTACGGAAATGCTAAGACCTAGGAATATTTCTGTTACCAATTGGATAAGTTAAAATTTGAATATCTTTTATGATAAAGGTGTGGTTCCTAAGAATTTTGCGAGAGCTATCATTATTCCTATTTTCTAAAAAGGTGGTCGCAATTCTTCTGATAACTATAGGGGTATCAGCTACTCTCTGTTCCAGGAAAAGTTCTTTGCATGCCTGTGCTTAATATAATTAAGAATCTGGTTTTTCATTTTGATAGACTTTGATAGCATCATCCAATATCACATACTCCTTCAGTTGTTCCTCATTAATACATGGTATAGGTTTATTCATTACTTTCGAAATGTAAGTCATTTTGAAATCAGTGCCGACGATGCACAGTCTCTAATTATGCTAATATAGATTCAGGGAATGGCAGTGTCTTCCCCACAACTGATTGAATACATTGGAGAAAGCACATTTAGAATCCACGAAAAATTACAATTATATATAGGAATTGTTGATCTCATCTTAACAAATTCCCAGAGTAATTCAATTTAGGTCACTTCATAACATTGTAGGTACACGAAGTCCCGAGGCAAACACTTGATACCTACTGTCTGAAGTCAAAACTATTCGTTAAACAATAGAATACTCACCATGACGTCCAGCAACTTACCTAGAACACTTCAATTCACAAAGAGGACAGTTCTTTTCACTTTCATTTCGCCTTCTTTTCGAGATTCGTAACCCATTTGTCCTGCTCTCGTTTCTGTTGTCAGGTCTTCTGCTTCTAAGACGATGATGGGATTTTTACCCAAGTTGTGCTCTATATCCCAATAAAAATCTTTGCAAAATAATTTTACAGTGATAAGTTGTTCACAGTAAATGCTAAAAAAAAAGAAACAGTCACTTTTAAAATTTAAATCTGTGAGAGTTTTGAATGTAAAATTCCAAAGCAGGTATCAAAATTGGTAATGGCAGAGAAAAGATGTCAATGCTAAAATATGAAACAAACTGTTGAAAACCTTTTTGACGTAATTTTGTTAAGAAAATAGTCCTTATATCATCTATATTCGGACATCTCAATAAATGTTCCGTTGTTTCAGAATCTGCAGAAAGTGGACAGTTACCATTATCAACAATGTGACAATGAAACAAAAATGCAATTAACAAGGAGCAACATTGAGTTTAAGTCGTGTATTCAAAACTTCTGAGGCTCTAGAACAGAAGACTTGTAATCGCAGTCTTGGGAATTCAGGCACATCTGATTATAAGGAGCTAATAAAGAAGAGTTCCACTGATCAATGAGTTGAGTTTTATATGAGCGTTGAATGAAATGACGAAAGTCTTCTGGTGCTGGGAGGGGGTGGCTCAGTCGGTAACACGCCCGGCTCGTAATCTGCAGTTCCCAGGTTCCAGTCCCAGCTGGGTCACCATTGAGATTTATCTCTGCAAAATTCCTCGCCCTGCCCACGGTCAGTAGGGGACACAGATGGGCTTGGAAAGGCCGCCGTCCGTCGGATGAGACGTTGAGCCGTAGCTTCGTGTGCGGGAGAGCCATACCCTGTGCACGTTAAAGAACACGCTGTATGGCCTTGACAGGAGACTACCATCTGTCTCCAACAGCTGTTCCAGTGGGTCTCCTCCTCCAACCTTCTCCGAAACTTCAGGGTCCATGTGACCTGGTCATTTAACCAATGGTGTGGAAAAAAGTGCCGCTCAGAGGTAAAATAATCCAACGTTAAAGAACATGCTGGATGGCCTTGACGGGAGGCTACCATCTGTCTCCCAACAGCTGTTCCAGTGGGTCTCCTCCTCCAACCTTCTCTGAAACATCGGGGTCCATGTGACCTGGTCATTTAACACATGGTGTGGAAAAAAGGGCCACTCAGAGGTAAAAAAACCCAACGTTAAAAACACGCTGAATGGCCTTGACGGGAGGCTACCATCTGTCTCCCAACAACTGTTCCAGTGGGTCTACTCCCCTAACCATCACTCAGCCTTCGGGATCCTTGTGACCCTTCCCATTTAGCCCATGGTGTGCAAAAAAGTGCCGCTCAGAGGTAAAACAACACAACGTTAAAGAACACGCTGGATGACCTTGAAGGGAGGCTACCATCTGTTTCCCAACAACTGTTCCAGTGGGTCTACTCCCCTAACCATCACTCAGCCTTCGGGATCCTTGTGACCCTTCCCATTTAGCCCATGGTGTGCAAAAAAGGGCCACTCAGAGGTAAAAAAACCCAACGTTAAAAACACGCAGAATGGCCTTGACGGGAGGCTACCATCTGTCTCCCAACAGCTGTTCCAGTGGGTCCCCTCCCCCAGCCATCTCTCAGCCTTCGGGGTCCTTGTGACCCTTCCCATTTAGCCCATGGTGTGCAAGGAAAGGGTCGCTCAGAGGTAAAACAACACAACGTTAAAGAACACGCTGGATGGCCTTGACGGGAAGCTACCATCTGTCTCCCAAGAACTGTTCCAGTGGGTCCCCTCCCCCAACCATCTCTCAACATTCGGGATCCTTGTGACCCTTCCCATTTAGCCCATGGTGTGCAAAAAAGTGCCGCTCAGAGGTAAAACAACACAACGTTAAAGAACACGCTGGATGACCTTGAAGGGAGGCTACCATCTGTTTCCCAACAGCTGTTCCAGTGGGTCTACTCCCCTAACCATCACTCAGCCTTCGGGATCCTTGTGACCCTTCCCATTTAGCCCGTGGTGTGCAAAAAAGTGCCGCTCAGATGTAAAACAACACAACGTTAAAGAGCACGCTGGATGATCTTGAAGCGAGGCTACCATCTGTCTCCCAACAGCTGTCCCAGTGGGTCTCCTCCTCCAACCTTCTCTGAAACATCGGGGTCCATGTGACCTGGTCATTTAACTCATGGTGTGGAAAAAAGGGCCACTCAGAGGTAAAAAAACCCAACGTTAAAAACACGCTGAATGGCCTTGACGGGAGGCTACCATCTGTCTCCCAACAACTGTTCCAGTGGGTCTACTCCCCTAACCATCACTCAGCCTTCGGGATCCTTGTGACCCTTCCCATTTAGCCCATGGTGTGCAAAAAAGTGCCGCTCAGAGGTAAAACAACACAACGTTAAAGAACACGCTGGATGACCTTGAAGGGAGGCTACCATCTGTTTCCCAACAACTGTTCCAGTGGGTCTACTCCCCTAACCATCACTCAGCCTTCGGGATCCTTGTGACCCTTCCCATTTAGCCCATGGTGTGCAAAAAAGGGCCACTCAGAGGTAAAAAAACCCAACGTTAAAAACACGCAGAATGGCCTTGACGGGAGGCTACCATCTGTCTCCCAACAGCTGTTCCAGTGGGTCCCCTCCCCCAGCCATCTCTCAGCCTTCGGGGTCCTTGTGACCCTTCCCATTTAGCCCATGGTGTGCAAGGGAAGGGTCGCTCAGAGGTAAAACAACACAACGTTAAAGAACACGCTGGATGGCCTTGACGGGAAGCTACCATCTGTCTCCCAAGAACTGTTCCAGTGGGTCCCCTCCCCCAACCATCTCTCAACATTCGGGATCCTTGTGACCCTTCCCATTTAGCCCATGGTGTGCAAAAAAGTGCCGCTCAGAGGTAAAACAACACAACGTTAAAGAACACGCTGGATGACCTTGAAGGGAGGCTACCATCTGTTTCCCAACAGCTGTTCCAGTGGGTCTACTCCCCTAACCATCACTGAGCCTTCGGGATCCTTGTGACCCTTCCCATTTAGCCCGTGGTGTGCAAAAAAGTGCCGCTCAGATGTAAAACAACACAACGTTAAAGAGCACGCTGGATGATCTTGAAGCGAGGCTACCATCTGTCTCCCAACAGCTGTCCCAGTGGGTCTCCTCCTCCAACCTTCTCTGAACCTTCAGGGTCCATATGACCTGGTCATTAACCCATGGTGTGGAAAAAAGTGCCGCTCCGAGGTAAAACAATCCAACGTTAAAGAACAGGATGAATGGCCTTGACGAGAGGCTACCATCTGTCTCCCAACAGCTGTTCCAGTGGGTCCCCTCCCCCAACCATCGGCGCGGGGTTGGCTCAGTCGGTAGCGCGCCAGGCTCTTAATCTGTAGTTCCCAGGTTCGAGTCCCAGCTGGGTCAGCGTTGAGATTTATCTCCGCAAAATTTTCCGCCCTGCCCACGGTCAGTAGGGGACACCGATGGGCTTGGAAAGGCCGCCGTCCGTCGGATGGGACGTTAAGCCGTGGCCCCGTGTGCGGGAGAGACATACCCTGTGCACGTTAAAAAACACGCTGGATGGCCTTGACGGGAGGCTACCATCTGTCTCCCAACAGCTATTCCAGTGGGTCCCCTTCCCCAACCTTCTCTGAGCCTTCGGGGTCCCTGTGACCTGGCCATTTAGCCCATGGTGTGCAAAAAAGTGCCGCTCAAGGTAAAACAACCCAATCCAACCCCCAACCATCTCTCAGCCTTCGGGGTCCTTGTGACGCTTCCCATTTAGCCCATGGTGTGCAAAAAAAGGGTCTCTCAGAGGTAAAACAGCACAACGAAAAAGAACACGTTGCATGGCCTTGACGGGAGGCTACCATCTGTCTCCCAACAACTGTTCCAGTGGGTCCCCTCCCCCAACCATCACTCAGCCTTCGGGGTCCTTCTGACCCTTCCCATTTAGCCCGTGGTGTGCAAAAAAGTGCCGCTCAGAGGTAAAACAACCCAACCCAACCCCCAACCATCTCTCAGCCTTCGGGGTCCTTGTGACGCTTCCCATTTAGCCCATGGTGTGCAAAAAAAGGGTCTCTCAGAGGTAAAACAGCACAACGAAAAAGAACACGTTGCATGGCCTTGACGGGAGGCTACCATCTGTCTCCCAACAACTGTTCCAGTGGGTCCCCTCCCCCAACCATCACTCAGCCTTCGGGGTCTTTCTGACCCTTCCCATTTAGCCCGTGGTGTGCAAAAAAGTGCCGCTCAGAGGTAAAACAACACAACGTTACAGAACACGCTGGGTGATCTTGAAGGGAGGCTACCATCTGTCTCCCAACAGCTGTTCCAGTGGGTCTCCTCCTCCAACCTTCTCTGAAACTTCGGGGTCAATGTGACCTGGTCATTTAACCCATGTTGTGGAAAAAACTGCCGCTCAGAGGTAAAGTAACACAACGTTAAAGAACACGCTGGATGACCATCTGTCTCCCAATAGCTGTTCCAGTGGGTCTCCCTTCCAACCTTCTCTGAACCTTCGGGGTCCATGTGACCTGGTCATTTAACCCATGGTGTGGAAAAAGTGCCGCTCAGAGGTAAAAAAAAAAACCAACGTTAAAGAACACGATGAATGGCCTTGACGAGAGGCTACCATCTGTCTCCCAACAGCTGTTCCAGTGGGTCTCCTCCCCCAACCACCTCTCAGCCTTCGGGGTCCTTGTGACCCTTCCCATTTAGCCCATGGTGTGCAAAAAAGTGCCGCTCAGAGGTAAAATAACACAACGTTAAAGAACACGATGGATGAAATTGAAGGGAGGCTACCATCTGTCTCCCAACAGCTGTTCCAGTGGGTCTCCTCCTCCAACCTTCTCTGAAACTTCGGGGTCAATGTGACCTGGTCATTTAACCCATGTTGTGGAAAAAACTGCCGCTCAGAGGTAAAGTAACACAACGTTAAAGAACACGCTGGATGACCATCTGTCTCCCAATAGCTGTTCCAGTGGGTCTCCCTTCCAACCTTCTCTGAACCTTCGGGGTCCATGTGACCTGGTCATTTAACCCATGGTGTGGAAAAAAGTGCCGCTCAGAGGTAAAACAACCCAACGTTAAAGAACACGCAGAATGGCCTTGACGGGAGGCTACCATCTGTCTCCCAACAGCTGTTCCAGTGGGTCCCCTTCCCCAACCATCTCTCAGCCTTTGGGTCCTTGTGACCCTTCCCATTTAGCCCATGGTGTGCAAGGAAAGGGTCGCTCAGAGGTAAAACAACACAACGTTAAAGAACACGCTGGATGGCCTTGACGGGAAGCTACCATCTGTCTCCCAAGAACTGTTCCAGTGGGTCCCCTCCCCCAACCATCTCTCAACATTCGGGGTCGTTGTGACCCTTCCCATTTAGCCCATGGTGTGCGAAAAAGGCCGCTCAGAGGTAAAACAACTCAACTTTAAAGAACACGTTGGATGACCTTGAAGGGGGGCTACCATCTGTCTCCCAACAGCTGTTCCAGCGGGTCTCCTCCTCCAACCTTCTCCGAAACTTCAGGGTCCATGTGACCTGGTCATTTAACCAATGGTGTGGAAAAAAGTGCCGCTCAGAGGTAAAACAATCCAACGTTAAAGAACATGCTGGATGGCCTTGACGGGAGGCTACCATCTGTCTCCCAACAGTTGTTCCAGTGGGTCTCCTCCTCCAACCTTCTCTGAAACATCGGGGTCCATGTGACCTGGTCATTTAACTCATGGTGTGGAAAAAAGGGCCACTCAGAGGTAAAAAAACCCAACGTTAAAAACACGCTGAATGGCCTTGACGGGAGGCTAACATCTGTCTCCCAACAACTGTTCCAGTGGGTCCCCTCCCCCAACCATCACTCAGCCTTCGGGGTCCTTGTGACCCTTCCCATTTAGCCCGTGGTGTGCAAAAAAGTGCCGCTCAGAGGTAAAACAACACAACGTTACAGAACACGCTGGATGATCTTGAAGGGAGGCTACCATCTGTCTTCCAACAGCTGTTCCAGTGGGTCTCCTCCTCCAACCTTCTCTGAACCTTCGGGGTCCATGTGACCTGGTCATTTAACCCATGGTGTGGAAAAAAGTGCCGCTCAGTGGTAAAATAATCTAACGTTAAAGAACATGCTGGATGGCCTTGACAGGAGACTACCATCTGTCTCCCAACAGCTGTTACAATGGGTCCCATTCCCCAACCATCTCTCAGCTTTTGGGGTCCTTGTGACCCTTCCCATTTAGCCCACGGTGTGCAAAAAAGTGCCGTTCAGAGGTAAAACAACACAACGTTAAAGAACACGCTGGATGATCTTGAAGGGAGGCTACCATCTGTCTCCCAACCACTGTTCCAGTGGGTCTCCTCCTCCAAACTTCTCTGAATCTTCGTGGTCCATGTGACCTGGTCATTTAACCCATGGTGTACAAAAAAGTGCCGCTCAGAGGTAAAACAACCCAACCCTTTTAAACATTTAAAACTTGAAAACACATAACACATTGTGGTTTACCGTTATGTTCAACAAAAAAGTAGATTTCTATCAACTTAGACTGAAATTGTTGTTTTCTCTTCTGTAATGTGGCGTTTCTTTGGTTCTATCATTTTGAATTACAATGCAAAGCAGTTAAAGCACGGTCTGCTCTATATGACAACTACGATTCAGAAAAATAAATTCCCCCTCAAGCAGCTGCTTGAAACAGAGTTCTGACAAGGGCCTGTCGTTTTATATGCCATATTTGAAGGTCTGGTTATTCGATACGACAACCACGCCGCAGAAAAATAATAAAAGTACTAAATAAATACCCCCTCAAGCAGCTGCTTGAAACAGAGGTCTAACAGGAGCCTGTCAGTTTATATGCCATAGTAAAATTCTGGTTAAAAACAACGTCTTTGGAAGAAGGCCGTGGTTTAAATGTGAAAACAGACATAACCGTTGCAAGGTACTGCCATCTGTAGGAAGAAATGAATACTATTTTTAACTGCCACCTAACGGACTGCCACCTAACGCCTTTTTTCACCACTCGTTTTATGGCACTTCACACACTTTTTCTCTTTCCTTTCATTTCTAGGTTTATTTTACTGAAAATTACTTCGCTGATTCCTAAATGGAACTTTATTTCGTACTTACTAGAGTGCTGCAATGTTTTAGTTTATTAATCATCATCACCATCAACAACAAACGATCATCATCAAGCAGCAATGGGCAACGGAGGTCCAACCTCACAGTGCAATTTAGTTCTCCAAATCATTACTGCATAATTCAGATAAATCATGCTTGGATTTATCCATCTAAATAGTTTATTTACAAGAATTTAAGTTGAATTTTTAATTAACACCAGCGAAATATCAAACTGGATCAGGATACGAAAGCCTAACTTTGAAAGATGGACGAAGTTATTAAACTCCACAGTGAGCCACTCACTAACGATGAACTTCAGGATTTAGAATGCAACGCTGCTTTTGAAGAACAACAGGAATCTGAAACATAAATAGTGTTGGCATTTAAATATTTAGATGAAGCCCTTTCGCTGCACAAAAAACGCACGGATTTGTTGAAGGATCATGATATTGATATTTCGTGACAGGATGCCATAAGACGATGTTGTGACCAGTTAATGGAACACTACAAATAAATATTACCCACAAAACAGAGTCCAGCAATGCAAACCAGAGAGTTTCGTTCCTTTATAAGAAATAAATTGTAAAATTAATTAATCGATCACATATATGTACATATTTATGTACGTAATTATGCATTTATGTAATCTTTAAATAAATATTGACGATTATAAGTATTTTTGTTGAAATAAAACATTAATTACGAAATCAAGAAAAGGAAAATAGATCAATAAGATAGGCGAAAATACAAAGAAATAATATCCTGGTTTTACACGGAAATTCGTTTAACGATGGTCTCCCTGGAACTCATCTCGCGCATTAAATGAGAGTTACCTGTATAACTGTTCCATTTCTGAATTATCGATTAATTGGTATATTCAGAGTTAAACTACCACCAAATGCATATATTAATTTAATAGAATTGTTTGCCTTTCGTTCAATCACAAACTCCGAGATCCCCAAGGAGAGTATATATCACGGATGTATCTTAATGATACATTCAAGGTTTAAGAAAAACGAAATTTCATCAACGATATTTTCACGCTTTCAGTACCGAATGTTGGATTATCATCACTACAGCTATTGATACTATCCTCTCTATGTGAATCTGATGTTACTATAGGTTCGGATCACAAATTGGCCTGCATTGCAAAATTTCTCCACTAATGCATCTGGTCTCTAAATGTTGCCTATGCATAAACTGGGAGGATAGTTGTGTACCAATCCACAGTGATGATGCATAGAACCGTCCGGGTGTAGCACATAATGTCCGACCCCTGCCTTCCCTTGGAACATGCCGTTAGTACCTTTCAAAAAGGTTTTTCCAAAAGAAATATTCTCTTTTCGGAGGAAACAGAAGTGGAGGGCTGTCAGACCGGTGTACCCTACTGATCTGGTCATCTATGGCCACATTTTTTTTCCTTTTTCCTGCCCTGTTGAGGAATGGTCAACTTCACAGGGTCTTGGTGATGACCATTTACGCCTATGACAGTGGACTGTTTTACTGCTTTGAGCTTGATTATGGATTCTGGACTTGCTGCAGACGTGGACATCTGTGGAGTGAGAATTTGCCGCTGTGCTTTCTGTTTGCTTCTGAGTTGCCAGCCCTAAGTAAACAGAGGCACGGGATATCTTATATCAGCTGGTGGATAAATCTGATCATATCCATCACAACTACCTGAACTCTCACTTAGCTAGTTGGGTATCGCTAATCCTAAATTGGAGTAATGTGTCACAGGCATGTCTTACGGCTCTTGAAAAAGTCCACTTAAAAACGGTGCTGCTTGAAGTTCCTACCAACATGGATCACTTCAACCTGTAGTAGTGGAGGAACAGGTCTTTGTCCCATGCCTGCTATCACGGGGATGTTTGATATTGTTGGCCCTGCATTTCTCAATTAACCTAGTTTCTTAAAAAAATCCTACTAGTCATTTTCTCTCTGCAGGTACATGAAACATGAGGACGTTGCGTTGATATTATTCTCTTGATCTCCTTACGCAAGAATTCCAGCGTTATAAACTAAATATTCTAGGCTTGCAAGAGACCAGATGGATAGGTTAAGGTGAGAAAATTGAAAATAACTCTAAATTTCTCTTTCAGTGAAGTGATCTCGTGTTCTAATAGAGCCAGAGATCTCAAACAAATGTTTTCCGGTTTTATTCTGGAAGAATTACACGTTGAATGTATCGGAAGAGGTCTCGATCCGTTACTTCTGTTATACAAGTTCTAAACTGATTACATACTAGATAAAATGATTTAATATCTAATGTTTACGAAGCGTTCGTTTCTTTTTCGCCAACATATGGTTATACTACTGGGATTTGGTCCGTTAACTCAATCACGCAAGGTATCGAACCCGTTACGTAACCGACCAACCGGGTCGAACCCGTTACGTAACCGACCAACCGGGTCGAACCCGATAAATGTTGCAGTTTTATAACTCATGTTCTAATTGAGCAACAGATCTAAAACTAACGTTTTCTGATAACATTCGGGGAGAATTAAAAGTTGAATGTATCGTAAAAAGTCTCGACCCGCTACTATTTATTTTATGGGATCGAAACCGATTGCATACTGGATAAAACGACTTAGTATCTAATGTTTCCGAAACTTTCGTCTTTTTTTGGCCAGCTTAGCGTTATACCACTGAAATTCCTTTGAAAAAGACCAGATGGACAGATAAAGGTCAGATTCTTAAAAATAATCTTAAATTTCTGTTTTCAGGGAGGAAAGATAATAAGAATCACCAAGGCGTGGGTCTGCTTCTCAGCAATCACCAAGGCGTGGGTCTGCTTCTCAGCAACTGTATCTAGTGATGCTCTTCTAGGATATGAGGGCATTAATGAAAGGTTACTTACAGCAAAATTTCAGACAAGCATTAAAACTATATCGTAATTGTTAGTCTTATATCGATCGTAGCAAGTTGTGTATGACTAGAATCACATGTGGCACCAGGTTGGGTTGGGTTGTTTTACCTCTGAGCGGCACTTTTTTGCACACCATGGGCTAAATGGCCAGGTCACATTGTCCCCGAAGGCTCAGAGAAGGTTGGGGGGAGGGGACCCACTGGAACATCTGCTGGGAGACAGATGGTAGCCTCCCGTCAAGGCCATCCAGCGTGTTCTTTAACGTGCACAGAGTATTGCTCTCCCGCACATGGGATTACGGCTTAACGTCCCATCCGACGGACGGCGGCCTTTCCAAGCCCATCGGTGTCCCCTACTCACCGTGGGCAGGGCGGGGAATTTTGCGGAGATAAATCTCAACGCTGACCCAGCTGGGACTGGAACCTGAGAACTACAGATTACGAGCCTGGCACACTACCGACTGAGCCACCCCGCCGCCGGATGGGGGAGGGGGGCGACGGATCTGTCGGTAACGCGCCAGGCTCGTAATCTGCAGTTTTCAGATTGAAGCAAGGTCACATTGATAAGAGATGTCTGGATAGACTTAAACAGAAGCAGGGGCGAAGGGAGAGATATTAATTATGCATAAAATTTCTAGTGGTGTATTTTGTTTAAAATTTTAATTAAGCTATTTATTTTAAAACCCGTTAAATTAAAATAATTTTTTCATAACGATTTTAATAAAACATTTAAGAATATTATAAAATTAATTTAAAGTTTTTTAAAAATAAGCAGCTATCAATTCGATATTTAGGGAGGTAGATATAATTAGGTAAATGATATTTGAAAAATAAGTCTTCTGTTAGTGGAGACCCGTTGTATGTTGGTGGATTTGGTTCGAGTCCCAGCTGGGTCAGCTTTAAGATTTATCTCCGCAAAACTTTCGATCCAGACCTCGGATAGTAGGGAACACCAAGGGACTTCAAATGCCCTCGTCCGTCGGATGGGACGTTAAGCCGTGGCTCCGTGTGCGGGAGAGCTATACCACTGCATGTTAAAATAAAAAAAAATACCATTAGAACACAACAAATTTTATAGTAATAAATTTTTAGAGGATATTGTACATTGGTTGGGTTTAATTTTTTTATTAACGATGCCTGAAGAATGAGGATTTTATACTGTATATTCAATTAAAAACAATGCACGTATCTCCCAATTTACCTGAATTCTGCGTTAACTCGATCTCATATAAGCATTCATATAAAAACTCTTCCTCGAAACCCCTTCTTCATTAACTATTTTCAGATAAGATGTAATACATTATGTAATACATATTTTTATACATATTTCCTTCCTCGCCAATGAGAGAGCTAATGAGCTCTCCAGGTGGCCTTTGGTAAACCGGGTATGTTTATAACTGTATTTTCCCCCTATTTATTGCTACCAGGTTCTCTTCTTTTAATTAAATTTGTATTTGTAATTTGAGACTGGTTGATCGAAGTTTCACCCTACATAACAACAGAAAATATCGAATACTTCTGTTTAAACAACTGGTTTTGTTTGAAATTATAACACTCAAATATATTCTTTGTGTTGCAATGTTCCGAAATATTTGTAAACTATTTTGGATATAGTGTTATTTGCTTTGCTACAGAATTTAAATTGAACAATTACTATTTTATGAAAATTGTTAATTAATGGATAAAAACATGTGCTTTCGACGCACTACCACATAAAATGAAACTTTCAAGGGTAAATTAGTGAAACTTGAATGAAGAAATGAAAGCTATTACGTGAAGTCACAGTGATGATACAATCGTACATTCTGTAGGGAATGTAGGAAAGTATCATTCATGCATTTCAAATATCATCTAGTTTTCTTTAATCTTAGATATATCGTTAAGATATATCTGTAATGTAATATTATCTACAAAGTGGATCAAGCTCTGTAATTGAACGAAAGGTATTCACTTAAATTAAATTAATTTATAAATTGGGTGGTGGTTCAGGATAATAACTTTCATATTTTAATTTCCTATGTTCTACCCCAAAAGTCAAAAGTTACTTCTTTCATCATTGGTTGATTTTTGAGTTTGTCTATATGTTTCTCAAAACGGTTCTTCTAAGATGTTGACCACTAGCAACAAGCTACGTACCAAATGAAAGCCTGTTACGCCGGAGGATCGAGCATTTTGAAAAATTGTCTAATTAAAATTATCCATTTAAATAATAAATAAATATCCCCGCAAGCAGCTGCTTGTCGTGTGATGTTGTAGATTTATGTCAGGAGGATTGTCAGTTTGTGAGGTCTGTGAGGATGGCGGGTCCTCAGCAAAAAGAAAACACGAACAACCACGCCTTACTCGGGTCTCTAACCCAGATACCTCAGATCAGTAGCAAAGCGCGTTAACCACTCGGCCACGAGATGGGCTCCTGGAAAAGAAGGAAAGAAGTGTGAATATCGTTTTGTCACAATAATTTAGAAACGCAAGGGACGATAGTAACGATTGCCACATTATGAAAAGTGCCTTTCGATGCTTCCTTTCTAAAGGAGATGAGTTCCGGATTGGCTTTGACTGGCTCAAAAGAGCACCTGTCTGAGATCACTTTTGGGTGGTGGAACATATCGCCTTGTGATCCGATTCAGGCCTTCTGCCACCTGGCCGTGTGCTAGCCAAATGATGGTCTATGCACACCACCAATTCTTTGGACCTCAGCCAATCGGACCTCTCCTGGAAAGCAATATTTCTTGCTTTGTCAGGGGAGCCTCGGATTTAAGTCTATCCGATATCATAAGGTCTTTTAATCGTTCCAAGTCTGTCACTTTGCGGTTATCTATATAATGATTCCACAAATCACGAATATGTTCCCCAAACTTACCCCAGGTACCAGACTGCAATTTTCTGGCCCTATCAAGCCTTTGCTTATGCTCAATAGCCCACACCTTGCATCTGTCCAGTACATAGGTCTTGAGCCGATCATAATGCTCAGCATCATCTAAGGGTAAGCAAACCAGAAATCTGCCAAATTTTTCCCGGGACATAGGCAGAATACTGCACCATGAAGATCACGTGGTGCCCACTGCGCTCTAACTGCTACCTCAATATTTTTAAAAAATAGCATTTCGCAGAAGCTCTCAGGCGGATTGCCAATAACCGGCCAGAGAAACGACGATCACCTAGACAACTCTTCTTCGATCTTCCAAACGGTATCAGGTCCGTTCAGAAGGGACCCGGAGGGCAGTTTCTGTCGTACAGCTCACCATGCGATACTCCCGCTTCTGGTGCATGCGCATTTTTCGAAATTCGAATTCTCGAATTTCACTCCTCTCCTCAGCTTCACGAATTTCCGCTGTTAATTAGCTTCAATTTCGCGCAAATGTCTTTTTCATTCCGTCTCGATTTCGCGCAGCCGCACTTTGATGCACATTGTCTCCAAATTGTCGAAGAGTTCGGATCGCGCTGTTCTTTCAGAGCATCGGGCCGTTCCACTCTTGGGCGATGCCTATCTTCGGCTTCCCCTACTCTCTCTACTCCAGAAACTACCTCCGTGTCTCGTGCGTGGAGCGTTTGTAATGAACTGTCTGCACTATGATCCGACGGACTACCGTTTTTCGCACTTAGTCGTGTATTGTAGTGGAACATGATGCACTAACACAGTAGCACACAAGAACAAATTCACAGCAATTGGAACTCACCAAACCAATGTTCTCTTAGAGACGACACACACAAAAAATAAATCACACCACCCTTCATGTACCTCGCTCAAAGACCCTCTTCTGCTGACACCAATCAGTCACAAGATGTTTTCGTGGAGATCTAAATTAGTTGAACCGGCGTGTGGGTTCCCAGCGTTATTTTAAAAGCTACCTAATGCAGCGTATACATCAGGAATATTGCGAGCTGGGTAGTCGCATGGATCGACAGACAACGTACCAATATGTACAACACATTTATTGTTCACAATATAATTATATTTACAAAATTATTTACACCGACCCTACACTAGGGAGTGGAACTGCCTTCATGTCTGTTCGACCACACAAATGTGGTCGAACAATGGCCCTGGCTGGATATTTTTCAGCCGCTGACTATATCGCGACAGAGCCTGCTTCTCTGTCCTTCGCAGTTCGCGATTGCCGACGAATATCAAGGAGCCGAAGTCTCGCCCCTTCTCTCCAGCACGCAGTCACCTGGGTTCCTTTGTCCACACAGGGCCCAAATGTGCTGGTCATCGTACCTCGCAAGGGAGCAGATTAATGACCTCTGTAGACTACCACATCCGGCAGCAAGACACTTTGGTTTTTCCTGGTGCTTCGAGGAGGTAATGGTCATCTGCCCGTTACAAAACATTTTGAAAGGTTCTTCTTCAACTCTTGAAAAAGGCTTTCAAGCAAGTACTTTTTAAATATTTGGAAACAACCAAAAATCACATGGTGCAAGATCTGGTGAATATGCAGGATGGGGGATATAGTATATATAAACAATATACAATATCGGTATAGTATTGTCTATTGATAGTCAGTTTTTTTCTAGCTAAAATTGTGAACATCCTCTTCCTTGAACGAAAGTCTTGTTGGAGGATTTGGGGAGTCGATTCATCCTTTGTAAATCCAAACATAGTTGTCTATCTTTCTAGGAGTTGTATAGTATAAAAACCACTTTTTATCAACGGTGAGAATGTCTGTTAACTGTTTGGAGTCACTGGGTTTAAATTAATATCCAAAATTACCTGTACCTTGGCTTTAATGTAACTCCCTGCATGAAATAAATTATTATTATTATATCTCCTTGCACGAGTTGACTCTCGCCCTGTTCTGATGTTCTGTCAGTTTGTGTGGTACCCAATTGTCACAGATCTTTCGTAACTTTGAGTGATGATGAATAATTCTTTGAACACTGCCAATCGATACATTGACATCTAAACTTACCAACGAACGGTGATGTGGGGATTTTCTTAATGAGTTCACGAACTTTCTCTCCTTCACGGTCTCCTTCGGTCTTTCTGAACGAGGTAGGATTTGAACCTGTGTCGTCATGCTCTGAATTTGCGCATCCATCCATGTATTTGTAATAAATCGGCATGAATTTTTCGCGTCGTCCCCAAGCTGCATCCATGTGAAAAGGTAAAATATTTATCCATGTTTAGCAGGCGACATAGGAAGATTACATTGAAACTGATTCCTCCGCATTATTTCACTGGAACTGGTTACTCTTCTTATTGCTCTGGATCCGATTCCTTCACGCTATTATACTGGATCCGATTCCTGCATATTATTACATTTGAGGCAATTCGTCCAATTATTACACTGCAACCGATTTCACCACATTGCTACACTGCAGCAGATTCCTTCGCATTGCTAAGTTGGAGCCGATTTCTACATATTGCTGCAATGGAATCGATTTCTCTACATTACTACACTGGAGACGATTCCTACACATTGCTACACGTCAATAGATTACGATATATTATTACAATCCAGCCGATTCCTTCACATTATTACATTGGAGATGATTCCTCCACGTTGCAACATTGGAGCCTATTCCTACACAATGCTACAGTCCAGTCGATTACTGCACATTATTAAATGGAGTCGATTCCTCCACGTTATTATTCTGGAGCTGATTCCACCACATTCCACCACCATTATCCGATTCCTTCATGTTATTATATTAGAGCCGATTGCTCCAATTATTATACTGCAACCGATTCCACCACAATGCTACACTGCAACCTATTCCTTCAGATTATTAAACTGGAGATGATTTTTTCACATTATTACAGTGGAACTGATTCCTCCACATTGCTATACTGCAGCTGATTCCTCCAAATTATTAACTCTGCGAGTAGCCTAAATCATGAGAATTAGGATAGGAGTCAACTTTCCGAATATGAGTCAATTTTTCTAAGAACAGCTCAGTCACTTCTGACAGAGATGTTCTTAGAACCCAGATTGTGATTTTTTTTTCTTTTGCTTTTCGAACTTGGATGTTTTGTAAGCTTATTTGTTTACGCATCAAATGGGAATATAGAAAAAAATATGAGTAAATACCCGTTCAAGTAGCTGCTTGCCACAGAGGTCTGACAAGAGCCTATCATTTAATATGCCAAAAAGAAGATTTGTGAGAAAGGCGAGATCTCAGCGGAAATACAACACAAATATCCATGCCTTAACCCGGGGATGGAATCCAGGTGCATTATTCTTGTTCTTGCTCTTTCATTTGATGCAAAAAAGCCACATTTCTTCGAAAAGGAATATTCTGATTTTAATTACAATACATTTTTTGGCATCCTCACTAATTCTATCGTAAGCATTGTTCTCTTTATGTCAAATTGCTGATTAAAGTTGAGGTTGCATCGTTTAATTTTTATCATGTGTTAGCAGCTTATCTACAGGTTAAGCCATGGTACACTGTGTGTAGAAAACCCATACCCTGTGCACCTTAAAGAACACGCTGAATGGCCTTCACAAGAGGCTACCATTTGTCTGCTAAATACTGTACATTGGGTCCCTTTCCTAACCTTCTCTGAGTCCTCAAGGTCTTTGTGACCCGGCTATTTAACCCATTGTGTTAAACAAAGTGACTCTCAGAGGAAAAAACAACCAACAAAGCATTATGTTCTTAAATTATGAATATGAATCTAATGCATAAATTTATGCTTGTGACGCAACAGATATTTTTATCAGTTAGTTTACAGCTAAAGAATATTAACTAAGCTCTCAATAGAGGAATGATGCACAGTGTGTTATCAATATATAGTTTCACCCATTTGTTTACTGTAGACTATTTACTAGCAAAAATTACCACTGTAAAAATTATTTTTATAGAAATTAGACTTCGCCTTTTATATCATTTATTTTCGCTTATGTAACAAAATTTAATAAGATTCGAATTTCGGTTTCTTATTTGTGTCCTACCCAGGCAAGTATATTCGTATTTCTAGAGGACATTAGAATAGGATTTATTTCGCCATTATTATTTTAATGTAAAGGTTTTAATAATCAATTGACGCGTTTTTAACTGGAACTTAATATGTTTTCAACTATTACGTGTTACAAGTACGTATCTTAAGGGTACAATAATCATGAATTTAGTTGGGAAGTACAAAAATTTAATCGTTCCTGAGGAATAAGAGATGCTCGATTTCAAAGGGAGAGAAGTTTTTATTTTCCGTCTTTAGCACCCTCTAACAGTGACAACTGAAACGAGTGGATGATTGTGTAAATGCAAATAGTAATATTTCGTTAATACCTATAAAACAGAAATATAATTTTTCATTAATATGTTTAAAAAGTTGCAGTTACCACCCCCTGTGACCAAAGGATAAAACACTTTTGGCAATGTAAATATTTTCTCCCTCATAGTTCACCACCAAAATTTCAAATTTCTTTCTTAAATAACCGTTTGTAATAGCTGTTGTAAATGCTAAAAAGGTAGGAATTGTCTACCTTTTCCTACCGTTAGAAAGACCTTTAAGGATACTGGAATATCAGAAACTGACAATAGTCCTATTTCTTCAATATCTATCCAATCTAAAACAAATTCATTTAATTTGAATGTCAACAGCATTACAGACAGACGACAAAGCAAAAATGTTTACCCAAAAAACAATTAAAAGTGTAAAGATTATAATAATTAAGCGGAGAAAGTGGCAATTAATTTGTTCATCCTTAATAACGTATTGTAAAAGGAGTCATCAGAAACATCAACGAAATTAGTCAAAATCATCCAGAAATATGCCAGTGAAACGCCAGGCAATTTATATGAGTCATTTGTTATATACATTGTTACGATCGTAACTTCAGATTAATCAGTTAGCACAGAGAGACTTCCAAATATAAGTATTTTAAGCACAAATCGATGCTAATGCTTTTGCAGAACAAGAGCACAATTTCCCTCCAAATGATTTAATATACAAATTTTATTTCAAAATTTTACAGCTAGGCATTTTTAAAATATCAATGCTTAATTTTAGAATGATCTAAGTTATTCTGTAATATTTTTATATAATCTTAATAAAAAATAAATACCCCCTCAAGCAGCTGCTTGCCATAGAGGTCTGTCAGGAGCCTGTTAGTTGATAGGCCATAGTAAAAGGTTTGATAGGATAGCGGGACCTCAGCAGAAAAACGACACAAACACTCATTCCTTACCCGGGACTCGAACCCAGGTCCCTTAGATCAGTAGCTAAACGCACTAACCACTAGCTACATTGCAAATTGCAGTAAATAAAGAATTTTAAAGCATGGCGTCCACATAATTTGAAATTTAGTGGGGAAATGATAATTGCGGCCGTCTGATAAAGGTGTCGCTGCAAGCAATGGTATGGAATCATCCATCTGTTCCATCGAGATACTTTGCGAATGAGCACACACCTAACAATTGCAGGTTAGAATAGAGTTAAATGAATGCAATGGAGTAAACGTTTATGTACTTCCGGTTTTTTTCGAATATTAAAATTTGTAGAATGTGGAACATTATTAATAGCCATTGACAGTTCACGATTTACAGGCTTTCATTTGATACACAACTGTAGATCATTGTTCACAAGTCTAGTGAAATGTGATGAAACGATTGTGACAGAAACAAATGATCAGATGGGGATGACATGATTTCGTTTACAGATCATTTCAATGAATTCAATGGACGGCACATCGAATATCTAGAGACGGTTGTAAGTGGTTCACTGAAGGTTGCTAGGGGATCCCGATAATTTAAAGTATGATGCAGAAATGGTAGGGCTCTGAAAGGTACCCCTAGTAGTAATCCATATGGTATATCTCGATGCAAATCCTACATTTGACTCCAAACATGTCCTTTAAAACACCTAATTTCTTTTACCGTGAACAGTGTTACATCTAAACAGAAGTGTAACCAGGATTTTGAAACGGGGGAGGTTCTCTTGTACCAGGCGACGATTAGTTGCAGAAAGATGAGAGACGCAGTTCAAATTTCCCCATGCTCAAAAATAAAAGATTCATCAGAGATATAAATTATTAAATTAATTTAAACAAATAAAAAAAATTAAATAATTTATCAGATTATAGGTTCTAATATTCATAAAGAGATATGAATGAATCACTGGTAGCCAAATATCTAAGTGTGATAGCTAATTTCACTTCAGCTGGTATTGCTTCTCTGAAAGGAGCATTTTTTTTTCGATCTTGGCTCCACCATTCCCAAAAGCATGTAGAAGTTTGTTCTAGACATTCGCGATAAGCCCTTAAAAAGAACGTTTTCCTTTAATTCCAAAATTCCGCGTTTTAAAGTAATCTTTCATCGAAATTGATCGCCGGTATTTTTCACGTCTTTTTCTCCTTTTTTCAGCACTAAAATTGCAGCACTTACACCCGCTAACATAGCAGCATCAGTTACGTACATTTTAATTCACGTCTACAGTGGTGAAAAATTGAAAATTATTGACGCACAGGTGTAGACAGCTGAAG
Organism: Ryuthela nishihirai; assembly: GCA_038380435.1. NCBI lineage: Eukaryota > Metazoa > Arthropoda > Arachnida > Araneae > Heptathelidae > Ryuthela > Ryuthela nishihirai. The sequence goes on from JAWZYU010000038.1 coordinate 4,238,983, forward strand.
GTATGCGTCCAGTGCATTCCATCTAAGGCATGCGCTAGGCTACTAGGTGTTGAAAAGCGGAATTGAAAGTTGAAAGTGAAGTTGAAGATGAAAGCGCTTAAGTGTGGACATGGCAATTCATCTCAACATGATAAATGTCTCCAGTATTGTCGGCTGAGGAAGTTGTCGGTTCTTAAAGTTGAAAGGGCTTGTTCTAGCTCTCCTGGAAAATGTTTCGTAAGTCGATACTTTCACACTCTCACTCGGAAAGTCCCTGCACTGCGTTCTACCCCGCCACTTTACGTTGTACTGGCGACGCGCTCACCAGTGGATTGCACCTTCCTGCTCCCGAAAACTGAATCAAACTCTAAATGAGGTTCAAAAAGCTGGTCTCTCTTATTTATACGGCCCACCGCCATTAGGTGGTTTATTACTGGTTGAATGAACCTTATATATATATGTTCGAGGAGTGGTGTACCTAACAAATTGGCATCTCAGTGCATACTATACGTTTATGGTTTTGTTTCGAATCTGTACTGGCAACTGACATTCTCAAAGGGGACAACAGCTCCTGTAACGAACTGAAATGGATAACTCTCACGTGGTATACATTTGAATCATATTATTGCCAGAAGCAATAACATTATAAGTTGCATTATCCTTATCAGATAGATTGCATTTATTGCCTTTTTTCACCACTCGTTTTATGGCACTTCACACACTTTTTCTCTTTCCCCGCATTTCTTGGTTCATTTTACTGAAAATTACTCCGGATATTCCTAAATGGAACTTTAATTCCTACTTACTAGAGTACTGCAAAGTTTTAGTTTATTAATCATCATCACCATCAACAACAACAACACGATCATCATCAAGCAGACATGGGCTACGGAGGTTCTCCAAATCACTACTGCATAATTCATATAAATCATGCTTGGATTTATCCATCTAAGTAGTTTATTTACAAGAATTTAGTTCGATTTTTTAATTAACACCAGCGAAATATCTAATTGGAGCAGGATACGAAAGCGTAACTTTGAAAGATGGACGAAGTTATTAAACTCCACAGTGAGCCACTCACTAACGATGAACTTCAGGATTTAGAATTCAACGCTGCTTTTGAAGAACGACAAGAATCTGAACCAGAAATAGAGTTGGAGTTTAAATATTTAGATTTCACTGCACAAATAACGCATGGATTTGTTGAAGGATCATGATATTGATATTTCGTGATTGGATGCCATAAGACGATGTTGTGACCAGTTAATGAAATGCTACAAATAAACATTACGCACAAAACAGAGCCCAGCTATGCAAACCATCTAGTTTCGTTCCTCATTAAGAAATAAACTGTAAAATTAATTAATCGATCACATATTTATATACATAATTATGCATTTATGTAATCTTTAAATAAATATTGAAAATTATAATTTTTTGTTTAAATAAAACATCTATTACGAAACCAAGAAAAGGAAAAAAGATTAATAAGATAGGCGAAAATGCAAACAAATAAAAAATCCCCTCGTTTTACACGGAAATTCGTTTAACGATGATCTTCCCGGAACTCATCTCCCGCATTAAATGAGAGTTACCTGTATAACTGTTCCATTTCTGAATTATTCATTAATTGGTATTTTCAGAGTTAAACTACCACCAAATGTATATATTAATTTAATAGAATTGTTTGCCTTTCGTTCAATCATTTAGGTGACCTTTCTCCTTTGAGAGATTGTATATCACGGATGTACCTTAGTGATACATTCAAGGTTTAAGAAAATCAGATTTTCATCAACGATATTTTCACGCTTTCAGTACCGAATATTGGATTATCAACATTACAGCTACTGCTACTATCCTCCCTATGTGATTCTGATGTTATCAGGTTCGGGTCAGAAATTAGACTGCATTGCTAATTTTCTCCACTAACTCTTCTCGTCAGTAAATGTTCGCCACAAATTGGAAGGATAGCTATGTAGCAATCCCCAGTGATGACGCATAGAACCTTCCGGGTCTGGCACATAATGTCCGACCCCGCCTTCCCTTGGTGCATGCCGTTAGTACCTTTCAAAAGAGATATTCTCTTTTCGAAGGGAACAGAAGTGGAGGCCTGTCAGACCGGTGTGCCCTACTGATCCGGTCATCTGCGACAACTTTTTTCATTCTTTCTGCCCTGTTGAGGAATGGTCAACTTCACAGGGTTGTGGTGATGACCATTTATGACTAGGAGACTGGATTGGCTTACGGCTTTGAGCTTGATTATGGCTTCTGGACTTGCTGCAGTGGTGGCCATCTGTTGAACGAGAATTTGCCGTTGTGTTTTCTGTTTGCTTGTGGGTTGCCAGCCCTAAGTGAACAGAGGCACGAGATACCTTATATCACCTGGTGGATAATCCTGATCATAGGCCATCGCAGCTACCTGAACCCTCACTTAGCTAGTTAGGCATCTCTAATCCGAAACCGGAGAAATGTGTCTCAGGCAAGCCTTATGGCTCTTGAAAAGGTCCACTTCAAAACGGTGGTGCTTGAAGTTCCTAGTAGCATGATGACTTCAGCCTGTAGCGGTGGAGGAACAGGACTTTGTCCCATGCCCGCGATCAGGGGGCTTTTTGATATTGTTGGTCCTACGTTTCTCAATAAACCTAGTTTCCTTTTAAAATCCTACTAATCATTTTCTTTCTGCAAGTATATGGAACGTGAGGACGTTACGTTGATATTATTCTCTTGATATTCTCATGCAGGAATTCTAGCATGAGGACAGCTATATATTCTAGGCTTATCGGTTTGCTTCTTAGCAGAGATACTCCAGTGATGTTGTTCACTAGGACATTACTGGCGGTATAATATAATGCAGTCATATCCAGGATATGACTGCATTAATGAAAGAATTTATAAAGCAAAATTTAAAACAATAAATAAAGACGAATGTCATCTGTTGTTACGTATATGATGATGGTAGTAAAATTTGTAGGAATAACACGTTTATCATAAAAATAAGCAAAATTTAAAACAATAATTAAAGACAACCACTTCATGAGGTTCTTCCGTGGTTCATCAGAGACCCCACGTAGGTCTCTGATGAGAATGAAAAGAATATTTTACAGGCAGCTCTATTATATTTTGAATTCTCTAAAGAAACGAGATATTGCTAAGGTTGGTACTAACTCTGACCTATGGGCAGGATTTTTAGGTCCCTTTGGCATTGATTGTTTCAATGGCAATGGAGAACGTCTCCTGCAGGTAAGTAAACTTAATGGTGTCTGAACAACAAATACATACTACAAACACCGGGACATTTATAAATATATGTGGGTTTCACCTGATGGGTTGCACAGGAATATGATAGATTATATTTCAATTAATACAAATGGGCTATTTTGATTAGGTATACCAGACATTATAGAGGATCCGAAATTGGGTCAGACCATTACCTGGTAAAAAGCGTCTTGCAACCGAAGCTTAAAAAATGTTTTGCTAAGGTTAAGAAAATTACCTTTAACACTGAAGGTCTGAAAGATCCAGTTATAGCTAAAGCATACCATGATAACTATGTGGTCATTATGACAATCGTAGTTTGCTTACTGCTGAAGTTTAGAACAAATGGGATCAGTTTCAACAGAATTTTCTTAAAACTGACAGTACTCTTTTTAGATAAAAGGGAACAGAGGAAACAAATTATTTAAGTGATAAGACATGGAACTTATTTTTGAAAGAAGGAAGTGCAGGATTAATATGAATCAACACCCTACTAGTCGTAACAGACAACATTATAACAAGCTTAATAAACGTGTAATAGAACAGTTAACAGCTGATAAGAATCTTTGGCTTGATATCTCAGCTGCTAAAGCAGAGGAATTTCTTAGACAGCACAATAGCAGGGGATTATACCAGATTGTTAATGTTTTGTGTGGGAAGAAACAGGATACGTACACTGATACACAGGGACTGAGGGAGAAACATGGTTAAGTGGGTGAAGATGATGATTCTCTGAAGACAAGGTGAGCTGAGCATTTCAAAGATGTTCTAAACAATGTGATTATTTCTACTTCCATTGTTTGTAATGAGGATAAATGCATTATTCTATCTATCCTCAGTTACTGATTGCAGCTGTTTATTCATTTAATGATGGTTTTATGGCTTTAACGTTGGCCTTGTATGACATTCGGAAGTTGTTTCGGCTCTCTCTAAAATAAAACTAAATTAATCTCCTGGGGTCGATGAAATCACCACTGAAATGTTTAGAGCTGAGAACACTTGTCTTGACAAATGTCTGACAGAAATTTTGAATATTTTATGATAAACGTGTTGTTCCTACAAATTTCACTAGAGTTATTGCTATCCCTATTTTTAAAAAAGGTGATCTCAGTTCTTGTGATAACTATAGAGATACCACCATACTTTCTGTTCCAGATAAAGTTTTTTGCATAGTTGTGCTTAATAGAATTAAGAATTTGGTTGATGGACAACTGCGTGATGAACATTGGGGATTCAGAAGTGGTAGGGGATGTATTGATCGAATATATTCACTTAGGCCGATTCTCAGGAAATGTTAGAGTTTCAGAAACCTGTGGTTGCCAGCTTTTTAGATTTCTAAAAGGCTTTTCACTCTGTTGATCGACATAATTTGTGGTTGATTTTTAGATCATGTGGAATACCTGATAAGTTAGTGTAATGAGAGCTCTCTATAATAACACTGAGTCGTGGACGAGAGTTGGTACGTCTTGCAGCAATTGGTTTAGCATTTCTAATGGAGTTAGACAAGGGTGCGTTTTGTCTCGTTTTCTCTTTAGTTTAGTTATTGATTACGTAATGCGAAATTCTTTGCAAGGGAAATATTTTGGTCTTAAATGGTTTAGAGCATTCAACATTTCTGAATTAGATTATGCAAATGATTTGGCTCTGTTGGTTACTGATGTTGATGACATGAATTCGTTCATTAGGGCTGTTGATGAGAGTCAGTAGGTTTATGATAAAGGGAGAAAAAAATTAAGATGATGAAAATTGGTCAGGCAGATGGTGCTTCAGTTGCTTTGAATGACTGTACTCATGAGAAAATGCGTCAGTTTAATTTTCTTTGGAGCTACGTAATAAATACTGATTGCTGCTGGGACTTTCAAGAATCTACGGAGAGTGTGGAGAAATAGACAGGTAAACCTAAAGACAAAAATTAGGCTGTATAAGAGTTTGGTACTTTCTAAGGTTAGTTATGGTAACGAAACATGGACCCTTTGTAAACAGGATAACAAGAAACTTGATGTCTTTGATTGTAGATGTTTGCGCAGTATCTTAGGCATTAAGTGGTTCGATTTTATAAGTAATCATAAGCTTAGAAGGAGTCATCAACCTCCTTTGAGCAGCATGTTCAGAAGAGAGAGACTGCGTTTGTTTGGTCATGTTACCCGTATGTACAGTTGCAAATTGGCAAACAGAATGATGAACAGTGTGCATAAGGGTTGCAGAAAAAGGGGGAGACTTAGGATGCGATGGGCAGACAATGTCAAAGAGAACCTTGCTAGAATTGATCTACAGTGGCCAAATGCAGCTGCTGTAGCTCAGAAGAGACATGTCTGGAGAGGACAATTACACTGTCTGGTAGGACCTCCATAATCCGTGGATTCAAGAGGATTTTGTATGTATGGAGATACATATCTAAATAATTTAAGAAAAATCAGTTTTTCTTAATTTATCAGTATGTCATATCGTCATACAATTTATAGTTGATTGTGTTCAGGTAATTTATAACAAAAAGTAAAAGTTTGAATCTGATTAAAAGATACTTTACAGTTTTACGTATTTAATGATTCTTTGGCTTCAAATTTTTAGAACAAGATAAACATGCGACAACTATGGTGTGTTCAGGACTGTTAGCCCCCAGTAAAAAAAAATTTTAATTGTCATTATACCAGTTTATTCAACAACGAAAAGACATACATGTTTCACATTGCATTTGCTATTACATGTCATGTAAAGTTTATAAAATCTTGAAAAAAATGAAAAAAGGAGCAAAATTCTGATCGCTAATAATCCATAACTTCCACTCGAGAAGTACTCACGTGTGAGATCAGTGAAGAGTTATGTTATAGATTCCCATAACAGAGTGAAAACCACAAATTATAGTGATGATGAAAAATTAAATTAAATCTCAAATCAAGAGATGCCACGTAGGAAATTGTAATAGCCAACAAATATATATATATATTTATTCTTGATATCAGAATTTATTCAGAATTAGTTTTTATATTTCTATTCTTTCTCCTTTCAAATGAAAAAAAAAACGGAATTAAAAGAATATTCGAAGTCTATTCGTAAAAAAGCAATAAGGAAACCCAACGTTCATAGTGTTCGGTTGGGTTCTTTTACCTCTGAGCGGCACTTTTTTGCACACCATGGGCTAAATGGCCAGGTCACAAGGACCCCGAAGGCTCACAGAAGATTGGGGGAGGGGACCCACTGGAACAGCTGTTGGGAGACAGATGGTAGCCTCCAGTTAAGGCCATACAGCGTGTTCTTTAACGTCGGATTGTTTTACCTCTGAGCGGCACTTTTTTGCACACCATGGGCTAAATGGCCAGGTCACATGAACCCGGAATGTTCAGAGAAGGTTGGGGGAGGGGACAAACTGGAACAGCTGTTGGGAGACAGATGGTAGCCTCTCGTCAAGACCATCCAGTGTGTTCTTTAACGTTGGATTGTTTTACCTCTCAGAGGCACTTTTTGGCACACAATGGGCTAAATAGCCAGGTCACAAGGATCTCAAATGCTCAGAGATGGTTGGGAGAGGGGACCCACTGGAACAGCTGTTGGGAGACAGATGGTAGCCTCCCGTCAAGGCCATCCTGCGTGTTCTTTAACGTGCACAATGCTCTCCCACATACGGTGCCACGGCGTAACGTCCCATCCGACGGACGGCGGCCTTTCCAAACCCAGCGGTGTCCCCTACTGACCGTGGGCCTTTTTGTTTCGCCTTTTTGCCATTGCAGCTACCAATACCTTTTGGTATTGGTAGCTGCAATGGCAATGGGCAGCATCTCGTACAGGAAAGTAAACTCAATGGATTCAGAATAACTAACACTTATCACAAACACAGTGACATACATAAGTACACATGGGTTTCACCTGATGGGCTGCTATAAGAATATGATTGATTTTATATTAATTAACAGCAAATGGGCTAGTTCTGTTAGGAATACCAGGTCATATAGGGGAGCTGAAATTGGATCTGACCATTACCTTGTTAAAAGTGTCTTGCAACTTAAACTTAAAAAGTGTTGTGCTAGGGTTAAAAAATTTACTTTTAATACTGAAGCTCTGAAAGATCCAGTTATAGCCAAAGCTTACCATGATAGGTTACTTAGTCATTATGACAGTCATGGTTTGCTTACTACTGAAGGTGAGGAAGAATGGGATCATTTTAAAAGACTTTTTTTGGACACTAACAGTACTCTTTTAGGAAAATAAGAGCAGAAGAGAGAGAATTATCTGAGTGATAAGGCACTTGAGCTTATTTCGGAAAGAAAGAACTGCAGGAATTCCTTAATTAACACCCTACCAGTCCTAATAGAAAGCATTATAGAGAACGTAATAAAATTTTAAAAGATCAGTTAGCTACTGATAAGAATCTTTGGCTTGATGGCTTTGCTGATAAAGCTGAGGAAGCAGTTAGATAGCACAACAGCAGAGAGCCGTACCATATAGTTAATGTTTTGTATGGTAGAAAATGGACAGGTATACAGGGATTGAAGGTAAACAAGGTAAGGTTATATAGAAGGTGAGGATTCTGTCATAACTAGGTGAGCTGAGCATTTCATTGATGTTTTAAACAATGTGGTTAGTTCTACTCCCATTGTTTGCAATGATGATAGATGCATTGGTGGCTTTAATATTGGCCCTATAACACAATCTGAAGTTATTTTGGCTATTTCTAAACTTAAGCTTGATAAATCCCCAGGGTTAGATAAAATTATTACGGAAATGCTTAGAGCTGGGAATGTTTCGGTTGCCTCTTGGATGACTGAAATTCTGAATATCTTTTATGATAAAGGCATGGTTCCTAAGGATTTTATGAGAGCTATTGTTATCCCTATTTTCAAAAAAAATGATATCAGTTCTTATGATAACTATAGGGGTATCAGCCTACTCTCTGTTCCAGGTAAAGTTCTTTCCATGATTGTGCTTAATAGAATTAAGAATCTGGTTGACAGGCAACTGCGTGATGAGCAATGTGGATTCAGAAGTGGTAGGGGATGTGTAGATCAGATATTTTCACTCAGGAAGATTCTTGAGAAATCTTTAGAGTTTCAGAAACCTTTGGTTGCTGACTTTGTTGATTTCAAAAAGGCTTTCGACTCTGTTGATCGTCATAATTTGTGGTTGATTGTGAGATCATATGGTATACCTGACAAGTTAGTTAACATAATGAAAGCTCTCTATAATAACACTGAATCGTGTGTGAGAGATGGTAAGGCTTGTAGCAATTGGTTTAGCATTACTTCTGGTGTTCGACAAGGGTGCATTTTGTCTCATTTTCTCTTTAGTTTAGTTGTTCATTACGTTATGCGAAATTCACTTCAAGGGAAAGATTTTGTCCTTAAATTGACTGCAGATACGAAAATTTCTGAATTAGATTATGCTGATAATTTAGCCCTTTTGGGCAAATGAAGTTGATGAGATGAACTCTTTATTTCGAGCTGTTGATGAGACTGGTAGTAGAATAGGTTTGGTTATAAACAGAGAGAAAACTAAGTGATGAGAATTGGTCAGGCAGGCTGTGATTCAGTTAATATGAATGGTTTGCAGTCTTGAGCAGGTGTCACAGTTTAATTTTCTTGAGAGCTATGTAACAGATACTGGTGATGTTCGACATGAGATTAACATACGAATAATGATTGCTATCGTGATTATTAAGAATCTAAGACGAGTGTGGAGAACTAGGCATAATACACCTAAAGAATAAAATTAGACTCTTTAATAGTTTGGTTCTTTCTACGGTTAGCTATGGTAGTGAAACTTCGAAGCTTTGTTAAGAAGTTAACAGGAAACTAGATGCTTTTGATTCTAGATGCCTACGCGGTATCTTGGGAATTGCTGTTCAACTTTTTAACTAATGATGATGTTAGGCAAACGAGTCAGTAACTTCTCTGAAACAGCATATTGTGCAAAGAAAGACTCCGTTGGTCTGGCCATGTTGCCCGTATAGATAATTATAGATTGGCGAATAGGGTTATGAACAGTGTGTCTAAATGCCTCAGAAAGAAGGGGAGACCTAGGATGCGGTGGGCAGACAATGTCAAACAGGACCTTGTGAGAATTGGTGTGCAGTGGCCAGATGCAGTAGATGTAGCTCAGGACAGACTGGCTTGGAGAACTAAATTGTACGGTCTAATTCGACCTCCGTATCCCATGGTTTTTTGAGGATGATGATGATGATGAATACGGTTATGAACAGTGTCCCTAAAGGCCTCAGAAAGAGGGGGAGGCCTAGGATGCGGTGGGCAGACAATGTCAAACAGGATCTTGTTAGACTTGGTGTGCAGTGGCCGAATGCAGCAGATGTACCTCAGGACAGATATGCTTGGAGAACTAAATTGCGATGTCTGGTTGGATCTCCGTAGTCCATGGCTGCTTAAGGATGATGATGATGATCCAAACCATGGAGACACCATCAATTCGTAATAATATTGCGAAACTATACCCATTTGAGAGCAAGTATTAAAACCGAAGAGCCCGAGAATTTTGAACAAAAGGGTTGTTTTCTGCTGAACAAAGTCCACTCCCATTTTGTCCAAATAACAATAACAATATAGTACAGGTATGTTTAGGAATGACTAGAACGTCATCCCTCTGGTGTCCTGGCATTTTCTTTAGTAGATAAAATGATTCAATATCTAATGTTTCCGAAGCGTTCGTTTCTTTTTCGCCAACATAACGTTATACTACCGGAATTCGGGCCGTTAATTCAATCACGCAAGGTATCGAACTCGTTACGTAGCCGATTACCTGGGTCGAACCCCATAAATGTTGCAGTTTTGTAACTCATATTCTAATCCAGCAACAGATCTAAAACTGATGTTTTCCGATTACATTCGGGGAGAATTATACGTTAAATGTATCGGAAAAGGTCTCGACCCGTTACTATTTATTTTATGGGTTCGAAACCGGTTGCATACTGGATAAAACGACTTAGGTTACGACGAGGTCGGAATTTATTATCATTAGGTAGAGTAACTGGCATCTTGTATTTTCTTTTGGAATTTCTGTATCTAAAAACACTTCATGAGAAGATGGAATTTGAAGTGAAATGAAGAGGAGCAGTACATTATCACAGAATCCCTCATGCAAAGCACAAGTCACTCTAGGAGAGTGTCATGTCGCTAATCTCATGTTGGAACATATGTCTCACTAGGCCTGTCAAAGTTCAGCAGGTCAATAAAAGATTTACTATTCATTTCAGACTTTTCCTCTTCTCATTTGAATGACCCTCGTACATCATTTTCAAAAACATTTTCAGTAGTTAAAAAAAAGCCATTTTTCAGCATTTACGGTTTAAGAGTGATCGTATGCTCTCTCTCTCTCTCTTGATCATTTAAAGCGAACTTTTAATGGATATGGATTCTTTTAGACTGTAATTTGTTTCATCACAGAACGAAACCTGAGATGGAACATATTTAAAATTTAACGTTTTGATTCCTATATGTTTTCTATATTAAAAGTTTTAAAAACATATATCACATTAATATTTATTGAATTCGTTTCGAAATTTATTATTTATTTGACCAGAGTACCGATACCTATTTTAATTACATTTTTACTTTCTTTATCGTTGCGAAATAAATAACACCAATTTGTGATTTCGCACAAAATTAAAAACCCACGCCGTAAATGATGGCGCTGCTGCTACATGTGTTTAGGGGAGTTTGAAATGAAAAAACGGACTTTATTATATAACGAAATTTTAATATAAAATAGAGAGTAATTACGATAATTTTTCCGTACCATAGAAGTTCATATCGCGAATGAATGGGTTAATATTTAAGAGACATAATCTCGAAATGAATTATATATATTTTATGCCAATTTTTATCTCTATGTAAGTCATGATTTTTTTCATCAAACGATTCGTCCCAAGCCTTTGTCTCTCTCTTTTATATCGGATTCTAATTCAAAATTATCACTGCACACTTCTTCTGTATTTAGATTTTTTGTTAAAAATTGGAATCGAGCTACCGTAGCGAATGTATTTCATTTCAACATTAACTTTTACACTGAAACGCCTTTGAATTAGGGATAGCAACCTAGTAACATATCGGACCCTTCTGGCTCTGATAACTGCCTCCACACGACGAGGCAAAGATTCCACAAGCTTGCGCACATGTTCCACAAGTATGGCGACCCATGCATCCTTCAGAGCTGTCCACAATTCTCTCAAGGTTGTCGCTGATAGGACACGAGCAAGACCACTCTGCTCGATGGTATCCCAATGATTTTCAATGGGATTTAAATCTGGACTTCTAGGTAGCCAATTCATTATTTCAAAGTCAGCAGAATGCTCCAGCAACCAAGCAGTAGCCAAGCTGGACCTGTGAGATGAACAGTTGTCTTGGTGGTAGACATGATCTCCATTGGGATGCATGATGGCATAAATGAGTGAAAATGGTCAGCCATCAGTTCTACATACTGGGATGCATTGAGAGTCGCTGGTACACGTAGCAAAGGTCCCAACTGAAATACACCCCAGGCCATCACTGAGCCACCACCAGCTTATACTCTTCCGACCTGACATGCAGTATCCATGGCTTCATGGGGCTGGCGCCTTGTCCTCAGTCTCCCATCGGCGTGATGAAGTTTAAATCGGGATTCATCACTCCATGCTATCCGTTGTCAATTTTAGATGGTCCAGTTTCGATGCTCTTTAGTCCAGGCAAATCGTTGAGCCCGATGTTGTGCCGTTAGAAGTGGGACTCTCGTAGGTTGGCGGCTCCTGAAGCTGAGATGATGAAATGAATGTTGCACAGTCTGTGCACTGACTTCTCGGCTGGAACCCGCGTTCAGATGGGAGGTGATTTCAGATAATATCTGCTCTCTATCGGTCCATACGATGCGGGTCAGACGGTAAAGCCCACGATCATTCAATGCTGGTTGTCCTTTGCAGATTGTTCGGGTGTTCGTTTTTTGCCGGAATTTTCATATTCTCGGAACACTCTTGAAACTGTCGTACGAGAAAAATCCATGTTCGTTGACAATTTCCGAGATCGAGTGTCCAATCCGTCGGTCACCTACGATCTATCCTCTGTCAAATGCATCTAAATTCCATGCCTTTTCCATTACGCTTCTCACAACGAATGCTTGGGGAAGCCAAAGTTAACAGCTATATATGACCAGAGTTTTAGCCACGCATGCGCGCAAATGCCGAACTTGCAGTTCTGAATCTTGGATAACGTCTCCTATCCGTAATTCAATGGCACTTCGGTGTATATGCATCTGGTAGAAAGAAGTGTATTCTGCTTGCCTGTTTCGTTCATTGAATGTTGAATAACTTTCGTATTCCATACTATTGAAATTTTACTATTTTTCTTTAGAAATTTAGCTTTTTATAGAGAGAGCATTAAAAGATGCAATCAGATTGATAATTTTACAAGAAGTGAAAATTGTGAAATCATTGAAAACCTTTTTAAATATGTCTTAGTTTCGATCCACTCGAACTTTGATTTCTGATTTGTTAGGGGCGGTGTTGACTCAGTAGGTATCGTGTCAAGCCACTAATTTGCAGTTGCCACGTTCGAATCCCAAATGTGCCATCATTGAGATTTATCTTGACTAAACTCCACCCTTCTCTGGGTAAGAAAGGTGCCACCCATAGGTTTGGAATGTCCGTCGGATGAGAGGTTAATCCGTCGTTCCGTGTGCAAGGGAGTCACATCCTGTGCACGTGAAAGAACATAACATGCTGGATGACTATCACGGTGGAGCCATATGTTTCCTAATAGTTCAAAAATAATTGCAATAAATTTTGTTGTTGAATATTGTTTCGGTGTTCTTTTATTCTTATGGCTGCAGAGCGTTGCTTTTACCATTGTAGGTCGGAAATTATTATCATTAGGTAGAGTAACTGGCATCTTGTAAACACCACCTGTTTTCTCTTTAAGATCTCGATTTTTTTACCACATTGAATACGTTACTAGCTGCTTTTACTGGAATTTTAAAGTTATATGATCTCATTATATTCCTCAGTGTTTCTGCTAATCATGGAATTAGAGGTACACTGGAAGTACACTTATTTTAAGCAGGTTGCCTCCAGGTCGTTGCTATTTGTGTATTATTGAGAGTGGCTTCTATATCGATATATTTCACAATGACGTCACTTATAGTTGATCGGGGCAGTTGCAGAAGGGCTGAAATGTCCCTAACTGACTTTTGCTAAGGTCACCTATTTACATAAGGTTTCCTATAATGTAAAACTCTGGAAGTCACTAGGCTTTGCTGTACGGCCCATTCTCATGTTCACGCACGTCCATGAGGTTTGTCAGGCTTCGTGTGTCCTTTTATACCTGTTTGCACCAAATGTGGCGATGTAGCAGCTCCGGGACAGCTACAGCGCCATCTTTCGGTGACAAATGTAACTATTATGGCAATAAAATTTTTCGTTATTAAAAAACCCCGTCTTTTTTGCATTTCTGTTTAAACCGCATCGTGCTACTGTCTATACTTTTGGAATTATTGCATTTTTACTTTTTCTGCTACTGGCGTATAAGGGCGAATTTACTACTCGGAAGGGTTGTCCGGATATTTTTGATCAGATTGTGTATGTCGATAAAAAAAAACAGAAATGTACTGTTTGAATGAGTACCATGAATTGAGAAAATCATTTGCTTATGCACCAAAAAATGTTTAGACAAAATATCGGAAGAAATGATCAAGGATCATATCAGCATATTAATTGTCTTATGAGTTGCACTTTCGATTTAACCTGTTGTAAAAGCGAGTGCTATCTATATATTCTGAATTGTTTGGTGGCATCCACTGGGAACCACAGAACTAGAATTTTCCGCTACTGAACAAGAAACATTTAGATTGAACGGACGCTACCTATTGTAATTTGGTTGCTTATACCGAGTGATCCAAAAGCAACAGAAAAAATAAAAATGCAATAATTCGAAAAGTATAGACAGTAGCACGATGCGGTTTTCGCAGAAATGCACAGAAAGACATGGAATATTTTTAATAACGAAACATTTTATTGCCAGAATAATTACATTTGTCACCGGCAGGTTGCGCTTCAGTTGTGTCTGTAGTTTTTGTACAGTGGCGCAGCACAGTTCGCAACGCAGCTAGGATTACAAATGTTCAATGTGACGGCCGTCATTCATGAGAATGGCCGTCAGACGTGGCATGACACTCTGCACAGCATCGAAGAGGGTTTCAGCTGTAATTCCTGTCACATGATGGCGAATAGCTTCTTTCAACGTGGCCAATGACATCGGCCGACCTCTGTACACCGGTGACTTCAAGTTTCTTCATAACCAAAAGTCACAAGATCTGCAGATCTTGGTGACCATTCGTGCGGGAAAGAGCGACTGAGGACACGGTCATCGCCAAATGTCAATCGCAGCAGGTGCTGGACAGGACCTGTGATGCGCTCCATCTTGCATGAAAGTTACACTATGGAGCGCTTGCCTCTCTTGCAAGGAGGGAATGATGCTGTCTCTTAAAAGCACTGAATAACGATTGCCTGTGACAGTAACAGTTCGAAATGTACCTCTGTGGACTTCCTCAAAGAAAAAGGGGCCTATAATGAATGACGCAGTGAACCCGCACCACGCTGTCACCTTTGGCTGATGCAAAGGGTTTTCCACAATCGCGTGTGGGTTCTCTCTCGCACCGATGCGGCAGTTGTGTGCATTTACACTTCCATTAAGCGAAAAGTGCACCTCGTAAGTCCACTGGACGTTTGAGAGCATTGTTTTTCATCTTTTGAAAAGCCCAATTTGTAAATTCAAATTTAAAAATAGCTTTAATCTGACTAAGTTTTAAGTTGTGTAGAAAAAGCAATTTCGTGAACAGATTTCAGGAAAAAAAATTTTTTAAGTTGTGTAGAAGTTTTAGTGTTCATATAAAACAATTCTTAAAATTATGTTTAGAGATGAAAGGAATTAATTCTGAAAGCGAGGAAGAATGCTGGAAAATAAACTAAGCACATGACTTTAAACATTTTTCATTTGTTTGTACTTTGCTACCAGAACAGGTATTCTTTGGTATATTTCACTTCTAATGGTCCAACCAAAGATGAACAACTTTTTAAGTACCCTAACCCCCTTCCTTATTCGCAATTAAAGATATGCGCGTGCAAAACTGGATCCTTTCTTCCATGGAATGAAAAAAGTATATCGAGATCGGCTGATTAGATGCAGAAACATTGCGCCCATAGAAACACATATATAAAAACATATGCGTGTAATCTGAGACTTTTCCTGCATCCAAAGCATAAATAACCAATGAAAGCGATCGATTGGTTACAGAGATATTGAATACACAGACAGATGGACGGACAGTCGGAACTGACGATGCCATTAGCAAATTTTACTTTTAAAGAAATGTGTTAAAAGCAAATAAAAAAACAATTTCTTGATTCACAATAATTCCAACGAAATATAACAGTCAGGCCCTGATCTAGAAAAAAAATTAAGAGTAAGGGGATAGGGGTGATTGCAAGAAACTGAATTCTGTTGCAGTAAAATGCTTTCCCCTTCGTTTTAGAAGTTTTCAAAGCATTGCTTGAAAAATGCATAATATATACCGAAGAACCAAAACATTTTGACCAGAGCATCTTTATACAAATCGAAGCAACTGCAGGTAAATGAAGATGCCTATGAAGGTCATGAAACGGTATAAACAACACTGAGGCCCTGTACACACATTTAGGTGATGTACCTAACAAATTGGCATCTCAGTGTATACTATATGTTTATGATTTTGTTTCGATTCTGTACTGGTTACTGGCATTCTCAAAGGGGACAACAGCTCCTGTAACGAACTGAAATGGATAACTCTCACGTGGTATACATTTGAATCATACTATTGCCAGAAGCAATAGCATTATAAGTTGCATTATCCTTAACAGATAGATTGCATTTATTGCCTTTTTTCACCACTCGTTTTATGGCATTTCACACACTTTTTCTCTTTCCTTGCATTTCTTCGTACATTTTACTGAAAATTGCTTCGAATATTCCTAAATGGAACTTTAATTCCTACTTTCTAGACTTCTGCAATGTTTTAGTTTATTAATCATCATCACCATCAACAACAACAACACGATCATCATCAAGTAGACATGGGCTACGGAGGTCCAACCACACTGTGCAATTTAATTCTCCAAATCACTGCTGCATAATTCAGATAAATCATGCTTGGATTTATCCCTCTAAATACTTTATTTACAAGAATTTAAGTTGAATTTTAAATTAGCATCAGCGAAATATCAAACTGGAGCAGTATACGAAGGCGTAACTTTGAAAGATGGACGAAGTTATTAAACTCCATTAGTGAGCCACTCACTAACGATGAACTTCAGGATTTAGAATTCAACGCTGCTTTTGAAGAACGACAAGAATTTGAACCAGAAATAGTGTTAGCATTTAAATTTTTAGATGAAGCCCTTTCACTGCACAAAAAACGCATGGATTTGTTGAAGGTTCATGTTATTGATATTTCGTGACGGGATGCCATAAGACGATGTTGTGACCAGTTAATGGAATGCTACAAATAAACATTAGGCACAAAACAGAGCCCAGCTATGCAAACCAGCTAGTTTCGTTCCTCATTAAGAAATAAACTGTAAAATTAATTAATCGATCACATATTATTGTACATAATTATGCATATATGTAATCATTAAATGAATATTGCGAATTATAATTATTTTTGTTGAAATAAAGCATCTGTTACGAAACCAAGAAAAGGAAAAAAGATCAATAAGATAGGCGAAAATGCAAACAAATAAAAAATCCCCTCGTTTTACACGGAAATTCGTTTAACGATGATCTTCCTGGAACAATTTCTGAATTATCCATTAATTGGTATTTTCAGAGTTAAACTACCGCCAAATATATATATTAATTTAATAGAATTGTTTGCCTTTCGTTCAATCACTTAACGGCATTGTATGAATCTGAAAGAGTGTATATCACGGATGTATCTTATTGATACATTCAAGTTTTAAGAAAAAAGAATTTTCATCAACGATATTTTGACGCCTTCAGTACCGAATGTTGGATTATCATCACTACAGCTACTGATAGTATCCTCCCTATGTGATTCTGATGTTACCAGGTTCGGATCACAAATTACCCTGCATTGCAAATTTTCTCCACTAACGCTTCTGGTCAGTAAATATTCGGCACAAACTGGAAGGATAGCTGTGTAGCAATCCCTAGTGATGACGCAACGAACCTTCCGGGTCTAGCACATAATGTCCGACCCCGCCTTCCCTTGGTGCATGCCGTTAGTACCTTTCAAAAGAGATATTCTCTTTTCGAAGGGAACAGAAGTGGAGGCCTGTCAGACCGGTGTGCCCTACTGATCTGGTCATCTGCGACAACTTTTTTCTTTCTTTCTGCCCTGTTGAGGAGTGTTCAACTTCGCAGGGTCGTGGTGATGACCATTTATGCCTACGAGACTAGACTGGATTACAGCTTTGAGCTTAATTATGGCTTCTGGATTTGCTGCAGTGGTGGACATCTGTTGAGGGAGAATTTGGCGCTGTGTTTTCTGTTTGATTGTGGGTTGCCAGCTGTAAGTGAACAGAGGCACGGGATATCTTATATCAGCTGGTGAATAATCCTGATCATAGGACATCGCAGCTACCTGAACCCTTACTTAGCTAGTTTGGCATCTCTAATCCTAAACCGGAGTAATGTGTCTCAGGCAAGCCTTATGGCTCTTGAAAAGGTCCACTTCAAACGGTGGTGCTTGAAGTTCCTAGTAGCATGGATGACTTCAGCCTGTAGCGGTGGAGGAACATCACTTTTTCCCATGTCCATAATCAGGGGGCTTTTTGATACTGTTGGTCCTACGTTTCTCAATAAACCTAGTTTCCTTTTAAAATTCTACTAATCATTTTCTTTCTGCAAGTATAAAGAACGTGAGGACGTTACGTTGATTTATTCTATTGATGTCCTCACGCAGGAATTCCAGCGTGAGGACACCTATATATTCAAGGCCTATCGGTTTGCTTCTTAGCAGAGATACGCCAGTGATGTACTTCTACGATATGACTGCATTAATGAAAGAATTTATAAAACAAAATTTAAAACAAAAATTAAAGACTTGAATGTCATCTGTTGTTACGCCACCACGAAGTGCACTGATGAGAATGTAAAGAATATTTTACAGACAGCCACATGATATTTTGAATTCTCTAAAGAAAGGAGATATTGCTAAGGTTGGTACTAACTCTGTCCTATGGGCAGGATTTTTAGGTCCCTTTGGCATTGATTGTTTCAATGGCAATGGAGAACGTCTCCTGCAGGTAAGTAAACTTAATGGTTTCTGAACAACTGATACATACTACAATCACCGGGACATTTATAAATATACGTGGGTTTCACCTGATGGGTTGCACAGGAATATGATAGATTATATTTAATTAATAACAAATGGGCTATTTTGATTAGGAATACCATACATTATAGAGAAGCCGAAATTGGGTCTGACCATTACCTGGTAAAACGTGTCTTGCAACCGAAGCTTAAAAAATGTTTTGCTAAGGTTAAGAAAATTACCTTTAACGCTGAAGGTCTGAAAGATCCAGTTATAGCTAAAGCATAACATGATAGCTATGTCGTCATTATGACAATCGTAGTTTGCTTACTGCTGAAGTTTAAAATAAATGGGATCAGGATTTTCTTGAAACTAACAGTTCTTTAGACAACTCTTTTAGATAAAAGGGAACAGAGGAAACAAAATCATTTGAGTGATAAGACATGGAACTTATTTTTGAAAGAACGAAGTGCAGGATTAATGTGAATGAACACCCTACTACTCGTAACAGACAACATTATAACAAGCTTAATAAACTAAATAATAAAAAACTAAAACTAATACTAATAATAAAAAATCTACTAAATTAATACTAATAATAAAAGATCAGTTAACAGCTGATAAGAATCTTTGGCTTGATTACTCGGCTGATAAAGCAGAGGAAGCTGTTAGACAGCATAATAGCAGGGGATTATAAATATAAAAATAAATACGCCCTCAAGCAGCTGCTTGCCACAGAGGTCTGACAGGAGCCTGTCAGTTTATATGCCAAAGTAGAAGATCTGAGAGGATGGCAGGACCTCAGCAGAAAAACAACACGTAGAACCATGCCTTACCAGATTGTTAATGTTTTGTGTGGGATGAAACAGGATACATTCACTGATACACAGGGACTGAGGGAGAAACATGGTTAAGTGGGTGAAGATGAGGATTCTCTGATGACAAGGTGAGCGGAGCATTTCAAAGATGTTCTAAACAATGTGATTATTTCTACTTCCATTGTTTGTAATGAGGACAAATGCATCATTCCATCGATCCTCAGTAATGATTTCAGTAGTTTATTCATTTAATGATGGTTTTATGGCTTTAATGTTGGCCTTGTATCACATTCGGAAGTTGTTTCGGCTCTCCCCAAAATAAAACTGAATAAATCTCCTGGGGTCGATGAAATCACCACTGAAATTCTTAGAGCTGGGAACACTTGTTTTGACAAATGGCTGAGAGAAATGTTTAATATTTTTATGATAAACGTGTTGTTTCTACAAATTTTAGTACAGTTATTTCTATCCCTATTTTTAAAAAAGGTATTCGCAGTTCTTGGGATAACTATGGAGATACCACCATACTTTCTGTTCCAGATAAAGTTTTTTGCATGGTTGTGCTTAATAGAATTAAGAATTTGGTTGATGGACAACGGCGTGATGAACAGTGGAAATTCAGAAGTTGTAGGGTATATATTGATCAAATATATTCACTTAGGCAGATTTTTAGTAAATGTTAGAGTTTCAGAAACCTGTGGTTGCCAATCCTTAATATTACAGGCCATATCTTTAATTTTCCTGGAAACTGTGTCGTTTGACAAATGAATGGTTCTGACAAGGTTTGCCTCTTTTTGACCAAACATACAAGAAGATATTTCTTCCGCTGCTGGAAGAATGAGTGACTCGCCTATTGTGCGACCCTTTCCGGCTTTGGTAATTTGAAGGCTTACTTTGTAAGACGCTTTAAGTGCCCTTTCATTTTCTTCTACGCCAGAAAAATGCTTAATTAAGTGTTTTCTACTACCCAAGTCTTCCAAAAGACGTTCAAAAGAGCTTAAGGGTTATTTTTAAATGCTCATGTTTCGTTTCAAAGTGTCGCCGTAAAAAGAGACGGTTTCATAGAATTTCGTGACAGGACTTCAGAGCAAACAACACACTGTGGATTTAGTTCTACTAAATTTCCTGTCCATGTAGAGCCAAATGGTAAATATGATTCATGATATTTACGTTTTTTTATTTTTTTTTATCACTTGATTGTTTAACATTTAACGTTTTTTTGTTACTGCTGAATCCACCTCTTTACTCACATGGGATGATGACGTGGCCGTAGATGTAGAAGCAATCGGCTCCTGCTCCACGTTACATTTCTTCTTAAATATTCATTTATCCATGTTTCAAGGCACTCTAGAAACACGTTCATTACACTTCGCAGTAAACTGAAGACTAAAAATAACTTTAAGCACAGCGAGTGAAATAAATCACAACAAATGCATAGCGCAGTAAGAAGGCACGTTCACTCACTTAGAATGGATGTTTTGACTGGGCGATCAGCTGTTCGGGTAGGTTCCGCTCACAAGTAGGGAACGGAGGATTGACAAACGTGTCCGGACATGAACTACAGCGACGCGCTTTGCCACTCAGTTCTCAGAAATTAATCAGTAACAGTGTTGCCAAATTAGCGACTTTGTTACTAGATCTAGAGACTTTTGAATTAAAAAATTTTACCCTGTATCTCACGTTGAGAACTCCTATCATAATTTATAAAATATTGATTCTCTTAATTCCTTCCTCTTGCATGAAAAAATGAGGGCGAATATAAAAGTTTATTCCCTCTTTTCCCCTAATCAGTGTTCCAAACGGAAGAAGTAGAACTGGAGAGTGTTTCGATCTTTTGCCAATAAATGATGCTTTCCAAAACTTGTAACAATGGCCCTAACTTGTGGTCAGTAAATCACTCCACAATTCCATGAGATATATAAGATGTACAATTCATTTATATACAAGATAAGTAGTACACAATTATTATATACACATATACTGTATACATACTCATCAGTTGTTGCATTATGACCACCTACCGAAAAAGCGTGTTGCGCCGCCTGTCGCTGCTATAACCGCTTGCACCCTGCTTGGTATCGACTCCACTAGATCGTGGGAAGCGTCCCCAGGTGTTCTGTACCAGTTACACAGAATGACGTCACAAAATTCAGCGTCGAAGCGAGTCACTGGCATGGACTAGCAAATGCTGCGTTCCACTGCATCCCACAAACATTCG
Source organism: Ryuthela nishihirai (assembly GCA_038380435.1). Taxonomy (NCBI): domain Eukaryota; kingdom Metazoa; phylum Arthropoda; class Arachnida; order Araneae; family Heptathelidae; genus Ryuthela; species Ryuthela nishihirai. Next base: position 4,260,532 of record JAWZYU010000038.1, read on the forward strand.
ATGAGATTCATGTCGGGGTAATTTGGCAATAAGACACGAGATTTAGTTTTGCTGAAAGAGTCGAGTGAAATGCGGATACACGGTTACTATGTAGGGTACTACTTGGTTCGAATGTCTAGATAAGATATGCCGCTGAGGCTGTATTCAAAGGAAATGATCCATGAGAACAAGCCTTCTCATGGCCATCCCCGTCCCAACGATCATCACTCCATGAGAACAAACCTCATATCGTGATATCTCCACAACTGGCCTGCTTATGGACAACCAATCAGTTCTGGTTGCAGCTGTTGACCTGCACGATATTGAATACTGACCCCGTTCATTAGCATAGTGCAGCTGGAACCGTTATTAATCAGACTAAGCGATTCTTTCTCAATCGTCCAATGTCCAGTCATGTTGCTCCTATGCAAACTTGAGGAAGAGTTGCTTATGACGTCATTCAACCTAGGCACATGAGCGGTCCTCCGACTTCCTAGGCCCATCCACAAGACCGTTTAATGGGTTGTGTGGTCGGAAACCTTTCTCTATAGACACTGGTTGTAGTCTGTCATTTGTAAAGGATCGTGAGTCATCTTCTGTCTCGGACAGCACATAACAACCAGCGTTCACTTCGATCTCAAGAAGTGATGGTCTCCGTTTCCTGCACTTAGGGTGGATGTGTGTCCTTCTTCGGACTCTTCCCACCACACATATACTGCAGCGGCCCACCAACAATGCCTGAGTTTGCTGAGAAACTGGTCCATGCCTTCCTCGTGCCAAAAATCATTCCTCGTTCAAACTCCGATAGTCCTGGCCTTTCCCTTTTGCACGAGCTTCGTACTGATGTATTGACACGTCCTGCACAAGCTGTCTATATATATTAGCACCTGTCGATGACGTCACTGTTAAGTGCGGTGAGACTTGTCGATTTGTCGACTTGTGGACGGCACTTTTTTGCACCCCATGGGCTAAATGGCCAGGTCACAAGGACCCCGAAGGCTCAGAGAAGGTTGGGGGATGGGACTCACTGGAACAGCTGTTGGGAAACAGATGTTAGTCTTCCACCACGTTCTTTAACATGCACATATTATGGCTCTCTCGCACACGGGACCACTGCGTAACGTTGCAATCCAACGGACGGCGTCTTTCCAAGCCATCGGTGTCCCCTTCTGATCGTTGGCAGGTCCAGGAATTTTGTGGAAAATGCATTAAGCCTTCATTCTAAAATCGTTAGTGGGGGAGATTTTTCAGCAAGCCTGAGATGGCTTTCTCGTTGGAAAAAACGTCATGGTGTTCACTACCTTGGTGCTTGTGGTGAGAAATTGTCAGCTGATCTGTTAGCAGAAAAAGAATTTTCAAAAAACCTTTTAGTCCTTATTGAAGAAGAAGACCTATGAGCAGAACAAATCAACAATGTAGATGAGACTGGGTTAAATTTTAAACTTCTTCCAACGAAAACGTTTATGAAAGCGCACGGAACCTCAGCATCAGGATTTTAAACAAACATAGAAACAATCAATATGGCTTCGTGTACAAATAATGCAGGTATGCACAAACTTCCTCTTTTTGTAACTGGGAAATCAGCAAAACCTAGAGCATTCAATCATGTAAATGTAGCTAATCAGCTAGTTTACTATATAGCTCAAAAGTCTGCTTCGATTAGTACTACGTATTAGTCTAAAGATGCTTCTTTACAGAATTTGTTCCCAAACTAAAAAAAACCAATTGACAGGTCTTAAAATGCCTGTAAAGGCCCTACTCATTCTCGGCAATGCCACAACACACTCAAGCGAACTCATTTCTGACAACATGAAAGCCATGTTTTGCCACCAAATGTAACGTCTTTAGTGTAACCAATGGATCAAGGCGTGCTTGTAAGTTTAAAAAGACGATACAGGAGAAAGCTTCTTTCAGAAATTCTACAGCGAACCGAAAATGACAGAAGAGGACTTTTAAATGCTTTGAAACATTGTCAAGTAATGATTAAGGAACCGTTTTGAGATACAGTTAATATGGGTATATATGTGGTCGATACCCAAATCTTTATGAAGTTGTCTGTTAGTAACAAACCAAACGACATCAACAGCAGATCTCAATATTTTTTTTGCAAGAACTGAATCTTTTATATATTCGTGGACAACTAATCTCAGAAATTTTTTTTTTCTTATAAAGGATGGACATATTGTTGAAATACCTCCGTGATATACCATTTCATTTTTAAACAGTGTTTATTGAGGATTGAACGAACTAAAGATAATTTAATTAAATTGTTTTATAAAACTAGTGGTAATTAATTGTCAAATTTCATTTCTGTTTTTAACTTATTTTCTTATTGCCCTTCACTCGTATTTTTTTTGTGTTTGCAATTTGTTTTAATAATTCGTAATTTGTCAAATCATTAGATTGAATAAAGAAATTAAACGCCATATCAATGCTATCTTCTGTTGAAAGCTACGAAAGGAGACAGATTCATGGCGGTCGTAACATGACGAGACCAGAGAGAAAATGAATAATTCGGACCTTACGTTAGGTGGCGCTGCACTACAATTTCAGTTCGTTACTAAAAAGTTCCATCGAAATTAATGAGCTACTACTTCTTTGAACGCTTATGTAAATTTCCTATTACATGTTAAGACAAGAGTTGCATGCAATATCATTTCTAGATATAACAGCTGAGCTAATTGCGATGAATTTCGTGTTTACAGGACATTTTTTTGATTTGCTCTAAAATTGAAAATTACACTACTTCCTTTTGTACATCATGATGCCTACTGTTTTATGTATCGCTTCAGCAATGATCTGAAATGTGCAAATTTATAATATTGCCTATATCCACTGAGTTCTCTCTACAAATTTGCTTAAATATTGTCAGTTTAATTTAGGTCACCTTTTTTTTTTAAAGATTTACGACACATGGTTTAGAAAAGGTAAAAATCTTTATTTCATTCTGAAAACATTCAGTGTAATAATAATGAAGATATTATTTCAAAGAAATTTTAAATCATCATTTTTTATCGTGTGCTATTTACTAGGATAATAGTAATTAAAGGAGGGCGAAAACAGCTACCGCTGTAAATTATAGTATCATTTAGTGAAGTTTTGTGCATTCGTTTATTCATACATCTGCCTCGGGATGAAGGTAAATCCCTGTTCAGCGACTTCCAACGTAAGTCGCTAAAAATTAACAAAAATGGTGTACGACCTGTTAACTTTAGAACAGGTCGTTTATAATATATATAACGTATCAGAGGGATTTAACACTTCACCCACCCGCTATACATAGCAGGACTGCCTCTTCATTTTACTAACGAATTTTGTGTAGGAAACTTCACTTTTGTACGAATGTCAACATACGATGTGAGTATCAATTCTACTAGTATTTAATTACAAGGGATATTACATAAAAAATATGATTTTTGAAATCGGAAAACCGTAAAAAGAATAATCGCAAAAATAAATCATCTGCATTCGTATGCAGATGGAAATGGAGAGCGGGAGCGGTGCTATGGACCTTTCTAGAAGTCTGCCTAGCTCCTCTTCGTTGTTTCCCACGGAAACAGGTCAGGAGGGAGAAACAAAGGATAGAAAGGGGAAAGGCAAAAGGAGGCAATTCATTACGAAATGGCGCCAGTATTAGTGTGTCACTATTTGCGATTAAACGAACTAAATTTAATTTAATCTAATTGTTTTATAAAACTGGTGGTAGTTAATTGTCAAATTTCATTTCTTTTTTTAACTTATTTTTTTATTGTTTTCACCCGCAATTTGTTGTGTTCGCAATTTGTTTTAATAATTCCTAATTCTTAAGCCACAATATTAAATGAAGAAATAAAGCACATTATCAGTAGATCTTTCATACATTTCTATCTTCTGTTGAAAGCACCAGACAGATTAATGGCGGTGGTAACAAGGCGAGAGCAGAGAGAAAATTAATAATTAGGACCTTACGTTAGGTGGCGCTGCACTACAGTTTGAAATCGTTACGTATCTGTCTTCTCCTTTATTTGTGAATTTTAGAGTTCTCTCATTGGTGAGACACTTGCGCAACGGGACATCTCCATTGCATCTTGACCTTCGTATTAGTGGACGTGACTTGCCGTGCACGTGGCACGAGCATCATACGTATGCAGATGAAATGAAGAGGGAAGCGGTGCTATGGAACTTTCTAGAAGTTTACCTAATTTCTCTTCGGTGTTTCTAACAGGTCACGCGGAAGAAACAAAGGATCGAGAAAGGGGAAAAGGCAAAAGGAGGCAATTCATTTCGAAATGGCGCCAGTCGGAGGATGTAGACAAAAATGGCGAAAACGGATCCAAAGGCATACGATTACGACACTCCGCAGGAGATAAGCTTTCATTTGACAACTTAACTGTGGATACTCATATTCGGAACATAGGAGGATGATTTGCATAAATCTCCTTTTTTATGGGTAGAAAATTACGGGGACAAATATTTACATTCCATAACTTTTCTGACACCCAAGCATTCATTTAACGCACAATGTACTACGTTTGGTGGAACAATTGCCCTCAGAAGCACAGAAAGTGACACATGAAATAATAAGCTGAAAAAAATTGTCAGGAATAACAAATATTAAATTTCAGCTCTAAGAGACAGCATAGTTACCACTTCCTTAGCATGGCGCCACTATGCGAATCAAATAAAAATGCGGGAAAGTTAGGTCATACTAGCTGAAGAAGAAACGTTAGTAGTTGATGGTGTAATGGATAGCATACCTTGCCGGTTACTGGAAGATGTAGGTTCCAATCTCACTCATAGCAAAACCAGTTTTTCTCAGCTTATTATTTTGTTCATGTCTACAGGATATTTGTGACACTTTACCACCCAAAGTAACATCATTTATCGGTTTGGGTGTTTGTCATATAACCGATGAACAAACAGACATATCTCGAGGAAAAACAATAAGAAAAATATATGTGGAAAACTCCTTTTCAGTTGAATAAGTTTTAAGGAAATATTCCTATTGGCATTTTTGACTCATCCGTTAGTTTACTTTTCTCTGTTAGAGTGTGAAAAATTAGGAAAGTAATAAATTTCGCATTTCTTCCAAATAAGCAGTTCATAATTCTTCAAATTTAAATATTATATATTTGTTAGTCAACTCTGCTCCCCCCCAAAAAAAAAAAAACTGCCAAGAAATATTAAGATATAGATAGCACAACATTTTTCATGAATCTTCAAATTTTAAACACCCCAACCTAAGCTATTTAAAATTAATTATCGGTTCAGTGTTTCAGATACCGCATAGGGTAAGGACGTAGCCGGGGGGGGGGGGAGTCAGAACCCATCCCCCCAAAAAATCATGTCATCTTATATGAAAACCTCAAGCTTCTCAGTATAAATTAATACTCCCTCAAGCAGCTGCTTGCCACATAGGTATGACAGGAGCGTATCAGTTTAGTACTCCATAGTAGAGGGTCTGTTAGGATGACAGGGTCTAGAAAGACAAACATCCATGCCTTACCCAGGGCTCGAAACGGGTCCTTTGATCAATAGCCAAGAACGCTATCCACTCGGCCATCGGGAAGGCCCATTTTGTCTACCTGATTTGAAATCCAAAATAGTTATTTTGTATAATTTTATTTTTTCCCCACAATATATATGCAACTATCAAAACAGATTCCTTTCGGGATTTCTTGTCGGGTGGAATATATTTCAGTAATTGGTAAACTCTACTCAGGTTTTATTCTGAGACCTCCCCACCCCCCGCAAAAACTAAATTCTCGAACCCTCCCCGAAAGAAACTTTTGAGTACATGCTTGGTATGGGATATATGTTGTTTTTTTTGCACATTGAAACACGGCCTAATCAGATTACAAGAGACCATCGTGGTACAGACTGAGACAACCTAGGCACTCTTAGATACATCGGACCTGATCAGACATTAAACAAAAGGAGAAAAGCACTTTACGGCACTTTACGCTGATGATATTGCTCTACTGTTTTCAAAAGGAAGCATAAAAAATTGAGTGTTTCAAATTGTTTAAAGTTTAGGTGGAAGCGACTTATTTTTTTAATTCTATAACATGAAAAACATTAATACTATATTTCTTAAAATTTATAGCAGCCACTTATGCTTAAAAATGCATCTTAATTAAAAAATCTATATTCTAAATCAGTTTTTTCTATTATTGGCACGTTACGTGCGTACTGTGACGTAGGAACTTTTTCCCTCCCTTTTCCTCCTCCTCCCTTGTTATTGAATTGAACCCATCAAGTTATTGTATAATTGGTTTGTAGACATTACATTGCAGAAAAATTATTTTCGCTTTAAATGAAAAGTAATGTAAATACTTTTCGCAACCGCAATTTATGAATCATAATTTATCAAAACGTCAAATGATTGAAAATAGTTCTTTGAAATGCTTCAGAAAGGAACTGAAACATTTACATTTAATTAACCTTAAAGTTTAAGATTTGTTTAAAACCCTATTCATTATCGAGAAGATAGGACTTGAAATGCGGTCCTCTATGCTTTCTCACATCTTTGAATTTGCATTTCTTTGGAAAAATTTTATAATTCTTTATTTTGTTAATAAAGTCTTCCTTTCTAATAATTACTTATGAAATGTAGGATTGGATTCTTTAACCCAATGAGCTATTTTTACACACGGTCACAATGGCGAAAATGGTCCTTTTTGACACCAGATCTCAATGACCCTGTGATGTTATTTCTTCGGTTGTCTGTCTATTGGGATCACTTAGGAATGTCCCTCCGGTTCGATCGCAATACGCGACGGGTGAAAGGGTCTTTCAGAACAAAAATCAAAGATCTTATTGCAATTGAAGGGACTCAATACTGAGGCTCCTCCCCAAATAAATGGTTCAAATTAGTCCTTGGTAAAACAATAAAAATATTTTATTGATATGAATTGCATTGACTGGTGAGGAAAAACACATTCTTAACTCATTTACTATGAATTATAAAACCAGCTTACTATCCCCGTTCAGCTGTTTTCCGAGAGCCTGAGTACCGCTAATACCAGTCGGCACTCACGAGCTTTACAATTTTGCCTCCTTCCGCGCTCGTCCTTCGACTCGCTCTCTCCCCTCCTCGTCGTTGCCAACCCTCTTCTCCCTTCTCTCACTGCTTAAGCCATGTGGCTAGGTCGCTGGTCCCCGGGTCCAGGGTCACTTGTCAGCGGACACCAGCAGTGGGTGACCTCCATCCCCCGGACACTGCTACTTCGATTAACATTCAAGATGCTGCGACAGAGGGCCTCCCACATAGCATATGCCTTTTTGGTGAAATCCAAAATAACGTACAAAACACAAACAAAAAATTATTTAAAAAGGCCTCTAGTCTGACACCTCCCTGCCAGAAGTCAGTAGTTAGTCCTGTTAACTGCTGACTAAAAAGTCAAGTTGAACGCTGAAAATTAGAGTTCATTTTCGCGTAAACCTGAGAGTTCAATGACATAAAATTCAGAGTTCGAAGTCGCTTTATGAATTCTATTAATTCTCTGCGAATTGGCACATCTTTTGCACATCTATGTACTACACCTAAATATAAGAGAACTTCTAGGTATATCCTGGTGCAATGAGTCTAAATATGGTCTTTTTGCTTCAAACCAAAAAAATGGTGTCTGAAGTAGTTCTCCGAGAGTAAACAGTTTATAAATTAGTTCTCTCACTGATACCTGCCTTTGACGAAGGTATGCCGTCCTGTTGGGGTTCATTCGTTCACAGGTGACATCCTAGGTGAAAGGCTATGCACACCTTTCGTGACTACCTAGATATCACCTTCCCGTACGTACCCTGTGACTCTATAGGCTGAAAGTCGTCGACTTTGGCGTCGGCCTGACCCATTGTTACCTCCAATTGCCATGTTCGCCCCCTCCCTTGCATAATTTTGATCATCGTAGACATCGAGTCTGACAGATTGCTGCACATGTTTGGGCTGGGAGATAGGACGGCGTTGATTGGACGGTCTCCATGGAGCATACATTTCCCTTTTTCTAACTGGAATTTCTCTACCTCTTTCATAGCAGCTTCCTCTATTGGCCAACGGCTCGTGGATTTTCCTCCTGGGGTTACCAGTTACAGGCCTTCTCTCCATCTTTCCAATTAGCTTACTATATGCTTCCACACTCAGAAGCACCTCCTTCCGCAGATTTGCTACTACTGCGCATAGCACTTTAATTTCTCCGCCAGTGCTATTGTCTGTGCTATCAGTCAAACGTAAAGGCAGCTCTTTTATCTCTGCCCTTTTGGCATCACCAAACGGTCCATGCAACAACATATGGTCTTTTACTGGGTGTTTTTCTTCGTTCAGCATCCCCTTTCTGATGTCAGGTCTGCCCCCGAATCCACGACTGCTCTAGCTGTCTTGTCGCCACCTCTGATTCGAACCTCTTCATAATCTACTAGGATAAGTATATTTCCCTGTCCCATTACTCGTCTGCTTGGACTTGGCTTTGAATGTGTGGTAACCCTTCCTATCGTTGCCTCACCAACATCTTCAGAATTCTGATCCAAGGTGCTAACTTGGTATACCTGAGTTCGGCTCTCACGGTCCCCAGTTCTCAGTGGGCAATCTCTCATCAAATGTTCATCGGATCTACATTTATGGCACCTCCTTACCTTTGGGACATTTCTATATTCAGCTACATTAACGGCCGATTGATACCTTCTGCTCGAATAATTTCTCTCTGAGTCTATCCTCTGCTGGGGAGAAACAACACATTCTACATATTGTCTATGCCTTAACTCTTTCAAAGTTAGGACCTCTTCCGTTTCGTTTACACTGGCTAGATGGATTTCTGCCCACGTTGATATTTCGTCTGCTTTTACCCATGACTCCGCCTCTTTCTGTACTACATAAGCATGAGTGTCTTGAGGAAGGCTATCACGTAACTTATCCGACACTATCAGGTCCATAAGCTCCTCAAATTTTGTCACCTTCCTACTGCGGAGTTCAACATCCCTACTCCCAGTGGATGTTGAACTTTTCCGTCATCTTCACAGCTTTTTCCACAGATCGAACTGATGCAAGACTCTTCAGGTACCTTCACAGCTATTGTATCGCCTGAAGCACACCGCCGACACTCTTCACAGTATCAGCCTTGTTCTGGTCAGCTCACAATGGATGTTGGAACTCTTCCGTCACCTTTGCAGCTTTTTTCACAGCTCGATCGTGATGCAGAACACTTCAGGTACCTTCACCGCTACTTTCACCTCTGTTGCGTACTGGCGGCTGCTCCACTTTTTAATGTTAACTCTTCGGTTGTCTGTTTATTGGGATCACGTAGGAATGTCCCTCCGGTTCGATCGCAATACGTGACGGGTGAACGGGTCTTTCAGAACAAAAAACAAAGATTTTATTGCAATCGCAGGGACTTAATACTGACGCTCCTCCCCAAATAAATGGTTCAACTTAGTCCTTGGTAAAACAATAACAATCCTTTATTGATATGAATTACATTGACTGGTGAGGAAAAACACACTCGTAACCCATTTACTATGAATTATAAAACCAGCTTACTATCCCCGTTCAGCTGTTTTCACGAGAGCCTTAGTACCGTTAATACCAGTCGGCACTCATGAGCTTTACAATTTTGCGTCTTAACGCGCTCGTCATTCGACTGGCTCTCCTCTTCGTCGTTGCCAACGCTCTTCTCCCTTCTCTCTCTGCTTCGGCCAGGTGGCAAGGTCGCTGACCCCCTGGTCCAGGTTCACTTGTCAGCAGACACCAGCAGTGGGTGACCTCCATCCCCTGGACACTGCTACTTCGATTAACATTCCAGTTGCTGGGATAGAGGCCCTCCCACGTAGCATATGCCTTTTTGGTGAAATCCAAAATAACGTACAAAACACAAACAAAAAAATATTTAAAAAGGCCTCTAGCCTGACAATATCATTGATGAAAATTCGTTTTTCTTAAACCTTGAATGTATCATTAAGACACATCCGTGATATATAGTCTTGGATCCTGATATACAGTACTTTAGTAATACAAAATACATATAATTCTATTACATTAATATATATATTTTGTGGTAGTTTAACTTTGAAAATACAAATTAATGAATAATTCAGAAATGGAACAGTTATACAGGTAACTCTCATTTAATGCGGGAGATGAGTTCCGGGGAGATCATCGTTAAACAAATATCCGTGTAAAACGTGGGGATTTTTTATTTGTTTCTATTTCCGCCTATCTTATTGATCTTTTTTCCTTTTCTTGGTTTCGTAATGGATGTTTTATTTCAACAAAAATAATTATAATTCTCGATATTTATTAAAAGATTACATATATGCATATTTATGTTAATAAATATGTGATCGATTTATTAAATTTTACAATTTATTTCTTAATAAGGAACGAAACTAGCTGGTTTGCATTGCTTGCCTCTGTTTTGTTCGTAATGTTTATTTGTAGCATTCCATTAACTGATCACAACATCGTCTTATGGCATCCCGTCACGAAATATCAATATCTTGATCCTTCAACAAATCCATGCGTTATTCGTGCAGTGAAAACTAAATATTTAAACGCCAACACTATTTCTGGTTCAGATTCTTGTTGTTCTTCAAAAGCAGCGTTGAAATCTAAATCTTGAAGTTCATCGTTAGTGAGTGGCTCACTGTGGATTTTAATAACTTCGTCTATCTTTCAAAGTTACGTCTTCGTATCCTGCTCCAGTTTGATATTTCGCTGATGTTAATTTTAAAATCGAACTAAATTCTTGTAAATAAACGATTTAGATGGATAAATCCAAGCATGATTTATCTGAATTATACAGTAGTGATTTGGAGAACTAAATTGCACAGTGTTGTTGGACCTCCGTAGCCCATGGCTGCTTGATGATGATCGTGTTGTTGTTGTTGATGGTGATGATGATTAATAGACTGAAACTTTGCAGTACTCTAGTAAGTACGAATTAAAGTTCCATTTAGGAATATCCGGAGTAATTTTCAGTAAAATGAACAAGGAAATACAAGGAAAGAGAAAAAGTGCTTGAAGTGCCATAAAATGAGTGGTGAAAAAAGGCGATAAATGTAATCTATCTGATAAGGATAATGCAACTTATAATGTTATTGCTTTTGGCAATAGTATGATTCAAATGTATACCACGTGAGAGGTATCCATTTCAGTTCGTTACAGGAACTGTTGTCCCCTTTGAAAATGCCAGTAACCAGTACAGAATCGAAAAATAAATCATAAACATATAGTATACACTGAGATGCCAATTTGTTAGGTACACCACTCCTCGAACATATAAGGTTCATTCAACCAGTAATAAACCACGTAACGGCGGTGGGCCGTATAAAAAAGAGAGACCAGTTTTTTGAGCATCATTTGGAGTTGGATTCAATTTTCGGGAGCAGGAAGGTGCCATCCAGTGGTGAGCGCGTTGCTAGTATAACGTAAAGTGGAGGGGTAGAACGCAGTGCAGGGAGCTTTCCGAGTGAAAGTGTCAAAGTATCGATTTAGGAAACATTTTGCAGGAGACTTAGTACAGACAATTTAGTTCCGACAACTTCCTCAGCCGACAATACTGGAGACATTTATCTTGTTAATATGAATAGCCATGTCCACACTTGTGCGCTTTCATCTTCAACTTCACTTTCAACTTTCAATTCCGCTTTTCAACACCGAGTAGCCTAGCGCATGGCTTAGATGGAATGCCCTGGACGCATGCCTTCAACTCTCTACACCTGTGCGTCAAAATAGTTTTCAATTTTTAACCACTGTAGACGTGAATTAAAATGTACGTAACTGATGTTGCTATGTTAGCGGGTATAAGTGCTGCAATTTTAGTGCTGAAAAAAGCGAGAAAACGACGTGAAAAATACCGGCGATCGATATGGATGAAAGATTACTTTAAAACGCGGAATTTTGAAATTAAAGGAAAACGTTCTTTTTAAGAATTTTACGCGAATGTCTAGAACAAACTTCTACATGCTTTTGGGAATGGTGGAGCCAAGATCGAAAAGAAATGCTCTTTTCAGGGAAGAAATACCAGAAGAAGTGAAATTAGCTATCACACTTAGATATTTGGTTACCGGTGATTCATTCATGTCTCTGATGAATATTTGAACCTATAATCTGATAAATTATTTAATTTTTTTATTTGTTTAAATTATTTTAATAATTTATATCTCTGATGAATTTTTTTTATTTTTCAGCATGCGGAAATTTGAACTGCGTCTCTCATCTTTCTGCAACTAATCGTCGCCTGGTAGAAGAGAACCTCCCCCGTTTCAAATTCCTGGTTACACTTCTGTTTAGATGTAACACTGTTCACGGTAAAAGAAATTAGGTGTTTTAAAGGACATGTTTGGAGTCAAATGTAGGATTTGCATCGAGATATACCATATGGATTACTACTAGGGGTACCTTTCAGAGCCCTACCATTTCTGCATCATACTTTAAATTATCGGGATCCCCTAGCAACCTTCAGTGAACCACTTACAACCGTCTCTAGATATTCGATGTGCCGTCCATTGAATTCATTGAAATGATCTGTAAACGAAATCATGTCATCCCCATCTGATCATTTGTTTCTGTCACAATCGTTTCATCACATTTCACTAGACTTGTGAACAATGATCTACAGTTGTGTATCAAATGAAAGCCTGTAAATCGTGAACTGTCAATGGCTATTAATAATGTTCCACATTCTACAAATTTTAATATTCGCAAAAAACCGGACGTATATAAACGTTTACTCCATTGCATTCATTTAACTCTATTCTAACCTGCAATTGTTAGGTTTGTGCTCATCCGCAAAGTATCTAGATGGAACAGATGGATGATTCCATACCATTGCTTGCAGCGACACCTTTATCAGACTGCCGCAATTATCATTTCCCGACTAAATTTCAAACTATGTGGACGCCATGCTTTGAAGTTCTGTATTTATTATTTGCTTTTTTACTGCAATTTGGAATGTAGCTAGTGGTTAGTGCGTTTAGATACTGATCTAAGATACCTGGGTTCGAGTCCCGGGTAAGGAATGAGTGTTTGTGTCGTTTTTCTGCTGAGGTCCCGCTATCCTATCAAACCTTCTACTATGGCCTATCAACTAACAGGCTCCTGACAGACCTCTATGGCAAGCAGCTGCTTGAGGGGGTATTTATTTTTTATTAAAATTATATAAAATATTACAGAATAATATAGATCATTCTAAAATTAAGCATTGATATTTTAAAAATGCCTAGCTGTAAAATTTTGAAATAAAATTTGTATATAAAACCATTTGGATGGAATTTGTGCTGTTGTTCGACAAAAGCGTTAGTATCGATTTGTGCTTAAAATACTTATATTTGGAAGTCTCTCTGTGTTAACTGATTAATCTGTAGTTACGATCGTAACAATGTATATACCAAATGACTCATATAAATTGCCAGACGTTTTTCACTGGCATATTTCTGGATGATTTTGACTCATTTCGTTGATGTTTCTGATGACTCCTTTTTCAATACGTTATTAAGGATGAACAAATTAATTGCCACTTTCTCCGCTTAATTAGTATAATCTTTACACTTTTAATTGTTTTTTGGGTAAACATTTTTGCTTTGTCGTCTGTCTGTAATGCTGTTGACTTTCAAATTTTTGTTTCTCAAATTAAACGAATTTGTTTTAGATTGGATAGATATTGAAGAAATAGGACTGTTGTCAATTTCCGAAATTCCCTTAAGGTAGAAAATTCCTTGAAGATAGAAAATTCCTACTTTTTAGCATTTAGAACAGCTATTACAAACGGTTATTTAAGAAAGAAATATGAAATTTTGGTGGTGAACTATGAAGGAGAAAATATTCACATTGCCAAAAGTGTTTTATCCTTTGGTCACAGGGGGTGGTAACTGCAACTTGTTAAACATATTAATGAAAAATTATATTTCTGTTTTATAGGTTTTAACGAAATATTACTATTTGCATTTACACAGTCATCCACTCGTTCAGTTGTAACTGTTAGAGGATGCTAAAGACGGAAAATAAAAACTTCGCTCCCTTTGAAATCGAGCATCCCTTATTCCTCAGGAACGATTAAATTTTTGTACTTCCCAACTAAATTCATGATTATTGTACCCTTAAGATACGTACTTGTAACACCTAATAGTTGAAAACATATTAAGCTCCAGTTAAAAACGCATCAATTGATTATTAAAACCTTTACATTAAAATAATAATGGCGAAATAAATTCTATTATAATGTCCTCTAGAAATACGAATATACTTGCCTGGGTAGGACATAAATAAAGAACTGAAATTCGAATCTTATAAAATTTAGTTATATAAGCGAAAATAAATAATATGAGAGGCGAAATCAAATTTCTATAAAAATATTTTTTACAGTGGTAATTTTTGCTAGTAAATAGTCTACAGTAAACAAATGGGTGAAACTATATATTGATTACACCCTGTGCATCACTCCTCTGTTGAGAGATTAGTTAATATTCTTTAACTGTAAACTAACTGATAAAAATATCTGTTGCGTCATAAGCATAAATTCATGCATTTGATTGATATTCATAATTTAAAAACATAATGCTTTGTTGGTTGATTTTACCCATGAGCGCCACTTTGATTAACACAATGGGTTAAATAGCCGGGTCACAAAGACCTTGAGGACTCAGAGAAGGTTAGGAAAGGGACCCAATGGACAGTATTTAGCAGACAAATGGTAGCATCTTGTGAAGGCCATTCGTCGTGTTCTTTAAGGTGCACAGGGTATGGGTTTTCTAACACAGTGTACCACGGCTTAACCTGTAGGTAAGCTGTAACACCTGATAAAAATTAAACGATGCAACCTCAACTTTAATCAGTAATTTGACATAAAGAGAACAATGCTTACGATAGAATTAGTGAGTATGCCAAAAAGTATTTTAATTAAAATCAGAATATTCCTTTTCGAAGAAATGTGGCTTTTTTGCATCAAATGAAAGATCAAGAACAAGAATATAATGCATTTTCCCTTGGCTACCAATCAAAGGGACCTGGGTTCCTTTGATTATGTTCCCGAGTTAAGGCATGGATATTTGTGTTATTTTTCCGCTGAGATCTCGCCTTTCTCACAAATCTTCTTTTTGGCATATTAAATGATAGGCTCCTGTCAGACCTCTGTGGCAAGCAGCTACTTGAACGGGTATTTACTCATATATTTTTCTATATTCCCATTTGATGCGTAAATAAATAAGCTTACAAAACATCCAAGTTCGAAAAGCAAAAGAAAAAAAAAACACAATCTGTGCTCTAAGAACAGCTCTGTGAGAAGAGATTAATCTGTTCTTAGAAAAATTGACTCATTCAGAAAGTTGACTCCTATCCTAATTCTCATGATTTAGGCTACTCGCAGAGTTAATAATTTGGAGGAATCAGCTGCAGTGTAGCAATGTGGAGGAATCAGTTCCACTGTAATAATGTGAAAAAATCATCTCCAGTTTAATAATCTGAAGGAATAGGCTGGAGTGTAGCAATGTGGTGGAATCGGTTTCAGTATAATAATTGGAGCAATCGGCTCCAATATAATAACGTGCAGGAATAGGATCCAGTGTAATAACGTGAAGGATTCGGATCCAGATAAATAAGCAGAGGGACCGGTTCCAATGAAACACCGTGGAGGAATCAGCTCCAGTATAATTACGTGGAGGAATCGACTCCATTTAATAATGTGCTCAGCGCAAGAAACTTCCATACGTTAGCTGGGGCTCGAAACCATATCGTTCTTTTATCAGTCGCCAAGTGCGCTATTTATTAAATTTTAATAATCTTTGAGCAGTTTTTTTATGTCTGCTACTGCTGCTGCTGCTCAAATTTCGAACTTCAATTATTCTTCAAATATTGAAATAATAATGTGAAAATTAAAATATACGCCAAAGAACCAAAACATTATGACCTCCGCGTCTTTATGCAAATCGAAGCAGCTGCAGGTAAACGACGGCGCGTGTGAAGGTCATGAAACGGTGTAAATAACACCTGATACTGAGCTCTGTTAATCAGTGTTATTCGTGCTCTTCAGATGGGTAAAACAGCGGACGTAAGTGATTTTGACAAAGGCCAAATTGTAATCGACAGACGACTGAGTCAGAGCATTTATCAGACGGCAAGTCTTGTTGGGTGTTCACGGTCAGCCAGTCGCTACCTAGATTATGATAAAACGTATTGCTTGTGAAGTACAAAAATGACTTCACGGGCCATATGTCCGGGAATCCCTAACCCATAGTATTTAAGAATTAATGTCAAAGAATGTGAAATTCTGCCCTTTGGAGCTCACCTTTTGGTGATTTTTGTCTTGTCCTTTGCGACTCATGCCACTTATTGGACACCCACAGATGGAGAAGGTTAGGGGATCTTTTATCCTGGTACTTCGAAAAATCATAATTATGCTACATGCTACATGTTAGAATTTGAAAAAAGTGCGAAAAGGGAAAGGCATGGGAATTCATTCACTGCCAAATTAGAGGTCATGTTTAAGTTTCAATTTGATGCCAAAGAACTCGATTAATTACATGGCGTGAATGAGTGATCAGATATGATCTACTTAGGAATAGGCTAATGAGGAAACCACCTCAAACTCCAAACGTAGAAGGCTTCCTATGCGGTTCTTTTTATTTACAATACACAAAATAGATTTAAACGATGTACATTTTGGAGAAGTATTTCAAAAAGCCCGAAAAATAATATACATGAATGTATATTATTGTTTAAATAAATGAAAATAAAAATGTAAATAATGAAACAATCCTAAGCATAGAAGAAATATTGACTTGATCCGGTTGGATCCTACGACCTTCTGATGTTATGTCAGGTACTCTGATCCCTGAGGCACCAGTTGTCGACCGAGATCTCTTCTGTTGATTGCTTCATACCACGGAGTCAGTCATTGCAAGTTGCCTTAACTACAATTGCAGATGCTAGTCGAGAAAACACTTTCTAGATAAAACCCTGGGCTCGTTGCGATGGGTCCAATGTTTACAGGTCATTTTCTGTGCTTCTTCTAATATTGAAAATTACATTCCCTCCATTTGTATAAAATGAAACCTAAGGTTTTTTGTATTGCTTCAACAGTGATTTAAAATGTAAAAATTTCAAATATTTCTGATTTCCACTAAGTTATTACTATAAGCTTACATGCGTATTTTTAGTTTATTTTGGATCACTTCGTATATAAAGATAAAAGGACATAGTTTAGAAAAGGTAATATTCTTAATTTTCTTCTGAAGGGGATCAGTGTAATTATAAAGACAATTTCATAACTTTTAACATACCATATGTGTTTTAGATATTTCAGTATATCATTAAACTTAACGCTAAAACTTCATTTTATCTTATGCTTTCAGTTAAAAAAAAATTATTAAAAGAGGAGTAAAAATGGCTACCAGTATAAATCATAACATTTTTTAGTGTAGTGTTATTAATCCTTTTAATCAACACTGATGGTTTTCTTGTTGTTTAAACTCTAGTTCAATGACTTACAGTGTAAGTCGCTACAATTTAACATAAAAATATATCACTAATAAATTTCATATCAATTCTTCCGTAACTTAAATAACGTCGCATCAGACGAATTTAACACCCCAATCATGACCGGATTGTCACTTTCATTTATGTAACATATTTTGTGTCAGAATCTTCCCTTTTTGTACTGAAAATCTCTCTTAAGGTAGTAACTGTTAATTACAGGGGATAATATACGTAAAAAAAGCTGATTTTTGTAATCGGGGAATGGAACAATATACTAATCGCAAATATAAATATAGCATTTTAATATTGTTTTAAGGTTTTTAATGTCTATAAGATTAAAAAAAAACATATTTATATTAAAAGGTAAGGTTTTTCACATTAGAACATAACATCTCCCCTCAATTCGTTACGAAATTTACCGATGAATCCCTAAAGAGTGCATGTACACTAAATGATATATGCACTCTTTAGGAACTCGTTCATGAAAAAGGCCATTTCATTAAGTATGTTAGACCATGTTATGTCAATAGCAACTCAGATACAGAACTCATCATCATCATGAAGCAGCCATGGGCTATGAAGGTCCAATCAGACCGTGCAATTTAGTTTTCCATGCATTTCAGTCCTGAGCTATATCTGCTGAATCTGGCCACTGCACACCAATTCTAACAAGGTACTGTCCGACATTGTGTGCCCATCGCTTCCTAGGTTTCCCCCTCTTTCTGAGGATTTAGACACACTGTTCATAACCCTATTCCGTAATCTATAATTATCCATACGGGCAACACGGCGAACCTAACGGAGTCTCTCTCCGCACGATAATGCTGCATAAAGGAGGTTGCCGACTCCTTTGCCTAACCTCATTATTCCTTACCAAATTCAACCATCTAATGCCAGAGATACTGCGCAGACTTCAAGTTTTTTTGCCATTTTGTTCACAGAGCGTTCAAGTTTCGCTACCAAAACTAATCATTGAAAGAACCAAACTATTATACAGTTTAAGTTTAGTCTTTATATGTATAAGCCTATTTCTCCACAATCCCCATAGATTCTTAAAAGTCCAGGCAGCAATCCCTATTCGTCTGTTAATCTCATGCCTTATATCACCAGTATCTGTTACATAGCTCCCAAGATAATTAAACCGAATCACTTGCTAAAGAGTGCGTCCATTCAAAGAAACTGAAGCACCATCTACCTGACCAATTTTCATCACTTTAGTTTTCTCTCTGTTTATCACGAAACCTACTCTACTACCAGCCTCATCAACAGCTCGAATGAAAGAGTTCATCTCATCAAAATCATTTCCCGAAAGGGCTGAATCCTCAGCATTGTCTAAATCAGAAAATTTCAATCTCCAAACCACTTTTCCTACTATGAATTACTACTATACACACAGTTTCATCTAAATTCAGTGCTCTATATTATTCGAGTACAAAAGACAAAAACAGAGCTTATATAAAACACTCAGTTTGTGAATAATCTCATATTTTCTAAGTTTGCAGTCCAACAATAGACCGCGCCCTTCGATCAAATCACTCAAAACAAGGTTTTTGATAAATATTTTATGAAATGATGTGGCTATTACAATGTAATACATCATTTGGTTTTAAAAAAACTAACTCGAATCAAATAAAAAATATCGATTTATTACAATTTCATATCCTGTGAATAAAACAATCCTTTATTTTTTCTCCATTTGGATAACTCCCTCCTGAACTCCCTCCTGGAGTTATCGCTAGAAAAATCGAGGTTATTTAACCAACTATTATCCTGTTTGTACACAGAGAAATTTTATCTGGAACTCAGAACGAAACTCATTTTATTTCTCAGTTGGGGGCGAAGGATGGCTCAGTCAGTAGCGTGCCAGGTTCGTAATCTACAGTTGCAGGGTTCGAGTCTCACCTTGGTCAGCGTTGTAATTTATATTCGCAAAACTCCGCTTCCTGCCCTCTATCAGAAGGGCGACACCGGTCGGCTTGGAAAGGCCCCGTACCTCGGATGACACGTGAAGCCAAGGCTCTGTGTGTGGGATAGTAATTCCCTGTGCAAGTTACAGAACAGTCTGGATGGCCTTGACGGGATGCTATCATATGTCTCCGAACAATTGTCCAGTGGATCCTCTCCCCGAAACCTTCTCTGAGCTGGGGAGTCTTGTGACCTGGCCATTTAGCCCATTGTGTGCAAAAAAGTACCGCTCAGAGTTAAGCATGGTAACTGATTGACAATTGGGATTTTTAAAATAGGAACTGCGATTCAATTTTAGCTAACTTGAGGAGGAAATGTGATTTGTATACATCAAGAGATGCATGTTACAAGATTGAACATTTGCTTTGTCTTGTGAAGAAGAAAGACATTGCAAAAGAGAATGAATTTGATTCTTTTGTGCTGTATGTGATAAGTTAAAAGAAATGTGTTGAGTTCAGGGCCGGACTTACGAATAGCTAACTAAGCTATAGCTTAGGACTTCACAATTATGAGGGGCCTCAAAAATTCAAGTTTGAAGTTTATACTGTTACGATATTTTTCATATATTCAAATAATATATATATATTATGCAAACAACTGTTCATCTCAGATTTACAGTCATTATTATATACCAGTTCTAATATAGTGATCCACTTCATCAATTTCATATTTATTTTTGAATATACTCTTCAATTGCAATAATAAATCTATAAATTAGTTCGAACTTCTAAATTTTGGTGCCTCTTAAACTTATTGTAGCTTAGGGCCTCGTAAACGTCTCATAGCTTAGGGCCACAGAAGGTGAAAGTTCGGTACTGGGTGAGTTGTTTGACGTCTAAGCAGAATTTGTTTTATGAATATGATACGTTTCATTTTTAATGAAACGTCTAACGATAACTCCAGGAGGGAATGATCCAAATAAAGAGAAAAGAAAAGATTGTTTTAATCACAGGATATGAAATTGTATTAAATCGATATTTTTGATTTGATTCGAGTTAGTTTCTTTTTATCAAATTAGCATTTTATAGTATTTTTTAAAACCAAATAATGTATTACATTGTAATAGCCACATCATTTCATAAAATATTATCAAAAACCTTGTTTTAAGTGATTTGATTGAGGAGCGCGGGTCTATTGTTGGACTGCAAACTTAGAAAATATGAGATTATTCACGAACTGAGTGATTTATATAAACTCGGTTTTTGTCTTTTCTACTAGAATATTATAGAGCACTGAATTTAGATGAAACTGTTTGTATAGTAGTAATTCATAGTAGGAAAAATGGTTCGGAGATTGAAATTTTCTGATTTAGACAATGCTGATTATTCAGCCCTTTAGGGAAATGATGTTGATGAGATGAACTCTTTCATTGGAGCTGTTGATGAGACTGGTAGTAGAGTAGGTTTCGTGATAAACAGAGAGAAAACTAAAGTGATGAAAATTGGTCATGTAGATGGTGCTTAAGTTTCTTTGAATGGATGCACTCTTGAGAAAGTGACTCGGTTTAATTTTCTTGGGAGCTATGTAACCTATACTGTTGATATGCGGCATCAGATTAACAGACGAATAGAGATTGCTGCCGGGAATTAAAAAAATCTATGGAGATTGTGGAGAAATAGGCGTATACATATAAAGACTAAAATTAGACTGCATAATAATTTGGTTCTTTCAAGGGTTAGTTATGGTAGGGAAACTTGCACGCTTTGTAAACAAAATGTCCAAAAAATATGATGCTTTTGAATCTTGATGTTTGCGCAGTATCTTGGACATTAGGTGGTTGAATTTGGTAAGGGATAATTAGGTTAGGCAAAGGAGTCGGCAACCTCCTTTATGCAGCATTATCGTGCAGAGAGAGATTCCGTTGGTTTGGTCGTGTTGCCCGTATGAATAATTATAGATTGGCGAATAGGGTTAACAACAGTGTGTCTAAAGGCCTCATTAAGAAGGGGAAACCTAGGAAGCGGGGTGGGCACACAATGTCGGACAGTACCTTGTTAGAATTGGTGTGCAGTGGCCAGATGCAGCAGATGTAACTGAGGACTGAAATGCTTGGAAAACTATATTGCACGGTCTGGTTGGACCTTCATATCCCATAGCTGCTTGATGATGATGAGTTCTGTATCTGAATTACTGACATAACATGTCCTAACATACTTAATGAAATGGCCTTTAGTCTTTTTATGAACGAGTTCTTAAAGAGTGCATGTATTATTTAGTGTCTCGTCCGTAAATTACGCAACGATTTTAGGGGAGAGGATGTGTTCTAATGTGGAATTCCTTATCTTTTAATATCAATACGTTTTTTTTAATGTTGTACACATTAAAAACCCTAAAATCATATTAAAATGCTATATTTATTTTTGCGATCAGTATATTTTTGGATTATCCGATTACAAAAATAAGTTTTTTTACGTATATTATCCCTTGTAATTAACTGTTACTACTTTAACAATGATTTGATATGCTTACATCAGTATAAAAATGGAAGATCCTTACACAAAATATATTACATAAATAAAAGTGACGATCCGGTCATGATTGGGCTTCTAAATTCGTCTGTTGCGACATTATTTAAGTTACGGAAGACTTGCTATGAAATTTATTAGTGATATATTTTAATGTTAATTTATAGCGACTTACACTGTAAATCACTGAACTAGAATCTGGTATTGTGAGACAACTGTCAGTGATTAAACGGAGGTATAACACTACACTAAAAAATGTTAAGATTTATACTGGTAGCCATTTTTACACCTTTTTTAATGATCTTTCTTTAACTGAAAGCATAAGATAAAATGAAGTTTTAGCGTTTCGTTTAATGATATACTGAAATATCTAAAACTTTTATGGTACGTTAAAAGTTATGAAATTGTCTTTATAATTACACTAATCAACTTCAAAATAAAATGAAGAATATTGCCTTCTCTAAACTATGTCCCTTTATCTTTATATATGAAGTGACCCAAAATAAACTAACAATACTCCTCTAAGCTTAGAGTAATAAGTTAATAGATATAAAAAAAATTCAAATTTATACATTTTAAATCACTTTTGAAACAATAAATAAAACTTAGGTTTCATGTTATACAAATGGAGGGAATGTCATTTTCAATGTTAGAAGAAGCACAGAAAATGACTTGTAAACCTAGGACTCATCGCAACTAGCCCAGGGTTATATCTGGTAAGTGTTTTGTAGACCAGGATCTTCAATTGTAGTTAAGAAAACTTGTAATGACTGTCTCCGTGGTATAAACCAATCAATAGAAGATATCTCGGTCGACATCTGGTGACTCAGGAATCATAGAATGCCATCAGAAGGTCGTAGATCCACCGGATCAAGTTGATATTTCCTCTATGCTTAGGATTGTTCATCCTGTTAATTATTTACGATTTTTTTCATTTATTTAAATAATAATATACGTTCATCAACTCTATATCGGATTTTTTAAAATACTTCTCCAAAATGTACATCATTTAAATCTATTTCGTGCATTGTAAATAAAAAGAACCGTTTAGGAAGCCTTCTACGTTTGGAGTTTCAGGTGATTTCCTCATTAGCCTATTCCTAGGTAGATCACATCTGATCACTCATTCACGCCATGTAATTAATCGAGTCCTTTGGCATCAAATTGAAACTTAAACATGACCTCTATTTTGGCATTGAAGGAATTCCCATATATTTCCCTTTTTGCACTTTTCTCAAATTCTAGCACGTAGCATAATTATGATTTTTCGAAGTACCAGAGTAAAAGATCCCCTAACCTCCTCCATCTGTGGAGGTACATTAAGTTGCGTGAGTCGCAAAGGACAAGATAAAAAACTCCAAACGGTGAGCCCCAAGGGGCAGATTTTTAAATTCTTTGAAATTAATTCTCTTTAAATACTGTTACGACAGAAGAATCTGGCAACCAAAAGCAAAAAGTTTCAGCCAACGAATAAGAACTTTGGGAGAATTTGGAGAAGAAGAGTGGAGCGTTAACGGTCGTTTTGTATTGTAACGGTCGTTGTGTTGTAACGGTCGGAGAGTTCGAAAATGGCCGGTGGGCTGTTCTGAGACAGTGCGCGTTAAGTATCAAGAAGTAACTTGATGTGTTGTGTATACGCGGAAGGATAAAAGTGGGATCTTTTATCGTTAAGTATCAAGAAGTAACTTGATGTGTTGTGTATACGCGGAAGTATAAAAGTGGGAACTTTTATGGCTAACTTCGAATGTCTACACGGACTGTCTTTTTGTTCGGCTAGTGTGTGAAAAGTTATTAGCACAGGACGAGAATTGGTTTACGAGTGAAGATCTTCGGGTGACCTGGTAAATCAAGTAAAAGGTAGTATTTAGTAAAATACACAGAGCTGATATTGTGTGCTCTACGCAGGAAGATTGATGACTTGTGCATGTTAATAGTTGATTTGTTAATAAGATACTTCATCCATATTTCCTTTGTAACAATTTACCTTGTATTGAATTTGGTTTTGAAATATAGCTTTTAATACTCACGTTCAGTGGCTATCCATTTTTGTAATCCGCAACATTTGGTGTCAGAAGCGGGATAATTTATTGAATGCCGTTAACTAGAAGTATGGATGAATTAGTAAAGTTGATAAATAGCTTGAAAGTCGATATGGCTACGCAGATGAATGACATTAAAAGTCAAAATAATGACTTGAAAGCCGATATGGCTAACAAAATAGGTGACCTGGCCGCACAAAATACTGAGATTAAAGCCGATATAGCTGCCCAAAGCGATAAAATAGATGATTTGAAAGCCGAAATGGCCGCACAAAATACTGAGATGAGAGCTGAAGTGGCTTCTCAAGTTGGTAAGATTATTGATCACTTCAAGGATCATAAAACCGAACTCAATAGACAATGCAATAGTTTAAATGTTGAATTTGTCAGTGAAAAAGATGATCTTGATAGTGTTAAGTTAGATTGTAAACATGGAAAAGAAAAAGAGAAAGGCAACGCATATAAAAATGTGGATCTGCTACTGGAAATCAAGAATCGTAGAGATAGCGCAGATAATGCCTTTGACCACGCAACTACTGGTGATGCATGGCAGAGTGTCTATGTCGCTGGTGACATGTCTAGGAACTGTGAAGAACAATCACACAGATCAGAGAGCTGCGAGACTATACAGTACGCTTTGCACTTCAAAATACCTAGGTATACAAGTCTGGCACGATCTGAAGAGAGATCCACACGAAAGGTATTCTATTCCTCGCTCTCAGCAAAATGCGTCATGGACAATTATCGCAAAGGCAGAGTAACGAGTGGTAATGAAGGGGAACGAAACAGAGTTTACGTTTCGCAGAGTGGTCCGAGTAAAGAAGAGGCGTCCATTCATCATAGATACAAAGTGCCATTCGACTTTACCGCGGAAGTCGGAGAGATTTTTCCGAAGCATATAGCCACACTCGAATCGTTTATAGAAAGTGGGGATTTAAGGAAGAGGAATTCCGAAGGATGGCTTAGAAGCATAACAGGTGATGCTAGTAAAAGAGCTTCAGGCAGAGACAGTACTTCAAAGACTAACTTTCTGGATGAAACTAAGCCTCAGAGTTACGATCAGAGAGAAGTAAAGCCCTCAGACAATCTCAATGAAACCATGCTGAATTTCTTTTCTGAACAGTCAATGTGCAGATTTGGACATTATAACCATTTAGATTATAAGGATATAGAAAAGTTTTATCACGACTACAAGAGCTCTAAAGTGGACAATATCATGTTACAGAACTCGTCGCTGATCTCCAGAATGAACAATTTGGCAATCATGACTGATATTTCCCTGGCTAATTACAATGAGAGCTCCAAGAAAGTGAATTCGGAAGAAACAGCAAATATGACCTCCTCGGGTCATGTGTTTTGCTGGAGACCCGAGTGGCGCCATCGGATGGTAGATGAAAACAGCACAGGAGGTGTCGGCAACAAAGTGAGTCTTGTCTTGGCTCCTGCACTTGCTGCTTTAGGTCTCAAGGTCCCTATGATCTCCGGTCGTGCTCGCCAATTGACGGGAGATACTCTGGACAAATTGGAATCCATCCCTAGCTTCACAGTTGACTGCACTAAAGATAAAATCGAGCAGATGATGGAAGACGTCGGATGCTGCATCGTAGGACAGACAGAGGAGCTGGTGCCAACAGATAAGGAGATTTACCGCTGCAAGGATCTGACGGCTACCGTAGATAGCGTTCCTCTAAGGAGATGCTCAATTGTGTCCAAAAAGCTGGCTGAAGGAGTGTGCGCTTTGGTTTATGATGATGAATTCGGAAAAGGAGCTATTGATCTCATCAGTACAGAAGATGTTGCTGTTGATTTAGTTAAGAAAATGGTTGCAGCATCACAAACTCGTGGAATGAAGAGTTCAGCTGTTATCAGCAACATGGATTCACCTCTTGAAAACTCTGTTGACAACTCTCTGGAAGTGATGGAAGCTGTTCAGTGTTTCCTTGGTAACGGATCCTTGGAACAGCAAGAGCTCGTCAAAGAGTTAGGAGGAGAACTTCTGCGTTTGGTGAACATTGTGGATAATAGGGTAGATGAAGCATCACGTGTCTGCAAGGTTCTGCATAACGGCAATGCTTTGAACAAGTTTCGTAACATGTTAATAGAACAAGGAGTATCTGAAGATGTTGCAAGCTGGCTATGTGAAGGTAAAACAGAAAAAATATTGCTAGCAGCCCGACACATCACTGATTTCACTTATACAGGAGAAACAGGTAAGGTTGTCGGATTAGAAGCTGCAGTTCTAACAAGATTATGGAAGGAGGAGATGGACCGAGGCGCTAAAAAGAATTATGGAGCTGATATTATATTTGTGAAGCACCTTGGGGATCAAATTGATTCAGGTGAAGTATGGCTGAAGGTTCATCACGACAGTTCTGAATTAAGTGAAAGTCAACTGACAAAAGGGTCAGACTGGAGGATGAAACTCCTCCCTAGATTTTATGTCACTAATGACTTTCATTCCTTGTTACTGTTGATAGAAGTAAAAATCCAAAGAAGAAAACTTTTTACAGGTTTTGCACGAAAACTCTTAGTCGATTCTTCTCCCTGCAGAGACATAAACGTGTTCACAAGGGCTATAGGCCTTACACGTATTATGTTTGTGGACGAGGCTTCAGTCAGAAAAGAAATCTACGTCATAATGAGATTCGCTTTCATTTTGACACAGACATGGTATATCGCATTCGTCGATGTCCAGCTACAAAGTGCAAGGTGGTTCACGTGGATCGTTTGGCCCCGTTTCATCGAAGAACTGAAGAAGCTTTGGAATCCAGAATTGTTCGGGACGAACAATACCTAGGAAGGGGGCAGTGTTACGACAGAAGAATCTGGCAACCAAAAGCAAAAAGTTTCAGCCAACGAATAAGAACTTTGGGAGAATTTGGAGAAGAAGAGTGGAGCGTTAACGGTCGTTTTGTATTGTAACGGTCGTTGTGTTGTAACGGTCGGAGAGTTCGAAAATGGCCGGTGGGCTGTTCTGAGACAGTGCGCGTTAAGTATCAAGAAGTAACTTGATGTGTTGTGTATACGCGGAAGGATAAAAGTGGGATCTTTTATCGTTAAGTATCAAGAAGTAACTTGATGTGTTGTGTATACGCGGAAGTATAAAAGTGGGAACTTTTATGGCTAACTTCGAATGTCTACACGGACTGTCTTTTTGTTCGGCTAGTGTGTGAAAAGTTATTAGCACAGGACGAGAATTGGTTTACGAGTGAAGATCTTCGGGTGACCTGGTAAATCAAGTAAAAGGTAGTATTTAGTAAAATACACAGAGCTGATATTGTGTGCTCTACGCAGGAAGATTGATGACTTGTGCATGTTAATAGTTGATTTGTTAATAAGATACTTCATCCATATTTCCTTTGTAACAATTTACCTTGTATTGAATTTGGTTTTGAAATATAGCTTTTAATACTCACGTTCAGTGGCTATCCATTTTTGTAATCCGCAACAATACTATGGGGTAGTGATTCTCGAACCCCATTAAGTCATTCTTGTAGTTTACAAGCAATAAGTTTCATCATAATCAAGGCAGCGACTGTAATGATCTCTCGCGAATATGGTCACCTTCAGCCGAAAATGAAACCACTATCAATGAAATCAGGTCTCTTTTATCTTTATGGTTTTGTGACAAGAAATGCATTTTAAACTTTTTTATCAGTATTGCCAGATGCCAGAGCTATGGGTCAGGAGGACAGTATTACCAAAACTGTCCTCCTGACCCATAGCTCTGGCATCTGAAAGTTTAAGCGTTTCAATTGATATATACTGCCTAGATAACAAAGTGTCGAATTTTTGTGATATCAGAAGAAAGCCAAATTCGATGCTCCGCAGCCTCTAAAATATGTGTTTTATGGTTAATCTTGACGGAATATAAAGTTATCCGTCTAATATATTTACACCGAAAAGCCAAAACATTATAACCAGCTGTCTAATATGATGTTGGTCCTCCATGTGCCGCCAAAACAGCTGTTCCCCGTCGAGGAATGGTCGCTACAAGATTTCTAAAGGTGCCTTTTGGTATCTGGTACTAACACGTTACCAGCAGATCCTTTAACTCTTGTAAGTTACGTAGTTGAGCCACCAGAGATCGGATATGCTGTTCTTAACACAAACCACAGATGCTCGATTGGATTGCTGTCTGTGGAATTAGGAGGTTAGGGCAATACTTGAAAGTCTTCCTCATGTTCCGTGAACGATTCTTGAACAATCCGGCCAGTGTGGCATGGTGCATTATCCTGATGAAAGAAGGCCCTACTGGATGGCTATACTGTTGCCATGAAAACATGTTCCTGGTCTGCACTGATGTTTAGGTAGGTGGTAGACGTCATAGTTTCCTGGACGTGAATGACTGGACACAGGATTTACCAGCAGAACATTGCTCAAAGCGTTACACTTCCTCCACTGGTGTGCAACGTTTACTTGGGGAAGTGCCTAAACTCCCCCAGGAAAACGATGCACACGTATACGACCGTCCACATGGTCAACAGGAAACGAGGTCCATCGGATTACACAACCTTCTTCCAATCATTCAAGGTCCAGTTTTGATGAGCGCGTACCCATTGCAGGCTCTTTCGATGGTAAACTGAAGTTCGCATGGGCACTCGGAACGACCTGCAGCTGCGCAGCCACATTTTTAGCATGGTCCGATATACTGTGTGTTGTGACACATTATTCCCGATACCAGAATTAGAATTACGGGCGACTTGCGCCACAGTATCCCTTCTGTTGGCTCGTACCATATGGGATATCCTACGCTGAGCTCTAGAATCGATGAACTGTGGTCGACCCACACCTTGCTGTCGGTTCGGGGTTTTTCCCTCCTTGGATCACATTTTGAATGCACTTACCACAGCTGACCGTGAACACCCAACAAGCCTTGCCATCTCAGAAATGCTCTCATTCAGTCGTCCCTCCATTACAATTTGGCCTTTGTCAAAATCACTTACATCCGCTGTTTTTCCCATCTGAAAAATAAGAATAACACTGATTAACAGAGCTCAGTATCAGGTGTTATTTATACCGTTTCATGACCTTCACACGCGCCGTCGTTTACCTGCAGTTGCTTCCATTTGCATAAAGACGCGGTGGTCATGATGTTTTGGGTCTTTGGCGTATATTTTAATTTTCGACAATATTATATCAATATTTGAAGGATTATTGAAGTTCGAAATTTGAACAGCAGCATCAGTAGCAGACATAAAAACTGCTCAAAGGTTATTAGAATTTAATAAATGGCGCACTTGGCGACTGATAAAAGAAAGATATGGGTTGAGCCCCAGGTAACTTATGGATGTTTCTTGCGCTGAAAGCACGTACCGATGGGTTTGGGAAGGTCGTCATCCATCTGTTGGAGCATTAAATCTTGGTTCCGTTTGCAGTACAGAACCATACACTTTACACATTAAAGAACACACTGGATGGCCTTGACAGGAGTTTCCATCTGCCTCCTAGCAGCTGTCTGGTGGATCTCCTCCGCCCAACTTTCTCTGAGCCTTCGGATTATTGTAAACTCTCCATTCAGCCCAGTGTGGACAAAACCGTGATGTTCGGAGGTAAATCAATCCAACACTGAAGACGCTAGCTAAGGTTTCAAAATGGAAGTAGTCTCCTTCTGATTGACATCCCGGTCATTTCATTGTAACGTGAAAGGAGTTATTCGAAGTGAATCTTAAAATCAAACCTTCATCCCATGATGGAGTCAAGATCAATTTCTTCAGTGAAGCTTTGAGCCTTGTACCCGAACTCCTGAACATATACAGCACTGAAGGGAAGTTTAAGAATCTCTGACTCTTCTTCACTCTAATTAAGGGATTCTAGATGCACATACTGCTCATTGCTATAACTCAGTCTCGAATATTTTCCACATCATTCTTTAATAGCGTGTACCGTTGACTCACTTAAACTGTAATAATCCGTCAATCCACACATTATTATTGGCTTTCTTATTTATTTAACATTACACGCCTCTGGGGTGCATAGTTAGTTTCATGCTTTGGTATTAAAATTATGTAACATAAAAAAAGGAAGTAACTATATTTTACTTATTATTAAAATGAAATCCGACCTGCCATATAACGAAAAGTGACTGATAACCTTCTCCTATGATTTGAGTTTGAAACTCCTGACTTATGACCACAGTTCTAACGCCAGGCTTGTAATCTGCAGTTCCCAGTCCCAACTGTGAAACCGTTGAGATTTATCTCCACTAAATCTCCATCCCCCTCTCTGTCAGTACACAACACCGATGAGCTTGGAAAGGCCGATGTCCGTCGGATGGGATGTACCTCCTCTGTGCAGAAGAACCCTGCGAACATTAAAGACAGCGCTGGATTTGATGGAAGTCTACGATCACTCTATCGTAACATCTATGCAATGGGACCCTCTTCTCACAACCTTCTGAGCCCTCGGGGTCCTTGTGACCTGGCCTTTAAATATTGTAGGCAAAAAATTGACTCTCAGAGGTTAAATAACCAAACCATTGTTTTCTCTTTCGACAGCTCATTCCTTCTTATCCAGTTAGATGTAGTGGCGCACCCAGAGGGGGCTGGCAAGTGACCCTGGCACCCCCAAAGAAAAAGGAAAAAAAAACACTAGATAATTTTTCAAAAATCTTTTCCTAATTAAAATCTATTGTTTTATATTTATGTTGTGTCGTGTCTCCTATTTCTATGCTACTTATGAATTAGCGATCACATAAGGTGGGATATAGCTCTCGGAAATCACGGCCGCTGTGAACACAAGGCGAACGAATCGGGCGGACCGAGCCAGCCCAGCTGGCCCCTCGCCCCCCCCTCCCAGGATTAAATCCTGAGTGCGACACTGGTTAGATGTGTACATTGACAGTCATAAAAATTCTTGAAAATCACAAGCGAAAGCAAAACGTTTTTATCAAAATTGATTATGGAACAAAACAGATGGTTTGAAACTTCTGGAACGATTCGTTTAATTTTGATCGTTTGCAAAAAAAAAATGGTCAATCGGATCTTGGAAATTAATATTCATATTTTTTAAACACTGAAAGAATCTTTTGAAGATTAGGATTTGAAGTTTTATTTTAGTCTCATTTTACAAGGAGCTTGAAATTTGGTCTTTATTTTTGACATCATAGAATTAAATTTTATCTACCACTGTAATTACTGTATAGACCAAAGTAATTAATCAGATATTTCGCTTTAAGTGGAGCTCGAGGGATTTGGAGCTCAGACCTTGAAGAAGCCGACGTGTTTTTGCTTAGCTCCAAGAAGTGAAATTTAGTTAGTTAAATCTTTACTTAAATTGCCTAATAGCATTGGGCGAGATCGGGTATTCAACATTGGTGGATCCCTTTTTCGGCAGGATAGGTAGAAGTAGCTTGATATTAAATTTAAACTTTAGTTTATGTTTAGGATTTTAGAGATTTCTATTGAAATCTACATTTTTTTGTGAATTGCCGTCTTTTGACTGCTTATTTCACTGATCGCTTTTAATCTCTCTTGCAGATTAATTTTATTTTCTGTTTCTAACTGACAATTTTACAATTGTCAGATTTAGAACCTTTTAAACTTCGGTTGAAGTTTTATTACAAGTTATACAATTCCTATAAGGAATCTTCTTTAATTAATGTAAGTTTGCATTTACTGCGTCTAATAGATTGTATTATATAGTGCGCATTGTTGTTACATTTATTTTTATAATATTTATCTACAAGTCTGTAGATAAATTCTCTGATCGTTACTTTCAGTAAATACTAGTTTGTATTTTACTGTGTCTTGAACTGCTTTTGCAACCGTTTTTGAAATATCTGTAACCTGTTTCGAGAAGTGATATAAACTGTTATGAATATAACTTGTAAAAGTTTTTACAAGCATTTATATTTCTGATATAAATAAACGGTAATCTGAATTTTGATTATTTCGGTTTGTGAAAATCATATACAATTTCGAAAAGACAGCTACCAGTAAAATTTCAAAAAGCACACATCACTAGTTCAGAAGCACCACAATTCGAAAATTCGAAAACACACCGCCCAGAGATATTAGAATTCGAAAATTCGAACACTGCAACGGCTCCGGTCTATATCCTCCGGTCCACTCAGAGGCATCCGAATCTATTATTGGAAATCCGGACCGTCCAGAGAGCTCTGATTCTGGGCGATCCGGATACGATCCATTAACGACTTACTTTGAAATAAAAATGTACTAATAAAAAATTATCTGATCCTTAGCGTTTTATTTATTTTTTGATTTCGCACAATCAATAAATTTAAGATTTTTATAATCAAATATTGTTCTCAAAAAATAAAGTAAAAAAATCTTAGCTGTAAACACTACATCACATGAGCTGCGTTTCTTCAGTAACGCAACTCATTTAACTTTTATGAAACGCGCTGCACCGTTATTGGAGAGGTACCTTACATCCTTACCACATTACATATTTCTTTGGTATAAATGCTCACATTTGTTTCAAAATGTGGACACAACATATCTGTATGGGCTGAGTCCCATCCGCCATGTTGTTGTTGTTTAGGTCTTAGCTTCCCACCTTCGTTCATCTTGGCTCTCGGAATTTTCATGTCGAAGACGAAGATAGCTCGCAAGCTTAGGACAAGGAAACTCGGCCGAAAAGCGGTCCCATCTGGCAGCAATCACTCGACTGAAAAGAAAAATAAGTGTCATATGAGTGGCCTGACGCTCGGTTCGGTTCAGCATGCCCCAATCGCCACCTGCCACGGAAACCCAGGTGTTTCTTTTCCCATCCCGCGGAGAAGCTAGAGAGCAAGGAAAGGAGAGCGCTTTTGGAGACTCTTCTCTGAACTTTCGGTGTGAAAAGTTAATTTTCGGCGACGGTACTTGCTTCTACCTCATTCACGAAAAAGGACCAGGCATGTTCTTCCCCGGTACCGAGGTGCGCAACTTTGGACACAAGCAAGAGACAATTCTGCTGATCCCGACACCGACCTAAAGGACGACAGCTTGATATTTACAAGGAGACCCATTTTCTTCCGTCCACACACGACGAA
This sequence comes from Ryuthela nishihirai, assembly GCA_038380435.1. Taxonomy (NCBI): domain Eukaryota; kingdom Metazoa; phylum Arthropoda; class Arachnida; order Araneae; family Heptathelidae; genus Ryuthela; species Ryuthela nishihirai. The sequence goes on from JAWZYU010000038.1 coordinate 4,293,412, forward strand.
GGAATGAGGTAGGGTAATTCTTTCCTGATCTGGTCTCCCCGATGTTAAATGACAATTTGTCGCTGCAATTCTGATCTCGACCATTTTTGTTTGAGCCGTAAATTGTGATGCTCCCCAATAATGGTGCAGCGCGTGAAAGAGGAATTTTTTGGCATTTGTGTGAAATCCACTTGGATTAAAGTAAATTGACTATAACTGAGAATAAGATTAAATTTAAATAATTGTTCCCAGTAAGTAATCTCACATCGATCTGTTTATTTGTTTTGTCTGTTAGTCTAGTTCGTGTATACCGAGATAGGCGAACAGCCTAGGCCTGGGATTGGTAGACCCCATCATTTTTATGATTATAAAAAATGCGGCATCAGGCCCACTTTCCGCAAAATGCTAATCCAGATGGAACAGAGGGCTTTGTCATCGCCCTCTCATTTTTTTAGGTTCCTCCCTAAAGTACAGTCATCCCTACAACACACAGGGGTGGTCACGACATAAATGTAAGGAGATGCAAAATTCGCTTTCCTCAAGTCGCGAACAAACAAACATTTCCATTCCATTTTTGGTTAAGACTTTTGAATTAATCGTGCACAAACCAAGTCATACGTAATTAAAGGCCCGGATCTATAAAAAAATAAACACCAAGATAGGGGCCAAGTGCCATATTTACAGATAATATACATATCTCTTGCTTCTATGGGCATCGTCCAACCTACATTAGATAAAGTTATCCAGTTGATTCATTTGGGAAAAACGGAATTAAAAATCAAAACAGCAGCAAAATTCTCCATTTTCGAAGTCCGTATTAAAGAGATCAGATGTATTTCTTGGTGGCTTTGTCTCTGGAGTTCATTCGTTTGATTTCCGACTTATTCCCTTCGGATAGTTTAGATTTAAAAAGCTGCGATGTATTGAGATCCGGATAAGAGATTGGGTTGGGTTGGGTTGTTTTACCTCTGAGCGGCACTTTTTTGAACACCATGGGCTAAATGGCCAGGTCACATGGACCCCGAAGGCTCAGAGAAGGTTGGGGGAGGGGACCCACTGGAACAGCTGTTGGGAGACAGATGGTAGCCTCCCGTCAAGGCCATCCGGCGTGTTCTTTAACGTGCACAGGGTATGGCTCTCCCGCACACGGGGCCACGGCTTAACGTCCCATCCGACGGACGGCGGCCTTCCCAAGCCCATCGGTGTCCCCTACTGACCGTGAGAAGGGCGGGGAATTTTGCGGAGATAAATCTCAACGCTGACCCAGCTGGGACTCGAACCTGGGAACTGCAGATTACGAGCCTGGCGCGCTACCGTCTGAGCCACCCCCGCCCCCGGATAAGAGAAAATTCACATATAAGAGTATTGGCTCTTTTTTTCCCCCATTCTGTGAATTGGCTTGATTTTAGACTGTTCGATGTTGAGAGAAATTCAATAAGGAAGAAATGATCGGTGTACTGAAAACCGGAATAAAGACGGTATCCATAAATGTGGTGACTGGAGTTTTTACACTTCGTCCGTTTTATTTTTTACTTTTCTGTTCACAGGGAATTCGCTTATAGAAGAGTTTCGTTTTCGGTTATTTCGGCATTACACTGACTTTTGACAAGTGTTGTTCAAACTCAGATGCACTTTTTTACCATTTTTTAAACCTTTTCTAAACAAGGAGAGGGAGAGCCTTCGGTTAAAACGTGCAAATAAATCTCACCGCTGGCACAATTAGGACACCAAACTGGAAACAATAAATTACGAGACGCGCCTTAGTGACTCAGCCAAAAACAACCCGAAAATATGACGGAATAATTGTTTTTATAAATCCACAAGCTAGCTAAGAGCAATAGGAAGATCGGTAGCAATAGCTCGTTATTATTAAAGAAGCTGTTCGAAGCAAATTACTGCGCCTCTTTTTCTTAGGGGGCGTTATATGCAGTCGGCACTTTTGCTCTCGATGATGTACACAGGCGGCGTTTTCTTCTCCTTGTTTTTGTCCTCGGCACCTTTGCATTCGGCATTCTATCATGGAAACGTTCACGAGACAATAACCTATAATTTTCTCTACTATGAAATTAATTATCAAACAAATATCAATTATAGTTAAATTATCAATTACTGTTAGTTATTAAATAGACAGTTCTCCATTCGAATTCTCAATTAACAACCATTTGCAAATTAATCTGGGAAATTGGTATAAATCTATATCAAGCAAAATTGCATATCTTCAATCTTCGATGTTTATTTTATCGTATTTGTATTGAGATTATCAATTTCACTTTTTTATTACAAAGGATGGAAACAAAGTTTTGCAATAATTATGATCATACGAAAAGAAAAACATTTCCTTTATTGGAACGCGCAATCACTTCCTCCACCCATCTATCCCAAATCAGCGTTTCAACAGAAATTGTTTTCCCGATTGAAGATGTAAACGAAAATCTGTTTACCGCATAAAATAGAATATGTGATAATTAGAATGTTCACAATTTGGAATGTTCATTTCACCAATCGAATCTCTGTCACTTTAAATTATTTCGTTCAAGAGAAACAAAATGTCCAAAATATTTAATTTTATTCTGTATTGATTTGGAGTTCTGTGAGGTTTGGGCCCTTGACATGGGTTCGATTGACTTCCAATTACTTTAAAACTACGAAAAGAAAGAGATAAAAATATCAAAATCCAGTTTAAATAATGTCGGTTTTAAACTCCAGAGGAAATTGTCGCATCTTTCTTCTAAATGGGTTCCGTTAATTTCTTAATGTTCTGTTCGGATAAAATGTACTAAATATATTCGTGTTATTGAGTATCGGATTAGTGAGACTGACGATAGAGTTGTGGGGTTTAGTTTCTCGAAATACATTCCTTGGAATTTAATCGTTCCGTTTAGTAGGAACAGAAAGGTATAGAAGTATGAAATTCCGGTTTAACATAAGTTGGATTAGGGTTGGTGATAAATTAGGGGGTAGAGTTGTAAATATCGCCTCTTTCCTCTGATGCATTCTGTTAATATCATATTGCTTTTTCGGATAAAATTGACTAAAGGTATTCGTTTTATTGAGTATCGGATTAGTGAGAATGATAATAGTCTTATGCGGTATACTTCCCTGAAGTACATTCTTTTGAATTCCAATTGTTTCATTTAGAAGGAACAGGAAGTGATAAAAATATGCAAGAGTGTTTAAGAAGCGTCGAATAAGAGGGAATAGATTTAACAAACATCGGCGGCTTTGATTTACTCTATTGGTACTTTGCGTTCGTTTTTTATTTTTGTTCAGTAAGAAAAAAAAAATAGAAATTTTGTTTTATTGAGGATCGTATTAAGGAGCATATTTGAAGTCTTATGCAAATTGTATAGTATTATTTTGGCTTCTAACTGCTTCATTTAGAAGAAACAAACTTTGAAAAATTCCGTTGCAGTGGAATATCGGAGTAAAGAGAATAGATGTATACCTTTTATTGTAGGTCGGATTAGAGAGAACAGATACAATTATCGATTACTTTGAGTTATAATTAATTTCGTTTTACGTAGTGTCGGATTTCAGAGACTTCCGAGAAGGATTTGTTTTGTTCACTAATCGAAAGTGTATTTTAATTAGGTTCAGTAATTAAAAAAAATCGCCGTCACGTGGCCGAGTGGTTAGAGCGCTTGGCTAGTGATCTAAGGGTCCTGGGTTCGAGCCCCGGGTAAGGCATGGATGTTCGTGTTGTTTTATGCTGAGGTCCTGCCATCCTCTCAGACCTACTACTGTGGCATTATAAACTGACATTCTCATGTCAGACCTCTGTGGCAAGCAACTGCTTGAGAGGAATTTATTTTTTTTTAATTTAAAATTACTTCTAAATGTTTTTCTATTTCCACTGAATTGTCGTAGACTTCAAATTCTCATCCACCGAATTGACCTTCTCAGTTACTGTCGACAGGAATTGTCGTAGACCAAACTACCACTACGAAAACAAATAAATTTATTTTAAGAGATAGCTTTCGTTTAATCCACCAATCTTTCGGGTGCGGACGGAGAAATCTAGGTTCGTGGTTACCAGTGGAAGCCACGAAACAATTTTAAAAAAAGCTATTGCGCTTATTTATACCGGTCCATTATTGAAACAGCGGCTCATAAAACAAGTAATATACAAAATCTCGCTCAGTTCTTTCAATTAGTGACAAAATTTTTTATGTGAATAAGTAAATTATTTTTCCAATTCAAAGTACTCATTAAAAATGCATGTTTTTGTTTTTTAACCAAGATATTTCATATGCTAAAAACATAGTTTTTTTCATTCCTTTTTATTGCTGATTAGAACTGTGTTTTTCCTGTTTCAGGTACAGAATATTGCTTGCTGCTCTTTAAGAATAGAGTGACAATGAATCTTCGATAAGTTTGGGTTGGACGGCTCTGCTTTAAAAAGGTTTACATCTGTATGAAATATTTCGTTTTCGGCGATAATAAATTTCGGCCTGCACGTTCTCGAAACGTGTCTTCAAGAACGTTAAGGAATTAAATGATTAGAAGGTAAAAATATTGTCTCATCCTGACAACCCTATGAGCCACAATATTTATTCACAACGTGAATAAATATTTTGGTTTCTATATAGTGACTTTCTAAATATTGACTATCATAGACTTACTGCTCAGAGGTCTCCTATCGGTACGACTATATTTTATAGTCTAATTTAGGGGTTCTCAATGTGGGGTATGGGGTAAAGTTTTTGGGTTAGGCCGCGAGAACTCAAAAGTCGAAAATATATGTTATGTATATGTCTGTGTGTTTTATTTCATTCCCATTGTTATACTATAAATATAATTTATCTATCTATGCAAGGGGTACGCCAGTTACATACACATTTCCAGGGGGTTCGTGAAGCATAAAAGGTTGAGAATTACTAATATATGTTTTATTTTTTCCCATTGCTATACTATAACTATATTTTTACCTATCTATACAAGGGGTACGCCAGTTACATACAATTTTCAGTGGGTACATGAAGCATAAAAGGTTAAGAACCATCGGTATATGTTTTATTTCATTCCCATAGTTATACTATAACTATAGTTTTATCTATCTATACAAGGGGTACGCCAGTTACATATACATTTCCAGGGGGTTCGTGAAGCATAAAATTTGAGAACCACTGATATATGTTTTATTTTATTCCCATTGTTATACTATAACTATAGTTTTATCTATCTATACAAGGGGTACGCCAGTTACATAGACATTTGCAGTAGGTACGTGAAGCATAAAAGGTTGAGAACCACTGATATATGTTTTATTTTATTCCCATTGTTATACTATAACTATAGTTTTATCTATCTATACAAGGTGTATGCCAGTTACATACACATTTCTAGGGGGTACGTAAAGCATAAAAGGTTGAGAACCACTGATATATGTTTTATTTCATTCCCATTCTTATACTATAACTATTGTTTTATCCATCAATACAAGGGGTATGGCAGTTACATACACATTTCCAGGGTGTACGTAAAGCATAAAAGGTTGAGAACCAGTGATATATGTTTTTCTCACATTTGGGAAAGCTTGAAAGAAGAACTCCCAAGAACAGTGACGTTAAAGAAGAAGAAGAAGATATACGTTTTATTTGATTCCCATTGTTATACTATAAATATAGTTTTATCTATCTATACAAGGGGTATGCCAGTTACATACACATTTCCAGGGGGTACGTAAAGCATAAATGGTTGAGAACCACTGATATATGTTTTATTTTATTCCCATTGTTATACCATAACTATTGTTTTATCAATCTATACAAGGGGTATGCCAGTTACATACATATTTCCAGGGGGTACGTAAAACATAAAAGGTTGAGAACCACTGGTCAAAATAATAGTGTATATTACACAAACATGAACAATTTTCCTTCCTTTTCCCAGTACTGTTTGGCACTCAACAGTTTAAGTGGCCAGGTCATAAGGGCTGAAAGGAGGTTATAGAAGGGGATTCACTGAACAGCTGTTAGGAGACAGATGGAATCCTCTGGTTAAGGCCATTCAGCATGTTCTTTGAAATGCAGGGTATAGCTATTTGGCGCATGAAGACACGGCATAACGTATCAATCGATATGTTTATTGACACCTTTCCAAGCTTAATGGCGTACTCTTTCTAACCGAGGGCAGGGTGTGTATATGGGTTGGGGGGTTGCAGAGATAAATTTCTATGCTCGCACAGTTTGACTAGATCTTGGATACTTCATGGTTCATGCCTGGCATGCTATCGACTGAGTCAAGCCTCGCCTTAAAATATAATGCCGTCCTAGGATACTAATATTTAAAATATAAAGAAGCCTGCAAGTGTTGACGAGTTTGACTTCCTGCTTTAGAACAATCTGGTTAGATTTATTCGCTGATTCAATTTGCCATCGAAAATTTTGGCGAAATTGAATTTGTATGAATAACGATGAATCAAACATATCACTGTACGGGATTTTCATTTGGGATCCTTTCTTAGCATTGATACCTTACCTTAAAGCTGTCTTTGCTTTGCCAGTTGAGATATAGGGAGTTGATAATGGAATAAATTTTGTGTAAGATATATAAGCAAATTAGATCTTTTCAGATTTATTATATTTCGATGTCTTTTATAAATTAATCGAAATGAACTTCACTGTGATTCCACTAATTCTTAAATCACATTATATACCTTCCACATTAAAAGTGATTTTCCGGTAAACATGTTTTAAGTTAAGCTTAATTTCGGCATTAACTTTCATGTTATCATGTCAAGATGATTTTTCACAGATTGTACACGAGGGAAGACTATTGAGCACTTTCAATGCGCAGAGTTCCACTTCAGTAGTGTGGTTTTCGATACATATGCAAATAGTGCAAAGTGAAGGGGTATCAGCTCAACATATGTAGCATAGTTTAAAAGGTAGGTGATATTTTGAAAAATAGGGATAATTTTATCAGTATATCAAAACAGCTATTTTCAGTTGATCCTGCCATCCTCTCAGACCTTCTACTTTGGGATATAAACTGATAGGTTCCTGTCAGACCTCTGTGGCAAGCAGCTGCTTCAGAGAGTATTGTTTTTTTTTTTTTTTTTCAGTTACTCAGAGCAGTGATAACTATAAGGAGTGGCGTGATAAAAAATTTAAAACGGGTAAAGTTCTCACTTACCAGGCTACGATGAGCTGCACGAAAGTTAGCGTGGCATTCAAATTTGCGGACACTAAAAAATAATTGAGCTTTTTTTTCTTACAATATCTAAAATTTTGACTAAGGGCGTCTGAACTTCCAAATTCAACCCAGCGTATACTCACCTGCCTCTAAGTAAATTTATATTATGCTCTTATTATATTCTTTACGAGCTTTATATATAAATCACACTTTTTTATTAATTGTGTCATTCTCAACTCCGGTTTATAGGACGTCAGGGAAAAACAATAGAAAAGGAGAAAAGGGGGAAAATGGCATTGTGTGAACTGTAGGGGCCGCACACGGCATTCCGCAAAAACGTGGGCCTTTAAATGCAATAACCATTCTTCCAAAATGGATGATTCTAGAGTGGGGAACCTTTTCATCTACCCTCTCTCGGGATTTAACAAAATGGGACACATCACAATACTAAGGTTTCCGGGTAAACACATGTATTTAATCTGACTTTTCTCAAACATTGCTAGAGTGGGCATTGATATGGACAGTGATGACCTCAGTGCTGAGGAACAAAATGTTTCCCACAATGTGGCTCAGTTGTCTATGATCACTCAGCGTATGTTGTCATAATTTTATGTTACCATAGTTGTGGTAGAAAATTTATCAAATAAAAGATGTTAAAAAAATAAAAATGGTAAAAAAGCATTCCGCAAAAACGTGGGCGTTTAAAGGCAATAACCTTTCTTCCAGAATGAATACTTCTAGAGTGGGGAACCTTTTCATCTACCGTCTCTCGGGGTTTAACAAAATGGGACACATCACAATACTAAGGTTTCCAGGAAAACACATGTATTTAATCTGAATTTTCTCAAACATTGCTAGAGTGGACATTGATGACCTCAGTGGTGATGAACACAGCGTTTCCCACATCAGCTTAGTCCAGGTTTGGCACTGAACTGTCAATTTACTCGGGGAAAATGGGGACCAAATTTGGCAAAATGCCTGTACCTCATTCTCCTCAGTACAAGAGCGGTGTAGAGTTCTAATACGACCCCTTCTGTTCACATTTCAATCACAGGTAGCTTACACAGCCAATTCCGTCTGTCAGGCTTGTCTCATCAATTGTTGCAGGAACGGCGAGTCAAATACGAGGCATACTTATCCCCAGAGGTAAGCTCTAAGTCCTAGGTCATTTGACGTTTATCGGAATCCATTCGGGACTCTGTACGAGCAAGGGAGATGGCTGCACGTTATCGTGTCTGCGGAATGAAAAACTACTTTTTTCAGACAATGGGCTAAATGGCCAGGTCAAAAGGACCCCTAAATTTCAGAGAAGGTTGGGGGAGGGGACCCATTAGATAGCTGTTGGGAAACAGATGGTATTCTCCCATCAAGGTCATCCAGCGTGTTCTTTAACGTGCATGCACAATGTGGCTCTCTCGCTCACGGGACAACTGCTTAACCTTGCATCCGACGGACGGCGGTATTTCAAAGCCCATCGGTGTCCCCTTCTGATCGTGGACAGGGCAGGAATTTTACGGAGATAAATCTCAATGTTGACCCAGCTGGAACTCAACGTGGGAACTGCAGAGTACGAGCTATGCTAACTACCAACTGAGCCACCCCATTCCCCCTAACAAAAATGGGAAGAAAAATGTGGTCGATGTTTGACAGAATGAATTCAGTAACAGAATTCATCTTTGGTACATTTTATTCATGTATTCAGTTCTCCCTAAATTATTTCCACTTCCCTCCATGTTATATAAGTGGAAGCTAACTTCGAAGCTCTATAACTTCTAAACTAAGCATTTTATGAGAAAAGGTAATAGGACTAAATTAGAGATCTCAATCAATTCTATCTGAATCTCGATTTTCAATAAAGTTTGTTTGCATTTTAAGAGTTAAGGACTTTAAATATTTAATAGCAACAATGCAATTTGTCTTACGACAATTGAAAAATATCGAAAAATTATTGACATTATCTTTTCAAATATACATCTGATGTATTAAGTGGTGTAAAATAATATTTCTTACTCAAATTATAATTAAGTTCTGAGTTAAATTCTAACATTAGACATTGCCTTTGTTAAATATTCAAACTTCCATAACGGTTTAAATACTAAGTTGATATTGTTGAAAATCGAGGTTTATATAGATTTGATTGAGACTTTTAATTTACCTTCAGTCTCATTCTGTTACAAAACTCTTTCTTAGAATTTATAGGGTTTCGAAGTTAGCTTCCACTGACATAACATGGAGGGAAATGGTCATAATTCAGTGAACATATATAAGTTACATCTTAGAACAAACATATGAAGATATAAATATATTTTAAATTTCCTTAACTTCAATATTTTACATTTTGATTTTTAATGATAATTTCTCATGAAAATGTTTATTTTTTTAAGGGTAATAGGAAAGAAATAAACTAGAAGCACTCTGAGGCTTGTTCTTGTTCCTCATACAATATAAAACATTTACACAAGAATACACCCGCTCAAGGAAAACGTTTGTCACGAAATGCATCAATCTTTCCCCTACTTCGAAGAAAAAAGTTCAAAATTCCCTATGTTTCTCTGCACGTCTTAAGCTGTCATTTGGCATGCGACTCTTACAGATTTACCCCGTGAAATTTACGTGACCCGTTTTAAGCGGAAGAAAGCGGCACATAATTTTTGGTCCTCACGGCAGCATGGACGCCAGGAACGATAGAGTAGAGGAATAGTCCAACCCCTCAATCTTCTGTGGAGGGAAGAAAAAACGGATGGTAAATGATCCGTAACGTTGACAATTCCCCACGTCACAAATTTTGTAGCCCATGGCACTTTACACATCATAAGCTTCCATTTGACACATAAGTAGTTACTTTGCGATTTGCTATCGAAAGAATTACCAATCTTTACATATTTAGCTCCTGTTTAGAGGGAAGAATGTACGAGAGATTTCCGCCTCAGTGACGCAATACATCGTGTATTGGTTGGTTGTGACCCAGGAGGGGCCGGGTTCGAGTCCCGGTGATGAAACTGTCGATCGTTCTGTTATAACCTAAAGATAAGCAAATTGTCTTGTGGGCCTGATCAAAATTTGAAAGGGCAAAAAAAATATTCATTTGAAAATCGCACTCCCGAAGTCACAAACTATAATTTAATATATTACTCGTTACTCTGAATATAATATATAATGGTACACTGGATTTCATATTTCCTTTTTCAGTGGAGGGAAGAAACAGGACGAAACGATTTATGTATAACCTGTGACACTCCCAGCATTATTAGAGTTCATTTGGTGAATAATTGGTTACGATGGGTCAATGGGTTGAAGAGATATGATGTAACAACAGTTTGTAGAACCGATAAATAAAGAAGGAACAACAATAAGAAAATTAATAGATATCAACAAAAGTAAAAATTTAATAAACTACCACTGATTTTATAAAACAGAGAAATTGAAATATATATTTTTGTTCAATCACTAACTACGTTGCTTGATCGTTGATGAGTGATATGTCCAAGTTTTAATGAAAATAGGATTTTTTGGCGAAATGCACAAATGAACATCCTCCTGCATACATTTGATGCATCCACACTGGAATGTACAATTATATCATCACTATAATTTCTTGTAGTATTCTCGGACTTATTTAGCATTTAAAATGATCATTAATTGGAGTTAAATGGTACGTAATGTTTAAACGCACTAAAATTAATTTAGGTAAAAATCATTTGTTCAAATTTCGTTTTTAAGCAAATCAATACATATGGTCGAACAAGGTTACGAGTACCTTTAATCCACTTAGTGCCACCCAATCTTAGTGTAGCCAACTTTCCATTACAGAAAAAAATGGACATTTTGCTTGGGGGAAGATTTCACCCTCCGCTTTTTTTGCTTCTTTTTATCAGATATTTATGAGAAAATGTAAACAAATATTCAAAAATAATTTTACACATTTTATGAGACTAAATACAAACATCCATCCTCTTGCGAAATTTGTATTTCCATCAGCCATTGTTATTATGCATGGTCGTCTCGAGAACTGTTCGAGCTCATAATCGATTAATAAAAACCTAAATAATGGGTGCTAATACACTATCGTATTCATTATACCAGCTTCTAAACAATGAAGAAAGACTTTTTCCACCTGGAGGTCCCCAGTGAGAGTTAAAGGATGCATTTGTGTGTATTATTTGGATATTTAAAACAAAAAAATTCTTTAAAAAATAAAACTCTATTTAAAAAAGTTAAATAATAATAAATTTCAAAAATATTTAATCTTTCTTCAAACACGCTTCTTAAATTTATATTTATTTCCTCCTTTATGGGATTTTAGCAGTCCTTTGCAGACACTCACATCATTATTCTGTATTTTCGTTATCCACCTCGTGTACTCTAGTAGCTTTCTCTAATTAAGCTGATACTTTTAATATCTATGCTGTTTGTTAATTGCAGTATTGATTCAGATTTATACAGTGGAATTTTTAACAGGTTGAGACTCATTTAAAAGAACGTATATAAGCCCTTATAATTTGAACGCCAACTTCGTAACTCACTTCGACGAACGAGGTCTAACGATTTCGTTACCTTCGATGAATAGTTGTCACTGCAACGAATTTAAGAGCACCAAGTACTGTTCATCCTAGGAGCAAGCAGGTTGTACCCCTTTATATTTCATTAGCACTCATATTGTTAGAAGCGACGTTATCGAATGAAATGTTGAAGCTATTGTGATAATAAACAGTGTTATATGCTTATGTGGGGGCATCTTTCTTAGAAACCATAACTTTATTTTTTCTTCTATGCATCTCACCTGTCTAGATGAATCTGACTAGATGAATTACCTGTCTAGATGATCTTTAAGGTTTAGAAACAGCTGAAATAACTTCAAGTTCCCATTTTCTGAATAACTTCAAGAAATAACTTCAAGTTCCCATTTTCTGAATAACTTCAAGATATAACTTCAAGTTCTAAACTTAACTTCAAGAAATAACTTCAAGCTGAAATAACTTCAAGTTCCCACATTAAAGGCTTGGGTTGGGTTGTTTCACTTCTGAGCGGCACTTTTTTGCACACCATGGGCTAAATGGGCATGTCACAAGGACACCGAAGGCTCAGAGAAGGTTGGTGGAGGGATAGCACTGGAAAAGCTGTTGGAAGACAAATGGTAGCCTCCCGTCAAGACCATCCAGCGTGTTCTTTAACGTGCACAAGGTATAGCAATCCAGCACACGGGGCCACGGGTTAACGTCCCATCCGACGGACGGCGGCATTTCCAAGCCCATCAGTGTCCCCTACTGACCGTGGGCAGGGCTGGGAATTTTGCGGAGATAAATCTCAACGCTGACCCAGTTGGGACTCGAACCTGGGAACTACAGATTACGAATCTGGCGCGCTACCGACTGAGCCACTCCGCCCCCCTTTTCGCAAGAAAGTATTGCTACAAGGTTTGTAGATCTAACGTTTTCCAATTGTCTTCTAACGAGTTCTTTTTTTTGCAGTTTTTTCTTCTTACTATAGTAAAATCATTATCGGAAAGCATATCTGGAGAAAAGCCTGTAACTCAGACGCCAATATTTCCTAAAGCGTTTTGCTATCATGGGCATTAATTTCATAAGTATCAGACTCTGAAACGTGAATCTTACAGTTATCTGCACAATTCTCTCTTTTATTATTCTCCTTTGCAGTTTAACTCGAAAGCCTCTAGTGAATCACTTTTGTTCTCAGATTCAACTGAAAATGTTTTTGTTGGCCAATTGGTTTTATTAACGGCTGATTTCATTTCTGAATGTCATCAGCAATTGCAAATCTCAAAAATTAGCTCTTCCAAAATAAAAGATAGATGCAAAGTGCACAATCAGTAGAAACCTAAATACCTTACCTGAAACTGAAGAGACAGAATGAAACTTCAAAAATTCAGTTCCAAGAAGATAGAAGTTCCCGAAAAGGCTCTGGGACAGTTAATATAAGAGTATCAAAACACCCCTATGCTTGCTAAATCTTCGATAGCTCAAGGAGGTGAAAAGTTTATCGCCTTGTGCCCCAGAAGAAAGAGCTCTATTGAGGTCATTCTACTCCTAGGTGGAAGCAGTCATACTGAAATCACCAAGCTGTCAGTCCCAAGTAGAAAATTCTGTTGAGTCTTCTTTCTTCACAGTCCATTCCTGTTCCACAAAGATCCCACTGTACTTACAATAATGGAGGGTCGGGAACACACTAGTTAATTATCCTTTCCTTGTCTGCTTTGCAGTTCGATACGAAAATGTCGCAAATTTACAACATTTCGGTTACCTATCCATTCCAACTCTAAGTAATTTGCTGGAAATAACTGTTAATTCGTAAATCGTAGATCGTATAATCATATTCGATGTACCGGGTAATAATTTTACCCCTAACCATCTCCATCATAGAGATATGCCTATTTGGCATGAGTAAGAACAAAATATATAAGTAAACCACTCTTAGGTGGGCCCCAAAGGGCAAACATAAGAAAAATCTAAAAATAGCAGTAAAATTGTATAAGAAACCTAAAACGGGTAGGTCTCCTCAGAGGACGCTACCGTTTTAGGTCTCTTGTACTTGTTCAAAACAGTATGATCGTAAAGAATCAGAGAAGAAATAATCTCATTGGGATTATTGCTTACTGTCTCAAAATATCTTTTTGAGGTGCGTTTTATATGTGTATATATATATATGGTCGATGCCCAGGTCTTTATGGAGTTGTCTGTTAGTGACAAACCAGGGAACATTGACGGCAGTGCTCAAAAGCTTGTTCTGTGAGACCTGAATCTTACGAATATTGGTGGGTGTAGTATTAGCCCATATGGGTGAAGCATAGAGAATCACAGGTCTGATGATCATTTACTGTCAATTAAAACATCAATCCTTTGATGAAATAATCGCATTTAAAATAGAAGAGATACGCTGGATTATCCTATAATTATAAAAATCTTCATGAGATTTAGTAAGATATCAAAAAGTCAAATTGGATCTAACTTGCTTATAGAGTAGACTCCCTCTTATCCGGCCCTTGCCGGGACCGGACTCCTGCCGGGTGAACGAAAGGCCGGTTAATCCGAAAATTATGTCAGAAAATTAATAAAAACGGCAAATGACAAAAATACTAACTGTACTGTATTTTAATTAATAATTAGTTCTACAATATTAACAATTTACTCACACTCACTTCAAAACGTCCGTGATTTTCTTTTGTTTCTTTGAAAACCCTTTTTTACCTGCAAAGTCTTGCCATTTTTTGATAAGCACACGTCAATCGCAGATGAAGCCTGTTGTTGTTCAATGTAACTTACTGCAACATCAAAAGCTTATTTTCCTTTAATATGGCTAATCCCCTAAATCCAGCCCACTTATATCGTAATTGTTAGTCTTCTATCGATCGCAACATGTTATGTAGGAAAAGAATCACAATGTGGCAGCAGGTGAGTCATTGGCATTTACTTTAATAATTATCACTCATTTGGTCGGATAGAGGGAGAATCTGTATAGTGCCAGGTTCGTAATCTGCAATTCCCAGGTTCAAGCAATACCACCTTGATACACCAGCCTGGACAGACTTGGACAAAAAGAGAGAATAAATGAGATAAATTAATTATGCATAAAACTTCAAGTCATGCAATTTGTTTAAAATTACATCCCTTGAAGATATGTATTGAAACTTAAAGGTATGTATTAAAACGATTTAAAATTAAGTAATTTATTCATTACGATTTTATTAAACTATCTGAGGATATTATAAAATTAACTGCAATATTTTAAAAAATAAATAGCTGCTAGTCGAATTTTTAGTAAGGTCTGTATAATTGAAACTGCTATATTTTTGAAAATTAGGTTTTCTGCTACTGCAGTGTCCAGGTCTATGGTAAAGAGGTCGCTTTTGTTCGAGTCCCAGCTCGGTCACGTTCGAGATTTCTCTCCGCCACCAAGGATGTCTAAGGGAGAAGACGGTCAACTTCCATATGCCTAATGTAAATTTTTCGGTTGCAACGCCCTCTGCACATGGCAAAATCGTGTACTGCAGTGAAGACCTCCTAGCCAGGAAGGGGAGCAGTTTTCCTGCGTTATTTGTTCACTGCCGAGCAATATATTCTATTGCTTACACCACGTGGCTAATTTTTTTACCCTTGGCTATTTGACAGAAAACTGTTCATTTTCAAAATATTTACCTTTATGAGACACCATTATAATTTCTTTTTCGTTCGGAGAGAAATAATAAGGAACAGCTAAAATTATTTTCCTTAATAAAATCTTGTTTTCTAACTCAGGTAGCAGCTTTGCTCAAAAAAGAAAATTTTTATATTTTAAACACTCTGAAATATTTAGTATATTGTAATAAACTGAGATTTATGTCTCTCTGCTCGATATCGTGTTTTATACAATTATATTTTATACAATTATAGATATTTTCAATAAATATCACATAGAGATTCTTAGTTGTATAAACTGTCAACAGATGGCAGCAGGCTATTCTCGTATCAACTACAAAAAAGGACTACTATTAGAACGAAGTGCAGATACCTGTGTACATCGATATGCTCCAGGGAACAAAACTGCTACATGCATTACATGTTCGCAAGATGATTAAATGTTTTAATTTACATATTAATTTCAAAAATTCTGCAAAAGTACCAAAAAAAAAAACATGAAACGGCTCCTCCAAGTATCGTACATAAAATGCGTTCCTAAACGGAATAAAATGCTCATTGAATAATTGTAGGGTCAGCTACCACTGTATGCAAATAACCATGAGTGTTAGTCAGTTTGAAAAACTAATTAAATCGCATTAAATATTTCAAGAGTAAGGCAAACCATAAATAAAGCGGATTAAAATGATTGCATTGTGCATGCTCAGATAGCTCCTACATTTTTTTCTGTGCCTGCACACCAATTTGCCACGTACAGCTTCGGCAAAATTCCGCAGGGTGGAGCCACTTATTACTCCCCGCCCTGACCTCTGTCAATAGGGGACAGTAATGGGCTTCGAAAGCGCGTCGTCTGTCAAATGGGATGTTAAGCCATGGCTCCGTGTGTTTCATAGCAATATCTTGTGCACGTTAAGATAAATAAGTTCTCATTAGAATATAAAAATTTTAATAGTAATGCATTTTTGGAGGATATTGTATATTAGGCTGTAACAAAGAAATTTTTTCATTATGGATTGGGAATTTAATTTCTAAGGAAATGTTCACCAAAATCAATGTTCTATTGTTATATGCTCTGTTCTTGTTTCCATAGATCCGTTCTGTTAGGATTGCAATAAGTATAAAATTCCCAATGATTATAAATATTTGAAACAGAATTTTGTAATATATCTAAATGTTGAGATACGATATAAAGCAAATAATTAATAAATGTAATCAAAGCATCATAATTCTGAATTTCTTGAAATTTAATTGTGTTTCATCCTACCGTTTCATTTATAGTGAGAATAATTTAATAAGTGAATTGTTCGCTTTAATAAATTTATATAAATTATTGTGTAAATTCTATCCGTTTTCCAGAATGTATCCAAAGGATACTTTACATACAAAATCTATATTGACTGCCAAGATGTCGGTTATATCCAGCAGAGCTCGTAATCTGAGCATGCGCAGTGCAATCATTTTAACCCTCTCTACCTACGGTTTGCCTTACTCTTGAAATGTTTAATGTGATTTAATTAGTTTTCAAACTGACTAACACTCATGGCTATTTAAATACAGTGGTAGCTGATCCTAAAGTTATTCAATGAGCATTTTATTCCGTTTAGGAGCGCATTTTACGATATTTGGAGGAACCGTTTCGTGTTTTTTTGGTACTTTTGAAGAATTTTTAAAATTAATATGTAAATTAATACATTCAATCATCTTGCGAACATTTAAGCCAATGCACGTTGCAGTTTTGTTCCGTAGATCGTAGATCGTATAATCATATTTGATGTACCGGGTATTTTTTTACTCCTAACTATCTCCATCATAAAGATATGCCCATTTGGCATGAGTAAGAACAAAATATATAAGTAAACCACCCTTAGGTGGGCCCCTAAGGGCAAACATAAGAAAAGCTAAAAATAGCAGTAAAATTGTATAAGAAACCTAAAACGGGTAGGTCTCCTCAGAGAACGCTATCGTTTTAGGCCTCTTGTACTTGTTCAAAACAGTATGGTCGTAAAGAATCAGAGAAGAAATAATCTCATTGGGATGCAATTTTGTTCCCTAGAGCATATCGATGTATATCGATGTCTGCACTTTTTTCTAATAGTAAAGTTCTTTTTTTATGGTTAATACGAGAAGAGCCTGCTGCCATCTGTTGACAGTTTACACAACTAAGAAACTCGATGTGATATTTATTCAAAATAATATCATATAGAGTCTATAAAATGTATATCTATAATTCTATAAAATGTAATTGTATAGAACACGTTATCGTGCAGTGACACATAAATCTCAATTTATTTTAATATATAAAGTATTGTAGAGTGTTTAAAATATTAAAACTTTCTTGTTGAGCACAGATACTTCCTGTATACAAAATAGGATGAATAGAAAATTAAAATGGTGTATCATAAAAGGAAATATTTTAGAAATGAGCAATTCTCAGTCAAAGTGTACGTAAAATTAGTCACGTGGTGTGAACCTTGCTCGGCAGTGAAAAATTAACCCAGGGAACTCACTCCACTCCTTGGCTAGGTGACTTCACTGCAATACACGAATTTGTCGTGTTTAGATGGCGCTGCAATCGAAAGTTTACATTACGTCTATGGAAGCTGGCTCTCTTCTCCCTTAGACACTCCTTGCTAGGAACAAGACTTCCTGTAACACAAAGCCAAGGGACAAAATTTATTACGTCAGCCTTAGTCATCATCATCATCATCAGTGAAAATAAATGTTTCTACTTGATATGTTCGAGTCTTTTGACCCTCTCCTCCAGATGGCAATTTTGGATAATGCCAAGAAACTGATGACATTTATGTTACAAAATCTTGATTAAAAATTATTAAATTCTATGGAAAAGACTCGCATCATTTAAAAATTTGATTGTTTCATTGTAGCAAACTTTGCGCTTAGTCAGATCCTCTTGTCCAAGTATGTTGCGAAGATTTACTTAAAATATGTTCTCTGTTTCTAATCTTGCTACTTAGTTGTTTCTCTGGATCGAGTAAGCAGGACAGTTCAGCAAAACACGAATCATAGTTTTCTTTAAGTTGCACTTCTGGCAATTGGGGGAAATAGTTTTTCCCCTCTTGAAAAATGAGTCATTCAAGAGTGATGCACCTGTTCTGAGTCTGGTGATGCACACATAATTTCTTCTTCAAAGGTGCAGATCATTTAGTGGAAGGATCTTGTTCTCTGCTCATTGTCGATGATTGATCTTTCTTTCAGAAATGACTTGGAAGTGAGGTATAAAGTTCTCCTTTAGGTTTTTCTAATTTAATTCAGAAACATATAAATTACCAATTTGCAACTGGAGGTAGTTTTCAATGTTAAGGGCCGACTTTGCTAAAAAAATCAGCAATTTCGTTTCCCTGGACACCTATATGTCCAAGGATCCATTGCAAAGTAATCGATAATCCTTTTTTCAATTATTTGATCAATGGTCACAAGGATGTTTTGGAAAAGCCCATTATTCTTGGATTGATATGGATCTTCCCGGAGAAAAAACAAAGATGAGCTCCTATCTGTATATACAACAAAAGTAGATTTTGGTTGTTGAAAACACCACTTTAGATTCATTTCAATTGCTATCAACTCAGTATTCATAACATCTGAGGCACCTTGCAGCCTGATAGCTTCAAAATGAGACATTTCTGAGACCCAGAAAGCCGCTCCAGCTTTTTGTGTTACCTTGTTTAAAGATCCTTCAGAGAAAATCTTGATAGGATTTTCATATTTTTGTTGTATGAGCTCCTGAGCAATAATCTTTTGACTGAGTTTTCAACTTCGTCTTTAGGTGTGTGACTTGCAATGGAAACAAAGCAATCAAATTGTTGAAAGGTCCAAGGAGGTTTTTCAGAAAGTTTGTCTACCTCATAACTTTGTGCTGAAATCAAATAAAAGAGGGGATGTCGGCGGATGAATGTAGTTACATCACTGATCTTCTTTCCTGATCCAAAAAGGATCTTATCAGTCAGTGGGTGATATTCTTGTTTGAAGAGCAATCTTGAGAAGTGTTAAAACAGCACATAAGGTCTTCTGATAGAAAGAGGTATTAGCCTCAGCATTCAGAGAAATAGATGGACAAGGACTTAACTGGCCCAAGCAGATTCTTAGAGCTTGGTTTTGAATAGTTTCTAGCTCTTTAACAAGGGAAAGGCTAGCACTATCTAGTAGATCTTAAAATTGATCTGTAAAGACGTATCATCTGACGAGGCGATGCTCCATTCTTGCTGGACCCAATGCACCTTAACATGTTAATAATAGGTTTAGAAGTGAAGATCAATTAACGAATATAGGAGTTCCATTTGAGGACAGAGTCTAGTAGGATTCCTAAATAAAGTGTTCTTTCACAATTTGAAGGGAACGTTCCTAGTACTTAATAGAAATATCTGGAAATCGTCGATGGCTACATAAGGGCATTACTACAGTCTTCGGATAATTCCAGTCTCGTTAAAAGCCGAATGTAGCACCGATTGCATTCTGGATATACTTCTGCCAGTGTACCAAATCACAATGTCGTCTGCATAGACAGAGAGTCTGACATTCTTTGGTAAAATATCAGGAAAATCGGGTAAAAACAGATTGCAGAATATTGGACTAAACATTCGTCCTTGTGGAAGACCATTCTCTAAAGCACTGATTCTCAACCTTTTATGCTTCACGTACCCCCTGGAAATGTGTATGTACTGGTATACCCCTTGTATAGATACACAAAACTATAGTTATAGTATAACAATGGGAATAAAATAAAACATATATATATATATATATAATATACAGGGTGTCTAAAAAATATAGGTACAAACGTTTAGGAGAGGTAGATAACAGCTATAGGAATGAGAATTACATAAGAACCCATAACCCGAAACGTCACCGTAAGTCAATAGGTGACGCTGTTGATCTGTACGCTAGAGGGGAAAGTTCGGATTTCCTCATTCGAGCGGTAGTCAGCTGACGAAGAGCATGCAAAAGTATTCGAACAGGGAGCTGGCAGACATGCACTTAGTGTATGGAATAGCTGAGGGCAACGGACGAGCCGCTCAACGAATATATCAAGAACGCTTCCACATAGACATGTACCGGGCCACCGTTTGTTTGCGCGTGCGCATCAAAATTTGTCCGATTATTGGTCATTAAGAGCTGCAACATTATGAAATGTATCATCTAGTACGCCATTTGTAATAATTATGTCCAATAAATGTTTTCCCATTAAACCATGGGTGTTGTATTGCGAGAAAGCTCTCCATCTCGGAGATCACGCCACTATTGGTGCGTCCCTGTTGTGGTGAAAACGGCCCATCTTCGATGTCTAAACTTTAACTCTTTAGATAAGAATGCGATTCTAAGGGTTTTCGAAAAATTGTGCCTACCATTTCCGTCGTGAAGGTACATTGCGATTTTAAAGTGGAAACCTTTTCAAGTTAGCTTTTGTAAAGAGGAAGTTAATGCCTATGTGTATTTGCACTTTTCTTCGCGGTAGTAAACTACTAGCGACAATTTGCATCTTACATTGTATCAATATTTTTCCTATAATAAGGGAGACAGACTCTTCAAGAGTTTCCCCTCCTCGCAGCCAATGGCAGTGCATCCCCCGTTGCCATCAAACGTTTGAAAGGCAGGCTGCACCCTTCC
Organism: Ryuthela nishihirai; assembly: GCA_038380435.1. Lineage (NCBI taxonomy): Eukaryota > Metazoa > Arthropoda > Arachnida > Araneae > Heptathelidae > Ryuthela > Ryuthela nishihirai. The sequence continues at coordinate 4,314,279 of JAWZYU010000038.1, forward strand.
AAAGCCCTCAAGCCCCTTCGTCAGGGCAAACGCGTCGCAGTAGCCACCGAGCGAGGCACAAGGTCTCGCGTCGAACCACATGGACCACGCGGCAGCTATAAAATCTACGCACCCCGCAAAACCTAAAAATTTTCGACTGTTGAACTGTGATACGGAGGGGAAAAAGTTCATTAATGAAGCTAATGGCAAAATATCTTTAAACATTAATTAGTAAGGTAGTATAATTTAAGTCTGCCAATTATTTCGACACTCTAGATGAAAGCACCTTGATTGGTACTCATCAAAAATAGTATCGCCGTTTACTTACGGAGAGAGAAACCAGGTGAAAAGAACCCCGTGTCCTCCTTTTTGCGTAATATGTTTTAAATTTTGACTATCATTATTGTTAACCGTGAATGCTAAAATAAATGTTTTGAAAGTTACTAATTTATGTAATCTCAATATTAGCAATTTATAATTATCTGATTCCAAAATTTTACTTGCGCCCATGGATAGTAGTTTTATTTATTTATTTACAATATAAAGTGCGGCGAAGCAATTACACTTTGGCCAGAGCTTTCTGTAACATAGTTACTATTCTTCGATTGTTTTCCAAAATCGTTACATCGAATAATTATGTCTTCTCCTGATTGAGCTGCTAATAGGTAAGCGTATTTTACACTGTGTTAGTGCAAACAAACATCTAGAGGTAATTTATATTTGATGGTATATTAATTTCCTTGGTAACGTTTGATTTTAACGATCAGAGAGTGTATTATCATCTAAATATTTAACCAGAGAGCCTTCGCTTTTTTCAGTTCAACTTTAGAGGTAATATTATCACATTATAAACGATTTCGTGATACTGTTGGCCCTACCAATCTCAATAAACCTAATTTCTTTAAAAATCCTACTAATCATTTTCTCTCTGCAGGAACGTGGAACGTGAGGACATTACATAGAGATTATTCTCTTGATGTCCTCATGCAGGAATTCCAGCGCTATAACCTACATATTCTAGGCTTGCAAGAGACCAGATGGACAGGTAAAGGTGAGATACTTAAAAATAACTTTAAATTTCTCTTTACAGGGAGGGAGGATGGAAAGCATCACCAAGGCGTGGGTCTGCTGCTCAGCAGACATGCTAGTGATGCTCTTCTAGGATATGAGTGCATTAATGAAAGGTTTCTTACAGCAAAATTTCAGACAAGCATTAAAGACTTGAATGTTATCTGCTGTTATGCCCCCACTGAGGATTCTGATGAGGATGAGAAGGATAGGTTTTACAGACAACTTCAGGATATTTTGAATTCTCTCAAGAAAGGAAATATTACCCTTGTTCTTGGTGACTTCAATGCCAAAGTTGGTACCGACTCTGACCTTTGGGGAGGAGTAATAGGCTCTTTTTGGTATTGGTAGCTGCAATGGCAATGGGCAACGTCTCCTACAGGTAAGTAAACTAAATGGTTTCAGAATAACTAACACATATTACAAACACCGCGACATACATAAACACACATGGGTTTCACCTGATGGGCTGCATAAGAATATGATTGATTATATATTAATTAACAGCAAATGGGCTAGTTCTGTTAGAAATACCAGGGCATATAGGGGAGCTGAAATTGGATCTGACCATTACCTTGTTAAAAGTGTCTTGCAACTTAAACTTAAAAAGTGTTGTGCTAGGGTTAAAAAATTTACCTTTAATACTGAAGCTCTGAAAGACCCAGTTATAGCTAAAGCTTACCATGATAGGTTATATACAGTCATATACAGTCATGGTTTGCTTAATACTGAAGTTGAGGAAGAATGGGGCCATTTTAAACAGGCTTTTTTGGAAACTAACAGTACTCTTTTAGGGAAAAAGGAGCAGAGGAGGCAGAATCATTTAAGTGATAAGGCACTTGAGCTTATTTCAGAAAGAAGGAACTGCAGGAATGTCCTTAATCAGTACCCTACTAGTCCTAATAGAAAGCATTACAATGAACTTAATAAACGTGTAAAGGGTCAGTTAGCTACTGATAAGAATCTTTGGCTTGATGGCCTTGCTGACAAAGCTGAGGAAGCAGTTAGACAGCACAACAGCAGAGAGCTGTACCAGATAGTTAATGTTTTGTGTGGTAGAAAACGAACAGGTATACAGGGATTGAAGGATAAACAAGGCAAGGTTATAGAAGGTGAGGATTCTGTCATGGCTAGGTGGGCTGAGCATTTCAGTGATGTTCTAAACAATGTGGTTAGTTCTACTCCCATTCTTTGCAATGATGATAGATGCATTGTTGGCTTTAATGTTGGCCCTATAACACAATCTGAAGTTAGTTTGGCTATTTCTAAACTTAAACTTCATAAATCCCCAGGGGTGGATGAAATTACTACGGAAATGCTTAGAGCTGGGAATGTTTCAGTTACCATTTGGATGACTGAAATTTTGAATAACTTTTATGATAAAGGCATGGTTCCTAAAGATTTTACCAGAGCTATTATTATCCCTATTTTCAAAAAAGGTGATCGCAGTTCTTGTGATAACTATAGGGGTATCAGCCTACTCTCCGTTCCAGGTAAAGTTCTTTCCATGATTGTGCTTAATAGAATTAAGAATCTGGTTGACAGGCAATTGCGTGATGAGCAATGTGGATTCAGAAGGGGTAGGGGATGTGTAGATCAGATATTTTCACTTAGGCAGATTCTTGAGAAATGTTTAGAGTTTCAGAAACCTTTGGTTGCTAGCTTTGTTGATTTCAAAAAGGCTTTCGACTCTGTTGATCGTCATAATTTGTGGTTGATTGTGAGATCATATGGTATACCAGACAAGTTAGTTAACATAATGAAAGCTCTCTATAATAACACTGAGTCATGTGTGAGGGTTGGTAAGTCTTGTAGCAATTGGTTTAGCATTACTTCTGGTGTTCGACAAGGGTGCATTTTGTCTCCTTTTCTCTTTAGTTTGGTTGTTGATTATGTTATGCGAAATTCACTTCAAGGGAAAGCTTTTGGCCTTAAATGGGCTGGAGATACGAAAATTTCTGATTTAGATTATGCTGATGATTTAGCCCTTTTGGCAAATGATGTTGATGAGATGAACTCTTTCATTCGAACTGTTGATGAGACTGGTAGTAGAGTAGGTTTGGTTATAAACAGAGAGAAAACTAAAGTGATGAAAATTGGTCAGGCAGGTTGTGATTCAGTTAATCTGAATGGTTGCAGTCTTGAGCAGGTGTCACAGTTTAATTACCTTGGGAGCTGCATAACTGATACTGGTGATGTGCGGCATGAGATTAACAGACGAATAGGTATTGCTGCCGGGACTTTTAAGAATCTATGGAGATTGTGGAGAAATAGGCGTATACACCTAAAGACTAAAATTAGACTGTATAATAGTTTGATTCTTTCTAGGGTTAGTTATGGTAGTGAAACTTGGACGCTTTGTAAGCAAGATAACAGGAAACTAGATGCTTTTGATTCTAGATGCTTACGCAGTATCTTGGGTATTAGGTGGTTTAACTTTGTAACTAATGATGAGGTTAGGCAAAGGAGTCTGCAACCTCCTTTAAGCAGCATATTGTGCAGAGAGAGACTCCGCTGGTTTGGCCATGTTGCCCGTATGGATAATTATAGATTGGCGAATAGGGTTATGAACAGTGTGCCTAAAGGCCTCAGAAGGAGGGGGAGACCTAGGATGCGGTGGGCAGACAATGTCAAACAGGACCTTGTTAGAATTGGTGTACAGTGGCCGGATGCAGCAGATGTAGCTCAGGACAGATATGCTTGGAGAATTAAACTGCGCGGTCTGGTTGGACCTCCGTAGCCCGTGGCTGCTTGAGGAGGATGATGATGATGATGACGTACAAAGAATTGTGCACTCCATTGTCGCATTTAAATCTATCGAGACAGCGATCCGTGAAAAAACACGCTGTGAATGGGTTTGAGAAAAATTCTTTAGCCCATGGAGTGAAGCGTTGCGGGAAAGTTATACTGCTTAAGAAAGATTATTTAGCCCATGGCGTGGTGCGTTGCAGAGAACGCACTCCGTCTTCGATAGAGGAACCTACATGAAAGTTATACTGTTGAGAATGATTTTTTTAGCCCCTGGGGTGGTGTGTTACAGGGAAACACTTATTTGATTCCCCTGAGAAATATGAATCAAAATTTACCCCTATGCACTGGTCTCTTGAAGAATGATTCTGGAGGAAAATCAATTAGTCTTTCAAAATGTAGAGCGCTCTATTACCCAGCGTAATGTACTTGACAGTGGGGAAAATATCAGTTTTATTAAGACCATAATCAATACGTTTTGAGATCATTGTCAAACCTCATAACATAAGAATGAAAGAAACATAACATAACAATAAGACATAAAGAAATCTTTTTAAAAAATTAACTATGAAATGGATACTCAGCAAAATGTAGAAAATTTGTTATAGTGATTATGCCTTGCATGATTATAGTGTCTAAATATACTTTTTGAGTCATATTGTTAACGGGTTTATTATATGTCAGTGTTAAGTTGGGCCTGTAGCTTTAAAATACTTTATGTTTTCTTAATCTAATATCTCCACAAATGCGCTTTGGCTCCTTTGAGTTTTGTATTTTACACTTTAAAATTTTGTCTATTTACTTTGGAAAAACCTTTATTCCTTTGTTATATTATAAGTTTTAAATTACATCAAAAGTGTGTAATGAATTTGAAACCGTCATGTTTTCACTAGGAGGTATTGTTTCCGGTCTTTCGTTTATTACCTCGGGGTCCGAAGTATGACATCATTGAACATATTTTCCTTCAGCGTTCTCCTTTTAATCTGGAAAGGAGTTTTTATTTTGCGTACCTTACAGGTGGATATGTTTTGCAATGACTGTTCCCTGTTTTTTAACTGGATATTTTGACGTTGGATTTCCTGTATTTTTATTATATACACCCAATACTTCATTTGCATCTTTTTCGATTTAATGCTTCCACCTGCTGTGTTTTAACTAGACTTTTGCTTCGGGACCGAAGATTTATGTAAATCATAAAACCTGTTAACAGCTCAAAAAGCCTGATTCCCTGTAAATTTTTCGTAAAACGCGTAAGTATATTCCACTTTTATTCTATACGTTTGTTTTCAAATTTAATAAAAATCTTCTTCGTCTTGAGTTATACAAAATCTCCTTGTCTGATATTTCAAATCGATTTTTGAAGTTTGTTGATGTGTCTGTCGGCACTTGGCCTACTGATAGTTCATTGCAACCCGCGTGCTATTCTTTGTATGCTACGGGAGCAGTTCCATGGCACACCTCCTTCAAGACCATTGTCACGCTCCCAACACTATAACTTATTGACGCTTTTACGACTTGAACCACGCCTCCCTTACTACAGAATGCACCATTTCTCTCGACTAAGCCACGAACACCTAAGGGCACACTCTCTAGCTAAGTAACAGTCAACGTGCTCGACCAATTAACCCACCCCTTGCAGACAGTCTGCAGTTCCTCAAAACGAAATTCCCTTTCTGTTACATCGGCATGACATTTCGCTGGAGAGGCTTCCGTTGTCGCTAGCGTCCCTTCTGTTAAGTGGAACGTATCATTGAATAGCATTCTCTACTCGTTAACAAACCATGCTGCTTTCTCCCGAGTGTACGATATGCTCCCTCCCCTTGAAGGGAGGTGGTGAGCGAAAGATACATGTGAGTTACGGATATTTTACATTAATATTATCGCGTTTAGAGAACAACTGGGGCGATTTGTGTGGACATCTCACTGCGCTCCTGGTTGAACCTTTCGTGGGAATCCCATCTCTCCAGTACCAGTGAAGGGGAGACAACCAATAAATTATGTAGCCCCATCCTAGGATGTCGAACTCTTCACCAACAGTGGAATCTAAGTTAGGACGCCACTGGGGGAAATGGGGGAAAACGTAGCAGCAGAAAGCATCCTCCGAACACACAGGGATGACACTATTCAGAGAACGCCTCCTTGACTGTTGCATTCGGGCTTATTGTCACGTTTCCTATGTACAATGCTGCTTCCCAACAGAACGCTTCGCAAAACACCTCGCTCTTGAATGTGGGAGCTCTTAGAATAGGAATGATACTCAAGAAACAATAAGAGAGATAAAACCTGGACCGTTAGCCTACCTTTAAATACTGGCATGAGTTATGACATTTTCACTGATGCTGTCGCGTTTAGAGTACACCTGTGTGAACCGTTCATGGGAAACCCATCTCTCAAGCGACAGTGAAGGGGAACAACCAATAAATTTCGTATCCCCATCCAAGGATGTAGAACTCTTCACCGACGGTGGAATCCAAGTTAGGACGCCACTGAAGAATGGAGGGAAACCTAGCAATAGAAACTTAGAGGTTAGCCAAACTTCTTTCAACCTATTTCTATGCTCAGGAGGCCTTTTGAAGGTCAACACGCCAAACAGTAATTGATACTACTGCTGTCTAACTGCTTCCTCGGCTTTGTCAGCCAAGCCATCAAGCGAAAGATTCTTATCAGCAGCTACTCATCCTTTACACGTTTATTAAGCTCTCTCTAATGCTTTCTATTGGTACTAGTAGGGTATTGATTAAGGACATTACTGCAGTTCTTTCTTTCTGAAATATGCTGAAGTGCCTTATCGCTCAAATAATTCTGTCACCTCTGCTCCTTTTCCCCTAAAAGAGTACTGTTAGTTTCAAAAAGCCTGTTTAAAATGGTCCCATTCTTCCTCAACTTCAATAGTAAGCAAACCATGACTGTCATAATGACTAAGCAACCTATCATAGTAAGCTTTAGCTATAACTGGGTCTTTCAGAGCTTCAGTATCAAAGGTAAAATTTTTAACCCTAGCACAACACTTTTTAAATTTAAGTTGCAAGACACTTTTAACAATATAATGGTCAGATATAATTTCAACTCCCTATATGACCTGGTATTCCTAACAGAACTAGCCCATTTGCTGTTAATTAATATATAATCAATCATATTCTTATGCAGCCCATCGGGTGAAACCCATGTGTACTTATGTATGTCGCGGTGTTTTTAATAATATTAGTTATTCTGAATCCATTGAGTTTACTTACCTGTAGGAGACGTTGTCCATTGCCATTGCAGCTACCAATACCAAAAGGGCCTATCAACCCTCCCCAAAGGTGAGAGTCAATACCAACTTTGGCACTGAATCACCTAGAACAAGGGTAATATCTCCTTTCTTGACAGAATTCAAAATACCCTGAAGTTGTTCGTAAAATCTATCCTTCTCATCCTCATCGGCATCCTCAGTGAGGGCATAACAGCAAATAACGTTCAGGTCTTTAATGCTTGTCTGGAATTTTGCTGTAAGGAACCTTTCATTAATGCATTCATATCCTAGAAGAGCATCACTAGCGTGTCTGCTGAGAAACAGATCCACGCCTTGGTGATGCTTTCCATCTTCCCTCCATGAAAAGAGAAATTTAAAGTTATTATTAATTACATCACCTTTACCTGTCCATCTGGTCTCTTGCAAACCTGGAATATCTAGGTTAAAGCGCTGGAATTCCTGCGTGAGGACATCAAGAGAATAATCTCTATGCAATGTCCTCATGTTCCATGTTGCTGCAGATAAAAATGATTAGTAGTTATTAAATTTAGAGGAAATAAAAAATAAATTGAATTAATACATTTAGTTTAAATCTCGTATGCCTCAAGTGAATTTTTACTTCATCCGATGTTTTCAGCTAAGGTGTTGATGGCATATAAATTTACTCTCACCTACCAGTCTAGACGCTCACGAGCTGCCACTCCATATGGGTGAAATTTGTAGTCTGACACTTCTCATGTCACATGCTTTCAAATGAAAGCTTAACGGACACATAAACTGAGAAATCATCAAATAAATTAGGGGAAAACAAAAAGAAAATAATTAATATGGTGAATAAAATTTTTACTCTGAACTACCACTAATTTTATAAAATATAAAAATGAAAAGGAAAATTTTTCGTTCAATCCACAGCGAGTATGATTTCACAGCGAAAGTGTTATATTACGGATATATCTGAAATGATACGTTCAAAGTTTAAGAAAAACGGAATTTATTACAAACTCTCAGACTGGAAGCATTTGCAGAATATCGACGATAATGAATGCATGAAGATAACCATTTTTGCAAAATGCACAAATGTTATCCACATGCATTCATTTGATGTTTTAATACTAAATGTAGAATTTTATTATCACTGTTGATTCTTGTCATAGTCTCTAGTCCTTAATGTCTTTAATTAGTTTAGTCAGTTTTCAATTATTTATTAATGCCAAGATTCATTTCACTAATTTTGCTTTTAAAATATTCGTTAAATTAGGTTCCCACTTCTAAGGTAATATGTTAAACTATACATAATATTTATCGACAGAGAAAAGGGGGATTCAGTAAATTAGTATTAGTCCAAATTTCGATTTCGAGCAAAACAAATACGTAATACATATATGTTATAAATAGAGCTCTGCGAGGATAGAAAGTGCTATCCACAATCGCATCCGCAAGGTCTTATTTGCATCAGCAAAACTTTATCAGCATCTACCCATGTTGTCTATTTAGTAACAATCGAAATTCTGCAAATGCTTGTAGTATGATATGTTTGTGAGTAAAAGAAATCAAAGCATATAATGGTTTATTTATGACTAATGTATAACTGTAAAAAAGTATAGTTTGAAAATAAAAAGCCTGGCTCGTACAAATATGCGTTACTGAATATAGGCAAAATATTCTTAATTCTAATTTTGGAAATTCTTTTGAAATAATTTTGTTGTTTTAAATGCAGTTATCGGCGATTGTAGGAAGACCTCCATTTATTACCCAGTAACTCTCTCCTAAAATTTCGTGATCTCGTCTGATATGCCACGAGATCATGATAACGTTTGGTATACCATGAGATCATGATAACTCGTCTGGTATACAATAAGATCGTGATAACTCATCTGGTATACCATAAGATCGTGAGATTTCATGGCATAAAGGACGAATTAGTTAACATAATGAAAGCTCTTTATTATAACATTGAGTCGTGTGTGTGAGTTAGTTAGGCTTGTAGCAATTGGTTTAGCATTGCTTCTGGTGTTCAACAAGGGTGCATTTTGTCTCCTTTTCTCTTCAGTTTGGGTACTGATTATGTTATGCGAAATTTTCCCGCAAGAGGAATATTTTGAACTTAAATGGTCTACAGATATGAAATTTTTTGATTTAGATGCAGCACACGGAGCCAAGGCTTAATGTTCCATCCGACGGACGGCGACCTCTCCAAGCCCATCGGTGTCCCCCTGCTGACCGTGGGCAGGGCGGGGAGTTTTGCGGAGAAAATTCTCAACCCTGACCCAGCTGGGACTCGAACCTGGGAACTACAAATTAAAAGCATTGAAAGCTACCGACTTAGCCATCTCGCTTCGGTTCTAGAAGGATTATGGTGGTGTGGGGAACACTGCATTGACATGGAATGTGTCCTGTTTTTTTTATGCAGGGTTTTCATGCAGGATATCAAAAGAGATTGCTCTCTTCAAGATGGTTATTGGTATACATACCCTTAATTCTTTACCCGTCTGAAATGATCTCTGTAACATGTGCTTCAGACCCCCCCAAAAATGGCAACTCTTCACAGATTAGTGGCGATTAAACTTACGACCTGATTCTCGATGATCATTCATCTAGAAGGAACGTGAGACACTATATCATTCCTCTAACATCAAGGAAAACGACTCCATGAACTTCAACAGTTTTAAAGTCGGGGATAACAGATTTTTCTCTGCTTTTCTTCCGTGGTTTCTCAGCACTGGAGGAGGATCTATATATTGATCAGAAGTTTTTATGTAAAGCTTTGTTCCCATTGAATCTGTACAAACTGATACATACTGCAGAATATCATTTCAGACGGTTCTTGTAGAGTAAGGAATTAAGGGGATGAATAATTGTATGAAATAATGTCAGTTTAATACCCCATGGTAGAGGGGTCTATGAGGATGGCGGGTCTTATGTGTGAAAAATTAATAGGTCCACAATTTCATTTTTCAGTTACTGTTGAATACCTATTTCATGTCTGGATAAAATTCAATGGTACAAAATTGAGAAGAATTTAAAAATCTGTGTCTTGTTCTGTTTTCATTATTAAATTCGTCAATATTATATGTCTGTAAAGATCGTCACTTAATTTTTTTGGATGAATCAACTGCAGTGCTTAACCTCAGCCATTGTTAATATAATATGATAGTTGTGTTGTATTACCGAGATAACAATAGAACGAAATAAAATTGATACAATTCATTTAGCAAAATTAACGACTCCGAATCTCGGAGATTCCCAAGAATTGCTGCATTAATTGCTATATTATGAAAGCTTAATAATTCAAATATGAAGGCAAAGGTTTTCCTTGAGTATTGCCGTAAATAAAAGTTAAATATGCTGAGATGACTCAAACCCATAATGCATTGCAACCCAGTGAGGAGAACCGTTTAATGTAACCAGTATCGGATTAACGTCTGTATGACTGAAGTTTCGTCCGTACAGAAGCTTGCTCAAACATGAAGTGAGTTTTATGATTATTTTTTGATTTAATTAATTGAGTAATACCCATGCTTAGGTTTGATTCCGCAGTTTTACCTCTGAACGGTGCTTTTTTTGTACACCATGGGTAAAATGATCAGATCTCAAGGCCCCCGAAGGCTAAGAGAAGGTTGGGGGAGGGAACCCACTGAAACAGCTGCTGAGAGACAGATGGTAGCCTCCCATCAAGGACATTCAGCGTGTTCTTTAACATGCACAGTGTATGGCACAAGGGTCACGGCTATTAGGTACATTTAAAAAAAAAAGATAACAAATAGTTACGATTTTAGGAGGGCAATTTCACTTCTAATGGTCCAACTAAAGATGTAACAACTTTTTAAGTACCCTAACCCCCTCCTTCTTGGCAATTAAAAATATGCGCGTGCAAAACTAGATTCTTTCTTTTATGGAATGAAAAAAGTATATCGAGATCGGTTGATTAGTTGCAGAAACATTGCGTCCATAGAATAACACAGATATAAAAACATATGCGTGTAAACTGAGACTTTTCCTGCATCCAAAGCATAAAGAAACAATGAAATCGATCGATTGGTTACAGAGATATTGAATAAACAGACAGATGGACGGACAGTCGGAACTGACGATGCCACCAGCAAATTTTGCTTTTAAGGAAATATGCAAAAAGCAAATAAAAAAACAAATTCTTGGTTCACAATAATATCAAAGAAATATAACAGTCAGGTCCTGATCTAGAAAAAAATTAAGAGTAATGGGATAGGGGTGATGGTAAGAAACTGAATTCTGTTGCAGTAAAATGCTTTCCCCTTCGTTTTAGTAGTTTTCAAAACATTGCTTGAAAAATGCATAATATATACCGAAGAGCCAAAACATTTTAACCAGAGCATCTTTATGCAAATCGAAGAAACTGCAGGTAAATGAAGATGCCTATGTAGGTCATGAAACGGTATAAACAACACTGAGGCTCTGTATCACACATTTAGGTGGTGTACCTGACAAATTGGCATCTCAGTGTATACTATATGTTTATGATTTTGTCTCGATTCTGTACTGGTTACTGACATTCTCAAAGGGGACAACAGCTCCTGTAACGAACTGAAATGGATAACTCTCACGTGGTATATATTTGACTCATATTATTGCCAGAAGCAATAGCATTATAAGTTGCATTATCCGTGACACATAGATTACATTTATCGCCTTTCTTCACCACTCGTTTCATGCACTTACACACTTTTTCACTTTCCTTGCATTTCTTGGTTCATTTTACTAAAAATTACTTTGGTGATTCCTAAATGAAACTTTAATTCATACTTACTAGAGTACTGCAATGTTTTTAGTATATTAATCATCATCACCATCAACACCAACATGGTCATCATCAAGCAGCCATTGTCTACGGAGTTTCAAATACACTGTTCAATTTAGTTCTCCAAATCACTACTGCATAATTCACGTAAATCGTGCCTGGATTTATCCCTCTAAATACTCTATTTACAAGAATTTAAGTCGGATTTTTTATTTAACACCAGCGAAATATCAAATTGGAGCAGGATACGAAGGCGTAACTTTGACAGATGGATGAAGTTATTAAAATCCACAGTGAGCCACTCACTAACGATGAACTTCAGAATTTAGAATTCAACGCTGCTTTTGAAGATCGACAAGAATTTGAACCGGAAAGAGCATTGATATTTAAATTTTTAGATGAATTCCTTTCACTGAACAAAAAACGCATGTATTTTTTGAAGGATCATGATATTGATATTTCGTGACAGGATGCCATAAGACGCTGTTGTGACCAGTTAATGGAATGCTACAAACAAACATTACGCACAAAACTGAGGCAATCAAAGCAAACCAGCAAGGTTCGTTCCTTATTAAGCAATAAACTGTAAAATTAATTAATCGATCACATATTTATATACATAATTATACACATATGTAATCGTTAAATAAATATTGAGCATTATAATTATTTTTGTTGAAATAAAGCATCTATTACGAAACCAAGAAAAGGAAAAAGATTAATAAGATAGGCGAAAATGCAAACAATTAAAAAATCCCCTCGTTTTACACGGTAATTTGTTTAACGATGTCTTCCCGGAACTCATCTCCCGCATTAAATGAGAGTTACCTGTATAACTGTTCCATTTCTGAATTATCCATTAATTGGTATATTCAGAGTTAAACTACCACAAAAATATATATTAATCTAATATAATTATATGTCTTTCGTTTAATCATTAAAAGGAAAAATCCATGGTACCCAGGACTATATATCACGCGGATGTATCTTAATGATACGTCCAAGGTTTAAGAAAAACAGATTTTCATCAACGATATTTTCACGCTTTCAGTACCGAATGTTGGATTATCATCACTACAGCTACTGATACTATCCTCCCTATGTGATTCTGATGTTACTATAGGTTCGGGTCAAAAATTAGCCTGCATGACAAATTTTCTCCACTAACGCTTCTGGTCAGTAAATGTTCAGCACAAACTAGAAGGATAGCTGTGTAGCAATCCCCAGTAATGACGCATAGAACCTTCCGGGTCTGGCACATAGTTTTCGACTCCGCCTTCCCTTGTTGCATGCCGTTAATACTTTTCAAAAGAGATATTCTTTTTTCGAAGGGAACAGAAGTGGAGGCCTGTCAGACCAGTGTGCCCTACTGATCTAGTCATTTGCGACAAATTTTTCTTTCTGTCTGCCGTGTTGAGGAGTGTTGAACTTCGCAGGGTCGTGGTGATGACCATTGATCCTACGAGACTGGACTAGTTTACGGCTTTGAACTTGATTATAGATTCTGGACTTGTTGCAGTGGTGGGCATCTGTTGAGGAAGAATTTGCCGCTGTGTTTTCTGTTTGCTTGTGGGTTGCCAGCCCTAAGTGAACAGAGGTACAGGATTCCTTATGTCAGCTGGTGTATAAAACGCATCATAGGCCATCGCAGCTACCTGAACTCTCACTTAGCTATTCAGGCATCTCTAATCCTAAACCGGAGTAAAATGTCTCAGGCAAGCCTTATGGCTTTTGGAAAGGTCCACTTCAAACGGTGGTGCTTGAAGTTCTTAGTAGCATGGATGACTTCAGCCTGTAGCGGTGGAGGAACAGGTCTTTGTCCCATGCCGCAATCAGGGGGCTTTTTGATATTGTTGGTCCTATGTTTCTCAATAAACCTAGTTTCCTTTTAAAATCCTACTAATCATTTTTTCTGCAAGTATATGGAACGTGAGGACGTTACATTGAGATTATTCTCTTGATATCCTCACGCAGGAATTCCAGCGTTATAAACTATATATTCTAGGCTTGCAAGAGACCAGATGGACATGTTAAGGTGAGAAAATTAAAAATAACTCTAAATTTGTTTTTCAGTAGAGAGATCTCGTGCTCTAATAGAGCCAGAGATCTCAAACAAAGGTTTTCCGATTATATTCTGGAAGAATTACACGCTGAATGGTTATCGGCCCATTACTTCTGTAACACAAGTTCTAAACTGATTACATAAAATGATTTAATATCTAATGTTTCCGAAGCGTTCGTTCCTTTTTCACCAACATAACGCTATACTACCGGAATTCGGTTCGTTAATTCAATCACGCAAGTTATCGAACATGTTACGTAGCCGATCAACTAGGTCGAATCCGATAAAAGTTGCAGTTTGATAACTCATGTTCTAATTGAGCAACAGATCTAAAACTAATGTTTTTCGATTACATTCCGGGAAAATTACACGTTGGATGTATCGGAAAATGTCTCGACCCGCTACTACGTATTTTATGGCACAGGTACGAATCTCTCATTACTTATCAGGTGCAGAGCGACTTTTTGCTCACCTTGTATTTTCTGATGACAATAAAGTTTATATCAATCCATGTTCTTGAGACAATTGCCGTTCCATTCAACTTGCATGTGATAAAATCGAAGACTGGGGTATATCCTAACAGTTAACAATTTCTGCAGACGAAACAACTACCATGCACTTGGGTCGTAGCAAAACAGAACCAAAAAGAGGCCTTAAAAGAGTCGCCCACCAGTGCAGAAAATCCAGGTCTATAATCTAGCTCAAATTCATAAACCATTCTAGTGGGTATAAATGATATATATATATATATACTCGAATCTTAGTAGCAGCACATTATGAGCCTGGCTGGATATAACCGACATCTTGGCAGTCAATATAGATTTTGTATATGAAGTATCCTTTGGATAAATGATGCCTTTATGGTAGGAAAACAAAATCGGAAATTGTAGTAAAATATCCCAGGATTAGATTTGTGAAAACTTAGCAATTTTTACCAAAGGAAACCAGGTAACTGTAATCTAAAAACAACTTTGAAATAGGCTCTGGACAAAGGGCAGTTTTTTTTCGTGTTAAATCAGGAAGATAAACGTTGTTGATGGATTAATTTATGTGTTTTAGAAATATAATGGCATTTTTGTAGAAGTTTGCATATTTTTCTTTCAAATTTGGTAAGTGGGAATAATCATCAGCGTTCGCTTTGTGTACTAATGGGAGAACACCGAATTTTAAGATACATTAATAAGAATTCTTTACTGATGAAAACTCACAACACATGACAGACAAAACACCCATTCCGGGTGCAGAACTTCGATCCCGAAAGTCACAATGCTACTGCAAGCAAACGCTATATCACTCAACAAACACGTCGCTAGTTTATGTTTGTCTGGACTCTAAGGTTAATAGAATAAATAAAAGTTTGGTAGCATATGAAAATGGACCTCTAATAAAATAAATAACAAACAAAATAAAGGAAATAACCACAAACTAAATGTTTTATTCAGAAAGGTGAATCAAAACATTGCATTTTGCAAGCTGTTATATACAGTGCTATTAGAACTGAACACATCAAAGAATTTATCTAATATATAAAGAAGAAAGTTGTTTTGCCTGTTTGCCTATGCACTCGGCGTCCAGAAGAGCTGGATGCTTCAAACTTTGCATGAACGTTTATCTCACCCAGTGGAAGAACGTAGGCTATGTGGTGGGAAACAAAATTGGGGTGGGGATGGGGAGATGGAATTTCTCAAAATTTCCCTAGACTTAACATTAACGGTTGAAGTTATTCCAAATAACTGTTGCCACCAATAAATTTGAAAGAAGGAATGCATAAAACTAATATCTTTTTGATTATGCGTGATAAAGTCATTGTTCAGTTTGTTGGGTCAAGAGCACTACCATCCGTGAATATTGAAGTCATTCGAATTAAGCACGAGCGGAACACGAGATTCTTTTTCGAAATAAAAACTTCAACAACTAAAAATTCGTATCGGAAATTAAATTCATTAATTTATTTTGAAAAAATATGTAAAATTGAAAAAAAAAAAACGTATACCTCACACGTTAATCAATAAACGTTTTAATATGCTAAGTTATAAATAATGTCTTCCAATAATAATAATAAAGTTTTCGCAGTACCTAAACACTTTGTGGGGAACTCAAACCATATTTTTTATTTTTCTATAAAGTTAAATATTCTTGTCACACTATATTCGAGGAACTCTGGGTGGGTACAAAATGATTTGAAAAGTTTGGTTATCTGAGCGAAGCATTTTCGTGTTTTGGTTTAGAACCTTCTGATTTGGAGAGGGGTACATACGCTACCTCGAAATATGTCCATTTCCTTCCTTCCCTAAAAGAGAGGGAGAAAATTAAACCTGAGAATATTTACTCTTTTTTTACCTATCTTTGAATCGTTTTTTCACTCGTCATTGGCCAGTTTGTTGATTTGTTTCTCAGTTTGCTTTCATGTTTATAAAAGCTCTGTTTTTACCATATCTCCCTCTGTTGGGCTTGGAATGTGTACACTCCGCTAGGTTCGAGTCCCAGCTAGGTCAGCGTTGATATGTATCTCCAAAAAACTCACCACCCGGCCAAGGGTCAGTATATGACACCAATGGACTTGGAAAGGCAACTGTCAGTCGGATGGGACGTTAAATCGTGGTTCCTTATGTGGGATAGCCATACTCTGCGCACGGTAAATAAAATGATGGGTGGCCTTGATGGGAGGCTACAATCATTAGATGGGACATTACATCTATCTCCCAACAATTATTCTAGTAGGTCCACTCCCTCAACCTTCTCTGAGCTCTGAGCAATCGGGGTGTGTGACCAGGCGGTTTAGGCCAATGTGCGCAAAAAGATGATTCAAAATACAATTGATATTAGATATTGTTATAAATATTATGTTTCATGTTATAAATATTATGTTATGTTTTCATGTTATATTATTATTTCATGTTATAAATAAATTATATTATGTTTTCATGTTATAAATATTATGTTTCATTGTTATAAATATTATGTTCATTAGGCCATGTGCATTACTTTTCTTTCTTGATACAAGCATTACGTTTCAGTATACTGTCATCTGCATTATGTTTCAGAATTGTTATAAGCATTGCTTTCGAATAACTTCTTTCACATTACAGTGAAATGACCGGGATGCCAATCAGAAGGAGACTACTTCCGTTTTGAAACCTTAGTTAGCATCTTCAGGGTTGGATTGGTTTCTCTCCGAACATCACGGTTTTGTCCACAATGGGCTGAATGGAGAGTTTAGAAATAACCCGAGGGCTCGGAGAAGGTTGGGCGGAGGAGATCCACCAGACAGCTGCTAGGAGGCAGATGGAAACTCCTGTCAAGGCCATCCAAAGTGTTCCTTAATGTGTAAAGTGTATGGTTCTCTCCTGCAAACGGAACCAAGATTTAATGCTCCAACAGACGGATGACGACCTTCCCAAACCCATCGGTACGTGTTTTCAGCGCAAGAAACATCCATACGTTACCTGGGGCTCGAACCCATATCTTAATTTTAATTTTATCAGTTGCCAAGTGCGCTATTTATTAAATTTCAATAACCTTTGAGCAGTTTTTTATGTCTCTTACTGCTGCTGCTGTTCAAATTTCGAACTTGAATAATTCTTCAAATATTGAAATAATATTGTTGAAAATTAAAATATAAACCAAAGAACAAAACATTATGACCTCCGCGTCTTTAGGCAAATCGAAACTGCAGGAAAACGACGGCGCGTGTGAAGGTCATGAAACGGTATAAATAACACCTGATACATGTTTTGGGTCACTTTATATATAAAGATAAAGGGACATAGTTTAGAAAAGATAATATTTTTTATTTTATTCTGAGGTGATCAGTGTAATTATAAAAACAATTACATAACTTTTCACTTACCATAAAAATTTCAGATATTTCTGTATATCATTAAACGAAATGCTAAAATTTAATTTTATCTTATGCTTTCAGTTAAAGAAAGATTATTAAAAGAGGAGTAAAATGGCTACCAGTACAAATCATAACATT
This sequence comes from Ryuthela nishihirai, assembly GCA_038380435.1. NCBI lineage: Eukaryota > Metazoa > Arthropoda > Arachnida > Araneae > Heptathelidae > Ryuthela > Ryuthela nishihirai. The sequence goes on from JAWZYU010000038.1 coordinate 4,332,121, forward strand.
TTTAGTGTAGTTTTATACCTCCGTTTAATCGCTAATCACTTTTATTTACATCTCATTCTAGTTCAGTGACTTTCAATGTAAGTCGCTACAAATTAACAAGAAATATATCACTAATAATTTTCATAGCAAGTCTTCCGTAACTTATATAATGTCGCATCAGACGAATTTAGCATCCCAATCAAAACCGGATCGTCACTTTCATTTAAGTAACCTATTTTGTGTAAGAAACCTTTTGTACTGATGTAAGCATATCAAATCATTGTTAAGCTAGTAACAGTTAATTACAAGGGATAATATATGTAAAAAAAGCTGATTTTTGTAATCGAAGAATGCAAAAATATACTAATCGCAAAAATGAATACAGCATTTTAAAATTATTTATTTTTTTTATTAGCAATTTAAAATTATTTTAATTAAAATTATTTTTATAAACATAGCATTTTAATTATTTATTATTATGTTATAGACATTAATGTCTATAACATTAAAAACAGTAATATATTTATATTAAAAGGTAAGGAGTTCCGCATTGAAACATATCCCCTCTCCTGAAATCGTTACGAAATTTGGAGACGAGTCCCTAAAGAGCGCATGTACACTAAATAATACATGCACTCTTTAGGAACTCATTCATGAAAAGACTAAAGGCCATTTCATTAAGTATGTTAAGCCATGTTATGTAAATTGTAACTCAGATACAGAACTCATCATCATAGTTAACCAGCCATGGGCTATGAAGGTCCAATCAGACCGAGCAATTTAGTTTTCCATGCATTTCAGTCCTGAGCTACATCTGCTGAAACTGGCCACTATACACCAATTCGGACAGGGTACTATTCGACATTTTGTGCCTACTCCGCTTCCTAGGTTTCCCCCTCTTTCTGAGGACTTTCATAACCCTATTCGCTAATCTATTCATTCACTATTCATAACCCTATTCGCTAATCTACAATTATCCATACGGGCAACACGGCCAAACCAACGGAGTCTCTCTCTGCACAATAATGCTACTCAAAGGAGGTTGCGGACTCCTTTTCCTAACCTTATCATTAGTTACAAAACTGAACCACCTAATGCCCCAAGATACTGCGCAAACATCAAGAATCAAAAGCATCAAGTTTTTTTTTACCATTTTGTTTACAAAGCATCCAAGTTTCACTACCATAACTAATCCTAGAAAGAACCAAACTATTATACAGTCTAATTTTAGTCTTTAGGTGAATACGCCTATTTCTACACAATCTCCATAGATTCTTAAAAGTCCCGGCAGCAGTCCCTATTCTTCTGTTAATCTCATGCCGCATATCACCAGTATCTGTTACATAGCTCCCCGGATAATTAAGCCGAGTCACTTGCTCAAGCGTTCATCCATTCAAAGAAACTGAAGCACCATCTACCTGACCAATTTTCATCACTTTAGTTTTCTCTCTGTTTATCACGAAACCTACTCTAGTACCAGTCTCATCAACAGCTCGAATGAAAGAGTTCATCTCATCAACATCTTTTCCCAAAAGGGCTCAATCATCAGCATTGTCTAAATCAGAAAATATCAATCTCAAAACCACTTTTCCTACTATGAATTACTACTATACAAACAGTTTCATCTAAATTCAGTGCTCTATATTATTCGAGTAAAAAAGACAAAAACTGAGCTTATATAAAACACTCAGTTCGTGAATAATCTCATATTTTCTAAGTTTGCAGTCCAACAATAGACCCGCGCTCTTCGATCAAATCACTCAAAACAAGGTTTTTGATAATATTTTATGAAATGATGTGGTTATTACAATGTAATAAATTATTTGGTTTAAAAAATACCACAAAATGGTATTTGATTTTAAAAAATAACTCGAATGAAATCTATATATCGATTTATTACGATTTCATATCCTGTGAATAAAACAATCCTCTATTTACTCTTCATTTGAATCACTCCCTCCTGGAGTTATCTGTTGAAAACTCGAGGTTATTAAACCAACTATTATCCTGTTTGTACACAGAGAAATCTTATCTGGAACTCAGAACGAAGCTCATTTTATTTCTCGAATGGGGCTAGGGATGGTCCAGTCAGTAGCATTCCAGGTTCGTAATCTACAGTTCCCAGGTTCGAGTCTCACCTGGGTCAGCGTTGTAATTTATATTCGCAAAACTGCGCTATCTGATCTCTATTAGAAGGGAGACACCGGTGGACTTGGAAAGGACACCGTCCCTCGGATGACACGTGAAGCCAAGGCCCTGTGTGTGGGATAGCCATATTCTGTGCAAGTTAAAGAACAATCTAGGTGGTCTTGACGGGATGCTATCATGTCTCCCAACAATTGTCCAGTGGATCATCTCCCAAAAACCATCTCTGAGCCTGGTGACCCTTGTGACCTGGCCATTTAGCACATTGTGTGCAAAAAAGTACCGCTCAGAGTTAAGCATGCTAACTGATTGACAATTGGGATTTTTAAAATAGGAACTGCGATTCTATTTTAGCGAACTTGAGGATGAAATGTGATTTGCATACATCAAGAGATGCATGTTACAAGATTGAACATTTTCTTTGTCTTGTGAAGAAGAAAGACATTGCAAAAGAGAATGAATTTGATTGTTTTGTGCTGTATGTGATAAGTTAAAAGAAATGTGTTGAGTTCAGGGCCGGAATTACGAATGAGCTAACTATGCTATAGCTTAGGACTTCACAATTATGAGGGGCCTCAAAAATTCAAGTTTGAAGTTTATACTTTTACGATTTTTTTTCATATATTCAAATAGGGTGTCCATAAAGTCTCTTTACAATTTAAAATATTTATTAAAAATCAAATGAAAAGAGAAATATTTGGAAACTATTACCAAATGAAAAGTAGTTATTGAAGTTTTTTTCCATCATTTAATACACCTCTATATGGCACCTTTAGTTGCACGAAGCACATCAAGACGGTACTCGGTTTCTTGCCATGTTCGCTGTAGCATAGCCTCATCGATGGTGGCAATGGCATCAGTGATCTTTTGCTTTAGGTCAGTGATGTCCCGTATCTTTGTTCGATACACGATATCTTTAACATAACCCCATAGAAAGAAGTCCAGGGAAGTGATATATGGTGAACGAGGTGGTCAGGGAATTGGGCCATCCCTTCCAATCCACCGGTCTGAAATGTTCGATTTAGGAACACACGGACTTGCAGTCCCCAATGAGGTGGTGCACCATCTTGCTGGAAAATGATGGTTGGTTGAAGGTCATCTAGTTGTGGTGCCACATATTCAGTCAAAAGGTCAAAGTAAACATTTGCAGTAATTGATGTCTCGTTGAAGAAAAATGGACCAGGGATTCGATTGCACATGATCCCACACCACACATTAACCTTTGGACTATCTCGGTGAAGTTCACTAATCACATGTGGGTGTTCTGATCCCCAGATTCTCACATTATGTGTGTTCAGTTTCCCTGACTCATGAAAGGTTGCCTCACCACTAAAACAAACTCGGGTGAGGAACATTTCATCCTCAGAAATTCGTTCCAGCATGTTAACTGCAAACTCTTTTCGTCTTGGTTTATCATTTGGCTCGAGTGCCTGTAAGAGTTGCACTTTGTAAGCGTACAATCGCAAGTTCTTGTGCAGGACTTTGTGCACTGTTGAACGTGGTTCCAGTTCTGGCAGCAGTACGAATGGACGTTGTGGGAGATCGACTAAACGCTTGTCTTATACAATCGATGTTTTCCTCAGATGTTCTTGGTCGTCCACTCCTCCCTTTATCAAACACTGTCCCTGTCTCCAAAAATTTCTTGTGCCATGCACGAATTGACGGACGTGACGGTGGATGTCTTCCATACTTAGTTCTGTAGTTTCGCTGAGTCTGCGTATCCGATTTAATTTCAATAAACCGTGATACACATTCTGCCTTCTCTTGAGAAGTATACATTTTTTGGAGTTTATTTAAAAAATACCTCTTTCATCAACGTGGTACCTGAAACACAGAAATGCAATGTGATTAAAAACTTTGATAACCACTTAATACATAGAACAAATTTGATTAAGATATCTCATCAATTGCCTTTGTAATAAATTTTTTAAATTGTAAAAAGACTTTATTGACACCCTTTATATATTATGCAAACAACTGTTCATCTCAGGTGTACAAGTCATTATTATATACCAGTTCTAATATAATGATCCACTTCAACAATTTCATATTTATTTTTGAATATACTCTTCAATTGCAATAATAAATCTTTTAATTAGTTCGACCTTCTAAATTTTGGTGCCTCTTAAACTTATTTTAGCTTAGGGTCTCGTAAACGTCTCATAGCTTAGGGCCACAGAAGGTCACATTTCGGTACTGGGTGAGTTGTTTGACGTCTAAGCAGAATTTTGTGCACAGAATGGGATAAATAGCCAGGTTAGAAAGACTGCAGTGCAGAGAAGATTGGAAAAGGGAATCCATTAGAGAGCAGTCAGTATAAAGGTGGGAAACTTTCGTCAAAGTCATTTACCCTGTTCTTTAACTTTAGCACAATATTGCTTTCCTGCATACGGAGCCAGGTATTAAATTTTCATCTGACGAATGACCTTTTCTCAAATACCATTTATGTTCTCTTTCTAATGGAGAGCAGAATGAGAGCTAGAGGAGATAATCTCGAAGAAGTGACGGCTGGTTTCTCAGACCCACAAATATCAGATTATGGTCAGTCTTCTGATCAACCAGCAAATCCTGCCACCAGTGATGATATTCTTACTGTTTCAGCAGAAGTTCACATTTAACTTAATTACGTATAAATCAGAAAGGTTTGCAAAAAAAGAAAAGTTTACTATTCAGAAGAATTATAAGGGAGATGAAAAGGGGAGCAGTTGTTACGCATAGATTTTTGTATACAAGCACAACGAGATGAAACGTGTTCCGTTTTCCTTTGTCATATTAGTAGATTTCTATTCCATTCTCTACGTTTTAGGTCATTCATACTCAAATAAAAGGAACGACTACAGGAAACGAAAATGTATAAGGCTGCTAGTATTCTCAATAATCCGGCACTCATTGAAACTGACATATGAAGTTCTTTTATTTCGAAAAGAAAGAATCGGAAACAAATCAGTTGTATTATAGGAAATCAAAACAGACGATATTGACTATTATTTTCGCTAATCCGACTTTCGATACAACGGATATTTTTTTCCTATTCCATTCTGTTCCTTCCGTATAAAACGATCTTGAAGAAAAATACGCCTCCAAAAAATGAAACTGTATAAGGCTATTAGTATGCCATTAAGCCAGCATTAAATAAAAGTATGTTTTGAAGGTACTTTTCTTCTGAAGACACAGTCGTAAATAGAAAAGCATGTACAAATGAATAGTAACAGCTACCAATATTTATATTTAATTTTGCTAATGGTCTTTTCTCAAAGCTGATTTCCATGCATCTCTTTCTTCTAAAAGGAACAATCTCTAGTCAAATGAATCTCTAGTCAAATGAACCTACATAAGAATGTATTCTCACTAATCCTGCATAGAATAAAACGAAAGATCATCTCTAAACTAAGCAATCGAATATCAAAGGAATACCTTTTGGCACCAGGTTCAGTAAGCATCAGAGGCAATCAAACCGATTAGGACTCTAAGTGTTCTCACTAGTACAACATTCAATAAAATCACTTCATTTTTTCAATTTTCTTCTTACGAACGAAGCAAACATTGAACGAAAAGATAAAAAAAATCCGGTATTTACGTGCATTTTTACTAATCTGTAATTAGTGATGCATTTGTATCTATTCACTATAATACGACTTTGATTAAAATATATTAATTGGATATCAGTAATCGAAGGAACCCAGGAAAGAATATGTTTAGGGCCAACATCACAATTTATTCTATCTAGTCTTATAATCATTAAAGCATTGACATATACTCTCTCTAATCCGATATTTGAATATATTGAATTGTTTGGGAATTCTTTTGAATGAACTATCTGAAACGAAAGTTTACGCATTACATGGACGATAATTTTTATTCTCCTTGAACTGAATTTGATTGAAACGAATTTCATTTTCCACAGCAAAGTATCTGAACGAAAAAAGAATAGTGATATTAAAAAATAGCACCAGAGGAAATCAAACAGACTAAAACTTTAAATATTCTCACTTGTACGACATTCAATATTTTTCCCATCTTCTTCTTGGGAATGAAACAATTAGAAACGCAAAGAAAAATGTAAACAGCCGATATTACACTTATTTCACCCTTATTCTATTTTCAAAAAGTTTTGAATCTGTTGCTTTGCTCCATTCATAAAATATGCTTTAAAAAAGCATATTTTATGAATGGAGCACTCAGAAATCGAATGAAAGCATCACAAGATACGGATATACCCGGTGTCTACACTTGTTCACTCTACTTAATTTTTTTTGTTTAAACGATGCTTTTATTGTCTAGTCTTTTTAACCGAAAGAACCTGAAATGAAATCGCATTAAAGAAACCAAATTGCAAAGTTCAGGATTATGCAACGTTTCTGAGAGGAGAACAACAAGAGGTAAAAAGACGGACTTTGCGAGAGAAAATGCTTTTTTACGACCCCTCACTGAAATAAAAATTGTAAGTTATGATTTACTATTTTAATATCAGTGTAATGCTATTTTTTAATTTTAACTAATTTTTCCATTGGCTTTACAATTTTGGAATATTCAGTACGTTGAATTAATAAATGACATGTAACAACTGTTGCTTTTGCCTGCATGTTGGTTGCTGGAAGTCCTTTCGTGTTTAAGCACCAAATATAACGTTTACGTAACAGCAGAAAATAGTTCCTCTATGATTGTTCTCGCGAGAAGTAAAAGCTAAATTCATTCGCGTAAACGTTTACCAGTTTCGCGAGCAATTCAGTGCTCGCTAATGAAGAGTTATGACCATGTGACCTAACTAACCGATTATTCATTGAAACTGATTGTTTTGTAATTCCAATCCTTCTGAACTACAGAATCGGAAATCGAATGGTAGTAAAGATGATTAAATAAAACCGGAAAATCTGATATTTATAACTTTTCTCTGTAACCTGACTTGCAAGTAAAACGTTTTTAAGCATTCAAACTTTTATTTTTGAAACGCAGATATAGAAGAAAAACTGCATACTGATTTAGAGATAAATATATATATTATTGTGCTGCTTTCTTGCAGTGTGTTCGCTTGATTTCTTGTTCTGAAGCAAATAATTTTTTATTGAAAGTCGGATTAATGAGACTACTGATAGAGGTACGGTTTTATTTCCTGTTTGTGTTATTCAGATTTCCTCTCATTTCATTAAGAATAAATACACATCGAAAACAATCCTTTGTACTGAGCTGTTGGATTAGAAAGAACAGATGCAAATGCTTTATTGAAAGTTAAATTAGAGAGAATGGAAATAAATTATTTTGGTAGTTCATCTTTTTTATTTTCCTGTTACGTCGCTTAGAAAGAACAGATTTAGAAGAAAAATAATTCCTTGTACTGAAATATCAATTTGGAAAGACTGCATTTAAATTCTTTATTCGTAATAGACATATAGAAAAAAAGAGTTTATGTAGGCTCTTTAGGTCTCTTTAAATGCATTCCTTTGATTTCCCATAGTTTCATTCGAAGAGAAAGACATAAAATGTTGGTTTTAATGAAAGTAGGATTGTACTATTTGTTGCCAGATGTTCAGAAAACACGGCAATCCCTGGTTCCGTCTCATGACACTACCAAGTTAACGGAGAGCCGTGACTACTAGAGTCAGGGGCAAGAATACATCATATAGATGCATCTCATCCCCAACCTCACGTGGCAGCAGTCCTATAAAAGGAAAGCTAACCACCGGTAAAACCTAAAATTTTATCTGTTCCCCAGTTAGCCATGAACAAGGATATGTAAATCCAAGTTCGCTCGGCATCCGGGGTGGAGACTCTTAGTGAGGCCCAGTTTTGAAAAGGGCTCGACGCCTACTAGGGGACCAAATCCGTTCAGCGGTGCCCTTGAAATGCTCCACGGAGCACCTGATGGAGGTCTTGACACCGTCCAAGCGGACCGCCAAACCGGTCAGCGATGCCTTCGACCTCGGTTGGTCTTGGCTCTGTCCAACCGGGCACCCAATCCGGTCAGCAAAGCCTTCGACCGGTTGCTGGGCCCTAAGCCCCCCCCCCCCCCCCCATCACCACCACGACAAGGTGGTCCGCTATCAGGGGGGGGGATGAAAGTCGGATTAGAGAGAATTCTGATAGTCCCTATAAAGATTATGGAAAGGCCGCCGTCCGTCAGATGGGATGTTAAGCCGTGACGCCGTATGCAGGAGAGCTATACCTTCTGCACGTTAAAGAACATCCTGGATGGCCTTGTCAGGAGGTTACCATCTGTCTCCTAACAGCTGTTCCAGTGGGTCCCCTCCCCCAACCTTCTCTGAACATTTGGGTTCCTTGTGATTTGGCCATTTAGACCATCGTGTGCAAAAAAGTGCCGCTCAGAGGTAAAACAACCCAACCCAATGAAGATTGGGTTACCTTATTGCTTTTTGACGAATAGGCTTAGAATATTCTTTTAATTCCGTTTGTTTTTTTTTCATTTGAAAGGAGAAAGAATACAAATATAAAAACTAGTTCTGAATAAATTCTGATATCAAGAATAAATATATATATACTTATTGGTTGTTACAATTTCCTGCATGAGATCTCTTCATTTGAGATTTAATTTAATATTTCATCATCACTGTAATTTGTGGTTTTCACTCTGTTATGGGAATCTATAAAAACATAACTCTTCACTGATCTCACACGTGAGTACTTCTCAAGTGGAAGTTATGGATTATTAGCGCTCAGAATTTTGCTCCTTTTTTCATTTATTTCAAGATTTTATAAACTTTACATGACATTTGAAGCCAAAGAATCATTAAATACGTAAAACTGAAAGTATCTTTTAATCAGATTTCAAACTTTTACTTTCTGTTATAAATTGGCTGAACACAATCAACTATAAATTGTATGACGATATGACATACTGATAAATTAAGAAAAACTGATTTTTCTTAAAATATTTAAATATGTATCTCCATACATACAAAATCCTCTTGAAGCCATGGATTATGGAGGTCCTACCAGACAGTGTAATATTCCTCTAGAGACATGTCTCTTCTGAGCCACAGCAGCTGCATTTGGCCACTGTAGATCAATTCTAGCAAGGTTCTCTTTGGCATTGTCCGCCCATCGCATCCTAAGTCTCTCCCTTTTTCTGCAACCCTTTTTCCGCACATTGTTCATCATCCTGTTTGCCAATCTGGAGCTGTACATACAGACAACATGACCAAACAAACGCAGTCTCTCTCTTCTCAATATGCTGCTCAAAGGAGGTTGATGAATCCTTCTAGGCTCATCACTATTTATAAAATCAAACCACTTAATGCCTAAGATACTGCGCAAACATCTACAATCAAAAGCATCAAGTTTCTTCTTATCCTGTTTATAAAGGGTCCATGTTTCGTTACCATAACTAGCCTTAGAAAGAACCAAACTATTATACAGCCTAATTTTTGTCTTTAGATTTACATGTCTATTTTTCCACACTCTCCACAAATTCTTGAAAGTCCCATCAGCAATCCATAATCTTCTATTTTTCTCATGCCACACATAACCAGTATTTATTACGTAGCTCCCAAGAAAATTAAACTGATACACTTTCTCATGAGTACAGTCATTCAAAGCAACTGAAGCACAATCTGCCTGACCAATTTTCATCATTTTAGTTTTTTCTCTCTTTATCATAAATCTATTCTATTACCAGTCTCATCAACAGCCCTAATGAACGAATTCATCTCATCAATATCAGTAGCCAACAGAGCCAAATCATCTGCATAATCTAAATTAGAAATGTTGAAATCTCTAAACCATTTAAGACGAAAATATTTCCCCTTGCAAAGAATTTCGCATTACGTAATCAATAGCCAAACTAAACAGAAAATGAGACAAAACGCACCCTTGTCTAACTCCACCAGCAATGCTAAACCAATCGCTACAAGACGTACCAAATCTCGCACACGACTCAGTGTTATTATAGAGAGCTTTCATTACACTAACTAACTTATCAGGTATTCCATATGATCTAACAATCAACCACAAATTGTGTCGATCAACAGAGTGAAATGTCTTTTTGAAATCTACAAAGCTAGCTACCACAAGTTTCTGAAACTCTAACATTTCCACAGAATCTGCTAAGTGAATACATTTGATCAATACATCCCCTACAACTTCTGAATCCCCACTGGTCATTACACAGTTGTCCATCAAACAAATTATTAATTCTATTAAGCACAACTATGCAAAAAACTTACCTGGAGCAGAAAGTATGCTGATACCTCTATAGTTATCACAAGAACTGCGATCACCTTTTTTAAAAATAGGGATAGCAATAACTCTAGTAAAATTTGTAGGAACAACACGTTTATCATAAAAATATTCAAAATTTCTCTCAGCCATTTGTCAACACAAGTGTTCCCAGCTCTAAGCATTTCAGTGGTGATATCATCGACCCCAAGAGATTTATTTAGTTTTATTTCAGAGAGAGCCGAAACAACTTCCGAATGTTATACAAGGTCAACATTAAAGCCATAAAACATCATTAAATGAATAAACTGCTGCAATCATTAACTGAGGATAGATGGAATAATGTATTTATCCTCATTACAAACAATGGAAGTAGAAATAATCACATTGTTTAGAACATCTTTGAAATGCTCAGCTCACCTTGTCGTCAGAGAATCCTCATCTTCACCCACTTAACCATGTTTCTCCCTCAGTCCCTGTGTATCAGTGTATGTATCCTGTTTCTTCCCACATAAAACATTAACAATCTGGTATAATCCCCTGCTATTGTGCTGTCTAAGAGATTCCTCTGCTTTTTCAGCCGAATTATCAAGCCAAAGTTTCTTATCAGCTGTTAACTATTCTTTTACACGTTTATTAAGCTTGTTATAATGTTGTCTGTTACGACTAGTAGGGTGTTGATTCATATTAATCCTGCACTTTTTTCTTCCAAAAATAAGTTCCATGGCCTTATCACTCAAATAATTTTGTTTCCTCTGTTCCCTTTTACCTAAAAGAGTACTATTAGTTTCAAGAAAATCCTGTTTAAACTGATCCCATTTATTCTAAACTTCAGCAGTAAGCAAACTACGATTGTCATAATGACCACACAGATATCATGGTATGCTTTCTCTATAACTAGACCTTTCAGACCTTCAGTGTTAAAGGTAATTTTCTTAACCTTAGCAAAACATTTCTTAAGCTTCTGTTGCAAGACACTTTTTACCAGTTAATGGTCTGGCCCAATTTTGACTCCTCTATATTTTCTGGTTTTCCTAATCAGAATAGCCCATTTGTATTAATTAAAATATAATCTATCATATTCCTGTGCAACCCATCAGGTGAAACCCACGTATATTTATAAATATCCCGGTGATTGTAGTATGTATTATTTGTTCAGAAACCATTAAGTTTACTTACCTGTAGGAGAGGTTCTCCATTGCCATTGAAACTATCAATGCCAAAGAGAGCAAAAATTCCTGCTCATAGGTCAGAGTTAGTACCAACCTTAGCAATATCTCCTTTCTTTAGAGAATTCAAAATATCATGTGGCTGTCTGTAAAGTATTCTTTTCATTCTCATCAGAGTCCTTCGTCGGGGCGTAACAACAGATGACATTCAAGTCTGTAATTTTTGTTTTAAATTTTGCTTTCTAAATTCTTTCATTAATTCAGTCATATCCTAGAAGAACATCACTGGCGTATCTCTATTAAGAAGCAAACCGATAAACCTAGAATATATAGGTGTCCTTACGCTGGAATTCCTGAGTGAGGATATCAAGAGAATAATCTCAATGTAACGTCCTCACGTTCCATATACTTGCAGAAAGAAAATGATTAGTAGGAATTTAAAAGGAAACTAGGTTAATTGAGAAACGCAGGGCCAACAATATCAAACATCCCCCTGATCGCTTGCATGGGGCAAAGACCTGTTCCTCAACTGCTACAGGTTGAAGTGATCCATGTTGGTGGGAACTTCAAGCACCACCATTTGAAGTGGAACTTTTCAAAAGCCATAAGGCTTGCCTGAGACACATTACTCCGGTTTAGGATTAGAGAAGCCTAACTAACTAAGTGAGAGTTCAGGTAGCTGCGATGGCCTATGATCATGATTATCCACCAGCTGATATAAGGTATCCCGTGCCTCTATTCACTTAGGGCAGGCAACCCACAAGCAAACAGAAAACACAACGACAAATTCTCCCTCAACAGATGTCCACCACTGCAGCAAGTCCAGAATCCATAATCAAGCTCAAAGCCGTAAAGCAGTCCAGTCTCGTAGGCATAAATGGTCATCACCACAAGAAGTTAAACACTCCTCAACAGGGCAGAAAGAAAGAAAAAGGTTGTCGCAGATGACCGGATCAGTAGGGCACACCGGTCTGACAGGCCTCCACTTCTGCTCCCTTCGAAAACAGAATAGCTCTTTTGAAAGGTATTAACGGCATGCACCAAAGGAAGGCGGGGTCTGACATTATGTGCCATACCCGGAAGGTTTTATGCGTCATCACTGGGGATTGCTAGACATCTATCCTTCCAGTTTGTGCCGAACATTTATTGACCAGAAGCGTTAGTGGAGAAAATTTGCAATGCAAGTTAATTTGCGATCCGAACTTGGTAACATCAGAATCACATAGGGAGGATAGTATCAGCAGGTGTAGTGACGATAATCCAATATTCGGTACTGAAAGCGTGAAAATATCGTTGCTGAAAATCTGTTTTTCTTAAACCTTGGACGTATCATTAAGATACATCCGTGATATACAGTCTGTCAATATGGCAAAAAACGATTAAGTGATTGAACGAAAGGCAAACAATTCTATTAAATTAATATATATATATTGTGGTAGTTTAACTCTGAAAATACCAATTAATGAATAATTCAGAAATGGAACAGTTATACAGGTAACTCTCATTTAATGCGGGAGATGAGTTCCGGGAAGGCCATCGTTAAAAGAATTTCCGTGTAAAACGAGGGGATTTTTATTTGTTTGCATTTTCGCCTATCTTATTAATCTTTTTTCCTTTTCTTGGTTTCGTAATAGATGTTTTATTTCCACAAAAATAATTATAATTCTCAGTATTTATTTAATGATTACATATATGCATAATTATGTATATAAATATATGATCGATTAATTAATTTTACAGTTTATTTCTTAATATGGAGCGAAACCATCTGTTTTGCATTGCTTGCTTCTCTTTTGTTCGTAATATTTATTTGTAGCATTCCATTAACTGGTCACAATATCGTCTTATGGCATCCTGTAACGAAATATCAATATCATGATCCTTCAACAAATCCATGCGTTATTTGTGCAGCGAAAGGGCTTCATCTAAATATTTAAATGTCAACACTATTTCTGTTTCAGATTCTTGTCTTATTCAAAAGCTGCGTTGCATTCTAAATCCTGAAGTTCATCGTTAGTGAGTGGCTCACTATGGAGTTTAATAACTTCGTCCATCTTTCAAAGTCACGCCTTCCTATCTTGCTCCAATTTGATATTTCGCTGATGTTAATTAAAAAATTCTTGTAATTCTTGTAAATAGAGTATTTAGGGGAATAAATCCAGGTACGATTTACGTGAATTATGCAGTAGTGATTTGGAGCACTAAATTGCACAGTGCGTTTGGACCTCCGTAGCACATGGCTGCTTGATGATGACCATGTTGTTGTTGATAGTGATGATGATTAATATACTAAAAATATTGCAGTACTCTAGTAAGTATGAATTAAAGCTCTATTTAGGAATCACCGAAGTAATTTTAAGTAAAATGAACCAAGAATTGCAAGGAAAGAGAAAAAATGTGTGAAGTGCCATAAAACGAGTGGTGAAAAAAGACAATAAACGCAATCTATCTGATAAGGATAATGCAACTTATAATGTTATTGCATCTGGCAATAGTATAATTCAAATATATACCACGTGAGAGTTACCCATTTCAGTTGGTTACAGGAGCTGTTGTCCCCTTTGAGAATACCAGTAACCGGTACAGAATCGAGAGAAAATCATAAACATATAGTATACACTGAGATGCCAATTTGTTAGGTACACCACCTAAATGTGTGATACAGAGCTCAGTGTTGTTTATACCGTTTCATGACCTTCATAGGCATCTTTATTTACCTGCAGTTTCTTTGATTTGCAAAAAGATGCTCTGGTCAAGATGTTTTGGCTCTTCGGTATATATTATGCATTTTTCAAGCAATGTTTTGAAAACTTCTAAAACGAAGGGGAAAGCATTTTACTGCAACAGAATTCAGTTTCTTACATTCACCCCTATCCCCTTACACTTCAGTTTTTTTTTCTAGATCAGGACCTGACTGTTATATTTCGTTGGTATTATTGTGAATCAAGAATTTGTTTTTTTATTTGCTTTTAATACATTTCTTTAAAAGCAAAATTTGCTAATGGCATCGACAGTTCCGACTGTCCGTCCATCTGTCTGTGTATTCAATATCTCTGTAACCAATCGATCGATTTAATTGGTTCTTTATGCTTTGGATGCAGGAAAAGTCTCAGTTTACACGCATATGTTTTTATATCTGCGTTCCTATGGACGCAATGTTTCTGCAACTAATCAACCGATCTCGATATACTTTTTTATTCCATGGAAGAAAGGATCCAGTTTTGCACGCGCATATCTTTAATTGCCAATAAGGAGGGGGTTAGGGTACTTAAAAAGTTGTTACATCTTTAGTTGGACCATTAGAAGTGAAATATACCAAGGAAACGTGCATTTTCATCGTCCAGAGCGAATGAAAATTTCACTTTTTTGTGCAGAGATTTTTCATTCCCTCTTAAAATAGTAACTATTTGTTATCATTTATTTAACTGTACCTAATTGCCGTGACCCTGTGTGCCATACCCTGTGCATGTTAAAGAACACGCTGAATGTCCTTGATGGGAGGCTACCATCTGTCTCCCAGCAGCTGTTTCAGTGGGTTCCCTCCCCGAACCTTCTCTTAGCCGTCGGGGACCTTGAGATCTGATCATTTTTACCCATGGTGTACAAAAAAAGGACCGTTCAGAGGTAAAACAACTGAATCCAACATAAGCATGGGTATTACTCAATTAATTAAATCAAATAATAATCACAAAACTCATTCATGTTTGAGCAAGCTTCTGTATGGACGAAACTTTAGTCATACAGAAGTTAATCCGATACTGGTTACATTAAACGGTTCTCCTCACTGGGTTGCAATACATTATGGGTTTGAGTCATCTCAGCATATTAAACTTTTATTTACGGCAATACTCAAGAAAAACCTTTGCCTTCATATTTGAATTATAAAGCTTTCATAATATAGCAATAATGCAGCAATTCTTGGGCGTCTCAGAGATTCGGAGTCGTTAATTTTGCTAAATGAATTCTATCAATTTTATTTCGTTCTATTGTTATCTCGGTAATACAACACAATTATCCAATTATATTGACAATGGCTGAGGTTACGCACTGCAATTGATTCATCCAAAAAAAAATTAAGTGACGATCTTTACAGACATATAATATTGACGAATTTAATAATGAAAATAAAACAAGTAACAGATTTTTAAATTCTTCTCAATTTTGTGCTATTAAATTTTATCCAGACATGAAATAGGTATTCAACAGTAACCGAAAAATGAAATTGTGGACCTCATAGATCCCTCTACCATGTCGTATTAAACTGACAGGCTCCTGTCAGATCTCTGTGGCATGCAGCTTCTTGAGGAGGTATTTATTTTTATTATTTTTTAAAGTTTATAAGGCGGCGAAATGGTGACAAATGTTGATGACCTAGAATCAGTAATGAAATTTTCAAAAACGTCTCTTTGCTTTGGAGTTAAATTACTCTTTTTAAGAAATGACTTTTATACTTTCACATATATGACTTTTACAGCAAATGGTTTCGTATGTGAAGAGAGACACTTTCTAGTGTCAGAGAAGCTTTCTACAGAGTACTGCAACGAAATGATCATTCTCCTCTGTGGATACGTAAATGCCCTTCAAGATTTTTCTTATTCTGCGATGTTCTCTACTTGCGAAGACAATCTCCAAAGTCAATGGGCACATCATTCTTGATGTTGGTTAGACAATTGGTAGAGCAAGAACACTCGAAGAATATGAATCCCCGACTTTTTTCTTCGTTTCGATGTCTCTTCTTGTGTTTAATGAGGAATTTGGATGACGTAAACCTATATTGGCAATTGTCACATTCATAAAAGCTCTGGCCTATTTCAGGAAAAGGAAGCAAATAAAATATTATATTGCTTTAATTCAAATTAATGTACTGATAAAAAGTAAGCAGCGAACTAGTTATTATTTCAGTGAACTATAAGTTGACACAAAAAATTTAAACCGAAGTAAGAAATTTTGAGAACAAAGGAAATAGTTCTAGGTCCCCAGGCAAATTTGATTTTCTAAAAATATACGGTAACAACATTATGGTATATTTCTTACTCTACTGTTTACTGATTCACTCCCTCAGTGACCTTATACTTTTTGGTGGCTTTTTTGAAAATGAGGCCTTCGTTATTCACATGAAATTAGAATTCACAATTGTACGTTTGAATATTTATCATAAAATAATTGTAAAAAATATTTTTTTTTTCTGGAGCAGACTAACAAATGTTTTTTTACCATTTTTATACCTCGCTGCTTTTCGAACAATTCGATGTGGAATATGCACTAAATTCGCTAATAAGCGTAAAATTAAAAACAAAAAACATATTTCATCGTATAATCACGAATTTTGGCTCATGTTCCGCAGACACCTGCTGGGCAATTTTTGGCGAATTTCGGAAAACATGCGGAATCGAGTTTATGACCGATATTTTAATTCCAAACTTCGTTGGCTCACTCTCTCTGTGACCCTATATTTTTGTGGCTTTTATAATGCGGCCAGCGAATTCACATGTAACAAGAATTCATAATTGTACTTTTGAATATTTATCACAAAATAACTATAAAAATTCATTACTTCGCTTGATCGCGCTTACTGATAACGGTCGCCATTTTCATCGCTTAATTTTCAAACAATAAGCGATGTGGAATATTCACCGCTTATATTAAAAAGTTCATGTTAAAATATTTAATCATATGGTTACATATGAATCTGCTTCTACTGGTGATCGATTCCCCTATAAAGACTTTTACAGCACAACATGTGAGATTTATGGCATGTTGCAATTACCGAGATATAGGTGAATATCTTAATAAATAGGAATGGTTTAATAGATTGGCTTAATAGATAGGATATCTTAATAGATAGATAGATTGGTTAGTTAGGTGTTCGCTACAGATTAGTTAGGCTACTAGATTAGTTAGGTGTTTCGCTACAGGTACAATGGTGATTGAAATCTGATTGATATACACGGATTGGCAAAATTATGGTAACAACAAAAAGGTGTCCTAACCTTATTGTAGGATCTAATTAGGTGAAAATTCGCCAGATATGTATTTTTAGTATAACTAGAAAAGCTGTAGAATATGAGAGATTTCATACCCTTGATGAAAATATTACAAAACCATCATTATAACAAGAAAATATTAAGCATCGCAAAAGTTGAATTCAGATGCTTCAAAATATGCACATATAACATCAATATGCAGTATGATTCAATCCCATTTCTAAACAGGTCTGGCAGAGTTGCTCCAGGCTCGATGTAAGGTTCTTCAAAATGGTATCCCACAACAACCTACTTTATCTCATTGAGTGACAAAAGAGGTTGCTGACGATTTGCAATGCGTCTTCCTAAGACATACTTCAATATTCCATATTGAAGTATGGAAATTAGTTCTGACAACACAGCCGACCAGGTCAATCTTTTAATAAATTCCGTTTCTAAGTACCCCTGCAACAGGTGAGCTCTATGTCGAAAGACATTGTCTTCCATGAGCAGGAAATCAGCCCCAAACGCAGCCCTAAAATTTACGTATAGGTTTCAAGATATCTTCTCCATATCGCTGAGCAATTGTGGAGCCTCCATCGAATACCTGAAGTATGGCCACTGCAGAGCAGCACACCAGTTCCACCACTCATCTCTGATATTGGAGGAATGGTATCGCATTCGTAGTTTCCTCCAGATTAAACAGCAGCTGGAATCGCTATAGTCTAAATCGACACTTGTCAGGAAACAGAACATTAGTCAATCTTTCAGGCTCCAAATGTGATGTTGGCGGCACCATTTTTAGAGGAGCATTTCAGTATGTTGGGTATTAGCGAGACACAAATCACTGGTCTCCTGTCACAGAGTCCTCTCGCATTAAGCTTTCATGGCAATGTTCTGATGGAAATCTTTTCATCTGTGCTTCACAAACCTCGAGAGAGAGAGAGAGAGTTGATGTGAAGTCATTGCACTGTTCCTCCTTGCCATTAGAGGCGTTCTCTGTATGAAATCGAAATATTATAAGGAGCATTTATGGTGCATTTGTTTGTAAAATAATAAATACCCTCAAGCAGCTGATTGCCACAAAAGTCTGACCGAGCCTCTCAGTTTAGGCACCATACTAGAAGGTCTGTGAGATTGACTGGACTTCAGCAGAAAAACAACACGGACATTGTCCTTAGGCTGGAAGCCAGGTCCCTCTGATCAGCAGCCAAGCGCTAACGCCGAATGAATAAAATAATTAGCATTCATTATGGCATGGATGACACACATGTTTTAGTTCGCATGGAAAAAATGACGAGGAAAATCTGTAAAATGATTAGAGGCATGCCGAACTGACATGACGTAATATTCCGTAGAAAATGATATCAACAAATTATTAATATGCAATATTGTATTACGTAAGCACATTAATTGGGTGGAAGTCAAGTGGATGGTTGTGACAATTGGGTGGATGCGGCAATTGGGAAAAAGATTGGAAGGGTACGAAAATCGGGTGGATACGACAATTGGGTGGAAAAAAGGAAACGATGGGAAAAATTTGGATTGCTAACATTATTTCTGAAATTTCTCCTTAGAAAAAATAAATTCACTTCTCGGAAGTCTCTTCACCAAGCACACAATTAAGTATAATCTTATGATTAGAGTGAAGCGAAAGTTCTCTATATGTAAATTGCGAACTGGACATTTCATGGAGCGTAAATCGAAAATAAGAATTATTTAGGAATTATTTACAATATAACGAATGGGTTACACAGAAAATTATTAAGGTAAAAAACTAGAACAAATCTGGAGTGGCTCTTTATCGATTAACGCGTGATCGGAAATGTTTTCAGATCTATTGCACTGACGTTACTTTGATAATGTCAAGTTGAACGCAGGAAATTCGACAAATCGAGAAGTAAAACCCCTCTTGTTCCAAAGAACAAGCTTTGTTTTCTTTATTGAAACAACAGATTACGATTTCTGTGTCATAAAAATGAACTGGCTTTAGATCCATCTAGACATTAATATGTACATAGGACGAAGATAGCACTTCGAGATAGAAATTATTATTAATTGATTACTACGGTTGTGTTTAAGTGATATTTCCGTATAATGGCCAACTACCTCCACGTATAAAAAACGAAAGAACAAGGTTTTTCTTACCTTTCGAATATATTACCATAGAACGATGATTCGAAAATTCGCGGGATTCGGTGCAGAGGGCCAGGACCTTTCAAGGAGTTGTCCCCAAATTACTTTTGTTTTAACCTCCTCTTATCGTGTTTATTCACTAATATTTTATCCAGCCTCTCATCATATTTTTTAATATATCTATAGTTTGAAAGATATTCACTTTTGAAACGGCAACCGCATAGAACACTGGTGTTATGTTTATCAATGTGGATTTTGATTGTTCAAAAGGTTTTTTTTTAACGTTGCATTAAAATGTAGTTAGATTGTCGCCAGGCATTTTTAACGTTGGGAAAATTTACAAACTGTGTTATGTTTACTGCATATCGAAATATGTATTAAACTAACACACAGTAAGAAAAGTTGGATAGCAGAAAGGTAAGAGCAGAACATGAGAAATTTTTAATATTAACTATAGAAGAACGTATATGGGAATCTCGTTTTCAATGGGAACATTTTTCACTCCTTAAAAGTTTTAATTTCACCTAATGGATGATGGTGGAAAATGTAAATAGCAGTATATCATTGGCAATTATATAACATAAAATGATTTGTGTTGTGTGTTTTAGTTTTAAAAATTTGCTTTTTTAAATTTTTAAAACCAAAAATTACAACACAAATGATTTTTATGTTATAAAATTACCAATGAAAGGGCAGATTGTCGCTGTTAGTGGTACCACCGAAATTCTAAATTTATACTGTAAATAAATCACTTGCAATATTCGTTTAAAGGTTTTCATTTTCTGCACTTAGTACGCTCTAACGATGTGCATTAAAACCACCTAAGGAATGGTAAAATGCAAATTATAATATTTCATTACTACCAATCCTACAAAAAAAATTCACTTCAACCTTAAAGAAAAAGTGATGTGTTCACACTAACCTGATTATAAGTTCACCAGCTAAATTCCAAATTTCTAGCATAAATACATCGCTTTCAATATTCGTTTAAAACTTCCGATTTTTAATTATGTCCTCGGTTTAGAGAGAAAAAAAAATAACGATTCGGTGAATGTGAATTTATTTATCGTTAATCAAATATTTGTTCATATCCCATTAAATAATCCAATTTCAAGAATATAACCTGTAGAGATTATTGAATAATTTAATCAGTGACAGTGAATGAAAATGTAGAGGGAGAATTTCCTACCTTAATGTTTTATCTTTAAAATATCATCAGTTCATGGTGTTTCCTTGACAAAGTTTGCACATATCCAATAACATTTCGTATCTCATATTCTCTTTTAACTAAAGCCACGACAATAAAATTTAGATAAAAAAAAAATGGGTAGTTATGTCACTAACTACTATACCAGGCCCTACCTAGTGCAGTAGTGAGCGTCCCTGACTACTAAGACCAATGGGCATGTCCTTGCGAAAGTGTTTGTATATTGTATGAGAAAGCAGGAAAGCCTACATAAAACTTCTAGGTTATCTCTGTCCGTTGTATCGGAGAGTTGCTTGTTCCTTTTAAAGAAAAGTTTATGTTAAAGAAACTTTTCCTCAAGCAGCTATTACGTTAGTCTGCCATTTCGCCAGAGAGGAGATGAGAGAGGACAATATGATGAAAGACACATCCATGCAGGCTCCAAACTAGGTGAATTTAATCACTAGATAAGATCGTTGGCGTTCGACAGGGCAATTTCCTAAGTAACATTCAGCTTTGTATTGGAAAACATATTTGAAATATTATAAAAAAAAATCGTATACATATATATATATTCAAAGAAAGTGAAGAAAACCGATCGTTTGTTTACATTTATACGAATTCGAGAGTTTTTTCTGCAGCAATTTTCTGCTGTAACTTCTTCACGCGAAATGAGAGAATAGCAAAACCGAAAAACAAAATGCACTTAAAGAGCCAACACTGTCTTTACTTTGCTCTTTCCTCTGATAAGCCTACTCCAACAGAAAACATTTTCTACTAAATCTGAAATGTATCCTGCTCATTCACGGTGAGCAATAACCATTCCTGGTTAATGTAATTAGAACGTCTGCTATTAAGATCTTTGTGTAAACCTAGTGTCAGAGGTACTTGCCATAAAACCATCTACTGAGCCCCTTCTCCATATAAAGAAAGGGAAATTCATCGGGAATTTAAGCTTTTTAGGATCCTGCATTCATTTTTTTTAGAACTTTTTGAAACACAGGAAGAGATGCTTGTTGTCTTGCAATGTTTGTAAAGAATAAATCAGTTTTTAATGCACATCAATGGACGGTAATTTCGTGACATCTAAGGATATATTGAAACGATGAACCTAACAGTGAAGATATTGTGCTTGACACACAATAACAATGGTTTTGCTACATATCACAGGAAACTACACGAAGTGTTTAGTTACATTTCAGAGGAACCTACAAACACTATTTTGCTACATTTCTCAGGAAATCACAGACACTGCTTTGTTACATTTCACAGGTGTCATTCATGTGATGTGTTTGTTACTTCAAAGTGCATATAGATTATAATTATTTTCTACATTCCTTTTTACTGCTTCCTCAGATTTCGGAATTTTCAAACTTTTGGGACTGTTTCTACCTTATAATTTACCTGCTTTTTTTTTTTTCAGCAGAATGATTTTAAAATAATTTTGGTACATTCTTGTTCCTGGTCAGAAATATAGTCATTTAGATGGAAACATTTTGCTCTGTGTACAAAAATTTCGGTCTGAAGGAATGTCACTGTACCCATCTATTTACCTTCACCACATTTTCATGTTTATTTTTCGTCAGGTAAGCGTTTGAGTGCGACAGAGTAATGTTCTAGACTAGCGAATCTTTGTTGCCTTTCTAACAAGCCTCTTTCATCTACTCATCCCTTTCGTTTCTCTGAGCTGTAATGGAAGAATCATTGAGAAGAGCGTTGTCATTTTGGGACCCTAAAAATTCGGCACAGGTTTGAATGAAGCCGAAGAATTTGGAACATTTTAAATAAACGTTTTAGTCCTCGAAAATTTGGGAAATTTTTTCCAACGATATTTCTTTATCTTGATCGTATGTTGTGCATTATATGAAATCAACACGGGGTATTAAAACACATTTCGCGTAGATTGTGTCGGGCAAAAGTTTTTATTTCAGTAAAGAATCACAAGGTAAGTCCTGTCCACATGGAACTCATTAAAAGATAAACTGATTTTTGATGTGAGTACGATTCGAACATACGTTTCCTGGAAACATTCCAATCACTACACCATCATCGGTTAATGTATTTCCTGCAACGGGTGTGACTTATAAACTTTCCAGATTTTTTATTTGATTTACCCAGTGGCGTCATCTCTCCGGGAAGTGGAAAACTGTGTTCCTCTTAATGTATTTAACTCGTTTTGAAATGAAAAAACGAGCTAATTTGTCGCCATTTAATTTTTAGAGATAAATATAAAAGTTCTTATCTGTTGGATAAGTATTGATGAAATATTAAGATTGACATTTTCAGAATTTCCAGAAAATCTAATAACGCGCTCTAACAATGTCAAAACTGGACAAATATTGCAAGCTGATTATTACGTTAGATATTTTAAATTTATCTGTAGGAGTTTATCGTCAAGATCATTACATTAGCACAAATAATTTGTCCCTTACACTAAGGGTTTGATGAGAACTGCAACATTTATTTTTACAATAAATGAAATATTGCTTTGAGGTAATAATAAAATATTACCATCTTCATTTTTGCAATTATCCATTTGTTCGAATATCGATTGTCAGCGAGTGCTAAATTTGGAAAATAAAACGTTTCAATAGCTCCCATTAACGTGGATCCCAATGTTTTTAACGAATCTTGCAAATGACCTATATTTTCCCCTGAGAAAAATTAATTAATACAGAATACATCAACAATAAACGATATAAACCTTAAATGATTACACTTATTAAGGACAACAAATTGTAATATTTAAATAGCAATACTTATATAATGGAAAATACAGTACATGATATACATCGAAGTGCCAAGACGTTATGATCAGCGCTTCTTTATGCAAATCGAAGCAACTGCAGGCAGACCATAGCGTGTTTGAAGATCATGTAAACGGTATAAATAACACCCGATACTGAGCTCTATTAATCAGAGTTATTTCTGTTTTTTAGAAGGGAAAGGCAGAGGACCAAAGTGAGTTGACAAAAGGCCAAATTGCAATGGCCAGACGACTGGGTCAGAGCATTTCCGAGACGGCACAAGGCTTGTGGGATGCTCACGGTCAGCCGTGATTAGTACCCTCAAAATGTGGTCCGAGGAGGGAAAAATCACGAATGCCAGCAAGGTGTGGGCCGACCAAGGCTCATCGATGTTAGAGGTGAGCGAAGACTATCGTGTATAGTACGAGCCAACAGACAACTGCGAAATTCGCCCATAATTTGAATGCTGCTGACGGGAGTAATGGGCCACAACACACAACACATCGAACCCTGCTGAAACTGGGGCTGCGTAGCCACAGGCTGCTCACAGTGCCCATGCTAACCTCGGTTCACCATCGAAAGGGCCTATAATGAACATGCAAGCATCAAAACTGGATCTTGAATGATTGGGAAAAGGTCCTCTGGTCAGATGAATCTCGTTTCCTGTTGCAGCATGTGGACGGCCGGTTATGTGTGAATCATTTGCCTGGGGAAGTGTTGGCACCAGTATGTACTGTGGGACGAAAACAAGCCAGTTGAGGAAGTGTAATGCTTTGCACAATGTTCTGCTGCGAAACCCTGGGTCCAGTAATTCATTTGCAGGAAACTATGACGTCTACCACCTACCTAAACATCATTGCTGACCAGGTATATTGTTTCATGGCAACGGTATATCCCTCTAGTAGTGCCTTCTTTCACCAGGATAATGCACCATGCCACATTGCCCTGATTGTTCGAGAATGGTTTGCGGAACATGAGGAAGACTTCTAGGGATTACCTTGGCCTCCAAATTCCCCAGACATCAATCCAATCGAGCATCCGTGATTTGTATTGGAACAGCATATCCGATCTGCAGCGGCTCAACCACGTAACTTACAAGAGTTAAACGAAATGCTGGTAACATGTTGGTACCAGATACACACCTTCAGAAATCTTATAGCATCCTTGCCTTGCCGGGTAAGAGCTGATTTGGCGGCCGTGGAGGACCAACGTCATATTAGGCAGGTGGTCATGATGTTTTGACTATTCGGTGTATACTGATACCACACCTAATGATTGATTAATAGAGAACTTTATATATCATTGTTATAATATACAGTGGAATAAAAGTTTTTAACTTCAGCACTTTCTTAGATGAAACCTAAATTCATCACAAGTATATTTTATGAACGATTTCCATTTAAAATCATGGTCAATATAAATCCCCAAATAATGATTTTTATTAACTTCTTCGACATTTGGAAAGGGACAATGCATTTTCGTAAATATTT
Organism: Ryuthela nishihirai; assembly: GCA_038380435.1. NCBI lineage: Eukaryota > Metazoa > Arthropoda > Arachnida > Araneae > Heptathelidae > Ryuthela > Ryuthela nishihirai. The sequence goes on from JAWZYU010000038.1 coordinate 4,357,105, forward strand.
AATTTATATTGACAGTTAGACATGTGTTTTAATGCATAAGTAGTTTAACTTGTGCATACTCTGAATGATCATATATTTCTTTTTATCTCCATTTAAGAAAAGTTCGTTTTCTGAAACCAAGAAATTGCTCTGTTTTAATCGTTTTGTGCACTTTTAACTACCACTTCTGCCTTTTCACCTATATTCAGCAGAACGATATCATCAGCAAACATTAACAGATTATTTTGAAAATTAATTCTAGTTAAAACATTTATATTAAAAAAAATCTTCATTTAAAATATAACTCCCATTAGCTTGTATCCTGTATAATACACGAACTTTTATCAAGAGATTTAGCATAGCAGTTATTCGTCACGATTGTCAGTGTTTTAATGAACTTTCCTTCCATCCTTTCAAATATTTTGCTTTTCATAATAACGTTTTGATTAACACTCGAATCGTATTATAGAAATATTGTTTTTTTATCCTTCTCAATGCAAAATCCAATTTTTTCTATTGCCCACCACATATTATATTAAAATACGTTTATAATAAAAAATTACACATTGTTGTTATTTGCGCCCTGGAATAAAGCATTCCAACATTATTACACTTATAGAGAGTTCAATGCTCTCTATATGTGCTAGGATTGTTTAGTCCAACCCAAACACAATATGTGTGAGGGAAACTTAAAATTCTCTTCCACGCCCAGGGCGCTATTTCATTAAAAATTAAAATAAGAAAAAAAAATGAACACATCAATCGTCACTTACGTCATGTAGGAAAGACTTACATGAAAATTTTTCCATTGACATGTGACACATCTGACTGATAAAGGGCTATAATGGAACTATTCGTATACCTTTTCCGATGTCGGCCCCTTATAATCTCTCTGTGCCTTCAAAATAACTTGAACTGAATCTGACATAGATTAAAATGAGTGTTTGGGAATCTTGTGATATTGTGTGAAGGCATTCCTGTTATACAGCAGTACACAGTTCCTTCAGGGTAGAGGATAATAGAGGTTGTGACCAAGACATTGCAATCGCGGTTGGGAGAGCCATTTATAAATATATCAGGTGTAAGGGAGAAATTCATTGCATTGGCTTTCCTTTGCAGGTACTGATGTATTCCTAGAGTACTGAGAAGTAGCCTTAAATTGCGAGTTGTTTATCATTCATACTGGTTGAAGAATAGTGAAAAATATTCCAGAAACTGAGCCACTGTTTCTGAGGTGAAAGGAGCTTTTTGAATTTCTGGTAAGGTGGCTAGTTTAGAAATTCGAAGCATAACATTAAGTATTCCTTCTGCTTGTGGAAAATTATGAGATTGCCGTGGAGAGTAATTTCTGGCTTTTCCAATGCTTTTGTGGGTTGGGTTGTTTTACTTCTGAGCGGCACTTTTTTGCACACCATGGGCTAAATGGCCAGGTCACATGGACCCCGAAGGCTCAGAGAAGGTTGGGGTAGGGGACCCACTGGAACAGCTGTTGGGACACAGATGGTAGCCTCCCGTCAAGGCCATCCAGCGTGTTCTTTAACGTGCACAGGGTATGGCTCTCCCACACACGGGGCCACGGCTTAACGTCCCATCCGACGGACGGCGGCCTTTCCAAGCCCATCGGTGTCCCCTACTGACCGTGGGCAGGGCGGGGAAATTTTGCGGAGATAAATCTCAACGTTGACCCACCTGGGACTCGAACCTGGGAACTACAGATTACGAGCCTGGCGCGCTACCGATTGAGCCACCCCCGCCCCAATGCTTTTCTGATATACCAGCAATGGCTCGCTGGGAGGTATTGAGAATAGTATCTAAGGATTCCTTTTAAAACTTTTTAAACCCAAGTGAATTTTAGTAACTGAGATGTAGATAGGTTCTGTTGAAAGAAGTTTAACACTTGTCATCTGATATGAAACATGATGAAATTTATGTTTTAAAATGTAAATTTCTCTAATCCACTGAAAACACGCTCAGTCATTTCTCGTATGATCTCCAGGCAGGAGAATTATATAGTCACACGGATGCTGAATGTTCGGTGCCTCATCGACTGCAGCATTCTTTGCTGCGCAATTTTTCTCAGTATGGGCGAAGAGTCGGCAGCTAGTGTAGCTGCGAGGTTTATCAAAAAATAGTGGTTTTCGAAGTTCCCATCACATACGAACTTTATTTGGACAAAGAAGGCCTAGAATATTCACATAAGTGGATGTGGGAATTATAGATACCTCCCGTCGCGAGAACAGACGCAGCTCGAAAATAATAAATTTTGATTGGAATTTTTTTATAAAGTCCTGTATTCTGATATTAATATATATATATCACGCAGCAGAAAACGAGTGGATAATTCATCAGTAAATAAATTAGGTCACTTTTGTCGAAATTATATTTATAATGCGAAAAATATCACAAGCTCAAGAAATTCTATCAGTACATATAAAAAAGCTCTTCTTTCTTGCGAGAGAGGCGTATAGAAGTAAAGTCTTCTGGAAATTTTCAGGAATTATGATTATGAACTCTATAAAGCTAAAGGCTTTGCGGCTGTAATGAGAGTTTCCCTTTTATCAAAATGGTGAAATTTGTAATTCCTAAATCTGCAACAAGGCGGACAATTTCTTCATCTTGAGGGAAAGTTCAAACTCCTGCAAAAGATGCTTTTGTAGATGGAAGTATTGCATCAGTATGAAATTTTGCATGCATTGGTATGTTTCATGGTACTTCGCTCAGGATGCCGTGTTTATGATAATTTGGCCATACGGTGTAAATTCACCCTTATTGGTTAAAAATTTTCACTTGCCACGTGTGTAGTCCAAAAGTTTGTAAACATACAGTTAATCATCTTCATTACTCTCAAATATTTTTAACGCAATTTTTCTTTTTCTGTCTTCGTTATTCGATAACCATCTATTATATACTTTGTATTAAAATAAAACTGCATTCAGCGTTTTCTGCTTCCACCTTTATGTTTTCTAATTTAATTAAATACACATTAAAATAAAAAATAAAGCAGTAGCCAAAGTGTAATCAAGATATTAAATATATTTATATTTTTTAAAACTTCTAAAACGGAGGGAAATCTTTTTTATTTGGGGCAATTTCAATGACGAACAGTGCACTTTTTAAACAATTGCTTCAATTATTTAAATATTTCTATACGTCTACATCTCTTTTTGAAAGACCATCTTGAATCGTGCCTTAGAGAAAGCAGTGGTAGTTGTAATCGGTTTCTTGGTCTAATTCGGTAAATAAGAACTTTAATTACATATTTCAGTTCCAATGTGGCCTAGTGGTTAGCGCGCTTGGCTACTGATCTAAGAGACCTGGGTTTCAGCCTCGGATAAGGCATGGACTTTTGTGTTGTTTTTCTGCTGAGGTCCTACCATCTTCACAGACCTTCTACTATGACATATAAACTGACAGCTCCTGTCAGACCTCTCTGACAAGCAGCTGCTTGAGGGGTATTTATTTTTATTATTTTAATCGTAAACCTATATTGATATTTGAAATATAATATTTCATATTCTTTATGCTTCATATTTCCTTCGAATGATGTTAATTAGGAATAGTGAGCACTGTTTGTGAGAATCATGTCTTATCGCATACTTGTATGGAAAATCTTATGAATGTATAAGGGAGTGCAGGATGTATCCAGGGCGCAGGGGACAAAATGGCCTCTCCCTTTGAGAATGCTGGCAAAGGTAATGGAGGTAAACACTAAATCATGCATTTTTCTAGATTTTTTTAAACCTCAATAACGTGTAAGGAAATGTCATACTGCAATGTTATTACAACATCTCTCCTCCCCTACTTTTTTCTGATTAGATGGAGTCACTTTGAACCACCTTGTTCATCTCTCCTTTATTTTTTACAGATCCGGTCCTGAGTGTGTGTGTTTGTTTGGTAAACCAATTTCTTTGATGGGACCTGCAATGCAATGAAATGCAAAAACGAAACTAAATGCAATATGAATCCTTGATATAAAAATACTCCAAAACTCAACATTTCAGTTTCCTTTAATTGCGATTAGGAGCTAAATTTGATTAATCTTATATATGATAATTTTCATTATATGCAGAAATTTTGATTGAAATTTCTGTATACAATATCGATATATAATGATCGAATCACATTTCATATTTTAAATTCTTGTTCATAAATATATGGCAGTAGTATTAAAAAAAATTAAGTTATCAAGCAGCTGCTTCCGTACATTTATGCAATATCTATTATATAGCTGCAGAGTCAGTTTTATGGGGTAATGATTGCAGAGCGGATCTGATTACCGATCAGGAAAGGTGGAGGCAAAGCCCTTTGCCGTTCTTGAGAATGATAGCAAACGAAATGGAGGAAAAATAATGTTATATATGTACATTACAAATATTTTTCAAGTAATGTTTCAAAAAACACTAAGACGGAAGGAAATAATTTACACCTGAACGACGTTCTCTCTTTCATTAAGACAACTTTCCCCCGACTTCCTTCTCTTTGCTTCTAGATTCAGGCCTATATATGTATACGGTATTATGTTTTCGAGTGTTATCGGATTTCACCCCGATTTTTACCACCTGTAACTACATAGTTAAATAACTGGGTTAAAAGCGAAAAAATTATATATTTCTTTCACAAATAGTTTGTTGCTTTTATTCTTACAGAAAGGAAGAAAGTTTATTCGTATAATGTCTATTTGTTTCTATTTGTTATTAACCACCACAGACTAAAACACCTCCTCCACTATAAGTATTCCTCTCTCTAATATTGGAGGGATGATATCACATTCTTTGTTCTCCCCAGATTAAACAACATCTAGAATCTGTCTGTAGGCTAAATCGAGATCGTTAGAAAATAGAACATTAAGCCATTGTTCAGAGTTCCAAGTGACATATTGGCGACACTAGTTTAGATGAGCTTTTCGGTGATTTCGGAATATCGGGACTGAACCACAAGCCTTTTCCCATAGATACCACTCGAATGAAGACTTCATGACTCTGCTCTGCTGGAAATCCTTTCATCTGTGGCTACAGAAACCTAGAGAGAGAATTGATGGGAAGTCATCATGTGGTTCCGTCTTGCATTTAAAACCAGATAACGGTCATTTGGAGTTAATGCAACTCTCGGGAAACCTTAGCTAGGTCTTCTGGAAATGGTTCCTGTTTCCTGAAATTGTTTCCGTAGTGTCATCGATATCACCTTTTTCGACACATTCATCATGTTGTCCTACTTATAATCCTACTATATCCAACTGTCCTTCTTGAAATCAAACATCTTCCCATCGCTAGGAACCAGCTAAACCAGTGGTTCCAACTTGTTTGCTCTTAGCCCCTCCCTTAACTCTTTTTAAAATTCTATTTAACACTCCCTTCATGAAATTCACAATATTGTTTTTCTGTATAAAACTAGTTGAAATAATATTTAAAGTAAGGAAATATTTATGAGTATTTTTCATCCATGAATTTCTAAAATGGATAGATTATGTGTTAATTAAGAAGTATTTGATAGTTCATTTGATCTATTTCTCCCGAAAACCTCAAGTAAATACCCCAATGGGTAATTGGCGCCCACTTTGTGATCCATTAGTTCAAGCGATAATGGCTTGCCATCTACAGTCAAATGGTAAGTGTAACCATCGTTGCAAACAACAATTTTGAAACGAAGTAATCTGGTAGCCACCCATGATTTTATAGGCATTAGCGATTTGCATGTTGCAAAGAATTGTGGGATTCCTGATGATGCTTATAGTTGCGCATTTTTCTCTTCGGGGAGGGTGTTTGAATTAAAATATTGATCAAAACTCTGGGTTACATTAATTTTGTCGACCAGTGTACATTAGAAAGATGAAAAAGTTAAATTTGATATCTTTTTTTTTAAATAATCAAATAAATTCGTAAGTTTCCACAGGTCCAACAAACGAATATTCATTTCTGACAAACTTCTTCCAAGATTTTAAAATATTTATTCTGTCGCAGAATGAATACCAGTGATATTGAATATTCTTTACGAATGTTGTTGGTTAAAAAATATATGTATTAAATTTCAGTAAAACTGCGCTATTTGGACCCCGATTTTGAGGACTCACATTATTTGAATATTCGATTATCAGGACTGCACGACCCATCGCTCACAGTGAATTTAGTTTTTTAGACAAGGGTTGTTAACTCTGTATGTAATTTTTTACAATATTTGTTATACAAATTGAAATTTCTTTAAATTTTGTATTGAGATACTTTTTTAACGCACAAAGCATTTTTATACAATATACATATTCTTATTTTATTTGAAATAAATTTTCGTTATTTTCGATTATCCGAAAAACTTCCATCCTTAAATTAATCATGATAATCCAGTTTTTGCTGTATATGGAATTGATAATATCGATTAATCAGGTATATAAAATTCCAAAATGGAAATCTTACGAATGATATATATATATATAATATTTGTAATTCAGTTGTTTAATAAATTGTAGCTGATTTTGAAATATTTAAAACCCTATTGATTTATTCTAACGATTGAAAAACATTTTAATATAATTTTATATATTTTCTATTATTTAATACGTGATAGGACTGCTCAGAGGAGGTTGCCAACTCCTTTGCCTAACCTTTTCATGACATACAAAGTTGAAGCACCTAATACCCAAGGTAATGCGAAGCATCTAGAATCAAAAGCATCAAGTTTCCTGTTATCTTGTCAAAAAAAGCGCCTAGAACCAAACGACTATACAGTCTAATTTTAGTCTTTAGGTGTATACGCCTATTAATCCCCACTCTCCATAGATAAATTTTCATCACTTTAGTTTTCCTCTGTTTATCACCAAACCAACTCATTACCCCTAAGGAGATTAGGGCAGCAATCGGGAAGCTAAGGCGAAATAAGGCTCCTGGTTTGGATCTGGTTACAAATGCCACATGATCAGTAATTTACCCGTAAATGCAATTTTATTTTTGTGTTCTATATTTAATGTCCTTATACGACATGGAGTTTTTCCTCAGGTATGGAAAAGAGCAAAGATCAAAATGATCCCTAAGTCAGGGAAAAATCACAAGTTTCCAGGTAGCTACCGTCCGATTAGCCTGTTGTCTTGTATCAGTAAGCTGTTGGAACGAATAATGTTGAATCGAATACACACATTCGTCTCTCAACATCAGGTGATTCCGGATATACAATTTGCTTTCCGGAAAAAGTTGTCAACCGATCACCAGCTTTTACGAGTCGTTGGTAAACTAAAGGAATCCTTAAACAAAAAGGAATTCGTAGCTGCTGCCTTCCTCGATGTGGCCAAGGCCTTCGACAAAGTTTGGGTTGATGGGCTGATTTCTAAGATCGTCAGGGCAAAGGCCCCATCAGGGATGATTCTTTTTATCGAATCCTATTTATATCACCGTACTTTTCAAGTGTGTGTCAATGAGAGTCTATCTGCAGTCCAGAATATACAGGCAGGGGTCCCACAGGGTTCCCTTCTTGGCCCTGTTCTCTGTCTACATGCATAATTTCCCCTTGCTTGAACGTTTGTTTTATGCTATGTACGCGGACGACATAGCTATACTTTCTCCATCTCTGAGGTCTTCGATAGCTATAGACAGGCTGCAGAAAGGTCTAGACCTGGCTGAAAAATGGTACGATAAATGCAAGATCAAAATAAACGCTTAGAAAAGTTCAGCGCTATTATTTTCCTTGAAGAACGTTTCTTGTGACAGCAGTTTATTTATATTTAATAACCCTATTCCTTGGCAAAAGACTACAAAGCATTTAGGGCTGATTTTACATCAAAAATTGAAGTGGAACGACCACATTAAGTACATCATTCATAAAGCTAACATCATCCAATGCCAACTGGGACCCTTGTTGGGTCCAAATTCGATCCTTTCTATTGATCACAAATTACTTCTGTACTTTTCTGTGCTACGTCCAATATTAACTTATGCTGCCCCTGTGTGGGCGAATACGACCAAGACAAATATCCGTTGTTTACAAAGATACCAAAACAAAGTGCTAAGACAGGTTACGAATGCTCCCTGGTTCGTCACCAACAGAAGAATTCATCACGATCTTGGAGTTGAACACATATATAACTTTATAAAGAACACCTCGAAGGTTTTCTTTGATAGTGTTGACTCAAACCCACATGATTTGATTTCTTCTTTATTGCATTATTTGTTCGATCCTCAGAGCAGGATCAAAAGAGCAACACCGCTGATCTACGATATGGATACTTTTTGGTTTAGTTCTTGCTTTCTGCTCCTGTTCCTACATGTTCTTTTCATAGCCCTTCGGGGTTTCACCATAGCTCGGTGTACTACATTTTGTACTGTCTTTGACTCATGGCCTTATCGGCGATCATCAGATGAAAATGGTTATGGGGTCATTTGATCCTGGCACATTCAATGTTATGTTTTAGCTATCAGCTATCAGTCAGTAAGCGCATTGAAATATATTAACAACTAGAACGTATCCAATGGATACTCTATATTATACAAAATCTATACTGACTGTCAAGGTGTAGGTTATATCCAGCGTACGGATATTTTTTTGCAATACCTTCGGCTTATTAATTAAGAAATCAAAATTGAAACAAAAGGAAACTTAATTTCCAGAAGCTTTAGTGAATGTTATTCTTTTAAATCTATATATAACAGTAATGGTCACCTTTCTAAAGAAGGAAACTTATGGTTTTTATGGTTACGCGTTTTGTTTCGGTATTGGGATATTATTTGTCTGTCTGAAAACAAAATGACTCTAAAATTGATGACTTTTTTATTTCATTAGAATAAAATTCCGTAAATAGATAATTAAAAATTCATTGACACCCAGAGTCGAATCCAAGGGGCCATCCATCCACCATTTGAGAATGCTGTTAAGGTAACTGATAAAAATATCATTAATTTAATGAATTTTTCAAGCATTTTTCAAGAAAAGTTTTAAAGGTCTCTGTCAAGATCACTCTTATTTATTTGAGAGATCTGTTACCAAATATCTTTAATGACTCATAATCACGCAGTGTTAAAGTGCTCAATGAAACCATCAACTCGGTATCTCTCGATTAAATATTACGTTTAATGAACAAAACTTCATATTACCTACATATAAATTTGATAAGGGTGCAGTCTTAATCCACTGCCCCACCGAGAATATCCAGTCACACACTCCCAGAGTGTTGACCCGACTTTATTAAAAAGTCCTTCAAATATGCTGGCTTCCACAGCGCAGCAATCAACTTTACTTCCAACCCTTTCACACTTGCACACCATGTGTAATGCGCAGGTAGCAAGGACCCCGATGGCTCAGATGGTAGTTTCGACGGTAGGAGAAAAGTTCCTTTCTTTTCCGACAGGCTCCACTTCCCCCTTCCTTCCCGCTGACGCGCGCAGCAGATCCGTCATCATCACGGCATTATGCAATGCACCGGTCAGAGTTTCGCAGGTCATTTGAGTCACACATGACTCTCGCCTAATGCAGCATACAGCGGAGAGGCAATGTGAAAGTCCAGTATTCGGATGTTATATTTCGATTTTGGAGGAAGTGGCATTGTGCTTAGCTCAGACTCTGGAATTGTTAATTAAGAATTAGAAATTTTAAAAGAACATTTTACTGTTTAAATGAGAAAAATCCAGGGGCTGGGGATTCTCAGTCGATAGCACGCCAGACTCGTAATGTGCAGTTCTCAGTTGGTTGATCGTTGAGATTTATCTCCGCAAGACTCCCCACCCTGCCAATGGTCAGTAGGGGACACCGATGGGCTTGGAAAGGCCATCGTTCGTCAGATGGGTAAAACTAAAATATGCTGGAGAGTCATACACTGTGCACATTAAAGAACACCCTTTGTGGCCTTAATGGGAGGTTACCATCTATCTCCCGACAGCTGTCCAATGGTTACTCTCTTCCAATCTTCTCGGAGCCTTTGAGGTCTTTGTGACCTTGCCATTTCGTCCATTGTGTGTAGAAAAAGTGCCTTTCACAGGTAAACCAACCCAAACCAAATTTTATTTCAATTCCTTACTTTCTTGTCACACTGTTTAATTTAACTCCATTGATCTCTTGAGAATTTTTTTTAGAAGATCCCTATATCGCATCTATAAAATACTACCGTTCAAAATGTAGTTTACTAGTAGTTAATAAATATTTCCGGACAAAAATCTGCAAAAGCTTAAAAGATTATGGAAATATTTATTAACTAACATATACATGTTTAGAGGACGCTGCAATCGAAAATTTACCTTACGCCTATGGACTTCTCCCTTAGACACTTCTTGCGAATGGCCTTCGATAGGCAGTTGGATGGGACGTCAAACTTAGGAGTGTCTAAGGAAGAAGAGAGCGAGCTCCATAAGCGTAATATAAACTTTTCGATTGCAGCTCCCTCTGAACATGGCAAATTTGTGTATTGCAGTGAAGCCACCCAGCCAGGGAGAGGAGCGAGTTACCCTGCGTTAGTGACGGCAACACGAAGGTATCGAATCAGCTTGCACCTGCCGCAAATATGACGGATAAAGACAATATTTCGCTGCTTAATGACTTTAAACTGCTGCCTGGATGTGACACACTTGAAGAAGATGACATTGAAAAATGGTTAAAATATGATGAGCAGTTGGAAAATGAAACAATGAATGATGACGAAATTATTAGTACAGTCTGCCAAGAAGGGAACCGAGAAGAAGGGGAGAATTAAGAAGGGAAAGAAGGGAAAGTTAGCCATATTGAAAGAAAAGAAGCTTTTGATGTTGCAGTAAGATACATTCAACAACAAAAGACTTCATCTGCGATTGATGTGATGTTTATTAAAAATGGCAAGACTTTGCAGGTAAAAAAAGCGTTAAGTTAAAAAAAAAACAAAATAAATTCACGGACTTTTTTGAGTGAGTGTGAGTAAATTGTTAATATTGTAACCAAATTATTAATTAAAATACAGTTCAGTTAGTATTTTTGTCATTTGCCATTTTTATTTATTTTCTGACACAATTTTCGGGTTAACCGTCCTTTCGTTCATCCGGCCGAGGACCAAAACTATCTTATCCGGTCCTTACGGACTGGATAAGAGGAAGTCTACTGTATGTAATTTGTCAGTTTTCGTCTCCTTTACCCTTCCTGACACCCCTGATATGGGACCACCTTGTCGTGGGGGGGGGGGGCTTGCGGCCCAGCACCCGGTCGAAGACTCTGCTGACTGGACTGTGTCCCCGGTTGGCAGAGCCAAGATCAACCGAGGCCGAAGGCATCGCTGACCGGTTTAGTGGCCCGGTTGGACGGTGCCAAGGCCTCAAAATCAGGCGATCTGTGGAGCAGTTCAATGGCACAGTTGAACGGATTTGGTCCCCTAGTAGGCACGATCCCTTTCCAAAATCTGGGCCCCACTAAGTCTCCACCCCGGGTGACGAGCAAACTGGATTCTATATATTCTTGTTCATGGCTAACCGGAGAACAGAGTAAACCTTAGGTTTCTCCCATGGTCAGGCTTTCCTTCTATAGGACTGCTCGCCATATGAGGTCGGAGATGAGATGCATCTGTATGGTGTAGCCTTGCCCCCGACTATAGATAGTCGCGGCTTTCCGTTAACTTGAGAGTGTCGTAAGGCGGAACCGGGGATTGCCGTGGTTGCCGTAACATCTGGCAACATAAGAGTTGTTTACCCTTCCTGGAATTCTCGGGGGTAATGCAGCCTACTTCAGATTAGGTCTTGAGAGCATATTATTATCATTGGGTCTTTCACTTGGGACGAAAAAGCTTTAGACGAATCAACTTTTGCGAAATTTTCTCATTGGACAATTCTGCTTTGGACGAGCTGTCCCATTGGGCAATTGTACTATGGACGAGCTGTCTCATTGGACGAATCATCTCAGCCCAATTGTTCATTGGCGGAATCGTCCCTGTTTGACGAATTGGCACTGGACCAGTCAGTCCTGTCGACAAATCGGCATTGCACAAGTTGGTATTAGACGAATAGTACAGTCGCTCAAAAAATATCCGAACACTATGGTTGATTACAAAATTCAGAAAAAAATATCTGGCAACGATTTTTTTTTTAAATTAGTGATCTGGCAACCTTCGTGTACTGTACACTGAAGATGCCAGATCACTAATTTAAAAAAAAATGGTTGCCAGATATTTTTTCTGAATTCTGTAATCAACCATAATGTTCAGATATTTTTTGAGCGACTGTACCAGCCCCTTTCTCACCTTTGAACTACTGGCTGCCATTACGATATCCTCGATTAATAATATGAACATTTATTATAATACTTGCATTATACTAATCTCGTATAAAACTCTCCCCCCGTTTCACTTTGTAGACAGTATCTTCTCTATTCACAAACATCATCCTGAAGCAGATGGCAACGTATGTTACAAGTATTACGAGGAATAATGGCAAGGGTAGCATTCGTATGCAGGTGGCAATGGAGAGAGGGAGCGGTGCTATATGGAACTTTCTAGAAGTCTGCGTAACACCTCTTCGGTGTTTCTAACAGGTCAGGAGGGAGAAACAAAGGATCGAGAAAGGGGAAATGGCAAAAGGAGGCAATTCATTACGAAATGGTGCCAGTCCGTTTTTGACATTACGCAACTAATCTCAGTTCCACGTAAAACTTTACCCATTTCCATCTCCGTTTGAGAATACGCTCATTTGGCATAATTAAAAACATATAACAAGTAAACCACCAATGGGTGGGCCCCTAGAGGCTAACATAAAACACAAACTAAAAATAGCATATATCATGCACAATAGACCTAAAACGAGAAGCCTTCTTCAGAGAAAGCCATCATTTTAGGCCTCTTGTACTTATTAAGAACACTGTGATCATAGGTAAGCGAAGAAGAAATAATCGCATTAGGATTATTTTTAACAACCCCAAGAAACCATTGTGAGATGCATTGAATTTGGGTATAAATGTGGTCGATGCCCAAATCTTAATGAAGTTGAATGTTACTAACAAACCAAGGGACATGGACAGCAGATCTCAATACGTTTTTTTGCAAGACTAGTTGTCCACGAATATACACAAGATTAATCTCATTAAAATTTGCTTTTGTTATAAAGGATGGACATATTGTTGAAATACATCCGTGATATACCATTTGGAATAAATTAAGTGAAATTCTTAAGGATTGAACGAACTAAAGTAAATTTAATTAGATTATTTTATAAAATAGGTGGTAGTTAATTGTCAAATTTCATTTCTCTTTTAACTTATTTTCTTATTTTCCTTCATTCGTAATTTGTTGTGTTTTGCATTTTGTTTTAATAATTCGCAATTGTTAAGCCACTAGATTAAATGAAGAAATAAAACGCCATATCAATACACTTTTCACACAATTCTATCTTCTGTTGAAAGCTACGAAACGAGACAGGTTAATGGCAGTGGTAACAAGACAAGAGCAGAGAGAAAATGAATAATTAGGGCCTTACGCTAGGTGGCGCTGCACTACAGTTTGAAATAATTACTTATCTGTCTTCTCCATTATATGTGAACTTTACAGTTCTCTCATCGGTGAGACACTTGCCCAAAGGGGCATCACCCGATGGTATCTTAACCTCCGTATTAGCGGATGTGACTTGCCGTGCACGTGGCAAGGGTAGCATTCGTATGCAGGTGGCAATGGAGAGAGGGAGCGGTGCTATATGGAACTTTCTAGAAGTCTGCGTAACACCTCTTCGGTGTTTCTAACAGGTCAGGAGGGAGAAACAAAGGATCGAGAAAGGGGAAATGGCAAAAGGAGGCAATTCATTACGAAATGGTGCCAGTTGGAAGATGTAGACAAAAATGGCGAAACCGGATACAAAGGCATACGATTACGACACTCCCCGCAAGATAAGCTTTCATTTGACAACCTAACTGTGTATGCTCATATTCGGAAGATGGAAGAACGATTTGAATAAATCACCTTTTTTTTGGGTAGAAAATTACGGGTGGGGGGGATTTTTACATTCCATAACGCTTCTGACACCCAAGTATTCATTCAAAGCAGAATGTAATACGTTTGGTAGAACAATTGCCTTGAGAAGTACACAAAATGACACATGAAATAATAAGCTGAAAAAAATTGTCAGGAGAAATATATATATGTAATTGCAGCTCTAAGAGACATATACTTACCACTTCCTGATAGATGGCGTCACTATACGAATCGAATAAAAAATGTGGGAAAGCTAAGTCATACCAGCAGAAGAACAAAGGTAAGGTGTTGATGGTGTAATGGCTAACATACCTTGCCGGTTACTGGAAGATGTGGGTTCGAATCCCACTCATAGCACAACCAGTTCTCCTGAGCTTATTATTCTGTTTTACATGTCTAAGGAAATTTGTGACACTTTACCACGCAAAGTAATATCATTTGTCGGTTTGTGTGTTTGTCATATAACCGATTAACAAACAGACATATCACGAGGAGAAACAATAAGAAAACAGGCAAAAAATATACCAAAAAGAGTGAAATGGTCATTAAGGTAAAGAACCTGGTTGTGACTTATTGATTTTTAAATATCAAATATTCTCGTTAAGATGTGTAACAAATTGATGAAGTAATGATTAAAATAAGACCATAATTGAATAATTCACAAAAATTTAGTTTCTTTCAATTTATCAGTATGCCATATTCTCATATAATTTCTAGTTGAGTGCTTTCAGATAATTAATAACAGAAAATAAAAATTTGAAATCGTATTAAAAGATACTTTAGAATGAATATTAAAAGTAATACATGTTTAATTAACCCTTGGCTTGAAATTCCCCTCCCTGCCCACGGTCAGTAGAAACACCGATGGGCTTGGAAAGGCCGCCGTCCGTCGGATGGGACGTTAAGCCGTGGCCCCATGTATGGGAGAGCCATACCCTGTGCACGTTAAAGAACACGCTGGATGGCCTTGACGGGAGGCTACCATCTGTCTCCCAACAGCTCTTCCAGTGGGTCCCCTCCCCCAACGTTCTCTGAGCCTTCGGGGTCCTTGTGACCTGGTCGTTTAGCCCATGATGTGGAAAAAAGTGCCACTCAGAGGTAAAACAACCCAACTAGGCCACATGTATACATCATGTCATGTTAGGAACGTTTAATGAAGTACTTGGGAATTATTCAATGCTTTCGTGCTAAACCTCAAGAAATAAATGTTATACCTACCATAACCCATTTTTTTTCACTTTTCTCTTCCTTTTTGCAGTTTTCCACAGCTATAAGCAATATTCAAAATTTAATGACGCCTGAATCTGACCAAAAATACTGCTGTTGTCATTTCAATCCCGAGTATGAACCAAGTGTACTGGTTAACCAAGGGACTGAAGAATAGCTTGGAAAAGCCGCCCGTCCTTTGATCAGAATTTAAGCCGTGTCTCACTGTACAAGAGAGCCATATCCTCTGCGCCTTAAAGAGAAAGAGGATTTAATTCACCAGGGCCTGATTTAGGGGGAAGCATGTCCCCCCCCCCCTTCAGAATGCTAGTAATGGTAACTGAAGCAAAAATTATTAAACATATTTATATTTCATGCATTTTTGGACAAATATTTAAGGAAGATCTGAAACTCCGCGGAGAAATCCAGTCTCTTTCATTCCCCCATCTTTACATTTTTTCTATTTGATTGTGTTTGAGATCTCCCTCCCCCCCACATTTATTACACTATGTTGAAAAAAGTGTCCGACCACTTCCATTTTATGTGAATGGAAAGCCACTTTGAAAGCTCCCTAATATTGAAAATAAACCTTTTGCTCAAAAACTGTTATTGGTGATAAATTGTAGACGTCACTCAAATTTCTCTAAATATATTTCCCGTAATATTCGTTTAATATTTAAAGAATGAATGGAAACTCAAGCATTTATCTTCAATTTTTGACACTTGTGAAAAAATAATTCAGTAGATAAAACACAACTCTTTTAACAATTTGTTCACTAACATATATTAAATATCTAAAGTTTGTATGAATATTTTTTAAGATTTCGTCAATTTGGGGGAAATGTGACAGTGTTAATGTTCAACAATATTCGCTCAATATTTAAAGAGTCATTGACGCGGGACATTTAACAGCAGACGACACTGTCACATTGCCTCCAAATTGAGGAAATCTTAAAAAAAGTCATACAAACTTCAGATATTTAATTTATGTTAGTGAACAAATTGTTACAAGAGTTGTGTTTTATCTACTGAAGTATTTTTTTCACAAATGTCAAAAGTTGAAGATAAATGCTTCAGCTTCCATTCATTCTTTAAATATTAAACCAATATTACGTGAGATATATTTAGAGAGATTTCAGTGACATCTACAATTTATCGCCAATAACAGTATTTTGCGTAAAAGGTCTATTATCAATATTATATGGAGCTTTCAAAATGGCTTTCCATTCACATAACATGGAAGTGTCCGGACACTTTTTTTTCAACATAGTGTATATCTGGATCCGGTCCTGTTAACTTTTATCTGTTCGCTAACAGCTTTCCAGTCAGTCCCCTTCCCACAGCCTTTGGAGTCCTTATCTGTCTATCAACTGAAAAAATATGTTTTATGCGTTTAGGAGGATATTAAATTCGCTTAACTAAAATCTTAACAAATCGCTTAACTAATGGCAGAAGGTGATAAGGCAGTTTCCTAGAACTGTATAGATGTAGTTTTAGGAGAACCGTTTAACTCCTTGCCAATGTTACAATCCAATGACAGAACTACATCTCTGCAGTTTCCTAAAACTACATAGATGAAAGTTTTAGGAGAACCGTTTAACTTTCTACTAATCGATTTTTTCGTATCAAAATGTAGATCTTCTGCTGCCATCAGTTAAACACTTTGTTCGTATCAAAATGTAGATCTCTGCATCATTAAATTTCGATGGCAGAAGGTCTGAATTATAATACGAACGTTCGTATTATAATTCAGATCTCCTGCATCAGTTAAACGGTTTGTTCGCATTATAATGTAGATCAGAAGGTTAAATTAATTCTACTCATCTTTGCATTTCAAATTTTGGGAACATTTCTAACTTCCTTTTCCGCCATACTAGAATTTCGGGAAGGATTGCGGGTTCCTGCACCCCCTTCGCCTATCCCCGACTCATAGTAGAGCTTTTTTTATGATTAGAAAGATGTCTGCCAGATGGTTTGGTGAAAAGCTCTGACGCCACGTCAAGGCACCATCCATGTCAGAGTGTTTTGCTCTAACCTGGAGAAAACCCCTCCACACGTAGGCAGCTAGTGTGGAAGGAAAAAGAGGGTTCAAGACACCACAAAACTTTCACTAAAGCGTCAATCAGAATTTATTTTCTGTTGAGCGAATTTAATGGAAATGTTTTGTAGCCACTTGCGCAAGATCTATTTAAAAAAGATTAGACCTTGCTCCCACCCGTTCCCATTGGAAGAAGCCCCCATAAAAGGAACTTCCCTTCTCTCTAAGCAACCCCAGAGATTGTGCCTTGTCACACTCTATCAAATCCGTCAATGAGATCCTCGCTGTGAATGTGTCCGGAATCGCTGTCTCTTGCATCTCTTCTCTTGCAGGCACGAATGGGTGACAATATCTGGCAAAGAAAAGTTCATACGGGAAAACAATTAACAAAAGGCATATAAAACGTACATATAGTTTTCAAGCTGATCATAATTTTCGAAACTAGGTTCACAAAAGAAAATTCGTACATGCGACAGAATGGACAAATATTTCAAGACATACCTTCATTGTCGTCCAATTCGCGCTCTTCCCCACATGGGGAACTTCTTGTCCTGATGACGTGTTCCTGGAACTTCTGGGCACCTTGTCATCTGAACCAAAGGAAAAAGCACAAAACATTAAAGCAGTAGTAGATTTAATCGACATTTCTCAGAACTTTAATAAAAAAAATAGGTTGTCACGTTTTTTACAAAAAATAAAAGCATTAAAATATAAACCTGCTTTAAATAATTGATTTTACGGTTCAAATGTTAATAAAATGAAAAGTTCTTATTAATAAGAATAATAAAACCATTTAAGTAATAGATACATCTGGTTAAATATTATTTATTATTTTTAATTTATATAAGCTATGAACAAAGTGAATGCAGAATAGACACCCAACGAATAATTAAGGTTCTACAAAGAGATCTTCACTAATTTCTCAAAAAACGTAGCCAGATATTTTTTCTGAATTCTGTAATCAACCATAGTGTTCGGATATATTTTTGAGCGACTGTACCCCATTATATGCAGCTCAGAGGTAAAACAACCCAACCCAACTCTGGTATCGTAACACCGAGTAAACGGAGACCTTCAAGGTTCAAAGCCTTGCACGTCTCCGTCTACTGAGTTAACATATAGATATTATAGTAATAGAACACACGAGAAATAACTCCTGAGCTAAAGTATATTCAAGTAACAAGAGAACGATTGCATATTCTCCATTCAAATCCCAATGCATTAAATATTCCCCAATATAATACCATTTCTTAAAAAATAATCAAATAAATACCCTCTCAAGCAGCTGCATGCCACAGAGGTCTGACAGTAGCCTGTCAGTTTATATGCCATAGTAGAAGGTCTGAGATGATGGCAGGACCTCAGCAGAAAACAACACGAACCCGGGGCTCGAACCCAGGCTTACCAGCGCGATATTACATACGTCCGCACTTAATGCGGTGCAACCAATCTTCTGGGCGTCAATGCCCTATAAACAGCATTGATATTGGCTAAAGAAATGACAACTGTGCACTACATATATTCACTACTGCATAAATATATAAATTCCATGACATAGGTAAATGGGACATTGAGAGTAAGGCTTACCTTCACAGAGGAGGATGTCAAGATCACCACAGGCAGCACCAGGAAACGGCTTGTTGGAACGGAGAACATCTGGATCCTGATGACGTTTTCCTGGAACTTTTGGGCACCTTGTCATCTGAACCAAAGGAAGAAACGCAAAACATTAAAGGACCAATAGATTTACTTGATATTTTTCAGAACTTAAAAAAAAAGGTTTTCCACTTTTTTTTAAAAAAATATAAAAACATTAAAATATATACATGCTTTAAATAATTGATTTTACGGTTCAAATGTTAATAAAATGAAAATTTCTTATTAATAAGAATAATAAAACCATTTAAGTAATAGTTACAGCTGGTTAAATAATATTTTTTATTTTTTATTTATACAAGATATCAACAAAACGAAAGCAGAAAAGACACTCAACGAACAATTAACATTCTCCAAAAACGATTTTACGCTTATAGATTAAAGATAAGAGTTGGTATATTACGTCCCTCCCAATGCTCTTTTGAACGACTTCAGTTTCTGGAAAGCATCTCTTTCGCACACGCCCCAAGTCGGGAGTGGACACTGATACTTACCCAATGGGCGAAGCAATACATTGCGTTGGAGAATGATACGAGAAATGTGTGTTAGTCGCATCATATCCGTTGACGAAATATTTAACTACCAATGTGTGTATATATATATATAGATTTGATTATATAAAAATGTGATTTATTCTAATTGAATATATCAAAATACTCGGTAAAAATGCTTCGCTGTTCAAAGAGGAACAACAGGAGGATTGCCAAAATAATTGCAACCCGATTTCGAGTTCAAATCAAATGAAACATAGAGTGTTGTGAGTAAAGTTTTCCCATCATGCTCCCACTTTTCATCTGGGTTTATTACAAAATCAAATATACCTTCCTATTGAATATTCTGTTAGCAGCCTTAAACGAAGGTAGTATTACCATCTTATCATAGCTAAATTTATAAATAAAAAATAAATATCTCCTCAAGCATCTGCTTGCCACAGAGGTCTGACATGAGCCTGTCAGTTTATATGCCATAGTAGAAGGTCTGAGAGGATGGCAAGCCCTCAGCAGAAAAACGTCACAAACAGCCATGCCTTACCCGGGACTCCAACCCACTTCCCTTAGATCAGTAGCCAAGCGCGCTCACCACTCGGCAACGGAACAAAATTTAATATTTTTTTTTTAGGTTTAGGTAACCAAGACGAAACTTCCGGTGCCACTGCCACATCTTTCTAGTATCTTTGCAGTTCCCAGGTTTGAGTCCCACCTGGGCCGACATTGAGATTTATCTCCTCAAAACTCCTCGCCCTGCCCTCGGTCAATATCTGATCGGTCGCCAGCTGCTGAGGGCCTGTCGGTCAGTAGGGGACATTGATGGGATTGGAAAGGTCACTGTCCGTCAGATGAGCATTAAGCTATGTGTTTGACAGGGAGAGCCATACCCTACAAATTTAGAGAACACGCTGGATGGCCATGAGAAGATACTACCATCTGTCTCCTAACAGCTGTCCAGTGGGTTCTATCCCCCTAAACTCCTCTGAGCACTCGGGATACCTGTGACTTGGCTATTTACTCCATTGTATGCAGCTCAGAGGTAAAACAACACAACTCTGGTATCGTAATACCGAGTAAACGGAAACCTGCAAGATTCGACGCCTTGCACGTCTCCGTCACTGAGTTAACACATAAATATTATAGTAATAAAACACACGAGAAATAACTCCTGAGTTAAAGTATTGTTACGACAGAAGGAATCTGGCAACCGAAAGCAAAAAGTTTCAGCCAACGAATAAGAACTTTGGGAGAATTTGGAGAAGGAGAGTGGAGCGTTAACGGTCGTTGTGTTGTAACGGTCGAAGAGTTCGAAAATGGCCGGTGGGCTGTTCTGAGACAGTGCGCGTTAAGTATCAAGAAGTAACTTGATGTGTTGTGTATACGCAGAAGGATAAAAGTGGGATCTTTTATCGTTAAGTATCAAGAAGTAACTTGATGTGTTGTGTATACGCGGAAGTATAAAAGTGGAACTTTTATGGCTAACTTCGAATGTCTACACGGACTGTCTTTTTGTTCGGCTAGTGTGTGAAAAGTTATTAGCACAGGACGAGAATTGGTTTACGAGTGAAGATCTTCGGGTGACCTGGTAAATCAAGTAAAAGGTAGTATTTAGTAAAATACACAGAGCTGATGTGTGCTCATGCAGGAAGATTGATGACTTGTGCATGTTAATAGTTGATTTGTTAATAAGATACTTCATCCATATTTCCTTTGTAACAATTTACCTTGTATTGAATTTGGTTTTGAAATATAGCTTTTAATACTCGCGCTCAGTGGCTATCCATTTTTGTGATCCGCAACATTTGGTGTCAGGAGTGGGATAATTTATTGAATGCCGTTAACTAGAAGTATGGATGAATTAGTAAAGTTGATAAATGACTTGAAAGCCGATATTAAAGGTGATATAGCTGCCCAAAGCGATAAAATAGGTGACTTGAAAGCCGAAATGGCCGCGCAAAATACTGAGATTAAAGGTGATATAGCTGCCCAAAGCGATAAAATAGATGATTTGAAAGCCGAAATGGCCGCACAAAATACTGAGATGAGAGCTGAAGTGGCTTCTCAAGTTGGTAAGATTATTGATCACTTCAAGGATCATAAAACCGAACTCAATAGACAATGCAATAGTTTAAATGTTGAATTTGTCAGTGAAAAAGATGATCTTGATAGTGTTAAGTTAGATTGTAAACATGGAAAAGAAAAAGAGAAAGACAACGCATATAAAAATGTGGATCTGCTACTGGAAATCAAGAATCGTAGAGATAGCGCAGATAATGCCTTTGACCACGCAACTACTGGTGATGCATGGCAGAGTGTCTATGTCGCTGGTGACATGTCTAGGAACTGTGAAGAACAATCACACAGATCAGAGAGCTGTGAGACTATACAGTACGCTTTGCACTTCAAAATACCTAGGTATACAAGTCTGGCACGATCTGAAGAGAGATCCACACGAAAGGTATTCTATTCCTCGCCGTCAGCAAAATGCGTCATGGACAATTATCGCAAAGGCAGAGTAACGAGTGGTAATGAGGGGGAACGAAACAGAGTTTACGTTTCGCAGAGTGGTCCGAGTAAAGAAGAGGCGTCCATTCATCATGGATACAAAGTGCCATTCGACGTTACCGGGGAAGTCGGAGAGATTTTACCGAAGCATATAGCCACACTCGAATCGTTTATAGAAAGTGGGGATTTAAGAAAGAAGAATTCCGAAGAATGGCTTAGAAGCGTAACAGGTGATGCTGGTAAAGGAGCTTCAGGCAGAGACAGTACTTCAAAGACTAACTCTCTGGATGAAACTAAGCCTCAGAGTTACGATCAGAGAGAAGTAAAGCCCTCAGACAATCTCAACGTAGCCATGCTGAATTTCTTTTCTGAACAGTCAATGCGCAGATTTGGACATTATAACCATTTGGATTATAAGGATATAGAAAAGTTTTATCACGACTTCAGGAGCTCTAAAGTGGACAATATCATGTTACATAACTCGTCGCTGATCTCCAGAATGAACAATTTGGCAATCATGACTGATATTTCCCTGGCTAATTACAATGAGAGCTCCAAGAAAGTGAATTCGGAAGAAACAGCAAATATGACCTCCTCGGGTCATGTGTTTTGTTGGAGACTCGAGTGGCGCCATCGGATGGTAGATAAACACAGCACAGGAGGTGTCAGCGACAAAGTGAGTCTTGTCTTGGCTCCTGCACTTGCTGCTTTAGGTCTCAAGGTCCCTATGATCTCCGGTCGTGCTCTCCAATTGACAGGAGATACTCTGGACAAATTGGAATCCATCCCTGGCTTCACAGTCGACTGCACTAAAGATAAAATCGAGCAGATGATGGAAGACGTCGGATGCTGCATCGTAGGACAGACAGTGGAGCTGGTGCCAACAGATAAGGAGATTTACCGCTGCAAGGATATGACGGCTACCGTAGATAGCGTTCCTCTAATGAGATGCTCAATTGTGTCCAAAAAGCTGGCTGAAGGAGTGTGCGCTTTGGTTTATGATGTTGAATTCGGAAAAGGAGCTATTGATCTCATCAGTACAGAAGATGTTGCTGTTGATTTAGTTAAGAAAGTGGTTGCAGCATCACAAGCTCGTGGAATGAAGAGTTTGAGTTGTTCAGCTGTTATCAGCAACATGGATTCACCTCTTGAAAACTCTGTTGACAACTCTCTGGAAGTGATGGAAGCTGTTCAGTGTTTCCTTGGTAACGGATCCTTGGAACTGCAAGAGCTCGTCGAAGAGTTAGGAGGAGAACTTCTGCGTTTGGTAAACATTGTGGATAATAGGGTAGATGAAGCATCACGTGTCTGCAAGGTTCTGCATAACGGCAATGCTTTGAACAAGTTTCGTAACATGTTAATAGAACAAGGAGTATCTGAAGATGTTGCAAGCTGGCTATGTGAAGGTAAAACAGAAAAAATATTGCTAGCAGCCCGACACATCACTGATTTCACTTATACAGGAGAAACAGGTAAGGTTGTCGGATTAGAAGCTGCAGTTCTAGCAAGAGTATGGAAGGAGGAGATGGACCGAAGCGCTAAAAAGAATTATGGAGCTGATATTATAATTGTGAAGCACCTTGGGGATCAAATTGATTCAGGTGAAGTATGGCTGAAGGTTCATCACGACAGTTCTGAATTAAGTGAAAGTCAACTGACAAAAGGGTCAGACTGGAGGATGAAACTCCTCCCTAGATTTTATGTCACTAATGACTTTCATTCCTTGTTACTGTTGATAGAAGTAAAAATCCAAAGAAGAAAACTTTCGACAAAGAAAAAATCTTTTTACAGGTTTTGCACGAAAACTCTTAGTCGATTCTTCTCCCTGCAGAGACATAAACGTGTTCACAAGGGCTATAGGCCTTACACGTATTATGTTTGTGGACGAGGCTTCAGTCAGAAAAGAAATCTACGTCATAATGAGATTCGCTTTCATTTTGACACAGACGTGATATATCTCATTCGTCGACGTCCAGCTACAAAGTGCAAAGTGGTTCACGTGGATCGTTTGGCCCCGTTTCATCGAAGAACTGAAGAAACTTTGGAATCCAGAATTGTTCGGGACGAACAAGACCTAGGAAGGGGGCAGTGTTACGACAGAAGGAATCTGGCAACCGAAAGCAAAAAGTTTCAGCCAACGAATAAGAACTTTGGGATAATTTGGAGAAGGAGAGTGGAGCGTTAACGGTCGTTGTGTTGTAACGGTCGAAGAGTTCGAAAATGGCCGGTGGGCTGTTCTGAGACAGTGCGCGTTAAGTATCAAGAAGTAACTTGATGTGTTGTGTATACGCAGAAGGATAAAAGTGGGATCTTTTATCGTTAAGTATCAAGAAGTAACTTGATGTGTTGTGTATACGCGGAAGTATAAAAGTGGAACTTTTATGGCTAACTTCGAATGTCTACACGGACTGTCTTTTTGTTCGGCTAGTGTGTGAAAAGTTATTAGCACAGGACGAGAATTGGTTTACGAGTGAAGGTCTTCGGGTGACCTGGTAAATCAAGTAAAAGGTAGTATTTAGTAAAATACACAGAGCTGATGTGTGCTCATGCAGGAAGATTGATGACTTGTGCATGTTAATAGTTGATTTGTTAATAAGATACTTCATCCATATTTCCTTTGTAACAATTTACCTTGTATTGAATTTGGTTTTGAAATATAGCTTTTAATACTCACGCTCAGTGGCTATCCATTTTTGTGATCCGCAGCAGTATAGTCAAATAACAAGAGAATGATTGCTTATCCCCCATTCAAATCCTAATACATTAAATATTCCCCAATATATTATCATTTCTTACCAGCGCGATATTACAGATGTCCGCACTTAATGCGGTGCAACCAATCTTCTGGGCGTCCAACCCCCGACAAACAACAACGATATTGGCTAAAGAAATAAAACAACTGTGCACTGCATATATTCACTACTGCATAACACGTTAACTCCATGACTAGATAAATGGGGCATTGAGAGTTAGGCTTACCTTCACAGAGGAGGATGTCAAGATCACCACAAGCAACGCCAGGAACCCGTTTATTCGTCCTAGTGTTCAGGGAAAAAAACTCAACTGAGGACACTTGCATCTCACCTTGATACCTTAGATACTGGCTGGCGTATGCTGACACAGTAAACTCTCCACGCACAAACGAGAAGAAACAAATGACGAAAGTCCACAGAAAAGAACCACTTTTCGATGTTGAAGCTGAGAAATAAATTTTTCATTGTTTCGTAACGAATGTTTCTGTTTCGCACAATAAACGTTTGTGACTTTGTTTGTTACGAATAGCAACAGTGAAAGTCAACACAATGAATACCTTCGTCACAGCGTTGCCAATGGCATACTTAGAAACTTTGATATGGAAGTTGACATTTCAAAATAACGTTATAACCACAGCATAAGGTTCAATAATTAGCAGTTACGAATTATGGAAGTTGATATGTTTCAATATCATTTCCCAAAAATGGCAAGCCTGATGCTCGAATTTTTAGATGTATACCTAGAAAAAATATGTTACTCAAAACCTCAAGTGTCGGGAATGGGGTAGAACTCAAACCTTTCCCCCTCCAAACACACACACTTGGGTACATCTAGGATTACCAACCATCTCATATTATCGATATTTTTCCGCGTCCCCTACAAACTGCATACGGAAAGGTGTTATACCCGAGTGAGGCTGAATCGGTCTGACCGAGAGTAATGCCAATCACGTGATGTGCATTAGGTCGAATATAAGAATTGAGCCTTAGTTACCGAAAGTCATCTCAAAAAACAAAATGAACTATAACAAATGTAAAAATTTAATTCAACTGCAAAATTATATTGGGGAGTTTTAACAACTTCAAAGTTTCAATGCCCGAAATACTCTAAAAAATAAAGGCATCTGCTCTGTTCTTGTCGTAGGTCTGGGTTGATCTGTTCCTTTTCGTTTAGCGCAAACATCTGAGTCATACCAGAGGAAGTTGGAACCCGAAGGCGCACCGTGCTGCAAATTTGCTAATAAGCTAACCACAGCTGATGCAAAGTTGACCGAGCTAATAGCAGATCTGAAGAAAGGGGCAGCAGCATACATCCAAGTTCGCTCCATGTGGCAAATAGATATTGTGGAGCCTGGTGGTCAACAATAAGTGACGACCATAGTGTCAATCCACAGGGCAGCATGAAACTCTACAACCTGTTCACCCCTCAATTGACTAAACCCTCCCGAGCCAATAACGGCGTCTTAGGAAGGGTTTTCCCTTGGGAACATACTATTGCTGTCAGTCAGTACGCATGACTCACATAAGTGAGTCATACGCACTGACAGCAATCGTAGGTTCCACTGGTCAGCAACGCCTCCCAGAAGATTCCCAGACTGCATTTCTCTGCTTGCTAATGACGTCAAGTAATGACGTCAAGTCAAACCCCTTCAATGTCATAGCTTTCACCATCCTTCCTCTGGGTAAGGGAGTGGCGATTGCCCTTCTACCACAGCTTTTCAAGTGTGCGCAGCTGTAGAAACTAAGAATCCAACGATAGATCCTTATATGTGTGAGGTAAAATAGAATAACGGCATTTACGAAGTTGTAGATGATGTAGCAGCTGCGGCGGAACATCATAGTGAACTAAAACATGAAGTACACGAAGAAAGTTCGACTTTAGTTGACAGTGCATCGGTTACGATGGCTATTTCTAGTTCTTACATCTTTAATAATGTATCTGACAGGAATGATATACTAAGTGAATACAATAAGGGCTAACTATTTTGCAGCCCTGAGCGAACTTGAATTCTGCTGACCCTTTCTCCAAGTCAGATATTAGATATCAACGATTAATGTAGCTAACTCAATTGTCATTTTTAAAAGCAATCGAAATCTATGTGCTGAAAACTACGTCATAGTTATTCCGGTCAATCTTTCTGCAGCTGTAATTGTTAGTTGGTTTTCAAATTTGTCGCCCTTAAAACAATACAGTTCAGTGCAGTCGCACAGGTTGCACGTGTGGTAGCACCGGTGCATTATATTCCTGAATATAATGACTCGGTTTCTTCGATAACAAAATCAGATGTCAGATCTATAATCAGAGAGAGATGCACGTTTCATTCTTAGCAAGGATTTCTTTTGGAACCAATCCTCATTTTTCCCATAAGTTGTTGGTCTCGATTTATACCGTGATATCCTAGAAGTAATCTACCGTGTAAATCGAGGATTGGATGTAATCTTAGGTCATTAAATCGCTTTTGTCTTCAAAGCAAAAATAATAGGCTGCTTTTATGCCAAAAGAAGTATTAAAGTTGCGAAGTCCATTTGTCCATTTTCTCACCAATGAATCTCTTAGCACGAGAAGGAACCCTGCCTCGTATATCGCCCCCCCCCCCTAAAAGACATTTTCTAGACCCACCTCTGCATTGAAGCATGATCATGGAAATGACGTTTGAGATCCTGTTGCTCGGGTTCGGGAGATCAGCAACAGGATTTGTTTGCACGATATCTTCACACAGCATCAAAGAGTCAAGATGGGTGAATTTGGAAGCCACATAGGCCCAGCGATTGGTCCATTTAGAAAAATCCAACTCCCAAGAAATTCTCTGTTGCAAATGTTCCTCATAAGACAAGACCCATCTGATGGTGATCCAATCTATCTTATTGAAACAAATCTCACGTTTTCTGATTCCCCAACAGCACTTCCACTATCACTGCTTCAACGAGCATGTATTGAGATTGATTATAGACTTGCTCGTGCAACGAATGGTGTTCGTGAAGTTGTTGCATAAAACATTTTCCCCTTTTTGCAACTTTTCAATAGCATTAGCATAAAAAAGTTCATTATTTCATGAGTTATTACTGTTTAATTTTGTGGTCATCCTGTACAGAACCGGATCAAGGGGAGGACTGAGATTAAAAACCTACCAAGCATCGTCCAAAAAAAGCTTCTAAACCTATTCAACCAATTTTGGGAGGATAAACTATTTCCCAAGGATTGAAACCTGGCACAAACTATACTCATTAGAAAGCCAAATAAAATCCCCCACCAGTCTAGAAGCATATAGGCCCATCACACTGAATTCATGATTTCTGAAAACATTCGAAAAGGTGATGAAATCTAGACTCAACTGTATATTGACACTGGCATATTCAACATCTCAACAGGATTCAGACAAGCTAGATGTACACAAGATAACCTCAGATATCTTATCCTAGATCTTGAACAAACACTACACTCTAACAGGCCTGCTGCGGTCATCTTTTTGGATATAAAGGGAACATTTGATGCAGTCTGGAAAGATGGCCTTCTTTTCAAAATACAACAAATGGTATCCACGGCAATATGTTTCAAGCCATTCAACAAATTATTAAAAATAAAATTTAAAAAAAAATAAAATTAGACACAGCTCTCTCTAGAAAAACATATCAAGACAGGCTTCATCCAGGGAAGCATAATTTCGCCTCTATTATTCAGTATTTATCTGTATGACCTGCCAAATTTTTACAGTCACAGACACCAAAATTTCAGTTTACGCGATGACATTGCCATATGGAGTAGCAACACCTCCTCCCACAAGCTGGAAGAAAATATGCAACTCTCCGTAAACTTGCTTCAATTATACTTCAAAAAATTACGCATTCAAATTTCGAAAGATAAATGAGTAATGCTATACATCAGTAGAAAAAGAAGAGCCATACCAGCAATTAATATTAAATTGAGAAAGAAAATATCAAACAGGTGGCATCACACAAATTTTTAGGCCTTATTTTCAACAACAAAATGTCCTGGAATGAGCACTATGATAGCGTCCAGCTGGCCAATAAAAAGCACCTACAACTTTTCAGATGCATGGCAAGTACAATCCGGGGATGCAAACCA
This sequence comes from Ryuthela nishihirai, assembly GCA_038380435.1. Lineage (NCBI taxonomy): Eukaryota > Metazoa > Arthropoda > Arachnida > Araneae > Heptathelidae > Ryuthela > Ryuthela nishihirai. The sequence goes on from JAWZYU010000038.1 coordinate 4,385,693, forward strand.
AAATGCCTAATAAATCTTTACTCAGTAAGCCAGGTCCAAATTTGAATATGGTCTCTACCTAACAGTCAATGCACTAAAACCAAAAATTGAGATATCTTAACATAAAATCCTAAAATTTTGCACAACTTCCATCATGTTCCAATATTTCTATTCTGGCAGAGACCCCCATTCCTCCCATTAAAATCAGAGTATAGGAACAGTTGCAAAACAATTCGTAAGAGTGGCCACCAGTCATCAAAACCATCATCTGTTTGTTTAAATTACAAACATTACACCCACAGGAAAAATCTTATAATATTTAAAACAAGATCCCATCTATGGATATATAAAATAGATGAAAGAAAAATTCAAATGGCTCTCAGATTTGCCACCCTGGACCCTCGACATTCCAGAAATAATAACAGATATTCCATGAATCACAAACTGCAAACACTATTACATTCAAGAAGATATCCTAGAGAAAACAGAAAGACACCTGGAGCTTTACTTCTCACATAAAAAAAATTACGGATGGAGTTTCAAACAAAGAAACTAACTTTGCATTAGGCACATTCTACGACAAAGAAAACAACTATAGATTTAGTTTCAATCTGACAACATGTACCAGCTCAACAGACACAGGACTCGTGGCACTGAAATGGAGCCTTGAAATGGAGAGAAAAGGAAAGAAAAAAATTGTGTTTATCACAGACAGTAAAGTAGCACATCTTTTCATGAAAAAAAGAACCCTACAGATGCTGCCACCAGAATATAGTACAAGAATCCTACAACTCTACAAATGTCAATAATAATAATAATAAAACATTTTTCCAGTCGGTGCCTAACCACATAGGACTCACTGTAAAGGAGATTGCTGACAAACTAATTAAAGAAATCAATACTGCTACTCCCTGATCCAAAACTCCCACAATATCAACAAACTCAAGGCAATCATCAATTCACAACCATTGGAAAGTCTTCAAATCATTTTCTCAAAATAAACTTTATTGGCGCCCAATCACAGAAGACTAGTATCCAAAAATATCTCAAAATCACTCGGTTAAGAACAGGTCATACACGTTTAAATGATAAAATGCATATAATGAAAAAATCGGAGACCAGCAAAGGCCAAAATTCTGATGTAAATGAAACCGTGCCACGTGTTATCCTCAACTGTACGGCCTACTCTCTACATAGAAATATTCTCTTTGATGAAATGAGAATATTGGGAGTGCATGAATTCTCACTTGAAAGTATTCTTTCCCCTAAGAGCCACAAAAATAAAATATACATTCTAATCATCAAGTTTCTAAAAGACACCAAGTTATACAACATAATATAGAAGGAAAGAAAACAGCAGGTTTTCTTGCAAGTACTGGCACCTTTCAAAGGCTCATGAATCCACTAACTCTGATTGCAGAACCCCCATGGCACCTTTCAAAGGTTCATGAATCCACTAACTCTGATTGCAGAACCCCCCTGGAATGGCCCACCTCCAACCGCCAACAAACTCAAGAAAGGAAGCTACGACACAACAACCATACCTGGATGATCAACTAGAATAGAACTTTCCCCCTGAACTTTCATAGAATATAGACCTGTCACCTCATCCAGGGAAGAGAAGATACCAAGACTTTTTTTCTTTTGTCTCTATCACAACGCATACAACTACAAAAATTATAACTTTATTCCCGAATTTCTACAGACTCTACCTTATCCCATTTCTCTCTGTGTGTGGTACCAACTTTAAATATGTGGACGTTTGCAATGTAGAATTGACAGAAGCTTCCCAAGGTTCGAGTCCCAGCTGGGTCAGCGTTGAGATTTTTCTCCGCAAAATTCACCGCCCTGCCCACAGTCAGTAGGGGACACCGATGGGCTTGGAAAGGCCGCCGTCCGTCGGATGAGACGTTAAGCCGTGGCCCCGTGTGCGGGAGAGACATACCCTGTGCACGTTAAAGAACACGCTGGATGGCCTTGACGGGAGGCTACCATCTGTCTCCCAACAGCTGTTCCAATGGGTCCCCTCCCCCAACCTTCTCTGAGCCTTCGGGGTCCATGTGACCTGGTCATTTAGCCCATGGTGTGCAAAAAAGTGCCGCTCAGAGGTAAAACAACCCAACCTCCTCAATTCTTATTATTCAAAGTATCTCTCTGTAACAATGAGTTGATGACATAATTGTCACGTTGAAGCATATGCGAGCGTTAATGACACATCTGTCATGGGTTAATTCTAGCGTTAATGACACATCTGTCATGGGTTAATTCTAGCGTTAATGACACATCTGTCATGGGTTAATTCTAGCGTTAATGACACATCTGTCATGGGTTAATTCTAGCGTTAATGACACATCTGTCATGGGTTAATTCTAGCGTTAATGACACATCTGTCATGGGTTAATTCTAGCGTTAATGACACATCTGTCATGGGTTAATTCTAGCGTTAATGACACATCTGTCATGGGTTCATCTGTCGTAATAATATCATTAATGATTGCCTAATATTGAAATAATCATTACGCAAACTTTTAAGATGTTTATTTTATTAAAAAGTTTGAAACAATACATACTTATTATTTAAGGTTTGATTAATTTCTAAGGTAAATTCTTCTGACGAATGTTTAACCTTTCAAAGTCTAAATTATTGTCCCTAAAGTTCATTTGAACAATCTGCAGATGCAGAAAGTAAATAAAACTACATGTGCAACACTTCGATGAACTGATTCGCGATGAATTGACGTTGCGATGAATTAAGAGCGATGAATTCACATGCAATGAATTGGCGTAGAACCAAATTTGGGTACTATCGGTAGTTGGCGCCATATCCGATGCCCAAAATTACAACTCTGTCCACGATAGCTTTCAGTGAAGCAGTTCCCGAAGTTTTTGTTCACAGATTTAGACATTAATTAAGTGCGAAAATACGTAAAAAATTATTCTTTAGATATTTATATATGTATTAATCGCATCATACATCATTTTTATTATCATTGCTTTTAAGTGTATTTCTATTTCAACAGGCTGAAATACAAGATGGGACTTACTCTATTTGGTTTCTATAAAAAGATTTCTCATAAGACCGGAAAATTCATCTAACTGGTAATCCCGATTCGCCATAAATAACTAATAACCGAAAGTTTACTGTATTAATCATTTTTTAAATTTCCCATTCTTAATTCTGGAAAAGTTTTTGTACGCACGTGAACTGAATTATTTTTATCATTGTTACTCAAAACTACGGCAACCGAGAACCATTCAACTACCATAGTATTCCCGTTACTACTAAAATGCATGCAAATGTATTTCTTTCTGTGACTACCAGAAAAATTATAAAATTTCATAAACTACCAATTTAAGAATTTTTTTACGATAATTTATTATGTTTAAATGTATTTTATTTATTCTATGTCACATGTAGTGTACACTATATATATAATAAATACCCCCCTCAAGCAGTTGCTTGCCACAGAGGTCTGACAGGAGCCTGCCAGTTTATATGCCAGAGTAGAAGGTCTGAGAGGATGGCAGGACCTCAGCAGAAAAACAACACGAACATCCATGCTTAACCCGGGGCTCGAACCCAGGTCCCGTAGATCAGTAGCCAAGCGCGATAACCACTCGGCCACGGGAATTGGCCAAATTATTATGACCACTGAATACTGTGCGAAGTACCATGAAAAATGCCTATGTATGAAAAATTTCTTATTGACGCGACTGCGAAGTCTGGCAAAAGCCTTAAGGATATGATGAAAGCAAAATGAAGTGCGACATGGGTGAAAAGGCTGATCTCACTGACTTCGAAAGGGTGCTCATCGTTGCAGCGCGATGAGCAGGAACATCCGTAACGGAAGTGATGGAATTCAGCCGAAAAAATCTTGGGTCATAATATCCCAAATGTATCGGGAATGGTAACGGTCTCAGAATACGTCCACCAAATGTTGCAAATGCGGGAGGAAAAAATCTCTGATTGACAGGGATAGGAGTTCTCTGGCACCAATTGAACTGCAAAACAGAGTTGCTACAGTTCATCAGCTGAGAGAGATGACACTAGCAGTACTTCAAAACCCATTCCAATAAGAACTTGTACGTTGAAAAGGAATAACTTAGAAATTCGGAAACTATACTATGATACATAAGATAAAGTATTAGGTAGGTGGTCAGAATAATACGGCCAAACAGTGTATACTACTCGTGATAATGGTTTCACTTCATTCTATTTTAAAAGTCGTATTTATTTCCTTTTAAAAAGAGCAAAGAGAAAATAAAGTAATTGTTTGAAGAAATTCAGTCAATAAAAAAAAATTATTAGAAAAATTAAAAGTAATTTATCCTATTGTGCGAAGAAATGTGTGATTCAAAGAGAAAACACTCCAACCGAAAATATCACTTAGTTACAAATTAAAGTGCATGAACATTGAGCGTGAGTTCAAATAAAAATATGTCAATGAAAATTACAAAACAATGCAATTTGTTACAAAAGCATGGATGAAATTATTTATAAACAAACTTAGTCAACCGGCACGAAACTCTATAAAATAAATACAAAGATAAAGATCCAGAAGAATCCATTATCTTAATTCTATTTACATCCAAATCACAAAACAAGGCTAATATCATTCAATGAACAATAAAATCATGTTGGTAAATAAATATTCATTATAACGAGAGCAATCCCGTGGCCGAGTGGTTAGGGCGCTTGGCTTCTGATCTTAGGGACCTGGGTTCGAGCCCCGGGTAAGGCATGGATGTATGTGTCGTTTTTCTGCTGAGGTCCTGCCGTCCTCTCAGTTCTTGTACTATGGCATATAAACTGACAGGCTCCTGTCAGACCTCTGTGGCAAGCAGCTGCTTGAGGGGGTATTTATTATTATTTTTATAACGAGAATAATATTACCAATTCCTAAACCAACTAAATAACTATACACTAAATGACTTCCATCTTAGGTTTTAGCCCTCAAGTACTCCAAAACTGCGGCAAAGTGTACTTGTTTCTCAGAACCAATTCTTTTCAGACGTTGATCACCACACACAAGACGACAAATTTTTCTTTTCCTTTACCAGCTTACCAACACGATCCACACCAATAAAGAAATCAACCTTCAGCGCACTCACCATATAAAATACTTCTTCGTTTCATGCACCCATCGTGTACATACTGAAACTAATTATATCTCCTTTCGGATATCAACAACTCCAACATAACAATTTTTTTTTATTCTTCAGATAGGTTCTGTGTTCCAATTCGTCGGTTACATAATTTTCACGCTGAAGAATACACGAGCGTTCATGACATGTTTATCATAAATTCACTGTAGCACATTCATCTGTCGTAACACTATTAATATTATTAACTTATTTAACTGATCACTAATCTGATATCGATGTAGATATAATCTTCTGTTGATGCTATTTCCTAAAAGGAATTTTTTTTATTCCTAAAGTGATCAAAAACAAATGTCTGTCCATCGTTTTTCGGTCTGGTGTCTTTGCAAACGAAATTTTTATGTTGCGAAATAAATAAATAAATAAATAAATAAATCACCTCTGTAATATACAGTTTGCTGATTATTATATAATGCCTGCATTCTATTATAAAATGCATGCAAATGTATTTCTTTCTGTGACTACCAGTCACAGAAAGAGAGACATAGCAGTATTAAAAAGCATGCTGTCTGTCGGATGGAGGTGCAGTCGTGGAACTAGGAGTAGTAATGGAGCTGTCCTAAACCAGAGCTATATAATGGGTAACCATAGCTACTACAGGGCTAATATACTTAAAAACAATAACGATGTATCAAGTTGGTCAAAAGAAACAGGAACGTAATTCAGCATTATTATATTATTCCTTACGTGAATCAACTGCCGTTATTTTTATATTATATATCTGTTGTAAATTTTATGACTATATACTCATATGGGGGCGGCGGTGGCTCAGTCGGTAGTTCCCAGGTTCGAGTCCCAGCTGGGTCAGCGTTGAAATTTATCTCGTCAAAATTCTCCGCCCTGTTCACGGTCAGTAGGTTACACCGATGGGCTTGGAAAGAGCCGCCGACCGTCGGGTGAGACGTTAAGCCGTGGCGCCGTGTGCGGGACAGCCATAACCTGTGCACGTTAAAGAACACGCTGGATGGCCTTGACGGGAGGCTACCATCTGTCTCCCAACAGCTGTACCAGTGGGTCCCCTCCCCCAACCTTCTCTGAGCCTTCGGGGTCCATGTGACCTGGCCATTTAGCCCATGGTGTGCAAAAAAAGTGCCGCTCAGAGGTAAAACAACCCAACAACCTTCGATATGGTTGAAATGAAAAGTTCTAGAGCGTTTCTTGGCCTATCAAAAGTGGAATATTTTGTTTAAATATCTATGAGTATGGCTTTGTCCGAATGAAATTTAAACCATCCGTTGCTTTGTAATGCAGTCAGGTAATAACGATTTTAATAATAATGGCTTTATGGCAAACTTTACAGGATTGTCATACTTAAAATACCCTGCTATGCCTTATGGCAAGGCCAGGTCTCTTCAAGCCTGCATGGCAGGTCTTTTTAAGCCTGCTATGTGTCTTATGGCAAGGCCATAAGACACATAGCAGTATTGAAAAGCATGCTGTCTGTCGGATGGAGGTGCAGTCGTGGAACTAGGAGTTGTAATGGAGCTGTCCTAAACCAGATCTATATAATGGGTAACCATAGCTACTACAGGGTTTGGACAATATACTTAAAAACAAAAACGATGTATCAAGTTGGTCAAAAGAAACAGGAACGTAATTGAGCATTATTGTATTATTCCTTACGTGAATAAACTGCCGTTATTTTTATATTATATATCTGTTGTAATTTTATGACTATATACTCAGCAACAAATTAGTTATATCTGCGGTGATAGCCAGGCTTATAATCTACAGTTCCCACGTTCGAGTTATGCTTGCGCCAGAGTTAAGATTTATACCCCAAAACATCCCTTCCCTGCCCTCAGACAGGGAAGCCGATGGGCTTGAAAAGGCTGCCATACATCGGTCGGGAGGTAAGCGGCGTGGTCCCGTGTGTGGGAGTGCCACACTCTCTTCACGATAAAGAACATGATGGATGGGTTTCAGGAGAGGCTAAAATCTACTTCCCACAGCTGCCAGTGTGTCCCCTCGCTCAGCAATCTCCGAGCAATCTCCAGATATTCCCCACATTTCTCAAAGTCATCTTCTTAACAACGTGAAATGTTTTCAAAAAAATTTAAATAGCCAGCTGACTCATTTAGTGTAATATTTATTAAAGAATCATCGTGGTATTTAATATCAACAATTCCGGGTAGGCGAACGTGTCTGATGTCATCGGTGGCTTTGGATTGTTTTACCTTTGAGTGGCACTTTTTTGCACACCATGGGCTAAATGGCCAGGTCACATGGACCCCGAAGGCTCAGAGAAGATTGGGGGAGGGGACCCACTGGAACAGCTGTTGGGAGACAGATGGTAGCCTCCCGTCAAGGCCATCCAGAGTGTTCTTTAACGTGCACAGGGTATGGCTCTCCCGCACACGGGTCACGGCTTAACGTCCCATCCGACGGACAGCGGCCTTTCCAAGCCCATCGTGTCCCCTATTGACCGTGTGCAGGGCGGGGAATTTTGTGGAGATAAATCTCAACGCTGACCCAGCTGGGACTCGAACCTGGGAACTACAGATTACGAGCCTGGCGCGCTACCGACTGAGCCACCCCCGCCCCAGAAACATATGGCCTTAGATGATCAGATTAATAGGCCACACTGATCTGGCAGCCCTCCTCTTCCATTTTCTTCCACAAGAGAGTATCTGTTTTGAAAGGTACTTAGAGTCTGCACCCCGTGAAGGCTGGATCAGACATTAGGTGCCAGAGTGGCCAGTTCTGTGCATCATCACTGGGGACTGGTACACAGCTATCCAACCAGTTTATATCCGACTACCATTTTCAGGCCAAAAATTTGCCAACTGCACGCGGTGTTCCCTATGGTCACCCTCCCAAATACCGATCTCGCCGAAAGCTGCTTATTATCTCCGTAAAATTCCCCGCCCTGTGCACGGTCAGTAGGGGACAGCGATGGGCTTGGAAAGGCCGCAGTCCGCCGGATGGGACGTTAAGTAGTGGCCCTGTGTACTGGAGAGCCATACCCTGTGCACGTTAAAGAACACGCTGGATGGCCTTGACGGGAGGCTACCATCTGTCTCCCAACAGCTGTTCCAGTGGGTTCCCTCCCCCAACCTTCTCTGAACCTTCGGGGTCCTTGTGACCTGTCCATTTAACCCATGGTGTGCATAAAAGTGCCGCTAAGAGGTAAAACAACCCAACCCAAACCCAAAGCTGCTTAACATCTGAGTATCGGACAAAAACCTGTGTTTTTAAATTGGTATGGCCTTTGTCTTAACAAAATTGATATTTTTATTACCAAAATTTTATTTGCTATATTATGATTTATTTATTTATTTATTAATTTATTTATTATTATTTTCTTCCAAGATTTTATTACAATTTTATCGATTTTTATTACTAATTTTGTTATGTTTTCATATTTAATTAAGGCTACCAGTAAAAAGTTTAGATAAACAAATTAAAGTAAAATTATTTTCGTTCAATCTTGGTTACTGTTCTACACGCAGCAGGATTCAAGAGCATTTCTGCGCTTGCGGAGATGGAAATAAGTATCAAAAGCAACCGAAATAAGGAGGGATTTTTGCATCTGTATCAATGAGGGCATCATTCATAAATTGGGCAATGCCTTGTAAGACATAAGATGAAATAATATTGATGGATCACACTATAAATACACTACAGGAAAAAAAAATGCAACACCTGGAAGGATTGATGTCATTTTTTTGAAATGCAGTCAGGTGTTAACGTACACTGAGATATGCGATTGATTACATTATCAAAAAAAAAAAGAAAAAAATATATGGTCAATGATGATGAAATATGACATATGTAGTATGATGTTGAACCCGCCCCGCACAGCAATGCATTCATGAACACGGCGGGGAAAGCTATCGTCCACCTCTATAATATCCTCCTGAGGAATAGAACTCCAAATAGCGAGAAGTCGCTGTTCCATTTCAGTGACAGTGATTAGCGCACCTCTTGGATGTTGTTTGAGCTGTCGGCTCATCATGCCCAGACGTGTTGAATAGGTGAAAGGTCCGGCGAGCATGCTGGCCATGGTAGTACCTGAACGTTTTGCTCGTGCAGACTAATGCGAGCTGTGTGGGGACGGGCGTTATCTTGCTGGTAAAAGGTTCCGTGCTGCTGAACAAATAGGAAAGCTACTGGCTGCAAAATGTAACATATCGTTGGGCAGTTAGAGATCCCATTATGATGACCAGTTCTGACAGAGATGTCCGACTAATTATTCCCCCCGCCAAGACAGATTGTAGCTTCCCATCAAGGCCATCCAGCGTGTTCCTTAACGTGCACATGGTATAGCTCTCCTGCACACGAGCAAGGCCACTTCTATACAATAGACCCGGACACTGCAAGCACAAAACACCTAATTTTGAAAAAAAAAATAGAGCAGTTCTAATTATACTAACTTTTACTAAAAATTCAACCAGAAGTTACTTCTTTTAAAAATTACATAGTTAATTTTAAAATATTCATATTTATTTTAATAAAACCGTAAGGAGTAAATTATTCTATTTTATTTAGTTTTAAAATAGATAGATTTAGTATAAATTTTAAGCAAATGAAATCACTTAAATATTTATGCAAAATTAATTTCACTGCTTTCTTCCTTCCTTTTGCTTAAGGCTGTCCAGGCCTGGTGTATTACGGTGGCCTTGACATCCGACAGACGGAGGCCTTGACATCCGACAGACGGTGGCCTTGACATCCGACGGACGGTGGCCTTTCCAAACCGATCGGTGTCCCTTACTGATCGCGGGCAGGGCGGGATTATTGCGCAGAATGTTGGTTGTGCTACAGCTATATTGTGCTGCATTCGCACTCATTCTGAACTAGGGGGCGGGGTGGCTCAGTCGGTAGCGCGCCAGGCTCGTAATCTGTAGTTCCCAGGTTCGAGTCCCAGCTGGGTCAGCGTTGAGATTTATCTCCGCAAAATTCCCCGCCCTGCCCACGGTCAGTAGGGGACACCAATGGGCTTGGAAAGGCCGCCTTCCGTCGGATGGGACGTTAAAAGACACGCTGCACGTTAAAGTGCACGCTGTGCACGTTAAAGAACACGCTGGATGGCTCTGACGGGAGGCTACCATCTGTCTCCCAACAGCTGTTCCAGTGGGTCCCCTCCCCCACCCTTCTCTGAGCCTTCGGGGTCCATGTGACCTGGCCATTTAGCCCATGGTGTGCAAAAAAGTGACGCCCTGAGGTAAAACAACCCAGTCTGAACTATTTCGTTGTCTTGTCAGGTTGGGAATGGGGACGGTATGAAAGTTCTAAAATAAAAATACAATTTTATTAAGAAATTATTAATTTTTCCTTTGCGATTGCCATTGTGGGCTTCCCTGTTGTATAATAAATGATCACAAAAACTGACTTTTGAAGTGAATTTTTGTAACTGGCATTGTTATTTTTTAATATTATAATTTTTTATAATTATATTATTATATTATATTATTATTATTTTTTTTTTATTTTATAATATTCAAATAACTCATTAAATATTGAACGAATATTGTTGAAAAGCCAGAGATATTGATTATATTTCACTTCTTTCAGAAGTTACCTTACTTCGACGTTATCTTGCCATTTACATAACAGACGGTTGTTTCTTAATTTATGGAAACCAGTATTTGTTTTTGAAATATTTTGATGGTACATCCAGAAGTAAAGGAAATAATTTAACATCAACATATACCTATCATACCATTTTTTGTAATGGTATATTCTTCAAAAGAAATTGATTCATACAGAAAATAGTTTTATTTTTGTAAATATGGATATTTAAATTAATTTATAATTCAACTTTAAATACAGTCGCTCAAAAAATATCCGAACACTATGGTTGATTACAGAATTCAGAAAAAATATCGGACAACGTTTTTTTTTAGAAATTAGTGATCTGTCAACCTTCGTGTGCTGAATTCTGTAATCAACCATAGTGTTCGGATATGTTTTTGAACCACTGTACCTTAGTTTCTGCTATTGGCATGCTGATGTGAAGGATTGTTGGGTTTGGTTGTTTGACGTCTGAGCAGCACTTTTTTGCACACAATGGTCTAAATAGCCAGGTCACAAGGACCAGGAAGGCTCAGAGAAGGTTGGGGGAGGGTTTGGGTTGGGTTATTTTACCTCTGAGCGGCACTTTTTTGCACACAGTGGGCTAAATAGCCAGGTCACAAGGACCCCGAAGGCTCAGAGAAGGTTGGGGGAGAGTTTGGGTTGGGTTGTTTTACCTCTAAGCGGCACGTTTTTTGCACACAATGGTTTAAATAGCCAGGTCACAAGGACCCCGAAAGTGCAGAGAAGGTTGGGGGAGGGTTTCGGTTGGGTTGTTTTACCTCTGAGCGGCACCTTTTTGCACACAATAGGCTAAATAGCCAGGTCACAAGGACCACGAAGGCTCAGAGAAGGTTGGGGGAGGGTTTGGGTTGGGTTGTTTTACCTCTAAGCGGCACTTTTTTGCACACAATGGGCTAAATAGCCAGGTCACAAGGACCCCGAATGCTCAGAGAAGGTCATGGGAGGGTTTGGGGTGGTTTATTTTTACCTCTGAGCGGCAATTTTTTCACACAATGGGCTAAATTGCCAGGTCACAAGGACCACGAAGGCTCAGAGAAAGTTGTTGGAGGGTTTGGGTTGGATTGTTTTTACCTCTGTGCGGCACTTTTTTTGCACACAATGGTCTAAATAGCCAGGTCACAAGGACCACGAAGGCTCAGAGAAGGTTGGGGGAGGGTTTGGGTTGGGTTGTTTTACCTCTGAGCGGCGCTTTTTTGCAGACAATGGGCTAAATAGCCAGATCACAAGGACCCCGAAGGCTCAGAAAAGGTTGGGGGAGGGTTTGAGTTGGGTTGCTTTACCTCTAAGCGGCACTTTTTTTGCACATAATGGGCTAAATAGCCAGGTCACAAGGACCCCGAAGGCTCAGAGAAGGTCGTGGGAGGGTTTGGGGTGTGTTGTTTTTACCTCTGAGCGGCACTTTTTGCACACAATGGGCTAAATTGCCATGTCACAAGGACCACGAAGGCTCAGAGAAAATTGTTGGAGGGTTTAGGGTGGGTTGTTTTTACCTCTGAGCGGCATTTTTTTGCACACAATGGTTTAAATAGCCAAGTCACAAGGATCCCGAAGGTGCAGAGAAGGTTGGGGGAGGGTTTGGGTTGGGTTGTTTTACCTCTGAGCGGCACCTTTTTGCACACAATGGGCTAAATAACCAGGTCACAAGGACCACGAAGGCTCAGAGAAGGTTGGGGGAGGGTTTGGGTTGGGTTGTTTTTACCTCTGAGCGGCACTTTTTTGCACACAATGGGCTAAATAGACAGGTCGTCCTGTCTGCAGTGGGGGGGAGCGGTGGATTTACCATTCGGTTCATGGTGACGCAATGGATACGAGTGTGGGCGGTCATTGAACGGGTGTACTGGGAGTTGGCAGGGCGGCAGTGGCTCGTGGAACTGTGTGCGCTGGTAGGGCAGAGATTCAACATTAGACCCAGTGACAGACTATTCATCTATAAGACAGAAGAGATCCATCTGCTTAGCCGAACATCTGATTCTTTATCAAGTGTTACCACAGTATTAGTGACAGAAGACACAGAAATCCCTGCACAAAGTGAAGTTATAGTCCGTGAAGCCGAGAACCTATTGATAGAGTTTTCCGATATTTTTTCTGTCACATCAAATGATTATGGCCGTACTAACCTGACAGAACATAAGATCAACACTGGTGATTCTACCGGCAAGAAGGCTTCCATTGGCAAAACGGGAAGCGACAGAACAACTCATAAGGGATATGGAAGCTCAAGATATTACAGAACCATCACAGAGTCCCTGGACGTCACCAGTGGTTCTTATCAAGACAATGGATGGATCTACCCGATTTTTTGCGCATTACCACAGATTGAATGATATAACAAAGAAGAGTTGGGTTGGGTTCTTTTACCTCTGAGCGGCACTTTTTTGCACACCATGGGCTAAATGGCCAGGTCACATGGACCCCGAAGGCTCAGAGAAGGTTGGGGGAGGGGACCCACTGGAACAGCTGTTGGGAGACAGATTGTAGCCTCCCGTCAAGGCCATCCAGCGTGTTCTTTAACGTACACAGGGTATGGCTCTCCCGCACACGGGACCACGGCTTAACGTCCCATCCGATGGACGGCGGCCTATCCAAGCCCATTGGTGTCCCCTACTGACCGTGAGCAAGGCGGGGAATTTTGCGGAGATAAATCTCAACGCTGACCCAGCTGGGACTCGAACCTGGGAAAATTACGAGCCTGGCGCGCTACCGACTGAGCCACCCCGCCCCTATAACAAAGAAAGACTGATTTCCTCTACGCAGGATTGATGACACACTTGACACTCTATCTGGGTCAGAATGGTTCTCGACATTAGACTTGAAGAGCGGCTATTGGCAAGTTGGATACATTCTGAAGAGCGTAAGAAAACAGATTTCACTACAGGAAATGAATTTTGGAAGTTTAAAGTGATGCCATTAAACTTTGCAACGCACCTGCAACGTTTATGCTCAAAGGTGCGTCTTGGGAGGTCTACCTGGTTTGCTTAGACGACATCATCGTTCTTGGAAAGACTTTTAAGAAACATTTGAGAAATCTTCGTCAAGTGTTTGAAACACTTAGGGCAGCCAAGCTAAAATTAGGACCGTCTAAGTGTATGCTGTTCCAGCAAGAAATTCATTTTCTTGGTCATGTCATCACTACATCAGGGATTAAGTCTGATCCTAGTAAGGTAGAAGCTCTAAGAGATCAGCATCCACCACAAAATGTTCATCAACTTCATACTTTATTGGATTTTGTACATGTTGTAGAAGATTTGTCAAGGGTTTCTCCCACACCTCAAGGCCATTACATCGTATGACAGAAGAGGGCCAGCGATTCATATGGACCACCGAATTTGAAGTGGCCTTCCAACAGTTGAGGACAGCACTTTTCACGGCAACAGTGTTAGCATAATGGAAACAACTGGAAAACAGTTCTTAACAGATACTGACACAAGCAACACAGGAGTTGATTCTCTACTTTCACAACAACAAGACGGAGAATAAAAAGTTAATGTATATTTTAGCAAAACTTTATCCAAACCAGAAAGGAATTATTGTGCCACACGAAAAGAACTTTTAGCAATAGTAAAAGCAATATAAGCCGTCCCGTGGCCGAGTGGTTAGCGCGCTTTTGCTACTGCTCTAAGGGACCTGGGTTCGAGTCCCGGATAAGGCATGGACGTTTGTGTTGTTTTACTGCTGAGTTCCTGCCATCCTCACAGACTATCTACTATGGCATATAAACTGACAGGCTCCTATCAGTCAGGGGCGGGGGTGCTCAGTCGGTAGCACGCCAGGCTCGTAATCTGTAGTTCCCAGGTTCGAGTATCAGCTGGGTCAGCGTTGACATTTATCTCCGCAAAATTCCCCGCCCTGCCAACGGTCAGTAGGGGACACCGATGGGCTTGGAAAGCCGTCGTCCGTCGGATGGGACGTTAAGCCATGGTCCCGTGTGCGGGAGAGCCATACCCTGTGCACGTTAAAGAACATGCTGGATGGCCTTTACGGGAGGCTACCATCTGTCTCCCAACCATTGTTCCAGTGGGTCCCCTGCCCCAACCTTCTCTGAGCCTTCGGGGTCCATGTGACCTGGCCATTTAGCCCATGGTGTGCAAAAAAGTGCCGCTCAGAGGTAAAACAACCCAACCCAAGCTCCTGTCAGACCTCTGTGGCAAGCAGCTGCTTGAGGGGGTATTTATTTATTTTTATTTTAAAGCAATATAACATTTTCATCGTTATTTCTGTGGCCATAAATATCATATACGCACTGATCTCGTTGCACTCAGGAGGCTACTAAACTTTAAAAACCCTGAAGGAGAAATCGCTAGGTGGATACAGTAATTACAAGAGTACAATTTCTCCATCGAGCATCGAAGTGGCTAAAGGTATAGGAATGCAGATGACATTTTCCAGACGTCCATGTGTTGACAACTGTAAGCATTGTTATAATGCAGAGTTGAAATATAGTAATAAAGATGTAATGTCCATAAGACAAATAACATCGACACAAGCAGAAAGTAATACCCCTAACATCTGGAGCACAATAAAAACAGAAAGGTCCAACTAGACGATGAAGTTATAAAGCCAATAATGGATTTGATTGAAAAATCTGATGTAAGTCCTAATTGGGAGCAAATATCGAGTTATAGCCGAAATACCAAAAGTTAATGGGCACAGCGGGGCTCCTTAGAAGTGAAAGACGGTGTATTATACAGAAGATGGGAGAATCCCACTGGACGATTGATCCGTTCGCAGATAATCCTTCCTCGCTCCCGAGGGGAACTAGGGATGAAAGATGTGCATAATAGTGCCACTGGAGGACTTTGGTGTTAATAAAACATTAGCGAAAGTCAGGGAACGATTTCATTGGCTGAAAAGTAGGATTGACGTTGAAAGATGGTGTAGGCAATGTGAGGCCTGTGCAGGAAAGAAAAACCCTAAGACTAGGAGTCGGGATAAGCTGCAGACGTATAGGTTTGGTGTCCCTTTTGAGAGAATAGCCATTGATTTAATGGGTCCGTTCCCTAAGAGTGATGATGGAATGGACTATTTGTTAGTGGTAATGGATTATTTCACGAAGTGACCTGAAGTTGGGTTGGGTTGTTTTACCTCTGAGCGGCACTGTTTTGCACACAATGGGCTAAGTGGCCAGGTCACATGGACCCCGAAGGCTCAGAGAAGGTTGGGGGAGAGGACCCACTGGAACAGCTGTTGGGAGACAGATGGTAGCCTCCCGTCAAAGCCATCCAGCGTGTTCTTTATCGTGCACAGGGTATGGCTCTCCCGTACACGGGGCCACGACTTAACGTCCCATCCGACCGACGGCGGCCTTTCCAAGCCCATCGGTGTCCCCTACTGACCGTGGGCAGGGCGGGGAATTTTGCGGAGATAAATCTCAACGCTGACCCAGCTGGGACTAGAACCTGGGAACTACAGATTACGAGCCTGGCGCGCTACCGACTGAGCCATCCACGCCCCCTGTGGCCTGAAGTTTATTCCAGTCAATATCAGGAGGCAACAACAGTTGCTGAGATGATATTAAATAACTTGATTAGTAGGTATGGAGTACCTTTGTAACTCCACTCAAACTGAGGATGGAATTTTGAATCTAGTATGTTTAAACACATCTGTTAACTCTTAGGCATTCAGACAAAAGAACAACTCCCCTTCACCCTCAGTCGGATGGTATGGTTGAGAGATTTAATAGGACAATTGCACAACATCGTCGACGACCATCAACATGACTGGGATCGCCATATACCATTCCTTTGGTTGGCATACAGAACGGCAGTGCACAAGCAAACTGGACAGACACCTTCTATGATGCTCTTTGGAAGGGAGTTACGTCTTCCATGTGACCTATTATATGGTCGACCTGAAGCAAAGCCTATATCCACCGCACAATACGTACAAGAATTACAACAATGACTAGAAGAAATTCACCAATCCATCAGACATAACATCGATTTGGCAAGCGAGAAAACCGAAACGAAATACGGCAGGAAAACAAATAGAACTGTTTTCAAATAAGGAGATCTAGTCTGGCTGAATACTCCACACAGAAAGAAAAAACTTTCCCCAAAACTTCAGAAACGTAGGAAGGTCCATATAGGGTAGTTAACAGGATTAACGATTTGGTGTATCGCATTTTTCGACGTCCATCTACAAAATGCAAAGTGCTTCACGTGGATCGTTTAGCCCCGTTTCATCGAAGACCTGAAGAAGCTTCGGAATCCAGAATTGTTCGGGATGGACAAGACCTCAGGAGATAGCAGTGTTACGACAGATAAATGTGCTAAAATGAACCGTGATGTGATGTGTCGTTTTGATGCTCGCGTGAACTACAGCGTGATAATTACGTCACCAGCGACTTCGAACGAAGAACCTAATTGAAAGGAGGAAGAAAGAATGGTATGAATAGGAGATGGAATGTGAAAAGAAACGACTAACTACGTTTCCTTAAACGTTTAAATAAGTTCTTAGTGTTGATTCTACTAGTGGACTGACAAGAAAAATAAGGATGTTTAGGACACCTAAAATATGACTAATGAGATGTTATATTAGTCGAACGTACAGAGCTGATTTCAAGTGTTCTGTAGGAAGAATTCATCATTTGTTGTATAGTTACATTTAGTTGGTTTACAAGAATTGGTAAGGTTATTCTCGATAGATTGCAGATTTATTTACAAACATGATTGTACTGCTCATCGACTGATATCCATTAAAACTGATCCAATTATCTTATCCTGACTCTCACCCCTCTTCCATTTTCATCTCACGTAATAATACGTTACTTATGGTTGAACCCCCCCCCCTCCCCTGTTTATGTTTGTCATTTCTTTTGTAAGGTTGTACATTTTGCTTGTTCCAGTCAGCTTGGAAAGTGACTGTTGCGTTACCTATAGTTAATTATAAATAGTGGCGAGTGGTTTGCATAATTAGTTGCAGATCAGATTAGAGCCCATCATGAAAGAACCTAGGTTAGAGACAAGCATTAAAGGAACTAGGTTCAGATCTCATTCAAAGGACCATGGTTCGAGTCAAGTATCAAAAAAATCAGTCTACGGTCCCGAATCAAAGAACTCAATTTGGAGCCCATTACTAAGGACCCAGATTTGAGCCCAGATCAAAGCATCGATGTTCAAGCCCCAGATAAAGCATGGATGTTTCTCTTTCTGGTATCGTCTTTCTGCTGAGGTCTCGCCTTTCTCACAGATATCTATGGAATATTGCAGAGACAGGCTCCTGTCAGGCCTCTGTAGCAAGCAACTGCTTGAGGGGTAACTTATCTATTTTATAACACAAAGAGTATATTAGTATGATGAAGAAACTGAGAAAAAAATACTAATTACAAATGTTTAGCATTTTAGTGTTATGAAACACCAGCATCTTCTTATATATTGGACAAATCAATAGTACTCCTTGTCCTCTTTCCTTCAAAGGTATTTATGAATTCATAAATGAACCTCTAATTTTCGCTTCTATTTCAATTTCTGCTTGCGCAGAAACGTCTCTTGATTGTCACAAGTCTGAAACACATCATTGATTAAACGAAATAATTACTTTTTATTTCTTTATCTAAATTTTATGCAGGTAGTTTTAGTAATATATCAAAAACCAGCAATCTTAATAACAGTAGTAATAAGAATGGATAATTTTATTTTATCGTTTATTATATGATATGTTTTTGCACAAAAACTAATGTCTGATCATGAACAGTTGAGGGAAATTATAGTTCCATGTCATGTGATAGAATATATAGGATATAACATATATATATAATTATTATATATTTCATTTATATACATGTTTATTGCGTTCAGAACAAATGCAATTCAAGGTGGAATAGATTTATAGAAGCCATGCACATACGGTAATGGAATGTGGGACAATTCTTCCTGTTAAATATGGTCCAATTGTGCCAGTGATGCTGGAGATGAAAAGCGTGATCTGACCTTGCGTTCCAGATGTTGCCAAAAATCTTCCATAATATTGAGGTCTGGAGACAGAGGTCGCCATGTTAGCGGCTGTACCTCATCTTCATGCTTTGCAAATCACAACATGACACGTTTCGCAAAATGGAGGGTGAATTATCCGCTTGAAAAAGGGTTGGTCATTAGGGAACAACGGGCAACAATTCCGCAACATTGGGTGCAGATGGTCCTCGAGAATGGATTCGTACGTTGCGGATGTGAAACCACCCTGAAGAATAACTAATGGCCGTAAGGAATGCCATGATATGACACCTCACAGCATCAGGGACCTACCTGTGTGCTTCACAGTCGGAATCAAACAGTCGGGGTGGTACTGTTCTGTGTGGCGGGGGTGGCTCAGTCGGTAGCGCACCAGGCTCGTAGTATGTAGTTCCCAGGTTCGAGTCCCAGCTGAGTCAGCGTTGAGATTTATCTCCGCAAAATTCCCCACCCTGCCCACAGTTAGTAGGGGACTCCGATGGGCTTGGAAAGGCCGCGGTCGGTCGGATGGGACGTTAAGCCCTGGCCCCGTGTGTGGGAAAGCCATACCCTGTGCACGTTAAAAAACACGCTGAATGGCCTTGACGGGAGGCTACCATCTGTCTTTCAACAGCTGTTCCAGTGGGTCCCCTCCCCCAACCTTCTCTGAGCCTTCGGGGACCACGTGACCTGGCCATTTAGCCCATGGTGTGCAAAAAAGTGCCGCCCAGAAGTAAAACAACCCAACTGGTACATGATAGCCGATATCATACTTCTCCCCTTCTATACCTCACATCGCGGGTGACGTCGTCCTTGTGATACGAATACGGCACATTGCATGTACTCCAATCTCCGTCTGTGTTACCATTATTTTGATAAACCCCTGTAAGTAATTGTGCAATATTGAAGGTGCTGCGAAGGTGTTGCGGGAGTGGCTCAGTCGGTAGCGATCCGGTCTCGAAATCTGTAGTTCCCTGGTTCAAGTCCCACTTCGGAGGGGCGGAGATGGCTCAGTCGGTAGCGCGCCAGGCTCGTAATCTGTAGTTCGCAGGTTCGAGTCCCAGCTGGGTCAGCGTTGAGATTTATCTCCGCAAAATTGCCCGCCCTGCCCACGGTCAGTAGGGAACACCGATGAGCTTCGAAAGGCCGCCGTCCGTCGGATGGGACGTTAAACCGCTGCGCCGTGTGCGGGAGAGCCATACCCTGTGCACGTTAAAGAACACGCTGGATGGCCTTGACGGGAGGCTACCATCTGTCTCCCAACAGCTGTTCCAGTGGGTCCCCTACCCCAACCTTCTCTGAGCCTTCGGGGTCCATGTGACCTGGCCATTTAGCCCATGGTGTGCAAAAAAAGTGTCGCTCAGAGGTAAAACAACACAACCCAACCCACTTCGGTGAGCGTTGCGATTTTATCAGCAGAGTTCCATCCCTCCCTCCCTTGTCAGTAGAAGACATCGATTGGATTGTAACAGCAGCCGTCCTTCTGGCGGACGTTATATATTATAGAGCTTCGACGTTAACCTCCCATTGACATAGCAAAGGGATGGTCCTGAATTTATTGAAGTCAGTGTATTTAGTTGTGGTAATTTCTCACTTAACTAATATTTCTACATTTATAAGGGTTATCAGAGCTGACTGCATGGAACTTAGTCCTAGTGAATAGGTTGGGTTACCTCTGAGCGGCACTTTTTAGCACACCATGGGCTAAATGGCCACGTCACATGGACCTGGAAGGCTCAGAGAAGATTGGGGGATGGGACCCACTGGAACAGCTGTTGGGAGACAGATGGTAGCCCCCCGTCAAGGCCATCCAGCGTGTTCTTTAACGTGCACAGGGTATGGCTCTCCCGCACACGGCGCAGCGGTTTAACGTCCCATCCGACGGACGGCGGCCTTTCCAAGCCCATCGGTGTCCCCTACTGACCGTGGGCAGGGCGGGGAATTTTTGCGGAGATAAATCTCAACGCTGACCCACCTGGGACTCGAACCTGGGAACTACAGATTACGAGCCTGGCGCGCTACCGACTGAGCCACCCCGCCCCAGAAAAAAATGAAAAAAATATTTCTTGCTTTGTAGATACTAATAGCGTATACCTATTTGCATTTTCCGATTTTTCCACTAGTTGAAATATTCACCATTAGATCAAGGCCTGTCTAAGGGAGAAGAGAGACAGCTTCCATAGGCGTAAACCTTTCGATTGCAGCGCCCTCTAACATGGCAAATTCATGGATTGTGATGAAACACCTTGCCAGGGAGAGGAGCGAGTTTTGTGCACTATTTTTCACTGCTGAGCAAGGTTTTTAATTGCTTACACCACGTGAGAAATTTTACTTACAGTTTGATTTTGAAAAATGCTCGTTTCCAAAATATGTCTTTCACGAGGGTTGTTGCGGTTGTTTTACCTCTGAGCGGCACTTTTTTGCACATCATGGGCTAAATGGTAAGGTCACATGGACCCCGAAGGCTCAGAGAAGGTTGGGGGAGGGGAGCCACTGGAACAGCTGTTGGGAGACAGATGGTAGCCTTCCGTCAAGGCCATCAAGCGTGTTCTTTAACGTGCACAGGGTATGCCTCTCCCGCACACGGGGCCACGGCTTAACGTCCCATCCGACGGACGGTGGCCTTTCCAAGCTTATCGGTGTCCCCTACTGACCGTGGGCAGGGCGGGGAATTTTGCGGAGATAAATCTCAATGCTGACCCAGCTGGGACTCGAACCTGGGAACTACAGATTACGAGCCTGGCGCGCTACCGACTGAGTCACCCCCGCCCCGTCTTTCACGAGACACCATATATATAATAAATATATTTGAACACTGTACAATATTTAGTATATTATAATAAATTGAGATTTATGTGATTACACGGTAACAAGTTTTATATAAATAAATATATTACTCAACTGAACATATATTCAATAAAAGCATATCTAGTATGTTACTTGCACAAATAGTCAACAGATGGCAGCAAGTACTTCTCTTATCAACCATAAAAAAGAATTACAGTGTTAGAACAAAGTGTATAAACCTATATTCATTGCTATGTTCCAGGGAGCACAAAACTGCAACATATATTGACATGTATTTTCAAGATTATTAAATGTATTAATTTAGATATTATTAATTTTAAAAATTCTGTAAAATTACTCAAAATAAACTTACTAACTACGGCTTTTTCATTTATCGTAGCATGAACTCCTGAACGGGATAAAATACTCATTGAATAACTCTACACTAAGCTACGACTGTAGGCAAATAACCATGATCGTTAGACAGGTTGAAATATTAATTAAATCACATTAAATATTTGAAGAGTAAGACAAACCCCAGTTACAGCGTGCAAAAGCGATTGCACTGCTCATGCGCAGATCGTACCTTACAGTTGTTTTAGTGGCTGCTGACCAATTTGCCACGTTCGGCTTCGGCAAAATTCCGCAGAGCGGCGCCACTTACCCTTGTGCAGAGCTAACTTCTCCTTACACCTTTTTTGATTAGATGACGATAAAGAAGAGAAATGCTTCAGTAGCTCCCCCTAGCGGTAGGCAAAAAAGTAAAAGTTTAAACGAATATTGCAAACGATCTATTTATCGTAGAGATTTGAAATTTTGGTGATAGATTGTGATGGTCATAACATTTAAATATCTATATAGATATCAATGCTTTGCTGCCTTATTCCCAGGGGTATATTAAAATAACCTTTCATGTTTTAAGAGATGAAGAAAAGATATATTCTTATAGGTAGAAATAGAATATTATTATTTCTATTTTCCCAAAACATTAAAATCTTTTAGTTCAAATTTCCGCTGTTGGTGCAAGAAACAGAAAATAAAAAACACCATTCTCTTCGAAAAACTGGGTGGGAATGGTTCAGTCGGTAGCACACCAGGCTTGTAATCTGCAGTTCCCAGGTTCAAGTCCCACCCGGGCGAGGGTTGAGAATTAAAAATTCTCTGTACTGCCCTCGGTTAGCAAGGGCACCAACGGATTTGGAACGATCACTGTCTGTCGCAGGGGATGTTAAGATGTGTCCCCGTGTATAGTAGCGTCATACCCTGTGCAGGGGGCGGGGGTGGCTCAGTCGGTAGAGCGCCAGGCTCGTAATCTGTAGTTTCCAGGTTCGAGTCCCAGCTGGGTCAGCGTTGAGATTTATCTCCGCAAAATTCCCCGCCCTGCCCATGATCAGTAGGGGACACTAATGGGCTTGGAAAGGCCGCCTCCGTCGGATGGGACGTTAAGCCGTGGCCCCGTGTGCCGGAGAGCCATACCCTGTGCACGTTAAAGAACACGCTGGATGGCCTTGACGGGAGCCACCCCGCCCAGCAAGTTTTTTCAATTAAAACGAATAGTGATGTCAAAAGATACCACTACGGGAAATCAAACTGACTAGAACTGTAAGTATTCCCCCTCCTACGACATTTCAATAAAACATTTTTTTTTTAGTTTTTCTTCTTCGGAATGAAACAATTAGAAACGCACAAGAAGTGTAAGCATCCGATATTACACTTATTTTTCGCTTATTCGATTTTTTTTAAAAAAAAGCTTTGAATCTATTCTTTCTAATCAGATATATCAGCGGAATCGATATTTTTATAGCAAATTTTCTGAATGAAACGCCCAGAATTCTAATAAAAGAGTTACAAGACATGGATATATTCGGTGTTTACACTTTTTCACTCTAATGAAACTTTGGTTTAAACGATATTTTAATATCTACTTCTTCTAAACTAAAGAACCTGAAATGAAAACGCATTAAGGGACCTAAATTACAAATTTCAGGATCCTGTGATGTTTCTGCTAGGAGAACATGAAATTGCACAAAGACGGACTTGGCGAGCAGCAAATGTCTTTTTTATCATCCCTCATCCAAATAAAAATTGTAAGTTATTATTTGTAATTTTAATTGTAGTGTAACGTTATAAATTTTTCTAATTTTAACTGATTTTTTCAGTGGTTTTACAATTGTGAGACATTCACTAAATTGTACTAAACAAGACATATAACAGTTGCTTTCGCCTGAATGTTGATTGCAAGGAGTTCTTGTCTGTTTTAGCGCCATTTATAGGGTTTACGGTAACAGAAAAAAAGTTTCGCTTTAATTCTCCTCGCGAGCAGTAAAAGCTAAATTCATCCGCGGAAACGTTTACATTGGCGAACAAAGTTCGCTAATGACTAGTCATGACCATGGTAACCTATCTAATCCAACAATTCATTGAAATTGATTGTTTTATAATTCCAATCCTTCTGAACTACAGAATCGGTTTTTTTAGTTTCCTGTTGCTTCGCTAAGAAAGAACAGATTTAGAAGAAAAATAATCCGTTTTTCTGAAATGTCAATTGGAAAGACTGCATTTAAATGCTTTACTCGTAATAGATATATGGAGAAAAGAGCTATAATGTAGGCTCTTAGGGCTCTTGTAATGCATTCCTTTGATTTCCGATAGTTTCATTCGAAGAAAAAGACATAAAATATTGGTTTTATTGAAAGTCGGATTCGAGAAAATACTAATAGTCCTATGAACTTTAGGTTTTCCTTGTTACTTTTTTTACGAATTGGCTTTCGGATGTTTTTCGAAAGAGTTATTTTATTTCCATTTTTTCTTATGAAAGGAGAAATAACAGAAATATAAAAATCCATTCTAAATAAATTTTGATACCAAGAATAGATCGGCTGCTACAATTCCCTGATTGAGATATCTTATTTCCCGATTTAATTTCATTTTTCATCATCACTACAAGTTGTTGTTTTCGGTGTTATGGAAATCTATCAAATAACACTTCACTGTTCTCACACGAGAATACTTTATCGAGCTGGAATTATGGATTATTAGTGCTCGGAATTTTGATAGAATCTTTCGAAGCTTTCGTTTCTTTGTTTTATTTTTTTTAGAAAAAGGATGCTTAGAAAGGTTTCAATGAAAGATTCAATGAAGGAAAAGGATTCAATGAAAAGAAAATTCGTTGTATTGAATGTCGGTTTAGTGAACATAATGATTGCCTTTTGCGGCTTCGTTTTCTCTGCTGCATTCTTTGGTTTCCTTTTTCTTCATTTAATTGATGCTGAAAAGAATATAATATTCCGTTATAACCGAGGTTGGATAGGCGAGACTAATCCTCAATATCGGCTGTTTTGATTTTCTTTAATACATTTGATTCATTTTATGATTGTTTCTTTTTGACGTAAAGGACTTTTAAAATATTCATTTTATTGAGTGACAGATTATTAAGAGTACTGGTAGTTTTATGCATTTTCGTGTCCTGTAGTCGTTCCTTCTATTTGAGATTGTGTGACTAAGATTGGACAAAATAAAGAGAAATTCTGATACTGATAGACGTACGGTTTGATTTCCTGTATGTATTGTTTCGATTTTCTCTCATTAATTAATTATATTTCATTATATTAATTATTTAATTATACTTAAGAATCCGTTGCATCGAAAATCGTATTAGCGAGAATAATTCTCCATATTGGTTGTTTTGATATTCTCTAATGCATTTGATTGAGATTTTGATTGAGATTTTAGTGTATAGCCAGGTCACAAGGACCCCAAATGCTCAGTGAAGGTTGTGGGAAGTGAACTAACTGGAGATCTGTAAGGGGGCGGATAAAAGTTAACAGGACCGGATGTAGAAACAATAAAGAGAGGGAGGGGATCTAGAAACGTAATCAATCCGACTGAGGAGATTGAGATGGCAACCGTATAGACAAAGAAGTAAAATATTTTATAATGACAGGAGTTGTACTGGAGATAAATGTATATGTAAGGCAATTGAGGGTGTTGATGAATACGGACTGATTAATGGAAAAATTGCAAGTATATATTTTATTCGAAATTTTCCAGATTTTTCTGTTTTAAAAATGATGTGCAACTCATGGATTAAGTCGTTTCTGCTTTATTGAATTTCATCCTTGGGTGGTACTTATTCAATTCATATAATATCTCTTGTTCGGGTACAAAATCATATTGTAAGATGCGTTGCCAAAAAAAGAAAATATGAGATCATGAGAAATATTTATAAAGAGTTCGATATGTTTGTTACCCGTAGGAAAATTGAATGTATTCAGAATCCTATTGCATCTGTTTAAAAACTGGGATAAACAAATTTTGGTAACATCAGTTTACGAAAGTATAAGCAGTAACTCTCCAAATATTTATATTTCTAAGCCTAAAAAAACTCTCATTCAGAAGCATTTTTGCCGACAGAGCCATTAAAATACTCAACGAAATGCCAGAATGTATTAAAACAGAAAGAAAACTTCATAAATTTTGGAATAAACTAAGAACTTGGTTGCATGATATACATGTCATAGAAGTTTTACTGTGACCTCTGTTGTATATTTTTCTATTATTAATTTAGATTGTATATAGATTACTCAATAGTGTAATAATACTTCAGAAAACACGTGTGTGCTTGTACATATTATGTGTATTTCTTTTATCCACTGGCGAGTTTGTAACTCTTGTGGGTACTTCGATTCGAACTCTCAGATGTAAAAGTGTTTCTGGACACTATTTTTATCTGGAAATAAATTGATTGGTTTCTGATTGTTTCTTTTAGAAGAAACTATATATATTAATTTCGCTTTATTGAGGAGCATTTAGTGAAAAATCAAATGATCGTATTAAGTTTTTTTTTGCAGTAGAACAATCTTTCATTTCCTGTTTACTGCGCTTAGAAGGAACAAACTGTGAAAATTCCACTGTAGTGTTTTGTCGGACTAAAGAAGGAAGATGCAAACCCTTTATTTAAAAAGAGATTAAAGAGAATAGATACAAATACTGCAGTGCGTTCGTGCAATTTAGAATTATTTCGCCTAAGTGGTTAATATTTAAATGAAAATTACCGCTTTGTGGTATATATATATATACATAATTGTTTATCGACTATGTGGACATCTAAGCAAATTTGTTTTATTAAATGACTAGTACATGATATTTACGAGGAATATTCAATTTGTTTGCTCTTGGCAGAAATTTTAGGATTAGTGATAGTTATCCAAATGATTTCTCATTACTTCCTTATTTGCGCCCAATTGTCGTATATTAACATTCACCCAGTTGTCGTCCACCCAATTGTCGTATCCACCCAATTGTAACATTCACCCAGTTGTCGTCCACCCAATTGTCGTATCCACCCAATTGTAACATTCACCCAATTGTCATCCACCCAATTGTCGTATCCACCCAATTGTAACATTCACCCAGTTGTCGTCCACCCAATTATCGTATCCACCATATTGTAACATTCACCCAATTGTAGTCTACCCAATTGTCGTTGACCCAATTCATTATATGATCATAAAATGGATGAACCTTTCCGTATCCATCTGAAATTTCGAAATTAATTTTCTTCTAAAAGCATAAAACATATTTTATTCTTATTAAAAAATAGTATGTGTATAGACAGGTTACAAGGACCCCAAAGACTCAGAGAAGGTTATGGGAAGGGAAATGACTGGACAGCTGTTAGCGAACAGATGAAAGTTAGCAGGACAGGATCCAGAAATAATTAAGGGGGGAGAGATCTTCAACAGAATCAAATCGAAATAATGTAAAGGATGGGGGAATGTAAGAGACTGGATTTACAATGCAGTATAACATTCCCCCTCGGTTTCTGAGATCTTTCTTAAATATTTGTCGAAAAATGCATGAAATATAAATATGTTTAATAATGTTTGCCTCTGTTATCATTAATAGCATTCTGAAAGTGAGGGGGGACATGCTTCCCCCTAGATCAGGCCCTGGTGATTTAAATCCACATGCTCTTTAAGGCGCACATGATATGGCTCTCTTGTAAATTGAGCTAAGGCTTAAAGTCTGATTAATGGACTGCGGCTTTTCCAAGCTATTATTATTCAGTCCCTTGGTTGCCCAGTACACTTGGTTCATGCTCGGGATTGAAATAACATTCACAGTGTTCAGGTGGCAATTTAAATTCTGAATTTGCTTATAACCGTGAAAAATGCAAAAAATAATAGAAAAATGGGTTATGGTCGGTAAACAATTCATATCTTGAGCACGAAAGTATTAAATAATTCCCAAGTACTTCATTAAACGATTATGATATGATATATGCATATGGCCAAGTGGTTACAGTGCTTGTCTATGGATAAAAGTGACTGGGTTAAAACCACTACTGAAAATTTATTTTCCTGAGTTCTCGGCTTGCTCAGACTTCTATGTTGTATTAAATTAACTTACCTTTCTATGATGTATTAATCCCTAAAGGCTCTTTTCGGAGATATGAGTCAAGAAACTGCTTCAGGTTAATTTGTTCTTTCCTTATCATTACAAGTTATGGTTTTCACAATGTTACGATAATCTATAACGTAACTCTTCATTACTCTCACACGCGAGAACTTCTCGAGTGAGAGTTATGAAATTTTAGTGCTAACAATTTAGCTTCTTTTTCCATTTATTTCAAAACCTTTTGAACTTTATATGACATGTAATAGCAAATTCATTGTAAAAATATATGTCGTTTTGTTGTTGAATAAACTGTTAATATTATTGTGAAAAATTTACTGGGGGATAGAATGTCCTAAACACACCTTTGTTTTCGAATGTTTATCTGTTCTGTCGATTTCAAGCCAAGAATTAAGTAAACATGTATTAATTTTAATATTCATTCTAAAGTATTTTTTAATCAGATTTCAAAATTTCATTTTCTGTTATGAATTACCTGAAAACATTCAACTAGAAATTGTATGAGAATATGGCTTACTCATAAATTGAAAGAAACTAAATTTTTGTGAATTATTTAATTATAATCTCATTTTAATTACTATTTCAGCATTTGTTACACATCTTAACGAGAATATTTGATATTTTAAAATCAATGTCACAACCAAGTTCTTCACCTTAATGATCATTTCACGTCTTTTTGGTATATGTTTTACCTATTTTCTTATTGTTTTTCCTCGTGATGTTATCTGTTTGCTTATCGGTTATGTGACAAACACACAAACCGACAAATGATGTTACTTTGCGTGGTAAAGTGTCACAAATTTCCTGTACATATGTAAAACAAAATAATAAGCTGAGGAAAACTTTTTTTGCTATGAGTGGGATTCGAACCCACATCTTCCAGTAACCGGCAAGGTATGCTAATCATTACAACATTAACTACTAACCTTTCTTCTTCAGCTAGTGTGACTTAGCTTTCCGCATTTTTTATTTCATTCGCACAGTGGCGCCATCTATCAGGAAGTGGATAACTATGTTGTCTCTTACAGCTGAAATTTAATATTTGTCACACCTGACAATTTTTTTCAGGTAATTATTTCATGTGTCACTTTCTGTGCTTCTCAGGGCAATTGTTCCACCAAATGCAGTATATTGTGCGTTAAATGAATGCTTGGGTGTCAGAAGAGTTATGGAATGTAAATATTTAGTCCCCGTAATTTTCTACCCATAGAAAAGGAGAAATATGCAAATCGTTCTCCTATCTTACGAATATGAGTATCAACAGTTAGGTTGTCAAATGAAAGCTTATCTTGTGAAGAGTGTCGTAATCGTATGCCTTTGGATCCGGAAAATGAATTGCCTTCTTTTGCCTTTTCCCCTTTCTCGATCCTTTGTTTCTCCCTCCTGACCTGTTAGAAACACCGAAGATGAGTTAGGCAGACTTATAGAAAGTTCCATAGCACCGCTCCCCCTCTCCATTTCCATCTGCATACGAATACTGTCCTTGCCACGTGCACGGCAAGTCACGCCCACTAATACGGAGGTCAAGATACCATTGGGTGATGTCCCTTTGGGCAAGTGTTTCACCGATGAGAGAACTGTAAAGTTCACAGATAAAGGAGAAGACAGATACAGTACTGTGGAAATTATTTGGGACAATAGGAAAATGCAGTAACAAAGACACAACTAAAATATTGTTACGACAGAAGGAATCTGGCAACCGAAAGCAAAAAGTTTCAGCCAACGAATAAGAACGTTGGGAGAATTTGAGAAGAACAGTGGAGCGTGTAACGGTCGTTGTGTTGTAACGGTCGAAGAGTTCGAAAATGGACGGTGAGCTGTTCTGAGACAGTGCGCGTAAGTATCAAGAAGTAACTTGATGTGTTGTGTATACGCGGAAGTATAAAAGTGGGATCTTTTATCGTTAAGTATCAAGAAGTAACTTGATGTGTTGTGTATACGCGGAGTATAAAAGTGGGAACTTTTATGGCTAACTTCGAATGTCTACACGGACTGTCTTTTTGTTCGGCTAGTGTGTGAAAAGTTATTAGCACAGGACGACCTGGTAAATCGAGTGAAAGGTATTTAGTAGAATAGACAGAGCTGATGTTGGTGCTCTACGCAGGAAGATTGATGACTTGTGCATGTTAATAGTTGATTTGTTAATAAGATACTTCATCCATGTTTCTTTTGTAACAATTTACCTTGTATTGAATTTGGTTTTGAAATATAGCTTCTAATACTCACGCTCAGTGGCTATCCATTTTTGTGATCCGCAACATTTGGTGTCAGGAGTGGGATAATTTATTGAATGCCGTTAACTAGAAGTATGGATGAATTAGTAAAGTTGATAAATGACTTGAAAGCCGATATTAAAGGTGATATAGCTGCCCAAAGCAATAAAATAGGTGACCTGGCCGCACAAAATAATGAGTTGAGGACTGAGATAGTTTCTCAAAAAGATGACTTGAAAGCCGAAATGGCCGCACAAAATAATGAGTTGAGAAGAGATAGTTTCTCAAAAAGATGATTTGAAAGCCGAAATAGCCGCACAAAATACTGAGATGAGAGCTGAAGTGGCTTCTCAAATTGATAAGATTTCTGATAAGTGTAAGGACATTATGACCGAACTAAATAGTGTAAAAGATGATCTTGATAGTGTTAAGTTAGATTATAAACATGAAATTGAAATTGTAAAAACTGATTGTGAACGTCAGTTTCAGATTTTGAGAAATGAAATGTTACCTTCTGCCTGTGATAATAATAATTCTAGTGGAAATAATGTTATTACACATATCGCTAAAAATACAACTAAACCTTCTACATATGATGGTCAATCATCTTGGACAGTATTTAAAACACAATTCGAAGTTATCGCTACAGCCAACGAGTGGAATGAATTCCAAAAGGCCAGTTTTCTTGCAGCTTCCTTAAGAAATTCTGCTGCGGAAGTTTTGCAGTCTGTTCCAGAAGAAAAACGACTTGATTATCAAAGTCTAGTTTCTGCATTAGAACTAAGGTTTGGTGATAGTTATTTAAAACAATATTACGTGACTCAATTTAAACATCGCATGCAGAAAAATGGTGAAACTTTGCAAGAGCTTGCTAGTGATATTGAGCGTCTAGCTAGATTGGCTTATAGTAACTGTCCACCAGAAATTCAAGATAATTTAGCTCAATTACAATTTATTGATGCTATTGCTGACCCTGACACTCAGCAATCTCTGAGGATGTTGGAAGGTGAATCCTTAAAGTCAGCTGTGGTACATGCTATGAAATACGAGTGCTCCAGGCTTTCCTCCCGAGCGAACAAACGTGCAGTGAGATTTGTGAGTGCAAAAGAAACTGTAGAAAAGGATAATGAAATGAAAGAACTAACCAAAGCCATACTATCCGTTTTGAAAGATATAAAAGGTTCTTCTTCAAAACCTACAACAGACCTTCAGTGTTGGAATTGTGGCAAGACCGGACACATTTGTACCAACTGCACTAGGAAACGAATGAGGAGTCCAAGTCCATCAACTAGACAACAGGATCAGGGAAACAGAAATTAGTCAGTCTTGCGGGGCAAAGGCTGGCAGTTGATTGGTTGGCTCCAGGGGAAGTCGCCCACGTTTCAACATTACATGGTGATAATAATGGATTAGTAGCTGATGGAGCCATAAATGGAATACCTTGCCGTATGATAGTCGACACTGGTGCAAATGTAACTTTACTCAGAACGGATATAATAAAGAAAAAAATACCTCACCCAAACTTGAATACTACACAGTGTAGAATAAGCCTATAAACGGCCACTGGAGATCGTGCAAAAGTTCATGGAAAAATAGAACTTAATATTCGAGTTGGTAGCTGTCTGGTTCGCCATCCTGTTTACATCGCTGACATCTACGACGAATGCATATTAGGCCTTGATTTTCTTAAGAAACATGGATTCAACATTAGACCCAGTGATAACCTACTCATCTATGAGACAGAAGAGATTCCTCTGCTTAGCCGGACGACTGATTCTTTATCAAGCGTAACTCCAATATTAGTGACGGAAGACACAGAGATCCCAGCACAAAGTGAAGTTATAGTCCGTGGACATCGGGCGGAGACTTCTGGGGCCTTCCGATTGGCAGTTACTGATGCCTCTGGTAAAGGAGCTTTGGCTCATAACATCCTGGTTGCAAGGACTTTAGTCAGAATAGATAAAGAACAGATCCCTATCAGAGTGATGAACTGTAACAAATCCAATAGAATGTTAAAAAAAGGTGAGGAATTAGCAATATGTGAAGCTGTTACCTGTGTAACAAGTATAAATAAAATAGAAGTTACCGATTCATATCAAAATCATACAGACATCCCGTCTCATCTTACTGAATTATGGAGAGAAACAAGACAAATATTAACTGAAAACCAAGCTGTTAAGGCCGAGAACCTATTAAAAGAATTTTCTGACATTTTTTCTGCCACATCAAATGATTATGGCCGTACTAACCTGACAGAACATAAAATCAACACTGGTGATTCTCCTCCAGTCCATCTGCCGGCAAGAAGGCTTCCATTGGCAAAAAGAGAGGAGACGGAACAACTCATAAAGGACATGGAAGCTCAGGGCATTATAGAACCATCACAGAGTCCCTGGACATCACCAGTAGTTCTTGTCAAGAAAAAAGATGGATCTACACGATTTTGTGTAGATTATCGCAGATTAAATGACCTAACAAAGAAAGATTCCTTTCCTTTACCCAGGATTGACGATACACTAGACACTTTATCTGGGTCAGAATGGTTCTCAACATTAGATTTAAAGAGCGGCTATTGGCAAGTTGGTATACGTCCTGAAGACCGTGAGAAAACAGCTTTCAGTACAGGGAATGGACTTTGGCAGTTTAAGGTGATGCCATTTGGACTTTGTAATGCACCTGCCACATTTGAGCGACTAATGGAGTCAGTGCTCAAAGGTTTGTCTTTGGAGGTCTGCCTGGTTTACTTGGACGACATCATAGTTCTTGGAAGAACTTTTGAAGAACATTTGAGAAATCTTCATCAAGTATTTGAAAAACTTAAGGCAGCCAAGTTAAAATTGGGACCGACAAAGTGTAAACTGTTCCAGCAAGAAGTTCATTACCTTGGTCATGTGATCACTACAGCAGGGATTAAGACTGATCCTAGTAAGATAGAAGCTGTAAGAGACTGGCCTCCACCACAAGATGTTCATCAACTTCGTAGTTTTATTGGACTTTGCACCTACTATAGAAGATTTGTCAAAGGTTTCTCCAACATCGCAAGGCCATTACATCGTCTGACAGAAGAGGGCCAGCGGTTTATGTGGACCACCGAATGCGATATAGCCTTTCAACAGCTAAAGAAAACTCTTTCCACAGCACCAGTGCTAGCGTACCCACAAACTGGAAAACAATTCGTAATAGATACTGACGCAAGTAACACAGGAGTTGGTGCTGTGCTTTCACAAGAACAAGACGGACAAGAGAGAGTTACTGCATACTTTAGTAAAACTTTATCCAAACCAGAGCGGAATTACTGTGTAACACGCAAAGAACTGTTAGCAATAGTAAAAGCAATAGAACATTTTCATCATTATCTCTATGTCCAGAAATTCCTTATACGTACTGATCATGCTGCACTTAGATGGTTATTAAACTTCAAAAACCCTGAATCGCTAGGTGGATACAACGGTTACAAGAATACGATTTCTCCATCGAACATCGAAGTGGTAAAATGCATAAGAATGCAGATGCTCTTTCCAGGCGCCCATGTATTGACAATTGTAAACATTGCTATAATGCAGAACTGAAATTTGAAACTAAAGAGATAATGCCCATAAGACAAATAGTATCGACACAAACAAACAATGACACCCCTAACATCTGTAATCCAATTGAAATCAGGAAGGCTCAACTAGATGATGAAGACATAAAACCAATATTAGAATTGATTGAAAAATCTGATGTAAGACCTAATTGGGAGCAAATCTCGAGGTATAGTCCAACTACTAAAAGTTACTGGGCACAGTGGGACTCCTTAAAAATGGAAGACGGAGTATTATACAGAAGATGGGAGAATCCCACTGGACGGCTGATCCGTTGGCAGATAATCCTTCCTCGATCCCGAGTGGAACTTGTGATGAAAGATGTACATGATAGTGCCACTGGAGGACACTTCGGTGTTAATAAGACATTAGCCAAAGCCAGGGAACGATTTCATTGGTTGAAAAGTAGGGCAGACGTTGAGAGATGGTGTAGGCAATGTGAAGCCTGTGCAGCAAAGAAAGGCCCTAAGACTAGGAGTCGGGGTAAGCTGCAGACGTATAACGTTGGTGCCCCTTTTGAAAGAATAGCCATTGATGTAATGGGTCCGTTTCCTAGAACTGATGATGGAAATCGATATTTATTAGTGGTAATGGATTATTTCACAAAGTGGCCTGAGGTATATCCCATCCAAGACCAGGAAGCAACAACAGTGGCTGAGATGATAGTTAATAACTTCATTAGTAGGTATGGAGTACCTTTACAACTCCACTCTGATCAAGGACGGAATTTTGAATCCAATGTGTTTAAAGGCATCTGTCAACTATTAGGCATTCAGAAAACCAGAACAACTCCCTTACACCCTCAGTCGGATGGTATGGTTGAAAGGTTCAATAGAACAATTGCTCAGCATTTAGCATTATTTGTGAACGACCACCAACGTGACTGGGATCGCCATGTACCACTCCTTTTGCTGGCATATAGAACGGCAGTGCATGAGACAACTGGACAGACACCTTCCATGATGATTTTTGGAAGAGAGTTACGTCTTCCCTGTGACCTTTTATATGGTCGGCCCGAAGCAAAGCCTGTGTCCACTCCTCAATACGTACAAGAATTGCAACAACGACTAGAAGAAATCCATCACTCCGTTAGACATAACATCGACATAACAAGTGACAGAACCAAAACAAGATATGACAGTAAAATAAATGGAACTATTTTCAATCAAGGAGATCTTGTCTGGCTATACAGTCCACATAGAAAGAAAGGACTATCTCCAAAACTTCAGAAACCTTGGGAAGGTCCATATACAATAGTTAACAGGATTAATGACGTGGTATATCGCATTCGTCGACGTCCAGCTACAAAGTGCAAGGTGGTTCACGTGGATCGTTTGGCTCCGTTTCATCGAAAAACTGAAGAAACTTTGGAATCCAGAATTGTTCGGGACGAACAAGACCTAGGAAGGGGGCATTGTTACGACAGAAGGAATCTGGCAACCGAAAGCAAAAAGCTTCAGCCAACGAATAAGAACGTTGGGAGAATTTGGAGAAGAAGAGTGGAGCGTTAACGGTCGTTTTGTATTGTAAAGGTCGTTGTATTGTAACGGTCGGGGAGTTCGAAAATGGACGGTGAGCTGTTCTGAGACAGTGCGCGTAAGTATCAAGGAGTAACTTGATGTGTTGTGTATACGCAAGGATAAAAGTGGGATCTTTTATCGTTAAGTATCAAGAAGTAACTTGATGTGTTGTGTATACGCGGAAGTATAAAAGTGGGAACTTTTATGGCTAACTTCGAATGTCTACACGGACTGTCTTTTTGTTCGGCTAGTGTGTGAAAAGTTATTAGCACAGGACGAGAATTGGTTTACGAGTGAAGATCTTCGGGTGACCTGGTAAATCAAGTAAAAGGTAGTATTTAGTAAAATACACAGAGCTGATATTGTGTGCTCTACGCAGGAAGATTGATGACTTGTGCATGTTAATAGTTGATTTGTTAATAAGATACTTCATCCATATTTCCTTTGTAACAATTTACCTTGTATTGAATTTGGTTTTGAAATATAGCTTTTAATACTCACGCTCAGTGGCTATCCATTTTTGTGATCCGCAACAATAATATTGGTGGATGTTATCATTTGCTTCCATATTTTTTTCGTTTTCCGCCTGTATCAGTAAGAAGAAGAGAACCTTCAAAATTTACTTTTATTTAATGCTGGCTTAATCAGAATATTAATTATCTTACGGAGTTTGGTTTTCTAAGGAACTTTACTTTTGTTCCAGATCGTTTTACTTGGAACGAAATGATGGAACAGAAATGTAAAAATCTGTTGTATCAAAAGTCGGATTAGCCAGAATAATTCTCAATCTCATTTGTTTTGATATCCTGTAACATTTTCCATTGATTTCCAATTGTTTCCTTTATAAGAAAAATATCTTTTAAACAATCGTTATATTGAGTGTCAGATTATTCAGAATAATGGTAGTCTTACGCATTTTCGTTTACTGTAGTCATTCCCTTTATTTGAGATTGTTTCACTTAGAAAGAACAGAATAAAACAGAAATATCAGAATCCATTGTATCGAAAATCGGATTAGCGATTATAATTCTCAGTATGAATTCTTTTGATTTCCTGTAATTCATTTGATTAATTGCCTTTTGTTTCTATTAGAAGTAAACGATCTTTAAAATATCCGTTTCATTGAGTGTCGGATTACTGAGAATATATTGGTATTCATGTATTTATATTTCTTGTAGTCATTCCTTTTATTTAAGATTGTTTCCATTACAACTGACAAAATAATATAGAAATTTAGGAATCCGTTGTATCGAAAGTCGGATTAGTGGCAATAATTCCCAATATTGGTTGTTTCAATTTTCTCTAATGCATTTGATTGTTTCCTGATTACTTCTTTTAGAAAATTTCGTTTTATTGAGGGTCGTATTGTGGGAATGCAGATTAGTCTATGAAACTTTGTTTTGCAGAAATGCATTTCTTTCATTTTCCTTTTACTATGTTTAGAAAGAACAGACTTCATAAATTATCCACCGTAGTGCGTTGTCGGATTAAAGGGGATAGATGCAAATCATATATTAAAAAATGAATTACAGAGAATACATACAAATACTGCATTGCGTTCGTGTAATTTAGAATTATATCAGTCAGAAGAAATAAATTTGTAAAAAAAAATCCCTCTATTCGAAGTCGTATTAAAGAGAATGTAATTAGTTGTCTACTATGTTTCAGAAATCTAAGCAAATTCATTTTACTAAGGGCGTCTTGGTTGAAGAGTCTTCCGAGATTGTTGAATTTGTTTGCTCTCGACAGAAATTTTAGGAGAAGCAGTAATAATCTAAATTACACCTCGTCATTTCCTTATTTCCTCCCAATTGTCGTACCGTCCCAATTGTCTGTCTCCCAGTTGTCGTCCATCCAATTGTAGTATCCTCCCAAATGTCTCGTTCATCCAATTGTCGCCCACTCAGTTGTCGTCCACCCAGCTGACTTCCCCCAACTGTCGCCCTCTCAGTTGTCATCCATCCAGTTGACTTCCACTCAACTGTCGCCCTCCCAGTTGTCATCCAAACAGTTGACTTCCACCCAACTGTCGCCCTCCCAGTTGTCATCCAAACAGTTGACTTCCACCCAACTATCGCCCTCCCAGTTGTCATCCAAACAGTTGACTTCCACCCAACTATCGCCCTCCCAGTTGTCGTCCACCCAGTTGACTTCCACCCAACTGTCGCCCTCCCAGTTGTCGTCCACCCAGTTGACTTCCTCTCAACTGTCACCATTCCAGTTGTCGTCCACCCAGTTGACTTCAACCCAACTGTCGCCCTCCCATTTGTAATCCACCCAGTTGATTTCCACCCAACTGTCGCCCTCCCATTTGTCATTCAAACAGTTGACTTCCACCCAACTGTCGCCCTCCCAGTTGTCATCCAAACAGTTGATTTCCATCCAACTGTCGCCATCCCAATTGCCGTCCACCCAGTTGACTTCCACCCAATAATCGCGCTCCCGTGCTCTCCATAGTGCAGTGGACATATCCTTAATTACAAAGAAAACACGTGATCTCTAATGCACACCGAAGAAAGCACGTAACAACCATCAGATCTGTTGTTTCACTTATAACTCAGGTGAAGAGAAATCGTTCTGGAGTTATCACACCGGTCCATATGACAACATCGTTGGCGTTTCATTGTTGCACATGGAGCTGTAAATCAATTTAAAAAAAAAACTTTTCCGAAAAAATTCGATAACGGAGAAAAAAGTATTGGAAGTGTCACATTGGAAGTATTTCATGATTCCTCAAGCATCTAAGAATAAATTGAGCTGGAAATAATGTTCGAAGTCTTTGGTTGAACTTCTGTGATGCTTTGTAGATGACATCATAAGACACAGATGTGTTGCGTTCATAAATTCCGTTTAAGTCCTTATATTTTTCCTTGGGAATCCCTTCCTCGTACATAGAAGGGTAGGAGACAGGGGCCCCACACACAGAAGCGGGCCCCTAGCCAGGATCTTTGGCGGGCCCCACACACAGAAGCGGGCCCCTAGCCAGGATCTTTGGCGGGCCCCCCTACACATAATAGTAGCTTATTAAAATTATTATTAACCGGCAGGGCAGTCATTGCAAGAACGATGATTTTGCTTAGAAGTTAGTCTTTTTATACTGCACGTTTGAGGAAAAATCAAAGAGGTGGTTAATATTCTTTGTCGGCAAACATCATCCGAAAAACGAGCAAATTATCAAAACAAATATTAAAAATCAATAGTAGTATGTAATAGGCTTCTCTATAAATAAGTAAAATAAAACTCTTTTTTTTTACAAATAAAATAAAACTATTTCTTCTTTGCATGCATTTCATGATGAATGATCAATAACACTAAGCGAAGCTGAAAATCTTTTGTCGATTAAACTTTTAACTTACAGTTGCAATTCGTTGGAAATTCATAAAGATATCATATGACGTAACTTAGAGTAATAAGAGTACCTAATCAATTTCTGATCAGTGCCATATTTCTACATACGTTACACAGACACACACACACTTTACTGAACTCTAACTCATCATAATAAACCAATCCAAGTCTTGTATAATAAATCTATTCCATATATTCGAGCGTGGCAATGAAAAGCGTTTTCAAAAGAAGCCGCTAAAATACCTGTGTCACACTCTAAATAAATTGTGTGCCCGGTGTAGAGAGATCATTTTGGCTTCTCCACTTGTGCAAGCATGTGCCGACAAAGTTCAAAGACACCGTCCACCCGACAGTCGCTTTCTGTCGCGTGTCGCGTTTTTAATTGTGTTTGCAAACTTGAGCTTTAAATCAAAAAGCGATTGATTTTCTTTTTAAATGTATCAAAACAGGCACGTGTTGTCCATCGGCATAAATACTGTTTTGTTTTGTCCATGCATGCAAAGAAGTAATAGTTTTATTTTATTTGTCAAAAAAAGTTTTATTTTATTTATTTATAGAGAAGCCTATTTCATACTACTATTGATTTTTAATATTTGTTTTGATAATTTGCTCGCTTTTCGAATGATATTTGACGACAAAGAAAATTAACCACCTCTTTGATTTTTCCTCAAACATGCATAATAAAAAGACTAACTTCTAAGCAAAATCATCGTTCTTGCAATGACTGCCCTGCCGGTTAATAATAATTTTAAGCTACTATTATGTGTAGGGGGGCCCGCCAAAGATCCTGGCTAGGGGCCCGCTTCTGTGTGTGGGGCCCCTGTCTCCTACCCTTCTATGTACGAGGAAGGGATTCCCAAGGAAAAATATAAGGACTTAAACGGAATTTATGAACGCAACACATCTGTGTCTTATGATGTCATCTACAAAGCATCACAGATGATCAACCAAAGACTTCGAACATTATTTCCAGTGAAATTTATTCTTAGATGCTTGAGGAATCATGAAATACTTCCAATACTTTTTTCTCCGTTATCGAATTTTTTCGGAAAAGTTTTTTTTTTTAAATTGATTCACAATAGAGTATGAATGGCGATAAATCACAAAGACGAAACAAAAAGGCGGTATGATAAGAGGATAATGTAATATGCCTAATAAAATAATTAATTTTAGTTGGATGGACAAAACAAAAGTTAATATTTTATAAAGTCGCTTTTTGTCTTCTGTTCATCTCACTTAGCTGGCCACTTAGGCTCACTTAGCTCGCCACGCCTGCCCCCCCCACCTAATCCCGGGCCCCCAGGCTAGAGCCCTGTCAGTCCTCCCTTTGTGAGAGCCATGGTAGGAGACTTCGAAATTCGAATCGTCATTTTGAACATAAAAATCTGTCCAACTGATCGTCATACGCATGGTGATTGTTTAAACGATTTCTTTTGTTTTAGTGATGCAAATAATCTTGCTTTTCATTTGGGAAAAACATTCTCTAATCATCATGCACTGTTTTTCTGCACTGTTTTCATACAATCAATTCAAAGTAACGTAAACGTGTTATTATAACCCTCTGATAAGCCTGCTCGGAGCAGGATTTAGATGTAAATGATTGTGTCTCAAAATTGTAGCCAACCATTATTTCTTTAGATTTTCTCTCCTTGGTTCTCCCTCAGTATGAAACCTAATAGATTTCTAGTGAGCTGATTTCTCCTCTCAGTCCTTTATAAGAAAGTATTCCTGTATCCTCTTAGCAAGTATTTGAGAAGTAAATAATATTGAATATATTTTGTCTGTCCTCACATAGAGCCACTCCTAAAGATCCCATTAAATGGGCATTTGGTGTTTCATAGTCATCAGTGTTCATTTTTATACTGAGGAATGATCACGAAGGAAAAAATGGAAAGAAAAATTAGTTGGCTATAATTTTGAAACACGATCATTTACATCTAAATCCTGCCACGTAGCAAGCTTATCAGAGGGTTATAATAACATGTTTACGTCACTTTGCATTGATTGTATGAAAACACTGCAAAGAAACAGTGCATAATGATTAGAGCAGGTTTTTACCAAATGACATAGAAAGGTTCTTTTCATGACTAGAACAAAAGGAGTCGTTTAACAATCGCCACGTGTCATGAATCACCACGCTTATGACGATCACTTGGAGAGATTTTCATGTTCGAAATGACGATTGGAATTCAGAATCTCCTACCCGTCTGTAGACAGGAAAGGGATTCCCAAGGAAAAATCGAAGGACTTAAATGGAATTTAGGAACGCAACCCATCTGTGTCTTATGATGTCATCTACAAAGCATCACAGAAGATCATTCAAAGATATCCTACATCCTTCCCAGTTCAATTTATTCTTCAATGCTTGACGAATCATGAAATACTTCCAATGTGACACTTCCAATAAGCAATTTCCAATGAGGAACTCACAGATATTTTTATAGCAAATAATCATGTGTTTGGCTACAAGTTTTCCCGATTGCTATCTTACTATAATTTATAATCACGGTGCAGCGAAAATAACCATAATTTCTTATTAATTTTTTTTATAACAGTAGTCTCCGATTTACGTAAATTATGTACATTATTTCTCACTTAAGGTAATTTTATTTCAGTTCTCAGTTTAGTTGCACGGCAAAAATTCTGCAGCAAGGTAAATTTCTCTGAAAAGTTTTTTTAAAGTTATTTTGCAGCTAGAAGTGGAAGAATTAAATGCCAACGATGTTGTCGTAGACTGGTGTGGTAATTCCCGAACAATTTCTCTTCACCTGAGGTTATAAGTGAAGCCACAGATCTGTTGGATGTTACATTCATTGGACCTGTACGCATGTATGAAAGATTTTGACTTTTGTGATATTTTTCCTTTGAATGCGTCTTATAGAAATTATAGAGTTTCGAAGTTAGATTCCCATTGTAATATAACATGGAAATTCTGTAATATTTTGGTACAAAAGTTTATTT
This sequence comes from Ryuthela nishihirai, assembly GCA_038380435.1. Taxonomy (NCBI): domain Eukaryota; kingdom Metazoa; phylum Arthropoda; class Arachnida; order Araneae; family Heptathelidae; genus Ryuthela; species Ryuthela nishihirai. The sequence goes on from JAWZYU010000038.1 coordinate 4,427,131, forward strand.
AGAGTTAAAAATATTCGAGCAATATTCAAAGTCATGAAAATTAGGACTCACGCATCTGAAACTATCCATTAGCAATTAGGCTAATGGATAGAATATATATTTTTTTCCTATGTTTGAGATGTAAGAGAAGCAATGCCACGTAGATTCACTTCTATACTGGTTGAATAACTGTAAAATTATTAGCTGAATAATTATCCAATATTATTATTTACCATATTGAATTTAATTAGAAAATTATTTAATTAGAAAATTATCCAATATCAGTATTTACCATATTGAAATGTTTTCTAGGCAAATGCTGCCATCTAATGCCCAATGCTTAAAGTAGGAGGAAGTTGATTTTTTATTTTACATATTTTGAGGGCGAATGGACAGGCAGTGTTATAGAAAAGGCGGTGTTTGATGTTGTAAGGGAAGCCTGGAATGGCTTAAGAGAGCTTCTATCTCCATCTTTTGTGTTTTGTAAAAGAATATTGAATGAAATATATAGCTCATTTGAATGAGAGACGAGAGTTGGCTTAGTTGGCAGCGTGCCAGACTCGTAAACTTCAGTTCCCAGGTTCCAGTCCCAATTATGTCAGCGAAGAAACATCCCCGGTGAACCCCATCGTTCTGTTGGTGAGAAAGAAGACATGAATGAATTCGAAAGGCTATCGTAGATCGGTTAAGCCGTGGGCAGGAGAGCGATACTTTAAAGAATATTCTTGGTAGCTTTAAAGGAAAGCTTCCATCTTACTCAGAGGAACTGTACAGCGTTTGGATATTCATTGTAGGTACTGTACGTCGCATTGGACTTACGCTACCCATAACCTCTGTATAATAGAGAGCATCTCTCTCCTCTCAGCTGTCGCGTGGATCAGCTTCCCCAGTCTTTTCTGAGACTTTGAAGTCATTGTGTCTGAAAAAAGTGCTAATCAGTGGTAAAAGTAATTCAACACAATGAAATATTAATTAAATGCATGTTTAGATGAATTCTGTAGGTGAGAATGTGTAATGCCAAAATAAATATCATGTTAATAACGTTCAACTGACGAATTGATATTGCACAAACGCTGTAAAGTAAAAGACCTATTGATAACGCTGAAGATTTAATTCATCAGTATATCTTTGCATTTGGGGTTTATATATTTATTTTCCTGAATGTTTGGAAAATGATCTTCTGTGTTGTTCTTGTGCACAATAAGCTCAACCGTAGAATTCCAGTTACATATTCAGGACATCCAGAGTCTCCATTTCATAATAGAATCCATTAGTGCCTGTTTACGTAATCTTTGTAATTACGATTTTACGGAGATTCCAATATATCATAAGTTATCTTACGACGAAAAAATTTTTGAAAAAGACTTGTCTATTTCACTGGAAAATAAATTACAGTCTACAGTTTGATAATCATATCGTAATCTTTTATGCCAATTTCTAAAGAGAAAGATTCGATTTCTCTTTTTAAATTTCTATTGGATGGAAAATCTCAAATAATCATTTTATGCGATATATTTCAATAAATTAATTCTTTCAGTCATGGCATCAATAAATGAATCATTAGAGACACTTCTTAATTACGTAGAACGTTAATTATTTCGCTACAGAATATTGCATATTTGACAATAAATGTAAACAATTGACTCATCTCTGACGAAACAAAGCGCACGACAGATTTTCAGTAACAATTTCTTCCTTTTCTCATTTCAATTCTTCTTCACAGAAAGAGGAATTCTCTTTCGGTTCCTAGTAGAAAGTTGAAACAGATGAATATATAATCGTGTAAGGTATACCTACGAATAAAGGTAATCATAAGAGGTAAGTGAAATTATATATTTTGACATAAAAAGTTAAAATAATTTAACTCTAAGCAAAGTTTTTGGATTGTACGTATATTTCCCTGGTTTCCATAAATTATGACAAAAACAATCTGAAAACACCGTTTTACACGAAATCCTTTTTATCTCTTACATGTGAATAGAAATATAAGTTGAGTTGGTTTGTTTTACCTATGAGTAGCACCATTTTGCGCACAATGGGCTAAGAGGCCAGGTCACAACGACCCTGAAGGGCAGAACCACTGGATAACTGCTAGAAGACAGACTGTAGCCTCCCTTCAATGCCATTCATGGTGTTCTTTAAGCTCAGGTTCTTCCAGTGGTCAAGTAAGCACATCATTATATGGTTCCCATTGCACTACGCGATGAAGTTGACCGTCAGGTGGGAGACTGAAGGGATTGATTATGCCCTTCAACAGTGAGTTTACGCACCCAAGTTGTGTGTGTGGCGAAAAGAGACTGTACAGTGATGTAGAGTTGCTGTACCAGGAGGAACGGACGAGCTACATAACAACTCTGCATATGCTAAAGGGATATTGGCAAATACCAATCAGTAACTGTAGTAAAAGTTACACAACATTCGTGACCCACCGAGGGCTCTACCAGTGGTAATTGCTTCTCTTCGGGCTGAAGAACTCTGGGGCACTTTTTCTAGAAAGTTGTGTGCTATAATTATTTTATATAGTACATATAATATAATAGATTATAATATAATATAGTATAATAAATTACACATATATATATATAACAATATAATACAGAGCACACACCTAATATATAATTATATTAGTTGCGTGCTATAAATATTGCTGTGCAAATCTAGAAGATATAGCTTTTTCTTTCGAACAGGTAGGAAGATCATCTGAACATCTTGGAGCGGATCTTAGGGATATCAATATCAAGATTTTGGTCACATTGTTGGTTCGCAAAGGCGTCGCCCCCACCATGCAAAACTAGAGGTTTTAACACCATCCACTCACAGACGTGACTCTGAAGCAGCGACCTGCATAGTTGCAATGGTGCATAGAAGGAGGGGGCGGGGGTGGCTCAGTCGGTAGCGCGCCAGGCTCGAAATCTGTAGTTCCCAGGTTCGAGTCCCAGCTGGGTCAGGGTTGAGATTTATCTCCACAAATCTCCCTGCCCATCGGTCAGTAGGGGACACTGATGATCTTGAGAAAGGTCGTCGTCCGTCGGATGGGACGTTAAGCCGTGGCCCCGTGTGTGGGAGAGCCATACCCTGTGCACGTTAAAGAACACGCTGGATGGCCTTGACGGTAGGCTACCATCTGTCTCCCAACAGCTGTTCCAGTGGGTACCCTCCCCCTACCTTCTCTGAGCCTTCGGGGTCCATGTGACCTGGCCATTTAGCCCATGGTGTGCAAAAAAATGCATTTCCCCTTTGGTCATCTATCAATAATGCAGTAATGTTTGCACGCGTTTTTACAGATTTTATCTACTGTCCGTGGTAAATATAAATATTTTATTCGAGGCTTAAGGGACCAGCACGCACACCCTTTCAGAATTCTAGTAAGGGTAAGAGAATATTTAACATATTTAGCAAATTTTAAAGACTTGTAAAACGGAGGGGATGTGTTACGCTACATTTATCCAGTCTTTTGCGACCCCTCCCTTGCATTTTCCGGTTCGATGGTGTTTCTTGCCCCCACTTCCTCCCCTTCGACTTTTTTAGATCCGGATCCGGTCACTATTATTGTGACGTTTTATAATGCATCCAATGTTGCTCTATCTTAACACGATAAGATATGTTAGATTGAATCCATTGTCCATCGGTAAAAAAAAAAGTCTTTCAAGTGAATGCTTCGATTCTTGACTTTTTATGATGCATCCTATGGATGCGTTCTGGATTTATGAAGAAAATCAATGAAAACACCGGACAAAGCGAAACATTTCTTATTTGTAACTACGTTCTTTGAAAAATTATTGGTAGTTAGTACAGGAGTAAAGAAAAACCTTTGAGGGCTGATTGGCGTAGTCACCGTATGGAGTCTAAACACATCAAAAGGCAGTTCACCAAAATGAATATCAGCAAGAGGGAAAATAGAAGCAGGAAAGCAGCAGCTATTGATGTTTTTCCTTAAAAACGACGTCATCACTATTGTTCACGGGTGAGCCTGAAACGTAATCTCTGGGTTTGAACTTGTGTCTTTAGCCCTGTATAACGGAAGGATGATAGCGATGAGGAGAGAAGAATTGAGGACTCTCAAGCTATATATCCAACATCATCCATCACATAATTATCTCCCAACTCCATCTTCAATGAAAATAAGTCGTCATTTCCTTTTTAAGATAAAGGTTTTTCATATGAATCCTTTAAAACATATTGTATTCTATGAATTTTACACGGGATCGCGACAATTGGATGGAAGTCAACTGGGTGGATAACAACTGGAAGTGCGACAATTCGGTGGACAATTTGATGGAACACAATTAGGAGGATATGACAGTTGGGTTGAAATAAAGAAATTATGGGAAATAACAATTATTACAATTTCATTTGAAAAATTATTACTGACATCGCGGGAATCGAACCCGCAACTCTCTAGGTAAATGCCAGAGCGCTCTATCATAAAAACCCCGTATCAGACGAAACACGCTTCCAGGATAAGACTTATAAATCTTTCTCTAAAATGAGGCGGACCTTGCGCCATCTATACTTCATTAGAGGCAACTTATTTTCCCATTGTTGCCAATGATTCAGAGTGGGGCGGGGGTGGTTCGGTCGGTAGCGCGCCAGGCTCGTAATCTGCAGTTCCCAGGTTCGAGTCCCAGTTGGGTCAGCGTTGAGATTTATCTCCGCAAAATTTCCCCCGCCCTGCCCACGGTCAGTAGGAGACACCGATGGGCTTGGAAAGGCCACCGTCCGTCGGATGGGACGTTAAGCCGTGGCTCCGTGTGCGGGAGAGCCATACCCTGTGCACGTTAAAGAACACGCTGGATGGCCTTGACGGGAGGCTACCATCTGTCTCCCAACAGCCCGAAGGCTCAGAGAAGGTTGGGGGAGTGGGTCCCCTCCCCCAATCTTCTCTGAGCCTTCGGGATCCATGTGACCTGGCCATTTAGCCCATGGTGTGCAAAAACGTGCCGCTCATAGGTAAAACAACCCAACCCAACCCAAGCATAGAAGGAGATAAAGAAATCTAAGCACCGAGAGAGTGGGGAGGGCTCTGCGAGGTAGCAGAATGCAATACTCCTGATACTGCGTAACCTTACATTCTGAATTAAATGCATCTGCGCATGTCTCTCGCAGATTGAAGCCCAGGGACAAGAATATCCCATCGCCTTTGCTTCCAAGAAGCTCACGGAACACAGCTGAAATGTGGTGGTGGTTGTGGTGTCTGTTCTGGAAATATTTTTGACCTGGTTATATGGATCCCAGATCGAGATTCTTTCAGACCATAACCTGCTTAGGTACCTCATAGCTGTCGCAACATTGATCAGCAAATTGCAGATTTTGGCCTTTTTCATTAATCACCAAGATGCAACAGATCATTACAGGAAAGGTGCTGCCCAGCGAAATGCGACGCCCTATCGAGACTGACTAAACCTGCGAAATCCTGAAATTGCAGGTTAGACTGACTAAACTTGCGAATCGAGACTGACTAAACCTGCGAATTCGGACGAAGAGAAATACATACTTGGGAAGGGGGATTGACACAAGCGCAATGCACTTGAAAGTATTGATGTCCCATAGAATGTAAAAAAAAAGTGATTTGCATCTTAAAACTCTTTGTTTCAAATTAAAATGGGTAGCAGAAGGCGTTGGATAATTGAAAATTTGCCAATTGCTATATCTCAGCTCAATAATCTTCTCAGTACGATTTTAAAATTATTTGCAAAATAAAAATCGCAAATGCCTGTAAACAAATAACGGATGTTCATATTTATAGGGATAATGTTTAGCATTTCAAACCAATGGAAGAGTCAGGAAGAGCAAATGGCAATATTAAATATGTTACTACCAATCCATCTAAAATCTGCATTTTCCTAATTTTTATTTAAATATAATTATATGCTATTATTGAAAGTCTGTTCACTTTATTAACCAACATCTCTCCTTTCCATTTCACTCTGTAGACTTCATGATTTGCACGACTGAAATTTCACACATTTAATTCAAGTTTTTTAGGCAACAGCCGAGTAATTTTTTCATCTTGTTTGCTCTGTAAGCAGAAAGATCGCTTCATTTTCATAAAATAAACTTTTCTTTTAATTTGTGACTTTATCCAAATGCATTTTTTTCTGCTTAAAATATCATCATTGAATTTTCTAATTAGCCTTTTCTCATTATCGAATGTCATTTTTCCCTTAGGACAGCTATCAATCAATCCCTTAGGTCAATAATGCAGTATTGTTTACACACGTTTCTACAGATTTTATCTACTGTCAGTGGTAATATAAATATTTTATTCGAGTCTTAAGGGATCAGTACGCACACACTTTCAGAATACTAGTAAATATAAGAGAGTGTCTAAAATATTTAACATATTTAGCAAATTTTAAAAATCTGTAAAACGGAGGAGGATGTTGTTATACTACATTAATCCAGTCTTTTTGCGCCCCCCCTTGCATTTTTCCGACTCGATGGTGTTTCTTGCCCCCACTCCCTCCCCTTCGATGTTTTGCAGATCCGGGAGCTGTCATTATTATTGTGACGTTTTATAATGAATCCAATGTTGCTCTATCTGTAACACGATAAGATATGTTAGATTGAATCCATTGTACATCGGTAAAAAAAAAAGTCTTTCAAGTGAATGCTTCGATTCTTGACTTCTTACGATGCATCCTGTGGATGCGTTCCGGATTTATGAAGAATATCAGGATGAGATTGGAGAATATCAGGATGATTATGAAGAGAGTCAACGAAAGCACCGGATAAAACGAAACATTTCTTATTTGTAACTAGGATCTTTGAAAAATTAGTGGTAGTTAGTACAGGAGTAAAGAAAAACCTTTGTGGGCTGATTGGCGTAGTCACTGTATGGAGTCTAAACACATCAAAAGGCAGTTCACCAAAATGAATATCAGCAAGGGGGAAAATATAAGCAGGAAAGCAGCAGCTATTGATGTTTTTCCTGAAAAACGACGTCATCACTATTGTTCACGGATGAGCCTGAAACCTAATCTCTGGATTTGAACTTGTGCCTTTAGCCCTGTATAACGGAAGGATGATAGCGATGAGGAGAGAAGAATTGAGGACTCTCAAGCTATATATCCAACATCATCCATCACATAATTATCTCCCAACTCCATCTTCAATGAAAACAAGTCGTCATTTCCTTTTTAAGATAAAGGTTTTGCATTTGAATTCTTTAAAACATATTGTATTCTATGAATTTTACACGGGATCGCGACAATTGGATGGAAGTCATCTGGACGGATATCAACTGGAAGTGCGACCATTGGGTGGACAATTGGATGATGCAAAATTGGGAGGATATGATAATTGGGTTGAAATTAGGAAATTAGGAGAAATAGCAGTTATCCGTCTGATAAATTATTACAACATGGTGGGAATCAAATCCGCAACTGTCTAGATACATGCCAGACCCTTTATTATAAAATATATAAACCCCAAATGCAAAGGAATACTGATGAATTAAATCTTCAGTGATACCTATCAATAGGTCTTTCACTTTACAGCGTTTGTGCACTATCAATTCGTCAGTTGAACGTTATCAACATGAGACTTATTTTGTCATTACACATTCTCATCTATAGAATTCACCTAAACATGCATTTCGTTAATATTCCATTGTGTTGAATTACTTTATCAGTCAGGAGCACTTTTTTCACACACAATGACTTCAAAGTCTCAGAGAAGAATGGGGAAGCAGATCCAATTGATAGCTGATAGGAAAGAGATGCTCTCTAATGTACAGTCGCTCAAAAAATATCCGAACACTACGGTTGATTACAGAATTCAGGAAATATATCTGGCAACGATTTTTTAGAAATTAGTGATCTGGCAACCTTCGTGTACGTACACGACTGGGTGTCCAATTTCTAAAAAAAATCGTTGCCAGATATTTTTTCTAAATTCTATAATCAACCATACTCTTCGGATAATTTTTTGAGCGACTGTACAGAGGGTATCGGAATCTTTAGTCCCATCCGATGTGCGGTGGTCTTTCCAAGTCCAAACGTTGTCCCCTTTATCACTGAGGAAGAATGGAGGTTAGAGGAGCAAATCTCAAAACAAGCAGAACTGGGAACCTAACTTCGGAACTGAAGTTTAAGAGCCTGGCACACTGCTGGCTGAGCCATCTCCTGCTCCGAAAGAAATGGGACTATACTGTGAACAGGACACCTACAATGAATGGCCAAACGCTGTATTATTCCTCTGAGGAAGATCGAAGCTTCCCTTTAAAGCTACCAAGAATATTCTTTAAAGAATCGCTCTTCTGCCCACGGCTTAACCGATCTACGACAGCTTTTCAAATTCATTCACGTGTTCTCTCTCACCAACAGAACGATGGGGTTCACCGGGGATAAGTTTCTTTGCTTACATAATTGGGGCTGGAACCTGGGAACTGCAGATTACGAGCAGAGAGGTCCAAATACGCGAGTTAATTAAGGCTTTCCTGTTACTCTTAATCATATTTTATTACAGACGAACTTAAATTAGTGCATTTCATACCAAAATCACATAAAACATTTATTTAAACACAGGGCTAACTTATGAAATATTGAATTTAAAATGTTAGTATTCTGAAAAATGTGTTTAACAACTGTTATATAATGTTTAAAACAGGGATCAATATAAATATTTCACGAATTTTAAAGTTTCTTTTAATTCATATCTATGCTATATCATATTATAATATATACGTAATTGCGTTTGGGCAATTATACTTCAACAATTATTTTCGATACGAAAAAACTAAATAATTCATAATTTAAATGAAAAAATAATTTATATAAATAATTTTCTAATTAATAATTTATATAATATTTAAATAACAAGTCCTAAAGATCTAGGATCGAAGTCACGACTCTGTTCTTCAAATGTGGAAAATACAAAAATTAAAACGAATGTTTCAAATAATAAATCATGAGAGAGATTTACAATTTAGTTGATGGAATGTGATGATTAAAATATTTATTTTAATTTCTTCTCCTTAACTTCAAAGGGATGGGAAAGTAAGAGGTTTTCGTTTTAAGAGATATATGAGAGAATGATTTCTATTTTTTTTTTTGTTTGCACCAGTACATTATAGCGATTTTTTTTATTTTAAATCATCCATTAGATCGTATTTCCAGTATGAGATGGGGAAAAATTGGAAACTGAAAAAACTTTATTTTTTTTGAAAACAAGCAACTTATTATCACCAGAGATGATCAGCTATTCTTTCAATTGTTCGTTACATCTTGTTAGAAGTCTTTCTTGTTTTATCCGAATTTGTATTTCTAACTTTAACTCAGTTAATCGAAATTTCATCCTACATAGCAACAGAAAAATATTTGAAAAAGGAAAACACAAACTCTTTGATTTAAGTCCAATTTTCTTTTGTAGCAAATTATGATACATAAAATATTCTTTACGTGTGGACTCAAAATCGATTACTAGATAACCACATTTCCTTAACGTTTATCAAAATTTTCTGTCCAAAACGATTTGGATTCATCATACCTAGTATCATCCTAACTCTCAATTTCTCCTCATTTATAATCAGTTAACCAACAAATGTAATAGATTTGACACTTATTTCAAATATATACATATTTGTTTTTTTGAAAAATCATTCCAACCAATGCTCTTTGATTTTAATTGCACAAAAGCGCTGTCATTTTAATTATTATCGTGCTCTTTGTAAATTCGATTATTATGGTTTTTAACGGCTAAACTGCTGAAATTAAACTTAACGTGACCGGATGCATGATAATTGCTTTGAAGACTGAAAAGCAATATCGATGATACAATTGTATAATCAGTATCAAGACATGCAAAGAATGCATGAGCATATCATTTGCTTTTCGCAGTAAAATATAATTTTCCGAAATATTAGACATATAATCGAGATACATCCGTGATATACCTATAGTGTTAATAGAGAAACGTGTGTTTGAACGAATGATATTTAAGTGTATTAAACTATTTTATTAATATAGTGGTAGTTATTGCCAATTTTCTCTTAATTGCTATCTATTTTCCAAGTGCTTTAACCACGTCCTTTGTTGCGTTTCTCAATTTAAGCACGTGTTAAAACGACTGTTCCAGTATATATTCACAACATTTTGACCCATCACAACAAGTTGTGTAAACACACTCAAGAACATTTACCACCCCTTCTTTTTCCCCTCCCAAAAAAGTGGGGAATAGCATAAACGATTGTTTCTATATCCATGGGATTCTCACCAGTAGTGAATGAAAAGTGCTTTCGACACTACTCTAAGATATAGGGGAGACTTCTCTAATATATGAGGAGTTAGTGAAGATATTCACTTGGAATTGCCTTGCATCAACTTAAATATAGTGCAGGATATTATGAGGCAAGTTTTAAAATGTTCCGTAATAACTGATTGTAAACATTTATGCCACGTATATATCTGTAATAAGATGGATCCAACTTCAATTGTCGAAAATGTGTATGCATGTCATTACTATATCGCGATTTTTCTTTTTATAAGAGGCTGAATTTCTTTTTACTTAACTGGTAATTGTTGCACAAATTCCTTCGATTATTTCGGTAATGCATAGATATACTGTATATATATATATATTAAGATTCTGTTATAATTAATATTTATTCCATGCAGGTCGATTAGAGTAAAGCCATGGTACAGGTATTTTAGGTATTAAGTATTCAAGTGGCTTGTTACTCCAAATATTAAAACGATCATTTTAATTTTCTTATGTAAAATATTTTTCTCCAAAGTCATGTATTAGGATTCAAATGTGTCAAAAGCTATAATATTTGCTCAGTAATTGCAGCACAGGTAAAAAAATGCAGTAAAAGGATTTAATTAAACTTTAAACTATTAAAATTCGCATTTAAATATTATAACTAAAGACAATCTTGTAATATGCTTTAATAACGTACAGATATTTTGAAGATTGCAGCTTGCGAACTGATACAGTTGCTTGAGTTGTAATGTTTTTAACGGAATTCTGTAAATTTGTGTTCTTTGTCTGTAATGACAAGAGCATTAATTCGTTAAAACTGTTTGTTCCAATAAACCGTTAATAAGGTTTAAGTCACTGATCATTTAGTTTCAGTAGTTTTCTCAACCGGGGTAAGTGTCTTGTTAAAGAATTTCCATCGTTTGAAGTAGTTCTCTGTGACTGGATTATTCTGTAATGCTGTTGTCTCAAGACAGCTCCGTTCAGTACTAAAAATGAAATACCAAGACTAATTTAATATTTAGATTTAATTAACGATTTTCTGGAATAAACTGTAGCAATGAATAAATGTTCTTCAAGTCATTACAGACGACCAATCTAAATTTACATTGATCATCTGTAACGACTATCCTTAGCAGTATTACTAACTCAACCAACACTATGTATATCGCCGTCTCTTTGCACAGTTGTATCGCGTTCGCTTGCAGTGACATTGCTTCTGCCGATGTCCGAGTCAGAATCCTAGGATGGCACAGTCGTTTGTTCAATCATTTACGTTGCGATTGTCTCTCATTAACAGTTCAGTTCCAGATAGGTACAGTCGCTCAGAAAAGTATCCGAACGCTATGGTTGATTACAGAATTGGGAAAAAATATCTGGCAACGATTTGTTTTTGGAAATTAGTGATCTGGCAACCTTCGTTTACGTACACGACTGGGTGTCCAATTTCTAAAAAAAATCGCTGCCAGATATTTTTTATGAATTCTGTAATCAACCATAGTGTTCGGATAACTTTTAGAGCGACTGTACAGAGGGTATGGGAATCTTAAGTCCCATCCGATTTAACACAGGGCTAACTTATGTTTTTTTAGTGAATTTTTTTAGTTTTTTAGTTTTTTTTTTAATGAAATTAGTGTTAATTAAGGCTTTCCTGTAACTTCTTAATCATATTTTATTACAGATGAACTTAAATTAGTGCATTCCATGCCAAAATCACATAAAATATTTATTTAAACACAGGGCTAACTTATGAAATATGTAATTTAAAATGTTAGTATTCTGAAAAATGTGTTTAACAACTGTTATAAAATGTTTAAAACAGGGATCAATATAAATATTTAACGAATTTTAAAGTTTCTTTTAATTCATATCTATGCTATATCATATTATAATATATATGTAATTGCGTTTGGGCAATTATATTTCAAAAATTATTTTCGATACGAAAAAACTAAAAAATACATAATTTAAATGAAAAATAATTTATATAAATAATTTTCTAATTAATAATTTATATAATATTTAAATAACAAGTCCTAACGATCTAGGATCGAAGTCACGACTCTGTTCTTTAAATGTGGAAAATACAAAAATTAAAAACGAATGTTTCAAATAATATATCATGAGAGAGATTTAGAATTTAGTTGATGGAATGTGATGATCAAAATATTTATTTTCATTTCTTCCCCTTAACTTCAAAGGGATGGGAAAGTAAAAGATTTTCGTTTTAAGAGATATAAGAGCGAATGATTTCTATTTTGTGTTCTGTTTGTACAAGTACATTATTGCAATTTTTTTTAATAAATCATCCATTAGTTCGTATTTCCAGTATCAGATTGGGAAAAATTGGAAACTAAAAAAATTTTATTTTCTTTGAAAACAAGCAACTTATTTTCACCAGAGATGATTAGTTATTATATCAATTGTTCGTTCCATCTTGTTAGAAGGGTTTCTTGTTTTATCCGAATTTATATTTCTAACTTTAACTCAGTTAATCAAAATTTCATCCTACATAGCAACAGAAAAATATTTGAAAAAGTAAATGACAAACTCTTAAATTTAAATCCACTCTTCTTTTGTAGCAAATTATCATACATATAATATAAAACCACTCTTCTTTTGTAGCAAATTATGATACATAAAATATTCTTTACGTGTGGACTCAAAATCGATTACTACATAACCACATTTCTTTAACGTTTATCAAAATTTTCTGTCCAAAACAATTTGGATTCATCATACCTAGTATCATCCTAACTGACCAAGTTCTCCTAATTTATAATCAGTTAACCAACAAATGTAATAGATTTGACACTTATTTCAAATATATATATGTTTTTTTTTAAAAATCATATCCAACCAATACTCTTTGATTTTAATTGCACAAAAGGGCTGTCATTTGAATTATTATCGTGCTCTTTGAAAATTCGATTATTATGCTTTTTAACGGCTAAACTGTTGAAATTAAACTTAACGTTACCGGATGCATGAAAATTGCTTTGGATACTAAGAAGCAATATCGATGACACATTTGCATATTCTGTATCAAGACATGCAAATATTGCATTAGCATATGATTTGGCTTTCGCAGTAAAATATAATTTCTTGAATATTGGACATATCGTCCAGATACATCCGTGATATACCTGTTACATGCAAACACATTGTAATTGAACGAATAATATTTAATTGTATTAAACTATTTTATTAATATAGTGGTAGTTATTGCCAATTTTCTTTTAATTTCTATCTTTTTTCCAAGTGCTTTTCCCATGTAATTTGTTACGTTTCTCAATTTATGTGGGTGTTAAAACGACTGTTTCAGTATATATTTACAACATTTTGACCCATCACAACAAGTTGTGTATTCACACTCTAGAACATTTACAACCTTTTCTTTTTCCCTTCCCAAAAAAGTGGGGAATAGCATAAAGGATTGTTTTCTATATCCATGGGATTTTCACCAGTATTGAATGAAAAGTGCTTTGGACACTACTCTAAGATATAGGGCAGACTTCTCTAATATATGAGGAGTTAGCGAAGATATTCACTTGGAATTGCCTTGCATCAACTTAACTATAGTGCAGGATATTATGAGGCAAGTTTTAAAATGTGCCCAGAAATAATAACTGATTGTAGAAATTATGCCACGTATATATCTGTAATAAGATGGATCCAACTTCAATTGTAGAAAATGTGTATGCATGTCATTACTATATTGCTATTTTTCTTTTTATAAGAGGCTGAATTTCTTTTTACTTAACTGGTAAATGCTGCCCAAATTCCTTCGAATATTTCGGTAATGCATAGATATACTGTATATATATATATAGTAAGATTCTGTTCTTATTAATATTTATTCCATGCAGGTCGATTAGAGTAAAGCCATTGTACAGGTATTTTAGGTATTAAGTGTTCAAGTGGCTTGTTGCTCCAAATATTAAATCGATCATTTTAATTTTGTTATGGAAAATATTTTTCTCCACATTCATGCATCAGGATTCAAATGTTTCAAAAGCTATAATATTTGCGCAGTAATTGCAATTAAGGTAGAAAATGCAGGTAAAAAATGCAGTTAAATGATTTAAATAACCTTTAAATTATTAAAATTCGCATTTAAATATTATAACTAAAGACAATCTTGTAATATGCTTTAAAAACGTACAGATATTTTGAAGAAGATTTTATTATAATTGTAGAAAAGAGTTGTTTTTCAGAGAGGTTCCCTCCCCCAACCTTCTCTGAACCTTTGGGGTCCATGTAACCTGGCCATTAACCCATTTTATTCAGAAAAGTGCTGCTCAGAGGTAAAACAACCCAACCCATTCTCTGTATAGGGGAGCACCTCCTACCATTAAAAAATAGTATGAAGCATAATTATGTCAAGAAAGCAAATGAAAAGAGCTATCATATTGAATCATATTTTGCCTAATTTTATAAGCATGCAATATTTCGTAACTTGAATAAAGATAATAAAATTCTCTCCTATCGAAGCTTTCGCCAGAAATTTGACAGACTTACCCTTCTGACTCAGTTTATCGCCCACCGCTGATATTTTGTGAAAAGCCAATTCTTCCAAAAATCTCTCTGACATCCCAGGTCTCTCCTCTTGTTCAACCTCTAGACTTTAAAGAGCAAAAGGAAATTATTTAATGCGAAATCTTCGATCGAAATATTTGAAATTAAAGTTTCTTTTCCTCTCTCACTTTTCATATTCATTTAATTATTGCGCATTTCAAATAATAAAGGTATCTGTTTGTTACGTCTTTGTTTGGTTGATGCCATATTACTTGAGTATTAATTCTACAAATCTCCAAACCTTTCTTATGATAAGCTCTAGTTTAACTCAATTGGAAAACTAAAATTATTTACTATTAATAACCAGACAATTAATCTAATGTAAAACAGAATGTCCTAAACGTCTACTGCATAACTTCACAAGCTGGTAAGTGGAGTGAATCAAAATAAAAAATGCGATATAATCATTGATCCGAAAAGTGATATTTATCGAAGCCATGGAAAGGTTTGATCATAAGTTTCTTGTTACTACATTAACAAATAACACTGAGCAACAAATTTTCATAAAAGTGATGCCTCTGAGATAAAAGTAGCCATTGCTTTAAGATTCCCAGGTGCTGAACACGAATATGATAATGAAAACGCAAAATTGGTAACGATTTCTGAAAAATTCGCAACGGAGTGGCAACTGTAATAGGAGAAGGATGTGGTTCTGATTACTCTTATATCACTTAATAGCATGATCATTCGTCGTTATGTGAGTTTAAACCCTTTATATTTAATGTTTTAAAGATTTGCTTATTTCCATAGATATATTTCTTGACCATTTCGAGAACTACCACATTAAATCTTTGAAACTTTGAAATGGTCATTTAGTTCAGCCTAACGTTGGTAAACTAGGCTTACCTCTTGTCTCGTACTGACACTTTCACGCGCATGCGCATAAGAAATTCCGTAAAGGGACTGTTCAAGGACCCACGCTGTAGGACAAAGTCGCTTTCCTGGTACGTTGCAGTTTTTCCACTCTATATTGTTCAGCAATGGAAGGCTTGTGTGATATTCGTGGGAATGAAGTTCTAGAGACTACTGACAAACTCTCAGATTTCATCAGATGTAAAGGTGCCATCAGATGTTCCGTCAGATGTAAAGGTACCATCAGATGTTCCATCAGATGTAAAACTGCCTGTAGAAGCCAATTTCATTACTATTGCGCAAATATTACAGAAGATAATTACCGTGAATTGTCTGAAGAACGCAAAAATATAACAGAAGTGTATGAATTTTAAATTTTTTTTATGCTTCCCTGCCAGGTCACACGATATTGAATATGATGTGTCAGATGTTTCTTCAGCTCCGAAGAAATGGCATCAATAAAATCTTTAATATACCAGTCAGTTAAACAAGCAATGAATGAATGCATAGGTGATCTGAAGAACAACATCGAGGGACTTACCAAATCGTTAGATTTTTTATCAGAAATATATGATGAATTTCGAGATAAGTTTGAAAATGTGACTCAGGACTTGGTTCTCTGCAGACGTGAAAATAAAAAATTATTTGCTAAGAACCGAAAATTGGAAAATACCACCGAAAATTTATCGGAAAGGGTAAATGATTTGGAATAGGAAAGCAATGTGAGATACTTAGAAATTCAAGGTACAGTCGATTAAATAAATATCCGAACACTATGAATGATTTCAGAATTCAGAAAAAATATCTGGCAACGATTTTTTTAGAAATTAGTGATCTGGCCACCTTCATGTACACTCGCTCAAATAAATATCCGAAAGCTATGATTGATTTCAGAATTCAGAAAAAATATCTGGTAAAGATCATTTTAGAAATTAGTGATCTGGCAACCTTCGTGCACAGTCACTCAAATAAATATCCGAACACTATGGTTGATTACAGAATTCAGAAAAGATATCTGGCAGCGATTTTTTTTAGAAATTAATGATCTGGCAACCTTCGTGTACAGTACACGAAGGTTGCCAGATCACTAATTTCCAAAAACAAATCGTTGCCAGATATTTTTTCTGAATTCTGTAACCATAGTGTTCGGATACTTTTCTGAGCGACTGTACTTATCTGGAACTGAACTGTTATTGAGAGACAATCGCAACGTAAATGATTGAACAAACGACTGTGCCATCCTAGGATTCTGACTCGGACATCGGCAGAAGCAATGTCACTGCAAGCGAACGCGATACAACTGTGCAAAGAGACGGCGATATACATAGTGTTGGTTGAGTTACTAATACTGCTAAGGATAGTCGTTACAGATGATCAACGTAAATTTAGATTGGTCGTCTGTAATGACTTGAAGAACATTTATTCATTGCTATAGTTTATTCCAGAAAATCGTTAATTAAATCTAAATATTAAATTAGTCTCGGTATTTCATTTTTAGTACTGAACGAAGCTGTCTTGAGACAACATCATTACATAATAATCCAGTCACAGAGAACTACTTCAAACGATGGAAATTCTTTAACAAGACACTTACCCCGGTTAAGAAAACTACTAAAACTAAATGATCAGTGACTAAAACCTTATTAACGATTTATTGCAACAGTTTTAACGAATTAATGCTCTTGTCATTAGAAACAAAGAACACAAATTTACGGAATTCCTTTAGACACATTACAACTCAAGCAACTGTATCAGTTCGCAAGCTGCAAATATCCATCCGCCTACAACTCCTAAACAGCACACATAGACTAGGCATCGAATTAATAGTATTCTACCATAAAAAGAATTCGTTACAACAGTTTTCTTAAATTCATAAATAATTATTAGCAATAAAAGTTTTTCTTTCCCACTGGGAACAGCTGTTAGGAGACAGATGTTAGCCTCCCTTCTAGGCCATCCAGTTTGTTCTTTAACGTGCACAAAGTATGGCTCTCTCACACAAAAGCCACGGCTGGACAAAAGCTATCATATGGGACGTTAGTCCCATACGATGGCTTTTGTCCAGCCGTGGACACTGATGGACTTGAAAAGGCCGCCGTCCATCGTATGAGACTAACGTCCCATACGATGGACGGCGTCCTTTTCAAGTCCATCAGTGTCCCCTACTGACCTCGGGCAGGGCAGGGAGTTTTGCAGAGATAAAACTCAACGCTGACCCAGCTGGGACTCGTCAGCGTTGAGTAGGAACGGTAGATTACGAACATGGCGCGCTACCGACTGAGCCATCCTAGCCTCAATATATTCTATCTTCTAGCGAGTGGTATGCAGAGAAGAGGGCGCCACCCTCGCATACCAATTTCGTTCAGGCATTGATGAATGGTAGTGATAGATATCGACTGCTCCATCAGTCGTTGTGTTACTGGATATCTGTCGAATGTACCGATCATCTCTATCCCTAGTCATTCAAGGATTACCTGATCCTGAACGATAACATAAAAACTACTTCCTGTATCCTTTTCTGCCAATAATATTGAACTGTTCGCACATCACCTCCCAAATGAACTGCAGATCGTCGTGTAGACCATCCTCCTTTACATAGAGGCAGGATAGACCTGGTACAAACTCGCTGAGTTGATTAAATTCTGCCATTAGCCGTGATGGTTACCAGATTTACAGTCGCTCAAAAAAATATCCGTACGCTATGGTTGATTACAGAATTCAGAAAAAATATCTGCCACGATTTTTTAAGAAATAATCTCAACGCTGACGCATCGGGGACTCGAACCGGGGAACTACAGATTAAGAGCCTGCCACGCTACCGACTGAGCCACCCCCGTAATTGTTAATCTTCTATAGATCGTAACAAGTTATGTATGAAAATAATCACATGTGGCACCAGGTGAGTCAATGATATTTTCTTTAATGATTATCCCTCATTTGATCGGATGGGGGGATGTGTCGGTAACGCGCCAGGCTCGTAATCTGCAGTTCCCAGATTCAAGCAATACAACCTTGATACACCAGCCTCGACAGACGTCAACAAAAGGAGAGTTATTAATTATGCAAAAAACTGCAGGTGATTGGAATTCTATGTTCTTCCTCGGATTTCTTATCTAGCCTACTACGAGTGATGGAAATTGTTAAAAATTACATCAATTGCAGTTATGTGTGAAAACTTAAAGGTAGGTATTAAAACGAGTTAAAAAATAATTTTCTCATTACGTTTTATTAAAATATTTGAGAATATTATAAAATTAATTGGAAAAATTTTAAAAATAAATAGCTACTAGCCGCCCAACCAACGAGTGTCTAAGGGAGAAGAGAGCCAGTTTCCATAAGCATAATATAAATTTTTCGATTGCAGCCCCCTCTAAACATGGGAATTTCGTGTATTACAGTGAAGCCACCTACCCAGGAAGAGGAGCGAGTTCTCCTTCGTTTTTTTTTCACTGCCGAGCAATGTTTTTATTGCTTACACCACGTGACTAATTTTACGTACACTTTTCGTTTGGAGAGAAATTAAAAAGTATTATTTAAAATCATTTTGCTTAATAAAATTCTATTTTGTAAAACAGGTAGCAGTTGTGCACAACAAGGAAATTTTAATATTTTAAACACTCTGCAATATTTAGCATATTATAATTCACTGAGATTTATGTATCTCTGTACTATAACGTGTTTTATACAGTTATATGTCATACAATTATAAATATTTACAAAAAAAATCAATATCGGGTTTGTTACTTTTATAAACTGTCAACAGATGGTAGCAGGCACTTTTCGTATCAACCATAAAAAAGAACTGTAGTATTAGAACAAAATCCACATATAATAGTAATGGTCACCTTTCTAAACAATGAAGCTTATGGTTTCCATGGTTACGTGTTTTGTTTCGGTATTGCGATATCATTTGTCTGTCTGAAAACAAAATGACTCTAAATTAATGACAATTTTTTTCTTTCATTAGACTAAAATCCCGTAAGTAGATAAATAAAAATTCATTACCACCCATGGTCGAATCCAAGGGGTGCAAGAGGGGCCATCCATCCACCATTTGAGAATGCTGTTCAGGTAATTGATAAAAAAAAATCATTAATTTTATGAAATTTTCAAGAAATGTTTTAAAGATCTCGGTTAGGATGGTTCTTATTTATTTGAGAGATCTGTTAGACGAATGTCTTTAGTGGATCACAATAACACAGTCGTTAACGTACTCAATGAAACCATCAACTCGGTATCTCTCGATTGAATATCACGTTTAATTAACAACACTTCACATTACCTACATATATATTTGATAAGGGTGCAGCCTTAATCCACTGCCCCACCGAGAATATCCAGTCACACAGTCCCAGAGTGCTGACCCGACTTCATTAAAAAGTCCTTCAAATGTGCTAGCTTTCACAGCGCAGGAATCTGCTTTACTTACAACCGTTCTCCACTTCCCTCTTCCTTCCCGCTATACGCGCGGAGGTGATCCCGCGTTACGGCATTTCACAATGCGCCGGCCAGAGTTTCGCAGGTCATTTGGGTCACACATGACTCTCGCCTAACACAGCATACAGCGGAGAGGCAATGTGAAAGTCGAGGATTCGGATATTATATTCTGATTTTAGGAGAAGTGACATTGTGCTTAGCTTAAACTCTGGAATTGTTTATTAAGAATTTGAAATTTTAGAACTGAATGTTCAACCATAAAAAAAGAACTGCACTATTAGAACAAAATGCAGACACCTATATACACCGATATGCTCCAGGGAACAAAACTGCAACATACATTGACTTACATGTTCGCAAGATGATTAAATTTATTAATTTACATATTTATTACATTATTTATTACATATTATTTTAACAATTGTGCAAAAGTACTGAAATAAAAAAAAATACATCGATTCTTCAGGGTATCGTAAAATGTGATCCTAAAAGGGATAAAAGGCTCATTGAATAACTTTAGGATCAGCTACCACTGTTATTATTTACCCAAATGGAAAAAATCCAGGGGCTGAGGATTCTCAGGCGATAGAACGCCAGGCTCGTAATCTGCAGTTCCCAGGTTCGAGTCCCACCCTACCAACAGTGAGTAGGGGACACCGATGGGCTTGGAAAGGTCACTGTTCTTCAGATAGGTCATTAAGATGTGACACTGTGTGCCGGTGAGTCATACCGGTGCCTACGTAATGGAATGCCTGCCGATTTCCGCGAATCTCCGTGTTAGCAAGGGCGCATGGGAAGCTTCAGAACTTGCCACATGAGGGCAGCACCGTTCTGCGGTAAGCTAACCTACGCTAACGTTAAGTATATAGCGATCTGGGCTGCGAATATTTATTCAACGGTAAATATTTGGAGGAAAATTCACCAAAAATTAATAAATAAAAAATTTTAAATCACTTTACCTTTAGTTAAGGTTAATCCATGACGTATTTTTATAATATATATGCAGAATTCTTTAACTGAATATTTTGCTACATAATGCTGTTTCTATAGGCACTGGAACTTTACCAATAGACACAAATGAAATTGATGCTGCAGCAAAGAATTTACTCTTTATCATAACTCTTTTATTTCAGTGTTCCTAAAATTTCAGTTCTTAATTACTTCTGATCTTCAAAACTTACATTAAAGAATATTTATACATGTATTTGTGCAATTTAAGAATTCTGTTGATTACTTAAACGTTCTCTCAGAAATATAACAGGAATTGGCAACTAAAATATTTCTAATTCAAGCATTTTTCTTGAGAGGGGTTTAGAATTCAGCTTGAGTTGTGGAAATTCTTCAGTACACTTACTACCATAATTCGCTAAATATGATTTTAAAAATTTCTGTATTATTAATTTACACAAGTTTTTATGTGGCTCTCATCATTAAAAGAACAATGAAATAATTTATTTTTGCCTAATCTTGGGAGAAATATTAACGTTCATAGAGTTTACACTTTTTCGCTTTTAACTCAAAGTGGGCAGAAATTTTTTTACAGCTTTTTCCATAATATCTAAAACACTGACAATTGCGATTTTTTTTATAAATATTCCATTAGTTCGTATTTGCAGTATCAGATTGGGAAAAATTGGAAACCGAAAATCTTCATTTTCTTTGAAAACAAGCAACTTATTATCACCAGAGATGATTAGTTATTCTTTCAATTGTTAGAAGGCTTTCTTGTTTTATCCGAATTTGTATTTCTAACTTTAACTCAGTTAATCGAAATTTCATCCTACATAGCAACAGAAAAATATTTGAAAAAGAAAAAATGACAAACTCTTCAATTTAAATCCACTCTTCTTTTGTAACAAATTATGATACATAAAATATTCTTTACGTGTGGACTCAAAATCGATTACTAGATAATCACATTTCTTTAACGTTTATCAAAATTTTCTGTCCAAAACGATTTGGATTCGTCATACTTAGTATCATCCTAACTCTCAAGTTCTCCTCATTTATAATCAGTTAACCAACAAATGTAATAGATTTGACACTTATTTCAAATATAAGCTGAAATTAAACTTAACGTGACCGGATTCATGAAAATTGCTTTTGAGACTAAGAAGCAAAATCAATCATACAATTGTATATTCAGTATCAAGACATGCAAAGTATGCGTGAGCATATCATTTACCTTTTGCAGTAAAATACAATTTTCTTAAATATTGGACATATCGTTGAAGATACATCTGTGATATACCTCAACTCTACGGTTCCTTATTAGTAATTGAACGATTGATATTTGATTATATATAACTATTTTATTAATATAGTGGTAGTTACTGCCAATTATCTATTAATTTCTACCTATTTTCCAACTTCTTTTCCCACGACATTTCTTGTGTTTCTCAATTGATGACTGTTCCAGTATATATTTACAACATTTTGACCCATCACAACAAGTTGTGTATACACAGTCTAAACCATTTACCACCCATTCTTTTTCCATTCCAGAAAAAGTGGGGAATAACATATACGATTGTTTTTCTATATCAATGGGATTCTCACCAGTAGCGAATGAAAAGTACTTTGGACACTACTCTAATATATAGGGGAGACTTCTCTAATATATGAGGAGTTAGCGAAGATATTCACTTGGAATTGCCTTGCATCAACTTAAATATAGTGCAGGATATTATGAGGCAAGTTTTAAAAATGTGCCCAGAAGTAATGACTGATTGTAAACCTTTAGGCCACGTATATATCTGTAATAAGATGGATCCAACTTCAATTGTCGAAAATGTGTATGCATGTCATTACTATATTGCAATTTTCCTTTTTATAAGAGGCTGAATTTCTTTTTACTTAACTGGTAATTGTTGCACAAATTCCTTCGAATATTTCGGTAATGCATAGATATACTGTATATATATATAGAGTAAGATTCTGTTATTATTAATATTTATTCCATGCAGGTCGATTACAGTAAAGCCATTGTAGAGGTATTTTAAGTATTAAGTGTTCAAATGGCTTGTTGCTCCAAATATTAAATCGATTATTTTAATTTTGTTATGGAAATTTTTTTTTCCATATTCATGCATTAGGATTCAAACGTGTCAAAAGCTATAATATTTGCTCAGTAATTGCAGCACAGGTAAAAAAAATGCAGTAAAATGGTTTAAATAAACATTTAACTATTAAATTTCGCATTTAAATATTATAACTAAAGACAATCTTTTAATATGCTTTAATAACGTACAGATATTTTGAAGAAGATTTTATTATAATTGTAGTAAAGAGTTGTTTTTCAGAGAGGTAAAGGTCGATAAAGAAAAACTTTTATGGGTAATCATTATTTATGAATTTAAGAAAACTGTTGTAACGAATTCTTTTTATGGTAGAATACTATTAATTCGATGCCTAGTCTATGGACCTGTGTGCTGTTTAGGAGTTGTAGGCGGATGGATATTTGCAGCTTGCGAACTGATACAGTTGCTTGAGTTGTAATGTGTCTAACGGAATTCTGTAAATTTGTGTTCTTTGTCTGTAACGACAAGAGCATTAATTCGTTAAAACTGTTTGTTCCAAGAAATGGTTAATAAGGTTTAAGTCACTGATCATTTAGTTTCAGTTGTTTTCTTAACAGGGGTAAGTATATTGTTAAAGAATTTCCATCGTTTGAAGTAGTTCTCTGTGACTGGATTATTCTGTAATGATGTTGTCTCAAGACAGCTCCTCCGTTCAGTACCAAAAATGAAATACCGAGACTAATTTAATATTTAGATTTAATTAACGATTTTCTGGAATAAACTATAGCAATGAATAAATGTTCTTCAAGTCATTACAGACGACAATTCTAAATTTACATTGATCATCTGTTACCACTATCCTTAGCAGTGTTACTAACTCAACCAGCATTATGTATATCGCCGTCTCTTTGCACAGTTGTATCGCGTTCGCTTGCAGTGACATTGCTTCTGCTGATGTCCGAGTCAGAATCCTAGGATGGCACAGTCGTTTGTTCGATAATCTAGGTTGCGATTGTCTCTCATTAACAGTTCAGTTCCAGATAGGTACAGTCGCTCAGAAAAGTATCCGAACGGTACGGTTTATTAGAGAATTCAGAAAAAAGTATCAGGCCACGAATGTTTTAGAAATTAGAGATCTGGCAACCTTCGTGTACTGTACACGAAGGTTGCCAGATCATTAATTTCTAAAAAGATCTTTACCAGATATTTTATCTGAATTCTGTAATCAACCATATTGTTCGGATATTTATTTCAGTGACTGTACACGAAGATTGCCAGATCACTAATTTCTAAAAAGATATTTACCAGACGTTCGGATATTTATTTGAGCGACTGTACACGAAGGTTGCCAGATCACGAATTTCTAAAAATATATTTACCAGATATTTTTTTCTGAATTCTGTAATCAACCATAGTGTTCGGATATTTATTTTAGCGACTGTACACGAAGGTTGCCAGAACACTAATTTCTAAAACAATCTTTACCAGATTTTTTTTCTGAATTCTGTAATCAACCGTACTGTTCGGATATTTATTTGAGCGACTGTACACGAAGGTTGCCAGATCACTAATTTATAAAAAGGTATTTGCCAGATATTTTTTTCTGAATTCTGTAATCAACCATAGCGTTCGGATATTTATTTGAGCGACTGTACACGAAGATTGCCAGATCACTAATTTCTAAAAAGTTATTTACCAGATATTATTTCTGAATTGTGTAATCAACCATAGCGTTCGGATATTTATTTGAGCGACTGTACACGAAGGTTGCCAGATCACTAATTTCTAAAAAGTTATTTACCAGATATTTTTTTCTGAATTCTGTAATCAACAATAGCGATGGGATATTTATTTGAGCGACTGTACACGAAGATTGCCAGATCACTAATTTCTAAAAATATCTTTACCAGATATTTTTTCTGAATTTTGTAATCAACCATAGTGTTTGGATATTTAATTGAGCGACTGTACACGAAGATTGCCAGATCACTAATTCCTAAAAAGTTATTTACCAGATATTATTTCTGAATTCTGTAATCAACCATAGCGTTCGGATATTTATTTGAGCGACTGTACACGAAGGTTGCCAGATCACTAATTTCTAAAAATATCTTTACCAGATATTTTTTCTGAATTTTGTAATCAACCATAGTGTTTGGATATTTAATTGAGCGACTGTACACGAAGATTGCCAGATCACTAATTTCTAAAACAATCTTTACCAGATATTATTTTTGAATTCTGTAATCAACCATAGCATTCGGATATTTATTTGAGCGACTGTACACGAAGGTTGCCAGATCACTAATTTCTAAAAAGTTATTTACCAGATATTTTTTTCTGAATTCTGTAATCAACAATAGCGATCGGATATTTATTTGAGCGACTGTACACGAAGGTTGCCAGATCACTAATTTATAAAATTATCTTTACCAGATATTTTTTCTGAATTTGTAATCAACCATAGTGTTCGGATATTTATTTGAGCGACTGTACACGAAGATTGCCAGATCACTAATTTCTAAAACAATCTTTACCAGATATTATTTCTGAATTCTGTAATCAACCATAGTGTTCGGATATTTATTTGAGCGACTGTACACCAAGGTTGCCAGATCACTAATTTCTAAAAAGATCTTTACCAGATATTTTTTTCTGGATTCTGTATTCAACCATAGTGTTCGGATATTTATTTTAGCGACTGTACACGAAGATTGCCAGATCACTAATTTCTAAAACAATCTTTTCCAGATATTATTTCTGAATTCTGTATTCAACAACAGTGTTCGGATATTTATTTGAGCGACTGTACACGAAGGTTGCCAGATCACTAATTTCTAAAAAAAGGTTGCCAGATTTTTTTCATAGTGTTCGGATATTTATTTAAGCGGCTGTACCTTGAATTTCTAAGTATCTCACATTGCTTTTCTGTTCCAAATCATTTACCCTTTCTGATAAATTTTCGATCGTATTTTACAATTTTCGATTCTTAGCAAATAATTTTTTATTTTTTTGTCTGCAGAGAACCAAGTCCTGAGTCACATTTTGAACCTTATCTCGAAATTCATCATATTTTTCTGATAAAAAGATCTAATGATTTGATAATACCTCGATGTTGTTCTTCAGGTCACCTATGCATTCATTCATTGCTTGTTTAACTGAGTGGTATATTAAAGATTTTATTGATGCCATTTGTTTGGAGCTGAAGAAACATCTGACACAGAAAATTCAATATCGTGCGACCTGGCAGGGAGAGCATAAAGAAAAGTTTAAAATTCATAAACTTCTATTATTTCTTGCGTTCTGCACAAAATTTACGGTAATTATCTTCTGTAATATTTGCGCAATAGTAATGAAATTGGCTTCTACAGGCAGCTTTACATCTGACGGCACCTTTACATCTGATGGAATCTGAGAGTTTGTCAGTAGTCTCTAGAACTTCATTCCCACGCATATCACACAAGCCTTCCATTGCTGAGCAATATAGAGTGGAAAAACTGCAATTTACCAAGAGAGCGTCGTTGTCCTACAGCGTGGGTCCTTGAAGCAGTCCCTTTACGGAATTTCTTATGCGCATGCGAGTGAAAGGTTCAGTACGAGACAAGAGCCACGCCGAGCTGACCAACGTTAAAAAAATAAATACCCCCTCAAGCAGCTGCTTGCCACAGAGGTCTGACAGGTGCCTGTCAGTTTATAAGCCAAAGTATAAAGTCTGTGAGGATGGCAGGACCTCAGCAGAAAAACAACACAAAGGTCCATACCTTATCTGGGACTCGAACCCAACGTTAGGCTTAACGAATGACCATTTCAAAGTTGCAAAGATTTAATGAGGTAGTTCTCGAAATGGGCAAGAAAGATATCAAAAGAAATAAGCAAATCTTTAAAACATTAAATATAAAGGTTTCAACTCACAGAACGACGAATGATCATGCTATTAGGTGATATAAGAGTCATCAGAACCACATCCTTCTCCTATTACAGTTGCCACTCCGTTGCGAATTTCTCAGAAATCGTAGCCAATTTTGCATCTTCATTATCATATTCGTGTTCAGCACCTGGGAATCTTTAAGAAATGGCTACTTTTATCTCAGAGGCATGACCTTTATGAAAATTTGTTGCGCAGTGTTATTTGTTAATGTAGTAACAAGAAATTAATGATCGAACCTTTTCATGGCTTCGATAAATATCACTTTTCGGATCAATGATTATATCGCATTTTTTATTTTGATTCACTCTACTTACCAGCTTGTGAAGTTATGCAGTAGACGTTTAGGACATTCTGTTTTACATTAGATTAATTGTCTGGTTATTAATATTAAATAATTTTAGTTTTCTAATTGAGTTATACTCGAATTTATCACAAGAAAGGTTTCGGGATCAGGTCGAATTATTACTCAAGTAATATGGCATCAGCCAAACAAAGACGTAACAAACAGATACCTTTATTATTTGAAATGCGCTATAATTAAACGAATATGAAAAGTGAAAGAGGAAAAGAAACATTAATTTCAAATATTTCGATCGAAGATTTCGCATTAAATAATTTCCTTTTGCTATTTGAAGTCTAGAAGTTGAACAAGAGGAGAGACCTGGGATGTCAGAGAGGTTTTTGGAAGAATTGTGGCGACAAACTGAGTCAGAAGGGTAAGTCTGACAAATTAATGGCGAAACCTTTGATAGGCGAAATTTTTATTATTATAATAATTTCTGTTACGAAACATTGCAGGCTTATAAAATTAGGCAAAAATAAGAGTCAATATGATATCTCTTTTCATTTGCTTTCTTGACATAATTGTGTTTCATAGTACATTTTTTTTAAATGGTAGGATGCGCTCCCCTATACAAAGAATGAATTGGGTTATTTTACCTCTCTGCGGCACTTTTTTGCACACATTGGGCTAAATGGCCAGGTCACATGGACCCCGAAGGCTCAGAGAAGGTTGGCGGACGGGACCCACTGGAACAGCATTTTGGAGACAGATGGTAGCCTCCCGTCAAGGCCATCCAGCGTGTTCTTTAACGTTGGGATAGTTTACCTCTCAGCGGCACTTTTTTGCACACATTGGGCTAAATGGCCAGGTCACATGGAACCCAAAGGCTCAGAGAAGGTTGCTGGAGGGGACCCACTGGAACAGCATTTGGGAGACAGATGGTAGCCTCCCGTCAAGGCCATCCAGCGTGTTCTTTAACGTTGGGATAGTTTACCTCTCAGCGGCACTTTTTTGCACACATTGGGCTAAATGGCCAGGTCACATGGACCCCAAAGGCTCAGAGAAGGTTGCTGGAGGGGACCCACTGGAACAGCATTTGGGAGACAGATGGTAGCCTCCCGTCAAGGCTTTCCAGCGTGTTCTTTAACGTTGGGATATTTTACCTCTCAGCGGCACGTTTTTGCACACAGCCGGCTAAATGCCAAGGTCACACGGACCCCGAAGGCTCAGAGAAAGTTGGGGGAGGGGACCCACTGGAACAGCTGTTTGGAGACAGATGGTAGCCTCCCGTCAAGGCCATCCAGCGTGTTCTTTAACGTGCACAGGGTATGGCTCTCCACGGCTTAACGTCCCATCCGACTGACGACGACCTTTCCACGCACATCGGTATCCCCTACTGACAGTGGGCAGGGCGTGGAGTTTTGCGGGGATAAATCTCAACGCTGACCCAGATGGGATTCGAACCTGGGAGCTACAAATTACGAGCCTGGCGCGCTACCGACTGATCCACCCCCGCCCCCACAAAGAATGGATATAGCCTAGAAGCTAGCAGAGGCCTATTAGCTGATTATTTCAATTCTGATATTCATTTTCTGCAGAAATCATATCCGAACAATTATATAACCAGGAAAAGAGTACAGTCGCTCACAAAAGTATCCGAACACTATGGTTGATTACATAATTCACAAAAATATCTGGCAACGGTTTTTTTAGAAATTAGTGATCTGGCAACCTTTATGGATGATTTGAGAATTCAGAAAAAATATCTGGCAAGGATTTTTTTAGAAATTAGTGATCTTGAAATCTTTTTGGTTGATTACAGAATTCTGAAAAAAATATCTGGCAACTTTTTTTAGAAATTTCTCGTCTGGCAACCTTCGTGTACGTACACGAAAGATGTGAGATCATTAATTTCTAAAAAAATCGATTTTACCAGATATTTTTTCTGATTTCTCTAATCAACCATAGTGTTCGGATACTTTTTTGAGGGAATGTACATGAATTCAGTAATTGGCATTTTATAAATGAGAATGATTTTATTAAGAACTCTAAATAGGTTTCTAAGGGAAAAAAAAATCGAGGTCCTTGAAATTTCACAGCATTTTCTCTTAATGATTTACTATATGAAACAGTGTAATCAAAAAAATTGTCTTCTTTATACTAATCTTGTTCTCGCATCTCTTATGGGGTGGGGGTGGCTCAGTCGGTAGTGGGCCAGTCTCGTAATCTGCAGTTCCCAGGTTTGAGTCCCAGCTGGGTCAGCATTGAGATTTTTCTTCGCTAAATTCTCCACCCTGCCAACGGTCAGTAGGGGACACCGATGGGCTTGGAAAGGCCGCCGTCCGTCGGATGGGACGTTAAGCCATGACCCCATGTGCGGGAGAGCCATACCCTGTGCACTTTAAAGAGTACGCTGGATGTCCTTGACGGGAGGCTACCATCTGTCTCCCAACAGCTGTTCCAGTGGGTCCCCTCCCCCAACCTTCTCTGATCTTTCAGGGTCCATATGTCCTGGCCATTTAGCCCATGGTGTGCAAAAAATGTGATCAGAGGTAAAACAACCCCAACAATCAACCTTTGTATGACGATGGCACAACGGTGATGAATTTTGACTCATGAAGTTACTGTTCAGGATCATGGACGAACCAGTGGGGATATCCAGGAGGTTAGGACCCCCCCCCCCCCCCCCATCTTCCGAAAGTCCGTTGTCTTAGAGGAAATCTCAAAATTGTCTACCTCTTTTGAAATACAGAACATTTGACTTTGTGTAATTTATTTTAGCCCGTATTTCATGTACGACACAAAAATATAAATTTAAGAAAAGTGTAAAATTTGTTCCGCAGAGAATATTTATTTTTCTTCTTTGGTGGACCAATTTAGTAATTTGAAAACCCTACTCCATCTTATTCTAAGTGTCATCCCCCTTCTCCCCGGTAAAAAACTAAATCCTGGGTACAGTCGCTCAAAAAATATCAAAACAATATGATTCATTACAGAATTCAGAAAAAAAATATGGCAACGATTTTTTTTAGAAAATAGTGATCTGGCATCCTCCGTGTTGAACGTAACACGAAGGTTGTCAGATCACTAATTTCTAAAAAAAAAATCGTTGCGAGATATTTTTTATGAATTTTTGTAATCAACCATAGCGTTCGGATATTTATTTGAGCGACTGTACACGAAGGTTGCCAGATCAATAATTTCTAAAAAATATCGTTGCCAGATATTTTTTTCCCGAATTCTGTAATCAACCATAGTGTTCGGATACCTTTTTTAGCGACTCTAAGTGACTGTTTGTTCAGGATGAAGGAATCCTGAATGTCACCTCAATTGAGATCATTTGAAAGATTACAACAGGCAAAATAGTAGTTATACAGAACTTCATTTTAACTTGAAAAAGGCCAATTTCATGTTAGGCATTTCAGCTTTTATTTTTGAACCACAAACGTACTATTGTTTTCATTTTGTCTTATGGACGAGGATATTTTGTTTTTTATTTTATTTTTGTTATCATAATTTTTTAATAAATGTAGTATTTTCAATGCAGATGGTTACTAAAGTATTAGCACTAGCATTTTTGCATACTAGTTAAATACACACGAAACGTTGACGCCAAATATAGGTTCATGGATTACTTTAATCACAGCCAACCACACATAGTACTCCATTCACAAGGTTGGCTGGTTAGGTTGTTTTACCTCTGAGAGGCACGTTTTTGTACACCATGGGCTAAATGGACAGGTCACAAGGACCCCGAAGGCTCAGAGAAGGGTTGGGAAGGGTCTCAGTGAAAGAGCTGTTGGGAGACAGATAGTAGCCTCCCGTCAAGGCCATCAAGTGTGTTCTTTAACGTGCAGAGTGTACGACTCTCCCGCACACGGAACCACGACTTAACGTCCCATCCGACGGACAGCGGCCTTTCCAAGCCCATCGGTGTCCCCTACTGACCGTGGGCAGGGCGGGGGAATTTTACGGAGATAAATCTCAACGCTGACCCAGCTGGGACTCGAATCTGGGACTACAGATTACGAGCCTGGTGCGCTGCCAACTGAGCCACCCCCGCCCCCATTCACATAGTAGGCGACGCCAGCGGTCCTAGAAAAAACAAGGTAGGCGACGGCAGCGGTCCTAGCCCGGCTGTTCGCCTTAAACTTCAATTACCTAATATGATCATTCCTAGGTTTAGAGCAGGCATGTCAAACACGCGGCCCGCCAAGATTGATAACCAATACGTTTATTTAACTTTTGACAACACTGGATTCTTTAATTAAAATTATAAGTACATACATGGTACATGAATTAAATAAACGTATTTCAGAAAACATTTCCATTTATTTATAAGGGAAACTATTGCGCATAAATGTATATGTCTGAGCCCGATCGTAGAATTGCGAATAACTATTTTGTGCGAACAACTATTTTCCACTTTAAAAAATAATAAAACTGCGGAAAGATCAAGATTAACAGACAAGCATGTTCAAGCAATTTTAAAAATAACTACAGCTCAACAAATTCAACCAAATTTTGAAGATTTGTTTAATGAAAAACGTTGCCAAGTTTCTTCAAAAAAAGATGATATTAGTTTATTTAAATAATGTTAAATTGAAAAAAAGGAACTTTCCTACATATATATGTATTTTTTAATATGTTTATATTCTGTGTATTATTATTTTGTATGTATTGATTTGTTTATAATAAAAGCTATGCTTCATCTTTATTTCCATTTTTTTTGTTTTGCGGCCCGCGATTTAATATATAATACTTAATATGGCCCTCGGTGGTTAACGAGTTTGACATGCCTGGTTTAGAGGAATATTTTTCCCAAGTTTCGAAAATTTTCCAAAGTTGGAATTTTGCATATTCGGAAAATGGAGTTTCCATTCTTAAGACTCTAAAGTTGAAAAAAATACGTTATTAACAAATTATTAAATATTCCTCTTTTACTTGCCTAACTGAAGAGAGGAATAATAAGTTTTTTTTTAGTTTTAATCATAGTAATTAGAGCATTTTTCAATTATTTAAAAATTCCTTAGCCTATATTCTTAAAATGTTTAAATTATAGTACATATAGGTAATATATATGTATATAATATATATATAACTTCAATTATAGTTTCCCCCAAATTCTATAGACACAGATTTAAATGGTTCCTGCATAAGCAGTAGCTGAAATGTTGGTATTCAGCGAATTGGAAAAGATAATGCAATTCCAGAATAGTATATGAAATTATGAACAAAAATATTATTGAATATATTTACGTAATCTGGCAAAGATATTTTTTAGAATTAGTGATCTGGCAACCTTCGTGAACGTACACGAAGGTTGACAGACAAATAATTTCTAAAACAATTGCTGCCAGATATTTTTTCTGAATTCTCTAATCAACCACAGTGTTCGGATATTTTTTGAGTGATTATACACTAAGAATGCCTGATCACTAATTTCTAAAAAAAATCATTGTCAGATATTTTTTCTGAAATCTGCAATCAACCATATTGTTTGGATATTTATTTGAGCAACTGTACACGAAGGTTGCCAGATCACTAATTTCTAAAAAAATTGCTGCCAGATATTTTTTCTGAATGCTGTAATCAATCATATATCTATAAATATATATATTTCTATATCATCCTCCGCTTATACAGGGCTAAAGTCGAAAGTTTGACTCCAGAGGTTACGTTCGAGGTTCATCCGTGAGCAATAGTGATTACGTCTCTTTTAAGGAAAAACATCAATAGTTGCTGCTTTCCTGGTTGTATTTTCCCTCTTGCTGATATTCATATTGGTGAACGGCCTTTCGATCTGTTTAGACTCGATACAGTGATTATGCCAATCGACCTTAAAGGTTTTTCTTTCCTCCTGTTCTAACCACCACTATTCTTTCAAACTCGATTATTAGAAAAAAGAAATGTTTCGTTTAATCTAACGACAGAATTCCTGAATTTTAAGAAGTATCCGGAACGCATCCCTAGGATGCATCATAAGAGTCAAAAGATATGTAGGGGCGTATACTGTGAACAGGACACCTACTATGAAGGGCCAAACGCTGTACAGTTCCTGTGAGGAAGATGGAAGCTTCCCTTTAAAGCTACCAACAATATTCTTTAAAGTATCGCTCTCCTGCCCACGGCTTAACCGATCTACGACAGCCTTTCAAACTCATTCATGTGTTCTCTCTCACCAACAGAACGATGGGGTTCACCGGGGATAAGTTTCTTCGCTGACATAATTGGGACTGGAACCTGGGAACTGCAGATTACGAGTCTGGCACGCTCCCAACTCTCGTCTCTCATTCAAATGAGCCATATATTTCATTCAATATTCTTTTACAAAACACAAAGGATGGAGATAGAAGCTGTCTTGAGCCATTCCAGCTTATCTTACATCAAACACCGCGTTCTCTGTAACACTGCCTGTCCATTCGCCCTCTAAGCGGGGCGGGGGTGGCTCAGTCGGTAGCACGCCAGGCTCGTAATCTGTAGTTCCCAGGTTCGAGTCCCAGCTGGGTTAGCGTTGAGATTTATCTCCGCAAATTTTGCTGAGATAAATCTCAACGCTGACCCAGCTGGGACCCGAACCTGGGAACTACAGATTACGAGCCTGGCGCGCTACCGACTGAGCCACCCCCGCCACTTTTCTCTTAGTCATCCTCCCTCACTATAAAAATGAACACTGATGACCTTGAGAAACTCAATGCCCATTTAATGGAATATTTAGGAAAGTCTCTAGGTGAGGAGAGACAAAATACATTCGATTTTATTTACTTCTCAAACACTTGCCAAGAGGATACAGGAATACTTTCTTATAAAGGACTGAGTGGAGAAATCACCTCACTAGAAATCTATTAGGTTTCATACTGATGGAGGACCAAGGAGAGCAAAGAAATTTAAATAATAAAAAACTCAAAAGTTGTCTCTTTCCTGCTTGTATTTTCATTCTTGCTAATATTCACATTGGTGAACTGACTTTCGATCTGTTTAGACTCGATACAGTGTGGGGCGGGGGTGGCTCAGTCGGTAGCGCGCCTGGCTCGTAATCTGTAGTTCCAAGGTTCCAGTCCAAGCTGGGTCAGCGTTGAGATTTTTCTCCGCAAAATTCCCCGCCCTGCCCACGGTCAGTAGGGGACACCGATGGGCTTGAAAAGGCCGCCGTCCGTGGGATGGGACGTTAAGCTGTGGCCCCGTGTACGGGAGAGACGTACCCTGTGCACGTTAAAGAACACGCTGGATGGCCTTGACGGGGGGCTATCATCTGTCTCCCAACAGCTGTATCAGTGGGTCCCCTCCCCCAACCATCTCTGAACCTTCGGGGTCCATGTGACCTGGCCATTTAGCCCATGGTGTGCAAAAATGTGCAGCTCAGAGGTAAAACAACCCAACTCGATACAGTGACTATGCCAATCGGACCCAAATGATTTTCTTTACTCCTTTTCTAATCACCACTATTGTTCCAACCACCGCTTTGTTTTTCATATTTTGTTTATTATACAATTATTCTTTGTCCATAAATGTCCGGAACGCATCAATAGGATGCATTATAAGAAGTTGAGAATCGGAGCAATCACTTGAAAAAGACGTTTATTACTGGTGGACAATGGATTGAGTCTAACATATCCTATCATGTTACAGTTAGTGTAACATGGGGTGCATTAAAAGACATCACTATAGCAGTGACCGGGTTCGGATCCACAAAACATCGAAGGGGAGGGAGTGGGGGCAATAAACACCATCGAACCACAAAAATGCAAGGGAGGGGTTGCAAAAGACTGGATTAATGTAGTATAACACAACACCCTCCGTTTTACAGGTCTTTAAAATTTGCTAAATACGTTAGATATTTTAGACACTCTCTTACCCTTACTAGTATTCTGAAAGGGTGTGCGTGCTGGTCCCTTAAGCCTCGAATAAAATGTTTATATTACCACGAACAGTAGATTAATTCTGTAGAAAAGTGTGCAAATATTACTGCATTATTGATAGATGACCAAAGGGGAAAATGACATTCGATAATGAGAAAAAGGTAATTTGAAAATTCAATGATGTTATTTTAAAGAGAAAAAAATACACTAGGATAAAGTCACAAATTAAAAGAAATTTTTATTTTATCAAAATGAAGCGATCATTCTGCTGACAGAGCAATCCATTTCAAAAAATTACTCGGCTGCTGCCTAAAAAATTTTAATCATATGTGTGAAAATTCAGTCGTGCTAATCTCGAAGTCTACAGAGTGAAATGGAAAGGAGAGATGTTGGATAATAAAGTGAACAGAGGTTCAGCAAAAGGGTATAATTATATTTAAATAAAAATTAGGAAAATGCAGATTTTAGATGGATTATAGTAACATATTTAAGAAGTGTGTTGAAGATCTCGACACGCATCTGCAGAGCAAAACCATTGTAGTTACCTCAACGAAGCTTTTATTGTCCTTCAAAGTACTTCCCTGCAGCCTCTGTGGAAAGTTGCAAACGTCTACGCCAATTCTGGAAAGATTGGTGATACTCCTGGGGGAAAAATACTCCACAACTCTGTATAAACGCATTTTGTACCTAGAAACTTTGCACCCTTGAAAATGTTTTCTCAGCAAATATACTTTTAATTTTTAGAAAAAAAATAATCGTACGGTGCAAAATTGGGTAAATATGCTAGATGGGACAGCTATTTGATTTTTTTTACTCTTCCAGATAGGTCATAACTTTCAAGTTTTAAATGGCCAGGTCACATGAACTCCGAAGGCTCAGAGAAGGTTGGGGGAGGGGACCCACTGGAACAGCTGTTGGGAGTCAGATAGTAGTCTCCCGTCAAGGCCATCCAGCGTGTTCTTTAACGTGCACAGAATATAGGTCTCAGGCACACGGGCTATGGCTTAATGTCCCGTCCGACGGATGGCGCTCTTTCCAAGCCCATCGGTGTTTCCTACTGACTGTGGGCAGGACAGGGAATTTTGTAGAGATAAATCTCAAAGCTGACCCATCTGGGACTCGAACCTGGGAACTACAGATTACGAGCCTGGCACGCTACCGACTGAGCCAACCCGACCCCAATGTTGGTGTAGTATTACTATTTAAATGCATGTTTTTAGGTAATGTATTCATGGCTATCACTCCTTGGTAATTGAAAGAAACTGTGAACATCCTTTTTCTTGAGCGAAAGTCTTGTCGGAGGATTTGTGGACCCGGTTCATCTTCAGCAGCACAAACATAATTTCGATCTTTCTGGTAGTTGTATAGTAATAAAACCACGTCTCATCTCTGTGACAGTCTTCTGTTAACCATTTGGGACCATAGGTTCAACCATTGTCAGCATTTCCTTGCAGGAGTCGACTCAAGTCCTCTTTTCTGCTCTCTGAGCTTGTGGGATACCCATTTGGTACAGATACTTCGGACTGCTGATGAATAATTGTTTCCACACTGCCAATGGATACACTGGCATTATCTGAATGGTGATGTGTGGGTTTTCCTTAATCAGTTTACGACACGAACATCAGCGACGGTTCTCTCGTTCACGGCCTCCTTTGTCTTCGTGCATGAAGGAGTTCTTCGAAGCTCTGCCTTCCTTTCCTGAATTTGTGCATCCATCTCGTAACAGTGCCATGTGAACAGGCATTATCCTCATATACTTGTGATAAATTGGCATGAATTTTTTTCTCTTCGTCCCGAACCTATATCCTTCTAAAAATGTAAAATCTTTCACCTTCTTTAGTAGTCTCCACAGTAACAATGCACAGATTTCGCCGACCGAACTTTACGCTTCACCAGCGAAGATAGAAATGGTTATAAAGCCTTTGAATTCAATATATAATGAAGCACTCGGTAAGCATTTATTAATTGCTTTTTTGTTTTCTAAGGAGAAAATGGTTCTTTTTTTAATGACTTCTAATTAACTGTTACTTTGAGAAAGAAAATCGTTCGGAAAACGAGAATGTTTTATGGAGTTTCGTTCAAGTGTTACATTGTGTAGCGTAAGTGAAAAAGAATGTTGAAATTTTTCTATAACAGTCGTTTGAAATTTATGAACGCCATCTAGATCTTTAACAAATTGTATGTTATTGATTTTTAGTGGTCTTACACTGTAGACCACTGAACTGGAATATCCTTTGCCATCAGAGAAATCGACAGTGATTAAGCGAGAGTTTAATTCTTCATTAAAATTTATCAGTATTTATAGTGGTAGCTATTTTCACTTTCATATTAATATTTTCTGTGAGTAAAAAATTATGAAATAAACATTCACTGTTCGTTTTACAAATAATCGACTTAAGAATCTAATACACCAATATTTAAACAAAAAATATGAAAAATTCTTCCCTAGTCCACTGACTGATATAAGAATTAATCTATAGGTGTGAAGCGAAGGAATTTAAACTGACAATATACGAGTATTTTCAGCTTTGTATGTAAAATTGCTCAGTGGATAAATATGATATTTAAAATTTTCACTTTTCTAAATGTGTAAAACACAATAATTCGAATCTGGTCATTGAAGGGCGATCATCCATCAAGACAATCTGAAGAATGTCAATTGCAGGTTACAAGCATAACTATGAAAGTTTCAATGATCTTTATCCCAGATAGATATTATATATGACGCACAAATAATAGATGTTTCGAAATGCGACCATAGTTCCAATGGCTAAGATATCTGACGAACTTATTAGTTTAAAAACTAACGTAATCCAACAATTCTTTGTTTATGACTTAAACAAAATGTCTGAATTCATGATTAAAGACGATATTGTGTTCCAAATGATATTTGTTATTTATTTTCAATTCTTGAAAAAAATTCAGAAATGATAATATTATAAATCTATAACTGGTGTAATATAATTGTAAAAAATGTTTTAAAGGGAACTGCAAAGCTGTTTAGATTACAGAGTATTATAAAATCTCATTTCATTCAACTAAATAAAAATTTCTACCCTGTTTAGAAACAAGTTCATTGGATTGCGAAGATCAATTTACAAAATAAAGTTGCTTTCATTTTATCTTGTCATGTATATAAAAAGAACGTTTTAGGAGACTGACTTATTAAGGTCGCCTAATTAATCTGCCTTTTTGATAACTCATCGACACTACGTTCCGTAATCGAGCCCATATCAATAGCCGTAGCTGAGGACAGAATATCTGGAGAACTAAATTGCCGTCTGGTTGCAGTTCCGAAGCTCATGGCTGCTTGAGGTTTCTGTAGGTACGTACGGTCGCTTAAAAATATCCGAACACTATGGTTGATTACAGAATTCAGAAAAAATATCTGGCAACTTTTTTTTAGAAATTAGTGATCTGTTACGTACACGAAGGTTGCTAGATCACTAATTTCTAAAAAAAAATTGGTTGGCAAATATTTTTTCTGAATTCTGTAATCAACCATACTGTTCGGATATTCTTTTGAGCGACTGTACGTATGTATTTATGTATGTATGTATCCCAAGAATTTTTTTGGGGAGAGGGTGGTCCCAGAATTTTGTTTCTTGGGGCGGAGGTCTTCGAGAATAATTTAGTTTCAAGAGGTAAGACTTGAGTAATTATATTCCACCGAACACGAAAAGTTAAAATGTTATTCTATATGGCATGATATTTTATAGTGTTTTTCAACGTATTTTAATTCGGACATAAAATATGGTGCTAGAATAAATATATGCAAAGACAAATATTTTGGATTTCAATGCAGGTAGACAATTTTTAGATTTCGTATAAGAGGACCGAATTTTTAGGAGGGCTCTATCTCTCCCCTGGGTTTATCCCTGTGTGTATGTATGTATGTCGACCACCGAATCTAGAAAAAGATGGAAGTGGGGGGAAGAGACTGAGTATATTCAAATATTATTTTTATACACATTTAGTCATAAAAAAGGAACTGATGCGAAAGTGATACATACTACTGCTGTGAAGCATTTTGAAGGGGAAATCCTATCCGAAAAGGGAAATATTATCCGAAAAGGGAAATCCTACCGAAAGGGGAAATCCTATCTCCAAAACGGTCTTAACACTCAATCAAAAGATATCCGATAACATAATAATTAGATTTAAAGAATACAAAGTGACTTGAATATTTAAGGCTATCTCCAATTTGTCCTAATTGCCAGAGATTTGGGCATTTTGCATCTTACTGCATGAGCAGAAATCGATGTAAAAGATGCAACAGGCATCATAATTATAAAGAATGTAATAGCACTTTGTAACAATATATGAACAACCAGCAAAATCTAAATGAATTTAGTTCTTCTCTCACAAAGAACCACCAAAATAACTCTGAGGAATTCAATGGTCCTGTTAAAATTTGTTCTGATGCTATTGAGTAAAAGCGATCAGTGCAAAGAGGATAAGGGATCCGTAAAGGAAAAGCGGAAAGGCCTGGAAATTTAAAAGACATTGAAGACTTCCGAAACAGTTTGTGCCAAAAGCATAAGATAAACGAACGTTATTGAGAAAAACACAGTGGCCAAACTTTTTCAAAGAACGGGCGTGGACGGCTTAGAAAATTTAACACTAGCTTCAGAGTATATGAATAATCTTTTTAACCAATGGCAACAGTAGTTGCATAAATGAGACTTCTGGGTCAGTAAATGGGGCCACTGAATTCTATAAAAATCCATGGGAAAAGTTATGGGGGATGAGGTAAAAAGTGTGTTTCTTGTAGTTTTTTGTGAAAATATGTGTGAAAATTAGAAAAAACCGGGGTGTGTTTTAGCATGTGAAAAACTAATTTAAGTTTTTTTTTAAAGATGAGTTTCAAACAAATTTGTGAATTAGTTTAAATGGATTAGTTTGGAATGACGTGTGTGTATATGAGATAAAAAATGTTGTGGTTTGTTGAGTTATCGTACACTTACTGGATACAGCAGAATATTAAAAAGTTAAAATATTAAAATATTAAAAGTTTTATTCAAATGTGAATAAATTTCTTATCATAGAAAAAATATTAAAACTTTTAATCAAAGTCCAAAGTAATTATTTTGCTACAAGATTGTTAAAAACTTTTATCTTAGCAACGTTTAAGTAATAATTTTGCTATTAAACAATAATATTAAAACTTTTATCTAATAAAAGTCCAAAGTAATAATTCTGTTATCAAACCGAAACTTTATGAAGTGTATGATAATTTAACATAGAAGAATATTATAATTTTAATCTATCAAATTCAAGTAATAATTTTGCTACAAGAATATTAAAACTTTATCTAATGAAAGTCCACGAAATAATTCCCATTCCAGCTTTACAATTAAATGTGTTCAAATCGTACTTATCTTAGTTTGGGATTCTATACCGAAGGGGAAATTCAAACTGACTTCAAATCGCTTGAGATCTTTCTTAAATACTCAACCGAAATTAAAAAAATAAACTGAATAAATTTCTTATCATAGAAGGATATTAAAATTTTCATCTAATCAAAGTTCTAGTAATAATTTTGCTATACGAATATTAAAACTTTTATCTAACTAAAGTCCACGTAATAATTCCCGTTCCAGCTTTACAATTAAATCTATTTAAATCGTACTTACCTTAGATTGGGACTCTATAACGGAGGGGAAAGTCAAAGTGACTTGGAATCGCTTGAGACCCTTCTTAAATAGTCAACAGAACCAAAACTGAATCTTGAATTTTGGTTTTGGATAAAAAAAATCGGTTTGATAGCAAAGTCAAAGTAATAATTTTGCTATCAAACCGAAACGTTTATCCAAAACCAAAGTTTAAGATTCAGTAGCAAAGTCCAAGTAATAATTTTGCTATCAAACCGAAACTTTTATCCAAAACCAAAGTTCAAGATTCAGTTTTGATTGTGTGGAGTATTTAAGAAGGGTCTCAAGCGATTCCAAGTAACTTTGACTTTCACCTCCTGAAGAGTAAGTAGTTATTTTTGTATGTTTTTTTCAAAGTTGCTTAGTTGAATCGCTGGTCCCCCCGTTGGTGCGGGCGGCCGTCAATTTTCAAAGTCCAGCATTCACTAGAGAAGTTTGAAAAGAAGTGTGTGTATATGAGATAAAAAATGATGTGGTTTGTTGAATTATCGTACACTTACTGGATACAGTATACCTTACTATACCTCCCCTGGTTATATCCCTGTGTGTGTATGTATGTGTGTATGTATGTATGTCGACGACCGAATCTATAAAAAGATGGAAGTGGAGGGAAGAGACTGAATATATTCCAATATTATTTTTATACACATTAGTCATAAAAAAGGAACTGATGCGAAAGTGAAGACACCTACCGCTGTGAAGCATTTTGAAAGGGAAATGCTATCCGAAAAGGGAAATCCTATCCGAAAGGGGAAATCCATCTCCAGAATGG
Organism: Ryuthela nishihirai; assembly: GCA_038380435.1. Classification (NCBI taxonomy): domain Eukaryota; kingdom Metazoa; phylum Arthropoda; class Arachnida; order Araneae; family Heptathelidae; genus Ryuthela; species Ryuthela nishihirai. The sequence goes on from JAWZYU010000038.1 coordinate 4,468,693, forward strand.
TCTTAACACTCAATCAAAAGATATCCGATAACATAATAATTAGATTTAAAGAATACAAAGTGAATGAATATTTAAGGCTACCTCCAATTTGTCCTAATTGTCAATCTCTTTGGACATTTTACAGCTTACTGATATAAGCAGAAATCGATGCGAAAGATGCAAGAGGCATCATAATTATAAAGAATGTAATAACACTTTGTTATGCTTCCTAACAGTGGAGGACAACACCCTTCGACTTATGCAGGATGACAAGTGAGACTGCAATGATCAGGAATAGTTTACCATGGTCACAGGCTCTCAAAATGATACAAGAGGACCACACCTACATTACTAAAGGAACTTTACAAATCGATACTAGTGAAACTTGTAATTATCTTACAGATCATGACAGTGAATCACATGGTATTTTACACTATTTAAAGAGTGGTTCTTTACAGGATTTGTTGCAAAAGTAAAAAACTACTTGAGCAGTCTTAAAATGCCTGTAAAGGCCCTACTCATTCTCGACAATGCCCCCAACACACGGAAGCAAACTCATTTCTGACAGCATAAAAGCCATGTTTTTGCCACCTAATGTAACATATTTAGTGCAACCAATAGATCAAGGCGTGCTTGTAAGTTTAAAGAGGCGATACAGGAGAAAGCTTCTTTCAGAAATTCTACAGCGAACCGAAAATGACGGAACAGGACTTTTAAATGCTTTGAAAACAATAAATATCAAGAATGTGATCCATGAAACAGGAATGCTTCGTTTGGCCCTCATTGTCGTAATGGCCGCCCTATTGTCGTTTGGAGAGAGGAAGCCATGGGATGGAGCAATGGCCACTCCAACTAGCTGCTAATCCGTCCATGCTGCTAGTAAGATTCTTCCAATACGTTTCAGATAAAATAGCATAAGAAATGCGTGAAAAGTCATAAATTTACCCCAAGTGACTATTCCCTTAGGTGACTTATCAGAAGTTTTATAGTTTTCAAATTATTCAATATCTGATAAGTCACAGAATTTTAGGACAAAACTACAAGGACGCATAACGCCTCTGGTGCATATGAGAATCTCGTTTCAAAGAGAAAGAAGTTTTTTCTTTACCTACCGTTTCATTCCTTAATCGTTATAATATGAGTTAGCGGATGATGGGGGAAAATGTAAATAATATTTCATTAGTAATTATACAACATGAAAATATTCGACTTTTAATTCTGAAATCTAAAAAGTTGCATTTTTTACATGTCTCTCAGAATCGTGGATAGATTATTGGTGTCAGGGAATATCTCTTGAAAACAATGGATTAAAAACTATGGGTAACTTAAAAAAATACAAATTTTCAAATTTCTATTCTATGCATATTATTCGTAAAACTCAATAACAGCTCTGACGTTTCATCATTTCAGTGATTTGTAAATATATATATATATTACAACTACTAACTATTTGGAAAATGCGGATTATAATATTTCATTAGTACCAATCAAATTAAAAAAAGAGTTCTCCAATTATCGTTTCCATTTTTTTTTCAATGGAAACTTCATTAAGTTCACATTCCACCACCAAAATTTCATACTTCTATCATTAACACATCGTTGCAATATTCTGGAATTTTCACCGTTAGAGGGTGCAATTATAGTGTTCGAAAGAATCCGAAAATGCTAATCTTAATATTTTTATCAATTCCTATCTAACCCAAAAATAATTTTTCATTTATCTTTTCAAAAAAGACAATTATTTGCGAAAATTTAAAATGTGTGTTTTCCCACCCCCTCTGGGTCTAAGGGGTCAACTCATTGTTGACAATGCAAACTTAGTGACCTTTACATTCCACCACCAAAGTTTCAAATTTCTGGTATAAATACATCGTTTGCAATATTCGTTTGAAATTTGGGATTTTTCAAATTTTTTCACCGCTAGAGGGCGTAGTTATAGTTTTAGAGAGAATCAGAAAGTTATATCGTAATATTTCATCAATAACTATCCAACACAAAAGTAATTTTTAATTTATCTCTGTAAACAAAAATGTACGGTAGGTACAGACAGACAGAGGAGAAAGCGAAACTAATAACTCGTTTTCAAAGAAAACGAGATAAAAAAAAAGCATCAAAGTTCACAGAATCGAAAAAAATTCGAAAGTCGCGAAATCGTGATAATTATCGATATTCGTGGAAACATTTCAAAAACACTGTGATTCGCGGAAATTGCCGCGGAATTTTTCGCCGCGAAAAACTTACAGCTCTACTAATAGCCTATCACATTCCCCTCATCAAAAGATTTCATTTGAGGCATAACTCGTTTATTTCCGCAATCGCGTTCAGAACATAAAGGGGAAATTCATTTCATATCCCCCCCCTCCAGTCTAGGGGCGAAGAAAGGACGTGGGAGGTCAATTTTTCGTAGCCTATGACACTTCCCACGTCACAAATTTTCATTTGACACATAAATCATTAAGTTCGCAAGATATGGTGCAACAACTATTTTGACAAATCTACAAACTGACAAACGGACAAATGTCAGAGCGAAAAGCAATAGAAAGATAGGGGGAAAAAAGATAAATAAACTAAAAATTCAAAAAAAAGGTCTATCTTCCTATATGGGCCCTAAAAAGTAGAAAATAATCTTAAGGCATATCGATGGTGCAATCAGTCACTGAGTTCATATTCACTTCAAAGGAAGATAAGGGGCCGGAAATCTTGTTGAGTAGGTAAATCGACGCCCTATCTTCCTTTGAAGTGAATACGGATTCAGTGATTAATTGCACCATCGATATGCTTTAGTTTTGTTTTCTACTTTTTAGGGCCCATATAGGAAGATCGGTGTTTTTTAAATTTTTTAATTTATTTATTTTTTTTTCACTAAAACACCCACTTTAAAACCTTTCATTTGTATATGAATCATAAACATCGACCAGAGTTTTCTTTCTTTTTGGAGTCGTGTTCGAGGTAGCCCATGACACTGGAGACGTCATGATTTAATTTGAGATACGAGTCGTTAAAGTCGAACCCCGCGAAAATCCCTCTTTTATCAGGGGGGAATAGTGGAGGCAAAATTCAAAATAGTTTATGATTGTCATTATATGAGCTTTCATTTGACACCTAACTCATAAGGGGGTGGCTCAGTCGGTAGCGCGCCAGGCTCGCAAACTGCAGTTCCCAGGTTCGTGTCCCAGCTTGGTCAGCAATGAGATTTATCTCGCAAAATTCCCCTGCCCGCCCACGGTCAGTAGGGGACACCGATGGGCTTGGAAAGACTGTCGTCCGTCGGATGGGATGTTAAGCCGTGGCCCCGTGTGAGGGAGAGCCATACCCTGTGCACGTTAAAGAACACGATGAGTGGCCTTGACGGGAGACTATCATCTGTCTCCGAACAGCTGTTCCAGTGGGTCCCCTCCCCCAACCTTCTCTGAGCTATCGGGGTCCATGTAACCGGTCCACTTAGCCCATGGTGTGCAAAAAAGTGCCGCTCAGAGGTAAAACAACCCAACCTAACTAGCTCATAACTATAGGATCTCGCGTTCGGAAGATATATTAGAATGACTTTCACATTACCCATTTTTCTGGGGGGAAGAAAACAAGGGGGTGAATTTATATAGACATGACACTTCCTACGTCACAGGCTTTCATTTGACACAAAGTTTTTTACTGTTTGCACTCACATTGAGAAGATACAGGAGGAGAATCATTTTCATATTTCGTCCTTTTTTGGGGGAAGAAATGCAGGGGGAGTCACGTTTTCGTAGCCTACGTCTTCCCGTGCTTCAGAAGGATTCATTTGATGTATAGCTTGTTGCTTTCTGCATTCGCATTCTGGAGATATATCCACGAACAATTTTCCTATTTCTTCTGTTTTGAGTGGGAAGAAAACATGGGGAGTTAATTTGTTAGAGCCTCTGACACTCCCGCGTCACAAGATTTCATTTGACATATAAATCATCAATCTTCTCATCGCGTTCGAAAGATATGGTGGAATAATCTTTTCTCAAATTATCAAATAGACAAATCAACAAATTGTGAAAGCCAAAAGCAAGAGGAAGATAGGTAAAATCGACTTGATCCGAAAGGGATACAAACCTAAGAACTCCTAAAGGTGTGTCATGTTCTCTGACAGTTTCACTACCATCCGCCGACTGAGATCTCTTCTATTGATGGCTTTTTTATACCATGGAGTCAGTCATTGGAAGTTGATATTATGCAATTGAAGATGGCGGTCGAAAAATCACTTTCCAGATATAACAGCTGAGCTAGTTAAATGAGTTTCAGGTTTGCAGAAGATTTTCCGAGTTTTTCTAACATTGAAAATTAAATAAAAAAAAATAAATACCCCCTTAAGCAGCTGCTTGCCACAGAGGTCTGACAGGAACCTGTTAGTTTATATGCCAGAGTAGAAAGTCTAAATTACTTCGATTTCTTTATCATGATGCCTACCGTTTTATGTGTTGTTTCAGTTATGATCTGAAATGTGCAAATATCAAATATTACTTATAGCCACTGAGTTTTTTCAAAAAGCTTACTATGGAATTGTCAGTTTAATTTGAATAACCTCGTATATAAACATTAAGACACATAGTTTAGCAAAAATATAATAATTTATTTTATTCTTAAAGCAGTCAGTGTAATAATGAAGATATTATTTCAACGAAACACTAAAACATAATTTTTTTATCATATGCTTTTAGCTACATAAAAGTATTCAAAGGAAGAGTGGAAACAACTACCACTATAAATTACAATATCTTCTGGTGTAGTATTTTGCATTCGTTTAATCGGTAAATGTTTTCTAATTCTCGAAAATTCAAGTTCAGTGACTTGCAGTGTAAGTCGCTAAAAATTAACCTCGAAAGAGTACAACCTATTTACTTTTCAACCGGTCGTCTATAATTTATATAACGTATCAGAAGGATTTAACACTTCACCCTATACGCAGTGCTTAGCGGGACCGCCACTTCAATTTACGTAACGTATTTGGTGTAGGAATCTATACTTTTGTACGAGTGTCAACGTACCAAGTCAGTATTAACTGTAGTAGTATTTCATTACAAGGGGGTCATACATAAAATATCTTATGTTTGTAATCGAAAAACGCTACAAAGTACTAATCACAAGGGAAAATATACCATTTTAATGTCATAACGTAGTAGGTCGGTGGTTTGTTTAATAAGATCGTTAATAGCATGTTATTTAAAACTGTTTTAAACCATCCTAACCTTACCCTCCCCTCAGATCGTCACGGAATTTATGGAGGAGACCCCACAGAGTGCATGTACGCAAAGCGGCACCTTCGTTAAGTAATACAGTTCTATGTTATATCAATAGTAAATCAGGTATAGAACTCAGTAATTTATTAAATAAAAGATTTATGAAATATGCGTGGTGTGGTTCACTGCAGTGAACCGCACCACCATTCGGAATGTTTGGCTCGAATTTCCTGCTGCCCCAAATGCGGTGGCAGACATCCGGTCACTTTCAAAGGGTGTCCTACCAGGTCAAAGATATAAAGGTCAGAAAAATACAAGTGGAAATGAATGTCACATGGACGGAAGCAGTTAAAATAAAAAGAGTGAAACTGTCTACTACATCACGTAATCCCATATTTGGCCGCAATTTTGAGGTCCTTCCTGCAACCCCCGTCGTAACCAAGTCCGAGAGTCTTCATTCCAGAAATCTAGAATCACCATTGCAGCAGAAATTATCGTAGTTCATCCCGAAGAATTTCCTGCCTTAAACAGACCTTCAAATTACAATCGCAAGTCCAGCAGCCAAAAGTTCTACCTCCATTCACCGGTCTCATCTTTCTGAAAGTTTAAATGATCAGGAAATATTGCAGTTCCTCGTGAAAAAAAGTCCAATCCCATATAAATAACATCTTGCAAGAATTCACCAACGATCTAATGTCAGTCATTGCACCGGCGATTACTGAAAGAGAGGTCTCAGGTCAAGGCAATGAGAATCAGAGAGCCATATCCGATCGCCAGAGGCTATAGTTGAAACTGAATAGTTACTTTTTATCCATTCTACGGGATCTCATTTGCTAACCTTCCATTGCCTTCTTAATTATTCAGTGGAATGCTAGATCCCTTTCAAAGAAAAAAATTGTGCTCCCGGACTTTCTCAAATATAAATCGGTCGGTGCTTTGGCCATACAAGACATTGGCAGCTCCGAAAATATTGATGATTTTAAAATACCAGAATATGTAAACTTTTTCATTAGAAAAGATATTTGCAATCAAGGGGTTGGTCTACTTATACACAGTCGTATCAGAATAATATGACCACCTACCATAGATATAATATAATAGGTGGTCATATTATTCAGATACGACTGTGTACATCGCACCATACCACACAGCTTAATTAAAGTACCTGAAAACGATACAAGATTAGAAATCACAGCTGTCCATATCAAGATTAAACATCTGGAATTTTCCCCCATAACTTCTATAACCCAGAAGAGGACATTCCTGAGATTATAACTGAAGAGATTTGAGATGCTCCCCCCCCACCTCCTTGGATCATTTGCGGAGATTTCAACGCCCACAACATCAATTGGGGAAATTACTTTACTGACTCATGAAGCAGAGTTATCGAGAATATCATTCACAGATTGGATCTAACTTCATTTAACAACGGAAGACATACGTTTTTTGAACACAACTTTAATTCATCAGCTATCGATCTGACCCTTGAATCATCTGAGCTGGAATATTTTTTTAAATTGGTCCACTTCAGAGGATCTGCTCACAAGCGACCACACGCACATCATTATTAAGGGATTCCGTCATTCGCAAAAAAAAGCTTCGAACAAAGGAAAAATAATTTAATTGCAAGACTTCAATCTAGATTTAAACAACATTATCAACACCGAAACTGAAATAAATGATCAATCGTAACTAAAATTCCTAAACCAAGTTACGAACAATCATGCAGCTAAGTCTATTGAAATTCAAACCCAACTATATTAATTATCTATCATTATAAAGCCGTCCCGTGGCCGAGTGGTTAGCGCGCTTGGCTACTGATCTACGGGACCTGGGTTCGAGCACCGGGTAGGGCATGGATGTTCGTGTTATTTTCTGCTGAGGTCCTGCCATCCTCTCAGATCTTCTACTGTGGCATATAAATTGACAAGCTCCTTTAAGACCTCTGTGGCAAGTAGCTGCTTGAGGGAGTATTTATTTATTACTTTTTAATAAAAAGGATCGCTATCCGAAGAAGAGCGGAAAGAGAGGCCAGAAGAATTAGAATGGAAGAAGACATAATAAGAGCACACAAAAGACGGACTGCAGTTCATAAAAAAAATTAAAATACGCGAGAAAGATGGAGTGACCAAAAATAGCCAACGAAATAAATATATATTCCCCCACATCCACAGCATGGAAATTAATTTAAAAAATTGGAAAGCCAATAACAACAGAAACTCCATCGAAAAATATATTTGTGAAGCAAAATATTGACACTAAAACGGCGGCTAACAAGTTTGCTCAACTATTCCAAAACAGGAGAAAATCCCGCCACTGAAGCATTTCTAGAAAACCAAGACAGGATTAAAAATTGGAACCAAAAAATAGCAAACCAGAAGATATTACTGATGAAGACAGAATAAACGATAAATATAAAATAGAAGAATTAATAAATGCCATGCGCTTCTCTAAAACTAGTTATTCAGTAGGCTCAGATCAATTAACAAATAAAATGCTAAAACATCTACCGAATAAAGCAGTCAGTCAGTTACTTAACATCATTTACTACTACTGAATCACAGAAAAACTGCCCCAGCAATGGTGTGAAGCATTTTTCGTGTCCATTCTCAAACCGAACAAAGATCAGAACACCTTTGGACGAATCGATCCATCACGCTCTCCACGACCATACTAAAAATAATAGAAAAAATGATAAAACCTAGAACCGACTGGATGCTACAAGAGAAAAATGTGCTTTGCGACAATCAAACCGGCTTCAATCTGGTCGTTCTCCATGTTCAGAGACGTCGAGATTCAGATCGTAGACTCAATCTGGACTCATCAGTAAATATTAGATTGAACATTTCCCAGAGTTCAAGTTTCCATATTCACGACACCAGTTGAAACCATTCCTCACTGCATTGATTTGTTGCGGATAGAAATCTCGGTTAGTCTTGCATACCTCTCTTCTACAACCTTCCAACGAGATATGATTCGATGTGGGACAGTTAATTTACTTATGGCATCTGCCACTCAGAACCAGATAATGGTCATCTGCTTGTGTTATTCTTTCATCCAACATTGCACGTGTTATTTTTCGGAATGCATCCCTTGTTTCCATATCCCATTACGTCACCATTTAGACATCTCTATCCTACCGTCACCGACGTATCATTAAACGCTCTCTACCATAATGAATCATTCATATGGTGTCCCTGTCGATTTTACTATGAAGCATTCTTCCTGCTTGCATAATTTCTCTGGTACAGTCACTGAGAAAAGTATCCGAACAATATGATTGATTACAGAATTCAGAAAAAATGTCTGGCAACTTTTTTAGATATTAGTGATCTGGCAACCTTCATGTACGTACACGAAGCTTGCCATATCACTAATTTAAATTATATATTATTTTATTTTTATTTCATTATTTATTTATTTTTTATTTTTTTATTAAATTTTTAATATTAATTTAGATTATTATTACTTTAAAAATTAATTTAAAACAAATACTTTCATGAGCGACTCTACAGTCGCTCAAAAAAGTATCCGAACGCTATGGTTGCATACAAAATTCAAAAAAATATCTGGCAACGATTTTTTTAGAAATAAATTTTTAGAATTAATTTCTAAAAAAATCGTTGCCAGATATTTTTTTGAATTAGTGATCTGGCAACCTTCGTGTTCTGTACACGAAATTTAGTGATCTGGCAACCTTCGTGTACTGTACACGAAGGTTGCCAGATCACTAATTTCTAAAAAAATCTTTGCTAGTTGTTTTTTTTTTTAATTTTGTATACAACCATAGCGTTCGGATACTTTTTTTGACCGACTGTAGTACAACGAACTGGATTCAGCCAGGGTCACCAAAATACAACAGGGATATGAGTAGAGTTGCTAAACGCCCTGTTTCCAACTGACATGTTCGGTGTCCAGGTTATGACTTCGAAAAGACACGTTTTCTGGTTTCTCTATCTTCGGACTTAAATAATGTGCATTTTGGAAGCAGGCGGGTATGGTGATATATTACATCTAGACCGGCGAGATGCATGGAAGATAAAATGAAGCTAAGTCTACTAAGAAAGATGGTCCACAAATAAACATATAACACTGTTTATTACCTCAATAGTTTCAACAGCTTCGTGCGATACAGTCTCATCTTTTACAGTAAGAGTACTAATGAAATAGAAAGGGATACAACCTGCTTGCTCCTAGGATGAAGAGTACTTGGTCCTCCTTCTTAAATCCGTTGCAGTGATAACTATTCATCAAAGGCAACGAAATCATTAGACCTACTTCTTCGAAGTGAGTTAAGAAGTTGGCGTTCAAATCATAAGAATTTACCTATGTTGTATTTTTTAAATGGGTCTAAATCTGTAAAAATTTGCACTATGTATAAACTTGAGTCAAGCATTACAATTAGCAAACAGCATAGATATTACAAGTATCAGTGTAATTACAAAAAGCTACCAAACTACACTAAGTGTTTAACGAAAACAGAGAACAATTGTATGAGTGTCTGCAAAGGTCTGCTAATATTCCCAGAGGAGGAAATAAATATAAGTTCAAAAAACATGTTTGAAGAAAGGTTTAAATATTTTGGAAACCTATTATTATTCATTTTTTATTAAATAAAGTTTAATTTTTCAAAGAATATATATTTTTTTAATTTTTAAACATCCTTTAAACATCCTTTTGTGTGGACTCCCAGATGGAAAAAGTCTCTCCTTGTTGTTTAGAAGATAGTATATTGAACACGATAGAATATTTTCACCCATGTTTTAAGTCAACAATCTATTGTGAGATAGAATAGTTCTGGAGATGACCATGCTTAATAACAATGGCTGATAGATTCAAATTTTGGGAGTGAAGGGTGTTTGTATTTAGTCTGAAAAAATCTGTAGAACAGTTTTGCATATTTATTTATATACGTTTCCCCTAAACATTTGATGGAAAGAAGTAAAAAAAAGGGAGATAGAGAAGTCTCTCCCAAACAAAATGTCAGCTTTCCTTTAATATAAAGTTGACAACACTAAGATAAGCGCAGTGGGTTCAAGTTATTCATAACTTATTTCGACTATATGTATTAGTTTTCTCAAAAACAAAATTTGGAGAAATGTTTTTTGCCAAAATTAGTTTTTATTGTGATTAAACGCTACGTATCATCTGACGTATATAGGTTGAATTTGACGTATATAGTTATACAGGTTGGAACTTCGAATTAAAGGCATTTTAAAGGCTAAATTAGTCTGAAAATATTATAAGAAACTGCAATGATGATACAATTGCACATTTCAGTATTGAGACATCCAATAGATGCAGAAGGATAACCATTTGTGCATTTGGCAAAAAATTCTCATTTTTCTAAATCTTGGACATACCTTTGAGTACATCCGTAATGTATCATTTAGTTCCCTCTCATCTACATTATGCGATTGAACGAAAGATATTTATTTTAATTTCACCCTTATATAAAACAAGTGGTAGCTGTTAATATTTTTTTGCCCACTTTTATCTAGTATTTTATTGTTTGTCCCTCTTTATTTTTCAGATTGGGTGTTTCTGAAAACGGTTGTGCCATCATACAAAGCCCTCTCTCGTATGGAGAAATGTCCTCTCTCGTATGAAGAATCCTCTCGTATGGAGAAGGCCATACTTCATGTGACAACGACAGTGTGTAACAGCACCAGGACCCTGTGTGGTTGACCACTCCTCAGCAAGGTAGAAAAAGAAGCCATAGTTGTCCAGATCAGTAGGCCGTACTAATCTGGCAGCCCTCAACTTCCGTTCACTTCCACAAAAGATTATCTATTTTGAAAGGTACTAACGGCCTGCACCACGAGATGGCAGGGTCGGCTGTATTTACCTATCACATTATGAATATATTACAAGAGAAGAGTGAATTAATTTCAAATGGATTAGGATTTTATATCCTAGTAAAATAGTATTTTTATTCACAGAATAACAAAGCGTTTGATAAACGTGATCAGCTATGAAATTAAAAAAAAGTTTGTAATTAAATGGAATTACTGAAGTAAAAGTCAACAACCATTATCATGTATTGATTGATTATCATTCTCAGCAAAAATGGAGAATCCTTTTCTACAACGTTTAAATTTTAATTATGCAAATGATTTAAAATAGCGTTAAAAGTTTTATTGAAAGTTGAATTGTTTTAGTAATGCATATTATACATGCAGGAGAACCTTCTATTTAATCTGAATGGGAAACCCCACACAACCTAAAACGTTTTGTGTCACTATGATACAAAACATGTCAGTAATTGATATCTTTGCCTTGTCATAATTAGACTGCTTATCCCTCATATAAATTTAAGTTTTTAGTAACACTTATCAAATTAAGCGAAAACAACCCCAACTATTCATAAAATTTCAATCACATTTAATGACATATACATTCTCATTCTAGGCATTAATCAAATGCCAGCTTGAACGAAATAATTTTACATTCAAAATGCAATAACTGTAAAGTCTAATTACTTTACCACTGAAATATCAGTGGTATGTCAATTCTAAAATAAATAAATTTAGCCCTAAAATATCAGCGAATGTCAAATTTAAGCTATTTTACCATTTAAATATAAGCGAAATATGAACTATACAACCAATCATTTTACCAATTGAATATCAGCGAAATGTTAACTATAATTTAAATTATTTTGCCAATTAAATATAAGCCAAATGTGAACTATAAACCAAATCATTTTACCACTAAAATATCAGCGAAATATAAGCTATAACCCTAACCATTATACCACTTAAATATCAGCTTAATTTTAGCTATAAACCAAACCAATTTAGCAATAAAATCTCAGCGAATGTCATTTTTAAACTAAATCACTTTACCAATTAAACATCAGCAAAAGGTCAACTATAAACGACATCATTTTACCACTAAAATAATCGGTGAATGTCAACTGTAAATCAAATCATTTTAGCACTGAAATATCAGCTATAAACCATTTCATTTTACCACTAAAATATCAGCGAATGTCAACTATAAACCAAATAATTTTATCATTCAGATATCACTGAGATTTCAACTGTAAAACCAAATCGTTTACCTATTAAAATTTTCAAAATTCCATTCAAAAAACCAACTGTACAGATCATAAAAATGTTACCGAAATGATATAGCAAAAGAGGAAGTAGCAGGAGTATTGTTAATAATGAAAAAAACAACACACTAGAGGACATAGTATGTGGCAGCTATTTATGTTGCACTACGGGTTCGCAAATTTTGTTGTGGTATTTTTGTAAACTGAGTATGCACAGCTGATAGCCTTATTAAACAAAAAAATAAAATAAATACCCCCTCAAGCAGCTGCTTACCACAGAGGTCCCTCAGCAGAAAAACGACACAAACAGCGATGCCTTACCCGGGACTCGAACCCAGGTCCCTTATATCAGTAGCCAAGCGCGCTAACCACTCGGCCATGGGACGACGAATAGCCTGATTAGGGCAACCATTAAAAAGAAAGTGAACCCACTTTCTCCTTTCCCACTGCATGCGTTCCGGTTCCGGAACTCCTGCTACTCTCTCCCATCGTCTTTTAGGGGCGGCGGGTGGCTCAGTCGGTAGCGCGTCAGGCTCGTAATCTGTAGATCCCAGGTTCGAGTCCCAGCTATGTCAGCGTTCAGATTTATCTCCGCAAAACTCCCCGCCCTGCCCATGGTCAGTAGGGGACACCGGTGGGCTTCGAAAGGCCGCCGTCCGTCGGATGGGACGTTAAGCCGTGGCCCCGTGTGCGGGAGAGCCATAATCTGTGCACGTTGAAGAACATGCTGGATGGCCTTGACCGGAGGCTACCATCTGTCTCCCAACAGCTATTCCAGTGGGTCCCCTCCCCCAACCTTCTCTGAGCCTTCGGGGTCCATGTGACCTGGCCATTTAGACCATGGTGTGCAAAAAAGTGCCGCTCAGAGGTAACAACCCACAACCCAACCTTAAAACATGAGTTAAGTGAATAAATGGGGCAAGGTTTTCTAAGTCGTTAGCGCTCTAGACTCGTAATCTGAAGTTTCGAGTCCCAGCTGGGAAGTGTAAAGATGAAAGCCGCCCACCAGCAGTGCTATAGGTTTCACTGGTGAGCTTAGAAAGTTCACCGTGAAAAGTTAAGCCTCGGTAACGTGTGCTGCAGAGCCATACCCTGTGCACGTTAAAATCACGCTGGATGGACTTGGTAGGAGGCTACGAGTTACGCACATGGGCTCACGTGTTTAAGTGCCGTACGAGGGACGGCGGCCTTTCGTAGCTATGCAGTGTCGCATACTGAAAGAGAGGGAGGGTTGCTAAGCTGAAACGGATTGATATATTGCGTTAAGTATCTATGACTCTGAAAGTTTAAGACTGAGAATTCAATTTGTAATATTATAAGCGAAGTAGTTATTTTACTTGTTAATTGTTGAGGTATTAAAGTTTGTATTGCGTACATTAATACTGCCCTCTGCGCAGGTGCAACCTACGCATTCACACCTATTATTAATTAATTTTGTTCACCACGCAATTTCCTTTGAAAAGGATAAGTGTTCGATTTATAAACAGCGGAGAAAGGGAGAAAGTGGAACACCGGAAATAACTATTGCTTTACCGGGTAAAGAAAAATTAAACATGACGTAAATGAAAGGACGAGGTTAGTAGCAATGGTGTATTTTTGTTCGTGTTGCTGCCGTTGACAGCGTAAAAGGTAACGGAAAAGAAGTCAGTACCTTTCCAACATATATTTTGTTGTACGTATCGATTTGTTGGGAAGAAACTAGGAATAAGCATCATAGCTTATCTTACCCCACCTCATTGATGGGGACGGGGGTGGCTCAGTCGGTAGCGCGCCAGGCTCGTAATCTGTAGTTCCCAGGTTCGAGTCCCAGGTGGGTCAGCGTTGAGATTTATCTCCGCAAAATTCCCCGTCCTGCCCACGGTCAGTAGAGGACACCGATGGGCTTGGAAATGCCGCCATCCGTCGGATGGGACGTTAAGCCGTGGCCCCGTGTGTGGGAGAGCTATACCCTGTGTACGTTAAAGAACACGCTGGATGGCCTTGACGGGAGGCTATCATCTGTCTCCCAACAGCTGTTCCAGTGGGTCCCCTCCCCCAACCTTCTCTGAGCATTCGGGGTCCATGTGACCTGGCCATTTAGCCCATGGTGTGCAAAAAAGTGTCGCTCAGAGGTAAAACAACCCAACCTCATTGATGTAAAGTGAGGATTATTAATTGTAGGTATTATTATTAAATATCCTGAAGAAATAATACTCACCGTGAATCCGATGTTTAAAGAAATGCGTCTTATTTCTCTTCTACAATTCACAGTAATTTTCGTAAACATGATACTGAAAAATACAACTGCGGAAGAGTAAACAAACACCTCTGTTCGCAATACGAAACACTGTAAGAGTCACTTCCTATGAATGAACAAACAGTGCATTCTTCAACGTCACTCTTGTCAGACGTCATTACCGTATTATTGCAAGGGAAAAAAAATTATAATGTCAGTTTATGAGTTTATATCAAGCGGCTATATTGCTGCTACGTTTGCCGCGTTAGCGTATGGATATGGCGAAGAATTGATATAATTTGAGGGTTTTTTTAGGTTTTCAGAGCTTTGCGTTCCGCGAACAGATTTCAGTGTAATAAGCAACCATTGGCAAGGTCTATGCGATTAAAAAATACACACGGCCTGTATTCCTTATCTCCTACTCTAAACCACCATTCTGCTGCTCGAAAAAATATCAGGTGAATCAAGTTAAATAATATTCATAAAGTGTTTGTGGTTCGTTTATAAATTCCTTCAGGTAAGTAACTTTGTAGTGAATAATTAATTTACAGTAGAGGTAATTTAATTTTCCCCTTTTTAGCATGAGAGTTATGAAATTTCAACCGAGAGCTACTATACAGCACATTATTCTGATTATGGGTTAGAAATTTTATAGTTAAACGCTATTTGTCGCTGTCGACCACTAACGACCCCTTCATTTCGGCTCGAATGTTGTAAAGCTCGCTGAGTAGAAGTAATGGTTGTCCGAGGAAAAAAAAAATCTTTGCTTAATTTATTATTTCTTCATTTTCCTATTTGTCATTACAGTATGTATACAATTTATTTCTATATCGTAAATGATTGGTTTCATATTACTGTTTTTCAGTGGCGGCTCGCGTATAGGCACTGTGGAACTGCAGCACCCCCAATTTCAACTTGATATCATCGATAACATTTAACATAATGAGTCCTTTTTTCTTTAATTCTTTCTTTATACTTGTACAATATATAATCCTTAAGCTTAATGTCAGTAGCCATCCCCCAGTTTACGAAAAAGTTACAAAAATATTTGTATGGAACTGTGTGCTTCACAGTACTAGCCGCGAGGTATTTGACTGTTGTGCGCATGCGCACATAGGAAGCTACACGCGACGCTGCAAGGGAGAGAGAGCACTGTCGTTCCCGCAGTGCCGATCCTGGCGTGCTGGTTGAAGGTAGGTTTTTTTACTCCGCATGTGTTGTGCTTAAAAACCGTGTACCATATTCTTGAATGTGATAAAGTGTAGAATTAGATTATTATCCTGCTTCCAGCTATTCTATTTGATTCATTTTTTTTTCGCGCAAATTAAAACAAGAAGAATGGATTTAATTTTTAAATAAATAGATTAAGCTTGAACTGTAACAATTTAGGTTAAAGTAAGTAAAAAATGTTGGATTTTGTTCCTTTAGGATTTTATCAAGTTTGTGAATAAATTTTAATTTTATACATGTTTGTTTCCTTTTACACAATTTTAAAACAAAGGTTAAAAATTTTCTGAATCAGCACCCCCACTAATTTTAGCTACGAGCCGCCACTGCTTATGACGATCAATTGGAGAGATTTTCATGTTCGAAATGACGATTCGAATTCCAAGTCTCCTATCAGTCTATAAGACTCAAGCATCTGAAATTATCCATTGGAAATTATGGCTAATGGATAGAATATATACGTTTTTCCTATGTTTGAGCTGTAATAGGAGCATTGCCACGCAGATTTCTTTCTATACTGGTTTAATAACTGTAATATTATTAGCTGAATATGTAGAAAATTATCCAGTATCAGTATTTCCCATATTGAAATGTTTTCCAGGCAGATGCTTCGATCTAGTGCCCAATGTTTAAACTAGGCGGAATTTGAATTATAATTTTTACATATTTTGAGGGAAAATGGACAGGCAGTGTTATAGAAAAGGCGGTGTTTGATGTTGTAAGAGAAGCCTGGAATGGGTTAAGAGAGCTTCTATCTCCATCCTTTGTGTTTTGTAAAAGAATATTGAATGAAATATATGGCTCATTTGAATGAGAGACAAGAGTCGGCAGCGTGCCAGACTCGTAATCTGCAGTTCCCAGGTTGCAGTTCCAATTATGTCAGCGAAGAAACTTATCCCCGGTGAACCCCATCGTTCTGTTGGTGAGAGAGAACACATGAATGAGTTTGAAAGGCTGTCGTAGATCGGTTAAGCCGTAGGCAGAAGAGCGATTCTTTAAAGAATATTCTTAGTAGCTTTAAAGGAAAGCTTCCATCTTCTTCAGAGGAACTGTACAGCGTTTGACCCTTCATTGTAGGTGTCCTGTTCACAGTATATGCCCATTAATTTCGGAGCAGGAGATGACTCAGCCAGAAGTGTGCCAGGCTCTTAAACTTCAGTTCCGAAGTTCGGTTCCCAGTTGTACCTGCTTTCAGGTTTACTCTTCTAACCTCCATTCTTCCTCAGTGATAAAGGGGACAACGGTTGGACCTGGAACCAACCGTTGTCCAGTAATTCCACCGTACATTGGATGGGACTTAAACTTCCCATACCCTCTGTACAATCGCTCAAAGATATTATCCGATAACTATGGTTGATTACAGAATTCAGAAAAATTTTCTGCCAATGATATTTTTTTAAGAAATTAGCGATTTGGCAACATTCGTGTACGTACACGTTTGAACACCCAATGAAACCCAATAGAGTTGCTGTACCACGTGGAACGGCCGAACTATACAACAACTCTGGATATGCTAAAGGGATATTGACAAATGCATTAGCCCCTGTAGTAAAGTACGCATTAGCCCCTGTAGTAAAGTACGCATTAGCCCCTGTAGTAAAGGTTACACAGCATTCGTGACCCACCGAGGGCTGTGACAGTGGGAAGTGCTTCTCTTCCAAACTGAAGAACTCTGGGATATTTTTCCAGAAAAATATGAATACCATAATTACTCCCCATGTTGATTATTGCTGTGCATATCTAAATGATAGAGCTTTCTTTTACGAACAGCTGGGATGATCATCTTAACATCTTAGAGAGGATCTTAGGGATATCAATGTCAAATATTTCACAATCAACCTAGCAAAGTGTACTTGGAGGAGTAGAGAGACAAATATTTTGGTCACACCAATTTGTGGGTCCGTCAGGCACCGCCCCCACCATGCAAAACTAGAGATCATCATAAAGATGAAAGCTCCTCCAATGAAGAAGGAAACTGAAGAGCATATTAGGACTCTTCGGATATTATCGACACTATCTGGATCAGTATGCAGAGATTTGCAAATCCACTGACAGACGTGAACCTGAAGCAGGCACCTGTACAGTTGAAATGTGCATACAATCAGATTAGGCATTCGAGGAACTGAGGGGGGGGGGGGTTGTGATGCAGCAGAATGAAATACTCTGTCCTGCGTGACCTTACATTCTGCATCAAAATGCATCTGCGCATGCCTCTCCCTGATTGGAGGCCAGGGGCAAGAACATCCCATTCCCTTCGCTTCAAGAGAAGCTCACGGAACCCAGAATAAATGTGGTGGTGGTTGTGTGTGTGTGTGGGGGTGGGGGCTAGAAATGTTTTTGACATGGTCATATCGATCCCAGGTCGAGATTTTTTCAGACCTTAACCTGCTAAGGTACTGATATCTATCGCAACATTGAGCAGCAAATAGCAGAGATTGGCCTTTGTCATTAATCAGTAGGATGCAACAGTGCATTATAGGAAAGCTACTTCCCACCGAAACGAGACGCCCTATCAAGGCTGACTGAACCTTCGAATTCGGATTAACAAGGAAATTACTTGAGAAGGGAATCATGTATTGATGTGCCATGGAAATGAAAAAAAAAGTGATTTAACTTCCTATCACTCTTTATTTCAAATTAAAATGGGTAGCATTTTAGGCGTAGGATAATTGAAAACTCCCCAAATGCTAGATGCCAGCTCAATAATCTTCTGAGTAGGATTTTAAAATTATTTGCAAAATAAAAATCGCAAATGCCTGTAAACAAATAAGGAATGTTCATATTAATAAGGGATAAAGTTTAGCATTTCAAATTAATGGAAGAGTCAGGAAAAGCAAATGAGAATATTAAAAATGTTACTACCAATCCATCTAAAAATCTGCATTTTTCTAATTTTTCTTTTAATATAATTATACGCTATTATCGAAAATCTATTCACTTTATTAACCAACATCTCTCCTTTCCATTTCACTCTGTAGACTTCGTGATTGGCACGACTGAAATTTCACACATTTAATTCAAATTTTTTACGCAACAGCCGAGAAATGTTTTTAACTTGTTTGCTCTGTCAGCAGAAAGATCGCTTCATTTTCATAAAATAAATTTTTCTTTTAATTTGTGACTTTTTCAAAGTGCTTTTTTTTTCTTTTTAAAATATCATCATGGCAGTTTCAAATTAGCTTTTTCTCATGATAGAAAGTCATTTTCCCCTTAGGTCATCTATAAACAATGCAGTAATATTTGCACACGTTTCTACAGATTTTATCTACTGTCCGTGGTAATATAAATATTTATTCGAGGCTTAAGGGACCAGCAAGCACAACATTTCAGAATACTTGTAAGTGTAAGAGAGTGTCTAAAATATTTAAAATATTTAGCAAATTTTAAAAATCAGTAAAACGGAGGAGGATGTTGTTACACTACATTAATCCAGTCTTTTGCAACCCCTCCCTTGCATTTTTACGGTTCGATGGTGTTTCTTGCCACCACTCCCTCCCCTTGGACCTTTTTTTGATCCGGATCCGGTCACTATTATTGTGACGTCTTATAATGCATTCAACGTTGCTCTATGTGTAACACGATACGTTAGATTGAATCCATTGTCCATCGGTAAAAAAAAAGGTCTTTCAAGTGAATGCTTCGATTCTTGACTTCTTATGATGCATCCTATGGATGCGTTCCGGATTTATTAAGAAAATCATAGAGAGCATTGGATAAATCGAAACGTTTCTTATTTGTAACTAGGATCTTTGAAAAATTAGTGGGAGTTAGTCCAGGAGTAAAGAAAAACCTTTGAGGGCTGATTGGCGTAGTCAGCCCATCAGCCCACAAAGAGTCTGAGTATCGAGCCTAAACACATCAAACGGCAGTTCATCAAAATGAATATCAGCAAGAGGGAAAATATAAGCAGGAAAGCAACAGCTATTGATGTTTTTCCTTAAAACGACGTCATCACTATTGTTCACGGATGAGCCTGAAGCCTAATCTCTGGATTTGAACTTGTGCCTGTAGCCCTGTATAACGGAAGGATGATAGCGATGAGGAGAGAAGAATTGAGGACTCTCAAGCTATATATCCAACATCATCCATCACATAATTATCTCCCAACTCCATCTTCAATGAAAACAAGTCGTCATTTCCTTTTTAAGATAAAGGTTTTTCATATGAATCCTTTAAAACATATTGTATTCTATGAATTTTACACGGGATCGCGACAATTGGATGGAAGTCATCTGGGTGGATAACAACTGGAAGTGCGACAATTGGGTGGGTTGGGGTTGTTTTACCTCTGAGCGACACTTTTTTGCACACCATGGGCTAAATGGCCAGGTCACATGGACCCCGAAGGCTCAGAGAAGGTTGGGGGAGGGGACCCACTAGAACAGCTGTTGGGAGACAGATGGTAGCCTCCCGTCAAGGCCATCCAGCGTGTTCTTTAACGTGCACAGGGTATGAATCTCCCGCACACGGGGCCACGGCTTAACGTCCCATCCGACGGACGCGGCCTTTCCAAGCCCATCGGTGTCCCCTACTGACCGTGGGCAGGGCGGCGAATTTTTGCGGAGATAAATCTCAACGCCGACCAGGTGGGACTCGAACCTGGGAACTACAGATTAAGAGCCTGGAGCGCTACTGACTGAGCCACCCCCACCCCGGAAGTGCGACAATTGGGTGGAGAATTGGATGGAGCACAATTGGAAGGATATGACAATTGGGTTGAAATTAGGAAATTAGGAGAAATAGCAATTATCCGTCCGATAAATTATTACTGATATGGTGGGAATCGAATCCGCGACTCTCTAGATACAGGCCAGAGCCCTTTACCATAAAATATACAAACCCCAAATGCAGAGGAATACTGATGAATTAAATCTTCAGCGATACCTATCAATAGGTCTTTCACTTTACAGCATTTGTGCACTATCAATTCGTCAGTTGAACGTTATCAACATGAGACTTATTTTGGCATTACACATTCTCATCTACAAAATTCCCCTAAACATGCATTTCGTTAATATTCTATTGTGTTGAATTACTTTACCACTGAGCAGCACTTTTTTCACTCACAATGACTTCAAAGTCTCAGAGAAGATTGGGGAAGCGGATCCAGTTGACAGCTCAAAGGAGAGAGATGCTCTTTAATGTAAAGTCGCTCAAAAAATATTCGAACACTACGGTTGATTAGAGAATTCAGGAAAAATATCTGGCAACGATTTTTTAGAAATTTGTGATCTGGCAACCATCGTGTACGTACACGACTGGGTGTCTAATTTCTAAAAAAATCGTTGCCAGATATTTTTTCTGAATTCTCTAATCAATCATAATCTTCGGATAATTTTTTGAGCGACTGTACAGAGGGTATGGGAATCTTAAGTCCCATCCTATGTGCGGTGGTCTTTCCAAGTCCAAACGTTGTCCCCTTTATCACTGAGGAAGAATGAAGGTTAGAGGAACAAATCTCAAAGCATGCAGAACTGGGAACCTAACTTCGGAACTGAAGTTTAAGAGCCTGGCACACTAGTGGCTGAGCCATCTCCTGCTCCGAAAGAAATGGGCGTATACTGTGAACAGGACACCTACAATGAATGGTCAAACGCTGTACAGTTCCTCTGAGGAAGACCTTTTAAGCTACTAAGAATATTCTTTAGAAGTATCGCTCTCCTGCCCTACGGCTTAACCGATCTACGACAGCCTTTCAAATTCATTCATGTGTTCTCTCTCACCAACAGAACGATGGGGTTCACCGGGGATAAGTTTCTTCGCTGACTTAATTGGGACTGGAACCTGGGAACTGCAGATTACGAGCAGAGACGTCCAAATACGCGAGTTAATTAAGGCTTTCCTGTTACTTCTTAATCATATTTTATTACAGAAGAACTTAAATTAGTGCATTCCATGCCAAAATCACATAAAACATTTATTTAAACACAGGGCTAACCTATGAAATATTGAATTTAAAATGTTAGTATTCTGAAAAATATGTTTAACAACTCTTATGTGATGTTTAAAACAGGGATCAATATAAATATTTCACGAATTTTAAAGTTTCTTTTAATTCATATCTATGCTATATCATATTATACAATATATACGTAATTGCGTTTGGGCAATTATACTTCAACAATTATTTTCGATACGAAAAAACTAAAAAATTCATAATTTAAATGAAAAATAATTTGTATAAATAATTTTCTAATTAATAATTTATATAATATTTAAATAACAAGTCCTAACGATCTAGGATCGAAGTCACGACTCTGTTCTTTAAATGTGGAAAATACAAAAATTAAAAACGAATGTTTCAAATAATATATCATGAGAGAGATTTAGAATTTAGTTGATGGAATGTGATGATCAAAATATTTATTTTCATTTCTTCCCCTTAACTTCAAAGGGATGGGAAAGTAAAAGATTTTCGTTTTAAGAGATATATGAGAGAATGATTTCTATTTTGTGTTCTGTTTGTACCAGTACATTATTGCGATTTTTTTATAAATCATCCATTAGTTCGTATTTCCAGTATCAGATGGGAAAAATTGGAAACCGAAAAAACTTCATTTTCTTTGAAAACAAGCAACTTATTATCACCAGAGATGATTAGCTATTCTTTCAATTGTTCGTTACATCTTGTTAGAAGGCTTTCTTGTTTTATCCGAATTTGTATTTCTAACTTTAACTCAGTTAATCGAAATTTCATCCTACATAGCAACAGAAAAATATTTGAAAAAAAAAATGACAAACTCTTGAATTTGAATCCACTCTTCTTTTGTAGCAAATTATGATACATAAAATATTCTTTACGTGTGGACTCAAAATCGATTACTAGACAACCACATTTCCTTAACGTTTATCGAAATTTTCTGTCCAAAACGATTTGGATTCATCATACCTAGTATCATTCTAACTCTCAATTTCTCCTCATTTACAATCAGTTAACCAACAAATGTAATAGATTTGACCCTTATTTAAAATATGTACATATTTTTTTTTTGAAAAATCATATCTAACCAATGTTCTTTGATTTTAATTGCACAAAAGCGCTGTCATTTGACTATTATTGTGCTCTTTGAAAATTCGATTATTATGGTTTTTAACGGCTAAACTGCTGAAATTAAACTTAACGTGACCGGATTCATGATAATTGCTTTGGAGACTAAGAAGCAATATCGATGATACAATTGTATATTCAGTATCAAGACATGCAAAATTGGACATATCGTTGAAGATACATCCGTGATATACCTGTCAGTTTCAACTTACACCTGTTGGTTGAACGAATGATATTTAATTGTATTAAATAATTTTATTAATACAGTGGTAGTTACTGCCATGTTTCTATTAATTTCTATCTATTTTCCAAGTACGTGTTAAAACGACTGTTCAAGTATATAATTACAACATTTTGACCCATCACAACAAGTTGTGTAAACACACTCTAGAACATTTACCACCCCTTCTTTTTCCCCTCCCAAAAAAGTGGGGAATAGAATAAACGATTGTTTTCTATCTCCATGGGATTCTCATCAGTAGTGAATGAAAAGTGCTTTGGACACTACTCTAAGATATAGGGGAGACTTCTCTAATATATGATGGGTTAGCGAAGATATTCACTTGAAATTGCCTTGCATCAACTTAAATATAGTGCAGGATATTTTGAGGCAACTTTTAAAATGTGCCCAGAATTAATAACTGATTGTAAACAATTATGCCACGTATATAACTGTAATAAGATGGATCCAACTTCAATTGTGGAAAATGTGTATGCATGTCATTACTATATCGCGATTTTTCTTTTTATAAGAGGCTGAATTTCTTTTTACTTAACTGGTAATTGTTGCACAAATTCCTAAATATGTTTCGGTAATGCAGTAATGCAAGTAAGATTCTGTTATTTTTAATATTTATTCCATGCAGGTCGATTAGAGTAAAGCCATTGTACAGGTATTTTAGGTATTAAGTGTTCATGTGGCTTGTTGCTCCAAATATTAAATCGATCATTTTAATTTTGTTATGGAGAATATTTTTCTCCACATTCATGCATTAGGATTCAAACGTGTCAAAAGCTATAATATTTGCTCAGTAATTGCAGCACAGGTAAAAAATGCAGTAAAATGATTTAAAAAAACTTTAAACTATTAAAATTCGCCTTTAAATATTATAACTAAAGACAATCTTGTAATATGCTTTAATAACGTACAGATATTTTAAAGAAAAAATTTTATTATAATTGTAGAAAAGAGTTGTTTTTCAGAGAGGTAAAGGTCGATGAAGAAAAACTTTTATGGGTAATCATTATTTGTGAATTTAAGAAGACTGTTGTAACGAATTCTTTTTATGGTGGAATACTATTAATTCGAAGCCTAATCTACGGACCTGTGTGCTGTTTAGGAGTTGTAGGCGGATGGATATTTGCAGCTTGCGAACTGATACAGTTGCTTGAGTTGTAATGTTACTAACGGAATTCTGTAAATTTGTGTTCTTTGTTTGTAATGACAAGAGCATTAATTCGTTAAAACTGTTTGTTCCAATAAATCGTTAATAAGGTTTAAGTTACTGATCATTTAGTTTCAGTTGTTTTCTTAACCGGGGTAAGTGTCTTGTTAAAGAATTTCCATCGTTTGAAGTAGTTCTCTGTGACTGGATTATTCTGTAATGATGTTGTCTCAAGACAGCTCCGTTCAGTACTAAAAATGAAACCTAATTTAATATTTAGATTTAATTAACGATTTTCTGGAATAAACTATAGCAATGAATAAATGTTCTTCAAGTCATTACAGACGACCAATCTAAATTTACATTGATCATCTGTAACGACTATCCTTAGCGGTATTACTAACTCAACCAACACTATGTATATCGCCGTCTCTTTGCACAGTTGTATCGCGTTCGCTTCCAGTGACATTGCTTCTGCCGATGTGCGAGTCAGAATCCTTGGATGGCACAGTCGTTTGTTCAATCATTTACGTTGCGATTGTTTCTCATTAACCAGTTCAGTTCCAGATAAGTACTGTCACTCAGAAAAGTATCCGAACGCTATGGTTGATTACAGAATTGAGAAAAAATATCTGGCAACGATTTCTTTTAGAAATTAGTGATCTGGCAACCTTCGTATCACGTGACACGAAGGTTGCCAGATCACTAATTTCTAAAAAGATCTTTACCTGATATTTTTTCTCAATTCTGTAATCAACCATAGTGTTGGGATATTTATTTGAACGACTGTACACGAAGGTTGCCAGATCACTAATATCTAAAAAACATCGTTGCCAGATATTTTTTCTGAATTCTGTAATCAATCATAGTGTTCGGATATTTATTTAAGCGACTGTACCTTCAACTTCTAAGTATCTCACATTGCTTTCCTGTTCAAAATAATTTACCCTTTCTGATAAATTTTCGATCGTATTTTCCAATTTTCGATTCTTAGCAAATAATTTTTTATTTATTTGTCTGCAGAGAACCAAGTTCTGAGTCACATTTTCAACCTTATCTCGAAATTCATCATATTTTCCTGATAAAAAAATCTAATGATTTGGTAAGTCCCTCGATGTTGTTCTTCAGATCACCTATGCATTCATTCATTGCTTGTTTAACTGACTGGTATATTAAAGATTTTATTGATGCCATTTGTTCGGAGCTGAAGAAACATCTGAGACATCATATTCAATATCGTGCGACCTGGCAGGGGAAGCATAGAAAGAAAATTTAAAATCCATACACTTCTATTATCTTTTGCATTCTGCCGAAAATTTACGGTAATTATCTTCTGTAATATTTGCGCAAAAGTAATGAAATTGGCTTCTACAGGCACCTTTACATCTGACGGAACATCTGATGGCACCTTTACATCTGATGGAATCTGAGAGTTTGTCAGTAGTCTCTAGAACTTCATTCAAACGAATATCACACAAGCCTTCCATTGCTGAGCAATATACAGTTGAAAAACTGCAAGTTACCAGGATAGCGTCGTTGTCCTACAGCGTGGGTACTTGAAGCAGTCCCTTTACGGATATTTTTTTACCCAACGTTAAAAAAATATAAATACCCCCTCAAGCAGCTCCTTGCCACAGAGGTCTGTCAGTTTATATACCATAGTAGAAGGTCTGAGAAGGTGGCAGGACCTCAGCAGAAAAACGACACAAACAGCCATGCCTTACCCGGGGCACGAACCCAGGTCCCGTAGATCAGTAGCCAAGCGCGCTAACCACTCGGCCACGAGACGGATACCCAACGTTAGGCTTAACTAAATGACCATTTCAAAGTTGCAAAGATTTAATGAGGTAGTTCTCGAAATGGGCAAGTAAGATATCTAAGGAATTAAGCAAATCTTGGAAACATTAAATATAAAGGTTTAAACTCACAGAACGACGAATGATCATGCTATTAAGTGATATAAGAGTCATCAGAACCACATCCTTCTCCTATTACAGTTGCCACTCCGTTGTGGATTTCTCAGAAATCGTAGCCAATTTTGCATTTTCATTATCATATTCGTGTTCAGCACCTGGGAATCTTTAAGAAATGGCTACTTTTATCTCAGAGGCATCACTTTTATGAAAATTTTTACTCAGTGTTATTTCCTAATGTAGTAACAAGAAACTAATGATCAAACCTTTCCATGGCTTCGATAAATATCACTTTTGGGATCAATGATTATATCGCATTTTTCATTGAGATTCACTCCACTTACCAGCTTGTGAAGTTATGCAGTAGACGTTTAGGACATTCTGTTTTACATTAGATTAATTGTCTGGTTATTAATATTAAATAATTTTAGTTTTCTAATTCAGTTAAACTAGAGCTTATCATAAGAAAGGTTTGGAGATTTGTAGAATTAATACTCAAGTAATATGGCATCAGCCAAACAGTGACGTAACAAACACATACGTTTATTATTTGAAATGCGCAATAATTAAACGAATATGAAAAGTGAAAGAGGAAAAGAAACTTTAATTTCAAATATTTCGATCGAAGATTTCGCATTAAATAAGTTCCTTTTGCTCTTTAAAGTCTAGAGGTTGAACAAAAGGAGAGACCTGGGATGTCAGAGAGATTTTCGGAAGAATTGTGGCGACAAACTGAGTCCGAAGGGTAAGTCTCACAAATTAATGGCGAAAACTTTGATAGGCGAAATTTTTTTTTATATTTATTTAAGTTACGAAATATTGCATGCTTATTAAATTAGGCAAAATAAGAGTCAATATGATAGCTCTTTTCATTTGCTTTCTTGATATAATTGTGCTTCATAGTATATTTTTTTAAAAGGTAGGAGGCGCTCCCCTATGCAAAGAATGAGTTGGGTTATTTTACCACTCAGCGGCACTTTTTTGGACACAGTGGGCTAAATGGCCAAGTCACATGGACTTCGAAGGCTCAGAGAAAGTTGGGGGGGGGGGCTGACCCACTGGAACAGCTGTTGGGAGATAGATGATAGCCTCCCGTCAAGGCCATCCAGCGTGTTCTTTAACGTGCACAGGGTATGACTCTCCACGGCTTAACGTCCCATCCGACGGATGGCGACCTTACCAAGCCCATCGGTGTCCCCTACTGACAGTGGGCAGGGCGCGGAGTTTTGCGGGGATAAATCTCAACGCTGACCCAGATGAGACTCGAACCTCTGAACTACAAATTAAGAGCCTGGTGTGCTACCGACTGAGCCACCCTCGCCCCACAAAGAATGGAGATAGTGTCGTGCCCTCAGGAATTGATCCTGCGGACACGACTTGGGCTAAAAGGTCCTTGAATATGTTTTTCTCGAAGTGTGAACAAAGACCTGGTTAGTCATCGCGGTTCCAAGAACTTACCAGTTCAACTGGATGACACCAGTGTCCGGCATCGCCCCAGGAGCCAAGAACTTCCGGACCCAGAGTTCGGACCCGCCACCAAAGAGGCCGAATAGGCGGAGCGATGCCCCCGACGTCCAATGGCAAGCGCCCGCGTCAGCTTACGACGCTGACCACCGCTAGAGGTCGGTGTGGAGAGAAGCGGCAATTTTGAACTGCTCAAGAGTAGAGAAAGGACTTGTCTCCATGTGTTTGGACAGCGAAGACGTCTTTTCTTGGCCGGGAATCGGCAAGGCCTCGTGTGAATAGTTTAGAAGTTTTCGAAATGTTTTAACTTTCTTGCTCTAGATAAACCTAGGCGATGGGCCTTCAACGGACAGTGCTGATCTTCGCAACAAAGACTCCTGCAGCGACCACCTCATCCAACAGGTAGGGTCACCCTCATTCATAAATCTGGTATCCTTTCCACAAAGTCTGCTAACCGCCACTGTGTTCTGGGGAATAGCCCCGTACTTGGACTTTAGAGCTGGTAGCTCAGCCACATGAAAAGACTTTCGCTTAAACGGTTTGGCGTCTAATTGTAAAGGCGGTCATCGCCTGAGAACTAGTAAGTTCGGCTGTATTCCCCGAAGGGAACTCCTGGTCCTGAAGTTTATTTTTCGCAATGTACTATAAATAAATTATGTTTAAATGGTAACATCTGACTACTCCCTGTCTTTTCCAAGATTGAGTCACGTTTGGGTTATTGCAGAGGTTTCCTTCTCGAAAGTCTGCACAAGTAACAGCACGGCCAAAATAGAACGGGAGGGAGTCAGAAATTTAATGACGGACCGCCCTCATAAGAAAGGGGGGTTCACGTCAAATTGGTGCCGTGACCACGGATTTTCGAATCTGAGTGTTATTGCGGTTAGAAAGAAAAATACGTCAAATTAGCGCGGTGACCACGGATTAGCTTCAATTGGTTTCTGTGACCCAAGTATGTTCGAACCTGAGTTTATTGCGGCTAGAAAAAGAGTATAATTAGAGATTGCAAAATTATTGTGTTGAAATGTGGCAGTAGCAGAATGTGAAGAAATTAAGAATGTTAAATATTGTGATTTTAGTGACTTCAGTGATTTAAATTGTGATTTTAGTGAGAATTGTATACTATGTTTTGAGCGAGGAATTTCAGGAGCATCTGTTAAAACAAGTGTTATATTGAAGTATAGAAAGTGATTTGAATTAAATGTTTAGTGCTAAGAAATAAGCATAAGACTATAGCTAGGCCCAGGTGTAGAGTGTATGAAGGAAGTATTAGAGATTTCGACTAGGGACTATATCATGATATTTTAGATAGGAGTGATTTTTTTTTTCCTTGTGTTACTGTTAAGTTGCATTTCTGTGTGCGCCTCCATTGCACTTAGGAGGTACAAAAAACCCAACACACAGCACAACATACAGCACACGGGGAATGGCGGGACAAATAAGTGGAAACACCAAAAGGTTTAATTAGGATATAGCGTGTAAGATGTTGATTATTGTACAGATAAACTAATTTGAGAATTGCTCAATTTTATATGTGTATTACATTGTTAAGATTTTTAGTTAAAAATTAATGGAGTTAGTAAGATATGTGTGAATTAAGTAATCGTGTGAGAGAGATAATTATTGATGCGTGATATAGATAGAAATTGTTTTAAAGAGATTTTCGAGGTTGCTTAACAGTTTGTGGTTTGTTACTGTTGTTATTAGAGATAAGGCTTCAGTATATTTTTGAAAAGTTTTCATTGTATAGAAATGCTTAAGATTATCGTAAGAGTTGTTAAATTCGGAGATTGTGGTTTAATGCAGTTTAAAAACGTGTAATTTGTTTTGAAAAGTTTTCTGATGAGTTAATCGGTTAAACGATGTCGAGAATTAGTGCTAAGAGTATATAATAGTGGAATCCTTTGTAGTGAAGTTTTGCACGAAAGTGATCACTGCCCAGTAGCTCAATTGGATAGAGCGGCTGACCCACAATCAGCAGGTGTAGGGTGCGGATCCCACCTGGACATATCAGCTTTCTTAATTCACTACACTGCTCGTGTGTCATAGTTTTCTTTTGAGGAAGGAGTATCGCAGATAGTGATAGAGTTCAGTGATTTTTGTGTGTGTAATTAAAGTTAAGAATTTTAAGTTAAGTTAGATAGCCAGTTAATAGGTTTTTGTTTGTGAAGTTAGTGAAGTATCAAGACTGTAGTTTGAGATAGTAAGAGTCTTACGAGATATTCAGAAGGTTTTGTGAAGTGTTGGTTGAAAGGTTAAGACATTGAAAAAATATTGTATTAAGGTGTTATTGATTAAGAAGTATATTGCAGTCGGATTGAGTGATAGTAGATAAAAGTGTATAAGTTGGTATAATTATATATCTGGTATTAGAGTTTAAAGAAAATTATAATGGCACATGGAATATTGTATACGTCTGCACACGGCACTAAGTATCCACAGCATAAGAACCGTAGTAACTCATTTGGCAGGAATGCTAGGCATCATCAGAAGGAATGTTTCGAGTGTGGAAATTTTGGCCATTTTGCCCGAGACTGCACCAAGAAGAGGAATTTAAATGTTAAGCATTACCAATACAGTGGTCCCGATAGTTACACTGATCATTGCCCCCCACACTCTGCCTACTCAGGACAAAAACAGGCTTTTAATAATCCAGCAAAAATTTCGGAATCAAAAACTTTGGCATTTTGCCCTTCAGAACATTTAGACTGCTACAATCTCGAGAAACGCCAGCAGGAAGAAACCCCCTCGGTCAGTTTAATTAAGCAAACCCCATTGTACCAAATTTTGGAAGCTGAGCTAGGACCACCCCCCATGCATTGGAGTAAAGTAGAAGACATCGACGTCCTTCGAATGGTGGCAACCGTTTTTACCCCTCTGGGATTAGAGCAAGATGAGGAAGTGCGCGATTTAGTGGAAGTTGTGTTCGACATTAAAGGTCTCAGGGATATAATTTTTGATGTTTTAAAGAAGCAAAGGTTAGCTCAGGAGAGGGAGGCGACACAGGAAAAATCGAGAAGTGAGGATGGGAATCGAACCCCCGTAGAGGAACCGTCAGAGAATGGAGGGAAGTCACTTATAAGGATAACTTGCAGTAATGAAGAAGATATAAATAGGGATAGAAAGAGTTTCGAGGCATTAGATAATACTGTGGAGGTAGATAGCCAAGTGGACAAGGAACAGAATAATGGGAAGATAGAAGAGATAGTTGAAAAGCAAGTGAATGTATTGGATGCGAAACCGTTTCTAGAATTAGAAGAGTTAGTGCCCTTCCCCGAAGCTGTAACTGAAGCAGCAGAATTTGTCGTCTCCGACTGTAGCCCTGAGACACAAGTTGATACAGAGGAAGAGATTCCAACAGAAGTAGGAGTTTTGGCGCCCCCTCCCGAAGCCGGAAATGAAATCTCAGAGTTTGTCGCATATGACTGTAGCCCTCTAATCCGAACGGACACAGATGAAGCTAACCCGGACATACATACAGCAGATAGCAGCACGGAAGAAAATATACTGATTATTTGCACGCCCCTCCCAAGTAACTTGGAGGAAAAGCCCCCCGATGTGTCACTCAACGCTCTGCAGCCAGACGTAGAATGCACAACCTCCCTTTCATGTTTTCCTGCTGCGGCGGAAATCGCCACCTGCTGTACGGACAGATTGGCTGAAGAATCAGCACCACCAAAGGCTCGATTTGTCATGCTAGAAACCGGTAGCCGCATCGAGAGAGATCAGCCCTTACCTCGGCCAGTCCTAACTAACCCTCCTAGCCGCCGATTTGCAGAGGAAAATAACCAAGAGATATTGATAGGTAGCACACAGGTCCCCGAGAAAGGACAGAAGCGTAGTTTGAATGCGCATAAGTTTGAAGTAAAGAAAAGTGTAACGTATGTGTGTAAGATGGGACCAGAGAAACGGTCATTTAGCAAGGGTTTACCAGTAAGAAGAGTTAGGAAGAATTTTAGAAGTGGATTGAAATTTAGTAGAGTAACTAAATGTAAGGAAAAGAGCGCCGTTAATTCGCAGAGAATGAGTGTCAGGGTCAGAGAGGCCAGGTATATCCAAGTATTGAGAGCAAGTAAATTAGTTAAGCAATGGAAGACTAGAAGAAAAAAGGGAGAACTAAATATTAGTTGTGTGGGTGGAAAAGCACAATCACAAAGTAGCAACGTATCCCCTCACAGAGACAGCGAAAGTATTAGCGTATCCGCAGAATTCGCCTTGGGGACTAGGATTTTGACCAGCCAGCCGCCCAGAAACACGCGCAGGGATCGTCCATCACCGCCAGTTGCTGTTGCCACCGAAGATCAAACTTATCGGCGCCGCAGCGGCTCATCAACGGCAGCGCGCCTGCAGCCGATGAGAAGAGAGCGGAATGCAAAGCAGGTTCTCCCCCACCCCCGCGCCCGCTACTCAGGAGAGACGAAGGACACGTGCAGCTATGACGCAACAACCAGCGCGAAGCGAGTCTTCGGCGCTCGCATCTCCGTGGTGACGTCAGCTGCTCATTCTCGGAATGGAGTCGGAAGCATAGAACGCTCACGCGAGAAATCGAGAGAAGTTCTCCCGTGCGCGGTGGCCCGGCCGCAAGCAGATGGTGACGCTTTGGGAAACCTGGCGGGACGGCAGGTTTACGCACCCCCCCCCTACACACACACACGTTCAATCAATCAATCAGCCGGAAGGAACGAAGCAGCTATTTGAAACAGTGTAGACCGAGTGCAAAGCCCTCCATTTGAATAATAGACTTGAGATTTGAGAAATAACTATAAATGAGTTTGCCATTGGAGATTTGAGTTTTGTTAGAAGTATCTTGATTATCGATTTGAGTTTTTGAGCAGTAATTTTGTCACGATTAAATGAATTGATGGAGGAATAATTTTAGATGATCATTGTCAGAGTAACTTGGAAATACTTATGAATGATTTTGTTAGTAGTTTGCTAATCAGAGATTTGAGTTTTTTTGAAGTGTCTTGATTATCGATTTGAGTTTTTGAGCAGTAATTTTGTCACGAGTAAATGAATTGATGGAGAAATAATTTTAAATGATCATTGTCAGAGTAACTTGAAAAAAAAAAAATTATTTTGTTATCAGAGATTTGAGTTTTTGAGAAGTAATTTTGTTACTATTAAATGAATTTTTTTTTTGAGAAGTATTTTTGTCACTATTAGATGAATTAATGGAGAGATAATTTGAGATGATCATTGGCAGAGTAACTTGAAAAAAAAATGATTTTGTTATCAGAGATTTGAGTTTTTGAGAAGTAATTTTGTTACTATTAAATGAATTTTTTTTGAGAAGTATTTTTGTCACTATTAGATGAATTAATGGAGAGATAATTTGAGATGATCATTGTCAGAGTAACTTGAAAAAAAAAATGATTTTGTTATCAGAGATTTGAGTTTTTGAGAGGTAATTTTGTCAGGATTAAATGAATTGATGGAGAGATAATTTTTGATGATCATTGTCAGAGTAACAATTAGATGATTTTGTGATTATAAGAGTAATTGTAGATGATTTTGCTATTATAGGAGTAATAGTTAGATGATTTTGTAGTATAAAGTGTTTTACTGAGAAAGGATTTTTGTTTTATTGTTGGAATTGTAACTAACTTCAGGAAGTTCTTGCTAATTAGAAGTGTAATCTGTACCATAAGATTTCTAAGTTCTATGTAACAGTGAGTCACGTGGCGGTAAGCACGAAGACAGACTGTGTGTTTGCAACTTGAGTACATGTGGAAAGCCAGATTGGTGACCCTTTTCCCTGTTTTCTCTATTTCATGTGCTGTGGAGCCTCCTGCAACCGACGCCCACCAGAGCGGCCCAGCCGGACCCCAACTGTGAATCACTGGACTTTCTTGGTGTTGTGCAACAATATGAACTGTGTGACCTCTTAGACTGTTTGCAACAGATGGACTCATGAAGGAAAGGCCAGATTCCAGATCGTGATGGGTGACCCTGGAGATCATCTTCAACAATATAGTGCCATCTTCAGTGCAGTACGGTCAGTGACCTTTTCCCTGCCCCGCCTGTCCTCCTCTCTCGCTAAAGGGGGATAGGTGTGTCGTGCCCTCAGGAATTGATCCTGCGGACACGACTTGGGCTAAAAGGTCCTTGAATATGTTTTTCTCGAAGTGTGAACAAAGACCTGGTTAGTCATCGCGGTTCCAAGAACTTACCAGTTCAACTGGATGACACCAGTGTCCGGCATCGCCCCAGGAGCCAAGAACTTCCGGACCCAGAGTTCGGACCCGCCACCAAAGAGGCCGAATAGGCGGAGCGATGCCCCCGACGTCCAATGGCAAGCGCCCGCGTCAGCTTACGACGCTGACCACCGCTAGAGGTCGGTGTGGAGAGAAGCGGCAATTTTGAACTGCTCAAGAGTAGAGAAAGGACTTGTCTCCATGTGTTTGGACAGCGAAGACGTCTTTTCTTGGCCGGGAATCGGCAAGGCCTCGTGTGAATAGTTTAGAAGTTTTCGAAATGTTTTAACTTTCTTGCTCTAGATAAACCTAGGCGATGGGCCTTCAACGGACAGTGCTGATCTTCGCAACAAAGACTCCTGCAGCGACCACCTCATCCAACAGGTAGGGTCACCCTCATTCATAAATCTGGTATCCTTTCCACAAAGTCTGCTAACCGCCACTGTGTTCTGGGGAATAGCCCTGTACTTGGACTTTAGAGCTGGTAGCTCAGCCACATGAAAAGACTTTCGCTTAAACGGTTTGGCGTCTAATTGTAAAGGCGGTCATCGCCTGAGAACTAGTAAGTTCGGCTGTATTCCCCGAAGGGAACTCCTGGTCCTGAAGTTTATTTTTCGCAATGTACTATAAATAAATTATGTTTAAATGGTAACATCTGACTACTCCCTGTCTTTTCCAAGATTGAGTCACGTTTGGGTTATTGCAGAGGTTTCCTTCTCGAAAGTCTGCACAAGTAACAGCACGGCCAAAATAGAACGGGAGGGAGTCAGAAATTTAATGACGGACCGCCCTCATAAGAAAGGGGGGTTCACGTCAATAGCCTAGAAGCTATATTAGGCTTATCCTTGTTTCTCATATACATACAAACAAAGGTCATGCCCTCTAGGTTAGTAGTCATGTGTGCTGACCACTAGACCAGATATGGGCTAAACTGGAATTAAACATTTGACTTATAGATTGATATGATCTATACTTAGAGAACATGATTGAGCTGATTGGTTCCTTTTGGAACTTGCATTGCAGTTGAATAATCTTTTGTCATAATATGAAAGAGATAAGGTTTAGAGTGAAAAAATACGTTGATATAGAAATTTTGTGCGATTTTTCTATCCAGATAAAAGTAGAGGCCTCTGAGCTGATTATTTCAATTCTGATATTCATTCTCTGCAGAAATGATATCCGAACAATTATATAACACAAAAAAGTAGTACAGTCGCTCAAATGCAGTCGCTCAAAAAGGTATCCTAACACTATGGTTGATTACAGAATTCACAAAAATATCTGGCAAAGATTTTTTTAGAAATTAGTGATCTGGGAACCTTTATGGTTGGTTACAGTATTCAGAAAAAATATCTGACAACGATTTCTTTAGTAATTAGTGATCTGGCAAACTTTATGGATGATTTGAGAATTCAGAAAAAAATATCTGGCAAGGATTTTTTTAGAAATTAGTGATCTTGAAATCTTTATTGTTGATTACAGAATTTTTAAAAAATATCTGGCAACTTTTTTTAGAAATTACTCGTCTGGCAACCTTCGTGTACGTACACGAAGGATGTGAGATCGTTAATTTCTAAAAAAAATCGATTTTTACCAGATATTTTTTCTGATTTCTCTAATCAACCATAGTGTTCCGATAGTTTTTTGAGGGAATGTACATAAATTCAGTAATTGGCATTTTATAAATGAGAATGATTTTATTAAAAACTCTAAATAGGTTTCTAAGGAAAAACAAATCGAGGTCTTTGAAATTTAACAACATTTTCTCTTAATAATTTACTATATGAAACAGTGTAATCATAAAAATTGTCTTCTTTATACTAATCTTGTTCTCGCATCTCTTAGGGGCGAGGGTGGCTCAGTCGGTAGGGGGAGAGTCTCGTAATCTGCAGTTCCCAGGTTCGAGTCCCAGCTGGGTCAGCACTGAGATTTTTCTTCGCTAAATTCCCCACCCTGCCAACGGTCAGTAGGGGACACCGATGGGCTTGAAAAGGCCGCCGTCCGTCGGATGGGACGTTAAGCCGTGACCCATGTGCGGGAGAGACATACCCTCTGCACGTTAAAGAGCACGCTGGATGTCCTTGACGGTAGGCTACCATCTGTCTTCCAACAGCTGTTCCAGTGGGTCCCCTCCCCCAACCTTCTCTGATCCTTCAGGGTCCATATGACCTGGCCATTTAGCCCATGGTGTGCAAAAAATGTGATCAGAGGTAAAACAACCCCAACAACCAACCTTTATATGACGATGGCAAAATGGTGATGAATTTTGACTCATGAAGTTACTGTTCAGGATCATGGACGAACCAATGGGCATGACCAGGAGGTTAGGACCCTCATCTTCCGAAAATCCGTCGTCTTAGAGGAAATCTCGAAATTGTCTACCTCTTTAGAAATACGGAACATTTGACTTTGTGTAATTTATTTTTGCCCGTATTTCATGTACGACACAAAAATAGATTTAAGAAAAGTGTAAAAATTTGTTCCGCAGAGAATATTTATTTTTCCTCTTCGGTGGACCAATTTAGTAATTTGAAAACCCTACTCAATTTTATTCTAAGTGTCATCCCCCTTCTCCCCGGTAAAAAACTAAATCCTGGGTACAGTCGCTCAAAAAATATCAAAACAATATGATTCATTACAGAATTCAGAAAAAATATATGGCAACGATTTTTTTACAAAATAGTGATCTGGCAACCTCCGTGTTGAACGTAACGCGAAGGTTGTCAGATCACTAATTTCTAAAAAAAAATCGCTGCGAGATATTTTTTATGAATTTTTGCAATCAACCATAGTGTTGGGATATTTATTTGAGCGACTGTACACGAAGGTTGCCAGATCAATAATTTCTAAAAATTATCGTTGCCAGATGTTTTTTCCGAATTCTGTAATCAACCACAGTGTTCGGATACCTTTTTTAACGACTGTAGGTGCCTGTCTGTTCAGGATGAAGGAATCCTGAATGTCACCTCAATTGAGTCATTTGAAAGATTACAACAGGCAAAATAGTAGTTATAGAGAACTTCATTTTAACTTGAAAAAGGCCAATTTCATGTTAAGCATTTCAGTTTATATTTTTGAACCACAAACGTACTATTGTTTTCATTTTGTCTTATGGACGGGGATATTTTGTTTTTTATTTTACTTTTGTTATCATCATTTTTTAATAAATGTAGTATTTTTAATGCAGATGGTTACTAAAGTACTATTAGCACTAGAATTTTTGCATACAAGTTAAACACACACGAAAAGTTGACGCCAAATATAGGTTCATGGATTACTTTAATCACAACATACCACACATAGTATTCCATTCACAAGGTTGGCTGAGTGGGTTGTTTTACCTCTGTCACCATGGCCTAAATGGACAGGTCACAAGGACCCCGAAGGCTCAGAGAACGGTTTGGAAGGGTCTCAGTGAAAGAGCTGTTGCGAGACAGATGGTAGCCTCCCGTCAAGGCCATCCAGTGTGTTCTTTAACGTGCAGAGGGTACGACTCTCCCGCACACGAAACCACGACTTAACGTCCCATCCGACGGACGGCGGCCTTTCCAAGCCCATCGGTGTCCCCTACTGACCGTGGGCAGGGCGGGGGAATTTTACGGAGATAAATCTCAACGCTGACCCAGCTGGGACTCGAACCTGGGACTACAGATTACGAGCCTGGTGCGCTGCCAACTGAGCCACCCACGCCCCCCATTCACAAGGTAGGCGACGCCAGCGGTCCTAGAAAAAACAAGGTAGGCGACGGCAGAGGTCCTAGCCCGGCTGTTCGCCGGAAACTTCAATTACGTAATATGATCATTCCTAGGTTTA
This sequence comes from Ryuthela nishihirai, assembly GCA_038380435.1. Taxonomy (NCBI): domain Eukaryota; kingdom Metazoa; phylum Arthropoda; class Arachnida; order Araneae; family Heptathelidae; genus Ryuthela; species Ryuthela nishihirai. Next base: position 4,506,192 of record JAWZYU010000038.1, read on the forward strand.
GAGCAGGCATGTCAAACACGCGGCCCGCCAAGATTGATAACCAATACGTTTATTTAACTTTTAAAAACACTGGATTCTTTAATTAAAATTATAAGTACGTACACGGTACATGAATTAAATAAACGTATTTCAGAAAACATTTCCATTTATATATAAGGGAAACTATTGCGCATAAATGTATATGTCGGAGCCCGATCGAAGAATTGCGAACAGCTGTTTTGTGCGAACAACTATTTTCCATTTTAAAAAATAATGAAACTGCGGAAAGATCAAGATTAACAGACAAGCATGTGCAAGCAATTTTAAAAATAACTACAGCTCAACAAATTCAACCAAATTTTGAAGATTTGGTTAATGAAAAACGTTGCCAAGTTTCTTTAAAAAAAGAGATATTATTATTTTATTTAAATAATGTTAAATTGAAAAAAAGAAACTTTCATACATACATATGTATTTTTTAATATGTTTTTATTCTGTGCATTATTATTTTGTATGTATTGACTTGTTTATAATAAAAGCTATGCTTCATTTTTATTTCCATTTGTTTTTGCTTTGCGGTCCGCGATTTAATATATAATATTTAATATGGCCCTTGGTGGTTAACGAGTTTGACATGCCTGGTTTAGAGGAATATTTTTCCCAAGTTTCGAAAATTTTCCAAAGTCGGAATTTTACATACTCGGAAAATGGAGTTTCCATTGTTAAGGCTGTAAAGTTGAAAAAAATACTTTTATTAACAATTTATTAAATATTCCTCTTTTACTTGCTTAATTGAAGAGAGGAATAATATTTTTTTTTTAGTTTTAATCATAGTAATTAAAGTATTTTTTAATTATTTCAAAATTCCTTAACCTATATTCTTAAAATGTTTAAATTAGAGTACATGTAAGTAATATATATATAATATATATATAACTTCAATTATAGTTTCCCCCAAATTCTATAGACACAGATCAAAATGGTTCCTGCATAAGTAGTAGCTGAAATGTTGGTATTCAGCGAATTAGAAAAGATAATGCAATTCCAGAATAGTATATGAAATTATGAACAAAAATATTACAGAATATATTTACGTAATCTCGCAACGATTTTTTTTAGAAATTAGTGAAATTTCTAAAAAAAATCGTCGCCAGATATTTTTTTCTGAATTCTGTAACCAACCATAATGTTCGGATATTTATTTGAGCGACTGTACGTACACGAAGGTTGCCAGACAACTAATTTCTAAAAAAATCGTCGCCAAATATTTTTTTCTGAATTCTGTAATCAAACATAGTGTTCGGATATTTATTTGAGCGACTGTACACGAAGTTTGCCAGACAACTAATTTCTAAAAAAATCGTTGCTATATATTTTTTCTGAATTCTCTAATCAACCATAGTGTTCGGATATATATTTGAGCGACTGTACACGAAGGTTGCCAGATCACTAATTTCTAAAAATATTGCTGCCAGATATATTTTCTGAATGCTGTAATCAATCATATTTCTATAAATATATATATTTCTATTCATCCACCGCTTATACAGGGCTAAAGGCGAAAGTTTGACTCCAGGGGTTACGTTTGAGGTTCATCCGTGAGCAATAGTGATTACGTCTCTTTTAAGGAAAAACATCAATTGTTGCTGCTTTCCTGGTTGTATTTACCCTCTTGCTGATATTCATATTGGTAAACGACCTTTCGATCTGTTTAGACTCGATACAGTGATTATGCCAATCGACCTTAAAGGTTTTTCTTTCCTCCTGTTCTAACCACCACTATTCTTTCAAACTAGATTATTAGAAAAAAGAAATGTTTAGTTTAATCTACACTTTATTTCTTGAGTCTTGATAAGTATCCGGAACGCATCCCTAGGATGCATCAAAAGAGTCAAATGATATATATGGGCGTATAATGTAAACAGGACACCTACTATGAATGGCCAAACGCTGTACAGTTCCTGTGATGAAGATGGAAGCTTCCCTTTAAAGCTATTAAGAATATTCTTTAAAGTATCGCTCTCCTGCCCACGGCTTAATCGATCTACGACAGCCTTTCAAACTCATTCATGTGTTCTCTCTCACCAACAGAACGATGGGGTTCACCGGGGATAAGTTTCTTCGCTGTCATAATTGGGACTGGAACCTGGGAACTGCAGATTACGAGTCTGGCACGCTGCCAACTAAGCCAACTCTCATCTCTCATTGAAATGAGCTATATATTTCATTCAATATTCTTTTACAAAACACAAAGGATGGAGATAGAAGGTTTCTTAAGCCATTCCAGGCTTCTCTTACAACATCAAACACCGCCTTCTCTATAACACTGCCTGTCCATTCGCCCTCAAAGTAAGTAAAAAATCAACTTCCGCCTAGTTTAAGCTTTGGGCACTAGATGGCAGCATCTGCCTGGAAAACATTTCAATATGGGTAACATACTGAATAATTTTCTACACATTCAGCTAATAATATTACAGTTATTAAACCAGTATAGAAATAAATCTGCGTGGCATTGCTTCTGTTACAGCTCAAATATAGGAAAAACATATATATATACTATCCGTTATCCTAATTGCTAATGGATAGTTTCAGATGCTTGAGTCCTACTTTTCATGACTTTCAATATTGAACGAATAAATTTAACCCTAAATAAACTGCTCTACCAAAATATTACAGAATTTTCAATTCTAACAATGGGAATTTAACTTTGAAGCTCTATAATTTCTATAAGACGCATTCAATGTCTTTTTTCTAAGTGATAAATACCATTCATAAATGAGTACAGTTCCAATGAATGTAACATCCAGCAGATATGTGGCTTCACTTATAACCTCAGGTGAAGAGAAATCGTTCGGGAATTACCACACCAGTCTACGACAACAACGTTGGCGTTTAATTCTTCCATTTCTAGATGTAAAATAATTAAAACCACTTTTTCGAAAAATTTACATTACTGAAGAAATTTTGCCGTGCAACAAAACTGAGTAGTGAAATAAAATTTCCGTAGGTGAGAAATTAGTAACTGAGTAAGTGTTCCTAAGTGAAATTTTATTACAGCAGTCCCCGATTTACGGAAATTATGTAAATAATTTACGTAAATCTATCTATGTATATAATTTTCGTAAATCGGAGACTACTGTAATAAAAAATTAATAGGAGATTATGGTTAGTTTCGCTACACCGTAATTATAAAATATAGTAAGATAGCAATCTGGAAAGCTTGTATCCAAACACATGGTTAGTTCCTATAAAAACATCTGTGAGTACCTCAGTGGAAATTGTTTATAGCAAGTGTCACATTGGAAATATTTCATGATTCGTGAAGCACTGAAGGATAAATTGAGCTGGATATAATGTTGGAACTCTTTGGATGATGTTCTGTGATGCTTTGTAAGTGACATCATGAGACACAAATGTATTGCATTCATAAACTCCGTTCAAGTCCTTCGATTGCTCCTTGGGAATCCTTTTCCTGTCTGTAGACTGATAGGGGACTTAGGAATTCGAATCGTGATTTAAAACATGAAAATCTCTCAAATTGATCGTCATAATCGCGGTGATTCATGACACGTGGAGTTTATTTAAACGACTCCTTTTATTCCTAGTGATGTACAGAACCTTGCTTGTCATTTGGGAAAAACCTCTTCTAATCACTATGCACTCTTTCTTTCCACTGTTTTTATACATTAAATTGAAAGTAATGCAAACATGTTATTTTAACCCTCTGATAAGCTTGCTACGTGGCAGTATTTAGATGTAAATGATTGTGTTTCAAAATTATAGCCAACTAATTTTTCTTTCGATTTTCTCTTAGTTGGGTTGTTTTACCTCTGAGCGGCACTTTTTTGCACACCATGGGCTAAATGGCCAGGTCACATGGACCCCGAAGACTCAGAGAATGTTGGGGGAGGGGACCCACTGGAACAGCTGTTGGGAGACAGATGGTAGCTTCCCGTCAAGGCCATCCAGCGTGTTCTTTAACGTGTAGAGGGTATGACTCTCCCGCACACGGGGCCACGGCTTAACGTCCCATCCGACGGACGACGGCCTTTCCAAGCCCATCGGTGTCCCCTACTCACCGTGGGCAGGGCGGGGAATTTTGCGGAGATAAATCTCAACGCTGACCCAGCTGGGAACTACAGATTCCGAGCCAGGCGCGCTAGCAACTGAGCCACTCCGCCCCTTTTCGCTTAGTGATCCTCCCTCAGTATAAAAATGAACACTGATGACCTTGAAAAACTCAATGCCCATTTATTGGGATCTTTAGGAATGGCTCTAGGTGAGGAGAGACAAAATACATTCGATTTTATTTACTTCTCAAACACTTGCCAAGAGGATACAGCAATAATTATAAAGGTCTGAGTTCAGAAATCAGCTCACTAGAAATCTATTAGGTTTCATACTGAGGGAGGACCAAGAAGAGCAAAAAAATTTAAATAATTAAAAACTCAATAGTTATCTCTTTCCAGCTTGTATTTTCATTCTTGCTAATATTCATACTTTGCACCCTTGAAAACGTTTTCTCAGCAAATTTCATTTAATTTTTAGTGGTAAAAAAACAATAATCGTACGGTGCAAAATTGGGTAAATATGGTAGATTGGGTAGCTTTTTGATTTTTTTACTCTTCCAGATAGGTCATAACTTCCCGAGTTTTCTGAGCACGATGTTTTACCTCTGAGCGGCACTTTTTTGCACACCATGGGCTAAATGGCCAGGTCACATGGACCCCACAGGCTCAGAGAATGTTGGGGGAGGGGACCCACTGGAACAACTGTTGGGAGTCAGATAGTAGTCTCCCGTCAAGGCCATCAAGCGTGTTCTTTAATGTGCACAGGATATAGGTCTCAGGCACACGGGCTATGGCTTAACGTCCCGTCCGACGGATGGCGCTCTTTCCAAGCCCATCGGTGTTTCCTACTGACTGTGGGCAGGAAATTTTGTAGAGATAAATCTCAACGCTGACCCATCTGGATCTCGAACCTGGAAACTACAGATTACGAGCCTGGTGCACTACCGATTGAGCCATCCCCGTCTCCCAATGTTGGTGTAGTATTACCATTTAAATGCATTTTTAGGTAATGTGTTCTTGGCTATCACTCCTCGGTAATTGAAAGAAACTGTGAACATCCTTTTTCTTGAGCGAAAGTCTTGTCGGAGGATTTGTGGACCCGGTTCATCTTCAGCAGCACAATCATAGTTTCGATCTTTCTGGGAGTTGTATAGTAATAAAACCACGTCTCATCTCTGTGACAATGTCTAACCATTTGGGGCCATAAGTTCAACCAATGTCAGCATCTCCTTGCAGGAGTCGACTCAAGTCCTCTTTTCTGCTCTCTGAGCTTGTGGGATACCCATTTGGTACAGATACTTCGGACTGCTGATGAATAATTGTTTCCACACTGCCAATCGATACACTGGCATTATCTGAATGGTGATGTGTGGGTTTTCCTTAATCAGTTTACGACACGAACATCAGCGACGGTTCTCTCGTTCACGGCCTCCTTTGTCTTCGTGCAAGAGGGAGTTCTTCGAAGCTCTGCCGTCCATTTCTGAATTTGTGCATCCATCTCGTAACAGTGCCATGTTAACACGCATTATCCTCATATACTTGTGATAAATTGGCATGAATTTTTTTCTCTACATCCCGAACCTATATCCTTCTAAAAATGTAAAATCTTTTACCTTCTTTAGTAGGCTCCACAGTAACAATGCAGAGATTTCGCAGACCGAACTTTACGCTTCGCCAGAGAAGATAGAAATGATGATAAAGCCTTTGATTTCAATACGTAATGAAGCACTCCGTAAGCATTTATTAATTGCTTTTCTGTTTTCTAAGGAGAAAATGGTTCTTTTTTTAATGACTTATAATTAACTGTTAGTTTGAGAAAGAAATATCATTAGGAAAAGGAAAAGGGTTTGTGGAGTTTTGTTCAAGTGTTACACTGTGTGACGTAAGTGAAAAAGAATGTTGAAATTTTTCTGTAAACTTTTTAAGTCGTTTAAATTTATGAACGCCTTCTAGTCTTTAACAGATTGTATGTTAAGGATTTTTAGTGGTGTTACACTGCAGACCACTGAACTAGAATATTCTCTATTATTGACATGGCGTACTGTAATTAAACGAAAGTTTAATTCTTCATTAAAATTTATCAGTATTTATAGTGGTAATTGTTTTCACTTTCATCTTAATGTTTTCTCTGGGTAAAAAATTATGAAGGAAATAAACATTTACTGTTCGTTTTACAAGTAATTCTTAAGTCTTCTATTACTTTTACAAGTAATAATCGACTTAAGAATCTAATACAACAATATTTAAACAAAAAATATGAAAAATTCTTCCCTAATCCACTTACTGATATAAGAATTAATCTATAGGTGTGAAGCGAAGGAATTTAAACTGACAATATACGAGTATTTTCAGCTTTGTAAGTAAAATTTCTCAGTGGATAAATGTGATATTTAAAATTTTCACTGTTTGAAATATGTAAAACATAATAATTGGAATTTGGTCATTAGAGGGCGATCATCCCTCAAGACAATCTGAAGAATGTCAATTGCAGGTTACAAGCATAAGTATGAAAGTTTCAATGATCTTTATCCCAGATAGATATTATATAAGGCGCACAAATAATAGATATTTAGAAATGCGACCATAGTTCCAATGGCTAGGATATCTGATGAACTAATTAGTTTAAAAATTAACGTAATCCGACACTACTTTGTTTATGACTTAAGCAAAATGTGTCAATTCGTGATTAAAGACGATATTGTCTTACAATTAATATTTGGTATTTATTTTTTATTCTTGAAAACTATTCAGAAATGATAATATAAATTTATAAGTGGTGTGATATAATTGTAAATACGTTTTAAAGGGAACTGCAAAGCTGTTTAGATTACAGAGTATTATAAAATCACATTTCATTCGACTAAATAAATATATCCGTTCCGTTTAGAAACAGGTTCATTGGATTGCAAAGATCAATTTACAGAATATAGTTACTTTCATTTTATCTTGTCATATATATATATATACAAAAAACGTTTTAGGAGACTGACTTAATAAGGTGGCCTAATTAATCTTCCTTTTTGATAACTCATCGACACTACGTTTCCATAATCGAGCCTTAGCTCAGGACAGAATATCTGGAGAACGAAATTGCCATCTGGTTGGAGCTCCGTATCCCTTGGCTGCTTGAGGATTCTGTAGGTACGTACGGTCGCTTAAAAAATATCCGAACACTATGGTTGATTACAGAATTCAGAAAAAATATTTGGCAACGATTTTTTTAGAAATTAGTGATCTGGCAACCTTCGTGTTACGTACACGAAGGTTGCTAGATCACTAATTTCTAAAAAAAATTGGTTGGCAGATATTTTTTCTAAAATCTGTAATCAACCATAGTGTTCGGATATTTTTTTGAGCGACTCTACGTATGTATTTATGAATGTATGTATCCCAAGAATTTTTTGGGGAGAGGGTGGTTCGAGAATTTTGTTTCTTGGGGCGGAGGTCTTCGAGAATAGTTAAGTTTCAAGAGGTAAGACTTGAGAAATTATATTCCACCGAACACGAAAAGTTAAAATGTTATTCTATATGGCATGATATTTTCTAGCGTTTTTAAGCGTATTTTAATTCGGACATAAAATATGGTGCTCGAATAAATTTATGCAAAGAGAAATATTTTGAATTTCAAAGCAAGTAGTACAATTTTCAGATTTCGTATAAGACGACCGAATTTTTAGGAGGGTTCTATCTCTCCCCTGGGTTTATCCCTTGTGTGTATGTATGTATGTATGTATGTATGTATGTATGTATGTATGTATGTCCATGACCGAATCTAGAAACAGATGGAAGTTGGGGGAAGAGACTGGATATATTCAAATATTATTTTTATACACATTTAGTCATAAAAAAGGAACTGATGCGAAAGTGATACTACCGCTGTGAAGTATTTTGAAGGGGAAATCCTATCCGAAAAGGGAAATCCTACCGAAAGGGGAAATCCTATCTCCAGAACGGTCCTAACACTCAATCAAAAGATATCCGATAACATAATAATTAGATTTAAAGAATACAAAGTGAATGAATATTTAAGGCTACCTCCAATTTGTCCTAATTGCCAATCTCTTTGGCCATTTTGCAGCTTACTGATATAAGCAGAAATCGATGCAAGAGGCATCATAATTATAAAGAATGTAATATCACTTTGTTATGCTTCCTAACAGTGGAGGACAACACTCTTCGACTTATGCAGGATGACAAGTGAGACTGTAATGATCAGGAATAGTTTACCATGGTCACGGGGTCTCAAAATGATACAAGAGGACCACACCTACATTACTAAAGGAACTTTACAATCGATACTAGTGAAACTTGTAATTATCTTACAGATCATGACAGTGGATTACATGGTATTTTACACTGGGAATCAAGAAATGTAAAAATCAACTTTCATCGAATGGAGTGTCCGTTCAAAAATATACTGCGAGAAAACAGGATCCGATTAAAAAATCCAATCCCTAGGCACAAACTCCTTATGAAGAAACTGAGGCTGAAATCGTCCTCCTGAAAATTACTGATGTTGTGGAATGCTAAACTTCAGAGCTCCTAAACTTTCTAAAAAACTCATCGAAGAAAAATAATATAAATAAATTTATAAACAAGCAGAAATTTATCAGATACTTGATGATTATGAGTAATAATATTATTAGTAAAAATAATAAAAACTATGATTATGGACCTTAATCACAATCCTAATAACTTCTTATTTCAATGGAACTATAGACGTTTGAAAAATAAAATTCTTGAGAAATGCTCTTCTTGGAGAAAAACATTTTGCAATTCGAGTTTTCATTGAAAAATATGCGGAAAAACTACTAAGTTATCTAAGTTTGTTTCTTATCTAAAAACCTAGAAACGATGGATCTAACTGGAGGGTGGGATATTATGTGCAATCGAAATTCCCCCAAGTTCCTATTGAGATCTCCTGTCGGAATCAGTTCCCGTAATTGCAGCAGTATAAGTGAAAATTAAAGAGTTTACCTTCAGCATTTTCTCACTGTATAATCCAGTATATATATGTCGTTCTAGGCTTTTAGAAATATTTTGCACTAAGAGACTGGAAAGCACATAGTACAACTTGAGGATGCCACACTGCAGACAGAAGAAGAAACATCGTAGAAGATCTGTCCTTGGATCTAAACGTGGTTGTTCTCAATGAAGACTCTCCTACGTTTCTCAAACTTCCAGGAAAAGAAAGTGCTATTGATCTCTCTATTGACTCAAGTTCCCTTTGCCAAGCATTTTACATGGATAACAAACCATGATTCTCTTGGGAGCGATCAGCTACCGGTCACTTAGCCTATAGTGTGCAAAAAAGAGCCGCTCATAGGTAAAATAACCCAACTAACTCATAACTATAGGATCTCGCGTTCGGAAGATATAGTAGAATGACTTTCACATTACCCATTTTTCTGGGGGGAAGAAAACAAGATGGTGAATTTATATAGACTATGACACTTTCTACGTCACAGGCTTTCATTTGACACAAAAGTTGTTACTGTTCGCACTCACATTGAGAAGATACAGGAGCAGAATCATTTTCATATTTCGTCCTTTTTTCGGAGGAAAAAAGTAGGGGGGATCACGTTTTCGTAGCCTACATCTTTCCGTGCTTCAGAAGGATTCATTTGATGTATAGCTTGTTGCTTTCTGCATTCGCGTTCTGGAGATATAGACAAGAACAATTTTCCTGTTTCTTCTGTTTTGAGTGGGAAGAAAACATGGAGGGTTAATTTGTTACAGCCTCTGACACTCCCGCGTCACAAGATATCATTTGACATATAAATCATCAATATTCTCATCGCGTTCGAAAGTTATTGTGGAATAATCATTTGTCAAATTCTCAAATAGACAAATCGACAAATTGTCAAAGCCAAAAGCAAGAGGAAGATAGGTAAAATCTACTTGATCCGAAAGGGATACAAACCTAAGAACTCCTAAAGGTGTGTCATGTTCTCTGACAATTTCACTACCATCCGCCGACAGAGATCTCTTCTATTGATGGCTTTTTTATACCACGGAGTCAGTCATTGGAAGTTGCTTAAATGCAATTGAAGATGGCGGTCGAAAAACAACTTCCAGATATAACAGCTGAGCTAGTTAAAATGAGTTTCGTGTTCACAGAAAAGTTTCCGAGTTTTTCTAATATTGAAAATTAAATAAAATAAATAAATACCCCCTTAAGCAGCTGCTTGCCACAAAGGTCTGACAGGAGCCTGTCAGTTTATATGCCAGAGTAGAAGTTCTAAACTACTTCGATTTCTTTATCATGATGCCTACCGTTTTCTCTGTTGTTTCAGTTATGATCTGAAATGTGCAAATATCAAATATTACTTATAGCCACCGAGTTATTTCAAAGAGCTTATTAGGGAATTGTCAGTTTAATTAGAGTAACCTCGTATATAAACATTAATACACATAGTTTAACAAAAATATAATAATTTATTTTATTCTGAAAGCAGTCAGTGTAATAATGAAGATATTATTTCAACGAAACACTAAAAGAACATTTTTTATCATATACTTTTAACTAGATAAAAGTATTCAGAGGAAGAGTGGAAACAACTACCACTATAAATTACAATGTCTTTTAGTGTAGTATTTTGCATTCGTTTAATAACAGAAAGCTCAAGTGATATCCAAAATTCAAGTTCAGTGACTTGCAGTATAAGTCGCTAAAAAATAACATCAATTTCAACCGGTCGTCTATAATTTATAAAACGTATCAGAAGGAGGTCTGTAAATGGTAGCTAGGTAGTCACTGGAAGGAGAGCTATGCACCAATCCCCTGTGATGATGCATAGAACCGGCCAGGCCTAGCACCTAATGTCCAACCTCGCCTTCTCGTGGTGCGGACCGTTAGTAACTTTCAAAAGAGATACTCTCTTGTGGAAGTGAACGGAAGGGGAGGGCTGCCAGATTAGTGTGGCCTACTGATCTGGACAACTATGGCTACTTTTCTTTTTTTTTCTACCCTGCTGAGGAGTGGTCAACCACACAGGGTCCTGGTGCTGACCATATAAACTTACTGGACTGGACAGATATATGGCTCTGAGCTTGATTATGGATCCTGATTTTGCTGCACTGGTGGGCTTCTGTGGAGGGAAAATCTTCCGCTGTGTTTTCTTTTTGTTTGTGGGTTGACAGCCCCAAGTGAATAGATCCACAGGATATGTTTATCAGCTGGTGGATAATCCTGAGCAGAAGTCATCGCAGGCACCTGAACTCTTTGCTTCTATTGGCATCGTCAAATTCTACATTGGAGGAACTCTTCCAGTGTAGATGGCTTCAGCCTTTAGTAGTGGGGGAACGGGTCTTTGCCCCATGTCTGCGATTAGGGGGCTGTTTGATATTGTCGGCATTCCCTCTCTCAATAAACATAGTTTCTTTAAACATCCCACTAACCATTTTCTCTCCATAGGTAGTTGGAATGTGAGGACTCTGCACAGAGCTTTTTCTCTTGATGTCCTCACACAAGAATTCCACCGTTATAATTTAGATATTCTCGGCCTGCAAGAGACCAGATGGACAGATAAAGGTCAGATTCTTAAAAATAATCTTAAATTTCTCTTTTCAGGGAGGGACGACAAAAAGCATCACCAAGGCGTGGGTCTGCTTCTCAGCAGACACGCTAGTGATGCTCTTCTAGGATATGAGTGCATTAATGAAAGGTTTCTTACAGCAAAATTTCAGACAAGCGTTAAAGACTTGAATGTTATCTGCTGTTATGCCCCCACTGAGGATGCCGATGAGGATGAGAAGGATAGGTTTTATGAACAACTTCAGGATATTTTGAATTCTGTCAAGAAAGGAGATATTACCCTTGTTCTTGGTGACTTCAATGCCAAAGTTGGTACTGACTCTGACCTTTGGGGAAGAGTAATAGGCCCTTTTGGTATTGGTAGTTGCAATAGCAATGGGCAACGTCTCCTACAGGTAAGTAAACTCAATGGATTCAGAATAACTAACACTTATTACAAACACCGCGACATACATAAGTACACATGGGTTTCACCTGATGGGCTGCATAAGAATATGATTGATTACATATTAATTAACAGCAAATGGACTAGTTCTGTTAGGAATACCAGGGCATATAGGGGAGCTGAAATTGGATCCGACCATTACCTTGTTAAAAGTGTGTTGCAACTTAAACTTAAAAAGTGTTGTGTTAGGGTTAAAAAATTTACTTTTAATACTGAAGCTCTGAAAGATCCAGATATAGCCAAAGCTTACCATGATAGGTTACTTAGTCATTATGACAGTCATGGTTTGCTTACTACTGAAGTTGAGGAAGAATGGGATCATTTTAAACAGGCTTTTTTGGACACTAACAGTACTCTTTTAGGAAGAAAGGAGCAGAAGAGGCAGAATTATCTGAGTGATGAGGCACTTGAGCTTATTTCGGAAAGAAAGAACTGCAGGAATGCCCTTAATCAATACCCTACTAGTCCTAATAGAAAGCATTACAGAGACCTTAATAAACTTGTAAAGGATCAGTTAGCTGCTGATAAAAATTTTTGGCTTGATGGTTTGGCTGACAAAGCCGAGGAAGCAGTTAGACAGCACAACAGCAGAGAGCTGTACCAGATAGTTAATGTTTTGTGTGGTAGAAAACGGACAGGCATACAAGGATTGAAGGATAAACAAGGTAAGGTTATAGAAGGGGAGGATTCTGTCATGGCTAGGTGGGCTGAGCATTTCAGTGATGTTCTAAACAATGTAGTTAGTTCTACTCCCATTGTTTGCAATGATGATAGATGCATTGGTGGCTTTAATGTTGGCCCTATAACACAATCTGAAGTTAGTTTGGCTGTTTCTAAACTTAAACTTCATAAATCCCCAGGGGTAGATGAAATTACTACGGAAATGCTTAGAGCTGGGAATGTTTCGGTTACCACTTGGATGACTGAAATTCTGAATCTCTTTTATGATAAAGGCATGGTTCCTAAGGATTTTACCAGAGCTATTGTTATCCCTATTTTCAAAAAAGGTGATCGCAGTTCTTGTGATAACTATAGGGGTATCAGCCTACTCTCTGTTCCAGGTAAAGTTCTTTCCATGATTGTGCTTAATAGAATTAAGAATCTGGTTGACAGGCAATTGCGTGATGAGCAATGTGGATTCAGAAGTGGTAGGGGATGTGTAGATCAGATATTTTCACTTAGGCAGATTCTTGAGAAATGTTTAGAGTTTCAGAAACCTGTGGTTGCTAGCTTTGTTGATTTCAAAAAGGCTTTCGACTCTGTTGATCGTCATAATTTGTGGTTGATTGTGAGATCATATGGTATACCAGACAAGTTAGTTAACATTATGAAAGCTCTCTATAATAACACTGAGTCGTGTGTGAGAGTTGGTAAGGCTTGTAGCAATTGGTTTAGCATTACTTCTGGTGTTCGACAAGGGTGCATTTTGTCTCCTTTTCTCTTTAGCTTGGTTATTGATTATGTTATGCGAAATTCACTTCAAGGGAAAGATTTTGGCCTTAAATGGGCTGGAGATAGGAAAATTTCTGATTTAGATTATGCTGATGATTTAGCCCTTCTGGCAAATGATGTTGATGAGATGAACTCTTTCATTCGAGCCGTTGATGAGACTGGTAGTAGAGTAGGTTTGGTTATAAACAGAGAGAAAACTAAAGTGATGAAAATTGGTCAGGCAGGCTGTGATTCAGTTAATCTGAATGGTTGCAGTCTTGAGCAGGTGTCACAGTTTAATTATCTTGGGAGCTATGTAACAGATAATGGTGATGTGCAGCATGAGATTAACAGACGAATAGGGATTGCTGCTGGGACTTTTAAGAATCTATGGAGAGTGTGGAGAAATAGGCGTATACACCTAAAGACTAAAATTAGACTGTATAATAGTTTGGTTCTTTCTAGGGTTAGTTATGGTAGTGAAACTTGGACACTTTGTAAACAAGATAACAGGAAACTAGATGCTTTTGATTCCAGATGCTTACGCAGTATCTTGGGCATTAGGTGGTTCAACTTTGTAACTAATGATGAGATTAGGAAAAGGAGTTTGCAACCTCCTTTAAGCAGCATATTGTGCAGAGAGAGACTCCGTTGGTTTGGCCATGTTGCCCGTATGAATAATTATAGATTGGCGAATAGGGTTATGAACAGTGTGCCTAAAGGCCTCAGAAAGAAGGGGAGACCTAGGATGCGGTGGGCAGACAATGTCAAACAGGACCTTGTTAGAATTGGTGTGCAGTGGCCAGATGCAGTAGATGTAGCTCAGGATAGACTTGCTTGGAGAACTAAATTGTACGGTCTGGTTGGACCTCCGTAGCCCATGACTGCTTGAGGATGATGATGATGATGATGATCAGAAGGATTTAACACTTCACCCTATACCCAGTACATAGCGGGACCGCCACTTCATATTACCTAACGTATTTTGTGTAGGTATCTTTACTTTCGTACGAGTGTCAACATACCAAGTGAGTATTAACTGTAGTAGTATTTAATTACAAGGGGGTCATACATAAAATATATTTTGTTTGTAATAGAAAAACGCTGCAAGGAACTAATCACAAAAGTTGAAATCGCATTTTAATGTCATACCGTAGTAGGTCGGTGGTTTGTTTAATAAGATCGTTAATAGTATGTTATTTAATACTGTTTTAAAACATCCTAACCTTACCCTCCCCTCAGATCGTCACGGAATTTATGGAGGAGACCCCAAAGAGTGCATGTACGCAAAGCGGCCCCTTCATTAAGTAATACAGTTCTATGTTATATCAATAGTAACTCAGGTATAGAACTCAGTAATTTATTAAATAAAAGATTTATGAAATATGCGACTCAAAATATTTTAAATATCTAAATAAAATATTTTAAAATATTTTTTCAAAGGCAACAAGCTTCTAAAAGATGTTTTCAGTATTTAAATAGCTATGAAAGTTAGTAAGTTAGCTTGTTTGGAACGAATCATTGATAATTAGAGAAAATTAGCATAATTATTACAAGGGCTAAAACTACTCTTACAAGTGTTAGTAAAGTTTAGTAAAATGGCAATTTCATCTTGTTTTTATTAATTTATCCGAGCAATTATTTATACTCTCATTTTAGCTGTTAAAATATTCAATTTCCCTAATTCTCTAAATACCAAAAGAATAATGTTGAAAATCGACATTAAAGTAGATTCGGTTATCTTTAAATTACCTTAGTGTAACATTTTTATTGTGAGAAAGGCATTTAAGAAGTTACTAGATTCTGTATATGAATTATTACAGATTAAAAACAAAACTCTAACTAATAAAGTTGATGCTGAGTGTATATTTAACGGGAAAGTTATCTGAAATGCGACTTCTCCTAAAAAGCGGGAAAATGGATTCTCTTTCATGGATCTTGTTCCTTGCCTTTGGGCACTTGTGACCACTAAAATTAATCAATTACACTGCAAAGAAATTGACTGAATTGATATAAATATAAATATACAAGTAGAAGCAAAATACATCGCCAAATTATTTCAAAGAGAATGAAGTTTTTCTTTTCCAACTTTCGCATACTTTAAGAGTGGAAAATGGAACTATTAGGACGATTAGGGAAATGCAAATAATAATAATATATATTTAGAACTTATAGAACAACAAAGAATTACTCATTTTCGTCTTAGCAGCCTGTCGCCTAAAAGTTGGTGATAAAATATTAGATTAGGAATTGTTTCATTGTGCTCTGGACGTGGTATTTGAGGGGAGATAATGGCTTGGCCTTCCTCGAGGAAGAAGGGTTCCTAGACGATAGTTACAGTGAAAGCATATCACACAGTAACAGGTGGAAAATGCTGTCTAATTTCATCAACGCCAGAGAATGTTACATTCTCCATATCCAATAATAATTAGTGCTCACATTACCATTCAGCTGGAAGTGTGCCTCCCCACTCGTCAAAATGTTCTACGGCCAACTGTTGCACAGAGCCAGGAATTTAAGAACAAGGTTCCGACATTGCAGAGGACCACTGGGAGTCAGCTGTTGACTCATGTACAGTTTGTACAGGAATCAGATCAATACTCTTCGCACAACCTTGAAGACAATGGATCACGCAAGATTCAGGAGTGCCATTTCCGCTCTGGTTCTAACAGAAGACTATCCACTGCACTAGCAATACACAATGTGTTCCAAAACCGGTATACTTCCTCTGTAATAACATAACGATAAATAACAATTTCCTAAAATTTTTGAGTCGTGTTTCGTAATTCATTTTGGTCATAGAAGTTTCAATTTGTTCAATAAGCGATATTCAACTAAAGCAGCCATGTCATTGTCATTGTTTGGTAATAGAGTTCAATCAATAATGAACGATTCTTCAATCCCGGTTTCTAATTCAGAGAATCCAGAGACCTTGCGCGTTTGATTACGAGTTTGATATATGGAATTTATGGAGGAGACCCCACAGAGTGCATGCGCAAAGCGGCCCCTTCATTAAGTAATACAGTTCTATGTTATGTCAATAGTAACTCAGGTATAGAACACAGTAATTTATTAAATAAAAGATTTATGAAATATGCTATTGAAAATATTTTAAAGATCTCAATAAAATCTACTTGAATTCAATCTTTTTTTTCAAACGGAACAAGCTTTTAAAAAGATGTGTTCAGTATTTAAAGAGCTTTGTAACCCACCTCGAGATGGGGCGGGCTTAGAACAGTGCCATAGAACCAAAAATATTTGTCTGTCTAATTCAGTTCCGGTCTCTAATTCCTCTTCACTAATCAGGAAAGTGTTGGAAAATGATAAAGGTCCTTTCCTCCATTCCAAAAGGATCAGGTGTCAAGATGACTTTCTGTTTTCATTCTGTTATCACCAGATCTCACATTCTTTTACTGACATGTTGATTGGAGAATACTTTACATGCTTTTTCTTCACAGCGCCATGTTCAACCAGCTGGAAGCTTTTATACTGAGATTTAATTTTTTACCTGTCATTCCATTCCACATGCACCTGATTATTATCCATATCGTTTCTCATCCGAAGACCTTCAAGGAAGCGCAGTTGAATTACAACCACTTACTATATAATGCCAGTTTGAAAGGTTTCACTTGACACCTCTTCCTTTCCTGAATTTGAAGGTTAAATACTGACCTAGATTGAGAAAATATACATATATGTTTTTAATTTCTTGAAACATTATTTGGTTTCATAAAGAAATAGAAGTTCAGACTCTATGCTGACCACGTATGAATGAAACAGCCTGCAAATACACGTGAAAAACCATCGTATATATATGTATTCATTTGT
The DNA here is from genome assembly GCA_038380435.1 of Ryuthela nishihirai. Lineage (NCBI taxonomy): Eukaryota > Metazoa > Arthropoda > Arachnida > Araneae > Heptathelidae > Ryuthela > Ryuthela nishihirai. The sequence goes on from JAWZYU010000038.1 coordinate 4,523,482, forward strand.
GGGACGTGAGCACCTAAACAAGTCAAAGCAATACGTATTACGAAACCAACTCACAATGAAGGAGGGAAGTATGGTTTTTGTATTGCCCCAGATCAGGTGGGTTTATTTTTTTTTTTTTGCAGTTGAGAGGTTATTTTCTGCACACAATGGGCTAAATGGTTAAAATATTGCGAGGATGGGAACCCTTAGGAGAACTGTTAGGAGACGGATGGTAATCTCCTATAAAGGACATTCATCGTGTTATTTATACACAATATGTGTGTTAGTTAATGTCATGCATAGTGTGCTCTCCCATACACGCTGTCGTGATTTTATGCCCCATCCAATGGACGGTGGGCTATCTGTGAATGGATTTTATGTTGGAATTTTATACAAATATTTAATGCCCCATCCAATGGACTGGGAGAGGTGAGTTCGAATCCCATTCACTGCAAAATCAATTTTTTTTCAGCTGGATATTTCCTGAGTCTCATGTCTACAGGACATCTCTGATATCCACGTCTAAAGTACAGTCGCTGAAAAGAGTATCAGAAAGCTATGGTTGATTACAGAATTCAGAAAAAATATCTGGCAACGATTTTTTTAGAAATTAGTGATTTGGCAACCTTCGTGTAAAGTCGCTGAAATAAATATCCGAACACTATGGTTGATTACAGAATTCAGAAAAAAATATCTGGCAACGATTATTTTAGAAATTAGTGATTTGGCAACCTTCGTGTAAAGTCGCTCAAATAAATATCCGAACACTATGGTTGATTACAGAATTCAGAAAAAAATATCTGGCAACGATTTTTTTAGAAATTAGTGATTTGGCAACCTTCGTGTAAAGTCGCTCAAATAAATATCCGAACACTATGGTTGATTACAGAATTCAGAAAAAAATATCTGGCAACGATTTTTTTAGAAATTAGTGATTTGGCAACCTTCGTGTAAAGTCGCTCAAATAAATATCCGAACACTATCGTTGATTACAGAATTCGGAAAAAATTATCTGGCAACGATTTTTTTAGAAATTAGTGATCTGGCAATCTTCGTGTACTGTAAACGAAGGTTGCCAGTACACTAATTTATAAAAAAAATGTTGTCAGATATATTTTTTCCTGAATTCTGTAATCAACCATAGCGTTCGGATATTTTTGAGCGACTGTACTAATGGGTGGTCAGAAAATGTAAATAGTAATATATCATTAGCCCTACAGTGTTTCTTTAACTCCTAGGATTAAGGGACAAACAATCGGTATATAGGCAATAATTTATTTTTATTCCTATATTAAAATATTGAAAATTAACCTCAAAAATTTCCTTTTAAAAACAGAGGAAAAAGTTTAACCAGTAGTATTTTAATAAGTAGTATCTTAGCTTCCTTTTCATAAATAAATACATATAAAATAAATGAAATTTAAACAACCGTTGAACTACTCCACTGAAATATTTAAGATGTATCAAGTTTAGGAAAATTTATGAAATTCTTTGACTGCTGTCAAAACTCAATAAAATATATTTTCATAAACACATTTGGATGTTAATTTTTAGTACCCTGTGATCGGAAATAAGATGGCAATACTTGAATATTTTTGTAGAAACATCTCTTTTGAAACACACGATACATGAAATTTACGCCTTTCAGATCATTAGTAAAAGCAACGTATGAAGCAAACGGTAGTTCAGAATTTATGAAAAAGGTGTTTATTTCTCTTGACAATCGATATTACCACTTTTTGGAACTATCCTAGACAAACCAAATGGTAAGGATCAACGGGTTGGATGTTTTAACAGGATTTAAACAAATATAAATGCTAAATTGTGATTCTTCAATGTCTTGTTGAAGCAAAGCAGTTACTAGGTTTAAGAAAAGTCACTAGCATCTCTATTAAATTTATGGAAGGACGTAAGCAAAGTAAAAAGTAAGGTTAACTATCATACGTTTATAATGGTTATGACCAAGGGCATCATCAATTAGAGATCCAGCTTCACCAACCTTTCTGTAATATATTTTTAAGTCAATTTCAAATTTTATCTTAATTTAAATCTGAATAGAGTTAATTACGAAATCTTTTCAATTTCTTCCGTTTAGTTTGCAATTCATATCTATCGTACAACAGGCTCTAATCTAGAAAAAAGAATTGGGGAAGTGATGCAATTAAGATGGTAGCGGGGGATACCAGATTTCTTTTGCAGTGTAATATTGCCTCTCTATTTTAGGTGGCTTTAAAAATTATTTCGAAAAATGGATGAATATGCAAACGTTTAATATTTTTGGCTTACATTACCCATATTAAAGTTTTCAAAGGGGCACAGTTTTCTGCCCTGTACGGCCTTTTCGTGAACTGTTGTTAACAAAAAGGCCGTACAGGGCAAATAAACTACCTCTAAAATTTTCGAAAATGATTAACCTTTCTTAAATATGATGGAAGCTTATATAACAATTTCTCTTAGAAGCATTAAAGCAATTAATTGCTAAATTCTAATGTAAAAATAGGTTCGGAGCTCATAAACAATACTCTTTTTGTCTTCGTCCAATATTAGGTGATTCTGCTAAAAAATAGAGTTAAAAAAACTTGATAACTTCTTAAAATCGTTTACCGACATTCTGAATGTCTTTACTTAACAGCTGTAATAAATAGGTATATATCAGAAGGGTATGCCGTCACATGGCCCAGTGGTTAGCGTGCTTGGCTACTGACCTCAGGGACCTGGGTTCGAGCCATTTAAGGCATGGATGTTCGTGTTGTTTCTCTGCTGAGATCCCGCCATCCTCTCAGACCTTCTACTCTGGCGTATAAACTGACAGACTCCTGTCAGACCTCTGTGGCTAGCAGCTGTTTGAGGGGATATTTGTTATTTATTTATTTTATTTTATCAGAAGGCTAAACGTGGATAAAACTCGTAGTGAATTAGAATTTTTGTTCATGGAGTCGCTGAAGTCTACGGACCTTGAAGTCTACGGATATGCTTGTTTCTGGGAAATGAGTTGGTGTAGACCATGAATAGGGTTCGATCAGGACTGCATAGTGATACAGTTGGAAATTACCTAATGGTATTCTGTAAGTTTAGATTGGTTGTCTGTAGTGACATAAAAGAACCAGAAAATAATTAATAAATGTTATTATTTCCATTATTCACTCTCCTCGTTTCTGTAAGTATGGCTTGGAAGTGGCTTGTTCATGAATTTGCATTTTTCGGACAAGTTGTCTATTTTCTTAAGTGATAAGCTGAGTGGCGTACATACATCATAGCAGAATATTCCAATCAGAGACAACTAGTCTGGTAAATGACATGACAACGATTAATTTCTAATATGTAAATAAATCTTACGAAGCCCATCGGTGTTTCTTTTCTTACCAATTCAGAGTGGCAGTTAAGAGAGAAAATATCCACGCAAGCGCAGTTGGGACTTCAACCTTAGAACAACATTATACTGTTCTGGGTTGGGGGGGAGGCAGTTCATAGCGAACCAGGCTCGGAATCTTCAGTTCACATCAGTAGTAAATAATCACAGGATAAGTCCTGTAGACAAGGAACTCACGTAATGATGAGTTAAAAAAAAAATTGGTTTTGCCATGAGTGGGATTCGAACCCACGTCTCCAGGAAACATGCTTATGCTAACCACTACACCATCAATGGATAACCTTTTCTCAGCTTATGTGACCTTATAAACCTTCCGGAATTTATTTATTTGATTCGCACTAGTGGCGCCATCTATCCAGGAAGTGGACAACTCTGTTGCTTCATTAGAGATGGAATTAATATTTTTCACTCACGCTCAGGGCGTTAAATCAATAAATCAGTGGTAAATAATCACAGGATAAGTCTCTAATTAGGCAAAAGAGTTGTCCACTTCCTGGATAGATGGCACCACTAGTGTGAATCAAATAAATAAAATCCGGAAGGTTTATAAGGTCACATAAACTGAGAAAAAGTTAGCCATTGATGGTGTAGTGGTAGCATAACAGGCAAATTTCTTGGAGATGTGGATTCGAATCCCACTCATGGCAAAACCAAATTTTTTTCAGCTCATCATTTCATCAGTTACAGTTCACATGTGCACGTCCAACCTGGGCCAACGTTGAGATTTAACTATGCAATGGGCTTAGAAAACTGATGGGCTTAGAAAGGCCATCGTCCGTCGGATGGGACGTTAAGCCGTTGGTCCGTGTACGGGAGAGCCATACCCTGTGCGCATTAAATAACACGCTGGATGGCTTGACGGGATGATACCATCTGTATCCCAACAGCTGCTCCAGTGTGTCTCCTCCCCCAACATTCTCTGAGCTTTCGGGGTCCTTGTGACCTGGCCATTTAGCCCATTGTGTGCAAAAAAGTGCCGTTCAGAGGTGAAACAACCCAACCTCCTCCTATTATAAATTTCAAGGTTAAATCCTAATCTCGATTGAGATAATAAATAATCATTTATTTCTTGAAACATTACTTAAAATGTTATTTAGTTTCATAAAGAAATAGAAGTACAAATGTATATTCTGACCACGGATGAGTGTAACAGTCTGCAAATACACATGAAAACCCATCACACATAGATTCAGTGGTGGCCCGTAAGCATCTAAACAAGCGAAAGCAATCCGTATCGCAAAACCAATTTGTTTGATTGGAGGAAATTTTTTTGGTATTGCTCGAGAGCATTTGGGTTCGGTAGTTTAACATCTGAGAGGTACAGTCGCTCAAAAAATATCCAAACATTATGGTTGATTACAGAATTCAGAAAAAAACTGGCAACGATTTTTTAGAGATTAGTGATATGGCAACCTTCATGTACGTACACGGTGGTTGCCAAATCACTAATTTCTAATTGCTCTTTATTTTTTATCTCAATCGAGGTTAGTTAGGATTTAACCTTGAAATTTATAAAAGGAGGAGGTTGGGTTGTTTTAACTCTGAGCGCCACTTTTTTACACATAATGGACTGAATGACCAGATCACAAGGACCCCGTAGTCTCAGAGAAGGTTGGGGGAGGGGACCCATTGGAACAGCTGTTGGGAGACAGATGGTAGTCTCCGGTTTAGGCCACCCAGTGTGTTCTTTAGCTTGCACATGGTATGGCTTTCCCGCACACGCGGCCTCGGCTTAACGGCGGCCTTTCAAAGCCCATCGGTGTCTTCTTCTGTCCGTGAGCAGGGCGGAGAAATTTCCGGAGATAAATCTCAACGCTGACCCAGCTGGGACTCGAACCTGGGAACTGCAGATTACGAGCCTGGTGCGGTACCGACTGAACCACCCCCCCCCCCCAAAGGGAGGAAGAGGAGGTCTCAAGTGAAATGTTTCAATCTGATGATACATACTGAGTGGTTAAATGAAACTACGTTACTTTGTAGGTCTGCGGATAAAAGCGCTTAGTTGCACAAAGCTGAAATTTGAAGCGGATAATAATCAGGTCATACGGAATAGAATGGTAGGCAAAAAAATTAATTTATTATAAAAACTACCATCGTGTTGAACGTGGCGCTGTACAGAAAAATCATGCACATTATTTACCAATCACGTGTTAGTAAGTGAATATGAGATCAAGAGGTTAGAAAATAAAAACAGAAAGCCATCATGAGACCTGACACTTTCGGAATAGAAAGCGTGATCACTTTCACTTTCCCAAACTTTCCAGAATAATTGATAAAAAGAGCAACGACACCGGAACTCAAGGATCGTGCATTATTGGTTAAGTTCTATTTCCAAAACAATAACAAAGACACGAATGCTATAGGCGAATATTGCTTACTGATGAGATGGAGATGCCTTTGAGAAAAATGAATTACAAAACAAGGCTCAGAATTTTGAAGAAACGGTTATTAATCGTAATGCCATTGCAGAGGAAGTCTACCAGTTTTTGAACACATTGTAAATGGCTAATGCTGTAGTCTTCTCTTAGAGCCAGGGCCGATGTAACACTCCTGAATATTGTGTGATCGACTGTCTTTCAAACTCTTACGAAGAGGTTTCCAGTACAAATTGGTATTTTCATGGCTTACGACTGGATAGGACGGAGCTTGACAACCATTGCCCATGTAACATTTTACGGAGTAAGGAGGCGTATTTCCAGCTAATGTCTTTACTCATCATTGTTGGGTAATGGAATCGTCACATCGTATGGCGTTGATCAAATTTCACAGCATTCTCCACCTGTTACTGTGTGGTGTGTTTTCAATTCTAATATCATCTAGGAACCCTCTTCTTCGAGGAGGTCCAAGCCATGATCTCCTAACACGTATAACACAAATAAAGCATGTCCAGAGCACAATGCTTTATTTAGTACAGTTTAATGTTATCTCAGTAATAATTCAGATACATAACTTAGTAACTTCTTAAATAAGCTTTTCACGAAAATCATCACAATGAAATCTATTTTAGTGTCGATTTTCAATAAAATTCTTTTACTATTTTCACAGTTGCGCAGATTGTAATATTCAACAGCTAAAATGACAGTTTAAATAATTGTTCTACTAAGTTAATAAAAACTAGTTAAAAAGAAACAAAACCGTCATACTGAACATTACTAATCCACATAAGAGTGTTTTTAGCAGTTCTTATAATAATTATGTTAATTTCCACTAATTATATATGTCCATCTGGACAGATAAAGGTCAGATTCTTAAAAATAATCTTAAATTATTCTTTTCAGGGAGGGACGACAATAAGCATCACCAAGGCGTGGGTCTGCTTCTCAGCAGACACGTTAATGATGCTCTTCTATAATATGAGTGCATTAATGAAAGGTTTCTTACAGCAAAATTTCAGACAAGCGTTAAAAACCTGAATGTTATCTGCTGTTATGCCCCCACTGAGGATGCCGATGAGGATGAGAAGGATAGGTTCTATGAACAACTTCAGGATATTTTGAATTCTGTCAAGAAAGGAGATATTACCCTTGTTCTTGGTGACTTCAATGCCAAAGTTGGTACTGACTCTGAGCTTTGGGCAGGAGTAATAGGCCATTTTGGTATTGGTAGCTGCAATAGCAATGGGAAACGTCTCCTACAGGTAAGTAAACTCAATGGATTCAGAATAACTAACACATATTACAAACACCGCGTCATACAGAAATACACATGGGTTTCACCTGATGGGCTGCATAACAATATGATTGATTACATATTAATTAACAGCAAATGGGCTAGTTCTGTTAGGAATACCAGGGCATATAGGGGAGCTGAAATTGGATCTGACCATTACCTTTTTAAAAGTGTCTTCCAACTTAAACTTAAAAAGTGTTATGCTAGGGTTAAAAAATTTTCTTGTAATACTAAAGCTCTGAAAGACCCAGTTGTACCCAAAGCTAACCGTGATAGGTTACTTAGTCATTATGACAGTCATGGTATGCTTTATTACTGAAGCTGAGGAAGAATGGGATCATTTTAAACAGGCATTTTTGGACACTAACAATACTCTTTTAGGAAAAAAGGAGCAGAAGAGACAGAATTATCTGAGTGATAAGGCACTTGAGATTATTTCGGAAAGAAAGAACTGCAAGAATGTCCTTAATCAACACCCTACTAGTACTAACAGAAGGCATTACAGAGAACTTAATAAACGTGTAAAAGATCAGTTAGCTGCTGATAAGAATCTTTGGCTTGATGGTTTGGCTGACAAAGCCGAGGAAGCAGTTAGACAGCACAACAGCAGAGAGCTGTACCAGATAGTTAATGTTTTGTGTGGTAGAAAACGGACAGGTATACAGGGATTGAAGGATAAACAAAGTAAGGTTATAGAAGGTGAGGATTCTGTCATGGCTAGGTGGGCTGAGCATTTCAGTGATATTCTAAACAATGCGGTTAGTTCTATTCCCATTGTTTGCAATGATGATAGATGCATTGGTGGCTTTAATGTTGGCCCTATAACACAATCTGAAGTTATTTTGGCTGTTTCTAAACTTAAACTTCATAAATCCCCAGGGGTAGATGAAATTACTACAGAAATGCTTAGAGCTGGGAATGTTTTGGTTAGCACTTGGATGACTGAAATTCTGAATATCTTTTATGATAAAGGCATGGTTCCTAAGGATTTTACCAGAGCTATTGTTATCCCTATTTTCAAAAATGGTGATCCAGTTCTTGTGATACGAAACTCTCTGTTCCAGGTAAAGTTCTTTCCATGATTGTGCTTAATAGAATTAAGAATCTGGTTGACAGTCAATTGCATGATGAACAATGTGGATTCAGAAGTGGTAGGGGATGTGTGGATCAGATATTTTCACTTAGGCAGATTCTTGAGAAATGTTTAGAGTTTCAGAAACCTTTGGTTGCTAGCTTTGTTGATTTCAAAAAGGCTTTCGACTCTGTTGATCGTCATAATTTGTGGTTGATTGTGAAATCATATGGTATACCAGACAAGTTAGTTAACATAATGAAAGCTCTCTATAATAACACTGAGTCGTGTGTGAGAGTTGGTAAGTCTTGTAGCAATTGGTTTAGCATTACTTCTGGTGTTCGAGAAGGGTGCATTTTGTCTCCTTTCCTCTTTAGTTTGGTTATTGATTATGTTATGCGAAATTCACTTCAAGGGAAAGATTTTGTCCTTAAATGGGCTGGAGATACGAAAATTTCTGATTTAGATTATGCTGATGATTTAGCCCTTTTGGCAAATGATGTTGATGAGATGAACTCTTTCATTCGAGCTGTTGATGAGACTGGTAGTAGAGTAGGTTTGGTTATAAACAGAGAGAAAACTAAAGTGATGAAAATTGGTCAGGCAGGCTGTGATTCAGTTAATCTGAATGGTTGCAATCTTGAGCAGGTGTCACAGTTTAATTATCTTGGGAGCTATGTAACAGATAATGGTGATGTGCGGCATGAGATTAACAGACGAATAGGGATTGCTGCCGGGACTTTTAAGAACCTATGGAGAGTGTGGAGAAATAGGCGTATACACCTAAAGACTAAAATTAGACTGTATAATAGTTTGGTTCTTTCTAGGGTTAGTTATGGTAGTGAAACTTGGACACTTTGTAAACAAGATAACAGGAAACTAGATGCTTTTGATTCCAGATGCTTACGCAGTATCTTGGGCATTAGGTGGTTCAACTTTGTAACTAATGATGAGATTAGGCAAAGGAGTTTGCAATCTCCTTTATGCAGCATATTGTGCAGAGAGAGACTCCGTTGGTTTGGCCATGTTGCCCCTATGAATAATTATAGATTGGCGAATAGGGTTATGAACAGTGTGCCTAAAGGCCTCAGAAAGAAGGGGAGACCTAGGATGCGGTGGGCAGACAATGTCAAACAAGACCTTGTTAGAATTGGTGTGCAGTGGCCAGATGCAGTAGATGTAGCTCAGGATAGACTTGCTTGGAGAACTAAATTGCACGGTCTGGTTGGACCTCCGTAGCCCATGGCTGCTTGAGGATGATGATGATGATGATGATGAATTATAGTTAGGCTTATTATGCAATGTCTTTTATTTATTGGTTTATTGGAACAAAATGTTAACTAAAATAATACAAAATTATGAAATAAAATTACTATACAAAATGATGTGCTAATTATGATATTCGGCGAAGCAATTTCTTTTGGTAGTGAGGCAAAGATGGACATTGCACATAGTACATATATTATGCGTCCTGACAGTCCTGTTTTTGTTTTGTAAACGTTCCCGTTTACGTAATTGCGTTCGGGATACGTTCTATTTTGACATTCTGTATAAAAAATGCAGATAATGTTATAATTCAATACGACAATCACCAATTTTAAAATGGGAAAAATGTTTCCCTTGGTCGTGAAAGGGTTAAAACGCTATATTTCTTTTCGCGTTTAGTCTTTTTAGCGTTTAATGAATTTAAAAATCATATTTTTATGTAATATCCCTTTAATTAAATACTAGTACAGTTAATACTCAATTGGTATGTTGACATTCGTACAAAAGTGAAGATTCCTACACAAAATACATTAGTAAAATGAAGAGGCGATCCTGCTACGTACAGCGGGTGGGCTGAAGTGTTAAATCCTTCTAATACGTTATATATATTATAAATGACCTGTTGTAAAATAACAGGTCGTACACTATTATTTGTTAATTTTTCGCGACTTACGTTCGAAGTCACTGAACTGGAATCCATTTTCATAATATCTATCATACATATGATTAAACGACTACACAAGACTACACTAAATGATACTATAATTTATAGTGGTAGCTGTTTTCACCATCCTTTAATTATTTTTATCTAGCAAATAACATACGTTTAAAAAATGATTATTTAAAGTTTCTTTGAAACAATATCTTCATTATTACACTGACTGCTTTCAGATTGAAATAAAGATTTCTACCTTTTCTAAACCATGCATCTTAATCTTTATATACGAGGTGACCTAAATTAAACTGACAATATTTAAGTAAATTTGTAGAGTGAACTCAGTGGATATAAGCAATAATTTAAATTTGCACATTTCAGATCATTACTGAAGCACAGAATAAAACAGTAGGCATCATGATATACAAATGGAATAGTGTAATTTTCAGTTTTAGAGAAGATCAAAAATTGTCCTATAAACATGAAATTCATCGCAATTAGCTCAGCTGTTATATCTAGAAATTGTTTTGTTTACCATTACCTTCAATTATATTTAAGGCAACTTCCAATGACTGATTGGTATAATAAAGATAATATAAAGGCAGTAATGGTATAAAAAAGCCCTCAATATAAGAGGTCTCAGTCGGCAGATGGTAGCTCAGCAGTTTGAGTACCTGACCCGTTTCTTCAGGAGATCGTAGGTTTGTGTCCCACCAGGATTAAATAAATTTTTTCTCTGTTTGACATTGTTCAGCTTGCTTACCTGTGTGTGCTTATTATTAAAGAAATTAGTTTAATTAAGATAAATAAAAATATATGTTTAGTTAAAAATATATTTATTGTACTGTTTAAAATATTCTTCCAAAATTATATATATATATTTTTTAATTTTGTGTATTGCAAATAAAAAGAATCTTTTAGGAAGACTTTTAGGTTTGACGTTTGAAACGGCTTTCTCAAAAACCTGTTCCTGGGTATCAGATAAATAATCACTTGTCGACATCACATTTCATTGAATCCTTAACCATTTGACTGAAACCTAAACATGACTTACATTTGACATTGGAGAATCATATTAGGGTTTTCCAAGTTCTTTGCTATATTATATATTCAGTAGGGGACACCGATGGGATTAGATAGGCCGCCGTCCTTCGGATGTGACGTTAAGCCGTTACTCCTCATGCGGGAGAGATCCATACCTTATGCACGTTAAAGGACATACTGTATGGCCTTGGTGGGAGATTACCATCTGTCTTCTAACAGTTGTCCAGTGGGTTCCCTGCCCCAACCTTCTCTGAGACATCGGAGTCTTTGTGATCTGGCCATTTAACTCATTTTTTGCAAACACGTACAGTCGCTCAAAAAATATCCGAACACGATGATTGATTACATAATTCAGAAAAAATATCTGGCAACGATATTTTTAGAAATTAGTGATCTGGCAACCTTTGAACGTACACGAAGGTTTGCCAGATCACTATTCTCCAAAAAAGTCAGTGCCAGATATTTTTTCTGAATTCTGTAATCAACCATAGAGTTCGGATACTTTTTTGAGCGACTGTACCTCTCAGAGGTAAAACTACCGAACCCAAATGATCTCGAGCAATACCAAAAAAATTTCCTCCAATCTCACAAATTGGTTTTGCGATACGAATTGCATTCGCTTGTTTAGATGCTTACGGGCCACCACTGAATCTGTGTGTGATGGGTTTTCATGTGTATTTGCAGACTGTTACACTCATCCGTGGTCAGAATATACATTTGTACTTCTATTTCTTTATGAAACTAAATAACATTTTAAGTAATGTTTCAAGAAATAAATGATTATTTATTATCTCAATCGAGATTAGGATTTAACCTTGAAATTTATCATAGGAGGAGGTTGGGTTGTTTCACCTCTGAACGGCACTTTTTTGCACACAATGGGCTAAATGGCCAGGTCACAAGGACCCCGAAAGCTCAGAGAATGTTGGGGGAGGAGACACACTGGAGCAGCTGTTGGGATACAGATGGTATCATCCCGTCAAGCCATCCAGCGTGTTATTTAATGCGCACAGGGTATGGCTCTCCCGTACACGGACCAACGGCTTAACGTCCCATCCGACGGACGGCGGCCTTTCAAAGCCCATAGGTGTCCCCTACTGACCGTGGGCAGGGCAGGAAATTTTTCGGAGATAAATATCAACGCTGACACAATTGGGACTCGAACCTGGGAACTACAGATTACGAGCCTAGTGCGCTACAGACTGAGTCTCCCTTAAAAGCAGGAGGAGGTCTCAAGTGAAATGTTTCAAACTGATGATATATACTGAGTGGTTAAATGAAACTACGTTACTTTGTAGTTCTGCGGATAAACACAGTTAGTTGCACAAAGCTGAAATTTGAAGGGGATTATAATCAGGCATGCAGAATAAAATGGTAGGTAAAAAAGTAAATTCTTATAAAAAATGCCAGCTGGTTGAACGTGGCGCTCTACAGAAAAACGATGCACATTTTTTACCAATCACGTGTTAGTAAAAGAATACATCACGTGGTTACAGAATGAAAACAGAAAGCCATCAAGAGACCTGACCCTTTTGTAATAGAGAGCATGATCATTTTCACTTTTCCAAACTTTCCAGAAGAGTGGACAAAAAGAGCCACGACACCGGAACTGAAGGAGCGTGCATTATTGGTAAGTTATATTTCCAAAACAATAACAAAGACACGAATGCTGTAGCTGAATATCGCTTACTGAAGAGATGGATACGCCTTTGAAGAAAATGAGTTACAGAACAGGGCTCAGAATTTTGAAGAAACGGTTATTAATTGTTATGCCATTGAAGAGGAAGTCTACCGGTTTTTGAACACATTGTAAATGGCTGATGCAGTAGTCTTCTCTTAGAGCCAGGGCCGATGTAACACTCCTGAATCTTGCGTGATCAACTCTTTTTCAAACTCTTACGAAGTGTGTTGCGCTGGTTAATGTACAAAGTGGTATTTTCATGACTTAGGACTGGATAGGATGGAGCTGGACAACAACTGGCCATGTAACAATTTACGGAGTAAAGAGTCGTACTTCTGGCTAAACAGTATTGTCAAAACTCAGCATTGTTGGGTAAGGGAATCGTCACATCCTCTGGGGATGATGAAATTTCACAGCATTCTCCACCTGTTACTGTGTGGTGTGTTTTCAAATCTAATATCATCTAGGAACCCTTCTTCTCCACTAGGTCCAAGCCATGATCTCCTAAAACATGTAACGCAAATAAAGCATGTCCAGAGCACAATGCTTTATTTGGTACAGTTTCATATTATCTCAGTAATAACTCAGAAACATAGCTTAGTAACATCTTAAATAAGTATTACATTAAAATCATCGCAATCAAATCTATTTCCGTGTCGAATATTGAAAGAATTATGTTATTCGTTCAATAATTTTCACAGTTGCGCAGATTTTAATATTTAACAGCTAAAATGACAATTTAAATAATTATTCTGCTAAGTTAATAAAAACTAGTTAAAAAGAAAGCAAAACCGTCATACTGCATTACTAATCCACATAAGAGTGTTTTTAGCAGTTCTTGTAATAATTATGTTAATTTCCACAAATTATAAATGACATTTTGCAGAACAAGATAACTTGCTAAATGTTTCAGCTTCCACACTAAACGCATATTTTTAAAAATTTGTTGCGTTCGGAAAAGATATTTTGATTTAAATAGATTTGAGTGAGATTTTTGAATTATGAAACATTTTTTATAAAACTCTTTTTTAAAGAATTTACCGAATTCTGCAACTGACTTATTATGACATAATATATGACTGCACTTAATGATGGAACCGCTTAGTGTACATGTACAATCGCTCAAAAAATATCCGAACACTATGGTTGATTTCAGAATTCAGAATTTCAGAATTTCTGATATCAACAATAGTGTTCGGATATTTTTTTGAGCGAACGTACTCTGTAGGGACTCATCTGTAAACACGGAGAAGAGCTTTGAGGGTGGAATGGATGTTATAATGTGGTATCACATAACGTATTATTAACGTTCTTATTAAACAAGCCACCGACCTAGTACACTACGACATTAAAATGCTATATTTATTTTTGCGATTAGACTTTTTAGCGTTTACCGATTTAAAGAATCATATTTTTATGTAATATCCCTTGTAATTAAATACTAGTACAGTTAATACTCACTTGGTTTTACCGAATTAAATAATAGACTGAATTTATGAATAATTTAAATGCTGAAAATGTCACAATGTTACAAGCAAGGTAAACTTTTTCATCATTAAACCGTAATTATTCATAATTTAGTATGTTATATATATATTAAGTAAATACGAGGAAAAAATCAATTTTTTACGTGGGGTAAAGTGGTCTACAGCACAAAATCGAGAACGCCCTAATTCAGTTGTGAAATGCTCAGCACATCACAAAATTCTGGGACTTTAAAAGTATTCCCTGCCTTAATATATTTGCGCAACATCCGACATAATAAGAGTTCACTGAAGTGAACGTTACTGCAACAGTATCACGCCGTGATAAAGGAGTCCGTTGTATTCCATAACTATTCGTAATTGAAGAAATCCTATTTCAACTAAACGTACCTGCAGAAATGACTGCTATGTGTCGTTTCGGAGACTCCCGGAAAGCTCTTAATAACACAAATAACCATATCTAAATAATCAATGAAATCTATTTCAGTTGAAAACCTAAGTTTTATATTCACTAGTAATTGTTACAATGTATCGAAAACACTTCCTTACGTGGTTTTCTTATCATAGGATAAGACGTTTGAAAAAATAATTAACTTTTCACGATGAAAGAGAAACGAATAAAACAGGTCGTATGCTAAAGAATCGATGACACAACAATGCTTCCGAATCATGAAACCGGATACGCCTTTTATTTGTTTCGTAATACATTTCCTTAAATCAAAATAATCCACCTAATTGAGGGAATAAAAGAAAAAGTGGCTAGTTAATATTCCAGAAGGGAGCGAAGAATTGAAACCGTTCAGAAACAGAAGCGACAGGTCAATTGATCATCTCCAGCGTTAATAAATATATTGTAAAAGTTTCTCGGCCTTTAACAACTTGCCTTTGAAGAAGTAAGTCACTGAGCAGATATTACCGAACATTTTAAAAACGACAGGCAACAGAGGATTTCTCCGTTATACGGAATGAATTTGGTAACGATTTTTTAAATGCAAATTTTACCGACCTCTGTCGCTTAAAATAATATTTGAGTGGCTATTTTATAATGCGTGATATGGATGTTCCTTACTTTAAGCATAGGAATTTATTAAATTTGAATTATAGCTTTTTTTAATGTAACTTCATTTTCACTTTCTCAAACGTCCGATGAAAAACACAAGCATGATTTATTTTAAACTTGCTGAACGTGCCCGGTGTTGACTACGTTCGTTTTTGGTTAGAAATTCCATTTTTGGTTAGAAAATCAAGTCCCTAGTTGCAATGGAACGCCTAAATAATTATTTTTAGAAATGTGGGGAATCTGGCAACGGCATCAGTTTTTCGGCAGAAGGTTTACAATTTGCATTTTTCGAATCTCCCAAAAGTTAATACTGCGCCCTCTAACGGCGACGATGTATTCATGTAAGAAGTATTCAATTTTAGCGTTGCTGCGAAGGTTACGAAGTTGACATTGACAATAACAACTTGACCTTTTAGCTTTTAAACACGGGGAAGAATGCATTTTTTTGTTTTAAAAGAAATTTGTAAGTTTTTAGACATATAAATTCTTTTGGGGTTGGATAGGTATTGATGAAATATTACAATTTGCATTTCCAGAATCTCCCAAAAGAAATTATTGCGCCCTTATAAAGGAGAAAAAAATATCGAAAAATCCCGAAATTTAAAATGTATTTGGCAAACGATTTAGTTACGTTAGAAATTTTGGTTGTGGAATATGAGAGTCTTGAAGATTCCATTGCCAACAAAAAGGTAGGAAAACGTCAAAGGTAGGAAACAACGGTTTTAAGCGATAATTGGAAATATCTTTTTTAATTGATACTAATAAAATATTAATTGCATTTTCAGAGGTAGTTTTAAACAAGCCATCGACCAAGTGCACTACGGCATTAAAATGCTATATTTACTTTTGCGATTAAAATTTTTCCGATTTAAAAAAATCATGTTTTTTATGTAATATCCCTTGTAATTAAATACGAGTACAGTTAATACTCACTTGGTATGTTGACATTCGTACTAAAGTGAAGATTCCTATACAAAATAGGCTAGTAAAATGAAGAGGCAGTCGTGATATGTACAGCGAGTGGGGTGAAGTGTTATATCCTTCTGATACGTTATATATATATCATAAACGACCTGTTATAAAACAACAGGTCGTACACTATTATTGTTTGTTAATTTTTAGCGACTTACGTTGAAAGTCACTGAACTGGAATCCATCTATGACATACAGTATATAGCTGATTAAACGACTACACAAAACTACACTAAATGATATTATAATTTATAGTGGTAGCTGTTTTCACCCTCCTTTAATTACTTTTATCTAGCAAATACCATACGATAAAAAAAGAGGATTTAAGGTTTCGTTGAAAAAAAATATTCATTATTTACACTGACTGCTTTCAGAATGAAATAAATTTTTTTACCTTTTCTAAACCATGCATCTTAAACTTTATGTAAGAGGTTACCCAAATTAAACTGACAATATTTAAGTAAATATGTAGAGAGAACTCAGTGGATTTAAGCAATATTTTAAATTTGCACATTTCAGATCATTACTGAAGCAATATATAAAACAGTAGGCATCATGATATGCAAATGGAAGTAGTGTAATTTTAAATTTTAAAGAAGATCAAAAAATGCCCTGTAAACATGAAATTCATCGGAATTAGCTCAGCTGTTATATTTAGAAATTTTTTTGCCGACCATCATCTTCAATTATATTTAAGGCAACTTCCAATGACTGATTACATGGTATAATCAATGCCTACGTAATGGGAATGCGTGCCGATTTCCGCAAATCTCCGTGTTAGCGAGCGTGCATTGGAAGCTTCAGAACTTGCCACATGAGGGCAGCACCGTTCCGCGGTCACCTAACTTACGCTATAATATAAATTTAAATACCCCCCTGAAGCAGCATCTTGCCACAGACGTCTGACAGGAGCCTGTCAGTTTATATGCCAGAGTAGAAGATCTGAGAGGATGGCAGGACCTCAGCAGAAAAACGACACATACATCCATGCCTTACCCGGGGCTCGAACCCAATGGTAACTATATAGCGATCTGTTCGAAGTCATATGGTAAAGAATCAGACAGATGGTTAATCAAATGCAATAAACTAGAATCTTTCTCAGAGATACAACGGGAATAGCGAAAAATATATTTAAAAATAATCTTGTTACATTTGAAAATTATTATCCATTAGAATCCGAAATTTTCAAGTGTTTACCCAATAACATTATTTAACGGTAACTCTTTAAAGAACAAAATTTAAATTGTTTCCAAACCAATTCTTCATCTAATTTAATAATTATAATTACTATTGCAATAGAACTTATTTATTGTTAAAGGAAATTCATAAGCAATAGATTTTGGCAAGATTATTTTGATATTAATACTCGATTTTTTAAATTAAGCATGAAATGGTAAATTTGCTAAAAAATTAAAGATTAAAAGTAATAGTTTTTAAATGCAATACGGGCAAAGTTCATGTTGCAGTACAGAATTGACTGTTTATATGTTGGTTTTTTTATTTCATTACTTCTCCCGACCTACAGGGCCCCTCCTGTTTTGTTTTAGCTTGTTTTAAAGTAATGTTATTTATTTTTATCACGTCAATCGACGATTTTACATAAGTAGTACAATTTACTTCATTTTTCAGTTTAGAAGGATAAAAGGGTTCCATTTAGAATATTGCACTAAGGCTCTTATTTAGAACTTTGTTCCAGGGAACCCATTTGGAACCTGGCTCCAGAACTCCAAATTGCTTAATGCGCCCTGGTTCATACACATATTTGTGCAGTTCAGAAAGCTCACAAAAAGTGTTTTAAACTTCAACATTCCATTAGTCATATGTATGTACAAGACTGGTTTCAGAAGAGATGGAGGGGGGGACAGGATGTCCGAATCGATGAATATGATCGACATTTTTATTACTATACCTAGCACTATTTTCGTAAAGTAACACAATATTTGAATTAGCGAAATATTTTAAATTGGTAATAACAATATTATGCTCAAAGAAAGCTATAGCATTATATTTCCGTGTTATTTCAATGGGAATCTAACTATGAAGCTCTATAGCAGGGAGGACCAAATTTTTAGACTCTGCGATCGACTATTAAGTTGGGTTGGGTTGTTGGGTTGTTTTACTTCTGAGTGGCACTTTTCTGCACACCATGGGCTAAATGGCCAGGTCACATGGACCCCGAAGGAACAGAGAAGGTTGGGGGAGGGGACCCACTGGAACAGCTGTTGGGAGACAGATGGTAGCCTCCCGTCAAGGCCATCCAATGTGATCTTTAACGTGCACAGGGTATGGCTCTCCCGCACACGGCGCCATGGCTTAACGTCCCATCCGACGGACGGCGGCCTTTCCAAGCCCATCGGTGTTCCCTACTGACCGTGGGCAGGGCGGGGAATTTTTGCGGTGATAAATCTCAACGCTGACCCAGCTGGGACTCGAACCTGGTAACTACAGATTACGAGCCTGGCGCGCTATCGACTGAGCCACCCCCGCCCTGAATATTAAGACAGAAAATCTTTCGCTATCGACCATATTACATACGTCAGAATAATGATTTAACACTGCTTGACCAACTAAGTATAAAATAACAATTTATAGCATCAAACATACTAACGTGACATTGCTATATTAATTAAAATCTTTTCCATCTAAAACTGGCAGCTACGCCATTCACCGTTTGGTCATCTCTGCTCTATATATAAAATGTGCATTTAATAGAGAAATGTGATGAGGATAAAGATTGTAGATTGGTAATTGTAGACTCGTCAGGGCTAGATCCTTTTCGAGCAGCTCGTCTCTGCAGAAGGATAGTTGTCTCAACTTTATCAGGATGTTACTGCTATCTAGGTGACCGATAAACACAAACTCAGATTTTATATATACGCATTTGATGCATTTAATAAAAAACTGACTGAAATTAAAGATAATGAAATTTATTTAAATCTCGATTTATCATTAGTGCTTAAAGAGTTATGGAAGCTGGAATGATTAATAATAAATTATCTTGTTTGATAAAAAAAAAAAAAATTCATAATTATCTAACATCGAAATAATCTTTATACAACTTTTAATATTTAAATTAAATGATTAAAATTATTTATTATTTAAGTTTTAATCAATATCTGAAATAAATTTTTATCACACATTACTGTTGCGAAATATTCTAACTTCCATAATTCCTTAAATACTAGACGAATGCTGTTGAAAATCGAGACTTTAATATATAAGATTATTATCTTGAATTTATTTTCAGTAACATGTTTTCATTAAATAAATATTTGAGAAGTTACAGAGCTTGGAAGTTAGATTCCCATTCACATAACAGGGAAATTCTCTAATACTTTGTTAGGGCAGTGTAACTCAGTCCCTTATATTGCAAAGATATTCAACGTTTTCAGCTAATGGGAATAACCTTTCCTTGATGACAATTCCTGCGATTCCAAAATATTATTTGTGAAAAAGTGATCTTTGAAACGTTTTCCAATTGCTCATGTCAACGTTATGTTGCCGACATATTATTGCAGCCATTGTTTCACAGATCCAGTTTCGAAAAGATTCGATAGAAACAGAGTTTGTTTCTTAAGTTTCGTTTCTGCAAAACATCACACAACACTGCATGTCGTTCAGACTTCTGGTTAAAAAGGGCAGAAAGTAGACAGAAGAGTAAATAAATCACACTTGAACAAATCCGTATCAAAATCTAATTTTGAAACTAGCTGTAAACAGCGTAATAACGTATACTGCTACGAAGCAAGTAGAAAGCAAAACAGCGGATCGCCAGCACCACAGCGGACGAAAATGTAACTAGCGAAGCTTCACTTTCACGTCTTGAAATCGGCAGGCATTCCCATTACGTAGGTAACTTCTCTACTATCTTCCAGATATCCGGGATTCTTCCTCTGTTCCAGCATTCATTAAATAGTTTCAATAAAAGCGTAAGTCCTTCCTGTGGAATGCAGTTAATACTAATATTGCTGATGCTGTCTCGTCCACAACTACTTTTATGTTTCGTTTTATTTATAGCATTTTTAAGTTGCCATTGGTTAAAAAAATATATTCATATACCCTGAAGTTAAGGTTAGATTATTTAAGACGTCCACGCCCGATCTTTGAAAAAGTTTTGCCACCGTTTTTTTCTCAAAAACTTTCGTTTATCTTATGCTTTTGGCACAAACTGTTTTGAAAGTCTTCAGTGCCGTTTAAATTTCCAGGTCTTTCCGCTTTTCCTTTACTTATCCTATTTGCACTGATCGTTTTTACTTAATAGCATCAGAACAAATTTTCAGAGGAACTTTGAATTCCTCAGAGTTATTTTGGTGGTTCTTTGTGAGAGAAGAAATAAATTCATTTAGATTTTGATGGTTGTTTATATATTGCATTTCATATGAGATATTTTTCTTGAAATAAACCCAATTAATAACCTTAAATTGAGACTTAGATTTTAGACCAAACGTTAGCTGAAATAATGACCGGTAGCTGATCGCTCCCAAGAGAATCATGGTTTGTTATCCATGTAAAATGCTTGGCAAAGGGAGCTGAGGCAATAGAGAGATCAATAGCACTTTCTTTTCCTGGAAGTTTGAGAAACGTAGCAGAATCTTCATTGAAAACAACCAGGTTTAGATCCAAGGACAGATCTTCTACGATGTTTCTTCTTCTGTCTGCAGTGTGGCATCCTCAAGTATTACTATGTGCTTTCCAGTCTCTTAGTGCAAAATATTTCTAAAAGACTACAACGATATATATATACCGGATTATATAGTGAGAAAATGCTGAAGGTAAACTCTTTAATTTTCACTTATACTGCTGCAATTACGGGGAACTGATTCCGACAGGAGATCTCAATAGGAACTTGGGGGAATTTGGAATGCAAATAATACCCCCCTTCCCCGTCAGATCCATCGTTACTAGGTTTTTAGATAAGAAACAAACTTAGATAACTTAGGAGTTTTTTCCACATATTTTTCAATGAAAACTCGAATTGCAAAATGTTTTTCTCCAAGAAGAGCATTTCTCAAGAATTTTATTTTTCAAACCTCTATAATTCCACTGAAATAAAAAGTTTATTAGGATTGTGATTAAAGTCCATAAACATATTTTTTATTATTTTACCAATAATATTATTACTCATAATCATCAAGTATCTGATAAATTTTCTGCTTGTTTATAAATTTATTTATATTATATTTCTTCGATGATTTTTTTAGAAAGTTTAGGAGCTCTGTTTGGCATTCCACAACATCATTAATTTTCAGGAGGATGATTTCAGCTTCAGTTTCTTCATAAGGTTTTTGTGCCTAGGGATTGGATTTTTTAATCGGATCCTGTTTTCTCGCAGTAGATTTTTGAACGGACACTCCATTCGATGAAAGTTGATTTTTCACTACATTTCTTGATTTTCTGTGTAAAATACCATGTGATCCACTGTCATGATCTGTAAGATAATTACAAGTTTCACTAGTATTGATTTGTAAAATTCCTTTAGTAATGTAGGTGTGGTCCTCTTGTATCATTTTGAGAGCCTGTGACCATGGTAAACTATTTCTGATCATTGCAGTCTCACTTGTCATCCTGCATAAGTCGAAGGGTGTTGTCCTCCACTGTTAGGAAGCATAACAAAGTGTAATTACATACTTTATAATTATGATGCCTCTTGCATCTTTTGCATCCATTTCTGCTGCTATCAGTAAGCTGTGAAATGTCCAAAGAGATTGGCAATTAGGACAAATTGGAGATAGTCTTAAATATCCATACACTTTGTATTCTTTAAATCTTATTATTATGTTATCGGATATCTATTGATTGAGTGTTAGGACCGTTTTGGAGATAGGATTTCCCCTTTAGGTAGGATTTCCCTTTTCGGACAGGATTTCCCCTTCAAAATGCTTCACAGCGGTAGGTGTCTTCACTTTCGCATCAGTTCCTTTTTTATGACTAAATGTGTATAAAACTAATATTTTAATATGTCCAGTCTCTTCCCCCCACTTCCATCTGTTTCTAGATTGGTCGTTTTCTAGATTCGACATACATACATACATACATACATACATACATACATACATACATACATACATACATACATACAGTGATATACCCAGGGAATCTCTTCCCTGGGTATATCACTGTGTGTATGTATGTAGACAGGGCCCCCTAAAAAATTCGGTCGTCTTATACGAAATCTGAAAATTGTCTACTTGTTTTGAAATCCAAAACATTTTTCTTTGCATAAATTTATTCTAGCACCACATTTTATGTCCGAATTAAAATACATTGAAAAACACTAAAAAATATCATGCCATATAGAATAGCATTTTAACTTTTCGTGTTCGGTGGAATATTATTACTCAAGTCTTACCTCTTGAAACTAAATTATTCTCGAAACCCTCCGCCCCCATGAGACTAAATTCTCGGACCACCCCTTCCCCGAAAAAAAATTCTTGGGATATATTCATAAATACATACGTACATACATACAGAATCCTCAAGCAACCATGGGCTACGGAGCTCCAACCAGACGGCAATATAGTTCCCAGATATTCTGTCCTGAGCTACGGCTATGGATATGGGCTCGATTACGGAAACGTAGTGTCGATGAGTTATCAAAAAAGCAAATTAATTAGCCGACCTTATTAAGTCAGTCTCCTAAAACGTTCTTTGTATATATATGAGAAGATAAAATGAAGGTAACTTTATTTTGTAAATTGATCTTTGCAATCCAAGAACTTGTTCCTAAACGGAGTAGATATTCTTATTTAGTTGAATGAAATGTGATTTTATAATACTCTCTATTCTAAAGAGCTTTGCAGTTCCCTTCAAAACATTTTTACAATTATATCACACCACTTATAAATTTATATTATTGTCATTTCTGAATTTTTTGAAGAATAAAAAATAAATACCAAATATTAATTGTAAGACAATATCGTCTTTAATCACGAATTGACACATTTTGCTTAAGTCATAAACAAAGTAGTGTCGGATTACGTTAGTTTTCAAACTAATAAGTTCGTCAGATATCCTAGCCATTGGAACTATGGTCGCATTTTTAAACATCTATTATTTGTGCGTCATATATAATATCTATCTGGGATAAAGAACATTGAAACTTTCATACTTATGCTTGTAACCTGCAATTGACATTCTTCAGATTGTCTTGAGGGATGATCGCACTCTAATGACCAAATTCGAATTATTGTGTTTTACACATTTAAAAAAGTGAAAATTTTAAATATCACATTTATCCACTGAGCAATTTTACATACAAAAGTGAAAATACTCGTATATTGTCAGTTTAAATTCCTTCGCTTCACACCTATAGATTAATTCTTATATCAGTCAGTGGACTAGAGAAGAATTTTTCATATTTTTTGTTTAAATATTGGTGTATTAGATGCTTAAGTCGATTACTTGTAAAACAAAGAGTAAATGTTTATTTCTTTCATAATTTTTTACTCATAGAAAAAATTAATATGAAAGTCAAAACAACTACCACTATATATACTGATATACTTTATTGAAGAATTAAACTTTCGTTTAATCGTAACTCTCTTCACATATAGCCTAGAATATTCCAGGCAGTGGTCTACAGTGTAAGACCACTAAAAATCAATAAGATACTATCTGTTAAAGACATAGAGAGGTGTTCATAAATTTCAAACGACTGTTATAGAATAATTTTAACATTCTTTTTCACTTACGTCAAACACTGTAACGCTTGAACGGAACTCCATAAACCCTTTTGCTTTTCTTTTTTGCAACTAAAAATCAATAACATACAATCTGTTAAAGACCGTAATTACTTCTATTGGTTATTCTGTTTTCATGAAAAAAGTGAATTCAATATAAACCTTTTATTTTTAAAATAATTGTAAAAAAGGTAAAATTATTACAATTTAAATTATTATAAAAAGGTAAATTAATTATTTATAAACACATGGGTAAAGTGAGAATCTAAAATAAAAATAGTCATTCTTCATAATTTGCATAATAAAATATAATCAAGTTGGCCTTGATTAAACACGCTGCATTTATCCGATATCTCTGGGAGCATTGGCGTTCCCACCGTATGACTGGAATAGTACGTTATCAATGGGAAAAGGTCTTCATGAAATAGATGTTTCTCGTCAAACATTTGATGTCATTTGCATACATTTCATACATTTGCTTCTCGCCGGGAAATCCTCAGAGGGTAGACGACGTGCTTTTGGACTTTCGACATGAAATTTGGCACTGCAATCAGGGCCACAATCTGAAACATTCTCTGAAAATTTGGAGCATGTACGTTGATTTCCCGATGAGTTGTGGCTGCCACAGACAGACAGTAAATGACACTCCCCATTTCGCTATGACGCCGTATTCCGTATCATCTCATTCGGATAAAATTTACGAATAATAATTGGTTGTAAAACACAAAATAAAATAATACCCTTAATAATTAACAGACATTAGAAAATCTATTTTATTTTACTATTTCAACTGATGCAATATTTAATTTGTAACGGAAGTTTAACAGCAGCGATATCAGTTTATTTATTTTCAAATCCTAACAGAAATAAGTTTATCGGAAAAGCAAAATCGAAAAATCTACATTTCTTTGGGCAGAGCGAGATAAATGTTTCGGTTTCCATTACTATTTAAATACGGAACTCATGGAGAAACCTGGTGCGGGGGTGGCTCAGTCGGTAGCGCGCCAGGCTCTAAATCTGTGGTTCCCAGGTTCGAGTCCCAGCTGGGTTAGCGTTGAGATTTATCTCCGCAAAATTTCCCGCCCTACCCACGGTCAGTAGGGGACACCGATGGGTTTGGAAAGGCCGGCGTCCGTCGGATGGGACGTTAAGTCATGGTTCCGTCTGCGGGAAAGTCCGGGAGCTCTTTAACATGCACAGGGTATGGCTCCGTGTTCGGAGCCATATCCTGTGCACGTTAACGAACACGCTGGGTTTCCTTTAAAAGAGGCTACCATCTGCCTCCGAACAGCTGTTGCAGTGGGTCCTGTCCAACAACCTTCTCTGAGCCTTCGGGTTCCTTGTGACCTGGTAAATTAACCCACTGTGAGCAAAAAAAGTGCAGCTGAGAGGTCCTTTACACATATTTAATTATTCTTCTTTTTCGCTTTTGTTGCTATTCAGCTGTTCGGGTCCTGTCATATCTATATAGTCCTGACATCTGTTGAACAAAATAGTCACGAAAAATGTTTAAAAAAAATCGTCTTTTTTATTATTTGAATTTGTTTAAAATTTAATTATAAGCTATTTATTTCAAAAATGACAAGTAATAAACTAATTTATTGAGACTTTATTAAAAGATCATGAAATGTTTCGAAATTGACTAAAACGTTTTTTTAGAAATATGAGAGCAATTATTTGACTTTCAATTCAAACAGCTTTCATAGCACCGGAATGTAATTGGTACTCCAAAATTTGAACTACGTCTTCAAATGACAAATAAATCTTGTTCTGTTTAATTCTAAGCTCAGTTAAGAGATTTAAATACAAATGCACAATATAAAAAATATACCTAAAAACAGCATAATTTTTATGAATTTCTGTTTTACAGACTATACAGGGATTAACTAATTAGTCAAGGAGTCATTTCACACCCTAAACAGTTAATCTCTAATGATTATTTTACTTTCCAATCCAAAGAGGCTTTAGATTTTAGGGAAAAGGGTGAAAATATCTTCATAAATGAAATAAAAAAATAAAAAAATACTCCTTCAAGCAGCTGCTTGCCACAGCGATCTGACAAGAGCCTGTCAGTTTCTGCCCCATAGTCGAAGGTCTGTGAGGATGGTGGGACCTCAGCAGAGACAACACAAATATCCATGCCTTACCTGGGACTCGAACCCGGGTCCCTTTGATCACTTTAATACGCCGTAGAGAAGATATGTGTTGGGTTGTTTTTCCTCTGAGCAGCAATTTTTTCTAGACAATGGGGTAAATGGCTAAGTAATAGGGAACCCAAAGGCTAAGAGAAAGTTGGGAGAAGGTGACCCAGTGTAACAGCTGTTAGGGGACAGATGGTAGACTCCCGTCAGGTCATCCAGCGTGTTTTTTACTTTGGTTTATCTCTGAGCGGTAGTTTTTTTCACACAATGGGATAAATAAAATAAATAAATAAATAAATAAAATAAATAAAATAGTAATAATAATATAATAAAAGACCCAGAAGGCTCAGTTTAGGTTGTGGGAAGGTGACCCAATGGAACAGCTGTTAGGAGACAGATGGTATCCTTCCGTCAAGGTCATTCAGCGTGTTATTTACATTAATTGTTTTATCTCTGAGCGGTAGTTTTTTGAACACAATGGGCTAAATGGCCAGTTCATAAAGACCCAGAGGGCTCTGAGAAGGTTGGGGACCCACTGAAACAGCTGTTGAGAGACAAATGGTAGCCTCCCATCCAACGTGTTATTTAACTTGCCCAGGGAATGGTACGTAGAGAATTTCTACACTCTTTTCTTTCGGTTTTCATCAAATTTTTATTCTAAAAATATTCTGATTTTACGACAGTTTAGTTCGTCCCATGGCCGAGTGGTTAGCGCATTTGGCTATTGCTCTAAGGGATCTGGGTTGGAGCCACGGGTAAGGCATGGATGTATGTGTCGTTTTCTCTGCTGAGGTCCTGCCATCCTCTCAGATCTTTTACTATGGCATATAAATTGACAGGATCCTGTTAGATCTATGTGGCAAGCAGCCGCTTGAGGGAGTATTTATTTTTCATTTATTTAGTATTGGCTTTGCTAACTTTACGCTTATGACGTCATCTCCTTGAACTTTATATAAATAATAGAGCAGTGGTTCTCAACCTTTTATGCTTCACGTGCCCCTGGAAATGTGTATGTTAATGTCGTACCCCATGTATAGATACAGAAAACTATAGTTATACTATAACAATGGGAATAAAATAAAACATATATATATATAAATTCTTTATTGTAAAATTTCAATCAAAATGTCTTTACCAGAATTTTTCCAGATATCGAAGCAATCTTCCAATGTCTGTCGTTTTTAAAAAGTTCCGTAATATCTGGTCAGTGATTTAGTTCTTTATAGGCAAGTTGTTAAAGGCAAATAAACTATTACAATATATTTATTAATGGTGGACCTGTCGCTTCTGTTTCTGAACGGTTTAATTCTTCGCCCCCTTCTGGAATATTATCTAACCACTTTTACTTCTCTTTCGTCAATTAGGAGGATTAGTTTGATTTCAGGATTGTGCTGTGAATCTTTTGCTTGCTAAAACTTATTCGGGCCGGAAATGCTAATCACGAAACAAATAAATGTAGTATCCGGGTTAATGTTTCTAAAAGCATTGTTGTGTCATCGATTGTTTAGCATGCAAGATCTTTTATTCGTTTCTCTTTCATCGTGAAAGGTTAATTATTTTTTCAAACGTCTTCTCCTATGATAAGAAAACCACGTAAGGAACTGTTTTCGATACATTGTAACAGTTACCAGTGAATATAAAACTTAAGTTTTCAAGTGAAGTAGATTTCATTGGTTATTTAGATATCGTTATTTCTGTTATTAAGAGCTTTCCGGGAGTTTCCCAAAAGACACATAGGAACCTTTTCTGCAGGTAAGCTTAAGAGAATAAGGATTTCCTCAATTACGAAAAATTATGGAATGTAGCGGACTTCTTTATCGCGGCATGATACTGTTGAAGTAACGTTCACTTCAGGGAACTCTTAGTACGACCAATGTGATGCAAATATATTAAATAAATAAATACCCCCTCAAGCAGCTGCTTGCCACAGAGGTCTGACAGGAGGCTGTCAGTTTATATGCCACAGTAGGAGATCTGAGAGGATGGCAGGACCTCAGCAGAAAACTACACCAACATCCATGCCTTACCCGGGGCTCGAACGCAGGTCCCGTAGATCAGTAGCCAAACGCGCTAACCAATCGGCCACGGGATTACGGCAGGGAATATTTTTAAAGCCCCAGAAGTTTCTCATATGCTGAGCATTTTACAGATAAATTTGGGCGTCATTGATTTTTGGTGTACAGCACTTTACGGCACCTAAAGAAATAGATTTTTTACTCGTATTTACTTAAAAAAATATATATAACGTACTAAATTCTGAATAATTACGGTTAATGTTTAAAAAGGTTAGTATGCCTATAACATTGTGACGTTTTGAGCATTTAAATTATTCATAATTTCACGCTATTATTTAATTCGGTAAACGTTTCACAGGTGATTGAAAGATTTAATTTGGTAACGAGTGTTTTGGGTTGTTTTACCTCTGAGCGGCATTTTTTTGCACACCATGGGCTAAATGGACAGGTTACAAGGACTCCGAAGGCTCAGAGAATTTTGGGGGAGAGGACTCATTGGAGCAGCTGTTCGGACACAGATGGTAGCCTCCCATCAAGGTTACGCCGTGCGTTCTTTAACGTGCACAGGGTTTGGCTCTCCTGCTCACAGGATCACTGCTTAACATCCCATCTGACGGACGGTGGCATTTCCAAGCCAATCGGTGTCCCCTACTGACCATGGGCAGGGTGAGGAGTTTTGCAGAGATAAATCTCAACGCTGACCCAGCTGGGACTTGAACCTAGGAACTGCAGATTACGAGCCTGGCGCACTACCGACTGAGCCACCCCCACCCCAGGTAACGAATGGAACACGAATTTTGTTCCATCCCTTGCATAATGGGTTCTTTTATGTATGAGAGGTACTTCTTGGTACATATAGGACAAAATGGCCACTCCACCAGGACTCCATGCAGTCGGTGAAAGGAACCCACTGCACCACCTCTGTTAAGAGACAGATGACAACCTCACATCATGGCCATCCAGCGTCTTATTTAACAGGTGCAGGGTATATTTCTCCTACACACACGGACCATGGCTTTACCTCACAACTGTCGGACGACGGCCTTTACAGAAACCATCGGTGTTCGCCTTTCTAACCGACAGAAGGACTGGGGGTTTAACGTTAAGAAAACAGAACTTTGATTGTAGTGGGACTCAACCCTTGGAAACACATATTCCTATCCTGTGGCAATACCTAACCGTCAATCCCCTTCACTTTGATGAAAGCACTCTTTCTGATCGTATGTCTTCTAATAGCAATGAGGAAGACCGCTTAGTACGAAAACAGATATCGTTACTATGCGATGACGTATGTATTATACGTAACTGAGGGGCTCGACGCTGTCACAGGTGCTACTCGAACCAGAAAAAAACTGTACATGAAGAGAAACTATAGCAGTTATTAATTCCTTAACGGAACGAAACTCTGCGGGGGCGGGGTAGCTCAGTCGGTAGCACGCTAGGCTCGTAATCTGTAGTTCCCAGGTGGGTCAGCGTTGAGATTTACCTCCGCAAAATTACCCGCCTTCCCCACGGTCGGTAGGAGACACTGATGGGCTTGGAAAGGCCGTAGTTAGTCGGATGGGACGTTAAGCCGTGGCCCCGTGTGCGGGAGAGCCATACCCTGTGCATGTTAAAGAACACGTTGCAAGGCTCTGACGCGAGGCTACCACTTGTCTTCCAACAGCTGTTAAAGTGGGTCTCCTCCCCCAACCTTCTCTGAGTCTTCGGGGTCCATGTGACCTGGCCATTTAGCCCATGGTGTGGAAAAAAATGCCGCTCAGATGTAAAACAATCCAACAATCTACCATCCACGGAGGAAGGTTAGGGGAGGTCGAAGAGACAGTGAGGAAGTAAAAAAAAAAAATTGTTAATATATTTCGGTTGAGATTTTAGTGATGGACTTGCGATGTTGAAGGGCTTTACGTCGGAAGCAGCCATTTATACCTTTATGAATCGTTGAAGCTTTGGAAATTCCGGTTTCTAAAAATCATTTTCGGTAAAAACTTATTTTTTGAGAATAATCTCCAGATTAATATTTCTGTTGTGGGTCGTAAATGAAAATTAACACTTATGCGCACGTCGTGCTATAATAAGATAAAAAATAGGAATGGATTTGTATCGCACCTTAAGCATTTTCCTCGAAATTTGAAGTGTTTAGAAAAATGAAAAATTATCTTTATGGTCAATAAATATTTCAATTTAGAGTGAATGGGGGGGGGGGGGTAAACCTTATTTATTGAGAGATGAAATAAACAGTTGCAATTACCTTTCTATAAATAGGAATTCACTTAATAATTCAGTAACTTATTGGTAATGAAATATTTGTGTTCACACAAAATAGGCTCCCCCTAATTGTAGCTATGGAAATGGCGTTTTTTGAACTACATTATCTACGTTTTTATAGTTATGAACGAAAGGATAATTTTTCAGGCACGAAATGAATGCCTGACAATGCAATGCGAAGATGGAAAACTATTCTCCCATTGCAATACACTAATTATTCGATTAAGAGTTAAACTGAAATCTAAACGTGATTTCAAGTTTCATGTGAACTTTGCATTTAATATTTTTTGCGTGTTAAATATCGCAGCGTTCATCATTTGCATATTACGGCAACCAATTTCTTTATAATCGATATTACAGATATGTCGTATAGGTGTTAGGGATATGTAATGCAAATGATATTGAATAAGTTATTGAGATGGTGCCATTATTTTGCTACTGAGGTATTATGGCATTGTTACCGTTTTTTTTCGTTTTTTTCCCATCAGATACAGATTGTGAATGACTTCAGAATGTTTTGGAAAATGTATTGAAATGAATATTGAACTGTGATTGTTTCTTCCACTATATATTTTTATTGTATGGCCTTTACGACACATTGAAAATGCTTTTCCTCTTCATATTATAGAAATAATGCTGGGATGTAGCCGAAAGCGCGTTGCTGACGTCATCTCTATTTTTTATCCAATTTATTATTCAGACGCGTACATATTTTAGTTTGCTTACTTATCGCAATACGTAGCTCTTACATGGTACACGAGGGATATTTTTTATTTTAATAAATCTACGGAGGGAAATTTTTCGTTATTCGATTATCTTTGGTTATTTGATTGCGATCCCCACTGCTAGATTATGTGAGAACCTAAGCTTATGTGTAAAGCCTATTTATATATATCGTTTTAAATTTATATATATCGTTCCATATCGTTTCTAAAATATTTCGTAATTAGCTTCACCCAGGTACGAGAAATGGTGAGAAAGGAAGCTTAAAGAGAGGGAACTTCTGTTGCGAATATCGAGAAGTGTCACTTCCGTCGAAGACAGACAACAGTTAAATCAGCAATATTATTGTCAGACGTCAACAACGAATTACT
This sequence comes from Ryuthela nishihirai, assembly GCA_038380435.1. Classification (NCBI taxonomy): domain Eukaryota; kingdom Metazoa; phylum Arthropoda; class Arachnida; order Araneae; family Heptathelidae; genus Ryuthela; species Ryuthela nishihirai. The sequence goes on from JAWZYU010000038.1 coordinate 4,554,928, forward strand.
ACGATTGCTTTCAATCAGGATAGTGTTAATGAAATCTGTTGAAGTGAAACGTGTATAGAGTGGACATTTTTCACGTTTTCTTCTAGGGAATCGAATAGATTACTTGAGGTTTGAAAAATGAGCCGTCTTTTGGTCATGTATGTAGGAAGAAGAAATTTTAATGATATCGTATACGTCGCTTGTGCAGTAGCCATATTGTTCTTTACTTATAAACATATTTAAACTAACACTTCTAACTTTAAACACGAAATGAGAGACCAAGACTATCGTATGTATTGAAGATAAAATTGAGGGGAATCCCTGGACTCAATGTTGCCATTTTATTCCGAATGAAGTTAGTTTTGTACAATTTTTCCATAAAGTAGAGAATATAATGTAGAAATCTTGCTGTGTAGTCATGTTAGTGTAGTTTTTGTTTTGGGGATTTCAGTACAGAAAATGTGTGTCTGTAGTACATTTTCAGAGTTAAAAGAACTTCGAAAAATGTGACCATAATAGCGGCATCTTTCTTATAAATGTAAATTCTAGGAATTTTGTCTTGAATATTTTTTCAGAATTAAATTCAGATACAGATTTTTAAACCGTGTTACATGAATATAAATCGTGTAAAACGAGAAATGGAATTTTTTTCTATGTTAATAAATGTGTTAATTCAAAACTGTGTTAATTCAAAATCGTGTAAAAGAATTCCGTGTCAAAACAGAATTGGGTGTGCAACGAAGTAACATAATTGATTGAGATTCCAATTTGTCACTCATTAACCTAAACTGATTGCATTGTTGGTGCCGTAACTAAGCACGAGCTTGTGACGCCATAGTAGAACGGGACCTCAGCATAAAAGCAACACACATCAATGCCTTACCCGAGGTTCGAATGACAAGCCATTAGGCTTAGCGTGGTAATCTATGTATATAACCATACTAAGGCTTAATAAAGATATTATTATTTTTAAAACCCAGTTCCCTTAGATCAGTAGCCATGCGTGCAAACCACGCGGTCACGGAACGCCAGTAACCAAAATAACCAGGCTCGTAATCTGTAGTTCCCAGGTTCGAGTCCCAGCTGGGTCAGCGTTGAGATTTATCTCCGCAAAATTCCCCGTCCTGCCCACGGTCAGTAAGGGACACCGATGGTCTTGGAGAGGCCGCCGTCCGTTGGATGGGACGTTAAGCCGTGGCTCCGTGAGCGGGAGAGCCATACCCTGTGCACGTTAAAGAACACGCTGGATGGCCTTGACGGGAGGCTACCGTCTGTCTCCCAACAGCTGTTCCAGTGGGTCCCCTCCCCCAACCTTCTCTGAGCCTTCGGGGTCCATGTGATCTGGCCATTTAGCCCATGGTGTGCTAAAAAATGCCGCTCAGAAGTAAAACAACATAACCCAATCCTTGTGGTGGCGTAGAGCAACTTGGTAGTTTGCGGTTAGGCTTGTAGTACGCATTTCCGTGTGGTGGCGAAGAGCAACTTGGTAGTTTGCGGCTAGGCTTCTAGTACGCGTTTCCGTGTGGTGTCGTTGAACAACTTGGTAGTTTGTTGATAGCCTTGAAATACGTGTTTCCGTGTGGAGGCCAAGAGCAACTTGGTATTTTACTGTTAGGCTTGAAATACGCATTTCCGTATGGTGACGAAGAGCAACTTGGTAGTTTGCGGCTAGGCTTGTAATACGCATTTCCGTGTGGTAACGTAGAGCAACCTGGTCGACGATAACGATGATTAAGCCGAGACTTGGTAGATAATAAATACGGTAGATGGTACGCAAACATTGACGATAAATACGGTAGATGGCGCGCCTAGACTTCGTAGATGATTATTATAATTAAGCCTAAGCTTCGTAGACGTTAAATAACCCGATGGATGGTCTTGATATGAGACTAAAATCTGTCTGCTGTTGATCCGTGAGTTCCATTTCCCCAACTTTCTCTGGGCCATTTCGGTCCTTGTAGCCTTTAGGTCATTTAGCCCATTGTGTACAAGTAATGTCACTCAAAGGTGAAACACTCATCTCCTATAGTATCGTAAGTCTGACACAATTACTCCAGCCAATCCTCGGGACTCATTTCTACTGAGGAGGTTCAAACTTTTTTTGATAAGGGTCTGTAGATTTTCACTCGTTCCATCGAAATCAATGAGTCTTCTTTGAACGCTTTTTTAAACTTCCTGTTACATGTTAAAACAAAAGCTGCATGCAAGATCATTTCTAGATATAACAGTTGAGCTAATTGCGATGAATTTCAGGTTTACAGGATATTTTTTTATCTTCTCTAAAATTGAAAATTACACTACTTCCATTTGTATATCATGATGCCTAGTGTTTTATGTATTGCTTCAGTAATGGTCTGAAATGTGCAAATTTAAATTATTGCTTATATCTACTGAGTTATCTCTACAAATTTACTTAAATATTCTGTTTAATTCAGGTCACCTCGTATATAAAGATTAAGATGCATGGTTTAGAAAAGGTAGAAATCTTTATTTCATTCTGAAAGCAATCGGTGTAATAATGAAGATATTAATTCAGCGTAGCCTTAAATCATCATATTTTGTCTTATGCTATTTGCTAGATAAAAGTAATAAAAGAAGGGTGAAAGCAGCTACCACTATAAATTATAGTATCATTTGGTGTAGTCTTGTGTAGTCGTTTAATCACAGAACAGTCGTTGTTTAATGATGGATTCCAATTCAGTGACTTCCAACGTAAGTCGCAAAAAATGAAAAATAATAGTGTAGGACCTGTTATTTCACAACACGTAGTTTATAATATATAACGTAACAGAAAGATTTAACATTTCACCCCACACGCTGTACATACAGAACGGCCTCTTCGTTTTACTAACATATTTGGTGTAGGAATCTTTACTTTTGCATGAATGTCAACATACCAAGTGAGTATTAACTGTACTAGTATTTAATTACAAGGGATATTACATAAAAAATATGATTCTTGAAATCGGTAAACGCTAAAAAGACTAATCGCAAAAATAAATATAGCATTTTAATGTCGTAGTGTACTAGGTCGGTGGCTTGTTTAATAAGAACGTTAATAGTACGTTATGTGATACCACATTATAAAATCCATCCCACCCTCAAAGCTCTTCTCGCTGTTTACAGATGAGTCCCTACAGAGTACGTTCGCTCAAAAAAATATCGGAACACTATTGTTGATTTCAGAAATTCTGAAATCAACCACTGTGTTCGGATAGTTTTTGAGCGATTGTACATGTACACTAAGCGGTTCCATCATTAAGTGCAGTCATATATTATGTCATAATAAGTCAGTTGCAGAATTCGGTAAATTCCTTAAATAAGAGTTTTATAAAAAATGTTTCATAATTCAAAAATCTCAGTCAAATCTATTTAAATCAAAATATCTTTTCCGAACGCAAGAAATTTTTAAAAGTATGCGTTTAGTGTGGAAGCTTAAACATTTAGCAAGTTGCCTTGTTCTGAAAAACATTTATAATTAGTGGAAATTAACATAATTATTACAAGAACTGCTAAAAACACCCTTATATGGATTAGTAATGTTCAGTATGACGGTTTTGCTTTCTTTTTAACTAGTTTTTATTAATTTACCAGAACAATTATTTAAACTGTCATTTTAGCTGTTAAATATTAAAATTTGCGCAACTGTGAAAATTATTGAAGGAATAACAAAATTCTTTCACTATTCGACACTGAAATAAATTTGATTGCGATGATTTTAATGTAATGCTATTTAAGTTGTTACTAAGCTATGTTTCTGAGTTATTACTGAGATAACACGAAACTGTATCAAATGAAGCATTGTGCTCTGGAGATGCTTTATTTATGTTATACGTGTTAGGAGATCATGACTTGGACCTCCTCGAAGAAGAAGGGTTCCTAGATGATATTACATGTGAAAACACACCACACAGTAACAGGTGGAGAATGCTGTGAAATTTGATCAACGCCATAAGATGTGACGATTCCATTACCCAACAACGATGAGTGTTGACATTAGCTGGAAGTACGTCTCCTTAGTCCGTAAAATGTTACATGGCCAATGGTTGTCCAGCTCCATTATATCCAGTCCTAAGTCATGAAAATACCAATTTGTACTGGAAGACTCTTCGTAAGACTGTGAAAGACAGTTGATCACGCAAGGTTCAGGAGTGTTACATCTGCCCTGGCTCTAAGAGAAGACTATAGCATTAGCCATTTACAATGTGTTCAAAAACCGGTAGACTTCCTCTGCAATGGCATTACGATTTATAACCGCTTCTTCAAAAATCTGAGCCCTGTTCTGTAACTCATTCTCCTCAAAGGCGTCTCCATCTCATCAGTAAGCGATATTCGGCTATAGCATTCTTGTCTTTGTTATTGTTTTGGAAATAGAGCTTAACGAATAATGCACAATCCTTCAGTTTCAGTGTCGCGGCTCTTCCTGTTCATTTTTCTGGAAAGTTTGGGAAAGTGAAAATTATCATGCTCTCTATTACAAAAGGGTCAGGTCTCATCATGGGTTTCTGTTTTCATTCTGTAACCACTTGATATATTCTCTTACTAACAAGTGATTGGAAAATAATGTGCATGGTTTTTATGTATATTGCCACGTTCAACCCGCTGGCAGTTTTTATAAGAATTTCATTTTTACCTACCATTTTATTCTGCATGACCTGATTATTATCCCCTTCAAATTTCAGCTTTGTGCACCTAACCGTTTTTATCCGCAGACTTACAAAGTAACATAGTTTAATTCAATCACTGAGTATATATCATCAGTTTGAAACATTTCACTGGAGACCTCCTCCTCCTTTTGGGGGCGGGGATGGCTCAGTCGGTAGTGCCGCAAGTTTTGTAATCTTTAGTTCACAGGTTCGAGTCACAGGGGACGCCGAAGGGCTTGGAAAGCCTATCGCACCAAATCAACTCTCAAGAGAAGAGCAGATCAAGATCACTAAGGCTCAGAACAGGAAAATGTTTTTTAAATGAAACCCAACATGTATAACAAAAAAATAAGGAAAGCCCAAATTGCCCACACTGTCCAACTCCAGAGACTGTAAATCATGTACTATTGAATTGTACTAATTATCAATAGCAGAGAAATTTCATATTTAATAAAATGGAAAACCTGAAATTTAAAGAATTTACAATCCAGAATGTGCTCGGTAGTAGTAACACACCTCTTCGTTTATTCGATATAATAATCGTTTAAGAGTAAGTCCCTCCGATATCGCGCTTTTGAGCACGCCCCCTTTTCGAAAAGTCGGCGGCGTGGTCAAAAGCGCGGTATCGGAGTAACTTTCTGCCAACTCTGTTACGATTATTATATCGATTACACGAAGTGGTGTGTTACTTCCTTATTCTGTGGTGTTACTACTCTCGGTCATCCAGCTAGCAAAATCAGACATCAAGTGAACAAACTTCTGCTTAAATTTCTCCATTCCACAGCAGTTTATTTTTGTCTGTACCTTCCGAAAAAAAAAAAAAATCTTCTCCAATCTTAGTCCAACGTTTCCTCCGGCAGCTGATGGAGGATCTCCAGTTAAGATCTACATTACGAAAATATCCTTCAGTCGAAAGTAAACAGTTTTTAAGACATACTAGGAACGCCTTTATTGGTAGACAGCATAAAATGAATTAAATCTAAAATGCGCTTTTCCAATACTCTTTCTTTATATTGATGCAATGTGCAATTTCAAGAAATACTTAGAATCTTTCGAAATATTCTTGAATATCATTTTTTAGAATATCACATTTTTCAGTTGTGAGACGATGATAAAAAGCTATTAATTAATTTGAAAAACAAAATCTCCAACACTAGCATTAAATTGGAAAAGAAAAAAATTGTCTTTGTAGTAATCTAAATTTAAACAACTTTATAAAAGTATAGAGAAAATGCATTAACCTATCTACTTACCATACTGAACTCATATGTAGGAGTTTGGAATGTGTTTTCGTGAACATATGTTCCACAATCTGCTTGTACACTCAGAGTAAATGGTGTAAGCTTAAAATCATTTATCCAAAAAATTATTGCTTCGCTACGAAATTCTCCTTTTTGATTAAAAAAAATGTAAACTAGGTTAAAAGTTAGTTGATTTACAGCGGTTGTTGTTTAAATTATTCGTGAAATTTTTTAACTTTAAAATTTATAGACGTTAAAGTTAAGCAAAAAGTTATGAGACTATCTTCTTTAGTATACTGACTGCTTTCAGAATTAAAAAAGAATATAATATGGGGTTCTCTCCCGAATTTAGACCGTTTGCATCTGTCGTTTAGTCAGGGTTAAGCCTCGTTTTGAATCTATCGCCATTGTTACATCTCAGCATCACATACCAACAACCTCTGCGACACCTCTCTGTCCCACTTTTTCCTCTCACGTTGTGACTACAGATACAATTTCTATTCTCTAGCGTTGTTCATACAAGGTTCTGATACAGTTGACGTCCTCAGGTGTGATTGTAGATAGTTTGTGTGCATAATTTTTGTGTGAGCCACTTTGTGATAGTTCTTTGTTAGGCCTAACCACCACGACTCGACTCTGATTTATTGTGTGCTTGGTTGCATCAACAACTATCGCTCGCCTATGGAAAATACTCTTTTGTGTGGAGTGATATTTTGTGAAAATCATGTCGATCAGAATTTCATCGTCACTTTCATAAACTCCCAAAGTGAAAGGGAATTTTGAAAAATTTAATAAATAAGTGATTTGGTTTTACAGTTGAAATCTCAGTGATATCTGAATGATTAAATTATTTGGTTTACAGTTGGCATTCGGTGATATTTTATTGGTAAAATGAATTGCTTTATAGCTGATATTTTAGTGCTAAAATGATTCGATTTACAGTTGACATTCACAGATTATTTTAGTGGTAAAATGATTTCGTTTATAGTTGACCTTCTGCTGATATTTAAGTGGTAAAATGATTTAGTTTAAAAATGACATTCGCTGAGATTTTAGTGATAAATTGATTTGGTATAGAGCTGAAATTAATCTGATATTTAAGTGGTAAAATGGCTTGGTGTAAAGTTCACATTTCGCTTATATTTAATTGGCAAAATAATTAAATTTATAGTTAGCATTTCGCTGATATTTAATTAGTAAAAATGATTGGTTGTATAGTTCTTATTTCGCTGTTATATAAATGACAAAATGACTTAAATTTGGCATTCGATGATATTTTAGAGCTAAATGATTTAGATTAAAATTGACATACCACTGATATTTCAGTGGTAAAGTAATTAGACTTTATAGTCATTGCATTTTGAGTGTAAACTTATTTTGTTCAAGCTGGCATTTGATTAATACCTAGAATGAGAATGTATATGTCATTAAATGTGATTGAAATATTATGAATAGTTGGGGTTATTTCCGCTTAATTTGATAAGTGTTACTAAAAACTTATATTTATATGAGGGATAAGCAGTCTAATTATGACAAGGCAAAGATATCAATTACTGACATGTTTTGTGTCATAGTGACACAAAACGTTTTAGGTTGTGTGGGATTTCCCATTCAGATTAAATAGAAGGTTCTCTTGCATGTAAAATATGCATTACTAAAACAATTCAACTTTCAATAAATCTTTTAACGCTATTTTAAATCATTTGCATAATAAAAATTTAAACGTTGTAGAAAAGGATTCTACATTTTTGCTGATAATGATAATCGATCAATATACGATAATGGTTGTTGACTTTTACTTCAGTAATTCCATTTAATTACTAACTTTTTTTTAATTTCATAGCTGATCATGTTTATCAAACGCTTTGTTACTCTGTGAATAAAAATACAATTTTACTAGGATCCATTTTAAATCCATTTGAAATTAATTCACTCTTCTCTTGTAATATATTCATAATGTGATAGGTAAATACAGCCAACCCTGCCTTCTCGTGGTGCAGGCCGTTAGTACCTTTCAAAATAGATACTCTTTTGTGAAAGTGAACGGAAGTTGAGGGCTGCCAGATTAGTACTGCCTACTGATCTGGACAACTATGGCTACCTTACTTTTTCTACCCTGCTGGGGAGTGGTCAACCACACAGGGTCCTTGTGCTGTCACACAAAGTATGGCCTTCTCCATACGAGAGGATTCTTCATACGAGAGAGGGCTTTGTATGATGACACAACCGTTTTCAGAAACACCCAATCTGAAAAATAAAGAGGGACAAACAATAAAATACTAGATAAAAGTGGGTAAAAAAAATATTAATAGCTACCACTTGTTTTATATAAGGGTGAAATTAAAATAAATATCTTTCGTTCAATCGCAGAATGGGTTTGTAATGATAATAAATGATAGATTACGGATGTACTCAATGGTATGTCCAAGATTTAGGAAAAAGAGAATATTTTGCGAAATACACAAAATGCGAAAATACATCTATTGGATGTTTCAATACTGAAATGTGCAGTATTGAAAACAGTTATCACAGAAGAAACATTATCACAGAAGCTGTTTTATTCGATTTTCTTTCATCGTGAAAGGTTAATTATTTTTTTAAAAGTGTCATCGTATGATGAGAAGGAACTGTTTTCGATGCATTGTAACAGTTACTAGTGAATATAGAACTTAGGTTTTCAACTGAAATAGATTTCACTGGTTATTTACATATCGTTATTTGTGTTACTAAGAGCTTTCCGGGAGTTTCCGAAACGACACATAGCAGTCATTTCTGCAGGTAAGTTTAGTCGAAATAGGATTTCCTCAGTTACGAATAGTTATGGAATACAACGGACTCCTTTATGACGGCATCATACTGTTGCAAGTAACGTTCACTTCAGTGAACTCTTATTACGACGGATGTTACGCAAATATGCCTTTACAGAAACCATCGGTGTTCGCCTTTTAACCGATATAACGATGGGGTGTTTAACGTAAAATTATTTTTTTCCAAATTAAAACCTACCAGTTTGGTTTTAAAGAAAATAAATATATAAGTAATTCTGAAATTTTTTGATTATTTTCTTATTCTTGTTACTTAAAACCATAAAATTACTTCGCCTTAATAATGAATTGTATAAAACACAGAGATGACGTCATCAACGCGGTTTCGGCTGCTTCCAGAGATAAATCCTATAGTATGCATGTATCGAAAAAGCATTTCTAATGTGTCATGAACGCCATACAAGAAAAATATATATCGAAAGAAACATTCATATTCCAATATTCATCTCAATACATTTTTTCTCCTGAGGTCAATCGTAATACGTAGGTCAATGATCAAAAAATCGGAAACATTTCCGTAATACCTCAGTAGCAAAATAACAGACCCACCTCAAGAACTTATACAATATCATTTGCATTTGACAGCTGTAACACCTACACAAGATATCTCTAATCTCGATTATAAATCTCGTTAAAATTACTCCACCAATCACTATAAATCGGAATATTTATTGACATAGTCTACCTTTACCATAAAGAGCATTTCTTTTAAACATTTGAAAAGTTGAGGAAAACGTTTATGGTGCCATGCAATTCCACTCGTAATTTTCTATCTTATTATACCATGACGTGCACATAAGTGTTAATTTTGATTTGTCAGCCACAACAAAAATATTATTTTTGATATTATTATTCGAAAAATAAAAGAGTTTTTATCGAAAATGACTTTCCAAATAACGGAATTTTCAAAGCTTTAACGATGGGTAACCATATGAATGGCTGCTACCAACTAAAAAGTCCTGCAATATCGCAGTCCATCACTAGAATCTCACCCGAAATATATTTAATAAAAAATTGTTTACACCCTCTACCCCCTTCCACTGTGGATGGTAGTAGTGTAAGACAAATCATCCCGTGGATTTCTCATCACACAGCAAAAATAGCTTGCAATACGAAACTTGAAACTTTTACTACGGCTTCGCAATGTTTCGTCTGTACCTCTACGTACCTTACGCAAGCATTTTCAATTTTCTCTAGAAAAATATTTATTACGTAACAGGTACATCGAAATATTTCACTTTGCAGATATTCGTTCCACTAAAGTAGCGATATTATGATTTACAAAAGCATTTGTACAATGCGTTTCCGTGTAATGGGTAAATTATATTTTTATCGCCAAGTTGACATCTCTTGGGGTCGTTTCGTCACCCTATCAGCTCGATATATCTGTTGCGAATATCAGACGTTGGTTTCGAACTACGTCCACGATAATGGGTCAAATAGATGTGAAAGCCTATACATAAAACAACTGCCGTTTCATCGTTTAGGATATAGAAATATTTCTACGCATACTGTAACGACAAATAGCAAAATGAAGAAATCAAAAATTAAGCAAAGAATTTTTTTTCCTCGGACAACCATTAGTTCTATTGAGCGAGTTTTACAAAATCCGAGCCGAAATGAAAGGGGTCGTTAGTGGTCGACAGCGACAAATAGCGTTTAACAATAAAACTTATATCCCATAATCAGAATAATGTGCTGTATAGTAGTTCTCGGTTGAAATTTCATAATTCTCACGCTAAAAAGTGGAAAATTAGATTACCTCTACTCTAAATTAATTATTCACCACAAAGTTACTTACCTGAAGGAATTTATAAACGAACCACAAACACTTTATGAATATTATTAAACTTGATTCACCTGATATTTTTTCGAGCAGCAGAATGGTGGTTTAGAGAAGGACATAGGGAATACAGTCCGTGTGTATTTTTTAATCGCATAGACCTTGCCAATGGTTGCTTATTACACTGTAATGTGTTCCCGGTACGCAAAGCTCCGAAAATCTGAAAAAAAAAAAACTCAAATTATATCAATTCTTCGCCATATCCATACGCTAACGCGGCAAACGTAGCAGCAACATAGCCGCTTGATATAAACTCATAAACTGACGTTATTTTTTTACCTTGCAATAATAGGGTAATGACGTCTGACAGAGTGACGTTGAAGAAAGCACTGTTTGCTCACTCACAGGAAGTGACTTTTACAGTTTTGTATTGCGAACACAGGTGTTTGTTTACTCTTCCGCATTTGTATTTTTCAACATTTTGTTTACGAAAATTACTACGAACTGTGGAAGAGAAATAAAACGCATTTCTTTAAACATAGTGCCTCTTTCAAGCGTTTTTCGGATTCAGGTTGAGTATTATTTCTTCAGGATATTTAATAATTATACCTACAATTAATAATCCTCACTTTACATCAATGAGGTGGGGTAAGATAAGCTATGACGCTTATTCCTAGTTTCTTCCCAACAAATCGATACGTACAACAAAATATATGTTGGAAAGGTATATAACATACTAAATTATGAATAATTACGGTTAATGTTGAAAAAGGTAACCTTGCAAATAACATTGTGATGTTTTGACCATTTCAATTATTCATAATTTCAGGCTGTTATTTAATTCGGTAAAAGTTTCACAGGTGATTGAAAGATTTAAGGTCCTAACGAGTGTAAAACGAAATTTGTTCCCTCCCTCGCATGAGGGGTTCTTTTACGTATGAGCGGCAGTTTTTCGCACATATAGGACAAAATGGCCACTCCACAAGGACTCCATGCAGTCGGCGAAGGAACCCACTGCACCACATCTGTTAACAGAGAGATGACACCCTCAGGTCATGGCCATCTAGCGTCTTATTTAATAGGTGCAGGGTATATTTCTCCTACACACAGGGACCATGGCTTTACCTCACAACCGACGGCCTTTATAGAAACAATCGGTGTTCGGCTTTCTAACCGATATAAGACCGATATACCGATCATCTCTATACCTAGTCATTCAAGGATTACCTGATCCTGAACGATAACGTAAAAACTACTTCCTCTATCCTTTTCTGCCAATAGTAGGGAACTGTTCGCACATCACCTCCAAAATGAACTGCAGTTCGTCGTGTAGACCATCCTGCTTCACATAGACGCAGGATAGTCCTCGTACAAACTCGCAGAGTTGATTAAATTCTGCCATTAGCCATGATGGTTACCAGATTTACAGTCGCTCAAAAAAATATCTGTAAGCTATAGTTGATTACAGAATTCAGAAGAAATATCTGGCAACGATTTTTTAAGAAACAATCTCAACGCTGATGAATCGGGGACTCGAACCTGGGAACTACAGCTTAAGAGCCTGCCACGCTACCGAATGAGCCACCGCCGTAATTGTTAATCTTCTATAGATCGTAACAAGTTATGTATGAAAATAATCACATGTGGCACCAGGTGAGTCAATGATATTTTCTTTAATGATTATCACTCATTTGATCGGATGGGGGGATGTGTCGGTAACGCGCCAGGCTCGTAATCTGCAGTTTCCAGTTTCAAGCAATACAACCTTGATACACCAGCCTGGACAGACGTCAACAAAAGGAGATTTATTAATTATGCATAGAACTGCAGGTGATTGGAATTCTATGTTCTTCCTCGGATTTCTTTTCTAGCCTACTACGAGTGATGGAAATTGTTAAAAATTACATCAATTGCAGTTATGTGTGAAAACTTAAAGGTATGTATTAAAACGAGTTAAAAAAATAACTTATTCATTACGATTTTATTAAAATATTTGAGAATATTATAAAATTAATTGCAAAAATTTTAAAAATAAATAGCTACTAGCCGCCCAACCAACGAGTGTCTAAGGGAGAAGAGAGCCAGTTTCCATAAGCATAATATAAATTTTTCGATTGCAGCGCCCTCTAAATATGGGATTTTCATGTATTACAGTGAAGCCACCTACCCAGGGAGAGGAGCGAGTTCCCCTTCGTTTTTTTTTTCTCACTGCCGAGCAATGTTTCATTGCTTACACCACGTGACTAATTTTACGTACACTTTTCGTTTGGAGAGAAATTAAAACGTATTAATTAAAATCATTTTGCTTAATTAAATTCTATTTTGTAAAACAGGTAGCAGTTGTGCTCAGCAAGAAAATTTTAATATTTTAAACACTCTGCAATACTTAGCTTATAATTAATTGAGATTTGTATATCTCTGTACTATAACGTGTTTTACACAGTTATATTTTATACAATTATAAATATTAAAAAAAAATCCATATTGGGTTTGTTACTTGCAGAAACTGTCAACAGATGGCAGCAGGCACTTTTCCTATCAACCATAAAAAAGAACTGCAAAATTAGAACAAAACGCAGACACCTATATACAGCGATATGCTCCAGAGAACAAACCTGCAACATACATTGACTTACATGTTCGCAAGACGATTAAATGTATTAATTTACATATTTATTACATTATTTATTACATATTTATTTTAAAAATTGTGCAAAAGTACTGAAATAAAACATACATCGATTCTTCAGGGTATCGTAAAATGTCCTCCTAAAAGGGATAAAATGGTCATTGAACAACTTTAGGATCAGCTACCACTGTACACCAATAGCCATGTGCGTTAGACAGTTTGAAACACTAATTAAATCACATTAAATATTTCAAGAGTAAGGCTAACAATGGCTGAATTGATTGCACTGCGCATGCGTAGATAGCCCCCTTACAGTTGATTTTGTGCCTGCAGGGCAATTTGCCACGTTCAGCTTCAGAAAAATTCCGCAGTGCGACGCCACGTACGCTTATGTGAAACTGGTCTTCTCCTTAGACCTTCTTTTGCTCAACTCTGCTCCCTGCCCTAGGTCAATAGGGGACAACAATGTGCTTTGAAACGGTGTCGTCCCTCAGATGGGACGTTAAATCATGGTTCCTTGTGCTGGAGAGCCATATCTTGTGCACGTTAAAATAAATAAGTGTCCATTAGAATACAAATATTTTAACAGTAATTACTTTTTGAATCATATTGTGTATTACGTTGTAGACAAATAATGTTTTCGTTACCGATGGGGAATTTAATTTCTAAGAAAATGTTTACCAGAATCAAGTTCTATTGCTCTGTGACCTGTTATTATTTCCCTAGATCCGTTCCATTAGGGTTGCTGTAAGAATAAAGTTCACCAATGATTATAAATATTTGAAACGGAAATTTTCAATAAATCTAAATGTTCAGATACGAGATAAGACACATATTAATGCATGTAATCAAAGGAGCATAATTCTGAATGTCTTGTATATCAATGTGTTTATTCCTTCCGTTTTATTTATAGTGCAAATAAAGTATAAATGAAATTGTTCAATTTAATTACCTAATTGATCCACGAAATATCTTGGTACATAGAATGTATCCAATGAATACTTTATATGCAAAATTTATATTGATAGGAAAATTGTCGGTTATATCCAGCGTATGGATATTTTTAAATATTAATATCCTAAGACCCGGGCTTATTTATAGAGAAATCGAAATTAAAAAGAAAGTGAAAGTTATTTTCGAGAATGTCACTCTTTTAAATCCACATATAATAGTAATGGTCACCTTTACTAAACAAGGAAGCTTATGGTTGCCATGGTTACGTGTTTTGTTTCGGTATTGGGATATCATTTGTCTGTCTGAAAACAAAATGATTCTAAATTAATGACTTTGTTTTTCTTTCATTAGACTAAAATCCCGTAAGTAGAAAAATAAAAATTCATTACCACCCATGGTCGAATCCAAGGGGTGAAAGAGGGGCCATCCATCCACCATTTGAGAATGCTGTTCAGGTAATTGATAAAAAAAAAATCATTAATTTTATGAATTTTTCTTGCAATTTTCAAGAAAAGTTTTAAAGATCTCGGTCAGGATGGTTCTTATTTATTTGAGAGATCTGTTAGACGAATGTCTTTATTGGATCATAATAACACAGTCGTTAACGTACTCAATGAAACCATCAACTCGGTATCTCTCGATTGAATATCACGTTTAATTAACAACACTTCACATTACCTACATATATATTTGTTAAGGGTGCAACCTTAATCCACTGCCCCACCGAGAATATCCAGTCACACAGTCCCAGAGTGTTGATCCGACTTCATTAAAAAGTCCTTCAAATGTGCTGGCTTTCACAGCGCAGGAATATGCTTTACTTCCAACAGTTTCGACGGTCCGGAGAGAAGTTCCTTTCTTTTCCGACGGTCTCCACTTCCCTCTTCCTTCCCGCTGTACGTGATGAAGTGATCCCGCGTCACGGCATTCCACAATGCACCGGCCAGAGTTTCAGAGTTTCGCAGGCCATTTGGGTCACACATGACTCTGGCCTAACATAGCATACAGCAGAGAGGCAATGTGAAAGTCGAGGATTCGGATATTATATTCTGATTTTAGAAGAAGTGACATTGTGCTTAGCTTAAACTCTGGAATTGTTTATTAAGAATTTGAAATTTTAGAACTGAATGTTCCTATCAACCATAAAAAAAGAACTGCTCTATTAGAACAAAATGCAGACACCTATATACACCGATATGCTCCAGGGAACAAAACTGCAACATACATTGACTTACATGTTCGCAAGATGATTAAATGTATTAATTTACATATTTATTACATTATTTATTACATATTTATTTTAAAAATTGTGCAAAAGTACTGAAGTAAAACATACATCGATTCTTCAGGGTATCGTAAAATGTGTTCCTAAAAGGGATAAAATGCTCATTGAATAACTTTAGGATCAGCTACCACTGTTATTATTTACCCAAATGGAAAAAATCCAGGGGCTGAGGATTCTCAGGCGATAGAACGCCAGGTTCGTAATCTGCAGTTCCCAGGTTCGAGTCCCACCCTACCAACAGTGAGTAGGGGACACCGGTGGGCTTGGAAAGGCCACTGTTCGTCAGATGGGTCATTAAGATGTGACACTGTGTGCCGGAGAGTCATACCGGTGCTTACGTAATAGAATACCTGCCGATTTCCGCGAATCTCCGTGTTAGCAAGCGCGCATGGGAAGCTTCAGAACTTGCCACATGAGGGCAGCACCGTTCCGCGGTAAGCTAACCTACGCTAGCGTTAAGTATATAGCGATCTGGGCGACCAATATTTATTCAACGGTAATTATTTGGAGGAAAATTCACCAAAAAATTAATAAATAAAGAATTTTAAATCACTTTATCTTTACTTCAGGTTAATCCATGACTTATTTTTATAATATATTTGCAGAATTCTTTAACTGAATAATTTTCCTACAAAATGCTATTTCCATAGGCACTGGAACTTTACCAATAAACACAAATGAAGTTCATGCTGCAGCACAGAATTTACTCTTTATAATCTTTTTTATTTCAGTGTTCCTAAAATTTCAGTTCTTAATTACTTCTGATCTTCAAAACTTACATTAAAGAATATTTATACATATATTTGTGCAATTTAAGGATTCTGTTGATTACTTAAACGTTCTATCAGAAATGTAACAGGAATTGGCAACTGAGATATTTCTAATTGAAGCATTTTTCTTGAGAGGGGTTTAGAATTCAGCCTGAGTTGTGCAACTTCTTCAGTGCACTTACTACCATAATTCGTTAAATATGATTTTAAAAATTCTGTATTATTAATTTACAAAGTTTTTTTATCTGGCTCTCATCATTAAAAGAACAATGAAATAATTCATTTTTGCGTAATCTTGGTAGAAATGTTAACGTTAACAGAGTTAACACTTTTTCTCTTTGAACTCAAAGTGGGCAGAAATTTTTTTACAGCTTTTTCCATAACAGCTAAAACACTGACAATTGCGATTTTTTTTTATAAATCATCCATTAGTTCGTATTTCCAGTATCAGATGGGGAAAAACTGGAAACAGAAAAACTTCATTTTCTTTGAAAACAAGCAACTTATTATCACCAGAGATGATTAGCTGTTCTTTCAATTGTTCGTTACATCTTGTTAGAAGGCTTTTTGTTCTATTCGAATTTGTATTTCTAACTTTAACTCAGTTAATCGAAATTTCATCCTATATAGCAACAGAAAATATTGAAAAAGGAAATGACAAACTCTTCAATTTAAATCCACTCCTCTTTTGTAGCAAATTATCATACATATAATATAAAACCACTCTTCTTTTGTAGCAAATTATGATACATAAAATATTCTTTACGTATGGACTCAAAATCGATTACTAGTTAATCACATTTCCTTAACCTTTATCAAAATTTTCTGTCCAAAACGATTTGGATTCATCATACCTAGTATCATCCTAACTCCCAAGTTCTCCTCATTTATAATCAGTTAACCAAGAAATGTAATAGATTTGACACTTATTTCAAATATATATATATTTTTTTGAAAAATCATATCCAACCAATGCTCTTTGATTTTAATTGCACAAAAGTGCTGTCATTTGTCTTATTATCGTGCTCTTTGCAAATTCGATTATTATGGATTTTAACGGCTAAACTGTTGAAATTAAACTTAATTTGACCGGATGCATGAAAATTGCTTTGTAATAAAATGGATACTAAGAAATTAATAAATTAAATGGATACTAAGAAACAATATCGATGATACAATTGTATATTCAGTATCAAGACATGCAAGAAATGCATGAGCATATCACTTGCCTTTCGCAGTAAAATGTAATTTTCTTAAATATTGGACATATCGTTGAGATACATCCGTGATATACCTGTGACGTTCGACACTCTGTACAGATTGAACGAATGATATTTAATTATATTAAATTATTTTATTAATAAAGTGGTAGTTATTTCCAATTTTCTATTAATTTCTACCTATTTTCTAACTGCCTTTCCCACGTAATTTGTTGCGTTTCTCAATTTATTTCGGTGTTAAAACGACTATTCCAGTATATAATTACAACATTTTGACCCATCACAACAAGTTGTGTATTCACACTCTAGAACATTTACCACCCCTTCTTTTTCCCCTCCCAAAAAGTGGGGAATAGCATAAACGATTGTTTTTCATATCCATGTGATTCTCACCAGTAGTGAATGAAAAGTGTTTTGGACACTACTCGAAGATATACGGGAGACTTCTCTAATATATGAGGAGTTAGCAAAGATATTCACTTGGAATTGCCTTTCATCAACTTAAATATAGTGCAGGATATTATGAGGCAAGTTTTAAAATGTGCCCAAAAATAATATCATCATCATCATCCTCAAGGATCCATGGCTACGGAGGTCCAACCAGACCGTTCAGTTTAATTCTCCAAGCATATCTGTCCTGAGCTACATCTACTGCACCTGGACACTGCACACCAATTCTAACAAGGTCCTGTTTGACATTGTCTGCCCACCGCATCCTAGGTCTCCCCCTCCTTCTGAGGCCTCTAGGCACACTGTTCATAACCCTATTCGCCAATCTATAATTATCCATACGGGCAACATGGCCAAACCAGCGGAGTCTCTCTCTGCACAATATGCTGCTTAAAGGAGGTTGCAGACTCCTTTGCCTAACCTCATCATTAGTTACAAAGTTAAACCACCTAATACCCAAGATACTGCGTAAGCATCTAGAATCAAAAGCATCTAGTTTCCTGTTATCTTGTTTACATAGCGTCCAAGTTTCACTACCATAACTAACCCTAGAAAGAACCAAACTATTATACAGTCTAATTTTAGTCTTTACGTGTATACGCCTCTTTCTCCACAATCTCCATAAATTCTTAAAAGTCCCTGCAGCAATCCCTATTCGTCTGTTAATCTCATGCCGCACATCACCAGTATCAGTTACATAGCTCCCAAGGTAATTAAACTGTGACACCTGCTCAAGACTGTAACCATTCAGATGAACTGAATCACAACCTGTCTGACCAATTTTCATCATTTTAGTTTTCTCTCTGTTTATAACGAAACCTACTCTACTACCAGTCTCATCAACAGCTCGAATGAAAGAGTTCATCTCATCAACATCATTTGCCAAAAGGGCTAAATCATCAGCATAATCTAAATCAGAAATTTTCGTATCTCCAGCCCAATTAAGGCCAAAATCTTTCCCTTGAAGTGAATTTCGCGTAACATAATCAACAACCAAACTAAAGAGAAATGGAGACAAGATGCACCCTTGTCGAACACCAGACATAAAGCTAAACCAATTGCTACAAGACTTACCAACTCTCACACATGACTCAGTGTTATTATAGAGAGCTTTCATTATGTTAACTAACTTGTCTGGTATACCATATGATCTCACAATCAACCACAAATTATGACGATCAACAGAGTCGAAAGCCTCTTTGAAATCAACAAAGCTAGCAATCAAAGGTTTCTGAAACTCTAAACATTTCTCAAGAATTTGCCTAAATGAAAATATCTGATCCACACATCCCCTACCACTTCTGAATCCACATTGCTCATCACGCAATTGCCTGTCAACCATATCCTTAATTCTCTTAAGCACAATCATGGAAAGAACTTTATCTGGAACAGAGAGTAGAGCTGATACTGGAACAGAGAGTAGGCTGAGATACCCCTATAGTTATCACAAGAACTGCGATCACCTTTTTTTGAAAATAGGGATAATAATAGCTCTGGTAAAATCTTTAGGAACCATGCCTTTATCATAAACGTTATTCAAAATTTCAGTCATCCAAGTGGTAACAGAAACATTCCCAGCTCTGAGCATTTCTGTAGTAATTTCATCTACACCTGGGGATTTATGAAGTTTAAGTTTAGAGATAGCCAAAATAACTTCAGATTGTGTTATAGGGCCAACATTAAAGCTGCCAATGCATCTATCATCATTACAAACAATGAGAGTAGAACTAACCACATGGTTTAGAACATCACTGAAATGCTCAGCCCACCTAGTAATGACAGAATCCTCCCCTTCTATAACCTTACCTTTTTTATTCTTCAATCCTTGTATACCTGTCCGTTTTCTACCACACAAAACATTAACTATCTGGTACAGCTCTCTGCTGTTGTGCTGTCTAACTGCTTCCTCGGCTTTGACAGCCAAACCATCAAGCCAAAGATTCTTATCAGCAGCTAACTGATCCTTTACACGTTTATTAAACTCTTTGTAATCTTTCTATTAGGACTAGTAGGGTATTGATTAAGGACATTCCTGCAGTTCCTTTTTTCTGAAATAAGCTCAAGTGCTTTATCACTTAAATAATTCTGTCTCCTCTGCTCCTTTTTTCCTAAAAGAGTACTGTTAGTTTCCAAAAAAACCAGTTTAAAATGGCCCCATTCTTCCTCAACTTCAGAATTAAGCAAACCATGACTGTCATGATGACTAAGTAATCTATCATGGTAAGCTTTAGCTATAACTGGGTGTTTCAGAGCTTCAGTATTAAAGGTAAATTTTTTAAATTTAGCACAACACTTTTTAAGTTTAAGTTGCAAGACACTTTTAACAAGGTAATGGTCAGATCCAATTTCAGCTCCCCTGTATGCCCTGGTATTTCTAACAGAACTAGCCCATTTGCTGTGAATTAATATATAATCAATCATATTTCTATGCAGCCCATCAGGTGAAACCCATTTGTATTTATGTATGTCGCGGTGTTTGTAATATGTGTAAGTTATTCTGAAACCACTGAGTTTACTTACCTGTAGGAGACGTTGCCCATTGCCATTGTAGCTACCAATACCAAAAGGACCTATTTCTCCTCCCTAAAGGTCAGAGTCAGTACCAACTTTGGCATTGAAGTCACCAAGAACATGGGTAATATCTCCTTTCTTGACAGAATTCAAAATATCCTCAAGTTGTCCATAAAACCTATCCTTCTCATCCTCATCGGCATCCTCAGTGGGGGCACAACAGCAGATAACATTCAAGTCTTTAATGCTTGTCTGAAATTTTGCTATAAGAAACCTTTCATTAATTCACTCATATCCTAGAAGAGCATCACTAGCATGTCTGCTAAGCAGCAGACCCACGCCATGGTGATGCTTTCCATCCTCCCTCCCTGTAAAGAGAAATTTAAAGTTATTTTTAAGTATCTCACCTTTACCTGTCCATCTGGTCTCTTGCAAGCCTAGAATATCTAGGTTATAGCGCTGGAACTTTGCATGAGGACATCAAGAGAATAATCTCTATGTTATGTCCTCACGTTCCACGTTGGACATTACAAGAGTCATGAACATCAAATGACAATATTAAATATGTAACTACCAATCCATCTAAAATCTGCATTTTCCTAATTTTTTTTTAAATATAATTATACGCTATTATTGAAAGTCTATTCACTTTATTAACC
This sequence comes from Ryuthela nishihirai, assembly GCA_038380435.1. Lineage (NCBI taxonomy): Eukaryota > Metazoa > Arthropoda > Arachnida > Araneae > Heptathelidae > Ryuthela > Ryuthela nishihirai. The sequence goes on from JAWZYU010000038.1 coordinate 4,575,880, forward strand.
AACATCTCTCCTTTCAGTTTCACTCTGTAGACTTCGTGATTTGCAAGACTGAAATTTCACACATTTAATTCAAGTTTATTACGCAACAGCTGTAGTTTTTTCAACTTGTTTACTCTGTCAGCAGAAAGAACTCTTCATTTTCATAAATTAAAAATTTCTTTTAATTTGTGACCTTATCCAAGTACATTTTTTTCTCTTTAAAATATCATCTTTGAATTTTCAAATTAGCTTTTTATCATTATCCAAAGTCATTATTCTCTTAGGTCATCTATCCATAATGCAGTAATGTTTGCAGATGTTTCTACAGATTCTATCTACTGTCTGTGGTGATTTAAATATTATATCTCAGTCTTAGAGGACCAGCACGCACACCCTTTCAAAATACTAGAAATTGTAAGAGAGTGTCTAAAAATATTTAACATATTTAGCAAATTTGAAAAACCTGTAAAATCGAGAGGGAGGATGTGCTATACTACATTAATCTGGTCTTTTGCGCGCCCCACTTGCATTTTTCCAGCTAGATGATATTCTTGCCCGCACTCTCTCCCCTTCGATGGTTTGTTGATCCCGGCCCGGTCACTATTATTGTGACGTCTTATATTTCATCCCATGTTACACTATGTGTAACTCGATAGGATATGTGAGATTCAATAAATTATCCAACCGTTAAAAATTCTCTTTCAAATGAATACTTCGATTCTTCTGGACTTCTTATAATGCATCCTATGGATGCGTTCAAGCTTTCTGTGGCAACTGGGAATTAGCTCTGGATAAAACGAAACATTTCTTCTTTGTAATTAACAGATTTGAAATAAAAGCGGTAGTTTAAGCAGGAGTAAAGAAAACTATCTGAGACCGATTGGCAGAGTCACTGATCGAGTCTAAACATATCCAAAAGCCGTATCAGCAAGAGGGAAAATGCAAGCAGGAGAGCAGCAACTGTTGATGTTTTTCCATAAAAACGACGTAACAAAATTGTTCACGGATGAGTCTCGAACGTAACCTCTGGAGTTGAACTTGCGCCTTTAGCCCTGTATAAGCGGAGGATGATAGCGAAGATGAAAGAAGAATTGAATAATCTCAAGCTTCATATCCAGCATCATCCATCACATAATTATCTCCCAACTCCATTTGCAATAAAAACAATTCGTCATTTCCTTTTTAAGATAAAGGTTTTAAAATTTAATCCTTTAAAATATATTTTATTCTATTAATTTTACACGGAAGTGCGACAATTGGGTGGAAGTCAACTAGGTTGATAACAAATGGAAATGCGACAATTCGGTGGATACGACAACCGGGAGGATACGACAATCGGATAGATAATTGGATGGAAAACAATTAGGAGGATATTACAATTGGGTTCAAATAAGCAAATTATGAGAAATAACAATTATCCATGTGAAAAATTATCACTGACATTGCGGGAATCGAACCCGCAACTCTCTAGATGCATACGAGAGCACTCTACCATAAGAACCACGCTTCAGACGAAAATACTATTCCAGGAAACGACATAAATCTTTCTCTAAAATGTGGCGGACCTGGCGCCATCTATACTTCATTAGAGGCAACTTATTTTCCAATTGTTGCCAATGATTTAGATGTTAATGAGAAGGTCTCACTCTTAAGTGTTCCTACCGAAATAATTCTAAATTACAGGAGCGCGCTGCAGTATTTGTGTCTATTCTCCTTAATCCTTTTTTTGATTTAGGTTTTGCAGGTACCCTCTTTAATCCGACACCACACTATGGCAGAATTTTTACGAAGCCTGTTCCTTCTAAACGTAGTAAACGGAAAATGAAAGAAATGCCGTCCTGCAAAACAAAGCTTTATAGGATAATCTGCTTTTCTCTCTAATACAACCCTCATTAAGACGAAATTGCCACAAAAAATTTTATAAAAGAAATAATTGGAAACAATTAAATATATCATAGGGAATTTAAACAGCCCATATCGAGAATTTTTCTGCTTAATGTGAATTTCATTAAAACGGATTCTTAAATATTTGTTCGAATCTCTTGTTTTAGGTGAAAGTCTTAAATAAAAGGATCGACTAACGGACACGACGATGCATAAGATTACCAGTAATCCATTTAGTCAATAAAATTATTATTTGTAAGATTCTTTATTTGTGATAGAAAAAATTGGAAATTTATGAAATGTATTACCGAAAATGGAAACAGGCGTTATTGAGAATTATTCTCGCTTATTAGTTATAACGCACTTTTTGTTCTTTCGTGCAACTAAATGAAGCAAAGTGAAACCAAATAACGCAGTACAAGAAAATCAAACAGAAAAAAAAAAATCAGCATGTTCATTAAACCCGACACTTAATGGAACGATTTTTGATCATCATCATCATCATCGTCAAGTAGCCATATTTTACGGAGTTCCAACCAGACCGTGCAGTTTAATTCTCCAAGCATATCTGTCCCGAGCTACATCTGTTGCATCTGGCCACTGCACACCAATTCTAACAAAGTCCTGTTTGACACTGGCTGCCCACCGCATCCTAGGTCTCCCCCTCTTTCTGAGACTTTTAGGCACACTGTTCATAACCCTATTCGCCAATCTATAATTATTCATACTGGCAACATGGCCAAACCAACGGAGTCTCTCTCTGCACAATATGCTGCTTAAAGGAGGTTGCCGACTCCTTTGCCTAACCTCATCATTAGTTAGTAAGTTGAACCACCTAATACCCAAGATACTGCGTAAGCATCTAAAATCAAAAGCATCTAGTTTCCTGTCACTTTACTTCCAATGAATCTTCTTCCTTCATTGAATCTTTCATTGAAACCTTCCTAAACATTATTTTTTTTCTCAAAAAAAGAAACGGAAATCAAGAGATGTCAGGCAGGAAATTGAAACAGCCAATATATACACACCGTCCATTGAATTAAAAACCTTTGTGCAGATGTACGTAAACGTCACTTGCGCAGCGTGCATCGCCACGTGATCTAGGCAGCTATTCAAGACTTCTGCTCCTCAGTAGTGTGATGTTTCGTTTAAAAGGAATAGAAATGGAAAAATGTCGTCCAAACCAGTTTTGTCGGGGTAAACAATTGTTAAGCATCGGCTGTTCCGCATCTTGTAATGTTTTCGTTCGATTTCTGAATGTTCGATTCATAAAATATGCTTTAAAAATATCGATTGCTTTGATATATCGGAAGAGAAAGAATTGATTCAAAGCTTTATTAAAAGTCCAGTAAGAAAAAATAGGTGTTATACAGGATGTTTAAAATTCCCTGTACATTTCTAATTGTTTCATTACAAAGGGAAAAAAAAATCATTTTATTAAATGTCGTACTAGTGAGGGTAAATACGGTGCTAATCTCTTTGTTTGTCTCTGGTGCCATCTTTTGATATCCCTATTATTTTTTGTTCAGAAAATTGGCTGTGGAAAATAAAATTCGTTTCAATCAAATTCAGTTTAAAGAAAATAAAAATTATCGTTCATGTAGTGAAATGGGTAAAATATAATATCAGATAGATTCATTGAAACGAGTTTTCAAAAAATTCGATGTATTGGAATATCAGATTAGAGAGAGTAGATGTAAATGCTTTATTGAGAAAAAGACCAGATTTAATAAATGTTGTTCTTTGCAATTTCTTTCCTGGGTTCCTTCGATTACGAATAAACGATTAATATATTTTAATCAATGTCGTATTACAGAGAATAAAGACAAATGCGTCATTAATCGTGGATTAGCTAAAATACTTTTAAATGACGGTTGGTTTAGTTTCCCGAAGGTATTCCTTTGATATTTGATTGGTTAGTTCAGAAAGAAAAGGATTTTTCGTTTTATTCAATGTAGGATTTGTGAGAATACAAAATTCTTATTCTGATTACGTTCCTGCAAGTGCTTTCCTTTAACTTAAGACCTCCTTTCCTATGACTTTAGAAGAAACATAACGAAATTGATTCGTGAAAATCCGTTTCCAGAAAAGCCTGATTAGCGAGAATAATAATATTGGTGGATGTTATCATTTGCTTTTATATGTTTTTCGATATCCGTCTGTTTCTATAAGAAGAAAAGAATTTTCAAAACATTATTTTATTCAATGCTGGCTTAATCAGAATATTAATTGTCTCTACCGAGTTTCGTTTTCTAGGATAGGTTATTTTTATTCCAGATCGTTTTACTTCGAACGAACAGCATGGAACATAAATGTAAAATTTCGTTGTATAGAAAGTCGGATTAGCGAGAATAATTCTCAATCTCATTTGTTTTGATTTCGTGTAATACTATCGACTGATTTCCAATTGTGTCCTTTATAATAAAAGTATTTTTTATACTTTCATTCTAATGAATGTCAGATAAAAATAAAATAGAATTTTTTTCTATTCGTACTGGTAGTTTCATTCCAACTTTCTTAAAATGATAATTTAATAAATTCATAACAATAACAAATATATGTAATATTTTCTTCTGAAATATTAATCTAAAAGCCTAGAAACATTTAAAGTTTAACAAGGCATTAAAGAGAAACGTTTCTAGCTCTGCTTCAAAAATTAAATAAAGTATTTACAAATCTATAAATATATAAAGGTCAAGGAGTCCCAGCTGGGCCAGCGTTGAGATTTACCTCCGCAAAACACCCAACCCTTCCCACTTTCAGTAGGGAACGCCGATGTGTTTGGAAAGGCCACCGTACTTGGCTTTGGACGTTAAGCTGTGGCTTGAGGTGCGGGAGCGCCATACGCTGTGCACGTTAAAGAAACACGCTGCATGGATTTGACAGGAGGCTGACATGTGTGTCCTAACAGCTGTACAGTGGGTCTCCTCCCTTCAACCTTCTCTGAGCCTTCGGGGTTCTTGTGACCTGGCCATTTAGAATTGGGGGGATTTCGGGGTCCATAGACATGGCCATAAAAAGCGCCGCTCAGAAGTAAAACAATCCAACCCAATCCTCCTGTTCTCTTTCTCAATCCAACCCTCACCCTGTTCTTGGTCAGTAAGAGTACTGATGGACTTGGAGAAGCCCACCGACCATTGGATGGGGCATAAAATCATGACAACGTGTATGGGAGAGCACACTATGCATGACATTAACATACATAATATAAATAACACGATGAATGTCCTTTATAGGAGACTACGCAAAATTCCCCGCCCTGCCCACGGTCAGTAGGGGACACCAATGGGCTTGGAAAGGCCGCCGTCTGTCGGATGGGACGTTAAGCCGGGTCCCCGTGTGCGGGAGAGTCATACCTATACACGTTAAAGAACACGCTGAATGGCCTTGACGGAAGGCTACCATCTGTCTAACAAGAGCTGTTCCAGTGTGTCCCCTCCCCCAACCTTCTCTGAGCCTTAGGGGTCAATGTGACCTGGCCATTTAGCCCATGGTGTGCGAAAAAGTGCCGCTCAGAGGTAAAAAACCCAACCCAAATTATACGAGACAACCATCTGTCTCCTAACAGTTCTCCTGAGGGTCCCTTGCTCCCAATATTTTAACCATTTAGCCCATCGTATGCAGAAAAGAACCTCTCAAGTGCAAAAAAAAAATCAACAAAATCCTCAAGTGCAAAAAAAAATTCAATTAGAAAAAAAACTCTGGGGCAATACAAAAAACCATACTTCCCTCCTTTATTGTGAATTGGTTTCGTTATACATATTGCTTTCACTTGTTTAGATGTTCACCTGCCACAAATTTTGATGGTTTTTCACGTGTATTTCAGGCTGTTTCATTAACACGTGGTCAGCATATAGTCTGAACTTCTATTTCTTTATGAAACCAAATAATATTTTTAAATAATTTTTCAAGAAATTAAAAATATATACGGTATGTATCTTTTCTTAATGCAGGTCAGTATTTAACCTTCAAATTCAGGAAAGGAAGAGGTGTCAAGTGAAAGGTTTCAAACTGGCATTATATCCTGAGTGGTTGTAATTCAACTGCGCTTCACTTGAAGGTCTGAGGATGAGAAACGATTAGTTGCACAGAGATGAAATTTGAAATGGATAATAATCCGGTGCATGTGGAATGGAATGGCAGGGAAAAAATTAAATCTCAGCATAAAAGCTTCCAGCTGGTTGAACATGGCGCTGTGAAGAAAAAGCATGTAAATTAATCTCCAATCAACATGTCAGTAAAAGAATGTGAGATCTGGTGATAACAGAATGAAAACAGAAAGTCATCTTGACACCTGATCCTTTTGGAATGGAGGAAAGGACCTTTATTATTTCCCAACACCTTCCAGATTAGTGAAGAGGAATTAGAGACCGGAACTGAATTAGACAGACAAATATTTTTGGTTCTATGGCACTGTTCTAAGCCCGCCCCATCTCGAGGTGGGTTACAAAGCTCTTTAAATACTGAACACATCTTTTTAAAAGCTTGTTCCGTTTGAAAAAAAAGATTGAATTCAAGTAGATTTTATTGAGATCTTTAAAATATTTTCAATAGCATATTTCATAAATCTTTTATTTAATAAATTACTGAGTTCTATACCTGAGTTACTATTGACATAACATAGAACTGTATTACTTAATGATGGGGCCGCTTTGCGTACATGCATTCTGTGGGGTCTCCTCCATAAAGTCCGCATATCAAACTCGTAATCAAACGCGCAAGGACTCTGGATTCTCTGAATTAGAGACCGGAATTGAAGAATCGTTCATTATTGGTTGAACTCTGTTACCAAACAATCACAATGACATGGCTGCTTTAGTTGAATATCGCTTATTGAACAAATTGAGACGTCATTGACCAAAATGAATTACGAAACACGACTCAAAAATTTCAGGAAATTATTATTTATCGTTATGCCATTGCAGAAGAAGTATACCGGTTTTGGAACACATTGAGGATTGCTAGTGCAGTGGATAGTCTTCTGTTACAGCCATAGCGGAAGTAGCACTCCTGAATCTTGCGTCTTCAAAGTTGTGCGAAGTGTATTGCTCTGATTCCTGTACAAACTGCACATGGGACAACAGCTGACTCCCAGTGGTCCTTTGCAATGTCGGAACCTTGTTCTTATGTTCCTGGCTGTGTGCAACAGTTGGCTGTGGAACATTTTGCAGAGTGGGGAGGCACACTTCCAGCTGAATGGTAATGTGAGCACTAATTATTATTGGATATGGAGAATGTAACATTCTCTAGCGTTGATGAAATTAGACAGCATTTTCCACCTGTTACTGTGTGATATTCGGTCACTGTAACTATCGTCTAGGAACCCTTCTTCTTCGAGGAAAGCCAAGCCATAATCTCCCCTCAAGTACCACCTCCAGAGCACAATGAAACAACTCATAATCTGATATTTTATCTCCAACGTTTAGGCGACAGGCTGCTAAGAGGAAAATGAGTAATTCTTTGTTGTTCTATAAGTTCTAAAAATATATCATTGCAAATAATACTAAAATTATTAGGAAAAGGATTAGGGAAATACAGTAATATATTACTAAAAATATATTACTGTATTTCCCTAATCGTCCATTAGTTCGAACTTCCACTCTTAAAGTATGCGAAAGTTGGAAAAGCAAAACTTCATTCTCTTTGAAATAATATTTGTCGTAGGCGATGTATTTTCTTTCTACTTGTATATTTATATTTACATCAGTTGTGTCAATTTCTTTACAGTGTAATTGATTAATTTTGATGCTCACAAGAGCCCAAAGGCAAGGAACAAGATCCATGAAAGAGAATCCATTTTCCTGCTTTTTAGGAGAAGTCGCATTTCAGGTAACTTTCCCGTTAAATATACATTCAGCATCAACTTTATTAGTTACAGTTTTATTTTTAATATGTAATAATTCACATAAGGAATCTGGTAACTTCTTAAATACCTTTCTTACAATAAAAATGTTACTGAAGGTAATTTAAAGAGAATCGAATCTATTTAATGTCGATTATCAACAACATTCTTTTGGTATTTAGATAATTAGGGAAATTGAATATTCTAACAGCTAAAATAAGAGTTTAAATAATTGCTCTGATAAATTAATAAAAACAAGATGCAATGGTCGTTTTATAAACTTTAGTAACACTTGTAAGAGTAGTTTTAGCCCTTGTAATAATTATGCTAATTTTCGCTAATTATGAATGACGCTTTCCAAAACAAGCTAACTTGCTAACTTTCCTAGCTCCTAAAATACTGAACACATCTTTCTAGAAACTTGTTGCGCTTGAAAAAAAGATTTAAAAATATTTTATTTAGATATTTAAAATATCTTCAGCCGCATATTTCATAAATTTTATTTAATAAATTACTGAGTTCTATACCTGAGTTACTATTGACATAACATAGAACTGTATTACTTAATGAAGGGGCCGCTTTGCGTACATGCATTCTGTGGGGTCTCCTCCATAAATTCCGTGACGATCTGAGGGGAGGGCAAGGGTAGGACGTTTTAAAACAGTTTTAAATAACATACTATTAACGATCTTATTAAACAAATCACCAACCTACTATGCTACGACATTAAAATGCAATTTTTACTTTTGTGATTAGTTCCTTGCAGCGTTTTTTGATTACAAACATAATACTTTTTATGTATGACCCATCTTGTAATTAAATACTACTACAGTTAACACTTACTTGGTATATTGACACTCGTACAAAAGTAAAGATTCCTTCACAAAATGCGTTACGTAAAATGAAGCGGCGGTCCCGCTAAGCACTGCGTATAGGGTGAAGTGTTAAATCCTTCTGATACGTTATATAAATTATAGACGACCGGTTGAAAAGTAAATAGGTTGTACTCTTTTGATGTTAATTATTAGCGACTTACACTGCAAGTCACTGAACTTGAATTTTTTACTGTGTAAATGAATTTTTATGATTAAACGAATGCAAAATACTACACTAAAAGATATTGTAATTTATAGTGGTAGTTGTTTCCACTCTTCCTTTGAATACTTTTATCTAGCTAAACGCATATGATAAAAAATGATGCTTTAGTGTTTCGTTGAAGTAATATCTCCATTATTACACTGACTGCTTTCACAATAAAACAAATTATTATATTTTTGCTAAACTTTGTGTCCTAATGTTTATATACGAGGTTACTCAAATTAAACTGACAATTCCCTAGTAAGCGTTTTGAAATAACTCGGTGTCTATAAGTAATATTTGATATTTGCACATTTTAGATCATAATTGAAACAACACATAAAACGGTAGGCATCATGATAAAGAAATCGAAGAAGTTTGATTTTCAATATTAGAAAAACTCGGAAAATCTTCTGTAAACATGAAACTCATCGTACCTAGCTCAGGTATTATATCTGGAAAGTGATTTTTTCAACCGCCATCTTCAATTGCATTTAAGCAACTTCCAATGACTGACTCCGTGGTATAAAAAAGCCATCAATAGAAGAGATCTCAGTCGGCGGATGGTAGTGAAACTGTCAGAGAACATGACACACCTTTAGGAGTTCTTAGGTTTGTATTCCTTTCGGATCAAGTCGATTTTACCTATCTTCCTCTTGCTTTTGGCTTTGACAATTTGTCAATTTGTCTATTTGAGGAATTGACAAAAGATTATTCCACCATATCTTTCGAACGCAATGAGAAGATTGATGATTTATATGTCAAATGAAATCTTGTGACGCGGGGAGTGTCAGAGGCTGTAACAAATTAACCCCCCATGTTTTCTTCCCACTCAAAATAGAAGAAATAGGACAAATGTTCTTGGCTATATCTCCGGAACACGAATGCAGAAAGAAACAAGCTATACATGAAACGAATCCTTCTGAAGACGTAGGCTGCGAAAACGCGACCCCCATGCTTTTACCCCCCGAAAAAATGGGTGAAATATGAAAATAATTATCTTCCTATATCTTCTCAACGCCAGTGCGAACAGTAACAACCTATGTGTCAAATTAAAGTCTGTGACGTAGGAAGTGTCATAGTCTATAAAAATTGACCCCCCTTTCTTTCTTCCCTCCAGAAAAACGGGAAAAATGAAAGTCATTCTATTATGTCTTCCGAACTCGAGATCTTATAGTTAAGAGTCTGGTGTCAAATGAAAGCTCATATAATGACAAGCATAAACTATTTTGAATTTTGTCTCCACTATTCCCCCCTGATAAAAGAGGGGGGAGGGGAAAATTTCTGTGGGGTTCGTACTTAACGACTCGTACCTCAAATTAAAAAATGGCGTCTCCAGTGTCATTGGCTACCTCGAACACGACTCCAAAAAGGAAGAAAACTGTGTTCGATGCTTGATTCATATACAAATAAATGGTTTTAAAGTAGGTGTTTTTAGTCACAAAAAATATAAATAAATTAAAATGTTAAAAAATACCTATCTTCCTAAATGGGACCTAAAAAGTAGAAAACAAAACTAAAGCATATCGATGGTGCAATTAGTCACTGAATCCGTATTCACTTCAAAGGAAGATAGGGCGTCGATTTACCTACTCTACAAGATTTCCGGCTCCCTATCTTCCTTTGAAGTGAATATGAACTCAGTGACTGATTGCACCATCGATATGCCTTAAGATTACTTTCTACTCTTTAGCCCATATAAGAAGATAGACTTTTTTTTAATTTTTAATTTATTTCTCTTTTTTCCCCCTATCTTTCTATTGCTTTTCGCTCTGACATTTGTCGGTTTGTCAGTTTGTGGATTTGTCAAAATATTTGTTGCACCATATCTTGCGAACTTAATGATTTATGTGTCAAATGAAAATATGTGACGCGGGAAGTGTCATAGGCTACGAAAAATTGACCTCCCACGTTCTTTCTTCGCCCCTAGACTGGAGGGGGATATGAAAATGGTTTTTCCCCTTTATGTTCTGAACACGATTGAGGAAATGAACGAGTTATGCGTCAAATGAAATCTTTTGATGCGGGAAATGTGATAGACTATTAGTAGAGCTGTACGTTTTTCGCGGCGAAAATTTCCGCGGCAATTTCAGCGAATCAAAGTGTTTTTGAAATGTTTCCGCGAATATCGATAATTTTCACGATTTCGCGACTTTAGAACTTTTTTCGATTCTGTGAACTTTGATGTTTTTTTTATCTCGTTTTCTTTGAAAACGAGTTATTAGTTTCGCTTTTTCCTCTGTCTGTTTGTATCCACCGTACTTTTTTGTTTACAGAGAAAAATTAAAAATTATTTTTGTGTTGGATAGATATTGATGAAATATTACGATATAACTTTCTGATTCTCTCTAAAACTATAATTACGCCCTCTAACGGTGAAAAAATTTGAAAATTCCCAAATTTCGAACGAATATTGCAACGATGTATTTATACTAGAAATTTGAAATTTTGGTGCTGGAATATGAAGGTCACGAAGTTTGCACCGCCAACAATGAGTTGACCCTTTAGACCCAGAGGGGTTGGGAAAACACAGCTTTTCCATTTTAGCACATAATTGTCTTTTTTTTTAAAGATGAATGAAAATTCTTTTTGGGTTAGAATAGGAATTGATTAAATATTAGGATTAGCATTTTCGGATTCTTTCGAACACTATAGGGGCGCCCTCTAACGGTAAAAATTCCAGAATTTCAAACGAATATAGTAACGATGTATTAATGATAGAAATATGAAATTTTGGTGGTGGAATGTGAACTTAATGAAGTTTCCATTGAAAAAAAAATGGAAATGATAATTGGAGAACTCTCTCTTTAATTTGATTGGTACTAATGAAATATTATAATCGGCATTTTTCAAATGGTTAGTAGTTGTAATATATATTTACAAATCACTGAAATGATGAAACGTCAGAGCTGTTATCGAGTTTTACAAATAATATATATAGAACAGAAATTTGAAAATTTTTATTTTTTTAAGTTATCCATAGTTTTTAATCCCTGGTTTTTAAGATATATTTCCTGACACCAATAATCTATCCACGATTCTGAGAGACAGTAAGTAAAGGAAAAATTTCTTTCTCTTTGAAAACGAGATTCTTATATGCACCAGAGGCGATATTCTTCATTCTAATTTTCTCCTAAAATTCTGTGAGTTATCAGACGTTGAATAATTTGAAAACTATAAAACTTCTGATAAGTCACCTAAGGGAATAGTCACTTGGGGTAAATTTATGACTTTTCACGCATTTCTTATGCTATTTTATCTGAAACGTATTGGAAGAATCTTACTAGCAGCATGGACGGATTAGCAGCTATTTGGAGTGGCCATTGCTCCATCCCATGGCTTCCTCTCTCCAAACGACAATAGGGCGACCATTGCGACAATGAGGGCCAGACGAAGCATTCCTGTTTCATGGATCACATTCTTGATATTTATTGTTTTCAAAGCATTTAAAAATCATGTTCCGTTGTTTTCGGTTCGCTGTAGAATTTCTGAAAGAGCTTTCTCCTGTATCGCCTCTTTAAACTTAAAAGAACGCCTTGATCTATTGGTTGCACTAAAGATGTTACATTAGGTGGCAAAAACATGGCTTTTATGCTGTCAGAAATGAGTTCGCTTGGGTGTTTTGGGGGCATTGTCGAGAATGAGTAGGGCATTTACAGGCATTTTAAGACTGCTCAAGTATTTTTTTAGTTTTGCAAAAAATCCTGTAAAGAACCACTCTTTAAATAGTGTAAAATACCATGTGATTCACTGTCATGATCTGTAAGATAATTACAAGTTTCACTAGTATCGATTTGTAAAGTTCCTTTAGTAATGTAGGTGTGGTCCTCTTGTATCATTTTGAGAGCCTGTGACCATGGTAAACTATTCCTGATCATTGCAGTCTCACTTGTCATCTTGCATATGTCGAAGGATGTTGTCCTCCACTGTTAGGAAGCATAATAAAGTGTTATTACATTCTTTATAATTATGATGCCTCTTGCATCTCTTGCATCGATTTCTGCTTATATCAGTAAGCTGCAAAATGGCCAAATCTCTGGCAATTAGGACAAATTGGAGGTAGCCTTAAATATTCAACTCTCTTTGTATTCTTTAAATCTAATTATTATGTTATCGAATAACTTTTGATTGAGTGTTTGGACCGTTCTAGAGATAGGATTACCCCTTTCCGTAGGATTTCTCTTTTCGGATAGGATTTCTCCTTCAAAATGCTACACAGCGGTAGGTGTCTTCACTTTCGTATCAGTTCTTTTTTATGACTAAATGTGTATAAATATAATATTTGAATATGTCCAGTCTCTTCCCTCCACTTCCATCTTTTGCTAGATTCGGTCGTGGACACACACACACACACGATAAACCCTAGGGAGAGATAGAGCCCTCCTAAAAATTCGGTCGTCTTATACGAAATCTGAAAATTGTCTACCTGCTTTCAAATCCAAAACATTTGTCTTCGCATAAATTTATTCTAGCACCATATTTTATATCCTAATTAAAATAAGTTTAAAAACACTATGAAATATCATGGCAAATAGAATAAATAACATTTTAACTTTTCGTGTTCGGTGGAATATAAATATTCAAGTCTTACCTCTTGAAACTAAATTATTCTCGAAGACCTCCGCCCCAAGAAACAAAATTCTCGGACCACCCTCTCCCCTAAAAAATTCTTGGGATATATACATTCATAAATACATACGTGCAGTCGCTCAAAAGAATATCCGAACACTCTGGTTGATTACACAATTCAGAGAAAATATCTGCCAATCATTTTTTTTTTAGAAATTAGTGATCCAACAACTTTCGTGTTACACACACGAAGGTTGCCAGATATTTTTTCTGAATTCTGTATTCAACCATAGTGTTCGGATATTTTTTAAGCGACTGTACATACCTACAGAACTCAAGCAGCCATGGGCTACGGAGCTCCAACCAGACGGCAATTTAGTTCTCCAGATATTCTGTCCTGAGCTACGGTTATGGATATGGGCTCGATTACTGAAACGCAGTGTCGATGAGTTATCAAAAAGGAAGATTAATTAGGCGACCTTATTAAGTCAGTCTCCTAAAACGTTCTTTTTATATTCATGACAAGATAAAATGAAAGAAACTTTATTCTGTAAATTGATCTTCGCAATCCAATTATTCTAAACAGGGTAGAAATTTTTATTTAGTTGAATGAAATGTGATTTTATAATACTCTGTAATCTAAACAGCTTTGCAGTTCCCTTTAAAATATTTTTACAATTATATTACACCACTTATAGATTTATATTATTATCATTTCTGAATTTTTTTCAAGAAAAAACAATAAATACCAAATATCATTTGGAAGACAATATCGTCTTTAATCATGAATTGAGACATTTTGCTTAAGTCATAAACAAAGTAGTGTCGGATTACGTTAGTGTTTAAACTAATAAGTTCGTCAGATATCCTAGCCATTGGAACTATGGTCGCATTTCTAAACATATATTATTTGTGCGTCATATATAATATCTATCTGGGATAAAGATCATTGAAACTTTCATACTTATGCTTATAACCTGCAATTGACATTCTTCAGATTGTCTTGAGGGATAGTCGCCCTCTAATGACCAAATTTGAATTATTATGTTTTACATATTATTTCGAATTCATTTATTATGTTTTACATGTATTTCAAACAGTGAAATTTTTAAATATCACATCTATCCACTGAACAATTTTACATGCAAAGCTGAAAATACTCGTATATTGTCAGTTTAAATTCTTTCGCTTCACACCTATAGATTAATTCTTATATTAGTAAGTGGACTAGGGAAGAATTTTTCATATTTTTTGTTTAAATATTGGTGCATTAGATTCTTAAGTCGATTACTTGCAAAACGAACAGTAAATGTTTATTTCTTTCATAATTTTTTACCCAGAGAAAAAATTAAGATGAAAATGAAAACAACTACCACTATCAATACTGATAAATTTTGATGAAGAATTAAATTCTCGTTTAATCATAGACGGCAGCTGGCTGATGGAGATTATTCCAGTTCAGTGGTCTACAGTGTACGACCACTAAAAATCAATAACATACAATCTGTTAAAGACCTAGAGGGCGTTCATAAATTTAAACGACTTAAAAAGTTTATAGAAAAATTTCAACAATCTTTTTCACTTACGTCACACAGTGTAACACTTGAACAAATCTCCATAAACCCTTTTCCTTTTCCTAACGATATTTCTTTCTCAAAGTAACAGTTAATTATAAGTCATTAAAAAAAGAACCATTTTCTACTTAGAAACCAGAAAAGCAATTAATAAATGCTTACGGAGTGCTTCGTTACGTATTGAAATCAAAGGCTTTATCATCATTTCGATCTTCTCTGGCGGAGCGTAAAGTTCGGTCGTCGAAATCTGTGCATTGTTACTGTGGAGCCTACTAAAGAAGGTGAAAGATTTTACATATTTAGAAGGATATAGGTTAGGGATGTAGAGAAAAAAATTCATTCCAATTTATCACAAGTGTATGAGGATAATGCCTGTTCACATGGCACTGTTGCGAGATGGATGCACAAATTCAGAAACGGACGGCAGAGCTTCGAAGAACTCCCTCGTGCACGAAGACAAAGGAGGCCGTGAACGAGAGAACCGTCGCTGATGTTTGTGTAGTAAACTGATTAAGGAAAACCCACACATCACCATACAGATAATGCCAGTGTATCGATTGGCAGTGTGGAAACAATTATTCATCAGCAATCCAAAGCATCTGTGCCAAATTGGTACCCCACAAGGTGAGAGAGCAGAAAAGAGGACTTGACTCGACTCCTGCAAGGAAATTCTGACAATGGTTGAACCTATGGCCCTAAATGGTTAACAGACATTGTCACAGAGGTGAGATGTGGTTTTATTACTATACAACTCCCAGAAAGATCGAAACTATGTTTATGTTGCTGAAGATGAACAGGGTCCACAAATCCTCCGACAAGACTTTCTTTCAAGAAAAAGGATGTTCACAATTTCTTTCAATTACCAATGAGTGATAGCCATGGATACATTACCTAAAAAAATGCATTTAAATGGTAATACTACACCAACATTGGGGGGCGGGTTGTCTCAGTCGGTAGCGTGCCAGGCTCGTAATCTCTAGTTCCCAGGTTCGAACTCCAGACGGGTCAGTGTTGAGATTTATCTCTACAAAATCCCCTCTCCCGCCCACAGTCAGTAGGAAACAACGATGGGCTTGGAAAGAGCGCCATCCGTCGGATGTGACGTTAAGCCATGAACCGTGTGCCTGAGAGCTATACCCTGTGCACGTTAAAGAACACGCTGGATGGCCTTGACGGGAGACTACTATCTGAACCCCAACAGCTGTTCCAGTGGGTCCCTCCCCCAACCTTCTCTGAGCCTTCAGGGTCAATGTGACCTGGCCATTTAGCCCATGGTGTGCAATAAAGTGCCACTCAGAGGTAAAACAACGTGCTCACAAAACTTGAAAGTTATGACCTATCTGGAAGAGTAAAAAAATCAAATAGCTACTCCATCTAGCATATTTACCCAATTTTGCACATTACGATTATTGTTTTTTTTTTCTTCTAAATATAAAACGGTAATTTGCTGAGAAAACGTTTTCAAGGGTGCAAAGGTTCAAGGTACAAAATGCGTTAATACAGAGTTGTGAAGTATTTTTCCCAACAGGAGTACCACCAATCTTTCCAGAATTGGCGTAGACCTCTGCAACTTTCCACAGAAGTTGCAGGGAAGTACTTTGAAGGACAATATAAACTTCGTTGAGGTAACTACAATGGTTTTTGCTCTGCAGATGCATGTCGAGATCTTCAACACACTTCTTAAATATGTTGCTATAATCCATCTAAAATCTGCACTTTCCTAATTTTTATTTAAATATAATTATACGCTATTGCTGAACCTCTGTTCACTTTATTACCCAACATCTCTCCTTTCCATTTCACTCTGTAGACTACGAGATTTGCGAGACTGAAATTTCACACATTTAATTCAAATTTTTTACGCAACAGCCGAGTAATTGTTTTAAATGGATTGCTCTGTCAGCAGAATGATCGCTTCATTTTCATAAATTAAATTTTTCTTTTAATTTGTGACTTTATCCAAGTGCATTTTTTTTCTCTTTAAAATAACGTTGAATTTTTAAATTACCTTTTTCTCATTATCGAAAGTCATTTTTTCCCTTAGGTCATATATCAATAATGCAGTAATATTTGAACACGTTTCTACAGATTTTATCTACATTCCGTGGTAATATAAACATTTTATTCGAGGCTTAAGGGACCAGCACGCACAACATTTCAGAATTCTAGTAAGTGTAAGAGAGTGTCTCAAAATATCTAACGTCTTTAGCAAATTTTAAAGACCTGTAAAACGGAGGGTGTTGTGTTATACTACATTAATCCAGTCTTTTGCAACCCTTCCCTTGCATTTTTCTGGTTGGATGGTGTTTCTTGCCCCCACTCCCTCCCCTACGATGTTTTGTGGATCCGAACCCGGTCACTGTTATTGTGACGTCTTTTAATGCACCCCATGTTACACTAACTGTAACATGATAGGATATGTTAGACTCAATCCATTGTCCACCAGTAATAAACGTCTTTTTCAAGTGATTGCTTCGATTCTTGACTTCTTATAATGCATCCTATTGAAGAGTTCCGGACATTTATGGACAAAGATAGAAGAATTGTATAATAAACGAAACATGAAAAACAAAACGGTGTTTGGAACAATAGTGGTGATTAGAAAAGGAGTAAAGAAAATCATTTGGGGCCGTTTGGCATAGTCACTGTATCGAGTCTAAACAGATCGAACCTAAACAGATCGTTCACCAATATGAATATTAGCAAAAATGAAAATAGAAGCAAGAAAGAAGTAACTATTGAGTTTTTTATTATTTCAATTTTTTTCTCTCCTTGATCCTCCCTCAGAATGAAACCTAATAGATTTCTAGTGAGCTGATTTCTCCACTCAGTCCTTTATAAGAAAGTATTCCTGTATCCTCTTGGCAAGTGTTTGAGAAGTAAATAAAATCGAATGCATTTTGTCTCTACTCACCTAGAGCCATTCCTAAAGATCCCATTAAATGGGCATTGAATTTTTCAAGGTCATCAGTGTTCATTTTTATACTGAGGGAGGATCACTAAGAGAAAAGGGGCGGTGGTGGCTCAGTCGGTAGCGCGCCAGTCTCGTAATCTGTAGTTCCCAGGTTCGAGTCCCAGTTGGGTCAGCGTTGAGATTTATCTCCGCGAAGTTCCCCACCCTGCACACGATGAGTAGGGGACACCGATGGGCTTGGAAAAACCGCCGTCCGTCGGATGGTACGTTAAGCCGGGGCCCGTGTGCGGGAGAGACATACCCTGTGCACGTTAAAGAACATGCTGGATGGCCTTGACGGGAGGCTACCATCTGTCTCCCAACAGCTGTTCCAGTGGGTCCCCAACCTTCTCTGAGCTTTCGGGGTCCATGTGACCTGGCCATTTAGCCAATGGTGTGCAAAAAAGTGCCGCTCAGAGGTAAAACTACCCAACTAAAAGAAAATCGAAAGAAAAATTAGTTGGCTATAATTTTGAAACACAATCATTTACATCTAAATACTGCCACGTAGCAAGCTTATCAGAGGATTATAATAACATGTTTGTATTACTTTCATTTTTAAATTTATAAAAACAGTGGAAAGAAAGAGTGCATAGTGGTTAGAATAGGTTTTTCCCAAATGGCAAGCAAGGTTCTGTACATCACTAGAAATAAAAGGAGTCGTTAAATAATCTCCACGTGTCATGAATCACCGCGATTATGACGATCAATTTGAGAGATTTTCATGTTTTAAATCACGATTCGAATTCCAAAGTCTCCTATCAGTCTAGAGACAGGAAAAGGATTCCCAAGGAACAATCGAAGGACTTCAACGGAGTTTATGAATGGAATACATTTGTGTCTTATTATGTCATCTACAAAGCATCACAGAACATCATCCAAAGAGTTCCAACATTATATCCAGCTCAATTTATCTTTCAGTGCTTCACGAATCATCAAATACTTCCAATGTGACACTTGCAATAAACAATTTCCACTGAGGTAGTGACAGATGTTTTTATACTAACGAATCATGTGTTTGGATACAAGTTTTCCCGATTGCTTTCTTACTATATGTTATAATTACGGTGCAGTGAAACTAACCACAATCTCCTATTATTTTTTTTTATTACACTAGTCTCCGATTTACGAAAATTATTTACATAGATAGATTTACGGAAATTATTTACATAATTTCCGTAAATCGGGGAGTTCTGTAATAAAATTTCTCACTTAGGAACACTTACTAACTTACCAATTTCTCACTTACGGAAATTTTATTTCACTACTCAGTTTCGTTGCACGGCGAAATTTCTGCAGGAACGTAAATTTTTCCGAAAAGTTTTTGAAATTATATTACAGCTAGAAATGGAAGAATTGAACGCCAACGTTTGTTGTCGTAGACTGGTGTGGTAATTCCCGAACAATTTCTCTTCACCTGAGGTTATAAGTGAAGCCACAGATCTGCTGGATGTTACATTCATTGGACCTGTACGCATGTATGAATGATATTTATCACTTAGAATAAAGACATTGAATGCGTCTTATAGAAATTATAGAGCTTCGAAGTTAAATTCCCATTGTTAGAACATGAAAATTCTGTAATATTTTGGTAGAGCAGTTTATTTAGGGTTAAATTTGTTCGTTCAATATTGAAAGTCATGAAAAGTAGGACTCAAGCATCTGAAACTATCCATTAGCAATTAGGATTACGGATAGAATATATATATGTTTTTCCTATGTTTGAGCTGTAACATAAGCATTGTCACGCAAATTCACTTTTATACTGGTTATATATATTATATATATACTATATTCACTTCTAACTGTAATATTATTTGCTGAATATGTAGAAAATTATCCAGTATCAGTATTCCCTTATTGAAATGTTTTCCAGGCAGATGCTGCCATCTAGTGCCCAATGCTTAAACTAGGCGGAAGTTGATTTTTTTTTTACATATTTTGAGGGCGAATGCACAGGCAGTGTTATAGAGAAGGCGGTGTTTGAAGTTGTATGAGAAGCCTGGAATGGCTTAACAGAGCTTCTATCTCCATCCTTTGTGTTCTGTAAAAGAATATTGAATGAAATATATTGCTCATTTCAATGAGAGACGAGAGTTGGGAGCGTGCGAGACTCGTAATCTGCAGTTCCCAGGTTCCAGCCCCAATTATGTCAGCGAAGAAACTTATCCCCGATGAACCGCATTGTTCTGTTGGTGAGAAAGAAGACACGAGTGAGTTTCAAAGGCTGTCGTAGATCCGTTAAGCCGTGGGCAGGAGAGCGATACTTTAAAAAATATTCTTGGTAGCTTTAAAGGGAAGGGACTGTACAGCGTTTGGCCATTCATTGTAGGTGTCCTGTTCACAGTATACGCCCATTTCTTTTGGAGCAGGAGATGGCTCAGCCAGTAGTGTGCCAGGCTCTTAAACTTCATTTCCGAAGTTCGGTTCCCTTTTGTGCTTGCTTTTAGATTTGCTCCTCTAACCTTAACCTCCATTCTTCCTCAGTGATAAAAGGGACAACGTTCGGACTTGGAAAGACCACCGTACATCGGATGGGACTTAAGATTCCCATACCCTCTGTACAGTCGCTCAAAAAATTATCCGAAGAGTATGGTTGATTACAGAATTCAGAAAAAATATCTGGCAACGATTTTTTTTTAGAAATTGGACACCCAGTCATGTACGTACACGAAGGTTGCCAGATAACTAATTTCTAAACAATCGTTGCCAGATATTTTTCCTGAATTCTGTAATCAACCATAGTGTTCGGATATTTTTTGAGCGACTGTACATTACAGAGCATCTCTCTCCTATTAGCTGTCAAGTGGATCCACTTACTTATATTTTTTATACATATATTTACTTATATACTTTTATTACTTATATTTTCCATAACAAAATTAAAATGATCGATTTAATATTTGGAGCAACAAGCCAGTTGAAAACTTAATACCTAAAATACCTGTACAATGGCTTTACTGTAATCGACCTGCATGGAATATATATTAATAATAACAGAATCTTACTATATATATATACAGAATATCTATGCATCACCGAAATATTCGAAGGAATTTGTGCAACAATTACCAGTTAAGTAAAAAGAAATTCAGCCTCTTATAAAATGAAAAATCGCGATATAAAAATGACATGCATACACATTTTCGACAATTGAAGTTGGATCCGTCTTATTACAGATATATACGTGGCATAATTGTTTACAATAAGTTATTACTTTTGGGCACATTTTAAAATTTGCCTCATAATATCCTGCACTATATTTAAGTTGATGAAAGGCAATTCCAAGTGAATATCTTCGCTAACTCCTCATATATTAGAGAAGTCTCCCCTATATATTAGAGTAGTGTCCAAAGCACTTTTCATGGGATTCTCACCAGTAGTGAAACTACTGGTGAGAATCCCATGGATATAGTAAACAATCGTTTATGCTATTTCCCACTTTTTTGGGAGGGGAAGAAGAAGGGGTGGTAAATCTTCTAGAGTGTGAATACACAACTTGTTGTGATGGGTCAAAATGTTGTAATTATATACTGGAACAGTCGTTTTAACATATAATATATTGATTGAATATATAAATTTAGAAACGCAACAAATGACGTGGGAAAAAGAAAATGGAAATAGGTGGAAATTAATATAAAATTGGCAGTAACTACCACTATATTAATAAAATAGTTTAATTCAATTAAATATCATTCGGTCAATCATTAAGTAGCATTAGGAGGTTATATCTTCAACGATATGTCGAATATTTAAGAAAAATTATATTTTACTGCGAAAAGGCAAATGATATGCTCATGCATTCTTTGCATGTCTTGATACTGAATATACAATTGTATCATCGATATTGCTTCTTAGTATGCAAAACAATTTTCATGCATCCAGTCACGTTAAGTTTAATTTCAGCAGTTTAGCCGTTAAAAACCATAATAATCGAATTTTCGAAGAGCACGATAATAAGTCAAATGACACCGCTTTTGTTAAAATTAAAGTCAAAGAGCATTGGTTGGATAAGATTTAAAAAAAAATATGTATATATTTGAAATAAGTGTCAAATCTATTACATTTGTTGATTAACTGATTATAAATGAGAACTTGGGAGTCAGGATGATACTAAGTATGATGAATCCAAATCGTTTTGGACAGAAAATTTTAATAAACGTTAAAGAAATGTGGCTATCTAGTAATCGATTTTGAGTCCACACGTAAAGAATATTTTATGTATCATAATTTGCTACAAAAGAGGAGTGGATTTAAATTGAAGAGTTTGTCATTTTTTCTTTTTCAAATATTTTTCTGTTGCTATGTAGGATGAAATTTCGATTAACTGAGTTAAAGTTAGAAATACAAATTCAGATAAAACAAGAAAGCCTTCTATCAAGATGTAACGAACAATTGAAAGAATAGCTAATCATCTCTGGTGATAATAAGTTGCTTGTTTTCAAAGAAAATGAAGTTTTTCGGTTTCCAATTTTTCCCCATCTGATACTGGAAATACGAAATAATGGATGATTTATAAAAAAAAAGAATCGCAAGAATGTACTGGTACAAACAAAACACAAAATAGAAATCATTCTCTTATATATCTCTTAAAACGAAAATCATTTACTTTCCCATCCCTTTGAAGTTAAGGGGAAGAAATGAAAATAAATATTTTGATCATCACATTCCATCAACTAAATTCTAAATCTCTCTCATGATATATTATTTGAAACATTCGTTTTTAATTTTTTTATTTTCCACATTTAAAGAACAGAGTCGTGACTTCGATCCTCGATCGTTAAAACTTGTTATTTAAATATTATATAAATTATTAATTACAAAATTATTTAGGTAAATTATTTTTCAATTAAATTATGTATTTTTTAGTTTTTTCGTATCGAACATAATTGTTGAAGAATAATTGCCCAAACGCAATTAATTATATGATAAAATATGATATAGCATAGATATGAATTAAAATAAACTTTAAAATTCGTGAAATATTTATATTGATCCTTGTTTTAAACATTATATAACATTTGTTAAACACATTTTTCAGAATACTAACTTTTTAAATTCCATATTTCATAGGTTAGCCCTGTGTTTAAATAAATGTTTTATGTGATTTTGGCATGGAATGCACTAATTTAAGTTCGACTGTAATAAAATATGATTAAGAAGTAACAGGAAAGCCTTAATTAACTCGCGTATTTGGACGTCTCTGCTCGGAAATTTCCTTACCTATTCTGCAATACAAGCTGTGTATAGTGTTAAAATGTGTAGACTGTCCAGTCGATTCCATCTTTTTAATCTTGCTATCTGCTAACCACTTCTGAAAAATCTTTTCACACTGACAAAGTGCATTTCGTCCAGTTAATTAAAACATTATTAAGATCTACGTTCATCCCAAAATAATATCAAAGACCCTTGGTAATAATTTTGTTTCCGGTATTTTGATGTAGTCCTTAGCTTTCGCTGTTCCTTTTACAATATGTAGCTTTCCAACATCCTCACAGAACATGGAACACCATACAATGACTTTCGTTGAATGTTCACAATAACAGTAACAGACTAAGTGCTGAATGCCTTATGAGATCGTTTTCGTAATGTGGACACTGATATACAGTAAAGAAAAGCTTATTTCCATCACTAAAACTTTCATTTGGACCAAAATATTAACAGTAAGAAATATTACAATCCAATTTCAAGGAATTTTCCTCTTACAGTTATTGAGCACACATTACTGCCTGCTGCCAAAATTCATCCTTTCAGTACTTGTGTTGATTACAACTTCTTACAGTAATACCCATCTTTACGACGTGTCACTTTATGAGGATCAGCTCATAAGACGATTTTCAATTATGACGAGAACGCATTCGCTTCTGGAAGCTTCTGGAAGTGGACCGGTGCCTACGTAATGGAATGCCTGCCGATTTCACGACGTGAAGCGACAGCAGCGCTAGTTACGTTTTCATCCGTTATGGCGCTGGCGATCCGCTCTTTTTAGTGGTCCTATATAGGGAGAGGTTGGCAAACGGCGTTCATGGGCGCCATGTCTGTGCTCTGCGAGTGCGTCAGTTACGCTAGCTGACTGATGATCTAGCTTCGTCAGCACACACATGAGGACAGAGCATAAAAAAATACCCCCTCAAGCAGCTGCTTGCCACAGAGCTCTGACAGGAGCGTGTCAGTTTATATGCCATAGTAGAAGATCTGAGAGGATGGCAAGACCTCAGCAGAAAAACAACACATACAACCATGCCTTACCCGGGGCTCGAACCCAGGTCCCTTAGATCAGTAGCCAAGCGCGCTAACCACTCGACCATGGGACGGAGCAACTATGCAAAAATACAATTTGTTACTTGAAAATTTTAGGATTTTGTTACTTAAAAATCATGGAAGTGCTTTCTGTTCTCAGTATTTTATATTAATATATTATTGATTGTTAAGTTAATCAGAATTACTTAAAATAATAAAAATGAAAGCAATAACTGTTCTTTCATACCTTCAGTGCCAGATATTAAATTTTTACTTAAAATGTAAAAATGCTTAACTTTCCTGAAACGATATGGCAATATTTTTTAATTTGGGCTCTGATTTATGATTTACAGCGAGCTTTATAAAAATATTTCTACATATTCGGAAATCTGTCAAAATTATGATATATATATATATGCAGAACTAGAATATTCTAAATGATTTTTTTTTCCTTTATTACACTACAATAATATAAATAAATACCCCTTAAGCAACTGCTTGTCACAGAGGTCTGACAGGAGCCTGTCAGTTTAATATGCCATATTAGGAGATCAGTGAGGATGGTGGAACCTCAGAAAAATTACAGCATACATCCATGTCTTAACCGGGGCTCGAACCTAGGTCCCTTTGATCAGTAGCCTAGAACGCTAACCACTTGTAATCACTTTATACTGTGCATTTACACGTTTTTTCAATCTGGTAACCTCAGCCTGTAGTTTAGCACACGAAGTACTCTGTTCAGATTTCAGTTGGGATGCTTTACCTCTGGGCGACACTTTTTCGCACACCATGGGCTAAATGAGTAGATCACATCGACCCCGTAGGCTCAGAGAAGATTGGGAGAGGGAACCCACTGGAACGCTGTTGGAAGACAGATGGTAGCCTCCCGTCAAGGCCATCCAATATGTTCTGTAACGTGCACAGGGCATGGCTCAGGGGAACCTCAGAAGAAATACAGCATACATCCATGTCGATTAGAGTAAAGCCATTGTACAAGTATTTTACGTATTAAGTGTTCAAGTGGCTTGTTGCTCCAAATATTAAATCGATCATTTTAATTTTGTTATGGAGAATATTTTTCTCCACATTCATGCATTAGGATTCAAACGTGTCAAAAGCTATAATATTTGCTCAGTAATTGCAGCACAGGTAAAAAATGCAGTAAAATGATTTAAATAAACTTTAAACTATTAAAATTCGCATTTAAACATTATAACTAACGACAATCTTGTAATATGCTTTAATAACGTACGGATATTTTGAAGAGGATTTTATTATAATTGTAGAAAAGAGTTGTTTTTCAGAGAGGTAAAGGTCGATAAAGAAAAACTTTTATGGGTAATCATTATTTATGAATTTAAGCAAACTGTTGTAACGAATTCTTTTTAAGGTAGAATACAATTAATTCGATGCCTAGTCTACGGACCTGTGTGCTGTTTAGGAGTTGTAGGCGGATGGATATTTGCAGCTTGCGAACTGATACTGTTGCTTGAGTTGTAATGTTTCTAACGGAATTCTGTAAATTTGTGTTCTTTGTCTGTAACGACAAGAGCATTAATTCGTTAAAACTGTTTGTTCCAATAAATCGTTAATAAGGTTTAAGTCACTGATCATTTAGTTTCAGTAGTTTTCTTAACCGGGGTAAGTGTCTTCTTAAAGAATTTCCATCGTTTGAAGTAGCTCTCTGTGACTGGATAATTCTGTAATGATGTTGTCTCAAGACAGCTCCGTTCACTACTAAAAATGAAATACCGAGACTAATTTAATATTTAGACTTAATTAACGATTTTCTGGAATAAACTAAAGCAATGAATAAATGTTCTTCAAGTCATTACATACGACCAATCTAAATTTACATTGATCATCTGTAACGACTATCCTTAGCAGTATTACTAACTGAACCAACACTATGTATATCGCCGTCTCTTTGCACAGTTGTATCGCGTTCGCTTGGAGTGACATTGCTTCTGCCGATGTCCGAGTCTGAATCCTAGGATGGCACGGTCCTTTGTTCGATCATTTACGTTGCGATTGTCTCTCATTAACCAGTTCAGTTCCAGATAAGTACAGTCGCTCAGAAAAGTATCCGAACGCTATGGTTGATTACAGAATTCGGAAAAATTATCTGGCAACAATTTGTTTTTTGGAAATTAATGATCTGGCAACCTTCGTGTACGTACACGAAGGTTGCCAGATCATTTATTTCTAAAAAAATCGCTGCCAGATATTGTTTCTGAATTCTGTAATCAATCATAGTGTTCGGATATTTATTTAAGCGACTGTACCTTGAATTTCTAAGTTGCACACATTGCTTTTCTGTTCCAAATCATTTACCCTTTCTGATAAATTTTTGATCGTATTTTCCAATTTTCTGATTCTTAGCTAATAAGTTCTTATTTTCATGTCTGCAGAGAACCAAGTGCTAAGTCACATTTTCAACCCTATCTCGCAATTCATCATATTTTCCTGATGAAAAATCTAATGATTTGGTAAGTTCCACTATGTTGTTCTTCAGGTCACCGATGCATTCATTCAGTGCTTGTTTTACTGAATGGTATATTAAAGATTTTACACATGCCATTTGTTCGGAGCTGAAGCCTTGATCTTTCTCCATGGTAGTCAGGGAAAGTTAAAGCACCTGACGCAGCATATTCAATACCGTACGACCTGCCAGGAAAAGCATCAGAAATGATGCATTTCATACACTTCTTTATATTTGCATTCGGCAGAAAATTTGTGGTAGTTATCATCTGTATTATTTGCACAATATTAATGAAATTGGCTTCGACAGGCACCTTTACATCTGATGGAATCTGATCGTTTGTCAGTAGGCTCTAGAATTTCATTCCCACAGATAGCACACAAGAATTCCATTGCTGAGGAATATAGAATAGAGTTGACTACAGCGTGGGTGTCCTTGAAGCAGTCCTTTTACTGAATTTCGTATGCGCATGCGCCTGAAAGGGTCAGTACGAGACAAGAGGCACGCCGAGCTGCCCAACGTTAAGCTTACCTAAATGACCATTTCAAAGTTGCAAAGATTTAATGCGGTAGTTCTCGAAATGGGCAAGAAAAATATCTAAGGAAATAAGCAAATCTTTAAAACGTTAAATATAAAGGTTTAAACTCACAGAACGACGAATGATCATGCTATTAAGTGATATAAGAGTCATCAGAACCACATCCTTCTCTTATCACAGTCGGCACTCCGTTGCGAATTTCTCAGAAATCGTAGCCAATTTTGCATTTTCATTATCATATTCGTGTTCAGCACCTGGGAATCTTTAAGAAATGGCTACTTTTATCTCAGAGGCATCACTTTTATGAAAATTTGTTGCGCAGTGTTATTTGCTAATGTAATCACAAGAAACTAATGATCAAACCTTTTCATGGCTTCGATAAATATCACTTTTCGGATCAATGATTATATCGCATTTTTTGTTGAGATTCACTCCACTTACCAGCTTGTGAAGTTATGCAGTACACGTTTAGGACATTCTGTTTTACATTAGATTAATTGTCTGGTTATTAATATTAAATAATTTTAATTTTCTAATTGAGTTAAACTAGAACTTATCATAAGAAAGGTTTGGAGATTTGTAGAATTAATACTCAAGTAATATAGCATCAGCCAAACAAAGACGTAACAAACAGTTACCGTTATTATTTGAAATGCGCAATAATTAAATGAATATGAAAAGTGAAAGAGGAAAAGAAACTTTAATTTCAAATATTTCGATCGAAGAATTCGCATTAAAAAATTTCCTTTTGCTCTTTAAAGTCTAGAGGTTGAACAAAAGGAGAGACTTGGGATGTCAGAGAGATTTTTAGAAGAATTGTGGCGACAAACTGAGTCAGAAGGGGTAAGTCTGACAAATTAATGTCGAAACCTTTGGTAGGCGAAAATGTTTTTATATTTATTTCAGTTACGAAATATTGCATGCTTATTAAATTAGGGAAAAATAAGAGTCAATATGATAGCTCTTTTCATTTGCTTTCTTGACATAATTGTGTTTCACAGCATATTTTTTTTAAATGGTAGTAGGCGCTCCCCTATACAAAGAATGAGTTGGGTTATTTTACCACTCAGTGGCACTTTTTTGCACACCATGGGCTAAATGGTCAGGTCACATGGACCCCGAAGGAATAGAGAAGATTTGGGGGAGGGGACCCACTGGAGCAGCTGTTGGGAGACAGATGGTAGCCTCCCGTCAAGGCCATCCAGCGTGTTCTTTAACGCTCACAAGGTATGACTCTCCCGCACACGGAATTACGATTTAACGTCATATCAGACGGACAGCGGCCTTTCCAAGCCCATCGGTGTCCCCTACTGTCAGTGGGCTGGGCGGGGAATTTTGCGGAGATAGATCTCAAAGCTGACCCAGCTGGGACTCGAACCTGGGAACTACAGATTACGAGCCTGGTGCGCTGCCAACTGGCCACCCCCGCCCCCATTCACAAGGTAGGCGACTGCAACGGTCCTAGAAATTTCGGACACTTTTCGAGGGATCACTCCCGACCATGGCAGCCAGAGACCAAATCTGTTATCCCAACAAGGCTAAAACTCAGTGGTACCAGGGCCATCAAATTAAGATCGATCAAGTAGCTGCGGAACTGGAAGAGAACTGCTGATTTCTGTAACCATGACGTCACACCTCTACCCGGCTGTTCGCCGGAAACTTCAATTACGTAATATGATCATTCCTAGGTTTAGAGGAATATTTTTCCCAAGTTTCGAAAATTTTCCAAAGTTGGAATTTTGCATATTCGGAAAAATCGAGTTTCCATTGTTAAGGCTCTAAAGTTGAAAAAATACGTTTATTAAAAATTTATTAAATACTTCGCTTTTACTTGCTTAATTGAAGAGAGGAATAATAAGTTTTTTTTAGTTTTAATCATAGTAATTAAAGTATTTTTCAATTATTTCAAAATTCCTTAGCCTATATTCTTAAAATGTTTAAATTATAATACATATAAGTAAAATATATATATATATATAATATATATATAACTTCAATTATAGTTTTCCCCAAATTCTATAGACATAAATCTAAATGGTTCCTGCATAAGCAGTAGCTGAAATGTTGGTATTCAGCGAATTAGAAAAGATAATGCAATTCCAGAATAGCATATGAAATTATGAACAAAAATATTACAGAATATATTTAGGTAATCTGGGAACGATTTTTTTCCGAAATTAGTGATCTGGCAACCTTCGTGTACGTACACGAAGGTTGCCAGACAACTAATTTCTAAAAAAATCTGCCAGATATTTTTTTGTGAATTCTGTAATCAACCACAGTGTTCGGATATTTATTTGAGTGACTGTACACGAAGAATTCCTGATCACTAATTTCTAAAATAATCATTGTCAGATATTTTTTCTGAAATCTATAATCAACCATATTGTTCGGATGTTTATTTGAGCGACTGTACACGAAGGTTGCCAGATCACTAATTTCTAAAAAAAAATGCTGCCAGATATATTTTCTGAATGCTGTAATCAATCATATATCTATAAATATGTATATTTCTATATCATCCTCCGCTTATACAGGGCTAAAGGCGAAAGTTTGACTCCAGAGGTTACTTTCGAGGTTGATCCGTGAGCAATAGTGATTACGTCTCTTTTAAGGAAAAACATCAATAGTTGCTGCTTTCCTGGTTGTATTTTCCCTCTTGCTGATATTCATATTGGTAAATGGCCGTTCGATCTGTTTAGATTCGATACAGTGATTATGCCAATCGACCCTAAAAGTTTTTCTTTCCTCTTGTTCTAACCACCACTATTCTTTCAAACTCGATTATTAGAAAAAAGAAATGTTTCGTTTAATCTAACTTAGGAGTTACTGCATCTTCATAAGTATCCGGAACGCATCCCTAGGATGCATCATAAGAGTCAAAAGATATATATGGGCGTATACTGTGAACATGACACCTACTATGAAGGGCAAAACGCTGTACAGTTCTTCTGAGGAAAATGGAATCTTCCCTTTAAAGCTACTAAGAATATTCTTTAAAGTATCGCTCTCCTGCCCACGGCATAACCGATCTACGACAGCCTTTCAAACTCATTCATGTATTCTCTCTCACCAACAGAACGATGAGGTTCACGGGGGACAAGTTTCTTCGCTGACGTAATTGGGACTGGAACTGGGTACTGCAGATTACGAGTCTGGAACGCTGCCAACTAAGCCAACTCTCGTCTCTCATTGAAATCAGCTATATATTCCATTCAATATTCTTTTGCAAAGCACAAAGGATGGAGATAGAAGCTCTCTTAAGCCATTCCAGGCTTCTCTTACATCAAACACCGCCTTCTCTATAACACTCCCTGTCTATTCGCCCTCAAAGTAAGTAAAAAAAAAATCAACTTCCGTCTAGTTTAAGCATTGGGCACTAGATGGTAGCATCTACCTGGAAAACATTTCAATATGGGAAATACTGATACTGAATAAATTTCTACATATTCAGTAAATAATATTACATTATTAAACCAGTATAGAAATAAATCTGCGTGGCATTGCTTCTGTTACAGCTCAAATATAGGAAAAACATATATGTACTATCCGTTATCCTAATTGCTAATGGATAATTTCAAATGCTTGAGTCCTACTTTTCATGACTCTCAATATTTAACGAATAAATTAACCCTAAATAAACTGCTCTACCAAAATATTACAGAATTTTCATGTTCTAACAATGGGAATTTCACTTCGAAGCTCTATAATTTCTATAAGACGCATTCAATTCTTTTTTCTAAGTGATAAATATCATTCATACATGCGTACAGGTCCAATGAATGTAACATCCAACAGATCTGTGGCTTCACTTATAACCTCAGGTGAAGAGAAATTGTTTGGGAATTACCACACCAGTCTACGACAACAATGTTGGCGTTTAATTCTCCCTTTTCTAGTTGTAATATAATTTCAAAAACTTTTCGGAAAAATTTACGTTCCTGCAGAAATTTCGCCGTGCAACGAAACTCAGTAGTGAAATAAAATTTCCGTAAGTGAGTAATTAGTAAGTGAGAAATTTTATTACAACAGTCCCCGATTTACGGAAATTATGTAAATAATTTCCGTAAATCGGGGACTGCTCTAATAAAATTTAACTATGTAAATAATTTCCGTAAATCTATCTATGTACATAATTTTCGTAAATCGGAGACTACTGTAATGAAAAATTAATACGAGATTATGGTTAGTTTCGCTACACGGTAATTACAACATATAGTAAGAAAGCAATCGGGAAAGTTTGTATCCAAACACATGATTATTTCCTATAAAAATATCTGTGAGTACCTCAGTGGAAATTGCTTATTGCAAGTGTCACATTGGAAATATTTCATGATTCGTGAAGCACTGAAGGATAAATTGAGCTGGATATAATGTTGGAACTCTTTGGATGATGTTCTGTGATGCTTTGTAGATGACATCATAAGACACAAATGTATTGCATTCATAAACTCTGTTGAAGTCCTTCGATTGTTCCTTGGGAAGCCTTTTCCTGTCTCTAGACACTATAGGAGACTTAGGAATTCGAATCGTGATTTAAAACTTGAAAATCTCTCAAATTGATCGCCATAATCGCGGTGATTCATGACACGTGAAGTATATTTAAACGACTCCTTTTATTTCTAGTGATGTACAGAACCTTGCATGCCATTTGGGGAAAAACTCTTCTAATCATTATGCACTCTTTCTTTCCACTGTTTTTATATATTACATAGAAAGTAATGCAAACATGTTATTATAACCCTCTGATAAGCTTGCTACGTGGCAGTATTGAGATGTAAATGATTGTGTTTCAAAATTTTAGACAAATAAATTTTGTTTCGATTTTCTCTTAGTGAGCCTCCCTCAGTATAAAAATGGGGGCGGGGGTAGTTCAGTCGGTAGCGCGCCAGGCTCGTAATCTGTAGTTCCCAGGTTCGAGTCCCAGCTAGGCCAGCGTTGAGATTTTTCTCCGTAAAATTCAGCACTTTGCCAACGGTCAGTAAGGGACACCGCTGGGCTTGGAAAGGCCGCCGTCCGTCGGATGAGACGTTAAGCCGTGGCCCCGGGTGTGGGAGAGCTATACCCTGTGCACGTTAAAGAACACGCTGGATGGCCTTGACGGGATTCTACCATCTGTCTCCCAACAGCTGTTCCAGTGGGTCTCCTCCACCAACGTTCTCTGAGCCTTCGGGGTCCTTGTGACCTGGCCATTTAGCCCATGGTGTGCAAAAAAGTGCCGCTCAGAGGTAAAACAACCCAACACGGTGTGCAAAAAAGTGTCGCTCAGAGGTAAAACAATCCAAAGTTAAAGAACACGCTGGATGGCCTTGACGGGAGGCCACCATCTGTCTCCCAACAGCTGTTCCAGTGGGTCCCCTCCCTCAACCTTCTCTGAGCCTTCCGGGTCCATGTGACCTGGCCATTTAGCCCATGGTGTGCAAAAAAGTGCCGCTCAGAGGTAAAACAACCCAACACGGTGTGCAAAAAAGTGTCGCTCAGAGGTAAAACAATCCAAAGTTAAAGAACACGCTGGATGGCCTTGACGGGAGGCCACCATCTGTCTCCCAACAGCTGTTCCAGTGGGTCCCCTCCCTCAACCTTCTCTGAGCCTTCCGGGTCCATGTGACCTGGCCATTTAGCCCACGGTGTGCAAAAAAGTGGTACTCGGAGGTAAAACAATCCAACGTTAAAGAACGCGCTGGATGGCCTTGACGGGAGGCTACCATCTGTCTCCCAACAGCTTTTCAGGTGGGTCTCCTCCCCCAACCTTTTCTGAGACTTCGGGGTCCATGTGACCTGGCCATTTAGCCCATGGTGTGCAAAAAAGTGCCGCACAGAGGTAAAACAACCCAAAGTTAAAGAAGAGTATGGGTGGCCTTGACGGGAGGCTGCCATCTGTTTCCCAACAGCTGTTCCAGTGGGTCTCCTCCCACAACCTTCTCTGAGCCTTCGGAGTCCATGTGACCTGGCCATTTAGCCCATGGTGTGCAAAAAAGGGGTACTCGGAGGTAAAACAATCCAACGTTAAAGAACACGCTGGATGGCCTTGACGGGAGGCTACCATCTGTCTCCCAACAGCTGTTCAAGTGGTTCTCCACCCCCAACCTTCTCTGAGCCTTCGGGGTCCATGTGACCTATCCATTTAGCCCATGGTGTGCAAAAAAGTGTCGCTCAGAGGTAAAACATCCGAACGTTAAAGAACACGCTGGGTGGCCTTGACGGGAGGCTACCATCTGATTCCCAACAGCTGTTCCAGTGGGTCTCCTCCACCAACCTTCTATGAGCCTTCGGGGTCCTTGTGACCTGGCCATTTAGCCTATGGTGTGCAAAAAAGTGCCGCTCAGAGGTAAAACAACCCAACACGGTGTGCAAAAAAGTGTCGCTCAGAGGTAAAACAATCCAAAGTTAAAGAACACGCTGGATGGCCTTGACGGGAGGCTACCATCTGTCTCCCAACAGCTGTTCCAGTGGTTCTCCTCCCCCAACCTTCTCTGAGGCTTCAGGGTCCATGTGACCTGGCCATTTAGCCCATGGTGTGCAAAAAAGTGGTACTCGGAGGTAAAACAATCCAACGATAAAGAACACGCTGGATGACTTTGACGGGAGGCTACCATCTGTCTCCCAACAGCTGTTCCAGTGTGTCTCCTCCCCGAACCTACTCTGAGCCTTCGGGGTCCATGTGACCTGGCCATTTAGCCCATGGTGTGCAAAACAGTGCCGCTCAGAGATAAAACAACCCAACGTTAAACAACGCGCTGGGTGGCCATGACGGGAGGCTACCATCTGTCTCCCAACAGCTGTTCCAGTGGGTCTCCTCCACCAACCTTCTCTGAGCCTTCGGGGTCCTTGTGACCTGGCCATTTAGCCCATGGTGTGCAAAAAAGTGCCGCTCAGAGGTAAAACGACCCAACACGGTGTGCAAAAAAGTGTCGCTCAGAGGTAAAACAATCCAACGTTAAAGAACACGCTGGATGGCCTTGACGGGAGGCTACCATCTGTCTCCCAACAGCTGTTGCAGTGGGTCTCCTCCCCCAACCTTCTCTGAGCCTTCGGGGTCCATGTGACCTGGCCGTTTAGCCCATGGTGTGCAAAACAGTGCCGCTCAGAGGTAAAACAATCCAACGTTAAAGAACACGCTGGATGGCCTTGACGGGAGGCTACCATCTGTCTCCCAACAGCTGTTGCAGTGGGTCTCCTCCCCCAACTTCTCTGAGCCTTCGGGGTCCATGTGACCTGGCCATTTAGGCCATGGTGTGCAAAAAAGTGGTACTAGGAGGTTAAACAATCCAACGTTAAAGAACACGCTGGATGGCCTTGACGGGAGGCTATCATCTGTCTCCCAACAGCTGTTCCAGTGGGTCTCCTCCCCCAACTTTCTCTGAGCCTTCGGGGTCCATGTGACCTGGCCATTTAGTCCATGGTGTGCAAAAAAGTGCCGCTCAGAGGTAAAACAACCCAACGTTAAAGAACACGCTGGGTGGCCTTGACGGGAGGCTACCATCTGTCTCCCAACAGCTGTTCCAGTGGGTCTCCTCCACCAACCTTCTCTGAGCCTTCGGGGTCCTTGTGACCTGGCCATTTAGCCCATGGTGTGCAAAAAAGTGCCGCTCAGAGGTAAAACAACCCAACACGGTGTGTAAAAAAGTAGTCGCTCAGAGGTAAAACAATCCAACGTTAAAGAACATGCTGGATGGCCTTGACGGGATGCTACCATCTGTCTCCCAACAGGTGTTCCAGTGGGTCTCCTCCCCCAACCTTCTTTGAGGCTTCGTGGCCCATGTGACCTGGCCATTTAGCCCATGGTGTGCAAAAAAGTGATACTCGGAGGTAAAACAATCCAATGTTAAAGAACACGCTGGATGACCTTGACGGGAGGCTACCATCTGTCTCTCAACAGCTGTTCCAGTGGGTCTCCTCCCCCAACCTTCTCTGAGCCTTCGGGGTCCATGTGACGTGGCCATTTAGCCCATGGTGTGCAAAAAAGTGCCGCTCAGAAGTAAAACAACCCAACGTTAAAGAACACGCTGGATGGCCTTGACGGGAGGCTACCATCTGTCTCCCAACAGCTGTTCCAGTGGGTCTCCTCCCCTAACTTTCTCTGAGCCTTCGGGGTCCATGTGACCTGGCCATTTAGCCCATGGTGTGCAAAAAAGTGCCGCCTACAGGTAAAACAACCCAACCGTCTTGCTGATATTCTGGTGAACGGTCTTTCGATCTGTTTAGACTCGACACAGTGATTATGGTAATTGGCCCAAAGAATTTTCTCTACCCTGTTCTAGCTACCACTATTCTTTTAAACCTGTTAATTAGAAAGTAGAAACGTTTCCTTTCATCAACAACATTTTGGTACGATTTTGTCGTATTAAAGATCCCGAACGCATCCATAGGATGCATTACAAGAAGTCAAGAATCGTAGCATTTACTTGAAAAAACGTTTATTACCGGTGGATAAGGCATTGAATCTAACATATGCTATCGTGTTACACATAGAGTAATATCGGATGCATTATAAGACGTTGCAATAACAATAATAGTGACCGTGTACGGATTAATGATGATATTTTTAAGTGAAAAAATTGCACTTTAATAAAGTCACAAATTAAATGAAAAAGTTATTTTATGAAAATGAAGCGATCTTTCTGCTGACAGAGCAAACTAGTTGAAAAAATTACTCGGTTGTTGCGTAAAAAATTTGAATTAAAAGTAGGAAATTTCAGTCGTACAAATCACGAAGTCTACAGAGTGAAATGGAAAGGAGAGATTTTGGTTAATGAAGTGAATAGACTTTCGATAATAGCGTATAATTATATTTAAAGAAGAATTAGGAAAATTCAGATTTTAGATGGATTGGTAGCAACATATTTAATATTGTCATTTGCTTTTCCTGACTCTTCCATTGGTTTGAAATGCTAAACTTTATCTCCTATTAATATGAACATCTGTTATTTCGTTGGAAGAATTTGCGATTGTTATTTTGCAAATAATTTTAAAATCCTACTCAGAAGATTATTGAGCTGGCATCTAGTATTTGGGAAATTTTCAATTATCCTAATGCTACCCATTTTAATTTGAAACAAAGAGTTTTAAGATGCTAAATCACTTTTTTTTAACTTTCTACGGGATATCAATACTTTCAAGTGCATTGTGCTTGTGTCAACTCCTCTTCCTAGGTATTTCCTTTGCTAATCCAATCGCAGGTTCATCTTTCAATCAATCGCCTTTTCTATAATGCACTGTTGCATCTTTCTGATTAATAGGGGCGGGAGTGGATCAGTCGGTAGCACGCTAGGCTCGTAATCTGTAGTTCCCAGGTTCGAGTCCCAGCTGGGTCAGCGTTGAGATTTATCTCCGCAAGTCAGTAGGGGACACCGATGGGCTTGGAAATTCCGCCGTCCGTCGGATGGGATGTTAAGCCGTGGCCCCGTGTGCGGGAGAGCCAGACCCTGTGCACGTGGGTCCATGTGACCTGGCCATTTAGCACATGGTGTGCAAATGAGTGCCGCTCAGAGGTAAAACAACCCAACCTCTTCCTAGGTATTTCCTTTGCTAATCCAATCGCAGTTTCAGTCAGCCTGGATAAGGCATCAGCGTTTCAGTGGGAAGCACCTTTTCTATAATGCACTGTTGCATCTTTCTGATTAATGACAAAGACTCTGTGCTATTTGCCTCTCAATGTTGGAAGAGCTATGAGGTATCTTAGCAGGTTATGGTCTGAAAGAAACTCGATCTGGGGTCTACATAACCAGATCAAAAACTTTTGTAGCCCTCCCACCCACACCCTCCCATAAACACACAACCACCATTATATTTCTGCTGGGTTCCGTGAGCTTCTTCGAAGTAAAGGCGATGGGATGTTCTTGTCCCTGGGCTTCAGTCAGTGAGATACATGCGCAGACCGCAAGCGCAGATGCATTTCAATGAAGAATGTAATCTCACGCAGGATCAGGGGTATTGCATTCTAATGCCTCGTAGAGCGCCTCCCCCCCCTCAGTGCCTCGAATGATTAATCTGCTTGTAAGCACCATTTCAACTGTGCAGGTGCCTGCTTCAGAGTCACGTCTGTGAGTGGCTTTGCAATCGCTGCATACTGATCTAGTTCATCATCATCATCATCCTCAAGCAGCCATGGGCTACGGAGGTCCAACCAGACCGTGCAATTTAGTTCTCCAAGCAAGTTTCACAATCAACCTAGCAAACTGTTCTTGTGAGAGTAGCGAGACCAAAATATTTGGTCTCGCTACTCTCCCAAGAACAGTTTGCTAGGTTGATTGTGAAATGCCTGGCATTAATATCCCTAAGATCCGCTCCAAGATGTTAAGATGATCCCCCAAGCTGTTTGAGAAAGAAAGCTATATCATCTAGATAGCACAGCAATAATCAACTTGGGGCGTAATTATGACATTCACAATTTTTTGTAAAAATGCCTCATAGTGCTTCGGTCCTAAGAGAAGCACTTCCCACTGGTACAGCCCTCGGTGGTTCACAAATGCTGTGTAACCTCGTTGGTATTTGCCAATATCTCTTTAGCATCTCCAGAGTTACTATATAGCTCGTCCGTTCCACCTGGTACAGTGATGGCACTGAGGCTGTGAAAGATGATGCATAACCTCACTGTACAGTCTCTTTTCGCCTCAGACATAACTGGGTACGTAAACTCACTGTTGAAGGGCATAATCAATCCCTTCAGTCTCCCACCTGACGGTCAACTTCATCGCATGGTGCAATGTGAACCATATAATGATGTGCTTACTTGACCACTGGTGGAACCCTGAGTTTAAAGAACACCATGAATCGCATTGAAGGGAGGCTACCGTCTGTCTTCTAGCTGTTATCCAGTGGTCCCTCCCCCCCTCTTCAGGGTCGTTGTGACCTGGCCACTTAGCACATTGTTTGCAAAAATGTGCTACTCATAGGTAAAACAACCCAACTCAACTTATATTCTCATTCACATGTAACAGATCAAAAAGGATTTCGAGAAAAACGGTGCTTTCTGGTGGATTTTAAGTCTTAATTTATGGAAACCAGGGTAAAATACGTATAGTCCAAAAACTTTGCTTAATATTAAATTATTTTAAATTTTTATGGCAAAATATCTAATTTCACTTACCACTTATGATTAACTGTATTCGTAGTATTATATCTGTATTCATCTATTTCAACTTTCTACCAGCAACCAACAGCAAATTCCTCTTTCTGTGAAGAAGAATGGAAATGAGAAAAAGAACAAATTGTTACTGAAAACCTTTGTTTCGTCAAAGATGATTCAAATGTTTACATTTATTGTAAAATATTTAATATTATGTAGCGAAATAATTAATGTTCTACGTAATTAAGAAGTGTATTTTATGATTCGCTTATTGATGATCTTTTATGATTCGTTTAATCCTTATTATTGATCTTTTATGATTCGCTTAATGATTATTGAATTAATTCTTTCAATCATGGCGTGATTGAAAGAATTAATTTAGTGGAATATATTGCATAAAATGACTATTTGAGATTTCCGTTCATTAGAGATTTACAAAGAGAAATCGAATATTTCTCTTCAGAAATTGACATAAAAATAAAGATATGATCATCAAACTGTAGATTATAAATTGATTTCTAGTGAAATATATCAGTCTTTCCCAAAAATTTTTTCATCGTAAGGTAACGTATGATATATTGGAATTCCTTAAAATCGTAATTCCAAAGCGTACGTAAACAATAATGGCAATAATGAAACGATGTCAATAGATTTCATCAAACTTTTAAACAATGACTTATTATGAAATGGAGACTCTGAATATCCTGAATATGTAACTGGAGCTTACGGTTGAGCTTATTGTGCACAAGAACAACACAGAGATCATTTTCCAAACATTCAGGAAAAGAAATATATAAACGGCAAATGCAAAGGAATACTGATGAATTAAATCTTCAGCGTTATCAATAGGTCTTTCACTTTACACCGTTTATACACTATCAATTCGTCAGTTGAACGTTATCAACATGAGACTTATTTTGGCATTACACATTCTCATCTATAGAATTCACCTAAACAGGCATTTCGTTAATATTCCATTATGTTGAATTATTTTACCACTGAGCAGCACTTTTTTTACTCACAATGACTTCAAAGTCTCAGAGAAGATTGGGTAAGTGGATCCACTTGACAGCTGATAGGAGAGAGATGCTCTCTAATGTACAGTCGCTCAAAAAATATCTGAACATATTGGTTGATTTCAGAATCGTGTCACGTGATTACAGAATTCAGGAAAAATATCTGGAGCGTGTACAGAAACTGTACACGCTCCAGTTACCGTTCACAGCAAACTGGAGAATTAAAAATGGCGGACGATGGGCAAAATCACGGGAGTTTGATGACGTCAGATTCCAAAATGGCCGAAGAACGGCAAAATAGCGGGGCTTTTTCAAAAGGGGATGTGGTCGCGATATCTGAGTGTTGCATGAACTTCAAGGTCAAAATAGAGTTCAAGGTCATTTGACCCGAAAGAGTCGAACCTACTACTCCTGCTTGTATTTTCCCTCTTGCTGATATTAAATTTGCTGAACGGCCTTTCCATCTGTTTAGACTCGATACAGTGACTTATTGCCAATCGGCCCAAAAGGTTTTTCTTTACTACTCTTCTAACTACCAGTTCTCTTTCAAATATGTTAATTACAAATGAAAAATGTTTCGTTTAATCAAATATATATAATCTGATTTAAGATTTGAATATCCGGAACGCATCCATAGGATGCATTATAAGAAGTCAGAATCGAAGCAATCACATGAAAAAGACGTTTATTACCGATGGATAATGGATTGAATCTAACATATCCTGTCGTGTTACACATAGAGTAACATCGCAATGCATTGTAAGACGTCACAATAACAGTGTCCGAGCCCGGATCTAAAAAACATCGAAGGTTAGGGAGTGGGGGCAAGAAATATTATCGAACCGGAAAAATGCAAAGCGGGGTGGGGCGCATAAGACTGGATTAATGTAGTATAACACATCCCCATCCCTTTTACAGGTCTTTAAAATTTGAGAAATATATTAAATATTTTTAGACACTCTCTTACCCTTACTAGTATTTTGAAAGGGTGTGCGTGCTGGTCCCTTAAGCCTAGAATAAAATATTTATATTACCACGGACAGTAGATAACACCTCTTGAAACGTGTTCAAACATTTCTGCATTATTGATAGATGACCTAAGGGGAAAATGACTTTCGATAATGAGAAAAAGCTAATTTAAAAATCCAATGACGATATTTTAAAGAGAAAAAAATGCACTTAGATAAAGTCAAAAATTAAAAGTAAAAATTATTTTATGAAAATGAAGCGATCTTTCTGCTGAGAGAGCAAACTAGTTGAAAATATTTCTCGGCTGTTGCGTAAAAAACTTGAATTAAATGTGTGAAATTTCAGTCGTGCAAATCACGAAGTCTACAGAGTGAAATGGAAAGGAGAGATGTTGGTTAATAAAGTGAATAGACTTTCGATAATAGCGCATAATTATATTTAAAGAAAAATTAGGAAAATGCAGATTTTAGATGGATTGGTAGTGACATATTGAATATTGCCATTTGCTTTTCCTGACTGCTTTTTTTGCTTTTTTCTGGATCCAGAAAGAAGCGTGCTTCTACTCAAGTCGTATTTTTCACTTCCTCTTTGCTGTCCATCCAAAAGCATACCAGACTTTACGCGAAAAACGGTATTCTGTTAGAAGGCGATAACCCTCAAGTTTGTTGCAGTCCCATCCAACAAGACCCGTCTTGCAAAAAATACTTTTTTCCAAAATGAAGCAGCTCCCAGCAGTGGCAAAAGTAGCACTGTAAAGAGGATAATAATTTCACTTGTACATAACCCATCATCATGATCCCAGATTCAGAGGGGCGGGGGTGGCTCAGTCGGTAGCGCGCCAGCCTCGCAATATGTAGTTCCCAGGTTCGAGTCCCAGCTGGGTCAGCGTTCAGATTTATCTCCGCAAAATTCCCCGCCCTGCCCACGGTCAGTAGGGGACACCGATGGGCTTGGAAAGGCCGCCGTCCGTCGGATGGGACGTTACGTCGTGGCCCCGTGTGCGGGAGAGCCATACCCTGTGCACGTTAAAGAACACGCTGGATGGCCTTGACGGGAGGCTACCATCTGTCTCCCAACAGCTGTTCCAGTGGGTCCCCTCCCCCAACCTTCTCTGAGACTTCGGGGTCCTTGTGGCCTGGCCATTTAGTCCATGGTGTGCAAAAAAGTGCCTCTCAAATGTAAAACAATCCAATCCCAGATTGAGAAGAAGACCATATACTTAAAGAGCCGAAAATATGTATCATTAGCTGTAGTGAGGCAGATCTCGCAGCCTATGGCACGGCGAAACTTCTGGAGGAAAAAAAATAATTTTTGACAAAAAATTTAAATTAAGGTTAACTCGAAGAAAAAATATTCTTATGGAACTGAAGACACAAAGTAACACTAACATTTGCAAGAATATCACGCATATCATGGAGCACGGAATCAACCTACGCTTGCCCAAAAAGCATGTGTTTCATCCTAAAGGACTACTAAGTGGACTACCACTTCCCATTAACACTTCAGAAGTGGAAATTTATGAACAGAGCAAATCTCATTGGGTCATTGATGTGCACAGGAGTACCTACAGATAAAAAAGTATGAATTCTGACCAAAAAATAACAACCATCTACCAAGATATTATTCCCACGTTTGCAGCCAAACCTTTTCCCGATTTTATTATAATAGATGATTTTTATTTCAAAGTTCAGAATCATTACTCACGACCTCTTCTGTGTTTCAGATATTTCAGATTCGGACATTCTGCCAAAGGATGCCGCAGCAGAGTTCGCTGTAAAAAATGCGGCGGGGCTTACGCTTTCGAATACTGTAACCCTGGAACCTCAAAATGCCCCAATTGTCATGGCAATCACTACGCGACTTACGCAGTATGAGAAGCCAGATACTTGGCGAATAAAATCACGAAATTAAAATTGATTATATGAACATCACTTATTTGATTCAGATTGATTTTGTATTATACAGGGGTATTCAGATTGATCTTGATTATACTTGGCGAAAGGCGCAAGTTCGATGTTTCAGGTCTATCAGTGAACAAAAGTAATTACGTCGTTTTTAGGAAAAACATCAATATTTGCTAGTTTCTTGCTTCATTTGTATAATACAAAATCAATCTTGGGTTGGGTTGTTTTGCCTCTGAGCGGCACGTTTTAGCACACCATGGGCTAAATTGTCAGGTCACATGGACCCCGAAAGCTCAGAGAAGGTTGGGGGAGGGGACCCACTGGAACAGCTGTTGGGAGACAGATGGTAGCCTCCCGTCAAGGCCATCCAGCGTGTTCTTTAACGTGCACAGGGTATGCAGTATTTAACGTGCACAGGTATCTCTCCGCACACGGAGTAACGGCTTAACACGGAGTAACGGCTTAACGGAGTAACCGCACACGGAGTAACGGCTTAACGTTCCATCCGACAGACGGCGGCCTTTCCAAGCCCATCGGTATCCCCTACTGAC
Source organism: Ryuthela nishihirai (assembly GCA_038380435.1). Taxonomy (NCBI): domain Eukaryota; kingdom Metazoa; phylum Arthropoda; class Arachnida; order Araneae; family Heptathelidae; genus Ryuthela; species Ryuthela nishihirai. Next base: position 4,618,526 of record JAWZYU010000038.1, read on the forward strand.
CGTGGGCAGGGCGGGGAATTTTTGCGGAGAAAAATCTCAACGCTGACCCAGCTGGGACTCGAACCTGGGAACTACAGATTACGAGGTTGGCGCGCTACCGACTGAGTCAACCCCCGCCCTCAAAATCAATCTGAAATGCCTTTAAACAAGTAAGGGATATTCATATAAAAATGACTTATCGAAGAGAAAAATGACTTTCGATAATGAGAAAATGAATTCTCAAGATCTGTCTCTCATGGTCTCAAGCTGCGGCCATCTATATAGGAAAGTATGGGAAAAAATCCGAAATTCAATATTGGGGGAGGAATTCTGAACGACCATTCTCCTCGAGATATTCTGCGCCTAAAACCAAAATACAGCTCGATAGGCCTATTTCTAGATCAAGGAACATACAAAATAGCCACGAATTGGAATTCCCTTCATTTCCTAGCAGCAACGTAGCCTCTAATTCAACTTCCAATATAGAAGTTGAAGAATGTTTATCCATCTCATCCACAGGATCAGACGTTTCTCTCACTGATGCAGAGAAATTGCACGTAACCGTAACCAAACTGCAACTCAGAATGCAAAACATCTTGCTCTCATTCACCGAAAGTCTCACCGAAGTTATAAATCAAGTTTTAGCCAGAAATAAATCTAATCCCAACCCTACCCAATCAGACACAGTATCTGATATTATTGCTGCGATCTCAGAAAAATAAATCACTCCTTCACCTTCCCTCAGAATATTTGTTTGCTTATTATTTATAATTTTTCTAGCGAACGTTCTTCTGCAGTTCTTCAGTTGGAACTCTAGATCCTTACTTCCGAAATTATGTCCTCTTTCGGAAGTACTAACACGGCACAACTTCGCAGCCTTGGCTATACAGGAGGTGGTAAAAACTGAGTCTCAAAGAAAAATAAATATTCCTAAATTTATCCCTCATCTCTCCAACAAATTTCCAAATACAACTGGAGCTGGGATCTTTATTCAAAAAGATATATAACCCATAATAGGATATCACTTCCTACAGATGAGACCAGAATAGAATGTGTGACTGTAAGACTTAAAATAAAGCATCAATATATTTCACTTATATCCTTCTATAATCCAGGTGAAGATATTACAGTTAAATGCTTAGGTAAAATTTTAGAACCATGCCTTTCTCCATGGCTATTACGTGGCGATTTCAGTGCCCATAGCCCGACATGGGTTGAAGACAGGCTTGATCCCAAAAGAACCCAACAGCAGTTCCAGTGGGTCCTCTCCCCCAACCTTCTCTGAGCCTTCGAGATCCTTGTGACCTAGCCATTTAACCCATTGTGTGCAAAATAATGCTCCTCAGAGGTAAAACAACTCAACGTTAAAGAACACACTAGATGGCCTTGATGGGAGGATACCATCTGTCTCCCAACAGCTGTTCCAGTAGATCTCCTCCACCAACCTTCTCTGAGCCTTCGAGATCCTTGTGACCTAGCCATTTAACCCATTGTGTGCAAAAACGTGCTCCTCAGAGGTAAAACAACTCAACGTTAAAGAACACACTAGATGGCCTTGATGGGAGGATACCATCTGTTTCCCAACAGCTGTTCCAGTAGATCCCCTCCCCCAACCTTCTCTGAGCCTTCGAGATCCTTGTGACCTAGCCATTTAACCCATTGTGTGCAAAAAAGTGCTCATCAGAGGTAAACCAACTCAACGTTAAAGAACACACTAGATGGCCTTGATGGGAGGATACCATCTGTCTCCCAACAGCTGTTCCAGTAGATCTCCTCCCCCAACCTTCTCTGAGCCTTCGAGATCCTTGTGACCTAGCCATTTAACCCATTGTGTGCAAAAACGTGCTCCTCAGAGGTAAAACAACTCAACGTTAAAGAACACACTAGATGGCCTTGATGGGAGGATACCATCTGTCTCCCAACAGCTGTTCCAGTAGATCTCCTCCCCCAACCTTCCCTGAGCCTTCGAGATCCTTGTGACCTAGCCATTTAACCCATTGTGTGCAAAAAAGTGCTCCTCAGAGGTAAAACAACTCAACGTTAAAAAACACACTAGATGGCCTTGATGGGAGGCTACCATCTGTCTTCCAACAGCTGTTCCAGTAGATCCCCTACCCAACCTTCTCTGAGCCTTTGGGGTCCTTGTGACTTGGCCATTTCCCCCATTGTGTGCAAAAATATGCCGCTCAGAGAAAAAATAACCGAGCCCAATTCAATGATATCTGCAAAGGTATTGATGTAGATGGAACATAAAATCCATGCCTGAAATAAATAAGTAAAATGAATAATCGAACTTTCAGTTTTATTTATTAAAAAAAAACCATAATTCACTACCTTTAAAATTATTGAGGAAAATATTTAAATACATCTTATTTCGTTTAATTAAAACAAGTTTTATAAGTACCAGAGAGTCTCGTACGCAACATCGATGTAATTGTTTTACAAAATGATAAAAAAGCAACTAACACGATACCTGAGTTTTTATCATATCAAGATTGATCAAGATAATGAGATTCTAAAATACGTTTAATACCAGGACCGGATTTACAAAAAGAAAACAAGGGAGGCTGGAACTGATGTAATAGATCCGGATTATAATAAGTGGGAGGGGGATTGTGCAGATACTAGATATCCATTGCAGTATAACAATTTTCCCTTCGTTTTATAGAGGTCTTGGAAAATTTTCTTGAAAAATACATGAAATATTCACAAGTTTGATAAATGGTTGTCTGCATTACTAGCATTTCAGACTGCAGATCTCGAAATCAGATAATACTTTGGATCCGGAGGGTTGGGACCTCTGAGTGGAACTTTTTTACAAACAATGGGCTAAATGGCCAGGTCACAAGGACCCCCAAGCTTCAGAGAATGTTTTGGTAGGGGACCCACTGGAACGGATGGTAGCCTCCAATCCAATTGAGTTGTTTTACCTCTGAGAGGCACTTTTTTTCCAAACAATGGTCTAAATGGCCAGGTCACAAGAACCCCGAAGGCTGAGAGAAGGTTGGGAGAGGAGACCCACTGGAAGAGCAGTTCGGAGACCGATGGTAGCCCCCGTCAAAGTCATCCATCGTGTTCTTTAGCGTGCACAGGTTATGGAAGTCTAGCATTGCTCAACGTCCCATCTGACGCACAGACGTTTATCGAAGCCCATCGGTGCTTCCTAATGACCGTGGTCAGGTCGGAGATTTTTGCAGAGATAACTCTCAACGCTGACCCAACTGTGACTCGAACCTGGAAGCTGCAGATTACGAGCCTCGCGTGCTACCGACTGAGCCACCCCCTCCCCTACTTTGAATCCAGAGGGTCTTTTGAGGTCAAAGGTGAACTTTTAGATCTACCCGTGCTAAAGAGCTAAAAAACCTAGTGCTGGGGATATTTGGGTCGTAGATATAACAAGTGTGAAATTTGGGATGCAAAGAGTCCTTCAATGTCAAAGGTCAAATATAGGTATACTGGTGATAGACGACAAAAAATGGTGCCTGAGGGTATTTTGAGCAGCAGATCTCAGAGATTTTCTTAATTTTGGATATGTTGTGTTCTTCGAGATCAAAGGTCAAATTTTGATATGCAGTCGCTTAAAAAAGTATCCGAACAATAAGGTTGATTACAGAATTCAGAAAAAATATCTGGGAACGATTTATTTTAGAAATTAGAGATCTGGCAACCATCATGTAAAGTCACTGAAATAAAAATTATAACGTACCCCCTGGAAATATGTATGTAACTGGCGTACCCCTTGCATAGATAAATAAAACTCTAGTTATAGTATAAAAATGGAAATAAAATAAAACATATATCAGTGGTTCTCAAACTTTTATGCTTCACGTTCAAAAAATATGCTTTAAAAATATCGATTGCTTTGATATATCGGATCAGAAAGAATAGATTCAAAACTTTTTTAAAATTGGAGTAAGAAAAAATAGGTGTTATACAGGATGTCTAAAATTCCCTGTGCATTTTTAATTGTTTCATTACAAGGAAAGAAAAAGTCATTTTATTGAATGATGTACTAGTGAGAGTATTCACAGTTCTAGTCTCTTTGGTTGCCTCTGGTGCCACCTTTTGATATCCCCATTATTTTTTGTTCAGAAAATTGGCTGTGGAAAATAAAATTCATTTCAATCAAATTCAGTTTAAAGAAAGTGAAAATTATCGTTCATGTAGTGAAATGGGTAAAATATAATATCAGATAGATTCATTGAAACGAGTTTTCAAAAAATTCGATATATTGGAATATCGAATTTGGAATATAGATTGAATATATTGGAATATCGAATTTTCAATATAGATTGAATATATTGGAATATCGAATTTGGAATATAGATTGAATATATTGGAATATAGATTGATAGAGTATATGTAAATGCTTTAATGAGTAAAAGACCAGATGGAATAAATGTTGTTCTTTGCAATTTCTTTCCTGGGATCCTTCGATTACAAATAATCAATTAATATATTTTAATCAATGTCGTAATATAGAGACAAATGCATCATTACTCATGGATTACCTAAAATACTTTTAAATGACGGTTGGTTTAGTTTCCCAAAGGCATTCCTTTGATATTCGATCGGTTAGTTGAGAAAGGAAAGGATTTTTCCTTTTATTCAATGTAGGATTTGTGAGAATACAAAATTCTTATTCTGATTACGTTCCTGAAGCTCTTTTCCTTTGACTTAAGATTGTTCCGTTTAAAAGAAATATAATGAAATTGATTCGTGAAAATCCGTTTCGAGCAAAGCCTGATTAGCGAGAATAATAATATTGGTGGATGTTATCATTTGCTTTTACATATTTTTCGATTTCTGACCGTATCTATAAGAAGAAAAGAATCTTCAAAATATACTTTTATTTAAAGCTGGCTTAATCAGAATATTAATTGTCTTACAGAGTTTGGTTTTCTAGGATACGTTATTTTTATTCCAGATCGTTTTACTTGGAACGAACAGAATGGAACAGAAATGTAAAAGTCCGTTGTATAGAAAGTCGGATTAGAGAGAATAATTCTCAATCACATTTGCTTTGATTTCCTGTAATACTTTCGACTGATTTCCATTGTTTCCGTTATAAGAAAAGTATCTTTTAAAGTTCATTCTGTTGAGTGATGATTCCGAATAATTGTAGTCTTACGCATTTTAAGTTCTGTAGTCGTTTCCTTTTATTGGAGATTGTTTCCATTACAACGTACAGAATAAAATAGAAATATCAGAATCCGTTGTATCAAAAGTCGGATATATGTATGTTTTATTTTATTCCCATTGTTATACTATAACTATAGTTTTATCTATCTATACAAGGGGTACGACAATTATATAACATTTCCAGAGGGTACGTGAAGCATAAAATTTTGAGAACCACTGATATAGGTTTTATTTTATTTCCATTGTTATTCTATAACTATAGTTATATCTATCTATACAAGGGGTACGCCAGTTACATACACATTTCCAGGGAGTATGTGAAGCATAAAAGGTTGAGAACCACTGATATATATGTTTTATTTTATTCCCATTGTCATACTATAACTATAGTTATATCTATCTATACAAGTGGTACGCTTGTTACATACACATTTCCATGGGGTACGTGAAGCATAAAAGGTTCAGAACCACTGATATATATGTTTTATTTTATTCCCATTGTTATACTATAACTATAATTTTATCTATCTATACAAGTGATACGCCAGTTACATACACATTTCCAGGGGGTACGTGAAGCAGAAAAGTTTGAGAACCACTGATATATATATGTTTTATTTTATTCCCATTGTTATACTATAACTATAGATTTATCTATCTATACAAGGGGTACGCTTGTTACATACACATTTCCAGGGGGTACGTGAAGCATAAAAGGTTCAGAACCACTGATATATATGTTTTATTTTATTCCCATTGTTATACTATAACTATAGTTTTATCTATCTATACAAGGGGTACGCTTGTTACATACACATTTCCAGGGGGTACGTGAAGCATAAAAGGTTCAGAACCACTGATATATATGTTTTATTTTATTCCCATTTTTATACTATAACTATAGTTTTATCTATGTATACAAGTGGTACGCCTGTTACATACACATTTCCAGGGGGTACGTGACGCATAAAAGGTTGAGAACCACTGATATATATGTTTAATTTATTACCATTGTTATACTATAACTATAGTTATATCTATTTATACAAGGGGTATGCCAGTTACATACACATTTCCAGGGAGTATGTGAAGCATAAAAGGTTGAGAACCACTGATATATATGTTTTATTTTTTTCCCATTGTTATACTATAACTATAGTTTTATCTATCTATACAAGGGGTACGCCAGTTACATACACATTTCCAGGGGGTACGTGAAGCATAAAAGGTTGAGAACCACTGATATATGTGTTTTATTTTATTCCCATTCTTATATTATAACTATAGTTAGTTTCTATCTATACAAGGGCTACGCCTGTTACATACACATTTCCAGGGGGTACGTGATGCATAAAATGTTGAGAACCACTGATATATATGTTTTATTTTATTCCCATTTTTATACTATAACTATAGTTTTATCTATCTATACAAGGGGTACGCCAGTTACATACACATTTCCAGGGGGTACGTGATGCATAAAAGGTTGAGAACCACTGATATATATGTTTTATTTTATTCCCATTGTTATACTATAACTATAGTTTTATCTATCTATACAAGGGGTACGCCAGTTACATACACATTTCCAGGGGGTACGTGAAGTACAAAAGGTTGAGAATCACTGATATAGGTTTTATTTTATTCCCATTGTTATACTATAACTATAGTTTTATCTATCTATACAAGGGGTACGCCAGTTACATACACATTTCCAGGGGGTACGTGATGCATAAAAAGTTGAGAACCACTGATATATATGTTTTATTTTATTCCCATTTTTATACTATAACTATAGTTTTATCTATCTATACAAGGGGTACGCCAGTTACATACACATTTCCAGGGGGTACGTGAAGCAGAAAAGGTTGAGAACCACTGATATATATGATTTATTTTATTCCCATTGTTATACTATAACTATAGTTTTATCTATCTATACAAGGGGTACGCCTGTTAGATACACATTTCCAGGTGGTACGTGACGCATAAAAGGTTGAGAACCTCTGATATATATGTTTTATTTTATTCCGATTGTTATACTATAACTATAGTTATATCTATCTATACAAGGGGTACGCCAGTTACATACACATTTCCAGGGCGTACGTGACGCATAAAAGGTTGAGAACCACTGATACATATTTTATTCTTTTCCCATTGTTATACTATAACTATAGTTTTATCTACCAATACAAGGGGTACGCCAATTACATACACATTTCCAGGGGGTACGTGAAGCATAAAAGGTTGAGAATCACTGATATATGTTTTATTTTATTCCCATTGTTATACTATAACTATAGTTTTATCTATCTAAACAAGGGGTACGCCAGTTACATACATATTTCCCGGGGGTACGTGAAGCGTAAAAGGTTGAGAAACACTGCACTATATAAAGAAACCAAACAGTAAAATCTTCCTTAGGTTGTTTCAGTGCATACTACATTGGCAGTGCGAAGAATAAATTTAGGATCATGTTTAAGAAATGCAAACAAAGGAATAATTAATTAAACAGAAAAATTATTAGTTAACGACAACAGTGATCAGTATAAGAAGAACAACTAATCTTGGGGAGTATAATTATTTTTTGAACCGAAACTTAGCGAAGTATCAATAGAAAAAACCGAAACAAAACTAGATTCCTAAAAACCGCAGGAAAAATTATCTGCTCTAAAACAATAATATGCATGAAAAAAAAATATATTTTTAAGAAATCTAGAAAATGGCGTTATGAAACAGCACAAATATGTAGTTCTGTGTACAGTCGCTCAGAAAAGTATTCGAACAGTATGGTTGATTGCAGAATTTGGAAAAAAAATATCTGGCTACGATTTTTTTAGAAATTAGTGATCTGGCAGCCTTCGTGTGTAATTGTTCTGACGTCAGATAAGTTTCTCACCATGTATTTACTCTCGGAGGAACCTGGAACTTCATACTGCTGCTGCCTTTTCTATTCGTCTTTTGACTGAAGTAATTGAATTAAACTTGAACTGGAATTGTTCTCGTTCCTTGTATAGATAGATAAAACTATAGTTATAGTATAACAATGGAAATAAAATAAAACACATACATATATTAAATTTTTCTTTTCTTAAACTTCATATATCGATATACACAAGAAATGACATAAACAATTTAACTAATTTTATAAAATTATAAACATTTCACTGGGTAATCAACTTTTGAGCTCTCACGGCCTATTCCAAAAAATGTTCGGCATACTTCCAAGGGGTACGCGTATCCCGCGATGAGAAGCCCTAGTTTAAAGATCTTGTCAGAAATTTAGGTTTTATCTGTTATCTCAATTAGAAGAATTTTCTTCCTTTGTTAATAATTATTTCGATTTTTTAATTCCTTAATCAGGGGATTCATTAATTTAAGAAACGCTGGTGTTACATCTAATAGCAGGAAATCTAATATAGCAGCCTTCTACAAATAGTACATTTAAATATTTTCCCACTGTTTACTAAACTTGACATATTTTGGTGCATTTATGCCCTATTTGCTTGATTTTCTTTCGGTTAAACTGACACTGGAATGAGTCTTAGCAGCGACAGTTACTATTTAAAGCTATAATGAGTCTGTTAGAATATAATAATATCGTTTTAGCAGAACTGCTCTGCACGAACCCAGCTGCCATTTGTTAAACGTAACGAAATAAAACGGTACTTATCGATAGATCCCTCAACATTCCCACAACCTAATGCCAAAGGGGTGCTTCCCCGTGCTCCACGGGCTGTATTTTTACTATGTGGATGAACACTAGAAGAAAAAGGTATAACCATTACTTCAAATATTCTGTTAAACAATTACACTAAAGTAAACAACGACAAATCTGCACCAAAACATCCAAAAAATTTAAACATCAAGTTAATATTATACTTCAAGAAATCTTTATTTACAGGTGTTTAGAGAGCATCAAAAGTTGTGTCCAGAGAATTTTAAGTATTATGAGCAGAAGTGTAAATTAATATTTTCTATTATGGATTTTTCTTATTTTACTATAAATTATGACCATCATTAATGTTCATTTCGTTTGAATATATATAAAAAATACCTGTTTTTGGTTAACAAATGTTAAAAATTATTTTATGTAAAAAACATAGGAAAACCAAGTAAAAAAGGAACGGTAACTTTGTGTGAAAATGAGAGGGACTTAACTGCAGTGTCGGAGAAACGATCGTCCATGCCTCTGACGTCACTTGCGTCTTGATCTGGCCAGTACTAAAGACCGGCCCTGCACCCATTCCCCTTTAGTTTTCCTAGATTTAGGCATTTGGTGTATTTATATATTTAATATTTTAACTGACTTATTTTCGTCCAAATATTAATTTTAGCGCAAAGGAGCATAGTTATGCTACTGATATAGCTATGGACTGTATTTTTTCTATATGAATAAACACTAGAAGAGAAAGGTATAACTATTACCATGAGTGGGATTCGGACCCACGTCTCCAGGAAACATGCCTGTTATGCTAACCACTACACCACCAATAGCTAACCTTTTCTCAACTTGTGTGACGTTATAAACTTTCCGGTTTTTTTATTTGATTTGCACTGTGGCGCCATCTATCCAAGAAGTGGACAAATCTGTTGCCTCATATAGTTGGTATTAATATTTGCCACTCACGTTCATGACGTTAAATCAATAATTCACTAGTAAATAATCACAGGATATGTCTTGTAGAGAAGGAACTGATGAAATAATAAGCTGAAGAAAACTTATTCATTATTCAGCTTATTATTTCATGAGTTCCATTACTACAGGACATATCCTGTGATTATTTACTAGTATTACTATTTAAATATTCTGTTAAACATTTATACTAAACTAAATAACCACAAATTTGCACCAAAATATCCAAAAAATTTGAACATTAAGTTGATATTACACTCCAAGAAATCTTTATTTATATTTAAGAGAAGAGGTTTTGCAACCAACTATAAATCATAATACTCTTTTCTCTGAAAATTAACGCTACTTTAACATTATTTCGCTTAATGTTGCGTTTCTCTAACGTCATGAATTGATTTTTCGACGTTTCAATTTCAAGTACGAATGAACTGTGTAAAGCAGTCTTGTTCGACCTCTTATTCCTTATTAATATTATAAATGTAATAGACGCAAGGTATCTGGCAACAAAACTCTGTCGCCATTTTCTTTTGAGCCTGTAACAGTTGGAAAAGTTTGGTTTTCGAGCTGCGTTTCGTTTCAGATAATTAACCTTATTAAAATATCTAAAACGTAACAGTTTCTTTCCTCGTAAGTCAATGCATGATTCTAAATCGGTTTGTGAACTACACGTAATTGTGTGGAAAAGGCTTTATAAAATGTTACTGTAACTTCTATTGTCTGAAGGGCTGACAACTTGTGTTACATGGAGAAGTAATGCAGCAGGTGTGAATTCTGTAATTTCATGTTATTTCAAACGTAATAGTTTTATTAACGATATTTTAGTTTATTTACAAGTAATACAATATATATACAGTATTAGAACCATATTTTTTGCCTGTTTTATCAGGTGATCAAATTTCGGTTAACGCTTGTGTCGTCTTCGTGTGTTTCATGAGACAATTTCCCAGAAAATGTCTACTCTCCTAATTTCCCTGAAGTGAAGTTTGTGGTCCTTTAACTATATCAAATTTACTTTTTTTGGTTAAATATTTAGCGTAATGTAAGAAAACAAGCTTTAAAAGATTTTTATATTTCTATAAAAGCGAGACAAGAGCCAAAGTTTGAAAAAAGAAAGCACGGTCATTTCCAAGAAGTTGCATATTTCGGTGTTTTAACTGTCAGATTCCTAACATAAAGACACATTTTTATTCAGTGTTATAATTTTTTGATTTAGCATAAATATTTTTGTTCAATTCAAAAATAGGTATACAAGAAACTAACAATGGACTGATCTTTTCTAAATATTAATAGAAATGTTTAATATAGAAAGTAAAATAAAGAAAGAAGATAATTAAACAATAATATATTTAAATTTGTGCATACGTTTCAGCTAATATTTGAGGAATTATTTTCAGCGAGTACCTTGACGAAGTTAAACATATTTCTCAAAATGTTTTTAAACATTTTTTAAAAATATTCCTTTAGATACTCACAAAAAATAATAAAAAACACACACACAAACATAACGAAATAAACTCAAAATTTGCGCAAAAATGAAAACTCAATTTTTACAATATTAATTTACCTGTTTTGTTAGATTCGTCAGAATATTTGCTTAGTAGCTTTTACTAATTTCTTAAAAACATTTAACGATATTTCCTGCAAAAATTCTGCAGGAAATTTTCCCAAATGTATTAAAAATATGGTCTTCTCACCGTTTTTATATTTCTATAATAAAATTAAACTATAAAAACCTTTTTAATTAATGTACTAAGTACATGTAGTCGCTGTGATTATCGTGGAAATCACATAAAAGTTTGCTTCATTTGTTTCTAAGACGGAGCTTTATCATATTTCGAGTGAAAGACGAAAATAATACCTTTCGATGAAAGGCTTTTCTCACAAGATGGATATGATGTCCTCCTGGAGTCAATGTTAAGTTTGCCTCCATGTCTTGCTGTGTTGACTTCGAGGTAGCCAATGAAGTACTCCTGTTGCTATGCTACGAGGAAAGAAATTTTAACCAAATAATTTTGTATTCGAAGCAAAGTCGTTTTCAGTGTATTAGAAGACAGAGGTGTATGAATATATACATATAATTATGCATAATATGGGGATTAATTATCCACCCCCACAATATATTTTAGCGTTAACTCGATCTTTTTGCATAACTTTAAATTCTTGACTCGTTAGATAATAATTCAAAGAAATGGAAATATAGCTACAGCTCTCTGGTAAAACTTCAAGATCTTATAACTTAAAATATCTCTTAAAATATCTTAACTAATATCAAGAAAGGGTAACTGAAATTGGCTTTAGATTCATCGGATTAATTCATATTCAATTTGGATAATTCCGATCCTTATTCAATTAAAATATTCAGTTTGTCAAATATTCTTGAATGCTTTGGCCATGGCTCTGCAAATCGAAACAGAAAACAACATTTTCATGTTCTCAAATCATAAATGAACAGCTATTTTAATTTCCTTCTTGAATATAGCATATATTTTATGTAGTTATTTAACAAGTTGAATGATTTTTGTATTCATTTTAGCGGTTTAAGTTGTGGCCACTGATCTAGTTTGATACTTCGTGAATGATATCGATTAAAAGACAATTCAAAATTGTATTTAAAGTTTAAAGATATCGCATTTCATAGCGGTAATTATATCTACTAATATCTTAGCTTCCTTTTCATAAATAAATACGTATATTAAGAAATGAAATTTAAACATTTCGTTGAACTGCTCCACTGAAATATCTAAGATGTATAAAATTTAGGAAAAATTTTTTGAAATTCTCTGACTGGTTTCAAAAATCAATAAAATATCTTTCCATAAACAAATTCGGATGTTAATTTTTAGTATCCTTTGATCGGATTAAGACTAAAATTTTCGAAAATGATTAACATTGCCTAAATATGATGGAAGCTTACGTAACAATTTCTCTTAGAAGCATTAAAGCAATTAATTGCTGAATTCTAAGGTAAAAATAGCTTTGGAGTCTTTTGATCTTAGTCCAATATTTGATTCTGCTAAAACTACAGTTAAAAAACTTGATAATTTCTGAAAATCGTTAACTGGCATTTTGAATGGCTTTAGTTAAGAACTGTAATAAATAGGTTTATATCAGATGGGTATGCCATGCCATTGCCGAGTGGTTTGCGCGCATGGTTACCAACCTAAGGGACCTGGGTTCGAGCCATTTAAGGCATGGATGTTCGTGTTGTTTTTCTGCTGAGGACTCGCCATCCTCTCAGACCTTCTACTCTGGCGTATAAACTGACAGGCTCCTGTCAGACCTCTGTGGCAAGCAGCTTCTTGAGGGGGTATTTGTTATTTATTTATTTTATTATATCAGAAAGTTAAACGTGGATAAAAACTGGTAGAGAATTGGAGTTTTTGTTAACGGAATCGCTGTCGAACTGGAAGTCAATCGGTATGCTTATTTCTCAAAGGTGAGTCGGTGTAAATCCGTGGATATGGTTCGAACAGGACTGCATAGTGATACAGTTGGAAATTAGCTAATGGTATTCTGTAAGTTTAGATTGATTGTCTGTAGTGACTTACAAGAGCATTTATTATTTATAACACTTGGTACCAGAAAATAATTAATAAGTGCTATTGATTCCATTATTCACTCTCCGTGTTTCTGTAAGTATGGACGGGAAGTGACTTGTTCATGAATTTACACTTTTCGGACAAGTTGTCTCTGATTGGGTTATTTAGTTTCAGTGCTTTTCTTAAGTGGGAAGCTGATCTGCGTAGCGACATCATAGCAGAATAATCCAATCAGAGTCAACCAGTCTGGTAAATGACATGACAACGATTGATTTCTACTAATTTTTAAATAAATCTTACCAAGCCCATCGGTGTTTCTTTCCTTACCAATTCAGAGTGGCAGTTAAGAGAGAAAATATCCACGCAAGCGCAGTTGGAACTTCAACCTTAGAACAACAGAATACTGCTCTGGGTTGGGGGGGGGGGAGGCAGTTGATAGCGCACCAGGCTCGGAATCTATAGTCAGATGTTCAAGTTCAACCTGGGCAAGAGTCAAGATTTAACTTCGTAAAACACTCGCCCCGCTCTCTGTCAGTAGGGGACACCGATGGGATTAGATATGCCGCCGTCTTTCGGATGTGACATTAAGCCGTGGCTATCCGGCGTAACATGCGGGAGAGATCCATACCTTATGCACGTTAGAGAAAATACTGGATCGCCTTTGTGGGATTATCATCTGTCTCCTAATAGTTGTCCAGTGGGTTCCCTGCCCGAACCTTCTCTGAGACATCGGAGTCTTTGTGATCTGGTTATTTAACTCATTTTTGCAAACACTTACAATCGCTCAAAAAATATCCGAACACTATGGTTGATTATAGAATTCAGTAAAAATAAATCTGACAACGATGTTTTTATAAATTAGTGATCTGGCAATCTTCGTGTACGTACACGAAGGTTGCCAGATCAGTAATCTCTAAAAAATCGTTGCCAGATTTTTTCTGAATTCTGTAATCACACATAGAGTTAGGATATTTTTTGGAGCGACTGTACCTCTCAGAGGTAAAACTACCGAACCCAAATGCTCTCGAACAATACCAAAAAACTTTCCTCCAATCTTACAAATTGGTTTTGCGATACGGATTGCTTTCGCTTGTTTAGATGCTTACGGGCCACAACTGAATTTATGTATGATGGGTTTCCATGTGTATCTGCAGGCTGATAGACTCATCCGTGGTCAGAATATACGTCTGTACTTCTATTTCTTTGTGAAACTAAATAACATTTTAGGTAATGTTTCAAGAAATAAATTATTATTTATTATCTGAATCGAGGTTAGGATTTAACCTTGAAATTTATAAAAGGAGGAGGTTGGGTTGTTTTACCTCTGAGCGGCACTTTTTTGCACACCATGGGCTAAATGGCCAGGCGACAAGGACCCCGAAAGCTCAGAGAATGTTGGGGGAGGAGACTCACTGGAGCAGCTGTTGGAAGACATGGTAGCCTCCCGTCAAGGCCATCCAGCGTGTTCTTTAACGTGCACAGGGTATGGCTCTCCCGTACACGGAGCAACGGCTTAATGTTCCATCCGACGGACGGCGGCATTTCAAAGCCCATCAGTGTCCCCTACTGACCGTGGGCAGGGCGGGAAATTTGCGGAGATAAATATCAACGCTGACGCAATTGGGACTCGAACCTGGGAACTACAGATTACGAGCCTAGCGCGCTACAGACTGAGCCGCCCCTAAAAGGAGGAGGAGGTCTCAAGTGAAATGCTTCAAACTGATGATATATACTTAGTGGTTAAATGAAACTACGTTACTTTGCAGTTCTGCGGATAAACACAGTTAGTTGCACAAAGCTGAAATTTGAGGGGGATAATAATCAGGTCATGCAGAATAGAATGGCAGGTAAAAAAGTAAATTCTTATAAAAATGCCAGCTGGTTGAACGTGGCGCTCTACACAAAAACGATGCACATTTTTTTACCAATCACGTGTTAGATCCACTCGTAATGCTCTCTGTCAGATCTGTCACGTGGTTACAGAATGAAAACAGAAAGCCATCAAGAGACCTGACCCTTTTGTAATAGAGAGCATGATCATTTTCACTTCTCAAACTTTCGAGAATAATTGATAAAAAGAGTCACGACACCGGAACTGAAGGATCGTGCATTATTGGTTAAGTTCTATTTCCAAAATAATAACAAAGAC
Source organism: Ryuthela nishihirai (assembly GCA_038380435.1). Taxonomy (NCBI): domain Eukaryota; kingdom Metazoa; phylum Arthropoda; class Arachnida; order Araneae; family Heptathelidae; genus Ryuthela; species Ryuthela nishihirai. The sequence continues at coordinate 4,633,974 of JAWZYU010000038.1, forward strand.
ACCAATGCTATAGCCGAATATCGCTTACTGAAGAGATGGAGATGCCTTTGTGGAGAATGAATTACAGAACAGGGCTCAGAATATTTAACAAACGTTTATTAATCGTTATGCCATTGCAGAGGAAGTCTACCGGTTTTTGAACACATTGTAAATGGCTAATCCTGTAGTCTTCTCTTAGAGCCAGGGCCGATGTAACACTCCTGAATCTTGCATGTTCAACTGTCTTCAAGGTCCTACGAAATGTGTTGCGCTACTTCCGGTACAAATTGGTATTTTCAAGGCTTAGGGCTGGATAGGATGGAGACTCTTACAGAGTGAGGAGACACACTTCCGGATGAATAGTAGTGTCAACACACAGCATTGTTGGGTAAGGGAATCGTCACATCCTCTGGGGATGATGAAATTTGACAGCATTCTCCACCTGTTACTGTGTGGTGTGTTTTCAATGCTACTATCATCTAGGAACCCTTCTTCTCCAAGTAGGTCTAAGCCATGATCTCCTAAAACATATAACACAAATAAAGCATGTCCAGAGCATAATGCTTTATTTGCTACAGTTTCATATTATCTCAGTAATAACTCAGATACATAAATTAGTAACTTCTTAAATACATTAAAATCATCGCAATCAAATCTATTTCAATGTCGATTTTCGACAAAATTCGTTCACTATTTTCACATTTGCGCAGAATGTAATATTTAACAGCTAAAATGAGAGTTTAAATAATTGTTCTACTAAGTAAATAAAAACTAGTTAGAAAGAAAGCAAAACCGTCATACTGAACATTACTAATCCATATAAGAGTGTTTTTAGCAGTTCTTCTAATAATCATGTTAATTTCCACTAATTATAAATGACGTTTTGCAGAACAAGCTAACTCGCTAAATGTTTCAGCTTCCACAACACTTAAACACTAAACGCATCTTTCTAAAAAGTTGTTTTGATTTAAATAGAGTTGAAAGAGATTTTTAAATTAGGAAGCATTTTTTTTTTATAAAACTTTCATTTAAAGAAGTTACTGAATTCTGCAACTGACTTAATTAACATAGAACTTCATTTGATGATGGAACCGCTTAGTGTACATGTACACTAAGATTTAAAAAATCATTTTTTTAATGTAATATTCCTGTACAGTCACTCAAAAAATATCTGAACACTATGGTTGATTTCAGAATTCAGAAAAAATCTGGCAACGATTTGTTTAGAAATTAGAGATCTGGCAACCTTCGTGTACGTACACGAAAGTTTCCAGATCACTAATTTCTAAAAAATCGTTTTTTGAGCGACTGTACTCTGTAGGGACTGATCTGTAAATTCCGAAGCGATATGAGGGTGGGATGGATGTTATAATGTGATATCCCAAAACATACTATTAACGTTATTATTAAACAAGCCATCGACCTAATACACTACGACATTAAAATGCAATATTTATTTTTGCGATTATTCTTTTCAACGTTTTCCGATTTTAAAAATCACTTTTTAAAATGTAATATCCCTTGTAATTAAATACTAGTTACAGTTAATACTCACATGGTACGTTGACACTCGTACAAAAATAAAGATTCCTACAGAAAATACGTTAGTACAATGAAGAGGCGGTCCTGCATGTACAGCGGGTGGGGTGAAGTGTTAAATCCTTCTGATACATTATGTATTATAAACGACCTGTTCTAAAATAACAGGTCGTACACTATTATTGCTATTTTTAGCGACTTACGTAGGAAGTCACTGAACTGGTATTCATTCCCTCAACTAACGGTCACTATGTGATTAAACGACTACACAAAACTACACTAAATGGTACTAAAATTTATAGTGGTAGCTGTTTTCACCATTATTTTATTACTTTTATCTAGCAAATAGAATAAGATAAAAATGATGATTTAAGGCTACGCTGAATTAATATCTTCATATTTACACTGACTGCTTTCAGAATGAAATAAAGATTTCTACCTTTTCGAAACCATGTGTCTGAATCTTTATATACGAGGTGACCCAAATTCTGACAATATTATCAGAAGAGATAGAGAATATTATCATTCTGACAATAACTGACAATGTTTAAGTAAATTTGTAGAGATAACTCAGTGGATATAAGCAATAATTTAAATTTGCACATTTCAGATCATTATTGAAGCAATGCATAAAACCGTAAGCATCATGACATACAAATGGAAGTAGTGTAATTTTCAATTTCAGAGAAGATAAAAAATGTCCTGTAAACATGAAATACATCGCAATTAGCTCAGCTGTTATATCTAGAAATGATCTTGCATGCAGCTTTTGCTTTAGCATGTAATAGGAAGCTTTCACAAGCTTTCAAAGTAGTAGCTCATTAACTTCGATGGAACGAGTGAAAATCTACAGACATTTATCAAAAACAGTTTGAACCTCCTCAGTAGAAATGAGTCCCGATAACTGGCTGGAGTAATTGTGGCAGATTTACGATACTATAGGAAATGGGTTTTTCACCCTTGAGTGACAGTTCTTGTACACAATGCGCTAAATGACCTAAAGGCTACAAGGACCGAAAGGGCCCAGAGAAAGTTGGGGAAATGGAACCTACGGGTCAGCAGCAGACAGATTGTAGCCGCATATCAAGATCATCCAAGGGTTATTTAACGTCTACCAAGCCTCAGCTTAATCATCATTATCGTCGACCAAGTTTCGGTGCGCCATCTATAGTATTCATCGTCAATTATATAATCGTATTTATTGTCTACCACGCCTTGGTTTTATCATCATTTTCGTTTACCAAGTCTCGGCGCGCCATCTATCGCATTTATTGTCTACCAAGCCTCTGCTTAATCATCATTATCGTCTACCAAGTCTCAGCGCGCCATCAACCGTATTTATCTTCAATGTTTGCGCCTCATCTACCATATTTATCGTCTACCAAACCTCTGCTTAATCATCATTATCATCTACCAAGTCTCGGCGTGCCATCTACCGTATTTATCGTCAATGTTTGCACGTCATCTACCTATTTATTTGTCTACCAAGCCTCGTCTTCCATCTCACGGACGACAGCATTTCCAATCCCATACGTGTTCTCTTCTCATCGAGGTGATATGAATGGTTGGGATTAGTCGTGATAAATAAATGTTGGAACAGCTGGGACTCGAACCTGGGAACTACAGGTTACGATTCAGAGGCTTTACTGAGTGAACTAATCTTTTCTTCAATACTATATGAGAGCAATACGACTTCAATTGTGTATGAAATCACGACTGCTTTCAAAATAAGACTCATATATTCGGACAAACCACAGGGAACTCCGCTATTTGTAATTTCTGCAGTCAGTATCCTATTCGGAGACTTATAGTGTTGGCTGAAAATCTGAAAGCTAGGTTTCAGTGTTGTCGGAAGAGTCATCTAATCACAAAAGTGTCATCTAGTCAGATGAAATATAAATATATTTGTACAGGTGTCAGCGCCAGGGTGTGGTGGCGACCATGTAAGACAATCAACTTCTCATGTGTCACATCCACTGTATGATGTTGAAGGGATTCACATGGCACGGAAAGGGTATATTTTTATGTCTCAGGCATCGACAAATTACTGCAGCACATGCAAACAGCATATCCAATTTTTCGCTGATAGAGACGAAACATTTCAAGGTGATAATGCGACAGACTACTTTGCGACATCTGTCTTCAGTCGTTTGAGTAACATGACGAAATTAATGAATGAATGAAAAAAAAAATTCCAAAAGTTGTATTTTTTCTCTCCTCGGGTCAAAGGGGTCATCTCATTGTTCACAAAGAAAACTTCGTGACCTTTACATTCTACCACCAACATTTCAAAGTTCCAGCATAACTACATCGTTTGCAATCATCGGTTGAAATTTTGGAATTATCAAAACTTTCCTCCGTCAGATTCGTAAAGTGTAAATCGTAATATTTCATCAATTACTATCAACACCAAATTAATTTCTAATTTTTATATGTAAAAAATTCTCTTCAAACAAAAATAATTGGGTCACCATTGCTTTTTATAGAAACTTCGTAACATTCATATTCCACCACCAAAATTTCAAATCTCTGGCAAAAATATAACGTATGTAAGATAAATTCAGAGTAACATATTATTTTAGTTTGTCGTTACGGTACACAGAGGTGAAATCACCAAACGTATTATGGATTTTAAATCTGAATGTGTACGATTTTTTGCTCCTAAAATCACTTTCCAATTGAACGTATTAACAGGATATAAGTTGCAAATAGAAATGCTAACATAATATCCTTCCCAAGGTTCTTCACATTCATGCCATTTAAAGTTTCTTTAATATAAAAACGACTCAGGGGAATTTTTTGCTTGTGTTTGCGCGCCATCTAGCGAAATGTTGTATTACAGGAGACTAGGAGCAAACTACGTTTTTCGAGCAATTGGGTAGGCCTTAGTTAATCATTACTAACACTTTGAAAGGCTAGGAGAGGGTGGTCCATGGGTTCCATGTCATCCCCATCTCTTAGATCCGGCACTGATCTATATAATATAGATTATATATAAAAAATCTGAGAAATATTATTTTATAGCAATATTTTATTCAAAAAATGTTTACATAAGAAACTTACGCACAAATATTAAATTACTCACCTATAGCCGTCCCGTGGCCGAGTGGTTAGCACGCTTGGCTACTGATCTAAGGGAAATGGGTTCGAGCCCCGGTATTAGGCATGGATGTGTGTGTGTCGTTTTTCTGCTGAGGTCCTGCCATCCTCTCAGATCTCCTACTGTGGCATATAAACTTACAGGCTCCTGTCAGTCTGTGGCAAGTAGCTGCTTGAGGGGGTATTTATATTTTTTTAGAAAGGGTAAAACTGCTTTTCGCATGGCGGGAAAGCACGTTATTGAGCTATTCCTTTGTTCTCTTAGTTTCTGGGGCTTCTGGGGTGTTTCTCTTATACTTGTCTATCGTCCGACGCTACTGTTTCGATCCAATACAAATGGCGGCGTGTTTTTCAGCTCTATGGGGGAATTTTCGAGGCGTTTCGTTCGTGGCTTCTCTCTGGGCGTTTTTTAAGGTTTTTTTCGCTAGGCTAGGACACTCAGTGTGACTGAACAACGGGGGGTCATTTTCGGGAGGGGGGATGGAATTTTGTGTGACAGGGAAGAATTTTTCGAGTTTTTAATATATAAATTTTTATATATAAATTTATTTGATAAGTAATAAACTTACTGTACAACATTATCCACTTATATAGTTTTTTGTACAACTGTACCAACTTACACAAACTCTCATGTACCTACAAACACACACAGAACGTGAATTTTGGCCTTATTTGTCAGATAAATATGTCTATAACTTCTGGTAAGCAATAGGTCAAGGTAATTTTCTTTAATTATTGCAGAATCAAACATTTAATCAGACGATCTGATCCTTATTAATCCCTATTTACATTATTCCCCGCTTAAAGGGGATTCGTTTTTCGGGTCCCAATTAATAACAGATAACGGATCCTCCTGTATCACAAGGTGTATTATTTCTCGGAGCCACTAAACCGAAAAGTAACCGGCCTAAAAATAAAGTTTCAACTCCATTTTCTGCTCAGGAGTTGTAGACAGTTCAGACAACTAATACATGACATTAGGAAAACCATTTCTCAGATTTTATTTTTATTCCAGCGATATTTTTGTGCAAAGGTTATGAATTAACATACAACGAAAATGCTTAAGCAATAGATTCGAAAACGTTACGTGTTTACCCACTTTCCTACTGCTTTTCGTTCGTCATTTGTAAATTTACCATTTTGCTTGTATGTTTGTTAAAACAGTTATTCTACCGTAACTTCCCAACCCGTCGTATAAACCGATCATAAAGGATTATAATGTGTCATAGTGAGACTGCCGTAAGCTTTCTCCAATTTTGTTCTCCATACTTCCTCCTCCTAAAAAAATGGCAGAATTTTCACATCGGTCGAACTTAACGAGTTGCATTTCAAATTAAAATTATTACGTCTACAATCATGGGCTACTTCAGATTACGGATCCCCATTTCCTTCTCCCAATAAAAAAGCCCGGGGGGGATGAGAAAATTTCAAGAGATCGATCTTTACTAGTCGTATGTCAAATTAAAACATGTGCACAGCAGCAGTCTTCTCTTCGGAAGATAGATGCCTTTAATGTCAAAGTAAAGATTTAAATTTAAAAACATAGCTACCAAGATAATTAAACTGTGAAACCTGCTCAAGAGAGGGCGGGGGTGTCTCAGTCGGTTGCGCGCCAGGCTCGTAATCAGTCGGTAGCGTTCCCAGGTTCGAGTCCCAGCTGGGTCAGCGTTGAGATTTATCTCCGCAAAATTCCTCGCTCTGCCCCCGATCAGTAGGGGACACCGATGGGCTTGGAAGGCCGCCGTCCGTCGGATGGGACGTTAAGCCGTGGCCCCGTGTGCGGAGAGCCATACCCTATGCATGTTAAAGAACACGCTGGATGACCTCGACGGGAGGCTACCATCTGTCTCCCAACAGCTGTTCCAGTGAGTCCCCTCCCCCAACCTTCTCTGAGACTTCGGGGTCCTTGTGACCTGGCCATTTAGTCGATGGTGTGCAAAAAAATTGCCGCTCAGAGGTAAAAGAACCCAACCCAACTGATCAAGACTGAAACCATTCAGACTAACTGAATCGCAGCCTGCGTAACCAATTTTCATCACCCTAGTTTTCTCACTGTTTATAAGCAACCCTACTCTACTACCAGTTTCATCAACAGCGTGAATGAAAGAGTTCATCTCATCAACATCATTTGCCAAAAGGGCTAAATCATCAGCATAATCTAATCAGAAATTTTAGTATCTCCAGACCATTTAAGGCCAAAATATTTCCCTTGAAGTGAATTTCGCATAACATAATCAAAAACCAAACTAAAGAGAAAAGGATACAAAATACACCTTTGTCCAACACCAGAAGTAATGCTAAACCAATTGCTACAAGCGTTACCAACTCTCACACACGACTCAGTGTTATTATAGAGAGCTATCATTATGTTCTAACTTGTCTGGTATACCACATGATTTCACAATCAATCACAAATTATGACGATCAACAGAGTCGAAAGCCTTTTTGAAATCAACAAAGCTAGCAACCAAAGGTTTCTGAAACTCTAAACATTTCTCAAGAATCTGCCTAAGTGAAAATATCTGATGAACACATCCCCTACCACTTCTGAATCCACATTGCTCATCACGCAATTGACTGTCAACCAGATTCTTAATTCTATTAAGCACAATCATGGAAAGAACTTTACCTGGAACACAGAGTAGGCTGATACCCCTATAGTTATCACAAGAACTGCGATCACCTTTTTTGAAGATAGGGATAATAATAGCTCTGGTAAAATCTTTAGGAACCATGCCTTTATCATAAAAGTTATTCAAAATTTCAGTCATCCAAGTGGTAACCAAAATATTCCCAGCTCTGAGCATTTCTGTAGTAATTTCATCTACCCCTGGGGATTTATGAAGTTTAAGTTTAGAGATAGCCAAAATAACTTCAGATCTTGTTATAGGGCCAACATTAAAGCCACCAATGCATCTATCATCATTGCAAACAATGGGAGTAGAACTAACCACATTCTTTAGAACATCACTGAAATGCACAGCCCACTTAGCCATGACAGAATCCTCACATTCTATAACCTTACGTTGTTTATCCTTCAATGACTGCATATCTGTCCGTTTTCTACCACACAAAACATTAACTATATGGTACAACTCTCTGCTGTTGTGTTGTCTAATCATTTCCTCCGGTTTGTCAGCCAAGCCATCAAGCCAAAGATTCTTATCAGCAACTAACTGACCCTTTTCACGTTTATTAAGCTCTCTGCAATGCTCTCTATTAGCTATAATAGGATATTGATTAAGGACATTCCTGCAGTTCTTTCTTCCTGAAATAAGTTCAAATCACTTATCACTCAAATAATTCTACCTCATGCACTCCTTTTTTCCTAAAAGAGTAGTGTTAGTTTCCAAAAATGCCTGTTTAAAATGGTCCCATTCTTCCTTAATTTCAGTAGTAAACAAACCATAATTGTCATATATGACTAAGTAACCTATCATGATAAGCTTTAGCTATAACTGGGTCTTTCAGAGTTTCAGTATTAAAGGTAAATTTTTTAACCTTAGCACAACACTTTTTAAGTTTAAGTTGCAAGACACTTTTAACAAGGTAATGGTCAGATCCAATTTCAGCTCCCCTATATGCCCTGGTGTTTCTAACAGAACTAGCCCATTTGCTGTTAATTAATATATAATCAATCATATTCCTATGCAGCCCATCAGGTGAAACCCATGTGTACTTATGTATGTCGCGGTGTTCGTAATATGTGTTAGTTATGCTGAATCCATTGAGTTTACTTACCTGTAGGAGACGTTGCCCATTACCATTGCGGCTACTAATACCAAAAGGGCCAATCACCCCTCCCCAAATGTCAGAGTCAGTACCAACTTTGGCATTGAAGTCACCAAGAACAAGGGTAATATTTCCTTTCTTGACATAATTCAAAATATCCTGAAGTTGTCCGTAAAACCTATCCTTCTCATCCTCATCAGTATCCTCAGTGGGGGCATAACAGCAGATAACATTCACGTCTTTAATGCTTGTCTGAAATTTTGCTGTAAGAAACCTTTCATTAATGCACTCATATTCTAGAAGAGCATCACTAGCATGTCTGCTGAGCAGCAGACCCACGCCTTGGTGATGCTTTTCATCCTCCCTCCCTGTAAAGAGAAAATTAAAGTTATTTTTAAGTATCTCACCTTTACCTGTACATCTGGTCTCTTGCAAGCCTAAAATATCTAGGTTATAGCGCTGGAATTCCTGCATGAAGACATCAAGAGAATAATCTCTATGTAATGTCCTCACGTTCCACGTTCCTGCAGAGAGAATATGATTAGTAGGATTTTTAAAGCAATTAGGTTTATTGAGATTGGTAGGGCCAACAATATCAAACAGCCCCCTTATCGCAGGCAAGGGGCAAAGAAATGTTCCTCCTCTACTAATGGCTGAAGTCACCGATGCAGGTAGGAACTTCAGGCACCACCTTTTCAAGTGGACTTTTTCAAGAGCCGTATGGACTGCCTGAGACACATTACTCCAGTTTAGGCTTGACGATGCCCAACTAGCTAAGTAAGGTTCAGGTACCTGCGATGGCCTCAGGTTATGATTATCCACCAGCTGATATAAGGTATCCCATGCCTCTGTTCACTTAGAGCTGGCAATCCAGAAGCAAACAGAAAACACAGCAGCAGACTCTCCCTCAACAGAGGTCCACTAGTGCAGTGCAGCAAGTCCAGGATCCATAATCAAGCTCAAATCCATAAACAAGTCCAGTCTAGTTGGTATAGATGGTCAGCACCAGGACCCTGTGAAGTTGACCACTCCTCAGCAGGGTTGAAAAAAAAGAGAAAAGTGGCCATAGATGACCAGATCAGTAGGCCATACTGTAGTGGCAGCCCTCCCCTTCCGTTCCCTTCCAAAAGAGAATATCTCTTTTGAATGGTACTAACGGCCTGCACCACGAGAAGGCGGGGTCGGACATTAGGTGCTAGACCTGGCCGGTTCTGTGCATCATCACTAGGGATTGGTACACAGCTCTCCTTCCAGTTTACGCCTAGCTACCATCTAACATTTCAAAAATTTTCAATTATCCTTTGCTTAATGCTACTTATTTGAATTCGAAATAAACAGTGATTCGAAGTTAAATCACTGTTTTCGTCCTTGCACATCAATACATTAAAGTAAACTGAGCTTGTGTCAGCCACGTACCCAAGTATTTCCCTTGCTAATCCGATTTGCAGATTCAGTCAGCCTCGATTGGGAATCCGCAACACACCCTCGTTTAATCGAAACGTCTCTTCTTTGTATTTAACAGGTTTGAAACATTAGTGGTGATTAGAGCGTGAGTAATGAAAAACCTTTAGGACCGATTGGCATAGTCACACAATCGAGTCTAAACAGATCGAAAGGCCGTTCACCAATATGAATATCAGCAAGAGGGAAAATACAAGCCTGAAAGCAGCAACTATTAACGTTTTTTCTTAACTACGATGTAATAACAATTGTTCGCGGATGAGCCATCAGCGTATCCTTTGGAGTTGAACTTGCGCCTTTAGACCTGTATAAGCGGAGGATGATAGCGATGATGAGAGAAGAATTGAGGACTCTCAAGCTACATATCCAGCATCATCCATCAGCATCATCCATCACATAATTCATCTGGAATGAAAACAACTCGTCATTTCCTTCTTAAGATAAAGGTTTTGCATTTGAATCCTTTAAAATATATTGTATTCTATGAATTTTGCACGGGAGCGCGACAATTTGATATAAGTCAACTGGGTGAATAACAACTGGAAGTGCGAAAATTGGGTGGATAGGACAACAGGGAGGACACGACAATTGGGTGGACAATTAGATGGGACACAATTAGGAGGATATGACAATTGAGTTGAAATAAGAAAATTATGGGAAATAACAATTATCCATCTGAAAAATTATTACTGAAATGCGGGAACGGAACCCAAAACTCTCTAGATTAAGGGTTCTCAACGTGGGGTATGCGGTAAAATTTTAAGGTACGCCATGAGAGCTCAAAAGTCGATGATTACCCAGTAAAATGTTTATAATTTTATAAGATTTGTTAAATTGTTTACGTCATTTTTTGTGTTTATCGATATATGTAATTTTTGAATACAAAATTTAATGTGTGTGTGTATATATATATATGTTTTTTTTTATTCCCATTGTTATACTATAATTGTAGTTTTATCTATCTATACAAGGGGTATGCCAGTTACATTCACATTTGCAGGGGGTACGTGAAGCATAAAAGTTTGAGAACCACTGATATATGTTTTATTTTATTCCCATTGTTATACTATAACTATAGTTTTATCTATCTATACAAGGGGTACTCCAGATACATACACATTTCCAGGGGGTACGTGAAGCATAAAAGGTTAAGAACTACTATATATGTTTTATTTTATTCTCATTGTTATAGTATAACTATAGTATACTCTATAAGTTACAGTATAACTATAGTATACCCTATAAGTTATAGTATAACTATAGTATAGCTATAGTTAGTTACAAAGGGGTACCTTAGTTACATGCACACTTCCAGGGGGTGCATGAAGCATAAAATGTTGAGATCCACTGTTATATGTTTTATTTTATTCCCATTGTTATTAAATTATTAATTATTATTAAGAAAAATGTACTTTAAGAAAATCAAACTGGCTTCAGGAAAAACCGCAGTACAGCTGATAGCATATTAGATACAACTATTACAGCGCAATTAATTTATCTATATATATATTTATACATTTAATTTAATCTCCAAATTACCGAGACATCAATCCAATCGAGCATCTGTGGTTTGAGTTGAGACATCATATCCGATCTGCTGCGGCTCAACCTTGTAACCTATAAGAGTTTAAGGATCTGCTGGTAACATGTTGGTACCAGATACCACAAGACACCTTTAGAAATCTTGCAGCGTTCATACCTCGCCGGATGAGAGCTGTTTTGGAGGCACATGGAGGATCAACATCATATTAGGCAGGTCCTCTTTGGTGTATATGTCGCAGGGAGATGATAAAAATAGTGATTTGATCAAATCCCTAAGGTATATGATCAATTCACGGAAGATGTTAAAATAACAACTCTGTGGGGTGATTTCCCTGAAGAAAGTAAGTGATTTGATCAAATCCCTTAACTGTTTTAGTGAAAAGATGAAATAATATTGTTTGGATATTAAAAGTATTTATTTAGTAAACCATGCATTATTAAATGTAGAATAGTTAATACAACAACAGTCATTGAAACACAAATTATTTATTCGAAACTAAATAACAAAAGAAATAGGTACTTAAGCTGATATTTTTAAAAACAGAATTATTAAATGTAGAATAGTTAATACAACAATAGTCATTGAAACACAAATTATTTCGGCTATTACGGATTTGTAATAGCCGGTACATTGTACTTTTTTCGTTTTTTCCGAATCGCCTTTTTCACCCCTTATTATCTCCTTTCCGAATCGCCTTTTTAAGGTATTTTTAATGTATCTCGATCTACAATACACAGCCTGCCGAATTATTCAAAACGCCCTTCATGAGCCAAGGCCAAGTGAGATCGAATCTGTAAAGTGATGAATCTCTTGAGTATGAATATTCGGGTCACGTGACTCCGTGGTCCGAATTGTAATGAAACGCCCCGAATGAGCGGAGGCCAAGTGAGAACGAATCCGTCAAGTGGTGAATCTCTTGAGTATGAATTTTTAGCTCACGTGACACTACTTTGGATACTAGAAAGGGTCCTTATTTTACCTTTATGGGAAAAATGTTTAAGTAGTGGTGCTAATTTAAATTGTTCAATGATTGTGACAGCTTCTTCTATCCTTTCGCGAGTCCACAAAGGTTTTTCTTTTTCATGCCGCTTGTTCAAAAACGGCCTGATAGTTTCATTAAACTGTTCTTCAGATACAAATTCGGTCAGAGTTTGATTTTTTTCTATATCTGAACTCATTTTTGTACGGTAGGTACTTGATGAAACTCGAAATATAGAAAACAATAATAAAATTGCGCGCAACCTTCCTCGCGTAATGTTTGGGCGCTGGCCGGCACGGACGTCAGAGGGGAGCGGTGAGGTAAAGGGGAGTGGTAACAAGCGAAACATAGAGCTGTGCAAGTCGTGACTTGTTTATTTCATCTTTCCACTAAAACATTTAAGGGATTTGATCAAATCACTTACTTTCTTCAGGAAAATCACCCCACAGAGTTGTTATTTTAACATCTTCCGTGAATTGATCATATACCTTAGGGATTTGATCAAATCCCTATTTTCATCATCTCCCTGCGACATATATATATATATGTTTTAAGTGAATCCCTTAGGTCTCTTTGCAAATAGGGTGAAATATCGGAGGTAATGCTACTCTTATTTAAGAAAGGTGTTCAAAAAGATCTCGACATGCATCTGCAGAGCAAAAACCATTGTAGTTACCTCAACAAAGCTTTTATTGTCCTTCAAAGTACTTCCCTCCTGCGTCTGTGGAAAGTTGCAGAGGTCTACGCCAATTCTGGAAAGCTTGGTGGTACTCCTATTGGGGAAAATACTTCACAACTCTGAATAAACGCATTTTGTAAGATCTTGCACCCTTGAAAAAGTTTTCCCAGCAAATTACCTTTTAATTTAAAAAAAAAATAATCGTACGGTGTAAAATTGGGTGAATATACTAGAAAGAGTAGCTATTTGATTTTTTTACTCTCTCAGATAGGTCATAACTTTTCGGGTTTTGTGAGCACGAGCATTGTCGTGAAGAAGGAGAATTCTTGATACGCCTATTGCTGGACGCTGCTCCTTCTCCTCGTTAACCATTTTGGGCAAAACGATGTTGGTGTTAGGTTGGGTTGTTTTACCTCTCAGCGGCAGTTTTATGCACACCATGGGCTAAATGCCTATGTCACAAAGAACCCGAATGCTCAGAGATGGTTGGGGGAGGGGAACCCTGGAACAGCTGCTGGGAGACAGATGGTAGCCTCCCGTCAAGGGTCATCCTGTGTGTTCTTTAACGTGCACAGGGTATGGCTCTCCCGCACACGGAGCCACGGCTTAACGTCCCATCCGATGGACGGCGGCCTTTCCAAGCCCATCGGTGTCCCCTACTGACCGTGGGCAGGGCGGGGAATTTTGCGGAGATAAATCTCAACGCTGACCCAGCTGGGACTCGAACCTGGGAAGTACAGATTACGAGCCAGGCGCGCTACCGATTGAGCCACCCCCGCCCCATCGTGTGTTTCAAAAGAGTTGTTTCTACAAGAATATTGTCATCTTAATTCCGATCAAAGGATACTAAAAATTAACATCCAAATTTGTTTATGAAAAGATATTTTATTGAATTTTGAAAGCAGTCAGAGAATTTCATAAATTTTCTTAAACGTTATATACCGTATTCTTCGATTCTAAGACGCCATCGATTGTAAGACGCACCTTAATTTCAGTACCACCAAAAGAAAAAAAGATTTGATTCTAAAAAAATAAAATGTTAAAATATATCTAACAAATATTTCATTATAATAGAATTCAATTTACTAACATTTTTATCAGTAGGTATGTTATTCATCACTTCCTTCTGAATCAACATCAGAGTATGATTCTTCCGAGCCGTCTTATCTGCATCTGAATCAATATCAGAGTCTGATTCTTTCCAGCGTCGATATCTGCATCTGAATCAATATCAGAGTCTGCTTCACATTCAGAGTCCGATTCTTCTGAGTCGCCTTTATCTTCATTATCTCATAATATATCGTCTTCTGAGCCATCGAGAGCGTTGGAGATTCAACGTTTTTTAAATGAGTGCTGCACTTTTCTTTCTGGGATTAGCTTCCAAGCTAATTTGTTGATACCCATTCGGCTAATTTTGATGCCGGCGCTTTCTTTCTTTTCCATGTTCTTCTGTATACACGATAACTTTTCGCTGCAATGCGTCTTCGTAGTGCAATCTTTTTGGCAATATTTTGCCAAAAAATATTGCCAAAAGATGTGTAATAAGGGATCAAAATGAACGGAATACAGTAACTGAACTTCTTACGTACTTTCGTAGATACAACCAAAACTTTCAAAAAAAAAGTAGTTGTCGCTGAGTGAGCTCCACTATAAAGAAATAACGGTATCTTCACATTTGGAAAACGCGGGAAAACACACACGCCACTTTATTCTCCAATGGTATTGGAGGCGGGGTTTCCGCATAAAAAACAAAACGTGTGATGCAGTGTACAAAGCACGGGAAAATTCGAAATAAAAAACTCAATTCTAAAACGCACCCCGTTTTTAGAGACGTTTATATGGGAAAAAAGTGCGTCTTAGAATCGAAGAAATACGGTATTCAGTTGAAGTAACAATAAGGTAAGGCGAAGATGATTGCATCGAGTAGCATTTTGTATGGGGAGAGACTGGCTTTCATTGATTGATTTGACCGTGTTGCCCGCATGCAGCACTGCAGATTATTGAGTAGAATTATGAATAGTGTACCTAAAGTCCCCTTGAAAAGAGGGAGCCCTAGATTGCGATTGGTGGACAATGTCAAGCATGACCTTGTCACAATTGGCCAACATTGGACAAAATGCAACAGCTGTACTTCTGCATAAACGCCTTTCAATCACTGAATTCTATAGTATAGTTAGAACTTCAAACCATGGCTGCTTTGTTTAATTTTATCTTATTTCTGTCAATTTATAATTAAATGGAATTATTGGAAATTCTCTCTTTAACAGCACTTATATAACATAACAAATAAATTAAATATGTTTCAAATTCTGATATTTAAAAGAAGTTTGTGTAAAAAATGAATGGAACCATTGCATTAATTCAGGAAGAGGGAATAGCAACGAATCTTCAATAACAGTTGTTGCCATGTACCGTGCAGCCATATTACTTATTACAGATCATGGATTTTGCGGATATTTCAATTCTAATTCGCCATCAATAATTCATAAATATCGCATATGGCGATATATAATTATCTTTATAGCTGAACAAATGCAAAAAAATTCAGAATTGACCACCAGAACAAGAAGAAATTTTGTACGATTTGCTCCCATATGCAGTGTGATTATAATTAAACTGACATTACTCAGAGCGCTGTAGAGAAGGATCTACTCGACGGATCACAGTGAAATGTGGTGGATACCTTAATAAGAACATGAATTTGCAAATGAAAAAATTAGTTAGTTGATAGTACCACCAGGTGGCGTGAGACAGATTATATGCGAATGAAAAATAAAGTTAGTTGTTAGTACCACCAGGTGCTGTGGGTGTGGTACAATAAAGAAAATACCAAGTTGGACAAACATAACCTTAATTTTACAAATCAAAATTCTCAGTATGTGAACCATTCGTATGCAAAATGTGTTGGAAACGTAATATGGCAAGGTCCACAGTTCCTTGAAACATGTTTCGGGGAATGGCTGCAACATGCTGTTATTTGTGCTTTCAGTTCAGCAAGCGATTCAACGTTGCCTTGGTAAACTCGTCTTTTCAAATTAACACCATAACCAAAAATCGCATTAGTTTTGGTCGGGGGAACGTCGTGCCCAAGCGTTGGAAAACGTTCCAGAAATTATTCTGTCCTCACCAAATGTAGTAATAAAAATAACGGTTGGCACTAAAACTAACTTATTTTTATATTCGCAAATTCTCTATCCTATGTTCTTATTAATGTATCCACCACTTTTCGAGTAGATCCTCCTCTACATCGCTCTGAGTAATGTCAGTTTTATTCTAACCAGACCAGCGCGTCTTAATTCTAATCGAAGCAACTGCAGGTAAGCGACGGCGCATGTGAAGGTCATGAAAAGGTATAAATAACACTTGATACTGACTTCTGTTAAACAGTGTTATTCTTGTTCTTCAGATGGGAAACACAGCGGACGTAAGTGAGTTTGACAGAGGTCAAATTGTAATGGACAATTCCGAGACGGCAAGGCTTGTGGGGTGCTCACGGTCATCCATGGTTAGTACCTTCAAAAAGTGGTCCATGGAGGAAAAAAAAACCACGAACCGTCGGCAAGATGTGGGCCGACCACGTCTTATCGATACTAGAAGTGAGAGAAGGCTATCCCGTATGGTACGAGCCAACAGAAGGAATACAATGACGCGACTCGCCCGTAATTTGAATACAGTTATTTGTCACAACACACAATACATCGAACCCTGTTCAAAATGGGGCTGCGTAGCTGCAGGTCGCTCCAAGTGCTCATGCTAACCTCGGTTCACCGTCGAAAGCGCTTAGAATGGGCATGCGAGCGTCAAAACTGGACTTTGAATGATTGGAAGAAGGTCATCTGGTCCGATGAATCTCGTTTCATGTTGCACCATGTAGACAGCCGTGTATCTATGCATCGTTTAACTGGGGCAGGGATGTCAGCAAGATGCACCATGAGACGAAAACAAGCTGGTCGAGGAAGGGTAATGCTTTGGGCAATGTTCTGCGGGAACCCTGGGTGCAGTCATTCGTGTGCAGGAAACTACGACGTCTACCACTTACCTAAACATCATTGCAGACCAGGTACATCCTTTCATGGCAACGGTGTAACCCTCTAGTAGTGTCTTCTTTCAGCAAGATAATCGGCCATGCCACACTGTCCAGATTGTTCGAGAATAATTTGTGGAACATGAGGAAGACTTCCAGCTATTGTCCTGGCTCGAAATTCACGAGACATCAATCCAATCGAGCATCTGTGGAATGTGTTGTAACAGCATATCCGAACTGCGGCGGCTCAACCATGTAACTTAAAAGAGTTTAAGGATCTGCTGCTAACATGTTGGTACCAGATACCACAAGACACCTTTACAAATCTTGCAGCGTTCATCCCTCGCCGGATAAGAGCTGTTTTGGTGGCACGTGGAGGAACAACATCATATTTGGCAGGTGGTCATAACATTTTTCCTCTTTGGTGTATATATATATGCGTTAAGTGAATCCCTTAGGTCGCTTTGCAAATACGGTGAACTATCAGAAGTAATGCTACTCTTATTTAAGAAGGTTGTTTAAAAAGATCTCGACATGCATCTTCAGAGCAAAAATCATTGTAGTTACCTCAACGAAGCTTTTATTGTCCTTCAAAGTACTTCTCTCCAGCTTCTGTGGAAAGTTGCAGAGGTCTACGCCAATTCTGGAAAGCTTGGTGGTACTCCTGTTGGGAAAAAATACTCCACAACTCTGTATAAACGCATTTTGTAAGATCTTGCACCCTTGAAAACATTTTCACAGCAAATTACCTTTTAATTTTTTGAAAAAAAAAAATAATCGTACGGTGTAAAATTGGGTGAATATACTAGACGGAGTAGCTATTCGATTTTTTAACTCTTCCAGATAGGTCATAACTTTTCGGGTTTTGTGAACACGAGCATTGTCGTGAAGAAGGAGAATCCTTGATACGCCTATTGTTGAACGCTGCTCCTTCGCCTCGTTAACCATTTTGGGCAAACCAATGTTGGTGTAATATTACCATTTAAATGCATATTTTTAGGTAATGTGTCCATGGCTATCACTCCTTGGTAATAGAAATAAACTTTGAACATCCTTTTTCTTGAACGAAATTCTTGTCGGAGGATTTGTGGACCCGGTTCATCTTCAGCAGCACAAACATATTTTCGATCTTTCTGTGAGTTGTAGTATAGTAATAAAACCACGTCTCATCTCTGTGACAATGTCTGTTAACCATTGGGCCATAGGTTCAACCATTGTCAGCATCTTCTTGCAGGAGTCGACTCAAGTCCTCTTTTCTGTTCTCTGAGCTTGTGGGATACCCATTTGGCACAGATGCTTCGGATTGCTGATGAATAATTGTTTCCACACTGCCAATCGAAACACTGGCATTATCTGAATGGTGATGTGTGGGTTTTCCTTAATCAGTTTACGACTCGAACATCAGCGACGGTTCTCTCGTTCACGGCCTCCTTTGTGTTCGTGCACTAGGGAGTTCTTTGAGCTCTGCCGTCCTTTTTCGAATTTGTGCATCCATCTCGTAACAGTGCCATGTGAACAGGCATTATCCTCATATACTTGTGATAAATTGGCATGAATTTTTTTTCTCTACGTCCCGAACCTATATCCTTCTAAAAATGTAAAATCTTTTACCTTCTTTAGTAGGCTCCACAGTAACAATGCAGAGATTTCGCAGACCGAACTTTACGCTCCGCCAGAGAAGAGAGAAATGATGATAAAGCCTTTGATTTCAACGTGTAATGAAGCACTTCGTAAGCATTTATTAATTGTTTTTCTGTTTTCTAAGGTGAAAAGTGTTATTTTTTAATGACTTATAATGAACTGTTACTTTGAGAAAGAAAAACCGTTAGGAAAAGAAAAAGGTTTTATGGAGTTTCGTTCAAGTGTTTACACTGTGTAAAAAAATAACGTAAGTGAAAAAGAATGTTGAAATTTTTCTATAACAGTCGTTTAAATTTATGAACGCCCTCTAGGTCTTTAACAAATTGTATTTTATTGATTTTTAGTGATCTTACACTGTAGACCACTGAACCAGAATATTCTATACAAGCAGATCATCTTTTATCATTAAAGGAAAGTTTAATTCTTCATTAAAGTATATCAGTATCTATAGTGGTAGTTGTTTTCACTTTCATATTAATTTTTTCTATGAGTAAAAATTATGGAAGAAATAAACATTTACTGTTTGTTTTACGAATAATCGACTTAAGAATCTAATGCACCAATATTTAAACAAAAAATATGAAAAATTCTTCCCTAGTCCACTGACTGATATAAGAATTAATCTGTAGGTGTGAAGCGAAGGAATTTAAACTGACAATATACGAGTATTTTCAGCTTTGTATGTAAAATTGCTCAGTGGATAAATGTGATATTTAAAATTTTCACTGTTTGAAATATGTAAAACATAATAATTCGAATTTGGTCATTAGAGGGCGATCATCCCTCAAGACAATCTGAAGAATGTCAATTGCAGGTTGCAAGCACAAGTATGAAAGTTTCAATGATCTTTATTCCAGATAGATATTATATATGACGCACAAATAATAGATGTTTCGAAATGCGACCATAGTTCCAATGGCTAGGATATCTGACGAACTTATTAGTTTAAAAACTAACGTAATCCGACACTACTTTGTTTACGACTTAAGCAAAATGTCTCAATTCATGATTAAAGACGATATTGTCTTCCAAATTATATTTGTTATTTATTTTCAATTCTTGAAAGAAAATTCAGAAATGATTATAATACAAATTAATAAGTGGTGTAATATAATTGTAAAAATGTTTTAAAGGGAACTGCAAAGCTGTTTAGATTACAGAGTATTATAAAATCACATTTCATTCAACTAAATAAAAATTTCTACGCTGTTTAGAATAATCGGATTGCGAAGATCAATTTACAGAATAAAGTTACCTTCATTTTATCTTATCATGTATATAAAAAGAACGATTTATCAGACTGACCTATTAAGGTGGCCTAATTAATCTGTGTTTTTGATAACTCATCGACACTACAGTTTCAGTAATCGAGCCCATATCCATAGCCGTAGCTCAGGACAGAATATCTGGGGAACTAAATTGCCGTCTGGTTGGAGCTCCGTAGCCCATGGCTGCTTGAGGTTTCTGTAGGTATGTACTGTTGCTTAAAAAATATCCGAACACTATGATTGATTACAGAATTCAGAAAAAATATCTGGCAACGATTTTTTTAGAAATTAGTGATCTAGCAACCTTCGTGTACGTAACACGAAGGTTGCCAGATCACTAATTTCTAAAATAAATTGTTTGGCAGATATTTTTTCTGAATTCTGTAATCAACCAGAGTGTTCGAATATTTTTTTGAGCGACTGTACGTATGTATTTATGTATGTATGTATGTATGTATGTATGTGTCCCAAGAATTTGTTTTGGGGAGAGAGTGGTTCGAGAATTTTGTGTCGTGGGGCGGAGATCTTCGAGAATAATTTAGTTTCAAGAGGTAAGACTTGAGTAATTATATTCCACCGAACACGAAAGGTTAAAATGTTATTTATTCTATATGCCATGATATTTTATAGTGTTTTTCAACGTATTTTAATTAGGATATAAGATATGGTGCTAGAATAAATTTATGCAAAGGCAAATGTTTTGGATTTCAAAGCAGGTAGACAATTTTCAGATTTCGTATAAGACGACCGAATTTTTAGGATGGCCCTATCTCTCCTCTGGGTTTATCCCTTGTGTGTATGTATGTATGTATGTATGTGTGTATGTGTGTATGTATGTATGTGTGTATGTGTGTATGTATGTATGTAATGTATGTTCACGACCGAATCTAGAAAATGATGGAATTTGGGGGAAGAGACTGGACATATTCAAATATTATTTTTATTCACATTTAGTCATAAAAAAGAACTGATACGAAAGTGATACATACTACCGCAGTGAAGCATTTCCGCAGTGAAGCATTATCCGAAAAGGGAAATCCTACCGAAAGGGGAAATCCTATCTCCAAAACGGTCTTAACACTCAATCAAAAGATATCCGATAACATAATAATTAGATTTAAAGAATACAAAGTGACTTGAATATTTAAGGCTATCTCCAATTTGTCCTAATTGCCAGAGATTTGGGCATTTTGCATCTTACTGCATGAGCAGAAATCGATGCAAAAGATGCAACAGGCATCATAATTATAAAGAATGTAATAACACTTTTTAACAATATATGAACAACCAGCCAAATCTAAATGAATTTATTTTTTCTCTCACAAAGAACCACCAAAATAACTCTGAGGAATTCAAAGGTCCTGTTAAAATTTGTTCTGATGCTATTAAGTAAAAACGATCAGTGCAAATAGGATAAGTAAAGGAAAAGCGGAAAGGTCTGGAAATTTAAAAGGCACTGAAGACTTCCAAAACAGATAAACGAAAGTTATTGAGAAAAAACAATGGCAAAACGTTTTCAAAGAACGGGCGTGGGCGGCTTAGAAAATCTAACCCTAGCTTCAGAGTATATGAATAATCTTTTTAACCAATGGCAACAGTAGTAGCATAACTGAGAGTTCTGGGCCAGTAAATGGGGCCACAGAATTCTGTAAAAATCCATGGGAAAAGTTATGGGGGATGTGGTAAAAACTATGTTTCTTGTGGTTTTTTCTGAAAATATGTGTGAAAATTAGAAAAAACCGGGGTGTGTTTTAGCATGTGAAAAACTAATTTAAGTTTTTTTTTAAAGATGAGGTTTAAACCAATTTGTGAATTAGTTTAAATGGATTACTTTGAAATAAGGTGTGTGTGTATATGAGAAAAAAAATGACGTGGTTTGTTGAGTTATCGTACACTTACTGGATACAGTAGAATCAAAACTTTCTATGCAAAGTCCAAAGTATTAATTCGGTTATCAAAGAAGATATTAAAAGTTTTATCCAAATGTGAAAAAATTTCTTATCATAGAAAAAATATTAAAACTTTTAATCAAAGTCCAAAGTAATTATTTTGCTATAAGATTATTAAAAACTTTTATCTTGGCAACGTTTAAGTAATAATTTTGCTGTTAAATAATAATATTAAAACTTTTATCTAATAAAAGTCCAAAGTAATAATTCTGTTATCAAACCGAAACTTTATGAAGTGTACGATAATTGAACATAGAAGAATATTAAAATTTTAATCTAATCAAAATTCAAGTAATAATTTTGCTACAAGAATATTGAAACTTTATCTAACGAAAGTCCACGTTATAATTCCCATTCCAGCTTTACAATTAAATGTGCTCAAATCGTACTTCTCTTAGATTGGGACTCTATATACCGAAGGGGAAGGGGCGGGGGTGGCTCAGTCGGTAGGGCGCCAAGGTCGTAATCTGTAGTTCCCAGGTTCGAGTCCCAGCTGGGTCAGCGTTGAGATTTATCTCCGCAAAACTCCCCGCCCTGCCCACGGTCAGTAGGGGACACCGATGGGCTTGGAAAGGCCGCCGTCCGTCGGAAGGGACGTTAAGCCGTGGCCCCGTGTGTGGGAGAGCCATACCCTGTGCACGTTAAAGAGCATGCTGGATGGCCTTGACGGGAGGCTACCATCTGTCTCCCAACAGCTGTTCCAGTGGGTCCCCTCCCCCAACCTTCTCTGAGCTTTCGGGGTCCTTGTGGCCTGGCCATTTAGCTCATGGTGTGCAAAAAAGTGCCGCTCAGAGGTAAAACAACCCAACCCAACCGAAGGGGAAATTCAAACTGACTTCAAATCGCTTGAGATCTTTCTTAAATACTCAACCGAAATTAAAAAAAAAAACTGAATAAATTTCTTATCATAGAAAAATACTAAAATTTTCATCTAATCCAAGTTTTAGTAATTATTTTGCTATACGAATATTAAAACTTTTATCTAACTAAAGTCCACGTAATAATTCCCGTTCCAGCTTTACAATCAAATCTATTTAAATCGTACTTACCTTAGATTGGGACTCTATACCGGAAGGGAAAGTCAAAGTGACTTGGAATCGCTTGAGACCCTTCTTAAATAGTCAACAGAACCAAAACTGAATCTTGAATTTTGGTTTTGGATAAAAAAAATTCGGTTTGATAGCAAAATCCAAGTAATAATTTTGCTATCAAACCGAAATTTTTATCCAAAACAAAAGTTCAAGATTCAGTTTTGATTGTGTGGAGTATTTAAGAAGAATCTCAAGCGATTCCAAGTCACTTTGACTTTCCCCTTCTGAAGAGTAAGTGGTTATTTTTGTATGTTTTTTTCAAAGTTGCTTAGTTGAATCGCTGGTCCCCCGTTGGTGCGGGCGGCCGTCAATTTTCAAAGTTCAGCATTCACTAGAGAAGTTTGAAAAGAAGTGTGTGTGTGTATTAGATAAAAAATGATGTGGTTTGTTGAGTTATCGTACACATACTATACCTCCCCTGGTTATATCCCTGTATGTATGTATGTATGTGTGTGTGTGTATGTATGTATGTATGTATGTATGTCGACGACCGAATCTAGAAAAAAAAAGTGGCGGGAAGAGACTGGACATATTCAAATATTATTTTTATACACATTTGTCATAAAAAAGAACTGATGCGAAAGTGAAGACACCTACCGCTGTGAAGGTCGCTACTGTTCGCACTGGCGTTGAGAAGATATAGGAGGACAATCATTTTCATATTTCGCTTTTTTTTCCGGGGGGTAAAAGCATGGGGGTCGCGTTTTGGCAGCCTATGTCTTCCCGTTCTTCAGAAGGATTCATTTCATGTATAGCTTGTTGCTTTCTGCATTCACGTTCTGGAGATATAGTCAAGAACAGTTTTCCTATTTCCTCTCTTTTGAGTGGGAAGAAAACATGGGGAGTTAATTTGTTACAGCCTCTGACACTCCCGCGTCACAAGATTTCATTTGACATATAAATCATCAATCTTCTCATCGCATTCGAAAGATATGATGCATCAACCTTTTGTCAAATTCTCAAATAGACAAATCGACAAATTGTCAAAGCCAAAAGCAAGAGGAAGATAGGTAAAATCGACTTGATTCGAAAGGGATACAAACCTAAGAACTCCTAAAGGTGTGTCATGTTCTCTGACAGTTTCACTACCATCCGCCGACTGAGATCTCTTCTATTGATGGCTTTTTTATACCACGGAGTCAGTCATTGGAAGTTGCTTAAATGCAATTGAAGATGTCGGTCGAAAAATCACTTTCCAGATATAACAGCTGAGCTAGTTACAATGAGTTTCATGTTTACAGAAGATTTTCCGAGTTCTTCCAATATTGAAAATTAAATAAAAAACAAAATACCCCCTTAAGCAGCTGCTTGCCACAGAGGTCTGACAGGAGCCTGTCAGTTTATATGCCAGAGTAGAATTTCTAAACTACTTCGATTTCTTTATCATGATGCCTATCGTTTTCTGTGTTGTTTCAGTTATGATCTGAAATGTGCAAATATTAAATATTACTTATAGCCACTGAGTTATTTCAAAAGGCTTACTAGGGAATTATCGGTTTAATTTGAGTAACCTCGTATATAAACATTAAGACACATATATTAGCAAAAATATAATAATTTAATTTATTCTGAAAACAGTCAGTGTAATAATGAAGATATAATTTCAACGAAACATTAAAACATCATTCTTTATCATATGCTTTTAACTAGATAAAAGTATTCAAAGGAAGAGTGGAAACAACTACCACTATAAATTACAATATCTTTTAGTGTAGTATTTTGCATTCGTTTAATCACAAAGCTCTGGTTGAGGGTCAAGGATTCAAGTTCGGTGACTTGCAGTGTAAGTCGCTAAAAATTAACCTCAAAAGAATACAACCTATTGACTCTTCAACCTGTCGTCTATAATTTATATAACGTATCAGAAGGATTTAACACTTCACCCTATACGCAGTGCATAGCGGGACCGTCACTTCATTTTACGAAACGTATTTTGTGAAGGAATCTTTACTTTTGTACGAGTGTCAACATACCAAGTGAGTGTTAACTGTAGTAGTATTTAATTACAAGGGGGTCATACATAAAATATCTTATGTTTGTAATCGAAAAACGCTGCAAAGTACTAATCACAGAAGTAAAAATAGCATTTTAATGTCATACCATAGTAGGTCGGAGTTTTGTTTAATAAGATCGTTAATAGTATGTAACTTACCCTTGTCGTAACCTTACCCTCCCCTCAGATCGTCACGGAATTTATGGAGGAGACCCCACAGAGTGCATGTACGCAAAGCGGCCCCTTCATTAAGTAATACAGTTCTATGTTATGTCAATAGCAACTCAGGTATAGAACTCAGTAATTTATTAAATAAAAGATTTATGAAATATGCGACTAAAGTTATTTTAAATATCTAAATAAAATATTTTTAAATATTTTTTTTCAAAGGCAACAAGCTTCTAAAAAGATGTTTTCAGCATTTAAATAGCTATTAAAGTTAGCAAGTTAGCTTCTTTTGGAACGCGTCATTCATAATTAGCGAAAATTAGCATAATTATTACAAGGGCTAAAACTACTCTTACAAGTGTTAGTAAATTTAGTAAAATGACGATTGCATCTTGTTTTTATTAATTTATCAGAGCAATTATTTAAACTCTGATTTTAGCTGTTAAAACATTCAATTTCCCTAATTCTCTAAATACCAAAAGAATATTGTTGATTTTTACATTTTATTGTGAGACATTTTTATTGTGAGAAACGTATTTAAGAAGTTACTAGATTCTGTTTATGAATTATTACAGATTAAAAACAAAACTGTAACTAATAAAGTTGATGCTGAATGTATATTTAACAGGAAAGTTACCTGAAATGCGACTTCTCCTAAAAAGCAGGAAAATGGATTCTCTTTCATGGATCTTGTTCCTTGCCTTTGGGCTCTTGTGACCATCAAAATTAATCAATTACACTGTAAAGAAATTGACATAACTGATGTAAATATAAATATACAAGTACAAAGAAAATACATCGCCTACGACAAATATTATTTCAAAGAGAATGAAGTTTTTCTTTTCCAACTTTCGCATACTTTAAGAGTGGAATTTCGAACTAATGGGCGATTAGGAAAATACAAATAATAATATATTTTAGAACTTATAGAACAACAAAGAATTACTCATTTTCCTCTTAGCCGCCTGTCGTGTAAAAGCTGGGGATAAAAATATTAGATTAGGAGTTGTTTCATTGTGTTCTGGACGTGGTATTTGAGGGAAGATTATGGCTTTGCATTCCTCGAAGAAGAAGGGTTCCTAGACGAGAGTTACATTGAAGGAATATCACACAGTAACAGGAGGGAAATGCTGTGTAATTTCATCAACGCCAGAAAGTGTTACATTCTCCATATCCAATAATAATTAGTGTTCACATTACCATTCAGCTGGAAGTGTGCCTCCCCACTCTGCAAAATGTTCGACGGCCAACTGTTGCACACAGCCAGGAACTTAAGAACAAGGTTCAGACATTGCAGAGGACCACTGAGAGTCAGCTGTTGCCCCATGTGCAGTTTGTACAGGAATCAGAGCAATACACTTCGCACAACTTTGAAGACGATGGATCACGCAAGATTCAGGAGTGCTACTTCCGCTCTGGCTCTACCTTCTCTTCCTTTTCTATCTTCTCTATATTCTCTTCAACCTTCTCTGAGCCTTCGGGATCCATGTGACCTGGCCATTTAGCCCATGGTGTGCAAAAAAGTGCCGCTCAGAAGTAAAACAATCCAACCCAACTTCATTGATGTAAAGTGAGGATTATGAATTGTAGGTATAATTATTAAATATCCTGAAGAAATAATACTCACCGTGAATCCGATGTTTAAAGAAATGCGTCTTATTTGTCTTCCACAATTCACAGTAATTTTCGTAAACAAGATATTGAAAAATACAACTGCGGAAGAGTAAACAAACACCTCTGTTCGCAATACGAAACACTGCAAGAGTCACTTCCTATGAGTGAGCAAACAGTGCATACTTCAACGTGACTCTGTCAGACGTCATTACCCTATTATTGCAAGGGAAAAAATTATAATGTCAGTTTATGAGTTTATATGAAGCGGCTATATTGCTGATACGTTTGCCGCGTTAGCGTATAGATATGGGGAAGAATTGATATAATTTGAAAGTTTTTTGAGATTTTCAGAGCTTTGCGTACCGCGAACAGTTGTTGTTGTTGTTTTACCTCTGAGCGGAAATTTTTTGCACACCATGGGCTAAATGGCCAGGTCACAAGGACCCCGAAGGCTCAGAGAAGGTGGAGAGAGTGGACCCACTGGAACAGCTGTTGGGAGACAGATGGTAGCCTCCCGTCAAGGCCATCCAGCGTGTTCTTTAACGTGCACAAGGTATGGCTCTCCCGCACACGGGGTCACGGCTTAACGTCCCATCCGACGGACGGCGGCATTTCCAAGCCAATCGGTGTCCCCTATTGACCGTGGGCAGGGCGGGGAGTTTTGCGGAGATAAATCTCAGCGCTGACCCAGCTGGGACTCGAACCTGGGAACCACAGATTACGAGCCTGGCGCGCTACCGGCTGAGCCACCGCGAACAGATTTCAGTGTAATAAGCAACCATTGGCAAAGGTCTATGAGATTAAAAAATACACACGGACTGTATTCCTTATGTCCTTCTCTAAACCACCATTCTGCTGCTCGAAAAAATATCAGGTGAATCAAGTTAAATAATATTCATAAAGTGTTTGTGGTTCGTTTGTAAATTCCTTCAGGTAACTAACTTTGTAGTGAATAATTAATTTACAGTAGAGGAAATTTAATTTTCCCCTTTTTAGCATGAGAGCTATGAAATTTCGATCGGCATTCAACCGACAGCTACTATACAGCACATTATTCTGATTATGGGTTATAAATTTTATAGTTAAACGCTATTTGTCGCTGTCGACCACTAACGACTCCTTCATTTCGGCTCGAATGTTGTAAAGCTCGCCGAGTAGAAGTAATGGTTGTCCGAGGAAAAAAAATTCTTTGCTTAATTTTCCTATTTGTCATTACAGTATGTATACAATTTATTTCTATATCGTAAATGATTGGTTTCATATTACTGTTTTTCAGTGGCGGCTCGCGTATAGGCACTGTGGAACTGCAGCACCCCCAATTTCAACCTGATATTATCGATAACATTTAACATAATGAGTCCTTTTTTCTTTAATTCTTTCTTTATACTTGTACAATATATAATACTTAAGCTTAATGTCAGTAGCCATCCCCCAGTTTATTGAAAAAGTTACAAAAATCTTTGTATGGAACTGTGCGCTTCACAGTACTAGCGGCGAGGTGTTTGACTGTTGTGCGCATGCGCACATAGGAAGCTACACGAGACGCTGCAAGGGAGAGAGCACTGTCGTTCTCGCAGTGCCGACCCTGGCGTGCTGGTTGAAGGTGGTTTTTTTTTTATTCCGCGTGTGTTGTGCTTAAAAACCGTGTACCATATTCTTGAATGTGATAAAGTGTAGAAATAGATTAGTATCCTGCTTCCAGCTATTCTATTTGATTCATCTTTTTTTCGCGCAAATTAAAACAAGAAGAATGGATTTCATTTTTAAATGAAATCCATTCTTCTTGAATTTAAATGAACAATTGAACTGTAACAATTTAGGCTTGAACTGAACAATGAAGCTTGAACTGTAACAATTTAGGCTTGAACTGAACAATGAAGCTTGAACTGTAACAATTTAGGTTAAAGTAAGTAAAAAATATTTGATTTTGTTCCTTTAGGATTTTATCAAGTTTGTGAATAAATTTTCTTTTTATACATGTTTGTTTCCTTTTACAAAATTTTAAAACAAAGGTTAAAAATTTTCTGAAGCAGCACCCCCACTAATTTTGGCTACGAGCCGCCATTGCTTATGACGATCAATTGGAGAGATTTTCATGTTCGAAATGACGATTCGAATTCCAAGTCTCCTATCAGTCTATAAGACTCAAGCGTCTGAAATTATCCATTGGAAATTATGGCTAATGGATATAATATATACGTTTTTCCTATGTTTGAGCTGTAATAGGAGCATTGCCACGCAGATTTATTTCTATACTGGTTTAATAACTGTAATATTATTTGCTGAATATGTAGAAAATTATCCAGAATCAGTATTTCCCATATTTAAATGTTTCCAGGCATATGCTGCCATCTAGTGCCCAATGCTTAAACTAGGCGGAAGTTGTTTTTCTTTTACTTACTTTGATGGCGAATGGACTGGCAGTGTTATAGAGAAGGCGGTGTTTGATGTTGTAAGAGAAGCCTGGAATGGCTCAAGAGAGCTTCTATCTCCATCCTTTGTGTTTTGTAAAAGAATATTGAATGAAATATATAGCTCATTCGAATGAGAGACGAGAGTTGGCTTAGTTGGCAGCGTGCCAGACTCGTAATCTGCAGTTCCCAGGTCCCAATTACGTCAGCGAAGAATCTTATCCCCGGTGAACCCCATCGTTCTGTTGGTGAGAGAGAACACATGAATGACTTTGAAAGGCTGTCGTAGATCGGTTAAGCCGTAGGCAGGAGAGCGATACTTTAAAGAATATTCTTGGTAGCTTTAAAGGGAAGCTCCCATCTTCCTCATAGGAACTGTACAGCGTTTGAACCTTCATAGTAGGTGTCCTGTTCACAGTATATGCCCATTTCTTTCGGAGCAGGAGATGGCTCAGCCAGCAGTGTGCCAGACTCTTAAACTTCAGTTCCGAAGTTCGGTTTCCAGTTGTGCTTGTTTTCAGGTTTACTCTTCTAACCTCCATTCTTCCTCACTGATAAAGGGGACAACAGTTGGACCTGGAACCAACCGTTGTTCAGTAATTCCACCGTACATTGGATGGGACTTAAACTTCCCATACCCTCTGTACAATCGCTCAAAGATATTATCCGATAACTATGGTTGATTACAGAATTCAGAAAAATTTCTGGCAATGATATTTTTTAAGAAATTAGCGATTTGGCAACATTCGTGTACGTACACGTTTGAACACCCAATGAAAACCAATAGAGTTGCTGTACCAGGTGGAACGGCCGAGCTATACGACAACTCTGGATATGCTAAAGGGATATTGACAAATGCATTAGCCCCTGTAGTAAAGTACGCATTAGCCCCTGTAGTAAAGGTTACACAGCATTCGTGACCCACCTAGGGCTGTGACAGTGGGAAGTGCTTCTCTTCCAAACTGAAGAACTCTGGGATATTTTTCCAGAAAAATATGAATACCATAATTACTCCCCATGTTGATTATTGCTGTGCATATCTAAATGATAGAGCTTTCTTTTACGAACAGCTGGGATGATCATCTTAACATCTTAGAGAGGATCTTAGGGATATCAATGTCAAATATTTCACAATCAACCTAGCAAAGTGTACTTGGAGGAGTAGAGAGACAAATATTTTGGTCACACCAATTTGTGGGTCCGTCAGGCACCGCCCCCACCATGCAAAACCAGAGGTCATCAGAGGGATGAAAGCTCCTCGAATGAAGAAGGAACTGAAGAGCATATTAGGACTCTTCGGATATTAGCGACACTATCTGTATCAGTATGCAGAGATTGCAAATCCACTGACAGACGTGACTCTGAAGCAGGCACCTGCACAGTTGAAATTGGCACACAATCAGAGTAGGCATTCGAGGAACTGAGGGGGGGGGGGGGGTTGTGATGCAGCAGAATTAAATACTCTGTCCTGCGTGACCTTACATTCTGCATTTGAAATGCATCTGCGCATGCCTCTCCCTGATTGGAGGCCAGGGACAAGAACATCCCATTCCCTTTGGTTCGCAGAAGCTCACGGAACCCAGAATAAATGTGGTGGTGGTTGTGAGTGTGGGGGGGAAGGGGGGAGGGGCTAGAAACGTTTTTGACATGGTCATATCGATCCCAGGTCGAGGTTTTTTCAGACCTTAACCTGCTAAGGTACTCATAACTATCGCATAATATCATCATTGCTATCACTCTTAATTTCAAATTAAAATGGGTAGCATTAGGCGTAGGATAATTGAAAAAACCCAAATGCTAGATGCCAGCTCAATAATCTTCTGAGTAGTATTTTAAAATTATTTGCAAAATGAAAATTGCAAATGCCTGTAAACAAATAAGGAATGCTCATATTAATAAGGGATAAAGTTTAACATTTCAAATTAATGGAAGAGTCAGGAAAAGCAAATGAGAATATTAAAAATGTTACTACCAATCCATCTAAAACCTGCATTTTCCTAATTCTTCTTTAAATATAATTATACGCTATTATCGAAAGTCTATTCACTTTATTAACCAACATCTCTCCTTTCCATTTCACTCTGTAGACTTCGAGATTTTCACGACTGAAATTTCACACATTTAATTGAAATTTTTTACGCAACAGCCGAGAAATTTTTTGAACTTGTTTGCTCTGTCAGCAGAAAGATCGCTTCATTTTCATAAAATAAATTTTTCTTTTAATTTGTGACTTTATCAAAGTGCTTTTTTTTTCTTTTTAAAATATCATAATGGCATTTTCAAATTAGCTTTTTCTCATGATAGAAAGTCATTTTCCCCTTAGGTCATCTATAAACAATGCAGTAATGTTTGCATACGTTTCTACAGATTTTATCTACTGTCCGTGGTAATATAAACATTTATTCGAGGCTTAAAGGACCAGCAAGCACAACATTTCAGAATACTAGTAAGTGTAAGAGAGTGTCTAAAATATTTAAAATATTTAGCAAATTTTAAAGACTTGTAAAATGGAGGGGGATGTGTTACACTACATTACTCCAAGTCTTTTGCAACCCCTCCCTTGCATTTTTACGGTTCGATGGTGTTTCTTGCTACCACTCCCTCCCCTTGGACCTTTTTTTGACCCGGATCCGGTCACTATTATTGTGACGTCTTATAATGCATTCAATGTCGCTCTATGTGTAACACGATACGTTAGATTGAATCCATTGTCCATCGGTAAAGAAAAAGTGTTTCAAGTGAATGCTTCGATTCTTGACTTCTTATGATGCATCATATCCTATGGATGTCTTCGTCATATCCTATGGATGCATCCAATGGATGCGTTCCGGATATATGATGAAATCAGGACAGCATCGGATAAAACGAAACATTTCTTATTTGTAACTGGGATCTTTGAAAAATTAGTGATAGTTAGTACAGAAGTAAAGAAAAACTTTGTGGCCGATTGGCATAGTCACTGATCGAGTCTAAACAGATCGAAAGGAAGTTCAGCAAAATGAATATCAGCAAGAGGGAAAACATAAGAGGAAAGCAGCAGCTATTGTTGTTTTCGTTTAAAAACGACGTCATCACTATTGTTCACGGATGAGCCTGAAACGTAATCTCTGGATTTGAACTTGTGCCTTTAGCCCTGTATAACGGAAGGATGATAGCGATGATGAGAGAACAATTGAGGACTCTCAAGCTATATACAGGGTGAATCTGAAAAAGTGGGCAAAACTTTACGGGGTGGTAGAACGCAGCTGTACGAGCAATATTCGTCATAGAATGTATGGTCGGAACGCAAGCGGTGAGAAGTTAAAAGGTAGTTTTCCACTGTCACATTTAAAGAATGAACACAAGAAGGAGAGGAGATACTTCAGAAAACATTTTATTAACAGGAATGTAATTGAGGTACATGCTCAAAGAAATTGCTCAAAAGAACTGCCGCCAGCTGTAATGCAGACTTCACACCTGCGGGATAGGGACCGACGCACATTTGCGAACACACCAGGCATTTATACCACCCTTTTATACCATTTCCAACGCCACCTAGCGGCTCGCCGTTTACGTTCCGCCCATACTTTCTATGACGAATATTGCTCGTATAGCTGCGTTCTACCACCCCGTAAAGTTTTGCCCACGTTTTCAGATTTACCCTGTGTATATCCAACATCATCCATCACATAATTATCTCCCAACTCCATCTTCAATGAAAACAAGTCGTCATTTCCTTTTTAAGATAAAGGTTTTGCATTTGAATTCTTTTTAAACATATTCTATTCTATGAATTTTACATGGGATCGCGACAATTGGATGGAAATCATCTGGGTGGATAACAACTGGAAGTGCGACAATTGGGTGGACAATTGGATGGTGCACAATTGGGAGGATATGACAATTGGGTTGAAATTAGGAAATTAGGAGAAATAGCAATTATCCGTCTGATAAATTATTACTGACATGGTGGGAATCGAATCCGCAACTCTCTAGATACACGTCAGAGCCCTTTACCATAAAATATATAGGGGCGGGGTTGGCTCGTAATCTGTAGTTCCCAGGTTCGAGTCCCAGTTGGGTCAGCGTTGAGATTTATCTCCGCAAAATTTCCTGCCCACGGTCAGTAGGGGACACCGATGGGCTTGGAAAGGCCGCCGTCCGTCGGATGGGACGTTAAGCCGTGGCCCCATGTGCGGGAGAGCCATACCCTGTGCACGTTAAAGAAACGCTGGATGGCCTTGACGGGAGACTACCATCTGTCTCCCAACTGCTGTTCCAGTGGGTCCCTTCCACCAACCTTCTCTGAGACTTCGGGTTCCATGTGACCTGGCCATTTAGCCCATGCTGTGCAAAAAAGTGCCGCTCAGAGGTAAAACAACCCAACCCATAAAATATATAAACCCCAAATGCAAAGGAATACTGATGAATTAAATCTTGAGCGATACCTATCAATAGGTCTTTCACTTTACAGCGTTTGTGCACTATCAATTCTTCAGTTGAACGTTATCAACATGAGACTTATTTTGGCATTACACATTCTCATCTATAGAATTCACCTCTACATGCATTTCGTTAATATTCCATTGTGTTGAATTACTTTACCACTGAGCAGCAATTTTTTCACTCACAATGACTTCAAAGTCTCAGAGAAGATTGGGGAAGCGGATCCACTTGACAGCTCAAAGGAGAGAGATGCTCTTTAATGTACAGTCGCTCAAAAAATATTCGAATACTATGGTTGATTACAGAATTCAGGAAAAATATCTGGCAACGATTGTTTAGAAATTTGTGATCTGGCAACCTTCGTGTACGTACACGACTGAGTGTCTAATTTCTAAAAAAATCGTTGCCAGATATTTTTTATGAATTCTGTAATCAACCATATTGTTCGGATAACTTTTTGAGCGACTGTACAGAAGGTATGGGAATCTTAAGTCCCATCCGATGTGCGGTGGTCTTTCCAAGTCCAAACGTTGTCTCCTTTATCACTGAGGAAGAATGGAGGTTAGAGGAGCAAATCTCAAAGCAAGCAGAACTGGGAACCTAACTTCGGAACTGAAGTTTAAGAGCCTGGCACACTGCTGGCTGAGCCATCTCCTGCTCCGAAAGAAATGGGCATATACTGCGAACAGGACACCTACAATGAATGACCAAACGCTGTACAGTTCCTGTGATGAAGATGGAAGCTTCCCTTTAAAGCTACCAAGAATATTCTTTAAAGTATCACTCTCCTGCCCACGGCTTAACCGATCTACGACAGCCTTTCAAACTCATTTATGTGTTCTCTCTCACCAACAGAACGATGGGGTTCACCGGGAATAAGTTTCTTCGCTGACATAATTGGAACTGGAAACTGGGAACTGAAGATTACGAGAAGAGACGTTCAAATACGCGAGTTAATTAAAGCTTTCCTCTTACTTCTTAATCATATTTTATTACAGACGAACTTAAATTAGTGCATTCCACGCCAAAATCACATAAAGCATTTATTTAAACACAGGGCTAACCTATGAAATATTGAATTTAAAATGTTAGTATTCTGAAAAATGTGTTTAACAACTCTTATGTAATGTTTAAAACAGGGATCAATATAAATATTTCACGAATTTTAAAATTTCTTTTAAGTCATATCTATTCTATATCATATTATAATATATACGTAATTGTGTTTGGGCAATTATACTTCAACAATTATTTTCGATACGAAAAAACTATAAAATACATAATTTTAATGAAAAATAATTTATATAATATTTAAATAACAAGTCCTAACGATCTAGGATCGAAGTTACGACTCTGTTCTTTAAATGTGAAAAATACAAAAATTAAAAACGAATGTTTCAAATAATATATCATGAAAGAGATTTAGAATTTAGTTGATGGAATGTGATGATCAAATATTTATTTTCATTTCTTCCTCTTAAATCAAAGGGATGGGAAAGTAAAAGATTTTCGTTTTAAGAGATATATAAGAGAATGATTTCTATTTTGTGTTTTGTTTGTACCAGTACATTATTGTGATTTTTTTTTATAAATCATCCATTTGTTCTTATTTGCAGTATCAGATGGGGAAAAATTGGAAACCGAAAAAACTTCATTTTCTTTGAAAACAAGCAATTTATTATCACCAGAGATGATTAGCTATTCTTTCAATTGTTCGTTACATCTTGTTAGAAGGCTTTCTTGTTTTATCCGAATTTGTATTTCTAACTTTAACTCAGTTAATCGAAATTTCATCCTACATAGCAACAGAAAAATACTTGAAATAGTAAAATGACAAACTCTTCAATTTAAATCCACTCTTCTTTTGTAGCAAATTATGATACATAAAATATTCTTTACATGTGGATTCAAAATCGATTAATAGATAACCACATTCCTTTAACGTTTATCAAAATTTTCTGTCCAAAACGATTTGGATTCATCATACCTAGTATCATCCTAACTCCCAATTTTTCCTTATTTACAATCAGTTAACCAACAAATGTAATAGATTTGACCTTATTTCAAATATATACATATTTTTTTTTGAAAAATCTTATCAAACCAATGCTCTTTGTTTTTTAATTGCGCAAAAGCGCTGTCATTTGACGATCTGGCATTTGATCTGTCATTTGAGTGATCTGGCAACCTTCGTGTCACGTGACACGAAGGTTGCCAGATCACTAATTTCTAAAAAAATTGTTGCCAGATAGTTTTCGTGTACTGTACACCACCTCCCATCCGACAGACGGCGGCCTTTCCAAGCCCATCGATGTCCCCTACTGACCGTGGGCAGGACGGGGAATTTTGCGGAGATAAATCTCAACGCTGACCCAGCTGGGACTCGAACCTGGGACTACAGATTACGAGCCTCGTGCGCTGCCACCTGAGCCACTCCCCGCCCCCCATTCACAAGGTAGGCGACGGCAGCGGTCCTAGAAATTTCGGACACTTTTCGAGTGATCACTCCCGACCATGGCAGCCAGAAACCAAATCTGTTATTCAAACAAGGCTAAAATTCAGTGGTACCAGGGCCATCAAATATATAAAACCATCAAAAAATATACTAAACCATCAAATATAATAACTCGAATTACGTAACATGATCACTCCTAGGTTTAGAGGAATATTTTCCCAAGTTTCGAAAGTTTTCAAAAGTTGGAATTTTGCATATTCCGAAAATGGAGTTTCCATTGTTAAGGCTCTAAAGTTGAAAAAAATACGTTTATTAACAATTTATTAAATACTCCGCTTTTACTTGCTTAATTAAAGAAAGGAATAATAAGTTTTTTTAGTTTTAATCATAGTAATTAAAGTATTTTTCAATTATTTCAAAATTCCTTAGCCTATATTCTTAAAATGTTTAAATTATAGTACATATAAGTAAAATATATATATAATATATATATATAACTTCAGTTATAGTTTTCCCCAAATTCTATAGACACAGATCTAAATGGTTCCTGCATAAGCAGTAGCTGAAATGTTGGTATTCAGCGAATTAGAAAAGCTAATGCAATTCCAGAATAGTATATGAAATTATGAACAAAAATATTACAAAATATATTTACGTAATCTGACAAATATTTTTTTAGAAATTAGTGATCTGGCAACCTTACGTACACGAAGGTTGCCAGACAACTAATTTCTAAAAAAAACGTCGCCAGATATTTTTTCTGAAATCTGTAATCAACCATATTTTTCGGATATTTATTTGAGCGACTGTACGTACAAAAAGGTTGCCAGATCACTAATTTCTAAAACAATTGCTGCCAGATATTTTTTCTGAATGCTGTAATCAATCATATATCTATAAATATATATATATTTCTATTCATCCACCGCTTATACAGGGCTAAAGGCGAAAGTTTGACTCCAGAGGTTACGTTTGAGGTTCATCCGTGAGCAATAGTGATTACGTCTCTTTTAAGGAAGAACATCAATAGTTGCTGCTTTCCTGGTTGTATTTTCCCTCTTGCTGATATTCATATTGGTAAACGGCCTTTCGATCTGTTTAGACTCGATACAGTGATTATGCCAATCGACCCTAAAGGTTTTAATTTCATCCTGATCTAACCACCACTATTCTTTCAAACTCGATTATTAGAAAAAAGAAATGTTTCGTTTAATCTAATATTATTCTTCAACTTCTATAAGTATCCGGAACGCATACATCCCTAAGATGCATCATAAGAGTCAAAAGACATATATGGTCGTATAGTGTGAACAGGACACCTACAATGAATGGCCAAACGCTGTACAGTTCCTCTGAGGAAGATCGAAGCTTCCCTTTAAAGCTACTAAGAATATTCTTTAAAGTATCGCTCTGCTGCCCACGGCGTAACCGATCTACGACAGCCTTTCAAACTCATTCATGTCTTCTCTCTCACCAACAGAACGATGGGGTTCATCGGGGATAAGTTTCTTCGCTGACATAATTGGGACTGGAACCTGGGAACTGCAGATTACGAGTCTGGCACGCTGCCAACTCTCGTCTCTCATTCAAATGAGCTATACATATATTTCATTCAATATTCTTTTACAAAACACAAAGGATGGAGATAGAAGCTCTCTTAAGCCATTCCAGGCTTCTCTTACAACATCAAACACCGCCTTCTCTATAACACTGCCTGTCCATTCGCCCTCAAAATATGTAAAAAAAAAAATTCTACTTGTTTAAATATTGGGCACTAGATGGCAGCATCTGCCTGGAAAACATTTCAATATGGGAAATATTGATACTGAATAATTTTCTACATATTCAGCAAATAATATTACAGTTATTAAACCAGTATAGAAATAAATCTGCGTTGCATTGCTTCTCTTACAGCTCAAATATAGGAAAAACATATATATTCTATCCGTTATCCTAATTGCTAATGGATAGTTTCAGATGCTTGAGTCCTACTTTTCATGACTTTCAATATTGAACGAATAAATTTAACCATAAATAAACTGCTCTACCAAAATATTATGTAATGTCTATGTTCTAACAATGGGAATTTAACTTCGAAGCTCTATAATTTCTATAAGACGCATTCAATGTCTTTTTTCTAAGTGATAAAAATCATTCATAAATGAGTACAGGTCCAAAGAATGTAACATCCAGCAGATCTGTGGCTTCACTTATAACCTCAGGTGAAGAGAAATTGTTCGGGAATTACCACACCAGTCTACGACAACAACGTTGGCGTTTAATTCTTCCATTTCTAGCTGTAAAATAATTTAAAAGAACTTTTCCGAAAAATTTACGTTCCCGAAGAAATTTTTCCGTGCAACGGAACTGAGTAGTGAAATAAAATTTCCGTAAGTGAGAAATTAATAAGTGAGTAAGTGTTCCTAAGTGAGAAATTTTATTACAGCAGTCCCCGATTCAGGGAAATTATGTAAATAATTTCCGTAAATCTATCTATGTACATATTTTTCGTAAATCGGAGACTGCTGTAATAAAAAAATAATAATAGGAGATTATGGTTAGTTTCGCCACAACGTAATTATAAAATATAGTAAGAAAGCAATCGGAAAAGCTTGTATCCAGAAACATGATTGTTCCTATAAAAACATCTGTGAGTACCTCAGTGGAAATCGTTTATTGCAAGTGTCACATTGGAAATATTTCATGATTCGTGAAGCACTGAAGGATAAATTGAGCTGGATATAATGTTGGAACTCTTTGGATGATGTTCTGTTATGCTTTGTAGATGACATCATAAGACTCAAATGTATTGCATTCATAAACTCCGTTGAAGTCCTTCGATTGTTCCTTGGGAAACCTTTTCCTGTCTCTAGACTGATAGGAGACTTTGGAATTCGAATCGTGATTTAAAACATGAAAATCTCTCAAATTGATCGTCATAATCGCGGTGATTCATGACACGTGGAGTTTATTTAAACGACTCCTTTTATTTCTAGTGATGTACAGAACCTTGCTTGTCATTTGGGAAAAACCTCTTCTAATCACTATGCACTCTTTCTTTCCACTGTTTCTATACATTAAATTGAAAGTAATACAAACATGTTATTATAACACTCTGATAAGCTTCCTACGTGGCAGTATTGAGATGTAAATGATTGTGTTTCAAAATTAGAGCCAACTAATTTTTGTTTCGATTTTCTCTTAGTGATCCTCCCTCAGTATAAAAATGGGGACGGGGGTAGTTCAGTCGGTAGCGCGCCAGGCTCGTAATCTGTAGTTCCAAGGTTCGAGTCCCAGGTAGGTCAGCGTTGAGATTTATCTTCGCAAAATTCCCCGCCTTGCCCACGGTCAGTAGGGGACACCGCTGGGCTTGGAAATGCCGCCGTCCGTCGGATGGGACGTTAAGCCGTGGCCCCGTGTTTGGGAGAGCTATGCCCTGTGCACGTTAAAGAAACGCTGGATGGCCTTGACGGGAGGCTACCATCTGTCTCCCAACAGCTGTTCCAATTAGTCTCCTTCACCAACCTTCTCTGCGCCTTCGGGGTCCTTGTGACCTGGCCATTTAGCCCATGGCGTGCAAAAAAGTGGCGCTCAGAGGTAAAACAACAAAACACGGTGTGCAAAAAAGTGTCGCTGAGAGGTAAAACAATCCAACGTTAAAGAACCCGCTGGATGGCCTTGACGGGAGGCTACCATCTGTCTCCCAACAGCTGTTCCAGTGGGTCTCCTCCCCCAACCTTCTCTGAGCCTTTGGGGTCCATGTGACCTGGCCATTTAGCCCATGGTGTGCAAAAAAGTGGTACTCGGAGAGAAAACAATCCAACGTTAAAGAACACGCTGGATGGCCTTGACGGGAGGCTACGATCTGTCTCCCAACAGCTATTCCAGTGGGTCTCCTCCCCCAATGTTCTCTGAGCCTTCGGGGTCCATGTGACCTGGCCATTTAGCCCATGGTGTGCAAAAAAGGGCCGCTCAGAGGTAAAACAATCCAACATTAAAGAACTCCCTGGATGGCCTTGACGGGAGGCAACCAGCTCTCTCCCAACAGCTGTTCCAGTGGGTCCCCTCCCGCAATCTTCTCTGAGTCTTCGGGGTCCATGTGACCTGGCCATTTATCCCATGGTGTGCAAAAAAGTGCCGCTCAGAGGTAAAGCAACCCAACCCAACCTCTTCCTAGGTATTTCCTTTGCTAATCCAATCGCAGTTTCAGTCAGCCTGGATAAGGCATCAGAGTTTCAGTGGGAAGCACCTTTTCTATAATGCACTGTTGCATCTTTCTGATTAATGACAAAGGCTCTCTGCTATTTGCTGCTCAATGTTGGAAGAGCTATGAGGTACCTTAGCAGGTTATGGTCTGAAAGAAACTCGATCTGTGGTCTACATAACCAGGTCAAAAACTTTTGTAACCCTTCCACCCACACCCTCACATACACACACAACCACCATTATATTTCTGCTGGGTTCCGTGAGCTTCTTCGAAGTAAAGGCGATGAGATGTTCTTGTCCCTGTGCTTCAGTCAGTGAGATACATGCGCAGACCGCAAGCGCAGATGCATTTCAATGAAGAATGTAATCTCACGCAGGATCAGGCGTATTGCTTTCTAATGCCCCTCAGTGCCTCGAATGCTTAATCTGCTTGTAAGAACCATTTAAACTGTGCAGGTGCCTGCTTCAGAGTCACGTCTGTGAGTGGCTTTGCAATCGCTGCATACTGATCTAGTTCATCATCATCATCATCCTCAAGCAGCCATGGGCTACGGAGGTCCAACCAGACCGTGCAATTTAGTTCTCCGGGCAAGTTTCACGATCAACCTAGCAAACTGTTCTTGGGAGAGTAGCGAGACCAAATATTTTGGTCACATTGTTGGTTCGGTAAGGCAACGACCCCACCATGCAAAACTAGAGATCATCAAAAAGATGAAAGCTCCTCGAATGAAGAAGGAACTGAAGAACATATTAGGACTCTTCGGATATTACCCACACCAACCAGATCAAGTCTATCCTTGATCTTGGTAGTGTCAGTAATATCCGAAGAGTCCTAATATGCTCTTCAGTCCTTCTTCATTTGAGGAGCTTTCATCTTTTTGATGACCTCTAGTTTTGCATGGTGGAGGGGATGCCTGACCGAACCAACAAATGTGGCAAGAATATCTGGTCTCGATACTTCTCCATAAACACTTTGCTAGATTGATTGTGAAATACTTGACATTGATATCCCTAAGATCCGTTACAAGATGTTAAGATGATCCCCCAAGCTGTTTGAGAAAGAAAGCTATATCATCTAGATAGCACAGCAATAATCAACATGGGGCGTAATTACGACATTCACAATTTTTTGGAACAATGTCCCATAGTCCTTCAGTCCTAAGGGAAGCACTTCCCACTGGTACAGCCCTCGGTGATTCACAAATGCTGTGTAACCTCGTTGGTATTTGCCACTATCCCTTTAGCATCTCCAGAGTTACTATATAGCTCGTCCGTTCCACCTGGTACAGTGATGGCACTGAGGCTGTGAAAGATGATGCATAACCTCACTGTACAGTCTCTTTTCGCCACACACACATCTGGGTGCGTAAACTCACTGTTGAAGGGTATAATCAATCCCTTGAGTCTCCCACCTGACGGTCAACTTCATCGCGTAGTGCAATGGGAACCATATAATGATGTGCTTACTTGACCACTGGTAGAACCCTGAGCTTAAAGAACACCATGAATGGCATTAAAGGGAGGCTACCGTCTGTCTTCTAGCAGTTATCCAGTGGTTCCCCCTTCAGGGTCTTTGTGACCTGGCCACTTAGCACATTGTGTGCAAAATGGTGCTACTCATAGGTAAAGAAACCCAACTCAACTTATATTCCCATTCACATGTACTAGATCAAAAAGGATTTCGAGAAAAACGGTGCTTTCTGGTTGTTTTTAAGTCTTAATTTATGGAAACCAAAGTAAAATACATATAGTCTACAAACTTTGCTTAATATTAAGTGATTTTAAATTTTTATGGCAAAATATCTAATTTCACTTACCACTTATGATCAGCTGTATTCGTAGTATTATATCGGTATTCATCTGTTTCAACTTTCTACCAGGAATCGACAGGAAATTCCTCTTTATGTGAAGAAGAATGGAAATGAGAAAAGGAACAAATTGCTACTGAAAACCTTTGTTTCGTCAAAGTTGATTCAAATGTTTACATTTATTGTAAAATATTTAATATTCTGTAGCGAATAATTAATGTACTACGTAATTAAGAACACTCTTTTATGATTCGCTTATTGACGCCGTGACTGAAAAAATTAATTTATTGAAATATATTGGATAAAATGATTATTTAAGATTTTCCGTCCATTCCAGATTTACAAAGAGAAATCGAATCTTTCTCTTCAGAAATTGTCATAAAAGATTACGATATGATCATCAAACTGTAGATTGTAAATTGATTTCCAGTGAAATATATAAGTCTTTCCCAAAAATCTTTTCATCGTAAGGTAACGTATGATATATTGGAATCTCCTTAAAATCGTAATTCCAAAGCGTACGTAAACAATAATGGCAATAATGAGAAGATGTCAATAGATTTCATCAAACTTTTAAACAATAAATTATTATGAAATGGAGACTCTGAATATCCTGAATATGTAACTGGAGCTTACGGTTGAGCTTATTGTGCACAAGAACAACACAGAAGATCATTTTCCATATATTCAGGAAAAGAAATATATAAACCGCAAATGCAAAGGAATACTGATGAATTAAATCTTCAGCGTTATCAATAGGTCTTTCACTTTACACCGTTTATACACTATGAATTCTTCAGTTGAATGTTATTAACATGAGACTTATTTTGGCATTACACAATCTCATCTACCTAATTCACCTAAACATGCATTTCGTTAGTATTCCTTTGGATTGGACTGTTTTACCTCTGAGCGGCAGTTTTTTTGCACACCATGGGCTAAATGGCCAGGCAACAAGGACCCCGAAGGCTCAGAGAAGGTTGGGGGAGGGGAACCACTGGAACAGGTGTTGGGAGACAGATGGTAGCCTCCCGTCAAGGCCATCCAGCGTGTTCTTTAACGTGCACAGGGTATGGTTCTCGCGCACACGGGGCCACAGCTTAACGTTCCATCCGACTGACGGCGGCCTTTCCAAGCCCATCGGTGTCCCCTACTGACCGTGGGCAGGGCGGGGAAATTTTGCGGAGATAAATCTCAACGCTGACCCAGCTGGGACTCGAACCTGGGAACTAGAGATTACGAGCCTGGCGCGCTACCGACTGAACCACCGCCGCCCCTGTTAGTATTCCATTGTGTTGAATTTTTTTA
Organism: Ryuthela nishihirai; assembly: GCA_038380435.1. NCBI lineage: Eukaryota > Metazoa > Arthropoda > Arachnida > Araneae > Heptathelidae > Ryuthela > Ryuthela nishihirai. The sequence goes on from JAWZYU010000038.1 coordinate 4,677,346, forward strand.
CCGCTGGGGGCGGGGGTTTCTCAATCGGTAGCGCGTCAGGCTCATAATCTGTAGTTCCCAGGTTCGAGTCCCAGCTGGGTCAGCGTTGAGATTTATCTCCGCAAAATTCCCCACCCTGCCCACGGTCAGCAGGGGACACCGCTGGGCTTGGAAAGGCCGCCGTCCGTCGGATGGGACGTTAAGCCGTGGCCCCGTGTGCGGGAGAGCCATACCATGTGCACGTTAAAGAACACGCTGGATGGCCTTGACGGGAGGCTACCATCTGTTTCTCAACAGCTGCTCCAGTGGGTGTCCTCCCCCAACCTTCTCTGAGCCTTCGGGGTCCATGTGACCTGGCAATTTAGCCCATGGTGTGCAAAAAAGTGCCGCTCAGAGGTAAAACAACCCAACCCAACTTTACCACTGAGCAGCACTTTTTTTACACACAATGACTTCGAATTCTCAAAGAAGATTGGGGAAGCGGATTCACTTGACAGCTGATACGAGAGAGATGCTCTCTCATGTACAGTCGCTCAAAAAATATCCGAACATATTGGTTGATTGTAGAATTCAGAAAAAATATCTGGCAACGATTTTTTTAGAAATGAGTGATCTGGCGACCTTCGCGTACTGTATAGGAAGCCTGAAATGGGAAATCTAGTTGTTTCTAAAATGAAGACTGATCGTCCATTTTGAGAAACAACCGGCTTGTAGCGTTTCCGACTACTATCCGTTTTACATCAGTCTATTATAAAGTGCCTAGTACAGTCGTTCAAAAAAGTATCCGAACACTATGGTTGATTACAGAATTCAGAAAAAAATATCTGGCAACGATTTTTTCAGAAATTAGTGATCTGGCAACCGTCGTGTCACGTGACCCCCATACCCTGTGCACGTTAAAGAACACGCTGGATGGCCTTGACGGGAGACTACCATCTGTCTCACAACAGATGTTCCAGTGGGTCCCCTCCCCCAACCTTCTCTGAGCTTTCGGGTCCCATGTGACCTGGCCATTTAGTTCATGGTGTGCAAAAAAGTGCCGCTCAGAGGTAAAGCAACCCAACCCATCAACGTCATCCTCCATGCCGTGGATAAAGGCGTAGACTACTCAACGTATGAATTATCCACAAATATATAAGGATTTTCTTTAAATACGCTTTTTAAACTTGTGATTCGCAGGACTTTTCAGATTCTAAGTGTCATTTACGAGGAATAAAAAACTAATTTTCAATGTGGTTTACAAGAAATAATAAAATTAATTCCGAATATGGTTTACAAGGAATAATAAAATTAATTTCGAATGTGGTTTACAAGGATAAAAAAAATTCTTAATGTGGTTTACAAGAAATAATAAAATTAATTCCCAGTGTGGTTTACAAGAAATAAAGAAAAATATATTCCTAATTTACAAGAAATAAATATATAATTTATTAGAAGAAAAAAAAGTTCCCAAGTGCGGACTTAAAATTATTTGAGACCTTTATCGTTGCTTACTTCACGATGGATTTGGTGGTAGGGGTCTTTGGGGGTGGAGTCAGAATCCAAAATGGCCGACGAACGACAAAATAGCGGGACTTTTTTCAAAAGGGGCGTGATCGCTATATCTGAGTGTTGCATGAGCTTCAAGGTCAAAATAGAGTTCAAGGTCATTTGCCCCGAAAGAGTCGAACCTACAACTCCTGCTTGTATTTTATATCTTGCTGATATTAATGGTGCTGAACGGCCTTTCCATCTGTTTAGACTCGATACAGTGTCTTATTGCCAATCGGCCCAAAAGGTTTTGCTTTACTACTGTTCTAACTACCAGTTCTCTTTCAAATACGATAATTACAAATAAAAATTGTTTCGTTTAATCAAGTTTTATAGGACAAGATTATATAGTTTGAATATCCGGAACGCACCCATAGGATGCATTATAAGAAGTCAGAATCGAATCATTCACATGAAAAACACGTTTATTACCGATGGATAATGGATTGAATCTAACATATCCTGTCGTGTTACACATAGAGTAACATCGGAATGCATTGTAAGACGTCACACTAACAGTGTCCGGCCCCGGATCTAAAAAACATCGAAGGGGAGGGAGTGGGGGCAAGAAATATTATCAAACCGGAAAACTGCAAAGCGGGGTGGGGCGCATAAGACTGGATTAATGTAGTATAACACATCCCCCTCCGTTTTACAGGTCTTTAAAATTTGCTAAATATGTTAAGAGTTCGCTGTAAAAAATGCGGCGGGGCTCACGCTTTCGAATACTGTAATTCTCGAACATCAAGGGGGCGGGGGTGGCTGAGTCGATAGAGCGCCAGGCTCGTAATCTGTAGTTCCCAGGTTCGAGTCCCAGCTGGATCAGCGTTGAGATTTATCTCCGCAAAATTCCCCGCCCTGCCCACGGTCAGCAGGGGACACCGATGGGCTTCGAAAGGCCGTCGTCCGTCGGATGGGACGTTAAGCCGTGGCCCCGTGTGTGGGAGAGCCATACCCTGTGCACGTTAAAGAACACGCTGGATGGCCTTGACGGGAGGCTGCCACCTGTCTCCCAACAGCTGTTATAGTGGGTCCCCTCCCCCAACCTTCTCTGAGCCTTCGGGGTCCATGTGACCTGGCCATTTAGCCCATGGTGTGCAAAAAAGTGCCGCTCAGAGGTAAAACAACCCAACCCAACTCGCTCCTCTGAAAATAGTGGGCAGATCATTGTTGTCAGTGGAATTTTCACTCTAATAGAACTATGCACGCCGAAATTTCTGCCATAAACGGATCACTTGAAACATTCGTTGAAAGTTTTGCAGTTTCGATATTCAGTGATCTCTAATGATAAAAATTAAAACTACCTTTTTGAAAATGCGAATTATATTTCATTAGTACCGACTAAAAAGAGATTTCCTATTATCTCTTAAAAAAAAAACATCGTTCCGTTTCTTACCTTCCTTGCGTGAAGGAGTCAACTAATTGTTGCCAACGGAATTTTCAAGAGTCATATTACATGATCAAAATTTCAAATTTCTAGCATAAATACATCGTTTGCAATATTCGTTAAATTTTGGGGTTTTTCGATTTTTTCCACCGTTAGAGACCGCAATTATAGAATTTAGGAAATTTTCAAAATGCAGATTGCAATATTTCATGAACACCTATCCAACCCAAAAAGAATTTTTAATTTATCTCTGAAAACATACACTTTTCTGTTAAAACGAAAAAAGTTGAATTCACTTTTCCCGAGTACCTAAGGGGTCAAGTGATTGTTGCTAATGGTAACTTCGTATAGGGGTTACGCCAATTACATATACATTTCCAGTGGGTACGTGAAGCATAAAAGGTTGAGAACCACTGATATATGATTTATTTTATTCCCATTGTTATACTATAACTATTGTTTTATCTATCAGTAAAAGGTATAAGCCAATTACATACACATTTCCAGCGGGAACGTGAAGCATAAAAGGTTGAGAACCACTGATATATGTTTTATTTTATTCCCATTGTTATACTATAAATATAGTTATATCTATCTATACAAGGGGTACGCCAGTTACATACACATTTCCAGGGGGTACGTGAAGCACAAAAGGTTGAGAACCACTGATATATGTTTTATTTCATTCCCATTGTTATACTATACCAATAGATTTATCTATCTATAAAAGGTTTAAGCCAATTACACACATATTTCCAGCGGGTACGTGAAGCATAAAAGGTTGAGAACTACTGATATATGTTTTATTTTATTCCCATTGTTATACTATACCTATAGTTTTATCTATCTATAAAAGGTGTAAGCCAATTACATAAACATTTCCAGCAGGTACGTGAAACATAAAAAGTTGAGAACCACTGATATATGTTTTATTTTATTACCATTGTTATACTATAACTATTGTTTTATCTATCTATAAAAGGAGTACGCCAGTTACATACACATTTCCAGGGGGTACGTGAAGCATAAAAGGTTGAGAACCACTATTATATGTTTTATTTCATTCACATTGTTATACTATACCAATAGTTTTATCTATCTATAAATGGTTTAAACCAATTACGTACATATTTCGAGCGGGTACGTGAAGCATAAAAGTTTGAGAACCACTGATATATGTTTTATTTTATTCCCATCGTTATACTATAACTATTGTTTTATCTATCTATAAAAGGTGTAAGCCAATTACATACACATTTCCAGGGGGTACGTGAAGCACAAAAAGTTGAGAACTACTGATATATGTTTTATTTTATTCCCATTGTTACATATTACCTATAGTTTTTTCTATCTATAAAAGGTGTATGCCAATTACATACACATTTCCAGCGGGTACGTGAAACATAAAAAGTTGAGAACCACTGATATATGTTTTATTTTATTCCCATTGTTATACTATAACTATTGTTTTATCTATCTATACAAGGAGTACGCCAGTTACATACACATTTCCAGGGGGTACGTGAAGCATAAAAGGTTAAGAACCACTGATATATGTTTTATATTATTCCCATCGTTAAACTATAACTAGAGTTTTTCCTATCTATAAAAGGTTTAAGCGAATTACATACACATTTCCAGCGGGTACGTGAAGCATAAAAGGTTGAGAACCACTGATATATGTTTTATTTTATTCCCATCGTTATACTATAACTATTGTTTTATCTATTTATAAAAGGTGTAAGCCAATTACATACACATTTCTAGGGGGTACGTGATGCACAAAAGGTTGAGAACCACTGATATATGTTTTATTTTATTCCCATCGTTATACTATAACTATTGTTTTATCTATTTATAAAAGGTGTAAGCCAATTACATACACATTTCCAGGGGGTACGTGAAGTACAAAAGGTTGAGAACCACTGATATATGTTTTATTTTATTCCCATTGGTACACTATACCTATAGTTTTATCTACCTATACAAGTAGTACGCTAGTTACATACACATTTCCAAGGGGGTACGTGAAGCACAAAAGGTTGAGAACCAGTGATATATGTTTTATACTATTCCCATTGTTATACTTTACCTATAGTTTTTTCTATCTATAAAAGTTGTAAGCCAATTACATACACATTTCCAGCGGGTACGTGAAGCATAAAAGGTTGAGAACCACTGATATATGTTTTATTTATTCCCATTGTTACATTATACCTATAGTTTTATCTACCTATACAAGGAGTACGCCAGTTACATACACATTTCCAGGGGGTACGTGAAGCATAAAAGGTTGAGAACCAACTGATATATACATATGTTTTATTTTATTCCCATTGTTATACTATACCTATAGTTTTATCCATCTATACCAAGGTACGCCAATTACATACCCCTTTCCAGGAGGTACGTCAAGCATAAACGGTTGAGAACCACTACTCTAAGGGGTTTTGTTGATAAGAGTTTGTTAATAAACCCTTAGGTTTCCTGATTCTTCCGATTAAATGGAAATTGTGCCGAATTTAGTGGTCCATTTCAGAGGCGTTCTACTCCTTTTAGTGGTAGGAGAATGTGGTTTCTTAGGGGAAAAACGTTGCTTAAAGTTACAATAAGAGGAATCTGTAAACGAATCCCATGATCTCAATTCTAGTGTTTAAAGAAGTTTCTCAATTTTTTATAGGGGAAAATGTTTGAGTGGAAACCCATTACGTTGCTTTAAGTTATGTTCAGATGAGTTGGGTTGGGTTGTTTTACCTCTGAGCGGCACTTTTTTGCACACCATGGGCTAAATGGCCAGGTCACATGGACCCCGAAGGCTCAGAGAAGGTTGGTGGAGGGGACCCACTGGAACAGCTGTTGGGAGACAGATGGTAGCCTCCCGTCAAGGCCATCCAGCGTGTTCTTTAACGTGCACAGGGTATGGCTCTCCCGCACACGGGGCCACGGCTTAACGTCCCATCCGACGGACGGCGGCCTTTCCGAACCCATCGTTGTCCCCTACTGACCGTGGGCAGGGGGGTGAATTTTACGGAGATAAATCTCAACGCTGACCCAGCTGGGATTCGAACCTGGGATCTACAGATTACGAGCCTGGCGCGCTACCGAATATTCAGATGAATCGTTATGCGGAATTTGGTGGTCGTAGCTCTTACAGTTTATGAAAAATTATTACATTTTTCTGTAGGTTTTGTAGGTTTTTTGTTTTTTTTTTTGTTTTTTTCGTAGGTTTTGTCCAAAATGCTTATAACGAAACGATATTTTGCAAATTATTCTGTGTCACCTATGTATTACAAGCTCTGCTTCATTATAGGATTTTTTCTGAACAAGTAAAAATAAGACTTGACGAAGCATCCGGCGTTTCCTGGGAAAGAATGCTTTTTACAAAAGATTGACGCACAAGATTTCGTGTGATTTTGTGTGAATTTCGGTTGTTTCACATTACAATCGCTCAAAAAAGTATCCGAACACTATGGTTGATTACAGAATTCAGAAAAATATCTGGCAACGATTGTTTTTAGAAATTAGTGATCTGGCAACCTTCGTGACACGAAGTTGCCAGATCACTAATTTTTCTGAGTTCTGTAATCAACCATAGTGTTCGGATACTTTTTTGAGCGACTGTGCAGCTGATGGGAGACAGATGGTAGCAGCCTCCCATCAAGGATCTCCAGCGTGTTGTAATTAATAAAATAATGAAAATGTTGTAATTAGATACTGGAATAGTCGTTTTAACACTCACATAAATTGAAAAACGCAACAAATGACGTGGGAAAAGCAATTGCAAAATAAGTAGTAATTAATAGAAAACGGATGTATCTTCAACGATATGTCCAATATTTAAGAAAATTACATTTTACTGCGAAAGGCAGATGCTCGTGCATTCTTTGCATGTCTTGATACTGAATATACAATTGTATCATCGATATTGCTTCTTAGTCTCCAAAGCAATTTTAATGCATCCGGTCACGTTAAGTTTAATTTCATTAACACCAGGCAGAACTCTAACCTGGGAGGGGCAGGGGGCGGGGGGTGGCTCAGTCGGTAGCGAGCCATGCTCGTAATCTGCAGTTCCCGGGTCGAGTTCCAGCTAAGTCAGCTTTGAGATTTATCTCCGCAAAATTCCCCGCCCTGCCCATGGTCAGTAGGAACACCAATGAGATTGGAAAGGCCGCCGTCCGTCGGATGGGACGGTAAGCCGTGGCCCGTGTGCGGGAGAGCCATACCCTGTGCACGTTAAAGAACATTCTGGATGACCTTGACGTTGAGGCTACCATATGTCTCCCAACAGCTGATCCATTGGGTCCACTCCCCCAAACTTCTCTAAGCCTTCGGGGTGCATGTGACCTGGCCATTTAGCCCATTGTGTGCAAAAAAAGTGCCGCTCAGAGGTAAAACAACCCAACACAACTAATCTGGGAACTACAAAGACTTTAGATTTTAGATTTTTCTGTTTAAGGGTGTAAGCAGAGAGTGTATGATCAATTGCATTACACATTTTTAAAGGATCAAAATGGTTAGTCAGTAGCACTCAGAAGAGATGCTTCAATTTCACATTTAGAGAAAATCATTAGAAAAAATTAAAAAAAAAGATATTCAGAATTATTGTCACTTGATCCTTCTTTCGATAACGGATTCTTAAATTTCTGTTTTATTCTGTCCGTTATAGTTGGGTTGTTTTACCTCTGAGCGGCACTTTTTTGCACAGCATGGGCTAAATGGCCAGGTCACATGAACCCCGAAGACTCAGAGAAGGTTGGTGGAGGGGACCCACTGGAACAGCTGTTGGGAGACAGATGGTAGCCTCCCGACAAGGCCATCCAACGTGTTCTTTAAATTGCACAGGGTATGGCTCTCACGCACACGCTGCCACGTCTTAACGACCCATCCGACGGACGGCGGCCTTTCCAAGCCCATCGGTGTCCCCTACTGACCGTGTTGCTGGCGGGGAATTTTGCGGAGATAAATCTCAACGTTGACCCAGCTGGGACTCGAATCTGGGAATTACAGATTACGAGCCTGGCTCGCTACCAACTGAGCCACCCCCGCCCCCATCCATTCTAGTGGAAACAATCTCAAATATAGGGAACGACTACAGGGAACGAAAATACATGACTACCAATATATTCTCATTAATCCGACCTTCAATGAAATTTTAAAGATTCTTTACTTCTAAGTGAAACAACCTCAAATAAAAGAAAAGACTACAAGAACCGAAAATGCGGAGACAACCATTATTCTGAATAATCTGACACTCAATAGAATGAATGTTTAAAAGATACTTCTCTTATAAAAGAAACAATTGGAAATCGATCGAAAGTATTACAGGAAATCAAAACAAATGAGAGTTATTCTCGTTACTCCGATTTTCGATAAAACGGATTTTTACATTTCTCTTCCATCCTGTTAGTTCCAAGTAAAACGATCTGTAATAAAAATAACGTACCCTAGAAAACCAAACTCCGTAAGACAATTAATATTCATATTTTGAAGATTCTTTTCTTCTTATAGATACAGTCGGAAATCGAAAAACATGTAAAAAGAAATGATAACATCCACCAATATTATTATTCTCGCTAAGCAGGATTTGCTCGAAACGGATTTTCACGAATCATTTTCATTATGTTTCTTCTAAACGGAACAGTCTTAAGTCAAAGGAAAGGAGCTGCAGGAACGTAATCAGAATAAGAATTTTGTATTCTCACAAATCCTACATTGAATAAAACGGAAAATCCTTTCCTTTCTTAACTAACCAATCGAATATCACAGGAATGCCTTCGGGAAACTAAACCAAACGTCATTTAAAAGTATTTTAGCTAATCCATGAGTAATGACGCATTTGTCTCTATTCTCTATAATACGAAATTGATTAAAATATATTTATTGATTTTTTGTAATCGAAGGAACCCAGGAAAAAAACTGCAAAGAAAAACATTTATTCCATCTGGTCTTTTTCTCATTAAAGCATTTACATCTACTCTCTCTAATCTGATATTCCAATATATCGAATTATCTGAATCTCGTTTCAATCAATCTATCTGATTTTATATTTTGCGTATTTCACTATATGAACGATAATTTTTACTTTCTTTGAATTGAGTTGAAAGGAATTTTATTTTCAATAGCCAATTTTATGAACAAAAAAGAATAGGGATATCAAAAGATGCCACCAGAGGCAACCAAAGAGACTAGAACTGTAAATACTCCCACTAGTACGACATTTAATAAAATGTTGTTTTTTTTTCCTTTGTAATGAAACAATTAGAAATGAACAGGGAATTTTAAACATCCCGAATAACACCTATTTTTCTTACTCGACATTTAATAAAGCTTTGGATTGGATTGTTTTACCTCTGAGCGGCACTTTTTTGCACACCATGGGCTAAATGGCCAGGCCACAAGGACACCGAAGGCTCAGAGAAGGTTGGGGGAGGGGACCTACTGGAACAGCTGTTGGGAGACAGATAGTAGCCTCCCGTCAAGGCCATCCAGCCTGTTCTTTAACGTGCACAGGGTATGGCTCTCCCACACACGGGACAACGGCTTAACGTCCCATCCGACGTACGGCGGCCTTTCCAAGCCCATCGGTGTCCCCTACAGACCGTGGGCAGGGCGGGGAAATTTTGCGGAGATAAATCTCAACGCTGACCCAGCTGAGACTCGAACCTGGGAACTACAGATTACGAGCTGGGGCGCTACCGACAGAGCCACCCCCGCCATAAATAATAAAGCTTTGAATCTATTCTTTCTGATTCGATATATCAAAGCAATCGATATTTTTAAAGCGTATTTTCTGAATGGAACACTCAGAAATCGAACGAAAACATTACAAGAAGCGGAACAGCGAATGCTTAACAATTGTTTACTCTCATAAAACTGGTTTGGACGACATTTCTCAATTTCTACTCCTTTTAAACGAAACATCACATGACTGACCAGCAGCAGACCTAGATCACGTGACGATGCACGTGATCACATATTTTGCATATACGCTGCGCAAGTGACGTTTACGTACATCTGTATAAAGGTTTCTAATTCAGTGGACGGTGTGTATATATTGAATGTTTCAATTTCCTGCCTGACATCCCATGATTCCCGTTTCTTTTTTTTTTTTGAAAAAGAAAAAGAATGTTTAGGAAGATTTCAAAAAAAGATTCAATGAAGAAAAAATATTCATTGGAAGTAAAAAGCGTTCCATTAAATGTCGGGTTTGGTGAGCATGCTCTTTTTATTTCTGTTTGGTTTTCCTGTATGCGTTATTTGGTTTCACTTTGCTTCATTTAGTTGGTGCAGGAAAGAATACAAAAGTACAGTAGCTCAAAAAAGTATCCGAATACTACGGTTGATTACAAAATTAAAAAAAAATATCTGGCAACGATTTTTTTAGAAATTAGTGATCTGGCAACCTTCGTGTCACGTGACTGGAAGCGTGTGCGTACACGAATGTTGCCAGACAACTAATTTCTAAAAAAATCGTCGCCAGATATTTTTTTCTGAATTCTGTAATCAACCACAGTGTTCGGATATTTATTTGAGTGACTGTACACGAAGAATGCCTGATTTCTAAAAAAATCATCGTCAGATATTTTTTCTGACATCTGTAATCAACCATATTTTTCGGATATTTATTTGAGCGACTGTACGTAGAGGAAGGTTGCCTGATCACTAATTTCTAAAATAATTGCTGCCAGATATTTTTTCTAAATGCTGTAATCAATCATATATCTATAAATATATATATTTCTATATCATCCTCCGCTTATGCAGGGCTAAAGGCGAAAGTTTGACTCCAGAGGTTACGTTTGAGATTCAGCCGTGAGCAATAGTGATTACGTCTCTTTTAAGGAAAAACATCAATAGTTGCTGCTTTCCTGGTTGTATTTTCCTTCTTGCTGATATTCATAGCAGTAAACGGACTTTCGATCTGTTTAGACTCGATACAGTGATTATGCCAATAGACCCTTAAGGTTTTTCTTTCCTCCTGTTCTAACCACCACTATTCTTTCACACTCGATTATTAGAAAAAAGAAATGTTTCGTTTAATCTAAAGACGTATATCCTGTATCTTAATAATATTCGGAACGCATCCCTAGGATGCATCATAAGAGTTAAAAGACATATATGGGCGTATACTGTGAACAGGACACCTACAATAAATGGACAAACGCTGTACAGTTCTTCTGAGGAAAATCGAAGCTTCCCTTTAAAGCTACCAAGAATATTCTTTAAAGTATTGCTGTCCTGCCCACGGATTAACCGATCTACGACAGCATTTCAAACTCATTCATGTGTTCTCTCTCACCAACAGAACGATGGGGTTCACGGGGATAAGTTTCTTAGCTGACATAATTGGGACTGGAACCTGGGAACTGCAGATTACGAGTCTGGCACGCTGCCGACTAAGGCAACTCTCGTCTCTCATTCAAATGAACTATATATTTCATTCAATATTCTTTTACAAAACACAAAGGATGGAGATAGCAGTTCGCTTAAGCCATTCCAGGCTTCTCTTACAACATCAAACACCGCCTTCTCTATAACACTGCCTCTCCATTCGCCCTCACAATATGTAAAAAGTAAATCAATTTCCGCCTAGTTTAAGCTTTGGGCACTAGATGGCAGCATCTGCCTGAAAAACATTTAAATATGGGAATTACTGATACTGAATACTTTTCTACATATTCAGCAAATAGTATTACAGTTATTAAACCAATATAGAAATAAATCTGCGTGGCATTGCTTCTGTTATAGCTCAAATATAGGAAAAACATATATTCTATCCGTTATCCTAATTGCTAATGGATAGTTTCAGATGCTTGAGTCCTACTTTTCATGACTTTCAATATTGAACGAATAAATTTAACCCTAAATAAACTGCTCTACCAGAATATTACAGAATTTTCATGTTCTAACAATGGGAATTTAACTTCGAAGCTCTATAATTTCTATAAGACGCATTCAATGTCTTTTTTTCTAAGTGATAAATATCATTCATAAATGAGTACAGGTCCAATGAATGTAACATCCAGCAGATCTGTGGCATCACTTATAACCTCAGGTGAAGAGAAATTGTTCCGGAATTACCACATCAGTCTACGACAACAATGTTGACGTTTAATTCTTCCATTTCTATATGTAAAATATTTTAAAAAACTTTTCCGAAAAATTTACGTTGCTGCAGAAATTTTTCCATGCAACGGAACTGAGCAGTGAAATAAAATTTCCGTAAGTGAGATATTAGTAAGTGAGTAAGTGTTCCTAAGTGAGAAATTTTATTACAGCAGTCCCCGATTTACGGAAATTATGTAAATATTTTCCGTAAATCTATCTATGTACATACATAATTTTCGTAAATCGGAGACTACTGTAATGAAAAAAAATTAATAGGAGATTATGGTTAGTTTCGCTACAACGTAATTATAAAATATAGTAAGAAAGCAATCGGGAAAGTTTGTATCCAAACACATCGTTAGTTCCTATAAAAACATCTGTGAGTACCTCAGTGGAAATCGTTTATTGCAAGTGTCACATTGGAAATATTTCATGATTCGTGAAGCACTGAAGGATAAATTGAGCTGGATATAATGTTGGAACTCTTTGGATGATGTTCTGTTATGCTTTGTAGATGACATCATAAGACTCAAATGTATTGCATTCATAAACTCCGTTGAAGTCCTTCGATTGTTCCTTGGGAAACCTTTTCCTGTCTCTAGACTGATAGGAGACTTTGGAATTCGAATCGTGATTTAAAACATGAAAATCTCTCAAATTGATCGTCATAATCGCGGTGATTCATGACACGTGGAGTTTATTTAAACGACTCCTTTTATTTCTAGTGATGTACAGAACCTTGCTTGTCATTTGGGAAAAACCTCTTCTAATCACTATGCACTCTTTCTTTCCACTGTTTTTATACATTAAATTGAAAGTAATGCAAACATGTTATTTTAACCCTCTGATAAGCTTGCTACGTGGCAATATTTAGATGTAAATGATTGTGTTTCAAAATTATAGCCAACTAATTTTCCTTTCGATTTTCTCTTAGTGATCCTCCCTCAGTATAAAAATGAACACTGATGACCTTGAAAAACTCAATGCCCATTTAATGGGATCTTTAGGAATGGCTGTAGGTGAGGAGAGACAAAATACATTCGATTTTATTTACTTCTCAAACACTTGCCAAGAGGATACAGGAATACTTTCTTATAAAAGACTGAGTGGAGAAATCAGCTCACTAGAAATCTATTAGGTTTCATACTGAGGGAGGACCAAGGAGAGCAAAAAATTTATATAATATAAAACTCAATAGTTACTTCTTTCCTGCTTGTATTTTCATTCTTGCTAATATTCATACTTTGCACCCTTGAAAACGTTTTCTCAGCAAATTCCTTTTAATTTTTAGAGGTAAAAAAACAATAATCGTACGGTGCAAAATTTGGTAAATATGCTAGATGGGGTAGCTTTTTGATTTTTTACTCTTCCAGATAGTTCATAACTTTCCGAGTTTTGTGAGCACGATGTTTTACCTCTGAGCGGCACTTTATTGCACACCATGAGCTAAATGGCCAGGTCACATGGACCCCGAAGGCTCAGAGAAGTTTGGGGGAGGGGACCCACTGGAACAGCTGTTGGGAGTCAGATAGTAGTCTCCCGTCAAGGCCATCCAGCGTGTTCTTTAATGTGCACAGGATATAGGTCTCAGGCACACGGGCTATGGCATAACGTCCCGTCCGACGGATGGCGCTCTTTCCAAGCCCATCGGTGTTTCCTACTGACTGTGGGCAGGACAGGGAATTTTGTAGAGATAAATCGCAACGCTGACCCATCTGGGACTCGAACCTGGGAACTACAGATTACGAGCCTGGTGCACTAACGACTGAGCCATCCCCGTCCCCTAATGTTGGTGTAGTATTACCATTTAAATGCATTTTTAGGTAATGTGTTCCTGGCTATCACTCCTCGGTAATTGAAAGAAACTCTGAACATCCTTTTTCTTGAGCGAAAGTCTTGTCGGAGGATTTGGGAACCCGGTTCACTTCAGCAACACAAACATAGTTTCGATCTTTCTGGGAGTTGTATAGTAATAAAACCACATCTCATCTCTGTGACAATGTCTGTTAACCATTTGGGGCCCTAGGTTCAACCATTGTCAGCATCTACTTGCACGAGTCGACTCAAGTCCTCTTTTCTGCTCTCTGAGCCTGTGGGGTACTCATTTTGGCACAGATGCTTCGGATTGCTGATGAATAATTGTTTCCACACTGCCAATCGAAAAACTGGCATTATCTGAATGGTGATGTGTGGGTTTTCCTTAATCAGTTTACGACACGAACATCAGCGACGGTTCTCTCGTTCACGGCCTCCTTTGTCTTCGTGCACGAGGGAGTTCTCCGAAGCTCTGCCGTCTATTTCTGAATTTGTGCATCCATCTCGTAACAGTGCCATGTGAACAGGCATTATCCTTATATACTTGTGATAAATTGGCATGAATGAATTTTTTTCTCTACATCCCTAACCTATATCCTTCTAAAAATGTAAAATATTTCACCTTATTTAGTAGGCTCCACAGTAAAAATGCATAGATTTCGCAGATTCACTTTACGCTCCTCCAGAATGAAAAATCGTTAGGAAAAGGAAAAGGGTACATGGAGTTCCGTTCAAGCGTTACACTCTGTGACGTAAGCAAAAAATATTGTTCAAATTTTTCTATAACAGTCGCTTGAAATTTACGAACGACCCCTAGGGTCTTTAACATATTGTATGTTATTGATTTTTAGTGGTCTTACACTGTAGGCCACTGAACTGGAATATTCTGTAAAACTATTCGGTGATTAGTGATTAAACGGAAGTTTAATTCCATATTAAAATGTTTCAGTATTTATAGTGGTAGTTGTTTTCACTTTCATATTATATGTTTCTATGAGTAGAAAATTATGAAAGAAATAAACATTTACTGTTTGTTTTACAAGTAATCGACTTAAGCATCTAATACACCAATATTTAAACAAAAAATATGAAAAATTCTTCCCTAGTCCATTGACTGATATAAGAATTAATCTATAGGTGTGAAGCGAAGGAATTTAAACTGACAATATACGAGTATTTTCAGCTTTGTATGTAAAAGTGCTCAGTGGATAAATGTGATTAAAATTTTCACTCTTTGAAATATGAAAAACACAATAATTCAAATTTGGTCATTAGAAGGCGATCATCCCTCAAGACAATCTAAAGAATGTCAATTGCAGGTTACAAGCATAGGTTTGAAAGTTTCAATGATCTTTATCCCAGATAGATATTATATATGACGCACAAATAATAGATGTTTCGAAATGCGACCATAGTTCCAATGCTAGGATATCTGACGAACTTATTAGTTTAAAAACTAACGTAATCCGACACTACTTTGTTTATGACTTAAGCAAAATGTCTCAATTCGTGATTAAAGATACGATATAGTCTTCCAATTAATATTTGGTATTTATTAGTTTTCTTGAAAAAAATTCAGAAATGATAATATAAATTTATAAGTGGTGTGATATAATTGTGAAAATGTTTTAAAGGGAACTAAAAAGCTGTTTAGATTACAGAGTATTATAAAGTTACATTTCATTCAACTAAATAAATATATCCATTCCGTTTAGAAACAGGTTCATTGGATTGCTCAGAGTGGGTTTAGGAACAATGTATGACGGGGATGTCGGTAGTGCACCAGACTCGTAATCTGTAGTTCTCAGGTTCGAGTCCCAGATGGGTAAGCGTTGAGATTTATCTCTACAAAATTAGATTGCCAGATCACTAATTTCTAAAAACATCGTTGCCAGATTTATTTTTACTGAATTCTGTAATCAGCCATAGTGTTCGGATATTTATTTGAGCGACTGTATGTACACGAAGGTTGCCAGATAATTAATTTCTAAAAAAATCGTTGCCAGATAACTAATTTCTAAAAAAATCGTTGCCAGATATTTTTTTCTGAAATCTGCAATCAACCATAGTGTTCGGATATTTATTTGAGCGACTGTACGTACACGAAGGTTGCCAGATCACTAATTTCTAAAAAAACGTTGCCAGATATTTTTTCTGAAATCTCTAATCAACCATAGTGTTCGGATATTTATTTGAACGACTGTATGTACACGGTGGTTACCAGATCACTAATTTCTAAAAAAGACTGTCAGATATATTTTCCAAATTCTGTAATCAACCATAGTGTTAGGATATTTTTTTTGACCGACTGTACCTCTCAGAGGTAAAACTCTGACGAGCAAATTGGTTTTGCGATACGGATTGCTTTCGCTTGTTTAGATGACTACGGGTCACCACTGAATCTATGTTATGATGGGTTTTCATGTGTATTTGCAGGCTGTTACACACATCCGTGGTCAGAATATAAGTTTGTACTTCTATTTCTTTATGAAACTAAATAACATTTTAAGTAATGTTTGAAGAAATAAATCATTATTTATTATCTCAATCGAGTGTAGGAAATTTGTAAAAGGAGGAGGTTGGGTTGTTTTACCTCTGAGCGGCACCTTTTTGCACACCATGGGCTAAATGCCTATGTCACAAAGAACCCGAATGCTCAGAGATGGTTGGGGGAGGGGACCCCTGGAACAGTTGCTGGGAGACAGATAGTAGCCTCCCGTCAAGGGTCATGCAGTGTGTTCTTTAACGTGCACAGTGTATGGCTCTCCAGCACACGGCGTCACGGTTTAACGTCCCATCCGACGGACGGCGACCTTTCAAAGCTCATCGGTGTCCCTTACTGACCATGGGAAGGGCGGGGAATTTTGCGGAGATAAATCCCAACGCCGAACCAGCTGTGACTCGAACCTGTGAACTAAAGATTACAAAACTTGGGGCACTAGCGACTGAGCCACCCCCGCCCCCAAAAGGAGGAGGAGGTCTCCAGTGAAATGTTTCAAACTGATGATATATACTGAGTGATTGAATTAAACTATGTTACTTTGTAGGTCTGCGGATAAAAACGGTTAGTTACACAAAGCTGAAATTTGAAGAGGATAATAATCAGGTCATGCAGAATAAAATGCCAGGTAAAAAATGAAATTCTTATAAAAACTGCCAGCGGGTTGAACGTAGCGCTGTACAAAAAAACCATGCACCTTATTTACCAATCACTTGTTAGTAAGAGAATATATCACGTGGTTACAGTATGAAAACAGAAAGCCATGATGAGACCTGACCCTTTTGTAATAGAGAGCATGATCATTTTCACTTTCCCAAACTTTCCAGAAAAGTGAACAGGAAGAGCGCGACACTGGAACTGAAGGATCGTGCATTATTGGTTAAGCTCTATTTCCAAAACAATAACAAAGACACGAATGCTATAGCCGAATATCGCTTACTGAAGAGATGGAGACGCCTTAGAGGAGAATGAGTTACAGAACAGGGATCAGAATTTTGAAGAAATGGTTATTAATCGTTATGCCATTGCAGAGGAAGTCTACCGGTTTTTAAACACATTGTAAATGGCTGATGCAGTAGTCTTCTCTTAGAACCAGGGCCGATGTAACAATCCTGAATTTTGTGTGATCAACTGTCTTTCAAACTCTTACGAAGTGTGTTGCGCTGGTTAATGTACAAAGTGGTATTTTCATGACTTAGGACTGGATAGGATGGATCTGGACAACAACTGGCCATGTAACATTTTACGGAGTAAGGAGTCATACTTCCGGCTAAACAGTATTGTCAAAACTCAGAATTGTTGGGTAAGGGAATCGTCACATCCTCTGGGGATGACGACATTTCACAGGATTCACCACCTGTTATTGTGTGGTGTGTTTTCAATGCTACTATCATCTAGGAACCCTTCTTCTCCAAGTAGGTCTAAGTCATGATCTCCTAACACGTATAACATAAATAAAGCATCTCCAGAGCACAATGCTTTATTTGGTACAGTTTAATATTATCTCAGTAATAACTCAGAAACATAGCTTAGTAACATCTTAAATAAGCATTACATTAAAATCATCGCAATCAAATCTATTTCAGTGTCGAATAGTGAATTAATTTTGTTATTCGTTCAATAATTTTCACAGTTGCGCAGATTGTAACATTTAACAGCTAAAATGACAGTTTAAATAATTGTTCTACTAAGTTAATAAAAAGTAGTTAAAAAGAAAGCAAAACCGTCATACTGAACTTTACTAATCCATATAAAAGTGTTTTTAACAGTTCTTAAAATAATTGTTAATTTCCACTAATTATAATTGACGTTTTGCAGTACAAGTTACTTGCTAAATGTTTCAGCTTCCGCAACAATTTAAACACTGAACACATATATTCAAAAATTTGTTCCGTTTGGAAACGATATTCTGATTTAAATAGATTTGACTGAGTTTTTTTTAACTTAGGAAGCATTCTTTTTATAAAACTATTATTTAAGAAACATCCTGGTACACTACCGACCTCACCGACTTAATACACAATGACATTAAAACGCTATATTTCTTTTGCAATTAGTCTTTTTAGCGTTTTCTGAATATAAGAATTATATTTTTATGTAATATCTCTTGTAATTAAACACTAGTACAGTTTTGTACTCGTACAAGAATAAAGATTCCTACACAAAATACGTTAGTAAAATGAAGAGGCAGTCCTGCTATGTACAGCGGGTGGGGTGAAGTGTTAAATCCTTCTAATACGTTATATATATTATAAACGACCTGTTCTAAAATAACAGGTCGTACACTATTATTGCTAATTTTTAGCGACTTACATAGGAAGTCACTGACCTGGAATCCATTCTAAGAACGACGAAGACTGTGTGATTAAACGACCACACAAAACTACACTAAATCATATTATAATTTATAGTGGTAGTTGTTTTCGCCATCCTTTAATTATATTTATCTAGCAAATAACATACGATAAAAATGATTATTTAAAGTTACTTTGAAATAATATCTTTATTATTATACTGACTGCTTTCAGATTGCAGTAAAGATTTCTACCTTTTCTAAACCATGCACCTTAATCTTTATATATAAGGTGACCTAAATTAAACTGACAATATTTAAGTAAATTTGTAGAGGGAACTCAGTGGATATAAGCATTAATTTAAATTTGCACATTTCAGATCATTAGTGAAGCAATACATAATACAGTAGGCATCATGATATACAAATGGAATAGTGTATTTTTCCATTTTAGAGAAGTTCAAAAAATGCACTCAAAACATGAAATTCATCGCAATTAGCTCAGCTGTTATATCTAGAAATTGTTTTGTTTACCATTACCTTCAATTATATTTAAGACAAGTTCCAATGACTGATTGGTATAATAAAGGTAATATAAAGATAATAATGGTATAAAAAACCATCAATAGAAGAGATCTCGGTCGGCAGATGGTAGCTCAGCAGTTAGAGTACCTGACCCATGTCATCAGGAGATCGTAGGTTTGTGTCCCACCAGGATTAAATCGATTTTTTCTCTTTTTGACATTGTTCAGCTTACAGGTGCTTACCTGGGTTTGCTTATTATTAAAGAAATTAGTTTAATTAAGATAATTAAAAATATATGTTTAGTTAAAAATATGTTAATTGTACTGTTCAAAATATTCTTCCAAAATTATACATATATTTTTTTTTAATTTTATGTATTGCAAATAAAAAAAAAGTTTTAGGAAGACTTTTAGGTTTGACGTTTGAAATGGCTTCCTCAAAAACCTGTTCCTGTGTATCAGATAAATAATCATTTGTCGACGTCACATTTCATTGAATCCTTAACCATTTGACTGAAACCTAAACATGCCTTACATTTGATATTGGAGAATTTTTTACTAGGGTTTTCCAAGTTCTTTGCTATATTATATATTCACTATGGGACACCGATGGGATTAGATAGGCCACCGTCCTTCGGATGCGACGTTAAGACGTGGTTCCTACTGCGGGAGATATCCATACCTTATGCACGTTAAAGGACATACTGGATGGCCTCGGTGGGAGACTACCATCTCTCTCCTAACATCTGTTCCAGTGGATTCCCTCCTCAAACCTTCTCTGAGACATCGGAGTCTTTGTGATCTGGCTATTTAACTCATTTTTTGCAAACACGTACAGTCGCTCAAAAAATATCCGGACACTATGATTGATTACAGAATTCAGAAAAAATATCTGACAACGTTTTTTTTAGAAATTAGTGATCTGGCAACCTTTGCACGTACACGAAGGTTGGGAGATCACTATTCTCCAAAAAAAAATCGTTGCCAGATATTTTTTCTGAATTCTGTAATCAACCATAGGGTTCGGATATTTTTTGGAGCGACTGTACCTCTCAAATGTAAAACTACCGAACCCAAATGCTCTCGAGCAAAACCAAAAAACTTTCCTCCAATCTCACAAATTGGTTTTACGATACGGATTGCTTTCGCTTGTTAAGATGCTTACGGGCCACCACTGAATCTATATATGATGGCTTTTCATGTGTATTTGCAGGCTCTTACACTCATGCGTGGTCAGAATATACGTTTGTACTTCTATTTCTTTATGAAACTAAATACCCTTTTAGGGTATTTAGATTGGTATTGAGTATTATTATCTCAATCGAGGGTATTAGGTATTGAGTATTGGTATTAGGTATTGAGATTATTATCTCAATCGAGGTTAGGATTTAACCTTGAAATTTATAAAAGGAGTAGGTTGGGTTTTTTTACCTCTGAGCGGCACTTTTTTGCACATAATGGGCAAAATGGCCAGGTCACAAGGACCCTGAAGACTCAGAGAGGGTTGAGGAAGGGGACCCACTGGAACAGATGTTGGGAGACAGATGGTAGCCACCCGTCAAGGCCATGTAGCGTGTTCTTTAACGTGCACAGGGTATGGCTCTCCCGTACACGGCCAAACGGCTTAACGTTCCATCCGACGGAGGGCGGCCTTTCAAAGCCCATCGTTGTCTTCTACTGACCGAGAGCAGGGCGGGAAATTTTGCGGAGATAAATATCAACGCTGACAGAATTGGGACTCGAACCTGGGAACTATATATTACGAGCCTAGCGCGCTACAGACTGAGCCGCCCCTAAAAGGAGGAGGAGGTCTCAAGTGAAATGTTTCAAACTCATGATATATACTGAGTGGTTAAATGAAACTATGTTACTTTGTAGTTCTGCGGATAAACACAGTTAGTTGCACAAAGCTGAAATTTGAAGGGGATAATAATCAGGTCATGCAGAATAAAATGGCAGGTAAAAAAGTAAATTCTTATAAAAATGCCAGCTGGTTGAACGTGGCGCTCTACACAAAAACGATGCACATTTTTTACCAATCACATGTTAGTAAGATAATACATCACGTGGTTACAGAATGAAAACAGAAAGCCATCAAGAGACCTGATCCTTTTGTAATAGAGAGCATGATCATTTTCAGTTTCCCAAATGGGGCGGGGGTGGCTCAGTCAGTAGCGCGCCAGGCTCGTAATCTGTAGTTCCCAGGTTGGAGTCCCAGCTGGGTCAGCGTTGAGATTTATCTCCGCAAAAATTCCCCGCTCTGCCCACGGTCAGTAGGGGACACCGATGGGCTTTGAAAGGCCGCCGTCCGTCGGATGGGACGTTAAGCCGTAGCCCCGTGTGCGGGAGAGCCATACCCTGTGCACGTTAAAGAACACGCTGGATGGCTTTGACGGAAGGCTACCATCTGTCTCCTAACAGCTGTTTCAGTGGGTCCCCTCCCCCAACCTTCTCTGAGCCTTCGGGGTCCATGTGACCTGGCCATTTAGCCCATGGTGTGCAAAAAAGTGCAGCTCAGAGGTAAAACAACCCAACCCTCAAGCGACTGCTTGCGACATAGATCTGACAGGAGCCTGTCAGTTTATATGTGATAGTAAAAGATCTGAGGGGATTGCAAGACCTCAGCAGAGAAAACGACACATACATCCATGCCTTACCCTTGGCTCGAACCTAGATCCCTTAGAGTAGTAGCCAAATGCGCTAACCACTCGACCATGGGACGAACCAAACTGTCGTAAAATCAGAATATTGTTAGAATAAAAATTTGATGAAAACCGAAAGAAAAGAATGTAGAAATTCTGTACGTACCATTCCCTGGGCAGGTTAAATAAAATGTTGGATGGGAGGCTACCATTTGTCTCTCAACAGCTGTTCCAGTGGGTCCCCAACCTTCTCAGAGCCCTCTGGGTCTTTATGAACTGGCCATTTAACCCATTGTGTGCAAAAAACTACCGCTCAGAGATAAAGCAATTAATGTAAATAACACGCTGAATGACCTTGACGGAAGGATACCATCTGTCTGCTAACAGCTGTTCCATTCGGTCACCTTCGCACAACCTAAACTGAGCCTTCTGGGTCTTTTATTATATTATTATTATCTTTTTATTTATTTTATTTATTTATTTATTTTATTTAGCCCATTGTGTGAAAAAACTAACTATCAGAGATAAACCAAATTAAAAAAGGGCTGAATGACCCTGACGGGAGTCTATCATCTGTCCCCTAACAGCTGTTACACTGAGTCACCTTCTCCCAACATTATCTTAGCCTTTGGGTTCCCTATTACCTAGTCATTTACCCCATTGTCTAGAAAAAATTGCCGCTCAGAGGAAAAACTTCCCAACCCAACACATATCTTCTCTATGGCGTATTAAAGTGATCAAAAGGACCCGGGTTCGAGTCCCAGGTAAGGCATGGATGTTTGTGTTGTCTCTGCTGAGGTCCCACCATCCTCACAGACCTTCGACTATGGCGCAGAAACTGACAGGCTCATGTTGCTTGAGGGAGTATTTTTCTATTATTTTATTTCATTTATGAAGATATTTTCACCCTTTTCCTTAAAATCTAAAGCCTCTTTGGATTGGAAAGTAAAATAATAGTTAGAGGTTAACTGTTTAGGGTGTGAAATGACTCCTTGACTAATTAGTTAATCCCTGTATAGTCTGTAAAACAAAAAAAAAACGTAATAATTATGCTGTTTTTTAGGGATATTTTTATATTGTGCATTTGTATATAAATCTGTTAACTGAGCTTAGAATTAATCAGAACCAGATATATTTGTCTTTTGAAGACGTAGTTCAAATTTTTGGAATACCAATTACAATACGGTGCTATGGAAACTGTTTGTATTGAAAGTCAACTAATTGCTCTCATATTTCTAAAAAACGTTTTAATCAATTTCGAAATATTCCATGATCTTTTAATAAAGTCACAATAAATTAGTTTATTACTTATCATTTTTGAAATAAATTGCTTAAAATTAAATTTTAAACAAATTCAAATAATAAAAAAGACGATTTTTTTTTACATTTTTCGTGACAATTTTGTTCAACAGATGTCAGGACTAAATAGATATGACCGGACCCGAACAGCTGAATAGCAAAAGAAGAGAAAAAGAAGAATAATTAAATATCTGTAAAGGACCTCTCAGCTGCACTTTTTTTTGCTCACAGTGGGTTAATTGACCAGATCACACGGAACCCGAAGGTTGCTGGAGGGGACCCCCTGCAACAGCTGTTCGGAGGCAGATGTTAGCCTCCTTTCCTTTAACGTGCACAGGGTATGGCTCCGAACACGGAGCCATACCCTGTGCACTTTAAAAAACTTCCGGAATCTCCCGCACACAGAACCACGACTTAAAGTCCCATCCGACGGACGCCGGCCTTTCCAAGCCCATTGGTGTCCCCTACTGACCGTGGGCAGGGCGGGGAGTTTTGCGGAAATAAATATGGATTATAAATATCAAATAGGAAAATAAATAGGATCAAATAGGATATAAATAAGGATTATAAATATCAGTAGGATTTAAATAGTAATGGAAACCGAAACATTTATCTCGCTCTGCCCAAAGAAATGTAGAATATTCGATTCTGCCTTCCTATAAATTTGTTTCTGTTAGGGTTTCAGAATAAATAAACTGATATCGCTGCTGTTAAACATATGAACTTGCGTTACTAATTAAATATTGCATCAGTTGAAATAGTAAAATAAAATAGATTTTCTAACGTTTGTTAATTATTAAGAGTATTATTTTATTTTGCGTTTTACAACCAATTATTCTTCGTAAATTTTATCCGAATGAGATGATGCAAAATACGGCGTCATAGCGAGTTGGGAAGTGTCCTTTACTGTCTGTCTGTGGCAGCCACAACTCATCGGGTAATCAACGTACAGGCTCCAAATTTTCAGAGAATGTTTCAGATTGTGGTCCTGATTGCAGTGCCAAATTTCATGTCGAAAGTCCGACAGCACGCCGTCTACCCTCTGAGGATTTCCCGGCGAGAAGCAAATGTATCAAATATGTATGCAAATGACATCAAATATTTGACGAGAAACATCTATTCCATGGAGACCTTTTCCCATTGATAACGTACTATTCCAGTCGTACGGTGGGAACGCCAATGCTCCCAGAGATATCGGATAAATGCAGCGTGTTTGATCAAGGCCACCTTGATTAAATGTTATTATGCAAATTATGAAGAATGATTATTCTTATTTTAGATTCTCACTTTACCCATGTGTTTATAAATAATTAATTTACTTTTTTACAATAATTTAAATTGTAATAATTTTACCTTTTTTAACAATTATTTTAAAAATAAAAGGTTTATATTGAATTCACTTTTTTCATGAAAATAGAATCACCAATAGCAGTAATTAGGGTCTTTAACAGATTGTATGTTATTGATTTTTAGTTGCAAAAAAGGAAAGCAAAAGGGTTTATGGAATTCCGTTCAAGCGTTACACTGTGTGACGTAAATGAAAATAAATGTTTAAATTATTCTATAACAGTCGTTTGAAATTTATGAACGCCCCCATATGTCTTTAACAGATAGTATCTTATTGATTTTTAGTGGTCTTACACTGTAGACCACTGAACTGGAATATTCTAGGACATTTGCCACATGAATTATGATTAAACGAAAGTTTATTTCTTCATAAAAATATGTCAGTATTTATAGTGGTAGTTGTTTTCACTTTCATATTAATTTTTTCTATGAGTAAAAAATTATGGAAGAAATAAACATTTACTGTTTGTTTTACAAGTAATCGACTTAAGCATCTAATACACCAATATTTAAACAAAAAATATAAAAATTTCTTCCCTAGTCCACTGACTGATATAAGAATTAATCTATAGGTGTGAAACGAAGGAATTTAAACTGACAATATACGAGTATTTTCAGCTTTGTATGTAAAAGTGCTCAGTGGATAAATGTGATATTTAAAATTTTCACTGTTTGAAATATGTAAAACATAATAATTCGAATTTGGTCATTAGAGAGCGATCATCCCTCAAGACAATCTGAAGAATGTCAATTGCAGGTTACAAGCATAAGTATGAAAGTTTCAATGATCTTTATCCCAGATAGATATTATATATGACGCACAAATAATAGATGTTTCGAAATGCGACCATAGTTCCAATGCTAGGATATCTGACGAACTTATTAGTTTAAAAACTAACGTAATCCGACACTACTTTGTTTACGACTTAAGCAAAATGTCTCAATTCATGATTAAAGACGATATTGTCTTCCAAATGATATTTGTTATTTACTTACAATTCTTGAAAGAAATTCAGAAATGATAATAATATAAATTTATAAATGGTGTGATATAATTGTAAAAATGTTTTAAAGGGAACTGAGAAGCTGTTTAGATTACAGAGTATTATAAAATCAATTTCATTCAACTAAATAAAAATAACTACTCCGTTTAGAAACAAGTTCATTGGATTGCGAAGATCAATTTACAGAATAAAGTTACTTTCATTTTATCTTGTCATATTCAGGGTGATTCAAAACTCTTGGACCAAACTGTAAAAGGTGACAGAACACACCTAAACAAGCACTTTTCGTCATACAATGCATGGTCGGAACTCAAGCGATGAAGCTCTAGTGGGCGCTTTCCAGTGAACACTTCAAAGCGCTGGTTTACGCACTTGTCGTCAATTCTACTGTGGATTGCAGAACGGATGGTTTGTTTCACGAATCAGGAGTAGGCGGACATGCATTTCACGTACGGAGCTGCCGACGGGAATGCGGGAGCGCTTTCCGACCAGACCCGTGCCTGATCGTAAAACCTTTCAGAGATTGCACCGGTATCTGTGCAAAACGGGCTCCTTTGTCAGTATCTTGCAAGATACAGGGCGTGCAATGAATGTGAGGACTCCACGTGTTACAGAGGAAGTTCTATGTAGGGTTGGAGATCGTCCCGAATGTAGCACGTGAGCAATTTTCCATGCCTTAAGTGTGTCCCAATCGACGGTGTGACAAGTTCTACGAGTCGAACGATTACACCCCTACCATGCACAGAGGATGCACGCCTTGACACCTGTAGATTATCGCCCTCATGTGGATTTTGCACAGTGGTTCGTCCAGCAGACTACAGCGCAACCGGACTTTGATGCACATGTCTTATTCACTGACGAATGCACCTTTACACATGAGGGCATTTTTAATACCCACAATTCACTTGTGTGGGCCACCAATAATCTGCACGCCATACGCAAACATTCGTACCAGCCGGTACCAGCGGCGTTTCTCCATAAATGTTCGGGCTGGAATCCTCCATGACCATTTAATTGGCCCATACCTTCTGCCAGTCTGACTGAAAGAGAGAAAGTACCTCGTATTTCTACAAGAAGTCTTGGCATGAATTACTGAACCCTGTTCTAGCAAACATTCAAACACGCATGTGGTTCGAACACGACGGAGCGCCACCCCATTTTAGCGTGGATGTGCGGAACGCCTTGGATGCAACATTTCCAAGACGATGGAATGGTCGGGGTGGTCCCATCGCTTGGCCGCCATGATCGCCAGATCTCTCATGTCTGGACTTTTTCCTATGGGGCCACATGAAAAGCCTCATCTACGAAAACCCCATCTATTCCAATGAGGACCTTGTTGCCAGGATTTCTATTGCCGCTGTACGAGATATGCTTGGTGTTTTCGTGGGGCGGGGGTGACTCAGTCGGCGCGCCAGGCTCGTAATCTGTAGTTCCCAGGTTCGAGTCCCAGCTTGGTCAGCGTTGAGATTTATCTCCGCAAAATTCCCCGCCCTGCCCACGGTCAATAGGGGACACCGATGGGCTTGGAAAGGCCGCCGTCCGTCGGATGAGACGTTAAGCCGTTGCCCCGTGTGCGGGAGAGCCATACCCTGTGCACGTTAAAGAACACGCTGCATGGCCTTGACGGGAGGCTACCATCCGTCTCCCAACAGCTGTTCCAGTGGGTCTCCTCCCCCAACCTTCTCTGAGCCTTCGGGGTCCATGTGACCTGACCATTTAGCCCACTGTGTGCAAAAAAGTGCAGCTGAGAGGTAAAATAACCCAACGTTAAAGAACACGCTGGATGGCCTTCACGGGAGGCTACCATCGGTTTCCTAACAGCTGTTCCAGTGGGTCCCCTCCCCAAGCTTCTCTGAGCCTTCGGGGTCCATGTGACCTGGCCATTTAGCCCATGGTGTGGAAAAAAGTGTCGCTCAGAGGTAAAACATCGGAACCCAACCGTGGTGTTTTCGCACATGTACGCCGATCACTACGTCGAAGCCTGCATTGATGTCGGCGGTCGCTCTTTGAGCAGTTTCTGTAATTTGTTCAATGAAATTCTGTACTTTCTGTTCAGTAATTTCTGCAATTGTTTCAAACCTCTTCTGTCATTCTTGTGTTTCTACGTTTCCTGAGACAGTCACTGCTAAATCCTAGCGCTTCATCGCTTGAGTTCCGACCATGCATTGTATGACGAAAAGTGCTTGTTTAGGTGTGTTCTATCACCTCTTAAAGTTTGGCCCAAGAGTTTTGAATCACCCTGTATATACAGAGAACGGTGTGGGAAATAGACCTATTAAGATCGCCTAATTAATCTTCCTTTTTGATAACTCATCGACACTACGTTTCCGTAATCGAGCCCATATCCATAGCCGTAGCTCAGGACAGAATATCTGGAGAACTAAACTGCCGTCTGGTTGGAGCTCCGTAGCCCATGGCTGCTTGAGGTTTCTGTAGGTATGTACAGTCGCTTAAAAAATATCCGAACACTGTAGTTGATTAGAGAATTAAGGAAAAAAATATCTTGAAGCGATTTTTTTAGAAATTAGTGATCTAGCAACCTTCGTGTTACGTGCACGAAGGTTGCAAGATCACTAATTTCTAAGAAAAAAATTGGTTGGCAGATATTTTTTCTGAATTCTGTAATCAATCATAGTGTTCGGATATTTTTTGAGCGACTGTACTTATGAATTTATGTATGTATGGCCGAGTGGTTAGCGTGCTTGACTACTGATCTAAGGGACCTGGGTTCGAGCACCAGTTTAAGGCATGGATGTGTGTATCGTGTTTCTGCTGAGGTCCTGCCATCCTCTCAGACCTTCTACTGTGGCATATAAACTGAGAGGCTCCTGTCAGACCCCTGTGGCAAGCAGCTGCTTGAGAGGGAATTTATTATTATTATTTTTTATGTATCCCAAGAATTTTTTTCAGGGAGAGGGTGGTCCGAGAATTTTGTTTCGTGGGGGCTGAGGTCGAGAATAATTTAGTTTCAAGAGGTAAGACTTGAGTAATAATATTTAACCGAACACGAAAAGTTAAAATGTTATTCTATATGCCATGATATTTTATATTGTTTTTCAACGTATTTTAATTCGGACATAAAATATGGTGCTAGAATAAATTTATGCAAAGAGAAATATTTTGGATTTCAAAGCAGGTAGACAATTTTCAGTTTCGTATAAGACGACCGAATATTTAGGAGGGCCCTGTCTCTCTCCTGGGTTTATCCCTTCTGTATGTATGTATGTATGTATGTATGTATGTCGACGACCGAATCTAGAAAAAGATGGAAGTGGATTGAAGAGACTGGATATATTCAAATATTATTTTTATACACATTTAGTCATAAAAAAAGAACTGATGCGAAAGTGAAGACACCTACCGCTGTGAAGCATTTTGAAAGGGAAATCCTATCCGAAAAGGGAAATCCTATTTCCAGAACGGTCCTAACACTCAATCAAAAGATATCCGATAACATAATAATTAGATTTAAAGAATACAAAGTGAATGAATATTTAAGGCTACTTCCAAATTGTCCTAATTGCCAATCTCTTTGGCCATTTTGCAGCTTACTGATATAAGCAGAAATCGATGCAAGAGATGCAAGAGGCATCATAATTATAAAGAATGTAATAACACTTTGTTATGCTTCCTAACAGTGGAGGACAACACCCTTCGACTTATGAAGGATGACAAGTGAGACTGCAATGATCAGGAATAGTTTATCATGGTCACAGGCTCTCAAAATGATACAAGAGGACCACACCTACATTACTAAAGGAAATTTACAAATCGATACTAGTGAAACTTGTAATTATCTTACAGATCATGACAGTGGATCTCATGGTATTTTACACAGGGAATCAAGAAATGTAGTGAAAAATCAACTTTCATCGAATGTCCGTTCAAACATCTACTTGGAGAAAACAGGATCCGATCAAAAAATCCAATCCCTAGGCACAAAAATCTTATGAAGAAAGTGAAGCTGAAATCATCCTCCTGAATATTAATGATGTTGTGGAATGCCAAACAGAGCTCCTAAACTTTCTAAAAAACTCATCGAAGAAAAATAATATAAATAAATTTATAAACAAGCAGAAAATTTATCAGATACTTGATAATTATGAGTAATAATATTATTAGTAAAAATAGTAAAAACTATTATTATGGACCTTAATCACAATCCTAATAACTTCTTATTTCAGTGGAACTATAGAGATTTGAAAAATAAAATTCTTGAGAAATGCTCTTCTTGGAGAAAAAACATTTTGCAAGTCGAATTTCATTGAAAAATATGTGGAAAAAACTCCTAAGATATCTAAGTTTGTTTCTTATCTAAAAACCTAGAAACGATGGATCTAACAAGGGGGGGGGGGGGGGGATAATTATGTGCACTCGAAATTCCCCCAAGTTCCTATTGAGATCTCCTGTCGGAATCAGTCCCCCGTAATTGCAACAGTATAAGTGAATATTAAAGAGTTTACCTTCAGCATTTTCTCACTGTATAATCCAGTATATATGTTACCGCTAAAGTGCAGAAATCAGTTATTCTACAGATTATCTAGGTATTGTGCAGATTAACTAGGGTGATCCGTTAACGTGCGGAAATTTTTTTCATTTCTCAAATTACCTAGGTAATCTGCAAATTACCTGGATAATCTGCACATTACCTACTAGGCAGTCGTTAAAGTGAAAATAAGATCTTTGCTGGAACAACAGGAACGTTTCTGTACGCTTAAATTATCATAATGTTATTTATCTAGTGTCCGAGAGTAGAGTTGAAACCAGGGTCATCCCTCTGTCAACTTGAATCAGTCGTCCGAATTATAAAAAACGCCCCCAAAATGATGTACAAGTGAGAACGAATCATTTTAGTGATTCGTTATCAAGAATGAATCACTTTACCGATTCGTTCTCACTTGACCTCCGCTCATCCGGGGCGTTTTTTATAATGCGGACGAGTGAATCACGTGACACGAAGATTCGTATTCAAGAGATTCATCTCTATTAGAGAAACAAACTTTTGAACTTTAACGATACGGAAGCTGTTAATGTGCACATTACATAGGTAAAATGCGGAAAACTCTTGATTCCGCACGTTAACGGAGCAAATCAGTTAATCTGCAGATTAGCTAGGTAATATGCACATTAACGGCTTTTGAGCTTTAGCGGTAACATATATATATATATCGTTGTAGGATTTTAGAAATATTTTGCACTAAGAGACTGGAAAGCACATAGTAGAACTTGAGGGAGCCACACTGCAGACAGAAGAAGAAACATCGTAGAAGATCTGTCCTTGGATCCAAACCTGGTTGTTCTCAATGAAGACTCTCCTACGTTTCTCAAACTTCTAGGAAAAGAAATTGCTACTGATCTATCTATTGCCTCAGCTCCCTTTGCCAAGCATTTTACATGGATAACAAACCATGA
The DNA here is from genome assembly GCA_038380435.1 of Ryuthela nishihirai. Classification (NCBI taxonomy): domain Eukaryota; kingdom Metazoa; phylum Arthropoda; class Arachnida; order Araneae; family Heptathelidae; genus Ryuthela; species Ryuthela nishihirai. The sequence goes on from JAWZYU010000038.1 coordinate 4,708,186, forward strand.
TTCTCTTGGGAGCGATCATCTACCGGTCATTATTTCAGCTAACGTTTGGTCTAAAATCCAAGTCTCAATTGAAAGTTACTAATTGGGTTTATTTCAAGACAAATATCTCCTATGAAATGCAACATATCAACAACCAGCCAAATCTAAATGAATTTAGTTCTTCTCTCAGAAAGAACCACCAAAATAACTCTGAGGAATTCAAAGGTCCTGTGAACATTTGTTCTGATGCTATTAAGTAAAAACGATCAGTGCAAATAGGATAAGTAAAGGAAAAGCGGAAAGACATGGAAATTTAAAAGGCACTGAAGACTCAAAACAGTTTGTGCCAAAAGCATAAGATAAACGAAAGTTTTTGAGAAAAAAACGGTGGCAAAACTTTTTCAAAGATCGGGCGTGGACGTCTTAAATAATCTAATCCTAGCTTCAGAGTACATGAATATATTTTTTTAACCAATGGCAACTTAAAAATGCTATAAATAAAACGAAACATAAAAGTAGTTGTGGACGAGACAGCATCATCAATATTAGTATTAACTGCATTCCACAGGAACGACTTACGCTTTTATTGAAACTATTTAATGAATGCTGGAACAGATGAAGAATCCCGGATATCTGGAAGATAGTAGAGAAGTTACCTATGTAATGGGAATCCCTGCCGATTTCAAGACGTGAAAGTGAAGCTTCGCTAGTTACATTTTCGTCCACCGTAGCGCTGGCGATCCGCTGTTTTGCTTTCTACTTGCTTCGTAGCAGTATACGTTATTACGCTGTTTACAGCTAGTTTCAAAATTAGATTTTGATACGGATTTGTTCATGTGTGATTTATTTACTATTCTGTCTACTTTCTGCCCTTTTTAACCAGAAGTCTGAACGACATGCAGTGTTGTGTGATGTTTTGCAGAAACGAAACTTAAGAAACAAACTCTGTTTCTATGGAATCTTTTCGAAAATGGATCTGTGAAACAGTGGCTGCAATAATATGTCGGCAACATGACGTTGACACGAGCAATTGGAAAACGTTTCAAAGATCACTTTTGAACATATAATATTTTGGAATCACAGGAATTGTCATCAAGGAAACGTTATTCTCATTAGCTGAAAACGTTGAATATCTTTGCAATATAAGGGACTGAGTTGCACTGCCCTAACAAATTATTAGAGAATTTCCCTGTTATGTGAATGGGAATCCAACTTCCAAGCTCTGTAACTTCTCAAATATTCATTTAATGAAAACATGTTACTGAAAATAAATTCAAGATCATAATCTTATATATTAAAGTCTCGATTTCCAACAGCATTCGTCTAGTATTTAAGGAATTATGGAAGTTAGAATATTTCGCAAGAGTAATGTGTGATAAAAATGTATTTCAGATATTGATTAAAACTTAAATAATAAGTAATTTTAATCATTTAATTTAAATATTAAAAGTTGTATAAAGATTATTTCAATGTTAGATAATTATGAACTTTTCTTTTTATCAAACAAGATAATTTATTATCAACCATTCCAAGTTCCATAACTTTTTAAGCACTGATGATAAATCGAGATTTAAATAAATTTCGTTATCTTTAACTTCAGTCAGTTTTTTATTAAATGCATCAAATGCATATCTGTAATATAAAATCTGAGTTTGTGTTTATCGGTCACCTAGATAGCAGTAACATCCTGATAAAGTTGAGACAACTATCCTTCTGCAGAGACGAGCGGCTCGAAAAGGATCTAGCCCTGACGGGTCTACAATTACCAAACTACAATCTTTATCCTCATCACGTTTCTCTATTAAATGCACATTTTAGATGTTATAGAGCAGAGACGATCAAATAGTGAATGGTGTAGCTGCCGGTTTTAGATGGAAAAGATTTCAATTAATGTAACAATGTCACGTTAGTATGTTTGATGCTAAATTGTTATTTTATACTTAGTTGGTCAAGCAGTGTTAAATCATTATTATGACTTATGTAATATGGTCGATAGCGAAAGATTTTCTGTCTTAATAGTCAGGGCGGGGGTGGCTCAGTCGGTAGCGCTCCAGGCTCGTAATCTGTAGTTACCAGGTTCGAGTCCCAGCTGGGTCAGCGTTGAGATTTATCTCCGCAAAAATTCCCTGCCCTGCCCACGGTCAATAGGGGACACCGATGGGCTTGGAAAGGCCGCCGTCCGTCGGACGGGAGGTTAAGCCGTGGCCCGTGTGCGGGAGAGCCATACCCTGTGCACGTTGAAGATCACGCTGGATGGCCTTGACGGGAGGCTACCATCTGTCTCCCAACAGCTGTTCCAGTGGGTCCCCTCCCCCAACCTTCTCTGATCCTTCGGCGTCCATGTGACCTGGCCATTTAGCCCATGGTGTACAGAAAAGTGCCGCTCAGAAGTAAAATAACCCAACACCCCAACCCAACTTAATAGTCGATCGCAGAGTCTAAAAATTTGGTCCTCCCTGCTATAGAGCTTCATAGTTAGATTCCCATTGAAATAACACGGAAAGATAATGCTATAGCTTTCTTTGTGCATAATATTGTTGCTACCAATTTAAAATATTTCACTGATTCAAATATTGTGTTATTTTACAAAAATAGTGCTAGGTATAGTAATAAAAATGTCAATCATTTTTCTTCGACTCGGAGATCCTGTCCCCCCCCCCCCTCCATCTCTTCTGAAACCAGTCTTGTACATAAATATGACTAATGGAATGTTGAAGTTCAAAACACTTTTTGTGAGCTATCTGAACTGCACAAATATGTGTATGAACCTGGGCGCATTAAGCATTTTGGAGTTCTGGAGCCAGGTTCCAAATGGGTGCCCTGGAACAAAGTTCTAAATAAGAAGAGCCTTAGAGCAATATTCTAAATGGAGCCCTTTTATCCTTCTAAACTGAAAAATGAAGTAAATTGTACTACGTATGTAAAATCGTCGATTGTAGTGATAACAATACATAACATTACTTTAAAACAACAAAAACAAAACAGGAGGGGCCCTGTAGGTCGGGAGAAGTAATGAAATAAAAAGACCAACATATAAAGAGTCAATTCTGTACTGCAACATGAACTTTGTCCGTATTGCATTTAAAAAATTATTACTTTTATTCTTTAATTTTTTAGCAAATTTACCATTTCATGCTTAATTTAATAAAACGAGTATTAATATCAAAATAATCTTGCCAAAATCTATTGCTTATGAATTTCCCTTAACAATAAATAAGCCCTATTGCAATAGTAATTAAAATTATTATATTAGATAAAGAATTGGTTTGGAAACAATTTAAAATTTGTTCTTTAAAGAATTAACGTTAAATAATGTTATTGGGTAAACACTTGAAAATTTCGGATTCTAATGGATAATAATTTTCAAACGTAACGATAATTTTTAAACATATTTTTCGTTATTCCCGTTGTTTCTCTGAGAAAGATTCTAGTTTATTGCATTTGATTAACCATCTGTCTGATTCTTTACCATATGACTTCGAACAGATCGCTATAACTTACCATTGGGTTCGAGCCCCGGGTAAGGCATGGATGTATGTGTCGTTTTTCTGCTGAGGTCCTGCCATCCTCTCAAACCATCTACTCTGGCATATAAACTGACAGGCTCCTGTCAGACCTATGTGGCAAGAGGCTGCTTCAGGGGGGTATTTATATTTATATTATACCGTAGGTTAGGTGACCGTGGAACGGTGCTGCCCTCATGTGGCAAGTTCTGAAGCTTCCAATGCGCGCTTGCTAACACGGAGATTCGTGGAAATCGGCACGCATACCCATTACGTAGGCACTGATTATACCATGCAATCAGTCATTGGAAGTTGCCTTAAATATAATTGAAGATGATGGTCGGCAAAACAATTTCTAGATATAACAGCTGAGCTAATTCCGATGAATTTCGTGTTTAGAGGACATTTTTTGATCTTCAGTAAAATTTAGAATTACACCTCTTCCATTTGTATATCACGATGCCTACTGTTTTATGTATTGCTTCAGTAATGATCTGAAACGTGGAAATTCAAAATATTGCTTAAATCCACTGAGTTCTCTCTACATATTTACTTAAATGTCAGTTTAATTTGGGTAACCTCTTATATAATGTTTAAGATGCATGATTTAGAAAAGGTAGAAAACTTTATTTCATTCTGAAAGCAGTCAGTGTAAATAATGAATATTTTTTTTCAACGAAACCTTAAATCCTTTTTTTTATCGTATGCTATTTGCTAGATAAAAGCAATTAAAATAGGGTGGAAACAGCTACCACTATAAATTATAGTATCATTTAGTGTAGTTTTGTGCAGTCGTTTAATCAGTAACTTACTCCTTTTTACTCTTCGGATTCCAGTTCAGTGACTTCGAACGTAAGTCGCTAAAAATTAACAATAATAGTGTACGACCTGTTATTTTACAACAGGTCATTTATGATATATATATAACGTATCAGAGGATTTGACACCCCACCCCACCCGCTGTACCTATCACGACTGCCTCTTCATTTTACTAGCGTATTTTGTGTAGGAATCTTCACTTTCGTACGAATGTCAACATACCAAGTGAGTATTAACTGTACTCGTATTTAATTACAAGGGATATTGCATAAAAAAAACACGATTTTTTAAATCGGAAAACGCTAAAAAGACTAATCGCAAAAATAAATACGTCATTTTAATGTCGTAGTGTACTTGGTCGGAGGCTTGTTTAACGAAATGGATGTTCAGGTGAAATCTGTAGATGAGAATGTGTAATGCCAAAATAAATATCATGTTAATAACATTCAACTGACGAATTGATAGTGCACAAACGCTGTAAAATGACAGACCTATTGATGACGCTGAAGAATTAATTCATCAGTATTCCTTTGCATTTGGAGTTTATATATATTTTTTCCTGGATATTTGGAAAATGATCTGTGTTGTTCTTGTGCACAATAAACTCAACCGTAGAGCTCCAGTTACATATTCAGGACATCCAGAGTCTACATTTCATAATAAGTAATTGTTAAAAAGTTCGATAAAATCTATTGACATTCCCAATATTTTCTGTTTACGTACTCTTTGGAATTACGATTTTACGGAGATTCCAATATATCATAAGTTACCTTAAGATGAAAAGAGTTTTGGAAAAGACTTGTATATTTCACTGGAAATGAATTAACAGTCTGCAGTTCGATGATCATATCGTAATCTTTTATGTCAATTTCTGAAGAGAAAGATTCGATTTCTCTTTGTAAATCTCTAATGTATGGAAAATCTCTGATGTATGGAAAATCTCTAATGTATGGAAAATCTCTGATGTATGGAAAATCTCTAATGTATGGAAAATCTCAAATAATCATTTTATGCAATATATTTCAATAAATTAATTCTTTCAGTCATGGCATCAATAAGTGAATTATAAAAAACAGTTCTTAATTACCTAGAACATTAATTATTTCGCTACAGAATAGCTACGGGGAGCTGGGTGAGGGAGAAAAGCCGGGTCGTGGGTCACGTGGTATATATCCTTGTGCCTTTGATTGCTTTCGTTCTCTTGGAAGAGAAATTCCATACCTTTTACAAAGACTCAATTTTTAAAACAACTATGAACTATATAAATTTAGAAAAAAAAATCAGAAAGACAGCTGAAAATGCATTATAACTTTCGGATAAAAAACAAGAAGGAGGAAAACAACATAGCACGAGAAATTAAATCTAGAAAAACGCAATGATGACTCAGATTCTGAGTTAGTGGCACTGAACAGGTTAAGATAGCTGAAGGATCACGTGACCGTGATATGTAACATTCTCTTTTGCCTGCATTTGAATCGTAATGTAGGTAAATAACGCAGAGTTTCTGATTTTACCAAGTTATTCATCAGTATTAAATCCTTAAAATATAAGGAGGAAATATTATCTTTAATGACTTCTTGAACTTTCAAAGTTCCTAAGCATAAAAAAAATATTAAATGACCTAAGCTTTATTTCACAGTAAAAATTTGGATATTATATTTGTTACTGATGTGAATTAGAAAAACATCATTCACTAGAGGGTTAAACAAGAGCTACCGCTGCGTATATAAAAATATAGTTTAATGAAGAATGGCCTTTCCGTTTAATCAGGGTATAAATACAAATCTTGTCAGAATTCAAGGTCGGTGGCATCTATTTGAAGTCACGATATAATTGAAAGAAAAATCTGTGTTCCTTGTCCTTATACAGTCGCTCAAAAAAGTATCCGAACACTATGGTTGATTACAGAATTAAGGAAAAAAATCTGGCAACGATATTTTTAGAAGTTAGTGTCACGTGACACGAAGGTTGGCAGATCACAAATTTCTAAAAAAAATCGTTGCCAGATATTTTTCTTAATTATTTAATCAACCATTGTGTTCGGATACTTTTTTGTACCTGGCACGGCCTGGCGCGCTACCGACTGAGCCACCCCCGCCCCAGGGAATTCAAGGTATAAAGCATTGATATTGTATATTTTTTTTCCTTGTTTGCTATGGCAAGGGTGTAGTTGTTCGTGATTTCTAATTATATTGTGTATGCGAGGTGTTAGGGTATGTTTATACGGTGTGTGTGTGTTTGGGGGGGGGGGGGGGTTCTGTTGCCAGCGGTGGGAATTGTTGGGCGAGTGCGTTTCTCAGACGGCCATGTTAATACTTGCTGGGTGTGTGGGGTGGAGATGAAGGGTGAATAAGGCGAAGGGAGATTGAGGTGAAGGGAGGATGGGCGGGGGAGGTGATTGCGACTGCGTTTCCGGGCATCCGCCGGACTTTTAAACAAAATATATCCGACGGAATTTTTAAACAATACGTCGAAAATTTTTAAACAATGCATCCTGTTCTGCTCTACACCTGATACGATTCGTAAAAATTTAATGTTTTTCGTTTAAATGTTTCATGAACTAATTTTGGATTAAATATGTGGGCCGCTACCTGAAGTAGTGCAATACCGGTCCAACCAGTGAGAGAGGTTGAGCAAGCTCAAAGCACTCCGTCGAACTACAAAAATAAGATTAATATCTTAATTTCATGTGGAAATCGTATCAGATATTAAAACTGAAAAGAACAGATTTTTTTTTGTTACCGGTACTGGAAGAAACTATAAAACACTTTGATATTTGCCAAAAGGCCGAGAAGCGATACCAAATAATGCTCTTAAATTATTAATATTTCCAGTAAGCAGAAATTCATAGATGGTAGCTCGCGCGTAAGAATCCAAAAGTCCCTAGGCGAAGTCGCGGTAAAGTTGTAAGTGTGTGCGGTAAATCAGTCGGTTCTCCTGAACGGTTGGTCGAGTTTATGGAGTCCTTCCGACTACATGGAGTCCTTGTGGAGTGGCCAATTTGTCCTATATGCGCCAAAAAGTGCCGCTCATACGTAAAAGAACCCGTCATGCGAGGGATGGAACAAATTTCGTTTTACACTCGTTACCTCCTTAAATATCTCAATCACCTGTGAAACGTTTACCGAATTAAATAATAGACTGAATTTATAAATAATTTAAATGCTCAAAACGTCACAATGTTACAAGCAAGGTAATCTGTTTACACATTAACCGTAATTATTCATAATTTAGTATGTTATATATATATTAAGTAAATACGAGGAAAAATCAATTTCTTTACGTCGGGTAAAGTGGTCTACAGCACAAAATCGAGAACGCCCTAATTTAGCTGTGAAATGCTCAGCACATCACAAAATTCTGGGACTTTAAAAGTATTCCCTGCCGTAATATATTTGAGAAATATCCGTCGTAATAAGAGTTCACTGAAGTGAACGTTACTGCAACAGTATCATGTCGCATGGACCCCGTAGGCTCAGAGAAGGTTGGAGGAGGAGACCACTGGAAAGATGTTGGGAGACAGATGGTAGCCTCCCGTCAAGGCCATCCAGCGTGTTCTTTAAAGTTGGGTTGTTTTACCTCTGAGCGGCACTTTTCTGCACACCATGGGCTAAATGGCCAATTCATATGGACCCCGAAGGCTCAGAGAAGGTTGGGGAAGGGGACCCACTGGAACAGCTGTTGGGAGACAGATGGTAGCCTCCCGTCAAGGCCATCCAGCGTGTTCTTTAACGTGCACAGGGTATGGCTCTCCCACACACGGGGCCACGTCTTAACGTCTCATCCGACGGACGGCGGCCTTTCCAATCCCATCGGTGTCCCCTACTGACCGTGGGCAGGGCGGGGAATTTTTGCGGAGATAAATCTCAACGCTGACCCATCTGGGACTCGAACCTGGGAACAAGAGACTACAAGCCTGGCGCGCTACCGACTGAGCCACCCCGACTATTAAGACAGAAAATCCTTCGCTATCGACCTTAGTACATAAGTCATAATAATGATTTAACACTGCTTGACCAACTAAGTAATAAAATAATAATTTAGCATCAAACATACTAACGTGACATTATTACAATAATTAAAATCTTTTCCGTTACTAAATCTGGCAGCTACGCCATCCACGGTTTGGTCGTCTCTGCTCTATAACATATAAAATGTGTATTTAATAGAGAAATGTGATGAGGATAAAGATTGTAGATTGGTAATTGTAGACCCGTCAGGGCTAGATCCTTTTCGAGTCGCTCGTCTCTGCAGAAGGATAGTTGTCTCAACTTTATCAGGATGTTACTGCTATCTAGGTTGCCGATAAACACCAAACTCAGATTTTATATATACGCATTTGATGCATTTAATGAAAAACTGTGACTGAAGTTAAATCGAATTTATTGAAATTCTCGATTTATTATAAATATTCGTTCAGTAATTAAAGAGTTATGGACACTGGAAAATTTAATAATAAATTATCTTGTTTGATCAAAATCATTCATAATTATTCTAACATCGAAATAATCGTTACGAAGCTTTTAAAAATTATATTTATTAAATGATTTGAAGAAATATTTATTAAGTTTTAATTAATATCTGAAATAAATTCTTATGACCCATTACTGTTGTGAAATATTCTGGCTTCCATAATTCCTTAAATACTTGACGAATGCTGTTGAAAATCGAGATTTAAATGGATGAGATTATGATCTTGAATTTATTTTTAGTATTATTTTTTCATTGAATGAATATGTTAGAAGTTACAGAACTTGCAAGTAAGACTCCCATTCACATAGCAGATAAATTCTCTAATGTTTTGCGGGGCGGGGGTGGCTCAGTCGGTAGCGCGCCATGCTCGTAATCTCTAGTTCCCAGGTTCGAGTCCCAGCTGGGTCAGCGTTGAGATTTATCTCCGGAAAATTCCCCGGCCTGCCCACGGTCAGTAGGGGACACCGATGGGCTTGGAAATCCCGCCGTCCGTCAGACGGGAATTTAAGCCGTGACCCCGTGTGTGGAAGAGCCATACCCTCTGCACGTTAAACTACATGCTGGATGGCCTTGACGGGAGGCTACCATCTGTCTCCCAACAGCTGTTCCAGTGGGTTCCCTCCCCCAACCTTCTCTGAGCCTTCGGGGTCAATATGACATGGCCATTTAGCCCATGGTGTGCAAAAAAGTGCCGCTCAGAGGTAAAACAACCAAATCCAAAATATTATTTAGTCAAAAGTGATCTCAAAATTTTTTTCTAATTTGATGTCAACGTTACTTTGCCGACATATTGCTAAGCCACCTGTCTTACAGATCTATTTGGAAGAGATGCGATAGAAACTGAGTTTTGTTTCATAAATTTCGCTTCTGCAGAACATCACACAATGCTGCATCATCGTTCAGATGTCTACTTAAAGACAGCAGAAAGTAGACAGAACAGTAAATAAATCACATGTGAACAAATCCGTATCAGCATCAAATTTTGAATCATGCGGTAAACAGTGTAATAACCTATACTGCAACGAAGCAAATAGCAAGCAAAACAGCGGATCGCCAGCGCCATAGCGGACGAAAATGTAACTAGTGGCTGTTTGTCACTTCACGTCTTGAAATCGGCAGGTATTCCCATTACGTAGGCACCGGTACAACAGAATGGTTTCGTCCACTAGGCGACCTGGTGCACTGCCCCACCAAAAATAATCAGAGAAAATTAGTATTTGACGTGTTACGCAGATAATCACAGAAATTACTTTCGAATCAAGGCTACGTCGGCTGCTTTTTCATTGCCAATACCAAACGTATCACGGGGTCGAGGGTGGCCATGAGGGCGGGGGTGACTCAGTCGGTAGCACGCCAGGCTCGTAAACTGTAGTTCCCAGGTTCGAGTCCCAGCTGGGTCAGTGTTGAGATTTATCTCCGCAAAATTCCCCGCCCTGCCCACGGTCACTAGGGTACACCGATAGGCCGCCGTCCGTCCGACGGGACGTTAAGCCGTGGCCCCGTGTGCGGGAGAGCTATACCCTGGGCAAGTTAAAGAACACGCTGGATGGCCTTGACGGGAGGCTACCATCTGTCTCCCAACAGCTGTTTCAGTGGGTCCCCTCCCCCAACCTTCCCTGAGCCTTCAGGGTCCTCTGGTTAATACGGGGTGGAGAGTGGGTCCCGAAGGACCCACTCCCCATGGGGAAAGCACGTGCTCCGTCTCAAGACACTACACGTGCATAGCAACTAGAGGCTTGGAAAAAAGAAGGTGAAGTTTGTCTCAGGGGAGACCAGTAGGGACATGGAGTATGGGTGGTGTTAAAGGGGGTGCTGAGTGCAGCCCGGGAAGAAGGTAGGAAAATAAGTCGAAGAGAGACAGCAGCCACGGAGCTCAAAGGAGAGAGTCCCGGAGCTGGCAGACAAGCCAGCCTATGTCCCTGAAGTGTGCCCTGACACGGGCACCCTCAATGGACACTGAGACCAATTCGCCTGCTACCTCATTGATCGCCTGGGAGTCCCTGAGTTCGTTAGCGAACCTTTCTGTGAACGGGCACCTGAGGATATAGTGCCCGACATCTGCGTCTGGAGCCCCACAGCCGCAGTAACTGTGGGTAGAGATTTTAAACCTCTCCAAGTATTTGGGGAAACTCTCATGTCCTGTTAGGACCTGCGTCAAATAGTGGTCAGAGGACATCAGGGATAGACTGACCCTTTTCAAGAATGTCTTTGTTTGAAGACCATTCTCAGTCGTATCCCAAAGCCTCTGCCACTCCTGAATGGTACCTTGGCCAATTATAGACTTCAGGGTAGTTTTAGAAGTCTTTACCGCTATCACAGGTTGAGTATTAATACCTGCGGAACGGGCCAGTTGGTCGGCCCGCTCCTTACCTTCATGCCCTACATGTGCTCTGATCCAGGAGAAGGATACCTTGGGCATGCTCTGATTACCCAGGATGCACTTGATCTCAGTCACTATCTGATGCCTGTTGGTCGCATCTGCAAGTGCATGCAGAGCTGCCTGGCTGTCCGTGTACAGCCTAACGTCGTTGTCTCGACCACTGTCATTGAGGGCCTATTTATGGGCCTCTCTGATAGCGAGCAGCTCTGCTTGGAAGGCCGAGCCATTATTTGAAACCTTCCTCTGAAAATCATACACTTTGGCTCCTTGATTGAAGACAGTGAAGGCTAAACCCACACCGTCCTCGCTCTTGGAACCATCAGTGTATATTTCAATATCTGTACCTGATGGTAACTCCGTTGACCAGGGCACACATAGTCTCCCTGTGGGATGTAGATCCCACTTAGCGGTATTTGTCTCATATTCCTCGGGGTCATACTGGACTCCGAGGAATGTTGCTTTCTCCCTAGCCTGCGTGACTCTGAATATGGTCGCTTCTTTTCCGACCGTCAAAAATAGCGGAGGGATCCCTGCGAGCACCAGGAGGGCATCCGTAGATGTTGTCCTATAAGCCCTGGTGATCCGCAGTAAAGCCGGTCTTTGGGCACCGAGCAGCTTTCTACACATTATGGCGTGGTTCGTCGGGCGCCACCAGGCACCCGCACCATATGTCAGGATCCTCTCCGTTCCCCTGAGATAAATTTCTTTGAGGACCTCGCTTCTGAGTCCCCATGAGACGCGAGCCATACGCCCCAGCTTGCACGTAACGTTGGTGCATTTAGCTTTCAAGTCCTGCAGGTGTGGGATCCAGCTCATTCTCTCATCCAGAGTGATCCCCAAGTATTTTAAAGTCGTCATGTGGCGGATGTTTTCGCCTTTTAATTTAAAGATGGGATACCTCTTCTTGAGGACGCCCTCTTTTGCAATTGTCATAGAGGTTGTCTTCGCAACGCTGAACCTAAGCTTGTTGCGATGACACCAACCCTCAAGTATTTTAATTGCTGCATTGCCGGTGACTTCGAGATTTGCTCTTGAGGTCGCTGATATGGCAAGCAGCAAGTCATCTGCATATGCCTGGAGCCAGACTCCCTTGGGCATAGTCAACTCCAGAGCAGTATCAGCGACTAAGTTCCAGAGGAACGGTCCGCTGCACGACCCTTGTGGGCAGCCTCTTTCCACGTTTCTTGAGGCTGCCCCGCTAGCATGCGAATATGTGACCACCCTCTCTTGGAGGTAATTGGCCACAAGCGTGAAGATGTTCCTAGGGCAGGAACACTCCTTTAATTTTGTCAGAATCGCAGGCCACCAGACATTGTCGAACGCGCCCGTCACATCCAAAGCAATGAGAGAGGTATGCAACTTGTTCTCTTTATTTACCTGAGCGATGTCCACCACCTGTTTGATAGCGGCGGTGGTGGAGTGGTCCGTCCTGAACCCAAATTGCTTGGGATTCAGGAATCCGTTCTTGTGGCAGTGGTGGTACATCCTGTTGGTCAGGAGTTTATCCATCACCTTTCCCAACACCGGCAGCAGACATATCGGTCTGTATGATCTCGCGTCAGCCGGATCCCTACCTGCCTTGTTTAAAAGGACAAGGTCAGCCTGTTTCCAGGCGGTTGGGAAGGCTCCCAGATTCAAGCATTTGTTGAAGAGCTGGGTGAACAGTTCTTTATGTTCATTAAACACCTGAGAAACAATCTCCACAGTCAGACCATCGTTACCCGGGGCCTTGCCCCGGGCCATATCTCTAATTACCTCTCTCACCTCCTCTTCCGTAAACGGAACGTCGTCCGGCGTGTCTGGCGGAGTCCTGCAATTTTCCCTTAGGAGCCGATGTTCTGCATCATCAGACCTCCCGTCGTCAGTGGGAAACAATTGTCCAAGAGCACCTGGATAGTTTCGCTAAAGGAAGAGGTCTTGGATCCATCTTCCTTGCGAACATATGCAATGTCCAGGGGCTTAAAATCCCTATCCATGGCTAGCTTATACTGCAAAGTAAAAGGGTTCTGTGCAGAGACATCACTGCAGAATTTCTGCCAGGAGGTCAGCTGCGCCTGACGTATGGCGAGCTTGTATTTTGCCTGCTCCCTCCTGTACACCTCCTCTCTGGTACTTCTCTCCCCAGTCTGACATCTTTGAAATCGCCTTCTAAGAGCTCTCACCCTTTGCCTTGTAATGCTGAGCTCGGGTATCCACCAGGGCACCGATTTTCTTCCTGCTCTGGGCTGCCTCTTGTACCCGAAGGTTGCCTCGCAGCCAGCACTTATAGTCCCCGTCACCTCACTAATGATGTTATTTAGTGATTCGCAATCTCCAATATTGCAGACACTCTGGCCGATCTTCGCCAGTTCCGGTGACACACAGTGTAAGAGCTTGCACCAGTCAGGAGCTCTACCCACCGCAAACCGTCGTGCATATTGTGGGGGAGATGTTGTTCCACCCACCTGGAACACTATGTAGTTGTGGTCGCTGTTACTGACCTTATCGCTGACACACCAATTCCGGATCATAGGAATCAACCTAGGTGTTACTAGGGTCAAGTCTATCCAGCTGCGACCTCTTGGGCCGTTAAAAGTAGCTGGCGTATCTACTTCATTTAGTAATAATAAATCAGCAGAGTTGATAAAGTCCAGAGTCATATCTCCTCTGACATCTTGTCGGTTTGAACCCCACAGGGGATGCTTCGCATTGAAGTCCCCGCCTATTATAATGTTCTTAGAATTAACTCGAGTTAGGACGTTTTATAACTCGGTTAATAAGTCCTCAATGTTATTATTTGGAGGACAGTAGATGGAGATGGCGTGTACTAATAATCGTCCATATCCGATCTCCACTACTACAATAGTATCCGTGTGATATGCCAGAATGGCATTCACCTTGGGGTTCAGAACGACAACTCCAGCCTTTGGCTTGGTACCTTTTATACAAAATAGCCTGCTGGTCAGAGGGAGCCTCCGTATGACATTCTTTGTGCAGTAGGGTTCCTGCACAAGAGCAACGTCGACTCCTTCTTCCTTTATCTCCTGGCTGAGTTGGGCCATAGCAGCCCTTGCCCAATTTAAATTAATTTGGAGAAATTTCAGACTTGCCCACGGACCACTAGGAAACCTACTTCCCATAGTCGGTGCGTCTACGCAACAACTTTATCTCACGACAGTACGACGGACATTTCACGTCCATCGCACTGTGGCCAATATCGTACTTGGCACCGTGCTCCTTATTAGCCTTATTGCATACAATGCACTTAAGTTTGGGCTTTGTGTACTCCTTATATGAGTGCTTACCCGCACACTGTGAACACCGTTGTGTCTTAAGTTCACACTCACTCTGCTTATGCCCAAATGCATAGCATTTGTAGCACTGCAGGACTCTAATGTAATCTTTCAGATAGCACCTCGCCCAGCCTATGTTAAGCTTACCTACTTCGAGTATCTTTCTATGAGTGGCACTACTGGCCTCAAAAACCCAGTGGACTGTATTGTCCACCCGGGCTTTCATCGAGAACATTGGTGTTAAGTCCCCTTCTTCGTCATTTAGCTTATTTTGACTACGTATGACCCTCTGGAGGTCCTCGCGAGGGATGTCTTTATCCACACTGCAGACCATGAGTTTAGGCTTCAGCCTTACGGCCGATTTAGCCTCTAAAATCCCCTTGAGTGACTCGTGGCTTTCTATAGCACTTTTTAGGCTTGCCCGGTCACTCTCTGAGCTGCACTCCACTATGACCCCGTTAGCTCTCATCGGCTTAACGGTCATGACCCCCAGGTTTAGGTCTGTGGGGTTGATATTTCCTTTGAGGCTATCCCTTACCTCTAATGCTGACTTTTCTTTATCCTTAGAAAAGATCAGCAGGGTATGCCTCTGCCTTTTTTCAGGGGGAGTGGGCTTTTTAGCTACCACCGATCCGCCCTTTCCCTGTCCTTGGCCACCAACAGCCTTTGCGTAGGTTGGTGGCCTTTCCTTCCTCTCTGGTGGACGTGCAGCCCGCTCTAAAATTTGTCCTCTCATGGTTGCAAGTTCGATTTCTTGCTCGCAGACTATGGTGTGTAGCTTACGAGCTACCCCCATAACTGCGTCCCTTAATTCACTATCCGCTCTCTGGCGGAACATCTCCACCGCAAATTCCTCCAGAAGGCCAGCCGCATTAGCCAGCCTTCCTGAGCCCTTCTCCTTACTGCTGGGCTCTTTTCGACTATCCGGGGCTGCCGCTTTGGCTAAGCACCCTTCATCCTCGCCGTTTCCTGGGTCCTCACCTTCTTTTGGAGGCCCATTTTTATGTTCCGTACAACTTGTGGTGGGAGGAGGAGTTTCTGGGACTTCCTCCACCACCACCTCAAGAGCAGCAGCCTCCTTGGGCTTGCCGTCTTTCTTCCTAGTCCGCCTCTCACTATCGCCTGACACCATCTCCGACTGCGTGGGTCTCATGGTGGGTTTAAATTGTTCGACCCAGATGGTCTCCACCCACATCGGAGTCCTACAAGGGGAGGCCTCAGAGTTAAATTCGTCGCTCGAGGTACCTCAGAGATATGCCCAGGTTATACCCAGACTTCGGATCTCCCCTCGGACCAGAGTATGATCCGGGTCGAGGCCCGGTACTAGTCCGGGTCCCGGTCCGGACCCAGCCCCTATCGTCAAGAATCACCTCCACCTGGTTGACACCGCAACTGCCCCTGACCCACCCCGGTCAAGGGGTGGGACAGGGGATGCCTCACGTACCGATTGATCCGAGAGTGCCAGCTCAGACCTCCCGTTTTATTGAAGCAGAGGCCAAGGACAGTGTATTGGGATACCAGCTTGCCTGTCCCTCAACTGCCAGGACCCTTCTTTCCACATTACGGGTCTCCACCCACGGTAAACAGGTGGGCCACTCATAGGTGTGGCGACCATGATACAATCTCCCCACCTCGCCCATCAGGGCTCAATCTAAACCTTAGCACTGGCCACCATTTCCCTATTAGATAAATTGTTCAATTTGAACAATCTCGGCCAGTCTCCTCCCTTGAGTCCAACTAGGAAGTAGGCCCGCGCCCCAGGGACGTCTTGAGGCGCGCGTACCGGGTAGAGCCCAACCTAACCTCCACCCGGAAATGGAAAAATCAGAGGCGTAAAAATGGGGGAGGACGGGAGTCCCCTGTCCAAAGGACCAGGACTCCCATCCTCCCCCGTGTTAATGAAACGACTTCAGCCTAATCTCTACGAATGATCTGATTTTGAGACCAGTGAACCTAAAAAGAAAATAAAAACGGGTTGGAGAGGAGCCTGTGCCTTGCGACACAGACCACCTCTCCATTTTAACAACAAACCTGTAATATCGGCTCTCCTCATAGCCACAGGCGTCTGTACGCCTTTATCTTTATAGTGTGTTCACCCTTCACACTTTTCCATTTCCTAAACTCTTACTGCAGTCATTCTAAGAACCTTGACTGCAGTAATTAAAATTTTTCTCAACTTTTTCGTCTGTCTCATCAACATTATTTCACACCTCCATTCCAATCATACACACAATCTTTTGTGCTGCACTCAGCACTGTTCTACATCTCCTTCGCTATCCTCTCTCCACTCCACTTCTCTCCAATCCTCTTGTCCTCTTTTACAGCCCACCTCCAGCTGTGCTCAAGTAATATCATTGTTGGCCTTGCCAACTGACCACCACACACCTTGGTGTTCCCTGTGGGGTCCCAACATTTCTCACCGCCATCCACCATATCTCTGTTCTCTCACTCTCTCACTCCTTGTCATCTCAGTCCTTACTTGGGAACTCTTAGTCTGGCCTTTCCATCTCGGCCTGTCCGACATGAGTAACTCTGGTCGGCATAGCCCTCGACTTCATTAAGGCACGCAAGCCCCCCCACCACGACAAGGTGGTTCCCTTCGAGGGGGAGCCTTCGGGGTCCATGTGACTTTGCCATTTTAGCCCATGGAGTGCAAAAAAAAGTCCCGCTCAGAGGTAAAACGACCTAACCCAATCTTAACATTACCGCCACCATCCGGAATCTTATCATTATTACCTATTATAGCGATGACACAAATGCGCATGCGCTGAATTACAATACCGTTGAACTGCAACAGGTGGTCCCTGATTTTGTAATAGTCGGAGACACTTGATTGGCTGATTCTACCAAAGCCACAAATAGTCAAAGATCTGGTTTCTTAGCTAATATCTTCATTTCACCCTAGCAGGCTCGACAAGTGTGAATTTTACTGAAAAGATTGGGTTAAACTGAGTTGCCAACTTTTTCCTTTGCCAAGAATGGATACTTACGTATGAAGTTGGGTTGTTTTATCTCTGAGCAGCACTTTTTTGCACACAATGGGCTAAATGGCCAGGTCACAAGGACCCCGAAGGCTCAGAGAAGGTCGGGGGAGAGGGAACCACTGGAACAGCTGTTGGGAGACAGATGGTATACTCCCGTCGAGGCCATCCATCTTGTTCTTTAACGAGCACAGGGTATGGCTCTCCCACACACGGGGCCACGGCTTAATGTCCCATCCGACGGACGGCGGCCTTTCCAAGACCATCGTTGTTCCCTATTGACCGTGGGCAGGGCGGGGAGTTTTGAGGAGATAAATCTCAACGCTGACCCTGCTGGGACTC
This sequence comes from Ryuthela nishihirai, assembly GCA_038380435.1. Classification (NCBI taxonomy): domain Eukaryota; kingdom Metazoa; phylum Arthropoda; class Arachnida; order Araneae; family Heptathelidae; genus Ryuthela; species Ryuthela nishihirai. Next base: position 4,725,935 of record JAWZYU010000038.1, read on the forward strand.
GAACCTGGGAACTACAGATTACGAGCCTGGCGCGCTACCGTCTGAGCCATCCGAGCCCCATTTGATTCCCCTGTTCTGCAGAAATCATCAATTCAATTGTATGTCCTTTACAACACAGACAAATACACTAGTTTCCATGTGTTAAGGAAAATTCAGATAAATTATAATTAAAGAAAAACTATTTAAATGATTTTAATTAAATTTGATGGAAACTTGAATTACAAAGCTAGTATCAGAATGGTATGAAATATTTTACACTGGAAACATTTTTCGTCAAAAAATAACACTTATAGGAACTTGTCCAGAAATGAGGTCCAGAATGCAATGCGCAAAGTTGACTTATAGGAATGACTTATAGGGACTTATAGGAACTTATAGGTAATGGCTTATGGGAACTTGTCCAAAAATGAGGTCCAGAATGTAATGCGCAAAGTTTTTTAATAAGGATTGTGGTCACCGCTTACAGCAATGCAGGCACGACATTGCTCAGTAGGGAGTAACGCCAATTTTTCCTTTAAAGCAATAATAAGCTCCCCCTTTGTTTCAGGTGGAGGGTTGAGGGCAGCAACACGTCTCCCTAGAGCATCCCACATGTGCTCAATCGGATTTAGGTCTGGAGATCGAGCTGGCCACTCCACGGGCATAATGGTCTCCTCTTGAAGATATTGTTCCACTAGTCGTGCTCTGTGTGGACGAATGTTATCTTCTTTAAGATGAATGTTTCACCTATTGCACCAGCGTTAGGATGTACAAAAGGGTCCAGGATGTCATCTCTATACCTTTGAGCATTGAGATTCCCACTCGTCAACACATAGAGGTCTGTGCTTCCACCTAAAAATGTGTCACCCCAAACACACACGCTCCCTCCGACGTAACTGCCTCTTTGACGGATGTTACTGGGGTGATAGCGGGTACCTCGTTCTCTCCGTATTAAACAATGTCTGGAATCACTCTGCAAGCAATATCTGGATTCATCTGTGAAGAGTACGGACCTCCATTGCTCTTCTGTCCAGTTAAAATGCGTGCGTGCCCAATTCAACTGTTCTCTCCTGCGACATGACATGAGGGGTATACGAATTACTGGCCTTCTAGCGTACAGACCTCCCTCTTGAAGCTTTCTACGTACAACAGAAGTTGATACAACGCTCCCAGTGGCTGCTGCGATAGGATCATAGCTGAGAGGGAGTAGACGTCCTGCTCCTAGTAGTAGGAACTTATCTTTGGCGTGAATAAATTATCTCCGGTCCACTGCACACGGTGGCGTCCTTGTGTGAATAAATTATCTCCGCTGCACACGCTGACGGCGGGGGGTTTAATTTTTGAGGGGGTTAGTGGAGAGTGAGTTAGGGACTAGTGCTTCCCCTCCCCCAACCTTCTCTGAGCCTTCGGGGTCCATGTGACCTGGCCATTTAGCCCATGGTGTGCAAAAAAGTGCCGTTCAGAGGTAAAACAACCCAAACAACTTATGGAATGGAATTAATTTATCAGTTATCAAAACAATAAAAAAAAAACCGTCTGAGCCATCCGAGCCCCATTTGATTCCCCTGTTCTGCAGAAATCATCAATTCAATTGTATGTCCTTTACATCAGAGACAAATACACTAGTTTCCATATATTAAGGAAAATTCAGAAAATTTATGATTAAAGAAAAACTATTTAAATGATTTTAATTGAAATTGATGGAAACATGAATTACAATGCTAGTTTCAGAATGGTATGAAATATTTTACACTAGAAACATTTTTCGTCAAAAAACACTCACATGAACTTGTCCAAATATGAGGTGTCTGAATGCAATGCGAAAAGTTTTTTAATGAGGAGTGTGGACACCCCTTACAGCAATCCAGGCACGACAGAGATGTTCGAAGCTCTATATGATGTTGTGAATCAGCTCAGTAGGGAGTAACGCCAATTGTTCCTTTAAAGCAATAATAAGCTCCCCCTTTGTTTCAGGTGGAGGGTTGAGGGCAGCAACACGTCTCCCTAGAGCATCCCACATGTGCTCAATCGGATTTAGGTCTGGAGATCGAGCTGGCCACTCCACGGGCATAATGGTCTCCTCTTGAAGATATTGTTCCACTAGTCGTGCTCTGCGTGGACGAATGTTATCTTCTTTAAGATGAATGTTTCACCTATTGCACCAGCGTTAGGATGTACATAAGGGTCCAGGATGTCATCTCTATACCTTTGAGCATTGAGATTCCCACTCGTCAACACATAGAGGTCTGTGCTTCCACCTAAAAATGTGTCACCCCAAACACACACGCTCCCTCCGACGTAACTGCCTCTTTGACGGATGTTACTGGGGTGATAGCGGGTACCTCGTTCTCTCCGTATTAAACAATGTCTGGAATCACTCTGCAAGCAATATCTGGATTCATCTGTGAAGAGTACGGACCTCCATTGCTCTTCTGTCCAGTTAAAATGCGTGCGTGCCCAATTCAACTGTTCTCTCCTGCGACATGACATGAGGGGTATACGAATTACTGGCTTTCTAGCGTACAGACCTCCCTCTTGAAGCTTTCTACGTACAACAGAAGTTGATACAACGCTCCCAGTGGCTGCTGCGATAGGATCATAGCTGAGAGGGAGTAGACGTCCTGCTCCTAGTAGTAGGAACTTATCTTTGGCGTGAATAAATTATCTCCGGTCCACTGCACACGGTGGCGTCCTTGTGTGAATAAATTATCTCCGCTGCACACGCTGACGGCGGGGGGTTTAATTTTTGAGGGGGTTAGTGGAGAGTGAGTTAGGGACTAGTGCTTCCCCTCCCCCAACCTTCTCTGAGCCTTCGGGGTCCATGTGACCTGGCCATTTAGCCCATGGTGTGCAAAAAAGTGCCGTTCAGAGGTAAAACAACCCAAACAACTTATGGAATGGAATTAATTTATCAGTTATCAAAACAATAAAAAAAAAACCGTCTGAGCCATCCGAGCCCCATTTGATTCCCCTGTTCTGCAGAAATCATCAATTCAATTGTATGTCCTTTACATCAGAGACAAATACACTAGTTTCCATATATTAAGGAAAATTCAGAAAATTTATGATTAAAGAAAAACTATTTAAATGATTTTAATTGAAATTGATGGAAACATGAATTACAATGCTAGTTTCAGAATGGTATGAAATATTTTACACTAGAAACATTTTTCGTCAAAAAACACTCACATGAACTTGTCCAAATATGAGGTGTCTGAATGCAATGCGAAAAGTTTTTTAATGAGGAGTGTGGACACCCCTTACAGCAATCCAGGCACGACAGAGATGTTCGAAGCTCTATATGATGTTGTGAATCAGCTCAGTAGGGAGTAACGCCAATTGTTCCTTTAAAGCAATAATAAGCTCCCCCTTTGTTTCAGGTGGAGGGTTGAGGGCAGCAACACGTCTCCCTAGAGCATCCCACATGTGCTCAATCGGATTTAGGTCTGGAGATCGAGCTGGCCACTCCACGGGCATAATGGTCTCCTCTTGAAGATATTGTTCCACTAGTCGTGCTCTGTGTGGACGAATGTTATCTTCTTTAATATGAATGTTTCACCTATTGCACCAGCGTTAGGATGTACAAAAGGGTCCAGGATGTCATCTCTATACCTTTGAGCATTGAGATTCCCACTCGTCAACACATAGAGGTCTGTGCTTCCACCTAAAAATGTGTCACCCCAAACACACACGCTACCTCCGATGTAACTGCCTCTTTGACGTATGTTACTGGGGTGATAGCGGGTACCTCGTTCTCTCCGTATCAAACAATATCCGGAATCACTCTGCAAGCAATATCTGGATTCATCTGTGAAGAGTACGGACCTCCATTGCTCTTCTGTCCAGTTAAGATGCGTGTGTGTGCCCAATTCAACTGTTCTCTCCTGCGACATGACATGAGGGGTATACGAATTACTGGCCTTCTAGCGTACAGACCTCCCTCTTGAAGCCTTCTATGCACAGTAGAAGCTGATACAACCATCCCCGTGGCTGCTGCGATAGGATCATAGCTGAGAGGGAGTAGACGTCCTGCTCCTTCGTGCATCTCCGCTTATACAGGGCTAAAGGCTAGCGCCTTAATCCCATTATAGAGAGGTTACGATTCGGGCTCATCCGCGAACAATAGCATTACGTCGTTTTTAAGGAAAAACTTCAATAGTTCTTGCTTTCCTGTTTGTATTTCCCTCTTTTTGATATTCATATTGGTGAACGGCCGTCGATCTTTTTAGGCTCGATACAGTGACTATGCAAATTGGCCCCAAAGTTTTTTCTTTACTCCTGTTCTACTCACCACTATTCTTTCAATCTTGTTAATTACAAAAGAAAATGTTTCATTCAATCCACAGATCCATATCTCGAAATGGATATCCAGAACGCATCCATACGATGCATTATAAAAAGTCAAGAATCGAAGCATTCACTTGAAAAAGGCGTTTATTACCGATGGATAATGGATTGAATCGGACATATCCTATCGTGTTACACATAGAGTAACATGGGATGCATTATAAGACGTCACAATAACAGTGACCGGGTACGAATCTTCAAAACATCGAAAGGGAGAGAATGGGGGTAAGGAACACCATCGAAACGGAAAATTGAAGGGGGAATTGATGCGGAAATTGAAGTGGCTCATCCCCTCCCTTTTGCAAATCTTTAAAATTTGCTAAGTATGTTAAATATTTATAAACACACTCTTACCCTTACCAGTATTCTGAAAGGGTGTGCGTGCTGGTCCCTTAAGACTGAGATAAAATATTTAAATCACCACGAACAGTAGATAAAATCTGTAGAAACGTGTGCAAACATTACTGCATTATCGATAGATGACCAAAGGGAAAAATGTCTTTCGGTAATGAGAAAAAGCCAATTGAAAATTCAGTGATGATATTTCAAAGATAAAAAATGCACTTGGATAAAGTCATAAATTAAAAGAAAAATTTATTTTATGAAAATGAAGCGATCTTTCTGCTGACAGAGCAAACAAGTCGAAAAAATTACTCGGCTGTTGCGTAAAAAATTTGAATAAAATGTGTGAAATTTCAGTCGTGCAAATCACGAAGTCTACAGAGTGAAATGGAAAGGAGAGATGTTGGTTAATAAAGTGAATAGACTTTCGATAATAGCGTATAATTATATTTAAATAAAAATTAGGAAAACGCAGATTTTAGATGGATTGGTAGTAACATATTTAATATTATCATTTATTTTCCTGAGTCTTCCATTTGTTTGAAATGCTAAACTTTATCTCCTATTAATATGAACGTCCGTTATTTGTTTACGGGTTGGTTTGTGGTGTTTTACATCTGAATGCACTTTTTTGCACACCATGGGCTAAATGGCCAGGTCACAAGGACCCCGAAGGCTCAGAGAAGGTTGGGGGAGGGGACCCACTGGAACAGCTGTTGGGAGACAGATGGTAGTCTTTTGTAAAGGCCATCCAGCGTGTTCTTTAATGTGCACAGGATATAGATCTCTCGAACACGGGGGTACGGCTTAGCGTCCCATCCGACGGACGGCGGCGTTTCCAAGCCCATCGGTGTCCCCTACTGACCATGGGAAGAGTGACGAATTTTGCGGAGATAAATCTCTACGCTGACCCAGCTGGGTCTCGAACCTGGGAACTACAGATTACGAGCCTGGTCCGCTACAGACTGAGCCACCCCCGCTCCATCTTATGTGACACTTTGTAGATGATATCATAAGACACAAATGCATTGTTGCATTCATAAACTCCGTTTAGGTCCTTCGATTGTTCCTTGGGAATCCATTTCCTGTCTATAGACTGATAGGAGACTTGGAATTCGAATCGTCATTTCGAACATGAAAATCTCTCCAATTGATGGTCATAAGCGTGGTTATTCATGACACGTGGCGATTATTTAAACGACTTCTTTGTTTCTATTGATGTAAAGAACCTTGCTTTTCATTTGGGAAAAACCTGCTCTAATCATTATGCACTGTTTCTTTCCACTGTTTTTATACAATCAATTCAAAGTAACGTAAACATGCAATTATAATCATCTGATAAGTCTGCTATGTGGAATTATTTAAATGTAAATCATTGTGTTTCAAAATTATAGCCAACTAATTTTTCTTTCGATTTTCTGTTCGTGATCATTCCTCAGTATAATGATGAACACTGATGACCTTGAGAAACCCTATGCCATTTTAATGGGATCTTTAGGAATGGCTCTGTGTGAGGAAATTCCTCCTTGATCAGCAAAATCCCTGTCTGTGCTTTTCAAGTATTTGAGAAATAATTATAATCGGACATTTTAGTCACTTTCTTTGTTTTAGGAAAGAGTTAAAACGTGTTTAATTATTCTTATACTTCTATATTTTGAAGTTCCTAAATCGAAAAAAAAACTACCCGTTTTTTTCTTGTTGAAATAGTTTACTTATTATTTTGTTTCCATTGAAACCTAATATGTTTCTCCATACAGGGTGGAAATATCAACAACGTATTGTTAACGATACGCCAAATTCTTTAAAGCTGTAATAAGGAAATAACTACTATTGTAATACAAATGAAATAATATCTTTGTATAGACAATCCCCGATTTCCGCAAGGTTCCGATTTCTCTAAAATCTAAATCGGGCAGAGGTTGGCTAAAGTCGGTAACCTACTTCCACGCATCGCAAGTTGAAGTTTGTTTATCAGAATGGGATATGTCAATGAAAATCACAAAAAATTAATTTATGATGTTGGCCTGAGGAAAATACAATATGCTGCAAGATTTCATTAGTCCAGTGATTCACAACTAATTTAAATGTAATTTTATATCTTTGAACTTCCCACACTGTATACATAAGTGTACTAATACTCTTTATGGTTATGCCATAATTATTTATTAATACTTGTTTTAGGTTAATGTATGAACTTTAGAAAAAAATTGGAAAGGTGTTTACGAGTAAATTTGTTGGGACCTGGCCCTCGTCTTATAAAAAAAGAACTTACCTGGCCGCGTTCTCACAAAGGTTGAGAACCACTAGTTTAACCGGTTTCCCAATTTGTTAAATGAGCTTCCACGCTGTGGAGGTGGGGGTATAAACTTTAATTCTATCACATATTGAATTCCATTCCATATGCCTGGCGTATTTAAACTTTTTTTTGTAACAGCGGTGAGACGTTTATAAGCCAGAATATCCTCCTGTCTTTTAGTTCGTTTCACTTTTCTGTCCGCTCGTCTGCGTATTGTTATCATTCTTCTAATGTAAATTGCGTTGTAGTTAATACAATTGTGTTTCTTAATGGTTACGGTGTTCTCATCTAGGCATAGGGTAATTTGATTGAGGAATTTTAACAGAGAGTCGTCTGTGACTTCACAATTAAGCACTTCGGAAGTTTGAAGTTTTGCAGCAAAAGCTCTCCATTTGATGCATTGCTGGCTCCGTTTGCAGGATTTCTGACTGGGGGAAATCTATTAATAATGATGAGTGAATGATCGCTGAAGACTTGGTCGGGGTGTAGTTTCCAATTCTCGGCGAAACAAAGGTGAGATGGATAGCAGTAGTTCTGCAGTGGGGCCTAAAATAGGCGTGACTTCCGTCGTACATAAGAACCAGTTTATATTTCGAGATGAATTGTTCAATAATGGTTCGTATTGGGATCCATCCTGTGTCACCCAAAGTCGGGCTATGAGCATTGAAATCGCTGCATAATAGCCAAGGAGAGGTTCATGCTTCTTAAATTTTACCTAAGCATTTAACTGTAATGTCTTCACCTGGATTATAGAAGGATATAAGTGAAATATATTGATGCGTTATTTTAAGTCTTACAGCCACACATTCTATTCTGGTCTCATCTGTAGAAAGTGATATCCTATTATGGGAGATATCTCTGTGAATAAAGATCCCAGATCCAGCCGTATTTGGGTTGTTTTACCTCTGAGCGGCACTTTTATGCACACCATGGGCTAAATGGCCAGGTCACATGGACCCCGAAGGCTCAGAGAAGGTTGGGGGAGGGGACCCACTTGAACAGCTGGTGGGAGACAGATGGTAGCCTCCCGTCAAGGCCATCCAGCGTGTTCTTTAACGTGCACAGGATATGGCTCTCCCGCAGGATACGGCTTAACGTCCCATCCGACGGACGGCGGTCTTTCCAACCCCATCGGTGTCCCCTACTGACCGTGGGCAGGGCGGGGAATTTTGCGGAGATAAATCTCAACGCTGATCCAGCTGGGACTCGAACCTGGGAACTACAGATTACGAGCCTTGCGCGCTACCGACTGAGCCATCCCCGCCCCAGATGTATTTGGAAATTTGGAAATTTGTTGGAGAGATGAGGGATAAAATTAGGAATTTTTATTTTTCTTTGAGACTCAGTTTTTACCACCTCCTGTATAGCCAAGGCTGCGAAGTTGTGCAGTGTTAGTACTTCCGAAAGAAGACATAATTTCAGAAGTAAGGATCGAGAGTTCCAGCTGAAGAACTGCAGAAGAGAGTTCGCTAGAAAAATTATGCATAATAAGCAAACAAATACTCTGAGGGAAAGTGAAGGAGTGATTTATTTTTCTGAGATCGCAGCAATAATATCAGATCCTGTGTCTGATTGGGCAGGGTTGGCATTTGATTTACTTCTTGCTAAAACGTGATTTATAACTTCGGTGAGACTTTCGGTGAATGAGAACAAGATGTTTTGCATTCTGAGTTGCAGTTCGGTTACGATTACGTGCAATTTCTCTGCATCAGTGAGAAAAACGTCTGATCCTGTGGATGAGATGGATAAACATTCTTCAACTTCTATATTGGAAGTTGAATTGGAGGTTACGTTGCTGCTAGGAAATGAAGGGAATTCCATTTCGTGGCTATTTTGTATGTTCCTTGATCTAGAAATAGGCCTATCGAGCTGTATTTTGGTTTCAGGAGCAGAATAAAGTTATGGTCTTCTTCTGAATCTGGGATCATGATGGTGTTCAATTATCATGATGGTTTCAATTCTTCATGTAGATCAAATGGTTCTGTACATGTGCAATTATTATTCTCTATAACAGTGTTATTTTTGCCACTGTTGAGAGCTACTTCACTTTGGGGAAGTTCATTTTTGCATGACGGGTGTTGTTGGATTGGACTGCATGAAACTTGAGGGTCATCGTCTTCTAACAGAATACCCTTTTTGCGCTTAAAGTTTGGTATTCATCTGGATGGGCGACAAAGAGAAAGTAAAAAATACGACTTCAGCAGAAGCACGCTTCTTCCTCGATCCAGAAAACCGTACATAACTTAACTAATCTAACCGTTAGGCTCTGAAAAGTGCTATTGAACGTTTTTCTAAATGTTTAAAGCTAAACTAACCTGACTACTTGAGATAATAAACCGAAAGGACGAAAACAGTGATTTAACTTCGTATCACTCTTTACTTCAAATTAAAATGGGTAGCATGAGGCGTAGGATAATTGAAATTTTCCCAAATGCTAGAACCTTCCTAGTAGGATTTTAAAATTATTTGGAAAATAAAAATCGCAAATGCCTGCAAATAAATAAGGGATGTTCATATTAATAGGGGATAAAGTTTAGCATTTCAAACTAATTGAAGAGTCAGGAAAAGCAAATGACAATATTAAATATGTTACTACCAATCCATCTAAAATCTGCATTTTCCTAATTTTTCTTTAAATATAATTTTACACTATTATCGAAAGTGTATTCACTTTATTAACCAACATCTCTCCTTTCCATTTCACTCTGTAGACTTCGTGATTTGCACGACTGAAATTTCATACATTTAATTCATTTTTTTACGAAACAGCCGAGTACCTTTTTCGACTTGTTTGCTCTGTCAGCAGAAAGATCGCTTCATTTCCATAAAATAAATTTTTCTTTTAATTTGTGACTTTATCCAAGTGCAATTTTTTCTCTTTAAAATATCATCATTGAATTTTCAAATTAGCTTTTTCTCATTATCGAAAGTCATTTTTTCCTTAGGTCTTCTATCAATAATGCAGTAATGTTTGAACACGTTTCAAGAGATTTTATCTATTGTCCGTAGTAATATAAATATTTTATCCGAGGCTTAAGGGACCAGCACGCACACCCTTTCAGAATACTAGTAAGGGTAAGAGAATGTCTAAAAATATTTAACATATTTAGCAAATTTTAAAGACCTGTAAAACGGAGTAGGATGTGTTATACTACATTAATCCAGTCTTTTTGCGCCCCTCCCTTGCATTTTTCGGGCTCGATGGTGTTTCTTGTCCCCACTTCCTCCCCTTCGATGTTTTGTAGATCCGGGCCCTGTCATTATTATTATGACGTCTTATAATGCATCCCATGTTACTCTATGTGTAACACGACAGGATATTTTAGATTCAATCCATTATCCATCAGTAAAAAATGTCATTTTTAAGTGAATGCTTCGATTCTTGACTTCTTATAATGCATCCTATAAAAGCGTTCCATATTGTTGTTAGAACTTAAAGAAATTGCGTGGATTAAACGACACATTTCTAATTTGTAAAAAACAAGTTTGAAAGAAGAGTGGTAGTTTCTGGAGCAGTAAAGAAAAACCTTCTGTGGACGATTGGTGTAGTCACTGTACGGAGTCTAAACAGATCGAAAGGCCTTTAATCAATACGAATTTCAGCAAGAGGGAAAATACAAGCAGGAAAGCAGCAACTATTGATGTTTTTCCTTAAAAGAGACGTAATCACTATTGCTCACGGATGAGCCTCGAAGGTGACTTTTGGACTTGAACTTGGGCCTTTAGTCCTGTATAAGCGGAGGATGATAGCGATGATGAGAGAAGAATTGAATAACTCAAGCTACATATCCAGCATCATCCATCACATAATCATCACTCAACTCCATCTGCAATCAACACAACTCATCATTTCCTTCTTAAGATAAAGGTTTTGCATTTGAATCCTTTAAAATATATTGTATTCTATGAATTTTACACGGCAGCGCGACAATTGGATGGACGTGAACTGGGTGGATACGACAATTGGAGAGATAATTGGATGTAACACAATTGGGAGGATATGAAAATTGGGTTCAAATAAGGAAATTATGAGAAATAACAATTATCCATCTGAAAAATTATTACTGACATAGCGGGAATCGCACCCGCAACTCTCTAGGTACATGCCAGAGCCCTCTACCATAAAAACCACGCATCAGACGAAAACACTCTTCCAGGAAAAGACATAAATTTTTCACCGAAATGTGGCTGACTTTGCGCCATCTATTCTTCATGAGGGGCAACTTATTTTCCAATAGTTGCCAATGACTTAGATGTTAGTGAGAAGGTCACTCACTCTTAAACGTTCTGATAAAAAATAATTCTAAATTACAGGAACTGCAGTATTTGTATCTATTCTCCTTAATCCATTTTACTATATAGGTTTTGCATGTACCATATTTAATTCGACCCCACACTATGGCAAAATATTTAGGAAGTATGTTCCTTCTAATCGTAGTAAACGGAAAATGAAAAGAAATGCCCTACTGCCAAACAAAAATTCATTGGATAATCTGCCTTTTCTCACTAATACAACCCTCATTAAAACGAAATTTCAAAAAAAAAATATAAAAGAAACATTTGGAAACAATTGAACGTATCATAGAATATCCAAACAGCGGATATAGAGAATTTTTCTGGCTAATGCGATTTTCATTAAAAGGGGTTCGAGTCCCAGCTGGGTCAGCGTTGAGATTTATCTCCGCAAAATTCCCCGCCATGCCCACGGTCAGTAGGGGACACCGATGGGCTTGGAAAGGCCGCCGCCCGTCAGATGGGACGTTAAGCCGTGGTCCCGTGTGCGGGAGACCATACTCTGTGCACGTTAAAGAACACGCTGGATGGCCTTGACGGGAGGCTACCATCTGTCTCCCAACAGCTGTTCCTGTGGGTCCCCTCCCCCAACCTTCTCTGAGCCTTCAGGGTCCATGTGACCTGGCCATTTAGCCCATGGTGTGCAAAAAAGTGCCAACCCAAAGTTAAAAGGGATTCTTAAAATTTTTGTTCGATTCTCTTGGTTTTAAGTGAAACAATCTGAAATAAAAGGATCGCCTAACGGACACGACGATGCATAGGACTACCAGTATTCCCTTTAGTCAATAAAATAAATATTTTAAAGATCCTTTACTTCTAATAGAAGCAATTGGAAATTTATGAAATATATTACAGAAAATCGAAACAGGCGATATTGAGAATTATTCTCGCTTATCCATCCTCGGTTATAACGTAATTTTGTATTCTTTCCTGCATGAACTAAATGAAGCAAAATGAGTAGTGTTTAAAAGGAGTAGATATCGAAAAATGTCGTCCGAACCATTTTTATCAGAGTAAACAAACAAACGATTATTCTAATGTATTCGTTCGATTTCTGAGTGTTCTATTCACAAAGTATGCTTTAAAAATATCGATTGCTTTGATATATCGGATCAGAAGGAATAGATTCAAAGCTTTATTAAAAGTCCACTAAGGAAAATTAGGTGTTATACAGGATGTTTAAAATTCCCTGTGAATTTGTAATTGTTTCATTACAAGGAAAAAAAATCATTTTAGTGAATGTCGTACTAGTGAGAGTATTTACAGTTCTAGTCTCTTTGGTTGCCTCTGGTGCCATTTTTTGATATCTCTATTTATTTTTTGTTCAGAAAATTGGCTTTGGAAAATAAAATTCGTTTCAATAAAATTCAGTTCAAAGAAATTAAAAATTATCGTTCATGTAGTGAAATGCGTAAAATCGGGTAGATTTATTTAAACGAGTTTTGAAAATATTCTATATATTGGAATATTAGATTATTGAGAGTAGATGTGAATGCTTTAATGAGTAAAAGACCAGAAGGAATAAATGCTGTTCTTTGCAGTTTCTTTCCTGGGTTCCTTCGATTACAAACAATCAATTAATATATTTTAATACATTAGCTGATTAATATATTAAAAAAGTAAATGTTGTAATGTTATGTTATAGAGAATAGAGACAAATGCGTCATTGCTCATGGATTAGCTAAAATACTTGTAAATGAATGTTGGTTCAGTTTACTAAAGGCATTCCTTTGAAATTCGATTGGTTAGTTCAGAAAGGAAAGGATTTTCCGTTTTATTCAATGTAGGATTTGTGAGAATACAAAACTCTTATTCTGATTACGTTCCTGCAAGTGCATTTACCAATTGGGGAGCCTGTCTGTTGCGGGGCTCGGCAGCGGATTCGGGAGTCGGTGCTACATACTGCTTTGGCCTCTGCTTCAGGTAAACGCGAGGTCCTGTGGCGCCCCCCTCAGGATCATTCGACTGGTGGGTAGATCCAGCTAGGCTCAACTATACAGATCCGTTAGTAATCTTGCCACGTCTGGTAACGGTTTGCGAGTTTCCCCACAGGTTCACTAAATTTATAGTTTTCTTTCTTCTGTGAGGCCAGTTCTTTCCTCATACCTTATTAATTGTTTGCTTATATTCTGTTGTGGGAACTCAGATGAGTTTCTCACCATTTCTCTTTTTCGTTTCCTTTTGTTTCGTTGTGAGGGCTTGTCTCACTGGTCGTGTGGGTATGGTACCCTGCTGACCTGGTGCCCGACTGGGCGTCCTCTTGTTGGACTCCGTGGTGGATGGGGACAACGGGCACTGAATCCCCCCCCAAAAAAAACACCATGAGTTCTACAACTCAAAATTTACCGGGCAATGCCGCCAAGAGGGCTCGCCATGAACCACCATCTTCTTCGTCTTCCTCTTCATGTGTGTCTCCGTCTCCGAGGTTCCTGGTCAATATGGTTCTATATACCATCTTTGTGGCTAACCGGGGAACAGATTAAATTTAGGTTTTGATCGATGGATGAACCTTCCTTCTATAGGATTGTTCATCTTAGGTAGCCGTGGATGAGCTGTGTCCTTGTGGCACTGTCTTGCCCCGGTGTAGGTAATGGTGTTTCAGGCATTCTCCCTATAGGTGTAGTGCAGTCGATGTATTGTGGAGCATCTGGGATTTGCCTTTATATAATGTAAATGTAAATCCACTCTACTGGTGATCAGGTGCTTGGGGACATGTCCCCGTTTATATAATATATACAGTACAACCTTTCACGCGCATGCGCATAAGAAATTCCGTAAAGGGAGTGCTTCAAGAACTCACGCTGTAGGACAACGACGCTTCCTTGGTAAGTTACAGTTTTTCAACTCTATATTGCTCAGCAATGGAAGGCTTGTGTGATATTCGTGGGAATGAAATTCTAGAGACTACTGACAAACTCTCAGATTCCATCAGATGTAAAGGTGCCATCAGATGTTCCGTCAGATGTAAAGCTAGCTGCCTGTAGAAGCCAGTTTCATTACAATTGCGCAAATATTACAGAAGATAATTACCGTAAATTTTCTGCAGAGCGCAAAAGATAATAGAATTGTATGAATTTTAATTATTTTTATGCTTCCCCTGCCAGGTCGCTCGATATTGAATATGGTGTGTCAGATGGTTTTTCAGCTCCGAACAAATGGCATCAATAAAATCTTTAATATACCAGTCAGTTAAACAAGCAATGAATGAATGCATAGGTGACCTGAAGAACAACATCGAGGGTCTTACCAAATCATTAGATTTTTTATCAGGAAAATATAATGAATTTCGAGATGAGGTTGAAAATGTGACTCAGGACTTGGTTCTCTGCAGACAAATAAATAAAAAATTATTTGCTAAGAATCGAAAATTGGAAAATACGATCGAAAATTTATCAGAAATGGTAAATGATTTGAAACAGGAAAGCAATGTGAGATACTTAGAAATTCAAGGTACAGTCGCTTAAATAAATATCCAAACAATATGGGTGATTACAGATTTCAGCAAAATCATCTGGTCAAGATCTTTTTACAAATTAGTGATCTGGCAACCTTCGTGTACTGTACACGAAGGTTGCCAGATCACTAATTTCTAAAAAAAAATATCGTTGCCAGATACTTTTTTCTGGATTCTGTAATCAACCATAGTGTTCGGATATTTATTTGAGCGACTGTACACGAAGGTTGCCACTTCACTAATTTCTAAAACTATCGTTGCCAGATATTTTTTCTGAATTCTGTAATCATCCATAGTGTTCGAATATTTATTTGAGCGACTGTACACGAAGGTTGCCAGATCACTAATTTCTAAAAAATCGTTGCCAGATATTTTTTCTCAATTCTGTAATCAACCATAGCGTTCTGATACTTTTCTGAGCGACTGTATTTATCTGGAACTGAACTGTGAATGAGAGACAATCGACCGTGCCATCATAGGATTCTGACTCGGACATCGGCAGAAGCAATGTCACTGCAAGCGAACGCGATGCAACTGTGCAAAGAGACGGCGATATACATAGTGTTGGTTGAGTTAGTAATACTGCTAAGGATAGTCGTTACAGATGATCAATGTAAATTTAGATTGGTCGTCTGTAATGACTTGAAGAACATTTATTCATTGCTATAGTTTATTCCAGGAAATCGTTAATTAAATCTAAATATTGAATTAGTCTCGGTATTTCATTTTTAGTACTGAACGGAGCTGTCTTGAGACAACATCATTACAGAATAATCCAGTCACAGAGAACTACTTCAAACGATGGAAATTCTTTAACAAGACACTTACCGCGGTTAAGAAAACTACTGAAACTAAATGATCAGGGACTTAAACCTTATTAACGATTTATTTTAACAAACAATTTTAACGAATTAATGCTCTTGTCATTACAAAAACAGAAATTTACAGAATTCCGTTAGAAACATTATAACTCAAGCAACTGTATAAGTCCGCAAACTGCAAATATCCATCCGCCTACAACTCCTAAACAGCACACAGGTCCGTAGACTAGGCATCGAATTAATAGTATTCCACCATAAAAAGAATTCGTTACAACAGTTTTCTTAAATTCATAAATAATGATCACCCATAAAAGTTTTTCTTTATCGACCGTTACCTCTCTGAAAAACAACTCTTTACTACAATTATAATAAAATCCTCTTCAAAATATCTGTACGTTATTGAAGCATATTACAAGATTGCCTTTAGTTATAATATTTATATGCGAATTTTAATAGTTTAAAGTTTATTTAAATCATTTTACTGCATTTTTTACCTGTGCTGCAATTACTGAGCAAATATTAAAGCTATTGACACGTTTGAATCCTAATGCATGAATGTGGAGAAAAATATTTTCCATGACAATATTAAAATGATCGATTTAATATTTGGAGCAACAAGCCACTTGAACACTTAATACCTAAAATACCTCTACAATGGCTTTACTCTAATCGACCTGCATGGAATAAATATTAATAATAACAGAATCTTACTATATATATATATACAGTATATCTATGCATTACCGAAATATTCGAAGGAATTTGTGCAACAATTACCAGTTAAGTAAAAAGAAATTCATCCTCTTATAAAATGAAAAATCGCGATATAGTAATGACATGCATACACATTTTCTACAATTGAAGTTGGATCCATCTTATTACAGATATATACGTGGCATAATTGTTTACAATCAGTTATTACTTCTAAGCACATTTTAAAATTTGCCTCATAATATCCTGTACTATATTTAAGTTGATGCAAGGCAATTCCAAGTGAATATCTTCGCTAACTCCTCATATATTAGAGAAGTCTTCGCTATATCTTAGGGTAGTGTCTAAAGTACTTTTCATTCACTACTGATGAGAATCCCATGGATATAGAAAACAATCGTTTATGCTATTCCCCACTTTTTTGGGAGGGGAAAAAGAAGCGGTGGTAAATGTTCTGGAGTGTGTTTACACAACTTGTTGTGATGGGTCAAAATGTTGTAATTATATACTGGAACAGTCGTTTTAACACCTACATAAATTGAGAAACGCAACAAAGGACGTGGGAAAAGCAGTTGGAAAATAGGTAATTATTAAGAGAAAATTGGCAGTAACTACCAGTATATTAATAAAATAGTTTAATACAATTAAATATCATTCGTTCAATGACAAGGATCTGACGGAACAGTACAGGTATATCACGGATGTATCTGAACGATATGTCCAATATTTAAGAAAAATATATTTTACTGCGAAAGACAAATGATATGCTCTTGCATTCTTTTCATGTCTTGATACTGAATATACAATTGAATCATCGATATTGCTTTTTAGTATCCAAAGAAATTTTCATCCATCCGGTCACGTTAAGTTTAATTTCAGTAGTTTAGCCGTTAAAATCTATAATAATCGAATTTTCAAAGAGCACCATAATAAGTCAAATGACAGCGCTTTTGTGCAATTAAAATCAAAGAGCATTGGTTGGATATGATTTTTCAAAAAAAACAAATATGTATATATTTGAAATAAATGTCAAATCTATTACATTTGTTGGTTAACTGATTATAAATGAGGAGAACTTGGGAGTTAGGATGATACTAGGTATGATGAATCCAAATCGTTTTGGACAGAAAACTTTTTTAAACGTTAAAGAAATGTGGTTATCTAGTAATCGATTTTGAGTCCACACGTAAAGAATATTTTATGTATCATAATTTGCTACACAATAAGAATAGTTTTATATTATATGTATGATAATTTGCTACAAAAGAGGAGTGGATTTAAATCGAAGAGTTTGTCATTTGCATTTTCAAATATTTTTCTGTTGCTATGTAGGATGAAATTTCGATTAACTGAGTTAAAGTTAGAAATACAAATTCGGATAAAACAAGAAAACCTTCTAACAAGATGTAACGAACAATTGAAAGAATAACTAATCATCTCTGGTGATAATAAGTTGCTTGTTTTCAAAGAAAATAAAGATTTTTCGGTTGCCAATTTTTCCCCATCTGATACTGGAAATACGAACTAATCATCATCATCATCATCATCATCATCATCATCATCATCATCATCATCATCATCATCATCATCATCCTTAAGCAGCCATGGGCTACGGAGATCCAACCAGACCACGCAGTTTAATTCTCCAAGCATATCTCTCCTGAGCTACATCTGCTGCATCCGGCCACTGCACACCAATTCTAACAAGGTCCTGTTTGACATTGTCTGCCCACCGCATCCTAGGTCTCCCCCTCCTTCTGAGGCCTTTAGGCACACTGTTCTTAACCCTATTCGCCAATCTATAATTATCCAGACGGGCAACATGGCCAAACCAGCGGAGTCTCTCTCTGCAAAATATGCTGCTTAAAGGAGGTTGCAGACTCCTTTGCCTAACCTCATCATTAGTTACAAAGTTAAACCAACTAATACCCAAGATACTGCGTAAGCATCTGGAATCAAAAGCATCTAGTTCCCTGTTATCTTGTTTACACAGCGTCCAAGTTTCACTACCATAACTAACCCTAGAAAGAACCAAACTATTATACAGTCTAATTTTAATCTTTAGGTGTATACGCCTATTTCTCCACAATCTCCATAGATTCTTAAAAGTCCCGGCAGCAATACCTTTTCGTCTGTTAATCTCATGCCGCACATCACCAGTATCAGTTACATAGCTCCCAAGATAATTAAACTGTGACACCTGCTAAAGACTGCAACACAAAACACAAAATAGAAATCATTCTCTCATATATCTCTTAAAACGAAAATCTTTTACTTTCCCATTCCTTTGAAGTTAAGGAGAAGAAATGAAAATAAATATTTTGATCATCACATTCCATCAACTAAATTCTAAATCTCTCTCATGATATATTATTTGAAACATTCGTTTTTAATTTTTTTTATTTTTCACATTTAAATAATCGAGTCGTGACTTCGATCCAAGATTGTTAGGACTTGTTATTTAAATATTATATGAATTACTAATTAGAAAATTATTTATATAAATTATTTTACATTTAAATTATGCATTTTTTAGTTTTTTCGTATCGAAAATAATTGTTGAAGTATAATTGCCCAAACGCTATTACGTATATATTATAATATGATATAGCATAGATATGAATTAAAAGAAATTTTAAAATTCGTGAAATATTTATAGTGATCCCTGTTTTAAACATTATACAACAGTTGTTAAACACATTTTTCGGAATACTAACATTTTAAATTCAATATTTCATAAGTTATTCTTGTGTTTAAATAAATGTTTTATGTGATTTTGGCATGGAATGTACTAATTTAAGTTCGTCTGTAATAAAACATGATTAAGAAGTAACAGGAAAGCCTTAATTAACTCGCGTATTTGGACATCTCTGCTCGGAAATTTCCTTACCTATTCTGTAATACAAGCTCTGTATAGTCTTAAAGTGTGGAGACTCTCCAGTCGATTTCATTTTTTCAATTGTTCTATCTGCTAATCACTTCTGAAGAACCTTTTCACACTGACAAAGTGCATTTCGTCCAGTTAATTAAAACATTATTAAGATCTACGTTCATCCCAAAATAAGATCAAAGACCCTTGGTAATAATTTTGTTTCCAGTATTTTGATGTAGTCCTTAGCTTTTGCTATTCCTTTTACAATATGTAGCTTTCCAACATCCTGAGAGAACAGGAACACCATACAATGACTTTCGTTGAATGTTCACAATAACTGTAACAGACTAAGTGCTGAATGCCTTATGAGATCGTTTTCGTAATGTGGACACTAATATACAGTAAAGAAAAGCTTATTTCCATCACTAAAACTTTCATTTGCACCGAAACATTAACTGTAAGAAATATCTCAGTCCAATTTCTAGGAATTTTCCTCTTACAGTTATTGAGCACACATTAATGTCTGCTGCCAAAATTCATATTTTCAGTACTTGTGTTGATTTCAACTTCTTACAGTAATACCCCTCTTTACGACGTTTCACTTAATGACGATCCGCTCATAAGACGATTTTCAATTATGACGAGAACGCATTCGCTCATATGAAGGTTTTAGCGACATGACTTGCACTGATCAACCAAAGCTTCTGGAAGTGGACAAAATAGAAGTAAAGAATTCTGCAGAGGCTTCACAATCTTTAATGACATCCAGAATATCATAGGAATCATGGAATGAAGTAAAAGATTTTAAAGGTGTCTTCTATGAAATATGTATCGAAAGATGTTTGAATGATAAAATTGATTACCATTCAAACACTGAACAGTTGTGTCCTCAATTTATTGATGATTTCGAAGCATTTGAAAATTTTTGAGGAAGTTAATACAAATATTGTAGACATGGAGAAGCAGAACTAGAAGTAGAACCTAAGATCTTACTGAGCTGATTGAATCTCCTTCCCAGACGCTAAACTAGCGAAGATGTTCTTATACTTGAACAGCATTAGGAAAAAAATAAAATGAATTTGCTTAGATTTCTACTACATAGTGGGAAACTCATTCTATTCTCTTTAATCCGATGTTGAATACAACGAATTTTTTCTCAAATGTATTCCTACTGACTGATATAATTCTAAATTACACGAACGCAATGCAGTATTTGTATGTATTCTCTGCAATCCATTTTTCGGTAAATGATTTGCATCTATCCCCTTTAATCCGACAACGCACTACGGCGGATATTTTATGAAGTCTGTTCTTTCTAAACGTAGTAAAATGAAGATGAAAGAAATGCACTACTACAAAACAAAGTTTCATAGGCTAATCTGCTTTCCCAAAATACGACACTCAATAAAACGAAATTTTGTGAAAGAAACAATCAGAAAACAATCAAATGCATTAGAGAATATCAAAACAACTCATATTGAGGATTTTGTCGCTAATGCGGCTTTCGATACAGCGGATTATGATATTTCTATTCTATTCTTTCCGTTCTAAGTGAAGCAATCTCAAATAAAGGGAACGACTACGGGAAACGAAAATGCGTAAGACTACCATTATTCTGAATAATCTGACACTCAATACAATGAATGTTTAAAAGATACTTTTCTTATAAAGGAAACAATTGGAGATCAGTCGAAGTATTACTGGAAATCATAACAAATGAGATTGAGAATTATTCTCGCCAATCCGACTTTCCATACAACGGACTTTTACATTTCTGTTCCATCCTGTTCGTTCCAAATAAAACGATCTGGAGTAAAAATAACGTACCCTATAAACCCAAACTTCGTAAAACAATTGCTATTCATATTTTGAAGGTTCTTTTCTTCTTACAGATACAGGCGTAAATCGAAAAACATATAAAAACAAATGCTAACATCCACCAATATTATTATTCTCGCTAATCAGGCTTTGCTCGAAACGAATTTTCTCGAATCAATTTCATTAGGTTTCTTCTAAACGGAACAGTCTTAAGTCAAAGGAAAGAAGCTGCAGGAACGTAATCAGAATAAGATTTTTGTATTCTCACAAATCCTACATTGAATAAAACGGAAAATCCTTTCCTTTCTTAACTAACCAATCGAATATCAAAGGAATGCCTTCGGGAAACTTAACCAACCGTCATTTAAAAGTATTTTAGCTAATCCATGAGTAATGATGCATTTGTCTCTATAATACGACAATGATTAAAATATATTAATTGATTATTTGTAATCGAAGGATCCCAGGAAAGAAACTGCAAAGAACAACATCATTCTTCCATCTGGTCTTTTACTCATTAAAGCATTCACATCTACTCTCTCTAATCTGATATTCCAATATATCGAATATTTTGAAAACTCGTTTGAATGAATCTATCTGATATTATATTTTACCCATTTCACGACACGAACGATAATTTTCACTTTCTTTAAACTGAATTTGATTGAAACGAATTTTATTTTCCACAGCCAATTTTCTGAACAAAAAATAATAGGGATATCAAAAGATGGCACCAGAGGCAACCAAAGAGACTAGAACTGTAAATACTCTCACTAGTACGACTTTCAATAAAAGGATTTTTTTTCCCTTTGTAACGAAACAATTAGAAATGTAAACGGAATTTTAAACATCCTGTATAACACCTATTTTTTCCTACTGGACTTTAGCTTTCAATCAATTCTTTCTGTTCCGATATATCAAAGCAATCGATATTTTTAAAGCATATTTTATGAATCGAACATTCAGAAATCGAACGAAAACATTACAAGATGCATAGCAGCCGATGCTTAACAATTGTTTACTCTGATAAAACTGGTTTGGACGACATTTTTCTATTTTCTTCTCCTTTTAAACGAAACATCACACTACTGACGAGCAGAAGTCTTGAATCCTAGATCACGTGGCGATGCACGTGATCACGTATTTTGCATATACACTGCGCGAGTGACGTTTACGTACATCTGCATAAAGGTTTTTAATTCAGTGGACGGTGTGTATATATTGGCTGTTTCAATTTCCTGCCTGACATCCCTTGATTTCCGTTTATTTTTTTCAGAAAAAAAATAATGTTTAGGAAGGTTTCAATGAAAGATTCAATGAAGGAAGGAGATTCATTGGAAGTAAAGTAACAGGAAACTAAATGCTTTTGATTCTAGATGCTTACGCAGTATCATGGGCATTAGGTGGTTCAACTTGTTAACTAATGATGAGGTTAGGCAAAGGAGTCGGAAACCTCCTTTAAGCAGCATATTGTGCAGAGAGAGACTCCGTTCTCTTCACAATATGCTGCTTAAAGCATATTATGCAGAGTATTCCGTATGAATAAGCATTTTGTGCAGAGTTCCCGTATGAATAATTATAGATTGGCGTATAGGGTTATGAACAGTGTGCCTAAAGCTCGGAGAAAGAGGGGGAGACCTAGGATGCATTGGGCAGACAATGTCAAACAGGACCTTGTTAGAATTGGTGTGCAGTGGCCAAATGCAGTAGATGTAGCTCAGGACAGATATGCTTGGAGAACTAAATTGTACTGTCTGGTTGGAACTCCGTAAACACCGTAAACATAGCTGCTTGAGGATGATGATGATGATCAAAAATCGTTCCATTAAATGTCACGTTTAATGAGCATGCTGACTTTTTTATTTTCTGTTTGATTTTTTGTACTGCGTTATTTGGTTTCACTTTGCTTCATTTAGTTGCAGGAAAGAATAAAAAAGTACGTTATAACTAATAAGCGAGAATAATTCTCAATAACGCCTGTTTCCATTTTCGGTAATACATTTCATAAATTTCCAATTTTTTCTATCAGAAATAAAGGATGTTTTAAATATTAATTTTATTGACTAAAGGGAATACCGGTAGTCTTATGCATCGTCGTTAGTCGATCCTTTTATTTGAGATTGTTTCTCTTAAAACAAGAGAATCGAACAAAAATTTAAGAATCCGTTTTAATGAAAATCGCATTAGGCAGAAATATTCTCGATATGGGCAGCAGATTATCGTATTAAGCTTTCTTTTGCAGGACGGCATTTCTTTCATTTTCCGTTTACTGCGTTTTAGAAGGCTTCGTAAAGATTCTGCCATAGTATGGTGTCGGATTAAAGAGGGTACCTGCAAAACCTATATCAAAAAAAGGATTAAGGAGAATAGACACAAATACTGCAGCGCGCTCCTGTAATTTAGAATTATTTCGGTCAGAACACTTAAGTGAGTGATCTTCACTTTAACATCTAAATCATTGGCAACAATTGGAAAATAAGTTGCCTCTAATGAAGTATAGATGGCGCAAGGTCCGCCCCATTTCAGTGAAAGATTTATGTCTTTTCCTGGAAGAGTATTTTCGTCTGAAGCGTGGTTTTTATGGTAAAGCGCTCTCGTATGTATCTAGAGAGTTGCGGGTTCGATTCCCGAAATGTCAGTAATAATTTTTCACATGGATAATTGTTATTTCTCAAAATTTGCTTATTTGAACCCAATTGTAATATCCTCCTAATTGTTTTCCATCCAATTATCTATCCAATTGCCGTATCCTCCCTTTTTTTCGTATCCACCGAATTATCGCATTTCCATTTGTTATCAACCTAGTTGACTTCCACCCAATTGTCGCACTCCCGTGTAAAATTAATAGAATAAAATATATTTTAAAGGATTCAAGTGTAAAACCTTTATCATAAAAAGGAAATAAGTTGTTTCGATTGCAGAGGGAGTTGGGAGATAATTATGTGATGGATGATGCTGTATATGTAGCTTGAGATTCTTCAATTCTCTCTCATCTTCGCTCAACTCTTCTCTTCATTTCGCGAAGATGAGAGAAGAATTGAATCCTCCGCTTATACAAGGCTAAAGGCGCAAGTTAAACTCCAGAGATTACGTTCCAGGCTCATTCGTGAACAATTGTGTTACGTCGTTTTTATGGAAAAACATCAACAGTTGCTGCTCTCCTGCTTG
The DNA here is from genome assembly GCA_038380435.1 of Ryuthela nishihirai. NCBI lineage: Eukaryota > Metazoa > Arthropoda > Arachnida > Araneae > Heptathelidae > Ryuthela > Ryuthela nishihirai. The sequence goes on from JAWZYU010000038.1 coordinate 4,750,036, forward strand.
TATTTTCCCTCTTGATATTCATATTGGTGAACCGCCTTTCGATCTGTTTAGTATCGATACAGTGATTATGCCAATCGGTCTCAATTTTTTTTTACTCTTGTTTAAACTACCGCTATTATTTCAAATTTGCTGATTACAAAGTCGAAATGTTTCGTTTTATCCGTATTTTGTTTACTACATGTCATGGAAATATTAAACGCATCCATAGGATGCATTATAAGAAGTCCAGAATCGAAGCATTCATTTGAAAGACATTTTTTAAAAGCTGGATAATTTATTGAATCTCACATCGAGTTACACATAGTGTAACATGGGATGCAATATAAGACGTCACAATAATAGTGACCGAGCCGGGATCAACAAAATATCGAAGGGGAAGGAGTGGGGGCAAGAACATCATCTAGCCGGAAAAATGCAAGGGGCGCGCGCAAAAGACCAGATTAATGTAGTACAGCACATCCTCCCTCTCCGTTTTACGGGTCTTTCAAATTTGCTAAATATGCTAAATATTTTTAGACACTCTCTTACCCTTACTAGTATTCTGAAAGGGTGTGTGTGCTGGTCCCTTAAGCCTCGAATAAAATATTTATATTACCACGGAGAGTAGATAAAATCTGTAGAAACGTGTTCAAACATTACTGCCTTATTGATATATGACCTAAGGGGAAAATGACTTTCGATAATGATAAAAAGGTAATTTGAAAATTCAATGATGATATATTAAAGAGAAAAAAATGTACTTGAATAAAGTCACAAATTAAAAGAAAAATTTATTTTATGAAAATGAAACGATCTTTCTGCTGACAGAGCAAAAAAGTTGAAAAAATTACAGCTGTTGCGTAATAAACTTGAAATAAATGTGTGAAATTTCAGTCGTGCAAATCACGAAGTCTACAGAGTGAAATGGAAAGGAGAGATGTTGGTTAATAAAGTGAATAGACTTTCGATAATAGCGTAAAATTATATTTAAAGAAAAAATAGGAAAATGCAGATTTTAGATGGATTAGTAGTAACATATTAAATATTGTCATTTGATTTTCCTCACTCTTCCAGTAGTTTGAAATGCTAAATTCTAGCTCCCTACACAAACCCTTCCACACACACCCACACACATTTCTGCTATGTTCCGTGAGGATTGGAAGTAAAGGCGATGGGATGTTCTTGTCCCTCGGCTTTAATCTGGGAGAAACATCCGCGACCGCAAGGGCACTGCATTTCAATGCAGAACGTAAAGTCACGTAAAATCACGCATATTGCATTATCCTGCCTCGCAGAGCCCCCCCCCCCCCCCCCCCCCTCATTGCGTCGAATGCCTTGTCTGCTTGTATGCACCATTTCAACTGTGCTGATGCCTGCTTCAGAGTAACGTATTATAACGTATTTATTTATAACTGTATTTATATAGTACTGTCTTGCCCCTGACCGTAGTTAGTGGAAAATATGGCATTTCCCTATACTGGTAGTGCTTCAGGCGGAACTGGTGGGTCTTGTCTCATATATATATTTACCTGTGCAGGTGTGTGCTTCAGAGTCACGTCTGTGAGTGACTTTGCAATCCTGCATACTGATCTAGGTTTTGTCGGTAATATCCGAAGATTCCTAATATGCTCCTCAGTTCCTTCTTCATTCCAGGAGCTTTCATCTTTCTGATGACCTCTAGTTTTGCCTGACCGAACCAAAAATGTGACCAGAATATTTGGTCTCTCTACTCCTCCAAGTATACTTTATTAGGTGGATTGTGAAATATTTGACATTGATATCCCTAAGATCCGCTCCAAGATGTTCAGATGATCCTCCCATCTGTTCGAAAGAGAAGGCTACATCATCTAGATATGCGCAGCAATAATCAACATGGGGTGTAATTATGGTATACAAAATTTTCTGGAAAAATGCTCCAGAGTTCTTAAGCACGAAGACAAGCACTTCCCACTGGTACAGCACTCAGTGGGTCACGATTGCTGTATGACCTTTACTACAGGGGCTGATTGGAATTTGCCAGTATCCCTTTTGCATATCCAGAGTTGCTATATAGCTCGTCCGTTCCACCTGGTACAGCGACTCTATTGGGTTTTCCACCCAGTGATGGCATTGAGGCTGTGGAAGATGATGCATAACCTCACTGCACAGTCTCTTTTCGCCACACACACAACTGGGTGCGTAAACTCACTGTTGAAGGGCATAATCAATCCCTTCAGTCTCCCACCTGATGGTCAACTTCATGGCATAGTGCAATGGGAACCATATAATGATGTGCTTAAAAACTCCTTGAATAGCATTGAAGGGACGCTACCGTCTGTCTTGTAACATTATCCAGTGGTTTCCCCCTTCAGGGTCGTTGTGACCTGACCACTTAGCAAATTGTGTATAAAAAGGTGCTACTCATAGGTAAAAGAACCCAACTCAATTTATATTCCCATTCACATGTAAGAGAACAAAATGGATTTCCAGTAAAACGGTGCTTTCAGGTTGTTTTTAAGTCTTAATTTATGGAAACCAATGTAAAATACGTACAATCCAAAAACTTTGCTTAGCATTCAGTTACTCTAACTTTTTATGGCAAAATATCTAATTTCTCTTACCTCTTATGATTACCTGTATTCGTAGTTATACCTTACACTATTATATATTCATCTGTTTCAACTTTCTACTAGGAACCGACAGGAAATTCCTATTTCTGTGAAGAAGAATTGAAATGAGGAAAGAAACAAATTGTTACTGAAAACCTCTCGTGCGCCTTGTTTCGTCAAAGATGATTCAATCGATTACATTTATTGTCAAATATGTAATATTCTGTAGCGAAATCATTAATGTTCTACGTAATTAAGAAGTGTCTCTTATGATTCATTTATTGATGCCATGACTGAAAGAATTAATTTATTGAAATATATTGCATAAAATGATTATTTGAGAATTTCCATACATTAGTGGTTTACAAATAGAAATCGAATCTTTCTCTTCAGAAATGGACATAAAAGATTACGATATGATCATCAAACTGTACACTGTAAATTCATTTCCAGTGAAATATACAAGTTTTTTCCAAAACTCTTTTCATCGTAAGGTAACTTATGATATATTGGAATCTCCGTAAAATCGTAATTCCAAAGAGAACGTAAATAGAAAATAATGGGAAGATGTCAATAGATTTTATCGAACATTTTAACAATTACTTATTATGAAATGGGGACTCTGGATGTCCTGAATATGTAACTGAACCTCTACGGTTGAGTTTATTGTGCACAAGAACAACACAGAAGATCATTTTCCAAACATTCAGGAAAAGAATTATATAAACCCCCAAATGCAAAGGAATATTGATGAATTAAATCTTCAGCGTTATCAATAGGTCTTTCACTTTGCATTGTTTGTGCACTATCAATTCGTCAGTTGAACGTTATTAACATGAGACTTAATTTGGCGTTACACATTCTCATCTACAGAATTCACCTAAACATGCATTTCGTTAAACAAGCCACTGACCAAGTACACTACGACATTAAAATGACTTATTTATTTTTGCGATTAGTCTTTTTAGCGTTTTCCGATTTAAAAAATCGTGTTTTTTATGTAATATCCCTTGTAATTAAATACGAGTACAGTTAATACTCACTTGGTATGTTGACATTCGTACGAAAGTGAAGATTCCTACAGAAAATACGCTAGTAAAATGAAGAGGCAGTCGTGATACGTACAGCGGGTGGGCTGGGTGTCAAATCCGCTGAGACGTTATATATATATCATAATCGACCTGTTGTAAAATAACAGGTCGTACACTATTATTGTTAATTTTTAGCGACTTACGTTGGAAGTCACTGAACTGGAATCCAAATGGTACAGAACCGAAGTGTACTGATTAAACGACTGCACAAAACTACACTAAATGATATTATAATTTATAGTGGTAACTGTTTTCACCTTACTTTAATTACTTTTATCTAGCAAATACCATACGATAAAAAATGAGGATTTAAGGTTTCGTTGAAAAAAAATATTCGTTATTTACACTGACTGCTTTCAGAATGAAATAAAGTTTTCTACCTTTTCTAAACCATGCATCTTAAACTTTATATAAGACGTTACCCAAATTAAATTGACAATATTTAAGTAAATATGTAGAGAGAACTCAGTGGATTTAAGCAATATTTTGAATTTCCACATTTCAGATCATTACTGAAGCAATACATAAAACAGTAGGCATCATGATATACAAATGGAAGAGGTGTAATTTTAAATTTTACAGAAGATATAAAATATCCTGTAAACATGAAATTCATCGGAATTAGCTTTCAATTTTCAATTGACAAATTCATCGGATTTTAGCGGATTTAGAAATTGTTTTGCCGACCGTCATCTTTAATTATATTTAAGGCAACTTCTAATGACTGATTGCATGGTATAATCAGTGTCTACTTAATGGGAATGCGTGCCGATTTCCGCAAATCTCCGTGTTAGCGAGCGCGCATTGGAAACTTCAGAACTTGACACATGAGGGTAGCACCGCTCCGCGGTCACCTAACCTACGCTATTATAAAAATATAAATGCCCCCCTCAAGCAGCTTCTTGCCACAGAGGTCTGACAGGAGCCTGTCAGTTTATATGACAGAGTAGAAGGTCTGAGAGGATGGTAGGACCTCAGCAGAAAAACGACACATACATCCACGCCTTACCCGGGGCTCGAACCCAATGGTAAGTATGTAACGATCTGTTCGAAGTCATAAGGTAAAGAATCAGACAGATGGTTAATCAAATGCAATAAACTAGAATCTTTCTCAGAGATACAACGGGGATAACGAAAAATATGCTTAAAAATTATCATTACGTTTTTTTTTATCGTTACGTTACGTATCGTATCGTTGCTTAATGCGCCTGGTTCATACACATATTTGTGCAGTTCAGAAAGCTCACAAAAAGTGTTTTAAACTTCAACATTCCATTAGTCATATATGTACAAGACTGGTTTCAGAAGTGATGGAGGGGGAGACAGGATCTCCGAGTCGAATAAAACGATCGACATTTTTTTTACTATACCTAGCACTATTTTTTTAAAGTAACACAGTATTTGAATTAGTGAAATATTATAAATTGGTAGTAATATTATGCGCAAAGAAAGCTATAGCATTTTCTTTCCGTGTTATTTCAATGGGAATCTAACTATGAAGCTCTATAGCAGGGAGGACCAAATTTCTAGACTCTGCGATCGACTATTAAGTTGGGTTGGGTTGTTGGATTGTTTTACCTCTGAGCGCCACTTTTCTACACACCATGGGCTAAATGGCCAGGTCACATGGACCCCGAAGGCTTAGAGAAGGTTGGGGGAGGGGACCCACTGGAACAGCTGTTGGGAGACAGATGGTAACCTCCCATCAAGGCCATCCAGTGTGTTCTTTAACGTGCACACGGTACGACTCTCCTGCACAAGGAACCACGACTTAAGGTTCTATCCGACGGACAGCTGCCTTTCCATGCCCATCGGTGTCCCCTACTGACCGTGGGCAGGGAATTTTGCAGAGATAAATGTCAACGCTGACCCAGCTGGGACACGAATCTGGGAACTACAGATTACGAGCCTGGAGCGCTACCGACTGAGCCACCCCCGCCCCACATTTCCGTTGAGTTCCGTGAGCTTCATCGAAGCAAAGGCGATGGGATGTTCTTGTCCCTGGGATTCAATCTGGGAGAGACATGCGCAGACCGCAATCCCAGATGCATTCCGATGCAGAACGTAAGGTAACGCAAGATCAGGCGTGTTGCATTCTGCTGCTTCGCAGAGCTCCCCCCCCCCCCCCCCCGCAGTGCATCGAATCCCTTATCTGCACCATTTCAACTGTGCAGGTGCCTGCCCCCCGATAGCAAACCGTCTTGACGTAGTATGTGTGTGTGGGGGGGGGGGAGGACTCGCAGTCCTACTAAGGTCGAAGGCTCTGCTTACGGGATTGGCCCTGGTTGGACAGGCTAAGATCTCGAGATCGAAGGCTCTGCTGAACGGTATGGGACCCGGTTGGACAGGCTAAGACCTCCATCTCAGAGTCTCAGAGGAGTGGTTAGGGGCCCTGCTGACTGTCCTGTTTCGTCAGGTCGGACAAGGCTCAAAATTTCGGTCCCCACTAAGAGTTCCCACCACGAGAGCCGAGGCAACTTGGATCTATATATCCTTGTTTGTGGCTAACAGGGGCACAGATTAAATTTAGGTTTTAACCGATGGATGAGCTTTACTTCTATAGTACTGCTCGCCATTAGGTAGTCGGGGATGGACTGTATCTATATGGTACTGTCTTGCCCCTGACCGTAGTTTAGTGGGGAATATGGCATTTCCCTCTACTGGTAGTGTTTCAGGCGGAACTGGTGGGTCTTGTCTCATATATATATTTACCTGTGCAGGTGCCTGCTTCAGAGTCACGTCTGTGAGTGGATTTGCAATCTCTGCATACTGATCCAGATAATGTCGGCAATATCCGATGAGTCCTAATATGCTCTTCAGTTCCTTCTTTATTCGAGGAGCTTTCATCTTTCTGATGACCTCTAGAGTTGCATGGTGGGGCCGATGCGTGACCGAACCAACAATATGACTAAAATATTTGGTTTCGCTCCTCCCCCAAGTACACTTTGCCAGGTTGATTGTAAGATACTTGACATTAATATCCCTAAGATCCGCTCCAAGATGCTAAGATGATCCTCCCAGCTGTTCGAAAAAGAAAGCTATATCATCTAGATATGCACAGCAATAATCAACAACGGTGGCGTAATTATGGTATTCACAATTTTCTGGAAAAATGCCCCAGAGTTCTTCAGCCTTAAGGGAAGCACTTCCCACTGGTACAGCCCTCGGTGGGTCACGAATGCTGTGACACCTTTACTACATGGGCTGATTGGTATTTGCGAATATCCCTTTAGCATATCCAGAGTGGTTATGTAGCTCCTCCGTTCCACCTGATACAGCAACTCTATTGGGTTTGCCACCCAGTGATAGCATTGAGGCTGTGAAAGGGACAAATTGTTACTGAAAACCTGTCGTGCGCCTTTTTTCGTCAAAGATGATTGAATAGTTTGCATTTATTGTAAAATATGTAATATTCTTTAGGGAAATAATTAATGTTCTACGTAATGAAGAAGTGTCTTTTATGATTCACTTATTGACGCCATGACTGAAAGAATTAATTTATTGAAATATATTGCATAAAATGATTATTTGAGATTTTCCATCCGTTAGAGATTTACAAAGAGAAATCGAATCTTTCTCTTCAGAAATTGACATAAAAGATTACGATATGATCATCAAATTGCGGTCTGTAAATTCATTTCCAGTCTTGTCTGTCTTCCAGTCTGTCTTTTTCCAGTCTGTCTTCCAAAAATCTTTTTATCGTAAGGTAACTTATGATATATTGGAATCTCCGTAAAATCGCAATTCCAAAGGGTACGTAAACAGAAAATAATGGGAAGATGTCAATATATTTTATCGAACTTTTTAACAATTACTTATTATGAAATGGTGACTCTGGATGTCCTGAGAGGCGGGGGTGGCTCAGTCGGTAGCGCGCAGGCTCGTAATCTGTAGTTCCCAGGTTCGAGTCCCAGCTGGCAGTGTTGAGATTTATCTCCGCAAAATTCCCCGCCCTGCCCACGGTCAGTAGGGGACACCGATGGGCTTGGAAAGTCCGCCGTCCGTCGGATGCGACGTTAAGCCGTGGCCCCTTGTGTGGGAGAGTCATACCCTGTGTACGTTAAAGAACACACTAGATGGCCTTGACGGGAGGCTACCATCTGTGTCCCAACAGCTGCTCCAGTGGGTCCCTTCCCCCAACCTTCTCTGAGCCTTCGGGGTCCATGTGACCTGGCCATTTAGCCCATGGTGTGCAAAAAAGTGCCGCTCAGAGGTAAAATAACCCAACACAACAACCCTGGATGTCCTGAATATGTAACTGGAGCTCTACGGTTGAGTTTATTGTGCACAAGAACAACAGAGAAGATCATTTTCTAAACATTCAGGAAAAGAAATATATAAACCCTGCAAGGAATACTGATGAATTAAATCTTCAGCGTTATCAATAGGTCTTTCACTTTTTGTGCGTTCACTTTTGTGCGTCAATAGGTCACACGTTTGTGCACTATCAATTCGTCAGTTGAACGTTTTTAACATGAGACTATATTACTGCTGGGAGAAAGATGGTAGCCTCCCGTCAAGGCCATCCACAGTGTTGTTTAATATTGGGTTGTTTTACCTCTGAGAGGCACGTTTTCTGCACACAATGGGCTAAATGGCCAGGTCACAAAGGCCCCGAAGACTTCAACAATGTTGAGGGAGGGGTCGCAATTGAACAGCTGTTGGGAGACAGATGTTACAGTCGGTCAAAAAAGTATCCGAACACTATAGTTGATTACAGAATTCAGAAAAAAATATCATTCAACGATTATTTTTTTCTCTTCTTTCAACAGCTATAAATTGGCTCTCCCGCACACGGAGCAACGGTTTTACGTTCCATCCGAAGAACGGCGGCCAAGCCAATCGGTATCCCCTACTGACCATGGGCAGAGACGTGGAGGAGGGGGAATAAAAAGCATGGGTAAAGAGATGATCTGAAGTGATTTGCACAGTAAGAAGAAAGTGGCTCGAACGCTCTGGTCTCGACGAGAGATCGAGGGCAAATTACATTTGTATCTGCGCGCACGTACATGCTGAATATACAGAAGAACGTTTAGGAGATTGTGGTCACATGTAGTGCTACCCCTTTGAATACCGGGACTCATCGCAAGGCCTCTGGTATTTGAGTGAAAAACTGCTTGCTATCCGTTAGTATGCCGTCCCGTGGCCGAGTGGTTAGAGCGCCTGGCTACTGATCTACGGGAACTGGGATCGAGCCCCGGATAAGGCATGGATGTTCGTGTTATTTTTCTGCTGAGGTCCTTCCATCCTCTCAGATCTTCTGCTGTGGCATATAAATTGACAGGCTCCTGTCAGACCTCTGTGGCAAGCAGCTGCTTGAGGGGGTATTTATTTTTTATTTATTATCCGTTAGTGGTTCCTAACTGGCTCTTAAAACCATCACACGGCCCTCCGATGGCTTATGCAGTGCTGGAAAAACTGACTGATGCCTCAACTTCCTGATAATCTCAGCAAATGTTATTTTTAAACTAAATCACTTTACCATTAAAATAATCGGTGAATGTCAACTGTAAATCAGATCATTTTAGCACTAAAATATCAGCTATAAACCATTTCATTTTACCACTAAAATATCAGCGAATGTCAACTAAAAACCAAATAATTTTATCTTTCAGATATCATTGAGATTTCAACTGTCAAACCAAATTGCTCACGTATTAAAATTTTCAAAATTCCATTTACCTTGGGAATTCTTGAAAGCGACGATGAAATTCTGATCGAAATGATTTTCACAAAACATCACTTCACACAAAAGTATATTTTCTAATGCCGGGGAGCGGGGGTAGCTCAGTCGGTAGCGTGCCAGGCTCGTAATCTGTAGTTCCCAGGTTCGAGTCCCAGCTGGGTCAGCGTTGAGATTTTATCTCCGCAAAATTCCCTGCCCTGCCCACGGTCAGTAGGGGACACCGATGGGCTAGGAAAGGCCACGGTCCGTCGGATGGGACGTTAAGCCCTGGACCATGTGCGGGAGAGCCATACCCTCTGCACGTTAAAGAACACGCTGGATGGCCTTGACGGGAGGCTACCATCTGTCTCCCAACACCTTTTCCAGTGGGTCCCCTCCACCAACTTTCTCTGAGCCTTCGGGGTCCATATGACCTGGCCATTTTAGCCAATGGTGTACAAAAAAGTGCCGTCAGAGGTAAAACAACCCAACGTTAAAGAACACGCTGGATGGCCTTGACGGGAGACTACCATCTATCTTCTAACAGCTGTTCCAGTGGGTCCCCTCCCCCAACCTTCTCTGAGCCTTCGGGGTCCACGTGACCTGGCCATTTAGCCCATGGTGTGCAAAAAAGTGCCGCTCAGAGGTAAAACAACCGAACGTTAAGAACACGGTGGATGGCCTTGACGGGAGACTACCATCTGTCTCCCAACAGCTGTTCCAGTGGGTCCCCTCCCCCAACCTTCTCTGAGCTTTCGGGGTCCATGTGACCTGGCCAGTTAGCCCATGGTGTGCAAAAAATTGCCGCTCAGAGGTAAAACAACCCAACAAATCTAATGCCGGAGCGATAGCTGCTGTTGCAACCAAGCACACAATACATTTCGAGTCCAATGGTGGTGGTTAGGACTAACAAAGAACTATCACAAAGTGGCTCACACAAAAATTATGTACGCAAAATATCTACAATAACACCTGAGGACGTTAAACACTGTAATAAATAACAATTCACTTTGTATTCACCTCAAAAGCGTGTAATATATATCGACTACAAAAGTTAAAAAGTTCAAAAACGCTGCCACAGCGCTACATCGTGGCCAGCGACAACACGTGAGACGAAAGGCTCACGGGACTGCTCAGGCTCTTTTTCGAACGTCACAGTCACGTGACATCTGGACTTTCCGTAGAGAGGGCTTTGTATCATATCTCTTAAACCCATTGAACAATGCAGCAAATTCAGGATCCATAATCAAGCTCAGAGCCATAAGTCCGTTCAGGTTCGTATATGTGGTCAGCACCAGGACCCTGTGTGGTTGACCACTCCTCAGCAGCGTAGAAAAAAAAATGGCATCCATAGTTGTCCAGATCAGAAGGCCACACTAATCTGTCAGCCCTCGGCTTCTGTTCACTTCCACAAGAGATTACCTCCCTTGAAAAGTACAAACGAGAAGGGGGGTCGGCTGTATTTACCTATCAAATTATAAATATATTAGAAGAGAAGAGTGAATTAATTTCAAATGGATTAGGATTTTATATCCTAGTAAAACTGTATTTTTATTCACAGAGTAACAAAGTGTTTGATAAACATGATCAGCTATAAAATTTAAAAATAAATTTAGCAATTAACGAAACGTATATCCGAACACTATGGTTGATTACAGAATTCACAAAAAATATCTGGCAACTTTTTTTGCAAATTAGTGATCTGGCAACCTTCGTCTGCAGTACACGCAGGTTGCCAGATTACTAATTTCTAAAAAAAATCGTTGCCAGATATATTTTCTGTATTCTGTAATCAACCATATTGTTCGGATATTTATTTGAGCGACTGTACACGAAGGTTGCCAGAGCACCAATTTCTAAAAAAAACCTTTCCAGATATTTTTCTGAATTCTGTAATTAACCGTAGTGTTCGGATATTATTTTGAGCGACTGTTCACCAAATAAATTTTTAAACTGATCAATAATTTCTAAAAGAAACCGTTCCCAGATATTTTTTTCTGAATTCTATAATCAACCATAGTGTTCGGATATATATTTCAGCGACTGTACACGAAGATTGCCAGAGCACTAATTTATAAAAAAAAAACCTTTTCAGATATTTTTCTGAATTCTCTAATTAACCGTAGTGTTGGGATATTATTTTGAGCGACTGTTCACCAAATAAATTTTTAAACTGATCAATAATTTCTAAAAGAAACCGTTGCCAGATATTTTTTTCTGAATTCTATAATCAACCATAGTGTTCGGATATATATTTCAGCGACTGTACACGAAGATTGGCAGAGCACTAATTTAAAAAAAAAAAAACCTTTTCAGATATTTTTCTGAATTCTCTAATTAACCGTAGTGTTGGGATATTTTTTTGAGCGACTGTTCACCAAATAAATTCTTAAACTGCTCAGAGTGTCATAGGGTGTAAAACGTTTCACCCTACTCCCCCCCCCCTAAAAATAAAATATAAAAACCTTTGTACCGTTACACCATATGCTCAGAATAACGAGTTATATGTTAACTTACAGCTTGCGAATAAACTTCGTTTGAGGGAGGACTTAATAATATTTACCCCGTTTCAAATCTCTGTAAAGAGAGCAGATAGAGTCACAACTTTATTATTATTATAACCGATCAGATGCTGTTTGTCCATGGTATTAGTAACATAAGAAATATCTCAGTGTTCTAGACCAATGTTCCCCAAAGGCGCGATACCGCCCTCTGGTGGCACTGGAACGATCCAGGGGTTCGGTAGTAACCTCGGGTGCAATTGTGGGGTGGGAGAAGCATAAAGAAAGATGGGAAGATAAGAAAATTTTGAAAAACCGTTCGTACATGTTTCATCTGTTGTGTAACATAGAGTAAAAGTCGTAGTGATTACTTTATTTTCCAAATAAACACCTAAAATTATTCTTGTTATCTTAATTTTCTGTGTGTAATGCGAATGTTAATATGGTTGATTTTAATAAATAATTTTATAATTTCAATCTTCAAGGTGTCTTATTTACAACAACATCTTTCTTTACCATGTTGTAGGACGTAGGTAGAAAGATAGATACATAAAAGAACGCAAATTTGTCACTGCATCTTTTTGGTTGTTCCCTTAAAGAAGGTAGATTTCCAGGGGGCGCTGAGTAATTTTTTTTGTGAAAAGTGGGCGGTAGGACAAATAAGTTTGGGAACCTCTGATCTAGAGACAGCTGCGCTGTAGACAGCAGCCCTAGCTGCAGATCGCCAGGTGACCTGATGACCTTGAGCACCACTCTGGTCATCTGCTATGTCACTTGTTAGGTAAACAAGTGTCTTCGGCTATGTCAAACCCACACGTCGTTAGAATAATTGACACTAATAATTACGACAAGTGTTACGCGCTATGTTCGTTCAAAGCTATTGCACAGTCGTTAAGATAGGGGTTCTCAACGTGGGGTACGCGGTAAAATTTTTTGGGGTACTCCGTGAGAGATCAAAAGACGCTAGATCTAGTAATAAAGTCACTAAGTTGACAACACTGCTGTGCAAAAATCTCATTTTTTTGTGTCTATCGATATATGAAATTTATCAATACAAAATTTAATGTGTGTGTGTATGTATATATGTTTTATTTTATTTCCATTGTTATGGGTTGGGTTGTTTTACCTGTGAGCGGCACTTTTTTGCACACAATGGGCTAAATGGCCAGGTCACATGGATTCCGAAGGCTCAGAGAAGGTTGGGGGAAGGGACCCACTGGAACAGCTGTTGGGAGACAGATGGTAGTCTCCCGTCAAGGCCATCCAGCGTGTTCTTTAACGTGCACAGGGTATGGCTCTCCCGTACACGGAACCACGGCTTAACGTCAGATCCGACGGGCGGCGGCCTTTCCAAGCCCATCGGTGTCCCTACTGACCGTGGGCAGGGCGGGGAATTTTGCGGAGATAAATGTCAACGCTGACCAAGCTGGGACTCGAACCTGGGAACTACAGATTACGAGCCTGGCGCGCTACCGACTGAGCCACCCCCGCCCCATTTCCATTGTTATACTATAACTATAGTTTTATCTATCTATACAAGGGATACTCCAGTTATATACATATTTCCAGGGGGTACTCGAAGCATAAAAGTTTGAGAACCACTGGTCTAAGAAATTATGTGAGTTCGCATCATTGTTGCAGTTCTTTTGTCATTTCATGTGTGGTCTGAAGTCTGTCAAACAGAACACGAGCAAGGAGTTCACTCAAAGTAAGAGTTCATTAAGAGTGAGAGAGAAGAACAGATGAAAATTAGAAAGTTTTGAAGAAATGATGTCGAAAATAAAAGAATGCGAGTTACTTTCCAGTTAAAGGTCGTACGAAAATAAAAAACACAAAAATTTGAATATCATCATTCAACTATACTCCGTTTCAGATAAAGAATGAAGAGGCAAAATTTCAAGATCGGAGACGAGAATCAACCAATGAAAAGAGGCCACATCCACGTGAGTTCTAGGCTCGCAGATGTAACACTCGTTCACAGCAAACAGTTCCACAGCTTATGAGAGAAAGAAGTACTTTTCTCTAATGTACATAATTAATATGCATACTTTATTGCGGTAAGTGATTAAAAATGATATTCCTAATAATAGAGTATTCCATATACAATATAAAGCATAATTTCTTTTACTCTGGTGTATTAGCGAATAGAAAAATTGAGCGCTGTTCTTGAGAAGCGTTGTCCATGTGAGCTCTCATAGCCCGTTGCTTCGATTTTATTTCCATTTGGAGAAATTTTCGTCCCCTTCCATTCCCAAAACACTTTACGAATGGTATCAAATTTCTCACACATTGGATCCCCCAGTCTGAACCTATATTGGGTGAAAAAATAAGGTTCCTACCTAACATGGGACACCTTAATATAATAATTAATAATATAATAATTATTTTAATAAATTATAATTATTATTATAATAAATGTAACATTAAAATGTATTTATAAATAAAGAAATGTTTATTGGTCAGAGAAGTATGAATAAGGTATTAATAAAGAAATAATCCCTCAAGCAATTACTTTCCACAGAGGTCTGGCAGGGTTGTTGTTGTTGGGTTGTTTTACCTCTGAGCGGCACTCTTTTTGCACACCATGGGCTAAATGGCCAGGTCACATGGACCCCGAAGGCTCAGAGAAGGTTGGGGGAGGGGACCCACTGGAACAGCTGTTGGGAGACAGATGGTAGCCTCCCGTCAAGGCCATCCAGCGTGTTCTTTAACGTGCACAGGGTATGGCTCTTCCGCACACAGGCCTCGGTTTAACGTCACATCCGACGGACGGCGACCTTTCCAAGCCCATCGGTGTCCCCTACTGACCGTGGGCATGGCGGGGAATTTTGCGGAGATAAATCTCAACTCTGACCCAGCTGGGACTCGAACCTGGGAACTACAGATTACGAGTCTGGCGCGCTACCGACTGATCCACCCCCGCCCCAGGTCTGGCAGGAGCCTGTCAGTATAATAGAGGAGATCTATGAGGAATTCGAGACCTCAGCAGAAAGACAATGCAGACATCCCTACACCTTACCCGGGATATGAACCGAGGTCCCTTTCATCAGTTGCTCTTTGCATGATTGTGCTTAAGATAATTAAGAATTTGGTTGACGGACAATTGCATGATGAGTAGTCAAAATTAGTGGGGGATCTAATTTCCTACCTACAATTGAAATCGGGATATTCGGACTTTACGTCGTATATCATATATTATTTATATACGTAGAAAAGGATTCGAACCCAGACCACTTTTGCCATTTCTCAGATATCAGTCATAGTTCTCCCAAGCCTGATTCAAGAGACGAATCCTCCGCACCCGCTGCATCAGTTAGATACCACAGCAGCTTAGGCTGTGGAATGGGTTGGGATTTAAGGTGGGACAGGATACAACGGGACATAGGTCAAACAACACGTGGAACGCAATGGAGGGTCATTACCTTGGTCATCCCGAAATGTGAATCCGCATTGCCTTTAGCAAAGCAACAGAGAGGCCATGCGGCTGGGATGCTGCTTGGGAGGTGCAGCTCTGAATTGGCTGAACATCAAGAAAACACAATAAAAGAAAAAAAAAATTAAACATTTGATTTTCAAAAATTAAAAAAGACATTCTGATTTCAGCGCTAAATTGACCATACTAAAGCAAAAATCGTTTTCCTTATTGTTTTTCAAAAAATAATGTGAAAGAGAAAAAATTATTTATTAAGATAATATAACTGTAGAATATTCTAAAATTCACTACTATCATTTGAGAATTATACAACGTTCTCAAATTAAAGCAGTGGATCCTTGCAAAGAAACTACTGAAAAGCTTTTGAATTCAATCATCGCATTGTAGATATAAATTAGAAAAGAAATTGCGCTGTTAAATATTTTTCATATCATTTAATTGTTTATTTTATATTAAATTTATAACTTGCTGCTTAATTTCATTATTGAAGTAGAAGAATAATATATCTCCTGTGGAGGTCTCCTTTTCGAAGAGAATGAAATTGTTATTTTCTTCATTTGGCAGGTCTATAAGTATAAATGCAAACTAAGGGATGATTAGCAAAATATATAGAGTAATATTCCATTAGTATATATAAAGCACAAAAATATTTTAACTCTTACAATAAAAAATGCGATTTCTCGCGCCCCTGGTAGGGAAAACAAAATATTTATTTTAACAAGCTTTTTGAATTGGCAAAATCGTTTATTTATTTGATCTAAAATATTTGGTCAAAAATATTGGAAGAAATTAGCGAGATTCAGTGGACTGAGTATTGGCTTTATGAGCCTCGGATAAGATGGGCCAGGTACAGTCGCTCAAAAAAGTATCCGAACACAATGGTTGATTACATAATTAAGAAAAAATATCCGGCAACGATTTTTTTTTTAGAAATTTGTGATCTGGCAACCTTCGTGTCACGTGACACGAAGGCTGCCAGATCACTAACTTCTAAAAATATCGTTGCCAGATTTTTTCCTTAATTCTGTAGTCAACCATAGTGTTCGGATACTTTTTTGAGCGACTGTATAAGGACAAGGAGCATAGATATTTCTTTTAATTATATCGTGACTTCAATTAAATGCCACCGACCTTGAATTCTCACAACGTTAAAGGTAGTTTATTATTAAACGGAAAGACCATTCTTCATTAAACTATATTTTTATACCCAGCGGTAGCTCTTGTTTAACCCTCTAGTGGATGATGTTTTTCTAATTCACATCAATAACAATTATAATATCCAAATTTTTACTGTTAAATAAAGCTTGTGTCTTTTAATAGTTTTTTTTTATGCTTAAGAAATTAAAAGCTTAGGAACTTTGAAAGTTCAAGAAGTCAATAAAGATAATCTTTCCTCGTTATGTTTTAAGGATTTAATACTGATGAATAACTTGGTAAAATCAGAAACTCAGCGTTATTTACCTACATTACGATTCAAATACAGGCAAAAGAGAATGTTACATATCACGGTCACGTGATCCTTCAGCTATCTTAACCTGTTCAGTGCCACTAACTCAGAATCTGAGTGGGGAAATTTTGTGCCCTTGAATGCCAAGCACTCAGCATCATCACGTTTTTCTCGATTTAATTTCTCGTGCTATTTTGTTTTCATCCTTCTTGTTTTTTTATCCGAAAGTTATAATGAATTCTCAGCTGTCTTTCTGATTTTTTTTTTCAAAATTGATATAGTTCATAGTTGTTTTAAAAATTGATTCTTTGTAAAAGGTATCGAATTTCTCTACCAAGAGAACGAAAGCAATCAAAGGCACAAGGATATATACCACGTGACCCACGACCCGACTTTCTCCCTCGCCCCGCTCCCCGCAGCTTTACGGCACAGGGTTCTGAAGGTAATTTAATTTGCAGTCAGTTGTCTAACGTGGGAGTTGGGGGAGGGGGAATCCCCATCCATTTGAAGTTGCCTTTGAACTCGAGATACGTAGCTCTTGTAACCTTTGATCTCTAACTCCCGACCCAAGCTTTTATAAACGCTTGTAAATTTGTCCAGTTTCAGAAGACTCCTTTTTTTTTCTAAATAACTTTTAAATTACTTTTTATTTTTTTATGTTTAATAATTAGCATAAGAATTAAATTTTGAATCCGTATAATCATCGATGTTTTATGAAAGATGATGAAAATTTTGAATATTTGGACGCTTTGGATTCTGATGTTAGTTATCTAACATTCACACTTCTATGCCCGCCGTGTCGGCGATGAATTTTTGAGCCGTCCCGTGGCCGAGTGGTTAGCGCGCTTGGCTACTGATCTACGGGAACTGGGTTCAAGTCCCAAGTAAGGCATGGATGTTTTTGTTGTTTTCTTGCTTAGGTCCTGCCATCTTCACAGACCTTTTACTATAGCACATAAACTGACAGGCTCCTGTCAGACCTCTGTGGCAAGCAGCTGCTTGAGGGGATATTTATTTATTATTATTATATATTGAACACGATAGTGTATTAGAACCCATGTTTAAAGCCATTAATCGATTGTGTGATAGAATAGTTCTGGAAATGACCATGCTTAACAACAATGGCTGATAGATTCAAATTTTGGGAGTGAAGGGTGTTTGTATTTAGTCTGATAAAATCTGTAAAACAGTTTGGCATATTTATTTATATACGTTTCCCCTAAACGTTTTGATAGAAAGAAGTAAAAAAAAGGGAGATAGAGAAGTCTCTCCCAAACGAAATGTCTGTTTTTCCTGTAATGTAAAGTTGGCAACACTAAGATGAGCGCAGTTGGTTCAAGATATTCATAACTTATTTCGACTATATGTATTGGTTTGCTCAAAACCGAAATTTGGAGAAATGCTTTTTACCAAAATTAATTTTTATTTTGTTTAAACGTTACATATCATTTGACGCATAAACGTTGAATCTGATGTTTATAGTTATACAGATTGAAACTTCCAATTAATAATCATTTTAAAGACTAAATTATTCCGAGAATATTATAAGAAACTATAGTGATGATACAATTGCACATTTCAGTATTGAGACATCCAATGGATGCAGAAGGATAACCATTTGTGTATTTCGCAAAAAATTCTCTTTTTCCTAAATCTTGGACATACCATTGAGTATATCCGAAATATATCATTTATAAATTATAACTATTGAAGTACAGATTAAACGAAAGATAAATATTTTAATATCACTGTTTTATAAAGCAAGTGGTAGTTTTCACCACTTGCTTTATATAAGAGCATTCGGGTTCTTTGTGACATGGGCATTCAGCCCATGGTGTGCAAAAAGGTGCGCTCAGAGGTATAACAACCCAACCTCCATTTTTTTACAAATTTCAAGGTTAAATCCTACACTCGATTGAGATAATAAATAATCATTTATTTCTTGAAACATTACCTAAAATGTTATTTAGTTTCATAAAGAAATAGAAGGACAAACTTATATTCTGACCACGGATGTGTGTAACAGTCTCAAATACACATGAAAACCCATCATAACATAGATTCAGTGGTGACCCGTAGTCATCTAAACAAGCGAAAGCAATCCGTATCGAAAAACCAATTTGCTCGAGAGCATTTGGGTTCGGTAATTTGACCTCTGAGAGGTACAGTCGCTCAAAAGAATATCCGAACGCTATTGTTGATTAGAGAATTCAGAAAAAATATCTGGCAACGATTTTTTTTAGAAATTAGTGATCTGGCAACCGTGTACAGTCGCTCAAAAGAATATCAGAACACTATTGTTGATTACAGAATTCAGATAAAATATCTGGCAACGATTATTTTTCGAAATTAGTGATCTGGCAACCGTGTACAGTCGCTCAAAAATATATCCGAACGCTATGGTTGATTACAGAATTCAGAAAAAATATCTGGCAACGAATTTTTTAGAAATTAGTGATCTGGCAACCGTATACAGTCGCTCAAATGAGTATTCGAACGCTATGGTTGATTACAGAATTCAGAAAAAATATCTGGCAACGATTTTTTTTCGAAATTAGTGATCTGGTAACCGTGTACAGTCGCTCAAAAGAATATCAGAACACTATTGTTGATTACAGAATTCAGATAAAATATCTGGCAACGATTATTTTTCGAAATTAGTGATCTGGCAACCGTGTACAGTCGCTCAAAAATATATCCGAACGCTATGGTTGATTACAGAATTCAGAAAAAATATCTGGCAACGAATTTTTTAGAAATTAGTGATCTGGCAACCGTATACAGTCGCTCAAATGAGTATTCGAACGCTATGGTTGATTACAGAATTCAGAAAAAATATCTGGCAACGATTTTTTTTCGAAATTAGTGATCTGGTAACCGTGTACAGTCGCTCAAAAGAATATCAGAACACTATTGTTGATTACAGAATTCAGATAAAATATCTGGCAACGATTATTTTTCGAAATTAGTGATCTGGCAACCGTGTACAGTCGCTCAAAAATATATCCGAACGCTATGGTTGATTACAGAATTCAGAAAAAATATCTGGCAACGAATTTTTTAGAAATTAGTGATCTGGCAACCGTATACAGTCGCTCAAATGAGTATTCGAACGCTATGGTTGATTACAGAATTCAGAAAAAATATCTGGCAACGATTTTTTTTCGAAATTAGTGATCTGGTAACCGTGTACAGTCGCTCAAAAGAATATCAGAACACTATTGTTGATTACAGAATTCAGATAAAATATCTGGCAACGATTATTTTTCGAAATTAGTGATCTGGCAACCGTGTACAGTCGCTCAAAAATATATCCGAACGCTATGGTTGATTACAGAATTCAGAAAAAATATCTGGCAACGAATTTTTTAGAAATTAGTGATCTGGCAACCGTATACAGTCGCTCAAATGAGTATTCGAACGCTATGGTTGATTACAGAATTCAGAAAAAATATCTGGCAACGATTTTATTTTAGAAATTAGTGATCTGGTAACCGTGTACAGTCGCTCAAAAGAATATCCGAACGCTGTGGTTGATTACAGAATTCAGAAAAAATATCTGGCAACGAATTTTTTTTTTAGAAATTAGTGATCTGGCAACCGTGTACAGTCGCTCAAAAGAATATCCGAACCCTATGGTTGATTGCAGAATTCAGAAAAAATATCTGGCAATGATTTTTTTTTAGAAATTAGTGATCTGGCAACTGTGTAGAGTCGCTCAAAAGAATATCCGAACGCTATGGTTGATTACAGAATTCAGAAAAAATATCTGGCAATGATTGTTTTTAGAAATTAGTGGTCTGGCAACCTTCGTGTACAGTCGCTCAAAAGAATATCCGAAAGCTATGGTTGATTACAGAGTTCAGAAAAAATATCTGGCAACATTTTTTTAAGAAATTAGTGATCTGGCAACCGTGTACAGTCGCTCAAAAGAATATCCAAACGCTATGGTTGATTACAGAATTCAGAAAAAGTATCTGGCAACGAATTTTTTGGAAATTAGTGATCTGGTATCCTTCGTGTATTGTACAAAGGTTGCCAGATTACTGTATGTGATCGTGTATTGTACACGAATCAACCATAGCGTTAGGATACTTTTTTCAGCGATTGTACGCTCTCTAATGGTTGAGAAAGGTAGAAAATGAAGATATTTTAAACGAATATTAAAAACGATATCTTTATGCTAGAAATTTGATATTTGGGTGGTAGAATGTTATGGTCAAGAGGTTTACATTGGCAACAAGTATTCGAATCCTTACAGCAGGAGGGTTGCCGAAAAGCCAATTCATTTTCATTAAGAAATGAATGAAAAATTCTATTTATGCTGTATATGTATTAATAAAATATTACAATCCGCATATTATCAATCATCTATTAGTTCGAATATTAACCATTAGAGGGCAATAAAGGAATATATAAAAAAAAAAAATTGTTCTTTTCGAAGATGAGCAACCTCCATTTCACAGTTTTTTTGTTTTTTTTTTTTGGGGGGGGGTATTTTACCTCTGAGCGGCACTTTTTGCACACCATGGGCTAAATGGACAGATCACATGGACCCGAAGGCTCAGAGAAGGTTGGGGGAGGGAACTCACTGGAACAGCTGTTGGGAGACACCTGGTAGCCTCCCGTCAAGGCCATCCAGCGTGTTCTTTAACGCGCACAGAGTATGGCTCTCCCGTACACTGAGCCACGGCTTAACATCCCATCCGACGGAGGGCGGCCTTTCCAATCCCATCGGTGTTCCCTACTGACCGTGGGCAGGGCGGGAAATTTTGCGGAGATTAATCTCAACGCTGACCCAGCTGGGACTCGAAACTGGGAACTACAGATTACGAGCCTGGCGCGCTTCCGACTGAGCCACCCCCGCCTAATGTGAGAAAGGGGATACCGATGCGCTAGGATAAAACCAAAACTTTTTCTTTTAGCACCGTCATTTTTTGACGTTAAAGCCAAAACACTTTCGTTACCACCATCAGTTTTTGACGGTTCAAAGCCAAACCCCCTTCTTCAAGCAGCTGCTTGCCACAGAGGTTTGACAGGAGCCTGTCAGTTTATATGCGAGAGTAGAAGGTCTGAGAGGATGGCAGGACCTCAGCAGAAAAACAACACGAACATCCATGCCTTACCCGGCACTCGAACCCGAGTCCCTTAGATCAGTATCCAGGCGCGCTAACCACTAGGCCATGGGACGGCCCCTTCCTTTAGCACCGTCATATTTTCACGTTCAATTCACTAATTTCTAAAAAAATCGTTGCCAGATATTTTGTCTCAATTCTGTAATCAAGTATAGCGTTCGGATACTTTTTTGAGGGACTGTAGGTTAATGATTTGTTTTATGATCCGCAAATTCTTTGGTAATGGGCTTTAGTATTGACCCGTCCTGATTTAAATCATCCTTAAGAAAAATGAGCAATTTAAACTTATTTCTCACGCTGTGTCCATCTATACAAGGGATACGCTAGTTATATACACATTTCCAGGGTGTACGTGTAGCATAAAATGTTGAGAATCATTGATATAGGTTTTATTTTATTCCCATTGTTATACTATAACTATAGTTTTATCTATCTATACAAGGGGTACGCCAGTTACATACATATTTTCAGGGGGTACGTGAAACATAAAAGGTTGAGAACCACTGATATATGTTTTATTTTATTCTCATTGTTATACCATTACTATAGTTTTATCTATCTATTCAAGGGGTACGCCAGTTACATACACACTTCCAGGGGGTACTTGAAGCATAAAATGTTGAGAATCACTGATATAGGTTTTATTTTATTCCCATTGTTATACTATAACTATAGTTTTATCTATCTATACAAGGGGTACGCCAGTTACATACGCACTTCCAGGGGGTACTTGAAGCATAAAAGGTTGAGAATCACTGATATAGGTTTTATTTTATTCCCATTGTTATACTATAACTATAGTTTTATCTATCTATACAAGGGGTATGCCAGTTACATACACATTTCCAGGGGGTACGTGAAGCATAAAAGGTTGAGAACCAGTGATATATGTTTTACTTAATTCCCATTGTTATACTATAACTATAGTTTAATCTATCTATACAAGGGGTTACGCTAAGTTACATATACATTTTCAGGGGTACGTAAAACATAAAACGTTAAGAACCACCGATATATATTTTATTTTATTCCCATTGTTGTACTATAACTATAGTTTTTGTCTATTTATACAAGGGTACGCCAGTCATTTACAGATTTCCAGCGGTAACGTGAAGCATTAAAGGTTGAGAACCTCTGTATTACATAAGGAAACCAAACAACAAAAGCTTCCTTAGATTGTTGTAGTGCATACTACCTTAGCAGTGCGAATAATAAATTTAGGATCAAGTTTAAGAAATGCAAACAAAAAATAATTAATTAAACAGAAAAATTAATTAGTTAACGACAAAAATGATCAATATAAGAACAGCTAATATTGGGGAGTATAAATATTTTTAACCGAAACTTAGCGAATTACCGGTAGAAAAATTCAAAACAAAACTAGATTTCTAAAGAACCACAGGAAAAAATTCTCTGCTCTAAAAAACAATAATAAGCATGAAAAAAATTTATATTTTTAAATAATCGAGGAAATGACTTTATGAAAAAACACAAAATATGTTGTTCAGTGTAGATTAATAATTTGTTTTATGAGCCGGAAATTCTTTTTCAATGAGCTTTAGTATTGGCCAGTCCTGATTTAAATCATCCTTAAAAATAATGTGCAATTGAAACTTATTTCTCAGGCTGTAACACAAAAAAAATTTCCATTGAGAATCTAACAATATGTATCTCTTGGGTGATAAAAACGCTAAAAGTTCGTCATAGTTAATCAACGGCATTGTTTCAAACTTATTTTATTTCCATGGAATATATTGTGGGTTATTTATTTCAACACATCCTTGCGCAAGTAACATGAATAAGAAACTGAATTTCTTTCTACAGACCATGCTCTGCTTTTGATGTTTTTCTAAACTGAAAAATGAAGAAAATTTTACTACTTCTGTAAAATCGTCGATTGACGTGATAAAAATAAATAATATTACTTTAAAACAAGCAAAAACAAAGCATTAGAGGCCCTGTAGTTGGGGAGAAGTAATGAAATAAAAAGACTAACATATAAAGAGTCAATTCTGTACTGTAACATGAATTTTGCGCCTGTTGCATTTAAAAAATTATTACTTTTAATCTTTAATTTTTTAGCAAATTTACCATTTAATGCTTAATTTAAAAAATCGAGTTTTAATATCAAAATAATCTTGCCAAAATCTATTGCTTATGAATTTCCCTTAACAATAAATAAGCTCTATTGCAATAGTAATTAAAATTATTAAATTAGATAAAGAATTACTTTGGAAACAATTTAAATTTTGTTCTTTAAAGAATTACCGTTAAATAATGTTATTGGGTAAACACTTGAAAATTTCGGATTCTAATGGATCATAATTTTCAAATGTAACACGATTATTTTGAAACATATTTTTTGTTATTCCAGTTGTATCTCTGAGAAAGATTCTAGTTTATTGCATTTGATTAACCATCTGTCTGATTCTTTACCATATGACTTCGAACAGATCGCTATATACTTACCATTGGATTCGAGCCCTGGGCAAGGCATGGATGTAAGTGTCGATTTTCTGCAGAGGTCCTGCCATCCTCTCAGACCTTCTACTCTGGCATATAAACTGACAGGCTCCTGTCAGACCTCTGTGGCAAGAAGCTGCTTAAAGGGGTACTTATATTTATATTATAGCGTAGGTTAGGTGACCGCGGAACGGTGCTGCCCTCATGTGGCAAGTTCTGAAGCTTCCAATGCGCTCTCGCTAACACGGAGATTTGCGGAAATCGGCACGCATTCCCATTACGTAGGCACTGATTATACCATGTAATAAGTCATCGGAAGTTGCCTTAAATATAATTGAAGATGATGGTCAACAAAACAATTTCTAGATATAACAGCTGAGCTAATTCCGATGAATTTCATGTTTACAGGATATTTTTGATCTTCTGTAAAATTTAAAATTACACCTCTTCCATTTGTATATCACGATGCCTACTTTTTTATGTATTGCTTCAGTAATGATCTGAAATATGGAAATTCAAAATATTGCTTAAATCGACTGAGTTCTCTCTACATATTTACTTAAATATTGTCAGTTTAATTTGGGTAACCTCTTACATAAAGTTTAAGATGCATGGTTTAGAAAAGGTAGAAAACTTTATTTCATTCTGAAAGCAGTCAGTGTAAATAATGAATAATTTTTTCAACGAAACCTTAAATCCTCTTTTTTTATCCTATGGTATTTGCTACATAAAAGTAATTAAAGTAGGGTAAAAACAGCTACCACTATAAATTATAGTATCATTTAGTGTAGTTTTGTGCAGTCGTTTAATCAGTATTTTGCACTCCTTATGATTTGAATTACAGTTCAGTGACTTCCAACGGTAAGTCACTTCCAACGGTAAGTCGTTAAAAATTAACAATAATAGTGTACGACGTGTTATTTTACAACAGGTCGATTATGATATATATATAACGTATCAGACGATTTAACACCCCACCCCACCCGCTGTACGTATCACGACTGCCTCTTCATTTTACTAGCGTATTTTGTGTAGGAATCTTCACTTTCGTACGAATGTCAACATACCAAGTGAGTATTAACTGTACTCGTATTTAATTACAAGGGATATTACATAAAAAACATGATTTTTTAAATCGGAAAAAGCTAAAAAGACTAATCGCAAAAATAAATACATAATTTTAATGTCGTAGTATACTTCGTCGGTGGTTTGTTTAAAACTACCTCTGAAAATGCAATTAATATTTTATTAGTACCAACTAAAAAAGATATTTCCAATTATCGCTTAAAACCGTTTTTTAATACCTTTGACGTAGGGGTAAACGCATTGTTGTCAATGGAATCTTCAAGACCCTCATGTTCCACAACCAAAATTTCTAACATAACTACATCTTTTGCAAAATACATTTTAAATTTTGGGATTTTTCGATATTTTTTTCTCCTTTATAAGGACGCAATTATTTCTTTGGAGAGATTCTGAAAATGCAAATTGTAATATTTCATCAATACCTATCCAACCCCAAAAGAATTTATATGTCTAAAAACGTACAAATTTATTTTAAAACGAAAAAAATGCATTCTTCCCCGTGTTTAAAACCTAAAAGGTCAAGTTATTATTGTCAATGTCAACTTCGTAACCTTCACAGCAACGCCAAAATTTAATATTTCTAACATGAATACATCGTCGCCGTTAGAGGGCGCAGTATTTACTTTTGGGAGATTCGAAAAATGCAAATCGTAAACCTTCTGCCGCAAAACTGATGCCGTTGCCAGATTCCCCGCATTTCTAAAAATCATTATTTAGGCGTTCCATTGCAGCTAGGGACTTGATTTTCTAACCAAAAATGGGATTTCTAACCAACAACGATCGTAGTCAACACCGGGCACGTTCAGCTAGTTTAAAATAAATCATGCTTGTGTTTTTCATCGGATGTTTGAGAAAGTGAAAATGAAATTACATTAAAAAAGTTATAATTCCAATTTAATAAATTCCTATCCTTAAAGTAAGGAACATCCATATCACGCATTATAAAATAACCATTCAAATATTATTTTAAGCGACAGAGGTCGGTAAAATTTGCATTTAAAAAATCGTTACCAAATTCATTCCGTTTAACGGAGAAATCTTCCGTTGTGTGTCGTTTTTAAAAAGTTCTGTAATATCTGCTCAGTGACTTATTTCTTCAAAGGCAAGATGATCAATTAAGGAGATGATCAATTGACCTGTCGCTTCTGTTTCTGAACGGTTTAAATTGTTCGCTCCTTTCTGGAATATTAACTAGCCACTTTTTCTTTTATTCCCTCAATTAGGTGCATTATTTTGGTTTAAGGAAATGTATTACGAAACAAATAAAAGGTGTATCCGGTTTCACGATTCGAAAGCATTGTTCTGTCATCGATCCTTTAGCATACGATCTGTTTTCTTCCTTTCTCTTTCAACGTGAAAGGTTGTTGGGTTGGGCTGTTTTACCTCTGAGCGGCACTTTTTTGCACACCATGGCTAAATGGTCAGGTCACATGGACCCCGAAGGCTCAGAGAAGGTTGGGGGAGGGGACCCACTGGAACAGCTGTTGGGAGACAGATGGTAGTCTCCCGTCAAGGCCATCCAGCGTGTTCTTTAACGTGCACAGGGTATGACTCTCCCGCACACGGGGCTACGGCTTAACGTCCCATCCGACGAACGGCGGCCTTTCCAAGCCCATCGGGGTCCCCTACTGACCGTGGGCAGGGCGGGGAATTTTGCGGAGATAAATCTCAACGCTGACCCAGCTGGGACTCGACCCTGTGAATCGTGAAAGGTTAATTATTTTTTCAAACGTCTTATCCTATGAAGCCGTCCCGTGGCCGAGTGGTTAGCACGCTTGGCTACTGATCTAAGGGACCTGGGTTCGAGCCCCGGATTAGGCATGGATGTGTGTGTCGTTTTTCTGCTGAGGTCCTGCCATCCTCTCAGATCTCCTACTGTGGCATATAAACTGACAGGCTCCTGTCAGACCTCTGTGGCAAGCAGCTGCTTGAGGGGGTATTTATTTTTTTTTTATTTATCCTATGATGAGAAACACACGTATGGAACTGTTTTCGATACATTGTAACAATTACTAGTGAATATAATACTTAGGTTTTCAACTGAAATAGATTTCATTGGTTTTTTTAGATATGGTTATTTGTGTTATTAAGAGCTTTCCGGGAGTCTCCGAAACGACACATAGGAATTATTTCTGCAAGTAAGTTTAGTTGAAATAGGACTTCCTCAATTACGAATAGTTATGGAATACAACGGACTCCTTTATGACGGCATCATACAGTTGCAGTAACGTTCACTTCAGTGAACTCTTATTACGACGGATGTTGCGAAAATATATTACGGCAGGGAATACTTTTAAAGTCCCAGAATTTTATGATGTGCTGAGCATTTCACAGCTAAATTAGGACGTTCTCGATTTTGTGCTGTAGACCACTTTACCCCACGTAAAATAATTGATTTTTTCCTCGTATTTACTTAATATATATATATAACATACTAAATTATGAATAATTACGGTTAATGTTTAAAAAGGTTACCTTGCTTGTAACTTTGTGAGGTTTTGAGCATTTAAATTATTCATGAATTCAGTCTATTATTTAATTCGATAAAAGTTTCACATGTGATTGAAAGATTTAAGGAGGTAACAAGTGTAAAACGAAATTTGTTCCATCCCTCGCATGAGGAGTTCTTTAACGTATGAGCGGCACTTTTTAGCACATATTCGACAAAATGGCCACTCCACAAGGACTCCATACACTCGACTAACCGTTCAGCAGAACCGACTGATTTACTGCACACGTTAACAACTGTACCGCGACTTCGCCTAAGGACTTTTGGATTCTTACGCGCGAGCTACCGTCTATGAATTTCTGCTTATTGAAAATATTAAAAATTTAAGAGGATCATTTGGAATCGCTTCTCCGCCTTTTGGCAAAGATCAAAGTGTTTTATAGTTTCTTCCAGTACCGGTAACAAAAAAGAAACAACTGTTCTTCTCAGCTTAATATGTGATACGATTTCCATATGAAATCAAGATATTAATCTTATTTTTGTAGTTCGACGGAGTGCTTTGAGCTTGCTCAACCTCTATCACGGTTGGACCGGTATTGCACTACTTCCGGTAGCGACCCACATATTTAATCCAAATTAGTTCATGAAACATTTAAAGTCCTTTACGAATCCTATCAGGTGTAGAGCAGAACAGGATCTATTTTTTTTTAAATTTTCGACGTATTGTTTAAAAATTCGGTCGGATGTATTTTTTTTAAAAGTCCGGCGGATGCCCGGAAACGCACTCGGAATCACCTCCACCCGCCCATCCTCCCTTCACCTCAGTCTCTCTTCGCCTTATTCATCCCCACCCCACACACCCAGCAAGTATTAACATGGTCGTCTGAGAATCGCACTCGTCCAACAATTCCCACCGCTGGAAACAGAACCCCCCCCCCCCCACACACACACACACACACAACGTATAAACGTACCCTAACACCTCGCATACAAAAATAATTAGAAATCACGAACAACTACACCCTTGTCATAGACAACAAAGAAAAAAAAATATACAATACCAATGCTTTATACCTCGAATTCCCTGGGGCAGGGGTGGCTCAGTCGGTAGCACGCCAGGCTCGTAATCTGTAATTCCCAGGTTCGAGTTCCAGCTGGGTCAGCGTTGAGATTTATCTCCGCAAAATTCCCCGCCTTGCCCACGGTCAGTAGGCGACACCGATGGACTTGGGAACGCCGCCGTCCGTCGGATGGGATGTTAAGCCGTGTCCCGTGTGCGGGAGAGCCATACCCTGTGCAGGTTAAAGACACGCTGGATGGCCTTGACGGGAGGCTACCATCTGTCTCCCAACAGCTGTTCCAGTGGGTCCCCAACCTTCTCTGAGCCTTCGGGGTCCATGTGACCTGGTCATTTAGCCCATGGTGTGCAAAAAAGTGCCGCTCAGAGGTAAAAAAACCCACCCCAACCCAATCAGTGCGGTGGCGAAGATTGGATAGTACTTAACAAGATTTACCTGATGTTTTTCGAGTGGTCGAATGCTTGGTTACACTTGAAGCGGATAAGGATTACAGCCCGTGTCGATATTTGCATACTAAGGTTTCGTTTTATCTCACACAACTAGGTTTATTATACTCCTATTGTTTCACTGTAAGCAATGTGGAGGTAACTGCAATCCCACGAACTCTCTTCACTTCGTCATCGTATTCGCACGGTAAATGCAATGACCGAAACGTGACAGTGCTTGGCGACAGTTTATTTTCTTTAACTTAAATTTGGATTTCCTTCCAATAATAAGGTAATGACGTCGACAATGAGATTTTGGAATGCAATGTTTCCTCAGTGGCAGGAAGTGAGACTCCAACAGTGTTTTCTATTCGCAATAGAGGTATCTCTGTTTACTCTTCCCACTATATTTCTCTATTTTGTGTGCGTATAAACTTTGTCGAATAGAAACTCATTACTCTTAATGTAGGATCTCTCGCAAACGTCTTTCCTAATAAAGGTGAGTATCACTTTTTCATGATGTTAAATATTACACTTGCAAAACGCATGATCCCTGTGTACTTATTTACTTTTAATGATGGGGTATCAGATATGACACTGATTCCTAGTTCATCCCTAACATATCGGCATGCAGATCAAAATATCGCTGTTCCATGGTACTAAATTCCATCTTTCATTACGTTTTACGATGTGAACGGCATGAACACGTAAAGAAAAAGCTATTACTTGTCTGGTCTTCATACCAGAGACATGTCATTTTCGCGATGTATCTGCTACCACACTGTCACCATGCAGTGGAAACAGGTTTCATTCGTATGTTTTATCGGATAAAACGATACTTATTCCCGGTGTTCCATTTGCATTTTCCCCAACGCAATCCTTACCTATTACAAAAAAAACAAAATAAATCGCTTGCAATATTCCGTCTTGGAACTTTTCCCACCGTTTGGAGGCGCAATCTGAGTCATCGACACTTATCGTAATATTTCGAACCGTTCCAGCGTTACAATCCCCTCCCCCTCTCCTGTGGCAGTATGCGACACCGATGACCTTGACGATTGACCGTGCCACCGAGCAAAAGAACGTTCAGATTAAAGCACGCGCTGGGATGGACTTACTGGACTCTCCCATCTGTCTAAGTTTTCCTGTGCTTACACTTATCGATATATGAGGTCTTAGCTGTCGGGAGTCGTCGTGATTTATCAGTTTGAGTCCCAGCTGGGTCAGCGTTGAGATTTATCTCCGCAAAATTCCCCGCCCTGCCCACGGTCAGTAGGGGACACCGATGGGCTTGGAAAGACCGCCGTCCGTCGGATGGGACATTGAGCCGTGGCCCGTGTGCGGGAGAACCATACCCTGTGCACGTTGAAGAACACGCTGGATGGCCTTGACGGGAGGCTACCATCTGTCTCCCAACAGCTGTTCCAGTGGGTCCCCTCCCCCAACCTTCTCTGAGCCTTCGGGGTACTTGTGGCCCGTCCATTTAGCCCATGGTGTGCAAAAAAGTGTCGCTCAGAGGTAAAACAATCCAATCCAATGTGCGTAAGTTTCTTATGTAAGCATTTTTTGAATAAAATATTGTTATAAAATAATATTTCTCAGATTATTTATATATAATCTATATTATATATATCAGTGCCGGATCTAAGGAATGGAGAGGATATGGAGCCCATGGACTCCCCCCTCCCAACCTTTCAAAATGTTAGTAATGATATACTAAGGACTGCCCAATTGTTCGAAAAACGTAGCTTTACGCTTAGTCTCCTATAATATAAAATTTCGCTAGATGGCGCACAAACACATGGGAAAAAAATTCTCCTGAGTCGTTTTTATGTTAAAGTGGGGCGGAAAAACTTTAAATGACATGAATGTGAAGTACCTTGGGAAGGAAAATATGTCAGCATTTCTATTTGAAACTTATATCCTGTTAATATGTTCAATTGGAAAGTGATTTTTAGGAGCAAAAAATCGTACAGATTCAGGTTTAGAATTCATAATACGTTTGGTGCTTTCGCTTCTGTCTACCGTAATGACAAATTAAAATCCTACGTTTTTATAAATTTCTCCTTTTACGAATCATCCAAAAGCTATAAATGCGACCTCTAATGTCGGAAAGTTTTGGAAATTCCAAACAGATATTGCAAACTATGTAGTTATGCTGGAAATTTGAAATGTTGGTGGTAGAATGTAAAGGTCACGAAATTTTCTTTGTGAACAATGAGGTGACCTCTTAGACCCGAGGGGGAGAAGAAATACAACTTTTTGAATTCATTTTTTTTCCCATTCATTCATTATTTTGGTCATTTTCCTCAAACGACTGACAAACAGATGTCGCAAAGTAGTCTGTTGCATTATCATCTTGAAATGTTTCGTCTCTATCAGCGAAAAATTGGATATGCTGTTTACATATGCTGCAGTAATTTGTCGATGCTTGAGACATAATAATACAATGAATCCGTGCCATGTGAATCCCTTCAACATCATACAGTGGATGTGACACATGAGGAGTTCATTGTGTCACGTGTTCTCCACCACACCTTACCTCTGCCATCAGTAGAAAATATTATATTTTATATTTCATATGAGTAGATGACACTTTTTCCCCAAGTCTTCAGTTTCGACAA
Source organism: Ryuthela nishihirai (assembly GCA_038380435.1). NCBI lineage: Eukaryota > Metazoa > Arthropoda > Arachnida > Araneae > Heptathelidae > Ryuthela > Ryuthela nishihirai. The sequence continues at coordinate 4,782,001 of JAWZYU010000038.1, forward strand.
CACTGAAATTTAGTTTTCAGATTTTCAGCCAACACTAAAGGTCTCCGAATAGGATATCGACTGCAGAATTACAAATAGCGGAGTTCCCTGTGGATTGTCCGAATATATGAGTCTTATTTTTAAAGCAGTCGTGATTTCTTACACAGTCGTACACAGCCTCTACCTTTTCTCTCATACAGTATCGGAAGAAAGGATTAGTTCACACGGTAACGCGCATGAATCGTAATCTGTAGTTCCAACGTTCGAATCCCAGCTGTTCCAACATTCATTTATCACGGCTAATTCCAACCATTCCCTCGGTGAGAAAAGAACACCTATGGGATTGGAAATGCTGTCGTCGGTGAGATTGAAAGCCGAGACTTGGTAGACAATAAATACGGTAGATGGCGCGCCGAAATTTGGTAGACGATAATGATGATTAAGCCGAGACTTTGTAGACGATAATAATGATTAAGCCGAGGCTTGGTAGATATTAAATACGGTAGGTGGAGCGCCGAAACTTGGTAGACGATAATGATGATTAAGCCGAGACTTGGTAGACGATAATTATGATTAAGCAGAGGTTTGGTAATAATAAATACGGTAGATGGCGCGCCGAGACTTGGTAGACGATAATAATGATTAAGCCGAGAATTGGTAGATAATAAGTACGGTAGATGGCGCGCCGAGACTTGGTAAACGAAAATGATGATAAAACCAATGCTTGGTAGACAATAAATGCGGTAGATGGCGCGCCGAGACTTGGTAGACGATAATGATAATTAAGCCGAGACTTGGTAGACGTTAAAAAACCCTTGGATGGTCTTGATATGCGGCTACAATCTGTCTGCTGCTGACCCGTGGGTTCCATTTCTCCAACTTTCTCTCGGCCCTTTCGGTCCTTGTAGTCTTGTCATTTAGCCCATTGTGTACAAGAAATGTCACTCAAAGGTGAAACACCCATTTCTTATAGTATCGTAAGTATGACACAATTACTCCAGGCAGTCCTCGGGACTCATTCCTATTCAGGAGGTTTAAACTGTTTTTGATAACTGTCATATTTTCACTCGTTCCATCAAAATTAATGTCTTCTTTGAACGCTTTTTTAAACTTCCTGTTACATGTTAAAACAAAAGCTGCATGCAAGATCGTTTCTAGATATAACAGCTGAGCTAATTGCGATGAATTTCATGTTTGCAGGACATTTATCATCTCTGAAATTGAAAATTACACTACTTCCATTTGTATATCATGATGCCTACTGTATTATGTATTGCTTCAGTAATGATCTGAAATGTGCAAATTTATAATATTGCTTATATCCAATGAGTTATCTCTACAAATTTACTTAAATATTCTGTTTAATTTAGGTCACCTCGTATATAAAGATTAAGATGAATGGTTTAGAAAAGATAGAAATCTTTATTTCATTCTGAAAGCAGTCGGTGTAATAATGAAGATATTAATTCAACGTAGCCTTAAATCATCATTTTTTATCTTATCCTATTTGCTACATGAAAGTAATTAAAGGAGGGCGAAAACAGCTACCACTATAAATTTTAGTACCATTTAGTGTAGTTTTGTGTAGTCGTTTAATCACACAATAATCCACGTTTAGGAGTTGAATTCCAGTTCAGTGACTTCCTACGTAAGTCGCTAAAAATAGCAATAATAGTGTACGACCTGTTATTTTAGAACAGGTCGTTTATAATATATATAACGTATTTATATAACGCATTTTATAATATATATAACGTATCAGAAGGATTTAACACTTCACTCCACACGCTGTACATAGTAGGACCGCCTCTTCATTTTATTAACGTATTTTCTGTAGGAATCTTTATTTTTGAACGAGTGTCAACATACCATGTGAGGATTAACTGTAACTAGTATTTGATTACAAGGGATATTACATTTAAAAAAAAAGATTTTTAAAATCGGAAAACGTTGAAAAGAATATTCGCAAAAAAAAATATTGCATTTTAATGTCGTAGTGTACTAAGTCGATGGCTTGTTTAATAATAACGTTAATGGTGTGTTTTGTGATATCACATTATAACATCCATCTCACCCTCATATCGCTTCGGAATTTACAGCTGAGTCCCTACAGAGTACAGTCGCTCAAAAAACGATTTTTTAGAAATTAGTGATCTGGAAATCTTCGTGTCACGTGACACGAACGTTGCCAGATCTCTAATTTCTAAATAAATCGTTGCCAGATTTTTTCTGAATTCTGAAATCAACCATAATGTTTAGATATTTTTTGAGTGACTGTACAGGGATATTACATTAAAAAAATGATTTTTGAAATCTTAGTGTACAGTCGCTCAAAAAAGTATCCGAACACTATGGTTGATTACAGAATTCAGAAAAAATGTCTGGCAACGATTTTTTTAGAAATTAGTGATCTGGCAACCTTCGTGTCACGTGACACGAAGGTCGCCAGATCACTAATTTCTAAAAAAAATCGTTGCCAGACATTTTTCGTGTCACGTGACACGAAGGTTGCCAGATCACTAATTTCTAAAAAAATCGTTGCCAGACATTTTTTCTGAATTCTGTAATCAACCATAGTGTTCGGATACTTTTTTGAGCGACTGTACATGTATACTAAGCGGTTCCGTCATTAAGTGCAGTTCGATGTTATTATAAGTTACAAGAGTTAGAGTAGGTCAGTTGCAGAATTCAGTAACTTCCATAAATAAAAGTTTTATAAAAAAAATGCTTCCTAATTTAAAAATCTCTATCAAATCTATTTAAATCAGAACATCTTTTTCAAACGCAACAGATTTTTAGAAAGATGCGTTTAGTGTTTAAGTGTTGTGGAAGCTGAAACATTTAGCAAGTTAGATTGTTCTGCAAAACGTTCTGCAAAAGGTCTGTTTAACGTGCACAGGGTATGGCTCTCCCGCACACGGGGCCACGGCTTAACGTCCCATCCGACGGACGGCGGCCTTTTCAAGCCCATCGGTGTCTCCTACTGACCGTGGGCAAGGCGGGGAATTTTGCGGAGATAAATCTCAACGCTGACCCAGCAGGGACTCGAACCTGAGAACTACAGATTATGAGCCTGGCGCGCTACCGACTGAGCCACCCCCGCCCCCATAACAACAATGGAGTTTGCCACCTAGCGAGGAAGAGCAGCGAATTCCTTTGCGTTATTTTTACACTTCCGAGCAAGCTTTACTGTTGCTTACACCACGTGACTAATTTTACATACACTTTGACTGAAAATTGTTCATTTCCAACATCATTATAATTTCTTTTCATTTCGAGAGACAAGAGTTAGTAGTTAGTGCGTTAATTTTTAAAAAGCTGCGTTTATTTGGGAAAGTTTAGGTCTGTTAAACCCTCTTATTCCCATATGAAATTAAACAATAGATTTTTTTTGAGCAACATAAATTTTAAAATAATTAGGGGTAAAATAAGTTTTAGGCAAGGAAAATAAAGGAAATGAGGGGAAGTTGCCCCGATTGGCACTTCCGGGATGCAGTCCTTGGGGAACAAGATAAATGCCTCCCTTTCGGATAAATAAAATAAATACCCCCCTGAAGCAGCATCTTGCCACAGAGGTCTGACAGGAGCCTATCAGTTTATATGCCAGAGTAGAAGGTCTGTGAGGATGGCAGGACCTCAGCAGAAAAAGAACACGAACATCCATGCCTTACCCGGGGCTCGAACCCATGTCCCTTAGATCAGTAGCCAAGTGTGCTAACCACTCGGCCACGGGACGGCTGGCCTTTCGGATAGCCAGCCTGAAATTCTCCTTCCACATATCAGCCTACATTGCTTAGTTGTAATTAAAATTCTTAACAATTTAATATTTATATTTTAAATCTATTTCATAATTTGTTTTTCTTTAGTATGGTCTATTTAGCACTGAAATCAGAATTTCTTTTTTAATTTTGAAAATCAAATGTTTAATTTTTTTTTTCTTTTATTGTGTTTTCTTGATCTTCAGCCAATTCAGAGCTGCACCTCCCAAGCAGAATCCCAGCCGCATGGCCTCTCTGCCAATTCAGAGCTGCACCTCCTAAGCAGCATCCCAGCCGCATGGCCTCTCTGCCAATTCAGAGCTGCACCTCCCAAGCAGCATCTCAGCCGCATGGCCTCTCTACCAATTCAGAGCTGCACCTCCCAAGCAGCATCCCAGCAGCATGGCCTCTCTGCCAATTCAGAGCTGCACCTCCCAAGCAGAATCCCAGCCGCATGGCCTCTCTGCCAATTCAGAGCTGCACCTCCCAAGCAGCCTCTCAGCCGCATGGCCTCTCTGCCAATTCAGAGCTGCACCTCCCAAGCAGCATCCCAGCCGTATGGCCTCTCTGCCAATTCAGAGCTGCACCTCCCAAGCAGAATCCCAGCCGCATGGCCTCTCTGCCAATTCCGAGCTGCACCTCCCAAGGAGCATCCCAGCAGCATGGCCGCTCTGCCAATTCAGAGCTGCACCTCCCAAGCAGCATCCCAGCCGCATGGCCTCTCTGCCAATTCAGAGCTGCACTTCCTAAGCAGCATCCCAGCCGCATGGCCTCTCTGCCAATTCAGAGCTGCACCTCCCAAGCAGCATCTCAGCCGCATGGCCTCTCTGATAATTCAGAGCTGCACCTCCCAAGCAGCATCCCAGCCGCATGGCCTCTCTGCCAATTCAGAGCTGCACCTCCCAAGCAGCATCTCAGCCGCATGGCCTCTCTGATAATTCAGAGCTGCACCTCCCAAGCAGCATCCCAGCCGCATGGCCTCTCTGCCAATTCAGAGCTGCACTTCCCAAGCAGCATCCCAGCCGCATGACCTCTCTGTTGCTTTGCTAAAGGCAATGTGGATTCACATTTCGGGATGACCAAGGAAATGACCCTCCATTGGGTTCCACGTGTTTTTTGACCTCTGTCTCGTTGTATCCAGTCCCACCTTAAATCCCAACCCATTCCACAGCCTAAGCTGCTGTGGTATCTAACTGATGCAGTGGGTGCGGAGGATTCGTCTCTTGGATCAGGCTTGGGAGAACTGTGACTGATATCTGAGAAATGACAAAAGTGGTCTGGGTTGGAATCCTTTTCTACGTATATAAATAATATATAATATACGAGTAAAGTCCGAATATCCCGATTTCAATTGTAGGTACGAAATTAGATCCCCCATTAATTTTGACTACTCATCATGCAATTGTCCGTCAACCAAATTCTTAATTCTCTTAAGCACAATCATGCAAAGAGCAACTGATGAAAGGGACCTCGGTTCAAACCCCGGGTAAGGTGTAGGGATGTCTGCATTGTCTTTCTGCTGAGGTCTCGAATTCCTCACAGATCTCCTCCATTATACTGACAGTCTCCTGTCAGACCTCTGTGGCAAGTAGTTGCTTGAGGGATTATTTCTTTATTAATACCTTATTCATACTTCTCTGACCAAGAAACATTTCTTTATTTATAAATACATTTTAATGTTACATTTATTATAATAATAATTATAATTTATTAAAATAATTATTATATTATTAATTATTATATTAAGGTGTCCCATGTTAGTTAGGAACTTGATTTTTTCACCCAATATAGACAGTATAGTTCAGACAGGGGGATCCAACGTATGAGAAATTTGACACCATTCGTAAAGTGTTTTGGGAATGGAAGGGGACGAAGATTTCTCCAAATGGAAATAAAATCGAAGCAACGGGCTATGAGAGCTCACATGGACAACGCTTCTCAAGAACAGCGCTCAATTTTTCTATTCGCTAATACACCAGAGTAAAAGAAATTATGCTTTATAGTGTATATGCAATACTCTATTATTAGGAATATCATTTTTAATCACTTACCGCAATAAAGTATGCATATTAATTATGTATATTAGAGAAAAGTACTTCTTTCTCTCATAAGCTGTGGAACTGTTTGCTGTGAACGAGTGTTACATCTGCGAGCCTAGAACTCACGTGGATGTGGCCTCTTTTCATTGGTTGATTCTCGTCTCCGATCTTCAGATTTTGCCTCTTGATTCTTTATCTGAAACGGAGTATAGTTGAATGATGATATTCACATTTTTGTGTTTTTGATTTTCGTACGACCTTTTACTGGAAAGTAACTCCCATTCTTTTATTTTCGACATTATTTCTTCAAAACTTTCTAATTTTCATCTGTTCTTCTCTCTCACTCTTAATGAACTCTTTGTGAACTCCTGGCTAGTGTTCTTTTTGACAGACTTCAGACCACACATGAAATGACAAAAGAACTGCAACAATGATGCGAACTCACATAATTTCTTAGACCAGTGGTTCTCAACCTTTTATGCTTCAAGTATCCCCTGGAAATATGTATATAACTGGAGTATTCCTTGTATAGATAGATAAAACTATAGTTATAGTGTAACAATGGGAATAAAATAAAACATATATGCATACACAGACACACATTAAATTTTGTATTGATAAATTTCATATATCGATAGACACAAAAAATGACATTTTTGTACAGCAGTGTTGCCAACTTAGCGACTTTATTACTAGATCTAGCGACTTTTGACCTCTCACGGCGTACCCCAAAATATTTTACCGCGTACCCCACGTTGAGAACCCCTATCTTAACGACTGTGCAAAAGTTTTCAACGAACACAGCGCGTAACTCTTGTCGTAATTATTAGTGTCAATTATTCTAACGACGTGTGGGTTTGACATAGCCGAGGACACTTGTTTACCTAACAAGTAACATAGCAGATGACCAGAGTGGTGCTCAAGGTCATCAGGTCACCTGACCATCTGCAGCTAGGGCTGCTGTCTACAGCGCAGCTGTCTCTAGATCAGAGGTTCCCAAATTTATTTGTCCTACCGCCCCCTATTCACAAAAAAAAAAAAATTCTCATCGCTCCCCTGGAAATCTATCTTCTTTAAGCGAACAACCAAAAAGATGCAATGACAAATTTGCGTTCTTTTATGTATCTATATTTCTACCTATGTCCTAAAACATGGTAAAGAAAGATGTTGTAAATAAGACACCTCGAAGCTTGAAATTATAAAATTATTTATTAAAATCAACCATAGTAACATTCGCATTACACACAGAAAATTAAGATAACGAAGGATAATTTTATCTGTTCACTTGGAAAATAAAGTAATCACTACGACTTTTACTGTATGTTACACAACAAATGAAACATGTACGAACGTTTTTTCAAAATTTTATCTTCCCTTCTTCCTTTATGGTTCCATCCCGCCCCCCAATTGCACCTGAGGCTACACCGACCCCATGGATCGTTCCAGCGTCCCCCAGGGGGCAGTTTCGCCCACTTTGGGAAACATTGCTCTAGACGGAAGGGAGGGAATTCTTTTTCCTTTACGGCTGCGTTTAGATTAATTTAAATGGAGTTTTCTTCGTTTTCCGGCCATCTTTGTCTCAGCTTCGATGATTTCGGCCTCTTCGATGGTGGAAAAGATGTTCGTTAAGGGTTCCTGAGTGCCCAATAGTGGGGAGGGTTGGTGACGGCAGTATCAATAATCTCAGTGATTCGGGCTCCGGGTGACCTATGGGGGTTTTTATTGGCTCCCTCTATTATCCAATCGGCTAAAGTGACGATGTTCGCCGATACCCGGGAGGTGGCCTGATTTGTGATGATCGAAGTAATGAGCTGTGAAGAGGACTAGATGGACATTCACCGTCATGTTGGGGGGATTTGGGTTGGGTTGTTTTACCTTTGAGCGGCACTTTTTTGCACACCATGGGCTAAATGGCCAGGTCACAAGGACCCCGAAGGCTCAGAGAAGGTTGGGGGAGGGGACCCACTGGAACAGCTGTTGGGAGACAGATGGTAGCCTCCCGTCAAGGCCATCCAGCGTGTTCTTTAACGTGTTTTCTCCCGCACACGGGGTCACGGCTTAACGTCCCATACGACGGACGGCTGCCTTTCCAAGCCCATCGGTGTCCCCTACTGACCGTGGGCAGGGCGGGGAATTTTTGCGGAGATAAATTTCAACGCTGACCCAGCTGGGACTCGAACCTGGGAACTACAGATTACGAGCCAGGCGCGCTACCGACCCCGCTCCCGTCAGTGAGACATGGTGGCAATTTCTTAATACAAACACTAGCCATATGATCCATCATCAACTTGCAATAGATGGTTTTACCGCCGACTTGTGGTGGCAATTTCTTAATACAAACACTAGCCATATGATCCATCATCAACTTGCAATAGATGGTTTTACCGCCGACTTGATTGGTTCAGCAACCGCTTTCTGAATCTAGTCATTTGATTTAAACAGCACTCTGATCGTGCCTGGGTTTATTGATTGGGGACATTCCACAGAATCTCTTTGGCCCCCTAATTTCCATAACACTTCAACTGCATCGAGATAGTAGACGCCAGAATGAGTAACTTTGACTGTATTCAAAGCTATTTTTTGCGGGTGAGCCATTTTTTTTTAGTTGAAACGCACAATAAAAGTTTTTTTTTTTTTCTTTTTTTTTTAGAATATAATTTTTATTCATAAGAGTAAAGAATACAAATACATTTACACTTTGACCCGCAAAGCTAAATAGCTTATCTGCAGGAAAATGAATAAATTATATTAACATAAGTCATTCAGCCACAAAAATGGTGTACATCAAATAAATCCACAAAACACAACACATAAAAATCAGCTAACTAGAAAATACCAAATAATTTTTTAATTTTTTAAGTATGATGGGAATAAGATGATTAAGTTACACAACAGAAAGTTCTGAAGTTGTTAGTCTTTTCTCCTTTCAAGCCACGAGATTTCGTCCGAGCAAAGAGAGTGAAACACGTGTAAATAATGATTATATTAACACTGTATTTTCTTTTCTTTATCGTTAGTAGGAATTGTACTCGCTCTTTACCGTACCACCAGAAATCATTTGCTTGTGTGGGGCGGGGGTGGCTCAGTCGGTAGCGCGCCAGGCTCGTAATCTGTAGTTCCCAGGTTCGAGTTCCAGCTGGGTCAGCGTGGAGATTTATCTCCGCAAAATTCCCCGCCCTGCCCACGGTCAATAGGGGACACCGATGGGTTTGGAAAGGCCGCCGTCCGTCGGATGCGACGTTAAGCCGTGGCCCCGTGTGCGGGAAAGCCATACCCTGTGCACGTTAAAGAACACGCTGGATGGCCTTGACGGGAGGCTACCATCTGTCTCCCAACAGCTGTTCCAGTGGGTCCCCTCCCCCAACCTTCTCTGAGCCTTTGGGGTCCATGTGACCTGGCCAAAGCCCATTGTGTGCAAAAAAGTGCCGCTCAGAGGTAAAACAATCCAACCCAACTCATTTGTTTGTGCAAACCTTTCCAAACCGTGTTTCTCAAAGCGATGGTTCGCGAGTCGTCAGAAAGTAGCCAGCTGCAACCTATGGCTGTGGTTCGATCCAGAATTCAGAGATCATAACTGGATTTTCTATGTACCGAACAAAATTCTTGTCTGTATCCTGCTTCATCGTGAATTAGGCAGTGTTGTGCATCACATATATCACAGCGTTAAGCTACACCTAGATAAGCTGGAATAGTCCAGAAACCGAAGGTTGCATAACATAGCTCATTATAATATCGAGCGTGGACGCTTGTGTGTTTGCTCACAAGTGTTGTCGTAGTTCATCAGATTATCTACTTCGGCTGCTTTTGTCGAAAAGAATGTTTTCGCAAACTTTCCCAGTGGTAACTTTAGTCCCAATCAGGAAAGAAAAATGATTTCAGACGCATAACATTGAATTGATACGTATTAACAGTTTACTGAATATAATATTCGCTTTTAATACTTTTATATAAAAAAAATACAATTTTTCAATTCAAAATATTTTTAAAGAGCCCAAGTCACTGGAATATATTATCTTTTACAAGTTTCATTGGTACTTATTTCCAGCTAAACATAACAAAAATATCATATCTATAAGTTGGCAACATTAAAACTCTATCGATAGTACAATCGATGTATCGATTGTTTTTTTTCTCAAAAACATCTATGTCTATCGATTGTAAAAAGTCATCGATGGACTCTCCCACACAGAACTGCCCTATGACAAACAAGGGAATGAACGCTATCCCCTGCAGCCCTAAGGGAAGCCCACCTTCCCTCACCCATCTCTAAGTCTGTCCACCCTAAAACTGTGAAAGTCCATTTTCACCAAATGCCAAAACAGATGAAAATAATTTTTTTTAATATTTTACCAATTTTAATTAATAGCAGAACATTCAAAAGACGCAAAAGAAATCAATTAAGGATTGGTGGCTGACTTGTCTGCCGTGAGAAATCTCTCCGACTTCCGCACGTTACAACTGCCCCAGGTGACTCGATGGAGCTGAATAACCTTGGGAGAACGAAGCGACACGAGACCGTAATCAGCAACCTGTTTCTCTTGACTTGAGCCACGTGATCCGAAAGCTGTGAGAGCGTAAGTCGTCTCCCATTGGAGGAAGTCAGACACACTCTCTACACCGACTCATTTTGGCGGGCTACTTGCAAAATCTTCTTCACTGCTTGAACAGGAGGGCGATGTGTACTTTGTGTCTGTGTGGAGTGCATTTCCGTTGTAGAGCCCCTTACTGAAGTCGAATTTCATCACGATTTAAAATACCTTGAAAGAATCAGAAGTTGATTAACAAGGCCTTCGGTTTTCTAATTCAGGTAATTTTGCTACTGATTATTATTCTTACAGTGTTTTGAGTTGATTTTTGTGTTACAGTGTTTTGAACAGATGTTTTTTCAGACATCTCTTAGATATATGTACTATCCATATATACTAAAGCAGGTCCATTTCGGGAAAAGAAATACTATATGAATTAACTTGTTATAATTTGTAGATTTTAATTTGTTTGTTTTTTTAAACAAGTAATACTTTTATTTTTGTCATCTGACTGTCTATTTAATATTCAACTTTTTATTTTTAAGATATTATTATAAATTCATTTTGATTTGGATATGTATTTATAAATTATTTTCAAATCTGCCAAAAGAGGTTAACTTTAGCCCTCCAACATTGGAAAATTTTTTGAAAATACCAAATCTCTAAGCTAATATTATAAAAGAATTAATTAGAATAGAAATTTGAAATTTCGGTGTTTGAAAATTTGTCCCACCCTTCTATCGAAGGTTGCCGTCCCGTGGCCGAGTGGTTAGCGCGACCTGGGTTCGAGTCTAGGTTAGGCAAGGATGTATGTGTCGTTTTTCTGCTGAGATCCTGCCATCCTCTCAGATCTTCTACTATGGCATATAAATTGAAAGGCTCCTGTCAGACCTCTGTGGCAAGCAGCTGCTTGAGGGGGCATTTATTTTATTTATTTTATTATTCTATCGAAGGGAAAGGAGTCATCGATGAGCTTGCAAAGGCAGCCGTCTATGTCATTGATCATTAAACCATATCCTGAATACAGGTCAAAAACTTTATAGTTTCAGCAATATTTGTGGTCTAATGTAGGAGGTGGATGAAAAAGTATTAAGAAAATTACTATTTAAGTTTTCTGAATAATCCGTTAGTCTCTTAGAATCCGATATTTGCCAGAGGTGATATGTTATTCTTATGGTTTTCATTACATGCAACTATGAACTCTACTAAAAAATGCATTTCTAATTTTAATCAATGTTGAATTTCCGTGCAGCATTATTTTATTTTTCTCCACGTTCGTAAATTTAACTTGTACCACCAATGAAATATCTTCTTGGCAATTAGAGGGCGTCAAAATGAAAATATTATCTTGTTGTTTTTTTTCCTGAAAACGAGCTAAAAATTATGACCATTATTTTCAAATGCAGATCACAGTTTCATCTTCACTTTATCATCACAGACACTTTTCTGCTAAAGCAGTCATACACGAACTTCGACCTTTGAGAAATTTTATCCCACCCATGAAAAATATAAAACATTCTTTTCCCCATCTATCTCTACTAATGTGAATGGTGTTCTAATAGCATGAAAGAAGAGCATTGTTACCTACGGAAACAATTTCCCAATCCCTTAGGGTGGCTCAGTCGGTAGCGCGCCAGGCTCGTAATCTGTAGTTCCCAGGTTCGAGTCCCAGCTGGGTCAGCGTTGAGATTTATCTCCGCAAAATTCCCCACCTTGCCCGCGGTCAGTAGGGGACACCGATGGGCTTGGAAAGACCGCCGTCCTTCGGATGGGACGTTAAGCCGTGGCCCCGTGTGTGGGAGAGCCAAACCCTGTGCACGTTGAAGAACACGCTGGATAGCCTTGACGGGAGGCTACCATCTCTCCCAACAGCTGTTCCAGTGGGTCCCTTTCCCTAACCTTCTCTGAACCTTCGGGGTCCTTGTGACTTGGCCATTTAGTCCATTGTGTTCACAAAAAGAGTTTCTCAGAGGTAAAACAACCCAACTGGACGGAAGGCTACCATCTCTCTCCCAACAGCTGTTCCAGTGGGTCCCCTCCCCCAACCTTCTCTGAGCCTTCGGGGTCTTTGCGACCTGGCCATTTAGCAAATGGTGTGCAAAAAAGTGCCGCTCAAAAGTAAAAAACCCAAACAACCCAAACCCCTTAGACCCAAGGGGGTGGGGGAAAAGCAGTTTTTTGGCTATAAAAGAAAAACTGATTTTATTTTTATCATTGCAACGGAATGTTCAGCAGTTTATTTCCGGCATCCGGTCTTCACATACTGCTTTCACAAGAGAAATTTATTTTAACGTAGGAACTAAACTTTATATATATTTACTTTTAGCTCGATTTTTTCTCTAAACGATATAATAGTTTTATTCGGGTCGGTCTGTCTGCGGTCATCGAACTTTTATTTTTGTAGAGATAATTTGAAAAATCTTTACGGCCGTATCAAAGTGACATATTTATTTTTATTAGTGTTGGATAGGCAGTGATAATAAATTACGATTCACACTTTCGGAACCTTCTCATACCTATAATTGCGCTCTGTAACGGTGAGTTGGGTTGTTTTACCTCTGAGCGGCACTTTTTTGCACACCATGGGCTAAATGTCCAGGTCACATGGATCCCGAAGGCTCAGAGAAGGTTGGGGGAGGGGACCCACTGGAACAGCTGTTAGAAGACAGATGGTAGCCTCCCGTCAAGGCCATCCAGCTTGTTCTTTAACGTGCACAAGGTATGGCTCTCCCGCACACGGGGTCACGGCTTAAAGTCCCATCCGACGGACGGCGGCCTTTCCAAGCCCATCGGTGTCCCCTACTGACCGTGGCAAGGCGGGGAATTTTTGCGGAGATAAATCTCAACGCTGACCCGCTGGGACTCGAACCTGGGAACTACAGATTACGAGCCTGGCGCGCTACCGACTGAGCCAACCCCGCCCCCTCTAACGGTGAAAAAAGTTGAAAATTCCAAAATTTCAAACGAATATTGCAAACGATGTTGCTAAATAAGAAATTTTTAATTTTGTTGGTTGTTACTTTCGGCCTAGGCGTTCTGCAGCTATAGCTTAAAAATAGTGTTCACATTTCCCATTTTTAGGGGAGACGAAGGCACGGGGGTCAATTTATAATAGCTTAGGACATTTCTCGCATCATATGTTTTCATTTCACTTATAGCTTGTTACTTTCGTCGTAGGCGTTCTGCAGATGTAGCTTAAGAATAGTGTTCACATTTCCCCTTTTCAGGGGGAATGGATCTCTATGTTGCGATCTTGTGCAACCACGGCAATTCCCGGTTCCGCCTGACAGCACTACCTGGTTAAAGAAAAGCCATGACTATCTAGAGCCGGGGGCAAGGAATACGCCCTATAGGCGCACCTCAACCCCGGCCTCACATGGCAGCAGTCCTATAGAAGGAAAGCTGACCACCGGAAGAAACCTAACTTTAATCTATTCCCCGGTTTGCAAATGTGCAAGGATATAAAGATCCGAGCTCGATCGGCACCCGGGGTGGAGACTCTTAGTAAGACCCAGACTTTTTGAACAGCTCGTGCCTACTAGGCCGAGGGAAACCTTTCGGCAGAGCCGTTGAACTGACCACACAGTTCCCTGAGAGGTGAGGTCTCCGACGCCGTCACCACCCGACCGGCAATCAAGCCGGCCAGCAGCGTCTTCAACCTCGGTTGGCCTTGGCCATGTCCAACCGGCGCCCAACCCGGTCGGCACAGCCTTCAGCCGGGTTGCTGGGCCCTAGGCCCCCCCACCACGACAAGGTGGTCCCCTATTGAGGGGGTTTCAGGGGGGAAGAAAGAAAGCACGGGGGTCAATTTTTCATAGCTTAGGACATTTCTCGCATCATATGTTTTCATTTTACTTATAGCTTGTTACTTTCGGCCTAGGCGTTCTGCACCTATAGCTAAAGAATAATGTTCACATTTCCCCTTTCAAGGGGGGACGAAAGCACAGGGGTAAATTTTTCATAGCTTAGGGCATTTCTCACATCATATATTTTCATTTCACTTATAGCTTGTTACTTTGGGCCTAGGCGATCTGCAGATATAGCTTAAGAATAGTTTTCACGTTTCAACATTTTAGGGGGGATGAAAGCACGGGGGTCAATTTTTCATAGCTTAGGACATTTCTCGCATCATATGTTTTCATTTCACTTATAGAATGTTACTTTCGGCCTAGGCGTTCTGCAGATGTAGCTTAAGAATAGTGTTCATATTTCTCCTTTTTAGGGGGGACGAAAGCACAGCGGTCAATTTTTCATAGCTTTGGACATTTCTCGCATCATATGTTTTATTTCACTTATAGCTTGTTACCTTCGGCCTAGGCGTTCTCCAGATGTAGCTTAAGAAATGTGTTCACATTTCACTTTTTTATGGGGGATGAAAACACGGGGGTTATTTTTTCATAGCTTAGGTCATTTCTCGCATCATATGTTTTCATTTCACTTATAGCTTCTTACTTTCGGCCTAGGAGTTCTGCACCTATAGGAAAAGAATAATATTCACATTTCCCCTTTTTAGGGGGGACGAAAGCACAGGGGAAAATTTTTCATAGCTTAGGACATTTCTCACATCATATATTTTCATTTCATTTATAGCTTGTTACTTTGGGCCTAGGCGTTCTGCAGATGTAGCTTAAGAATAATGTTCACATTTCAACTTTTTAGGGTGGACGAAAGCACGGGGGTCAATTTTTCATAGCTTAGGACATTTCTCGCATCATATGTTTCCATTTCACTTATAGCTTGTTACTTTCGGCCTAGGAGTTCTGCACCTATAGCAAAAGAATAATGTTCACATTTCCCATTTTTAGGCGGGACGAAAGCACGGGGGTCATTTCTCCATAGCTTAGGACATTTCTCACATCATACGTTTTCATTTCACTTATAGATTGTTACTTTCGGCCTAGGCATTCTGCAGATGTAGCTTAAGAATAGTGTTCACATTTCCCCTTTTTATGGAGGACGAAAGCACGGGGGTCAATTTTTCATACCTTAGGACATTTCTCGCATCATATGTTTTCATTTTACTTATAGCTTGTTACTTTCGGCCTAGGCGTTCTACAGATATATCTTAAGAATAGTGTTCACATTTCCCCTTTTTAGGGGGGACGAAAGCACGGGGGACAATTTTTCATAGCTTAGGACATTCCTCGCATCATATGTTTTCATTTCACTTATAGATTGTTACTTTCGGCCTAGGTGTTCTGCAGATGTAGCTTAAGAATAGTGTTCACGTTTCAACTTTTTAGGGGGGACGAAAGCACGGAGGTCAATTTTTCATAGCTTAGGGCATTTATCGCATCATATGTTTTCATTTCACTTATAGCTTGTTAATTTCGCCCTAGGCATTCTGCAGATGTAGCTTAAGAATAGTGTTCATATTTCCCCTTTTTATGGGGGACGAAAGCACGAGGGTCAATTTTTCATACCTTAGGACATTTCTCGCATCATATGTTTTCATTTCACTTATAGCTTGTTACTTTCGGCCTAGGCGTTCTGCAGATGTAGCTTAAGAATAGTGTTCACATATCCCGTTTTTAGTGGGGACGAAAACACGGGGGTAAATTTTTCTTAGCTTAGGACATTTCTCGCATCATATGTTTTCATTTCACTTATAGCTTGATACTTTCCGCCTAGGCGTTCTGCAGATGTAGCTTAAGAAGAGTGTTCATATTTCCCCTTTTTAGGGGGGACGAAAGCACGGGGGTCGATTTTTCATAGCTTAGGACATTTCTCGCATCATAGGTTTTCATTTCACTTATAGCTTGTTACTTTCGCCCTAAGCGTTCTGCAGATGTAGCTTAAGAATAGTGTTCACATTTCAACTTTTTAGGGGGGACGAAATCACGGGGGTCAATTTTTCTTAGCTTAGGACATTTATCGCATCAAATGTTTTCATTTCATTTATAGCTTGTTAGTTTCGGCCGAGACGTTCGGCAGATGTAGCTTAAGAAAAGTTTTCACATTTCCCCTTTTCAGGGGAGACGAAATCACGGGGGTCAATTTTTCATAGCTTAGTACATTTCTCGCATCATATGTTTTCATTTCACTTATAGCTTGTTACTTTCGGCCTAGGCGTTCTGCAGATGTAGCTTAAGAATAGTGTTCACATTTCTCCTTTTTAGGGGGGACGAAAGCACGGTGGTCAATTTTTCATAGCTTAGGACATTTCTCGCATCATATGTTTTCATTTCACTTATAGCTTGTTACCTTCGTCTTAGGCGTTCTGCAGATGTAGTTTAAGAATTATGTTCACATTTCCCCTTTTTAGGGGGGACGAAAAAAAGGGGGTTATTTTTTCATAGCTTAGGACATTTCTCGCATCATGTGTTTTCATTTCACTTTTAGCTTGTTACCTTCGGCCTAGGCGTTCTGCAGATGTAGCTTAAGAATAGTGTTCACATTTCAAATTTTTAGGGGGGACGAAAGCATGGCGGTCAATTATTCATAGCTTAGGATATTTCTCGCATCATATGTTTTCATTTCACCTATATCTTGTTACTTTCCGCCTAGGCGTTCGGCAGATGTAGCTTAAGAATAGTGTTCATATTTCCATTTTCAGGGGGGACGAAAGCACGGCGGTCAATTTTTTATAGCTTAGGACATTTGTCGCATCATATGTTTTCATTTCACTTATAGCTTGTTACCTTCGTCCTAGGCGTGCTGCAGATGTAGTTTAAGAATTATGTTCACATTTCCCCTTTTTAGGGGGGACGAAAACACGGGGGTTATTTTTTCATAGCTTAGGATATTTCTTGCATCATGTGTTTTCATTTCACTTATAACTTGTTACCTTCGGCCTAGGCGTTCTGCAGATGTAGCTTAAGAATTGTGTTCACATTTCCCCTTTTTAGGGGGGACGAAAACACGGGGGTTATTTTTTCATAGCTTAAGGCATTTCTCGCATCATGTGTTTCCATTTCACTTGTAGCTTGTTACTTTCGGCCTAGGCGTTCTGTACCTATAGCTAAACAATAGTGTTCAGATTTCTCCTTTTTACAGGGGACGAAAGCACGGGGTTCAATTTTTCATAGCTTAGGACATTTCTCACAACATATATTTTCATTTCACTTATAACTTTTTACTTTCGGCCTAGGCGTTCTGCAGATGTAGCTTAAGAATAGTGTTCACATTTCAAATTTTTAGGGGTGACGAAAGCATGGCGGTCAGTTATTCATAGCTTAGGATATTTCTCGCATCATATGTTTTCATTTCACCTATAGCTTGTTACTTTCGGCGTAGGCGTTCTGCAGACGTAGCTTAAGAATAGTGTTCACATTTCCCCTTTTTAGGGGGGACGAAAGCACGGGGGACAATTTTCATTGCTTAGGACTTTTCTCGCATCATATGTTTTCATTTCACTTATAGCTTGTTACTTTCGGCCTAGGCGTTCTGCAGATGTAGCTTAAGAATAGTGTTCATATTTCCCCTTTTTAGGGGGACGAAAGCACTGGGGTCAATTTTTCATAGCTTAGGATATTTCTCGCATCATATGGTTTCATTTCACTTATAGCTTACTTTTGGCCTAGGCGTTTTGCAGATGTAGCTTAAGAATAGTGTTCATATTTCCCCTTTTTAGGGGGGACGAAAGCACGGGGGTTAATTTCTCATAGCTTTGGACATTTCTCGCATCATATGTTTTCATTTCACTTATAGCTTTTTACTTTGGGTCTAGGCGTTCTGCAGATGTAGGTTGAGAATTGTGTTCACCTTTCTTCTTTTTAGGGGGGACGAAACACGGGGGTCAATTTTTCATAGCTTAGGACATTTTTCGCATCACATGTTTTCATTTCACTTATAGCTTGTTACTTTCGGCCTAGGTGTTCTACAGCTATAGCTTAAGTATAGTGTTCACATTTTCCCTTTTTAGGGGGGACGAAAGCACGGGAGTCAATTTTTCATAGCTTAGGACATTTTTCGCATCATATGTTTTCATTTCACTTATAGCTTGTTACTTTCGGCCTAGGCGTTCGGCAGATGTAGCTTAAGAATACTATTCACATTTCCCCTTTTCAGGGGGGACGAAAGAACGGGGGACAATTTTTCATAGCTTAGGACATTTCTCGCATCATATGTTTTAATTTCACTTACAGCTTGTTACTTTCGGCCTAGGCGTACTGCAGATGTAGCTTAAGAAGAGTGTTCACATTTCCCCTTTTTAGGGGGGACGAAAGCACGGGGGTCAATTTTTCATCGCTTAGGACATTTCTCGCATCATATGTGTTAATATCCCTTATAGCTTGTTACTTTCGGCGTAGGCGTTCTGCAGATGTAGCTTAAGAAGTGTGTTCACATTTCCCCTTTTTAGGGGGGACGAAAGCACGGGGGACAATTTTTCATAGCTTAGGACATTTCTCGCATCATATGTTTTCCTTTCATTTATAGCTTGTTACTTTCGGCCTAGGCATTCTGCAGTTATAGCTTACGAATAGTGTTCACATTTCCCCATTTTAACGGGGACGAAATCACGTGGGTCAATTTTTCTTAGCTTAGGACATTTATCGCATCAAATGTTTTCATTTCATTTATAGCTTGTTAGTTTCGGCCGAGACGTTCGGCAGATGTAGCTTAAGAAAAGTTTTCACATTTCCCCTTTTCAGGGGAGACGAAATCACGGGGTTCAATTTTTCATAGCTTAGTACATTTCTCGCATCATATGTTTTCATTTCACTTATAGCTTGTTACCTTCGTCCTAGGCGTTCTGCAGATGTAGTTTAAGAATTATGTTTACATTTCCATATTTTAGGGGGGACGAAAACACGGGGGTTATTTTTTCATAGCTTAGGACCTTTCTCGCATCATGTGTTTTCATTTCACTTATAGCTTGTTACCTTCGGCCTACGCGTTCTGCAGATGTAGCTTAAGAATAGTGTTCACATTTCAAATTTTTATGTGGGACGAAAGCATGGCAGTCAATTATTCATAGCTTAGGATATTTCTCGCATCATATGTTTTCATTTCACCTATATCTTGTTACTTTCGGCCTAGGCGTTCGGCAGATGTAGCTTAAGAATAGTGTTCATATTTCCCCTTTTCAGGGGGGACGAAAGCACGGCGGTCAATTTTTCATAGCTTAGGACATTTCTCGCATCATATGTTTTCATTTCACTTATAGTTTGTGACTTTCGGCATAGGCGTTCTGCAGCTATAGGCTAAGAATAGTGTTCACATTTCCCCTTTTTAGGGGGGATGAAAGCACAGGGGTCATTTTTTCATAGCTTAGGACATTTCTCGCATCATATGTTTTCATTTCACTTATAGCTTGTTACTTTCGTCCTAGGCATTCTGCAGATGTAGCTTAAGAATAGTGTTCACATTTCCCCTTTTTATGGGGGCGAAAGCACGGGGGTCAATTTTTCATAGCTTAGGGCATTTCTCGTATCATGTGTTTCCATTTCACTTGTAGCTTGTTACTTTCGGCCTAGGCGTTCTGTACCTATAGCTAAAGAATAGTGTTCAGATTTCTCCTTTTTACAGGGGACGAAAGCACGGGGTTCAATTTTTCATAGCTTAGGACATTTCTCACAACATATATTTTCATTTCACTTATAACTTGTTACTTTCGGCCTAGGCGTTCTGCAGATGTAGCTTAAGAATAGTGTTCACATTTCAAATTTTTAGGGGTGACGAAAGCATGGCGTTCAGTTATTCATAGCTTAGGATATTTCTCGCATCATATGTTTTCATTTCACCTATAGCTTGTTACTTAATGCACGGGGGACATTTCAATTCATCGTATGTTTTCGTTTCACTTATAGCTTGTTACTTTTGGCCTAGGCGTTCTGCAGATGTAGCTTAAGAATAGTGTTCACATTTCCCCTTTTTCCGGGGGACGAAAACACGGGGATCAATTTTTAATAGCTTAGGACATTTCTCGCATCATATGTTTTCACTTCACTTATAGCTTGTTACTTTCGGCCTAGGCGTTCTGCAGTTATAACTTACGAATAGTGTTCAAAAATCCCCTTTTTAGGGGGGACGAAAGCACGGGGGTCAATTTTTCATAGCTTAGGACATTTCTCGCATCATATGTTTTCAATTCACATATAGCTTGTTACTTTCGGCCTAGGCGTTCTGCAGTTATAACTTACGAATAGTGTTCAAAAATCCCCTTTTTAGGGGGGACGACTTTTAGGGGACGTTTTTTCATAGCTTAGGACATTTCTCGCATCATATATTTTCATATCACTTATAGATTGTTACTTTCGGCCTAGGCATTCTGCAGATGTAGCTTAAGAATAGTGTTCATATTTCCCCTTTTTAGGGGGGAAGAAAGCACGGGGTCAATTTTTCATATCTTAGTACATTTCTCGCATCATATCTTTTCATTTCACTTATACCTTGTTACTTTCGTCCTGGGCGTTCTTCAGATGTAGCATAAGAATTGTGTTCACTTTTACCCTTTTTATGGGGGACGAAAGCACAGGGGTCAATTTTTCATAGCTTAGGACATTCCTCGTATCATATGTTTTCATTTCACTTATAGCTTGTTATTTTCGGCCTAGGCGTTCGGCAGATGTAGCTTAAGAATAATGTTCACATATCCCATTTTTATGGGGGACGAAAGCATGGGGGTCAATTTTTCATAGCCTTATACATTTCTCGCATCATATGTTTTCATTTCACTTATAGCTTGTTACTTTCGGGCTAGGCGTTCTGCAGATGTAGCTTAAGAATAGTGTTCACATTTCCCCTTTTTAGGGGGGACGAAAGCACGGGGGTCAATTTTTCATAGCTTAGGACATTTCTCGCATCATATGTTTTCATTTCACTTATAGCTTGTTACTTTCAGCGTAGGCGTTCTCCAGATGTAGCTTAAGAATAGTATTCACATTTCCCCTTTTTAATGGGGACGAAAGCAGGGGTGTCAATTTTTCATACCTTAGGACATCACTCGCATCATATGTTTTCATTTCACTTATATCTTGTTACTTTGGGCCCAGGCGTTCTGCAGATGTAGCTTAAGAATAGTGTTCACATTTCCACTTTTTAGGGGGGACGAAAGCATGGGGGACAATTTTTCATACCTTAGGACATTTCTCGCATCATATGTTTTCATTTCACTTATAGCTTGTTACTTTCGGCCTAGGCGTTCTGCAGCTATAGTTTAAGAATAGTGTTCACGTTTCCCCTTTTTAGGGAGGACGAAATCACAGGGGCCAATTTTTCATAGCTTAGGATATTTCTCGCATCATATATTTTCATTTCACTTATAGTTTGTTACTTTCGACCTAGGCATTCTGCACCTATACCTAAAGAATAGTGTTCACATTTCCCCTTTTTAGGGGGGACGAAAGCATGGGGGTCAATTTTTCATAGCTTAGGACATTTGTCACATCATATATTTTCATTTTATTTATAGCTTGTTACTTTCGGCCTAGGCGTTCTGCAGATGAAGCATAAGAATATTGTTCACATTTCCCCTTTTTAGGGGGGACGAAAACACGGGTGTCAATTTTTCTTAGCTTTGGACATTTCTCGCATCATATGTTTTCATTTCACTTATAGCTTGTTACTTTGGGCGTAGGCGTTCTGCAGATGTAGCTTAAGAATTGTGTTCACCTTTCCCCTTTTTTTAGGAGGGACGAAAACACGGGGGTCAATTTTTCATAGCTTAGGACATTTCTCGCACCATATGTTTTCATTTCACGTATAGCTTGTTACTTTCGGCGTAGGCGTTCTGCAGATGAAGCTTAAGAATAGTGTTCACATTTCCCCTTTTTAGGGGGGACGAAATCACGGGGGTCAATTTTTCATAGCTGAGGAAATTCCTCGCATCATATGTTTTCATTTCACTTATAGCTTGTTACTTTCGGCCTAGGCGTTCGGCAGATGTAGCTTAAGAATAGTGTTCACATTTCCCCGTTTCAAGGGGGACGAGAGCACAGGGGACAAATTTTCATACCTTAGGACATTTCTCGCATCATATGTTTTCATTCCACTTATGGCTTGTTTCTTTCGGCCTAGGCGTTCTGCAGATGTAGCTTAAGAATAGTGTTCACATTTCAACTTTTTAGGGGGAACGAAAGTACGGGAATCAATTTTTCATAGCTTACGACATTTCTCGCATCATATGTTTTCATTTTACTTATAGTTTGTTACTTTCGGCCTAGGCGTTCTGCAACTATAGCTTAAGAATAGTGTTCACATTTCAACTTTTTAGGGGGGACGAAATCACGGGAGTCAATTTTTCATAGCTGAGGAAATTCCTCGCATCATATGTTTTCATTTTACTTATAGCTTGTTACTTTCGGCCTAGGCGTTCGGCAGATGTAGCTTAAGAATAGTGTTCACATTTCCCCTTTTCGGGGAGAACGAAAGCACGGGGGTCAATTTTTCATAGCTTAGGACATTTCTCGCATCATACGTTTTCATTTCACTTATAGGTGGATACTTTCGGCCTAGGCATTCTGCAGATGTAGCTTAAGAATAGTGTTCACATTTCCCCTTTTTTGGGGGGACGAAAATATGGGGGTCAATTTTTCATAGCTTAGGACATTTCTCGCATCATATATTTTAATTTCACTTATAGCTTGTTACTTTCGGCCTAGCCATTCTGCAGATGTAGCTTAAGAATTGTGTTCCCATTTCCCATTTTTAGGGGGAAAGAAAGCACGGGTGTCAATTTTTCATTCCTTAGGACATTTCTCGCATCATATGTTTTCTTTTTGCATATAACTTGTAACTTTCGAACTAGGCGTTCTGCAGCTATAGGTTAAGAAGAGTGTTCACATTTCCCCTTTTAAGGGGGGACGAAAGCACGGGGATCAATTTTTCAGAGCTTAGAACATTTCTCGCATCATATGTTTTCATTTCACTCATAGCTTGTTACTTTCGGCCTCGGCGTTCTGCAGTTATAGCTTAAGAATAGTGTTCACATTTCCCCTTTTTAGGGGGAACGAAAACAAGGGGGTCAATTTTTCATAGCTTAGGACATTTCTCGCATCATATGTTTTCATTTCGCTTATAGCTTGTTACTTTCGGCGTAGGCGTTCTCCAGATGACGCTTAAGAATAGTGTTCACATTTCCCCTTTTTAGGGGGGACGAAAACACGGGTGTCAATTTTTCATAGCTTTGGACATTTCTCGCATCATATGTTTTCATTTCACTTATAGCATGTTACTTTGGGCCTAGGCGTTCTGCAGATGTAGCTTAAGAATTGTGTTCACCTTTCTCCTTTTTAGGGGGGACGAAAACACGGGGGTCAATTTTTCATAGCTTAGGTCATTTCTCGCATCATATGTTTTCATTCCACTTATAGCTTGTTACTTTCGGCCTAGGCGTTCTGCAGCTATAGCTTATGAATGTTGTTCACATTTCCCCTTTTCAGGGGGGACGAAAGCATAGGGGTCAATTTTTCATACCTTAGGACATTTCTCGCATCATATGTTTTCATTCCACTTATAGCTTGTTACTTTCGGCCTAGGCGTTCTGCAGATGTAGCTTAAGAATAGTGTTCACATTTCAACTTTTTAGGGGGGACGAGAGTACGGGGCTCAATTTTTCATAGCTTAGGACATTTCTCGCATCATATGTTTCCATTTTGCTTATAGCTTGTTACTTTCGGCCTAGGCGTTCGGCAGATGTAGCTTAAGAATAGTGTTCACATTTCCCCTTTTCGGGGGTACGAAAGAATGGGGGTCAATTTTTCATAGCTTAGGACATTTCTCGCATCATAAGTTTTCATTTCACTTATAGCTTGTTTCTTTCGGCCTAGGCGTTCTACAGATGTAGCTTAAGAATAGTGTTCACATTTCCCCTTTTTAGGGGGGACGAAAGCGCGGGGGACAATTTTTCATAGCTTAGGACATTCCTCGCATCATATGTTTTCGTTTCACTTATAGCTGGTTACTTTCGGTGTAGGCATTCTGCAGATGTAGCTTAAGAGTAGTGTTCACATTTCCCCTTTTTAGGGGGGACGAAAGAACGGGGGTCAATTTTTCATACCTTAGGATATTTCTCACATCATATGTTTTCATTTCACTTATTGCTTGTTACTTTGGGCCTAGGCGTTCTGCAGATATAGCTTTAGAATTGTGTTCACCTTTCTCCTTTTTATGGGGGACGAAAACACGGGGATCAATATTTCATAGCTTAGGACATTTCTCGCATAATATGTTTTCATTTCACTTATAGCTTGTTACTTTCGGCCTAGGCGTTCTGCAGCTATAGCTTAAGAATAGTGTTCACATTTCTCCTTTTTATGGGGGACGAAAACACGGGGATCAATATTTCATAGCTTAGGACATTTCTCGCATAATATGTTTTCATTTCACTTATAGCTTATTACTTTCGGCCTAGGCGTTCTGCAGCCATAGCTTAAGAACAATGTTCACATTTCCCCTTTTTAGCGGGGAAGAAAACACGGGACTCGATTTTTCGTTGCTTAGGACATTTCTTGCATAATATGTTTTCATTTCACTTATAGCTTATTACTTTCAATCTACGCGTTCTGCAGCTATAGCTTAAGAATAGTGTTAACATTTCCCGTTTTAAGGGGGGACGAAAGCACGGGGATCAATTTTTCATAGCTTAGGACATTTCTCGCATGATATGTTTTCATTTAACTCATAGCTTCTTACTTTCGGCCTAGGCGTTCTGCAGTTATAGCTTAAGAATAGTGTTCACAGTTCCCCTTTTTAGGGGGAACGAAAACACGGGGGTCAATTTTCCATAGCTTAGGACATTTCTCGCATCATATGTCTTAATCTAACCTATAACTTATTACTTTCGTCCTAGGCGTTCTGCAGATGTAGCTTAAGAATAGTGTTCACATTTCCCCTTTTTATGGGGGACGAAAGCATGGGGGTCAATTTTTCATAGCTTAGGACATTTCTCGCATCATATGTTTTCATTTCACTTATAGCTTGTTTCTTTCGGCCTAGTCGTTCTTCAGATGTATCTTAAGAATAGTGTTAACATTTCCCCTTTTTAGGGGGAACGAAAACACGGGGGTCAATTTTCCATAGCTTAGGACATTTCTCGCACCATATGTCTTAATCTAACCTATAACTTATTACTTTCGTCCTAGGCGTTCTGCAGATGTAGCTTAAGAATAGTGTTCACATTTCCCCTTTTTATGGGGGACGAAAGCATGGGGGTCAATTTTTCATAGCTTAGGACATTTCTCGCATCATATGTTTTCATTTCACTTACAGCTTGTTACTTTCGGCTTAGGCTTTCTGCAGATGTAGCTTAAGAATAGTGTTCATATTTCCCATTTTTAGGGGGGACGAAAGCACGGGGGACAATGTTTCATAGATTAGGATATTTCTCGCATCATATGTTTTCATTTCACTTATTGCTTGTTACTTTGGGCCTAGGCGTTCTGCAGATATAGCTTAAGAATTGTGTCCACCTTTCTCCTTTTTAGGCGGGACGAAAACACGGGGGTCAATTTTTCATAGCTTTGGACATTTCTCGCATAATATGTTTTCATTTCACTTATAGCTTATTACTTTCGGCCTAGGCGTTCTGCAGCCATAGCTTAAGAATAGTGTTCACATTTCCCCTTTTCAGGGGGGACGAAAGCACATGGGTCAATTTTTCATACCTTAGGACATTTCTCGCATCATATGTTTTCATTCCACTTATAGCTTGTTTCTTTCGGCCTAGGAGTTCTGCAGATGTAGCTTAAGAATAGTGTTCACATTTCAACTTTTTAGGGGGGACGAAAGTACGGGGGTCAATTTTTCATACCTTAGGACATTTCTCGCATCATATGTTTTCATTTTACTTATAGCTTGTTACTTTCGGCCTAGGCGTTCGGCAGATATAGCTTAAGAATAGTGTTCACATTTCCCCTTTTCGGGGGGAACGAAAGCACGGGGGTCAATTTTTCATAGCTTAGGACATTTCTCGCATCATACGTTTTCATTTCACTTATAGCTTGTTTCTTTCGGCCTAGGCGTTCTGCAGATATAGCTTAAGAATTGTGTTCACATTTCCCCTTTTTAGGGGGGACGAAAGTATGGGGGTCAATTTTTCATAGCTTAGGTCATTTCTCGCATCATATGTTTTAATTTCACTTATAGCTTGTTACTTTCGGCCTAGGCATTCTGCAGATGTAGCTTAAGAATTGTGTTCACATTTCCCATTTTTAGGGGGAAAGAAAGCACGGGGGTCAATTTTTCATTCCTTAGGACATTTCTCGCATCATATGTTTTCTTTTTACATATAACTTGTAACTTTCGAACTAGGCGTTCTGCAGCTATAGATTAAGAATAGTGTTCACATTTACCCTTTTAAGGGGCGACGAAAGCACGGGGATCAATTTTTCAGAGCTTAGAACATTTCTCGCATCATATGCTTTCATTTCACTCATAGCTTGTTACTTTCGGCCTCGGCGTTCTGCAGTTATAGCTTAAGAATAGTGTTCACATTTCCCCTTTTTAGGGGGAACGAAAACACGGGGTTCAATTTTTCATAGCTTTGGACATTTCTCGCATCATATGTTTTCATTTCACTTATAGCTTGTTACTTTGGGCCTAGGCGTTCTGCAGATGTAATTTAAGAATTGTGTTCACCTTTCTCCTTTTTAGGGGGAACGAAAACAAGGGGGTCAATTTTTCATAGCTTAGGACATTTCTCGCATCATATGTTTTCATTTCACTTATAGCTTGTTACTTTCGGCGTAGGCGTTCTGCAGATGACGCTTAAGAATAGTATTCACATTTCCCCTTTTTAGGGGGGACGAAAACACGGGTGTCAATTTTTCATAGCTTTGGACATTTCTCGCATCACGTTTTCATTTCACTTATAGCATGTTACTTTGGGCCTAGGCGTTCTGCAGATGTAGCTTAAGAATTGTGTTCATCTTTCTCCTTTTTAGGGGGGACGAAAACACGGGGGTCAATTTTTCATAGCTTAGGTCATTTCTAGCATCATATGTTTTCATACCACTTATAGCTTGTTACTTTCGGCCTAGGCGTTCTGCAGCTATAGCTTATAAATGGTGTTCACATTTCCCCTTTTCAGATCGGACCAAAGCACAGGGGTCAATTTTTCATACCTTAGGACATTTCTCGCATCATATGTTTTCATTCCACTTATAGCTTGTTTATTTCGGCCTAGGCGTTCTACAGATGTAGCTTAAGAATAGTGTTCACATTTCAACTTTTTAGGGGTGACGAAAGTACGGGGGTCAATTTTTCATAGCTTAGGACATTTCTCGCATCATATGTGTCCATTTTACTTATAGCTTGTTACTTTCGGCCTAGGCGTACGGCAGATGTAGCTTAAGAATAGTGTTCACATTTCCCCTTTTCGGGGGTACGAAAGCACGGGGGTCAATTTTTCATAGCTTAGGACATTTCTCGCATCATACGCTTTCATTTCACTTATAGCTTGTTTCTTTCGGCCTAGGCGTTCTACAGATGTAGCTTAAGAATAGTGTTCACATTTCCCCTTTTTAGTGGGTACGAAAGCACGGGGGACAATTTTTCACAGCTTAGGACATTCCTCGCATCATATGTTTTCATTTCACTTATAGCTGGTTACTTTCGGTGTAGGCATTCTGCAGATATAGCTTAAGAGTAGTGTTCACATTTCCCATTTTTAGGGGGGACGAAAGCACGGGGGTCAATTTTTCATAGCTTAGGATATTTCTCGCATCATATGTTTTCAATTCACTTATTGCTTGTTACTTTGGGCCTAGGCGTTCTGCAGATATAGCTTAAGAATTCTGTCCACCTTTCTCCTTTTTTGGGGGGACGAAAACACGGGTGTCAATTTTTCATAGCTTAGGACATTTCTCGCATAATATGTTTTCATTTCACTTATAGCTTGTTACTTTCGGCCTAGGCGTTCTCCAGCTATAGCTTAAGAATAGTGTTCAAGTTTCCCCTTTTTAGGGGGGATGAAATCACGGGGGTCAATTTTTCATAGCTTAGGACATTTCTCACATCATATGTTTTCATTTAACTTACAGCTTATTACTTTCGGCCTAGGCGTTCTGCAGCTATATCTTAAGAATAGTGTTCACATTTCCCCTTTTTAGGGGGGACGAAAACACGCGGATCAATATTTCATAGCTTAGGACATTTCTCGCATCATATGTTTTCATTTCACTTATGGCTTGTTACTTTTGGCCTAGGCGTTCTGCAGCTATAGCTTATGAATAGTGTTCACATTTCCTCTTTTTAGGGGGGACGAAATCACGGGGGTCAATTTTTTATAGCTAGGACATTCCTCGCATCATATGTTTTCATTTCACTTATAGCTTCTTACTTTCGGCTTAGGCGTTCGGCAGATGTAGCTTAAGAATAGTGTTCACATTTCCCCTTTTCAGGGGGGACGAAAGCACAGGGGTCAATTTTTCATACCTTAGGGCATTTCTCGCATCATATGTTTTCATTCCACTTATAGCTTGTTTCTTTCGGCCTAGGCGTTCTGCAGATGTAACTTAAGAATAGTGTTCACATTTCAACTTTTTAGGGGTGACGAAAGTACGGGGGTCAATTTTTCATAGCTTAGGACATTTCTCGCATCATATGTTTCCATTTTACTTATAGGTTGTTACTTTCGACCTAGGCGTTCGGCAGATGTAGCTTAAGAATAGTGTTCACATTTCCCCTTTTCGGGGGTACGAAAGCACGGGGGTCAATTTTTCATAGCTTAGGACATTTCTCGCATCATACGTTTTCATTTCACTTATAGCTTGTTTCTTTCGGCCTAGGCGTTCTACAGATGTAGCTTAAGAATAGTGTTCACATTTCCCCTTTTTAGTGGGTACGAAAGCACGGGGGACAATTTTTCATAGCTTAGGACATTCCTCGCATCATATTTTTTTGATTTCAGTTATAGCTGGTTACTTTCGGTGTAGGAATTCTGCAGATGTAGCTTAAGAGTAGTGTTCACATTTCCCATTTTTAGGGGGGACGAAAGCACGGGGGTCAATTTTTCATAGCTTAGGATATTTCTCGCATCATATGTTTTCATTTCACTTATTGCTTGTTACTTTGGGCCTAGGCTTTCTGCAGATATAGCTTAAGAATTGTGTCCACCTTTCTCCTTTTTAGGCGGGACGAAAACACGGGGGTCAATTTTTCATAGCTTTGGACATTTCTCGCATAATATGTTTTCATTTCACTTATAGCTTGTTACTTTCGGCCTAGGCGTTCTCCAGCTATAGCTTAAGAATAGTGTTCAAGTTTCCCCTTTTGGGGGGGGACGAAATCACGGGGGTCAATTTTTCATAGCTTAGGACATTTCTCACATCATATGTTTTCATTTAACTTACAGCTTGTTACTTTCGGCCTAGGCGTTCTGCAGCTATATCTTAAGAATAGTGTTCACATTTCCCCTTTTTAGGGGGGACGAAAACACGGGGATCAATATTTCATAGCATAGGACATTTCTCGCATCATATGTTTTCATTTCACTTATAGCTTGTTATTTTCGGCCTAGGCGTTCTGCAGCTATAGCTTAAGAATAGTGTTCACATTTCTCCTTTTTAGGGGGGACGAAAGCATAGGGATTAATTTTTCCTAGCTTAGGACATTTCTCGCATAATATGTTTTCATTTCACTTATAGCTTATTACTTTCGGCCCAGGCGTTCTGCAGCCATAGCTTAAGAATAGTATTCACATTTCCCCTTTTTAGGGGGGACGAAAACACGGAAGTCGATTTTTCATTGCTTAGGACATTTCTCGCATCATATGTTTTCATTTCATTTATGGCTTGTTACTTTCGGCCTAGGCGTTCTGCAGCTATAGCTTATGAATAGTGTTCACATTTCCTCTTTTTAGGGGGGACGAAATCAAGGGGGTCAATTTTTCATAGCTAGGACATTCCTCGCATCATCTGTTTTCATTTCACTTATAGCTTGTTACTTTCGGCTTAGGCGTTCGGCAGATGTAGCTTAAGAATAGTGTTCACATTTCCCCTTTTCAGGGGGGACGAAAGCACAGGGGTCAATTTTTCATACCTTAGGACATTTCTCGCATCATATGTTTTCATTCCACTTATAGCTTGTTTCTTTCGGCCTAGGCGTTCTGCAGATGTAGCTTAAGAATAGTGTTCACATTTCAACTTTTTAGGGGGGACGAAAGTACGGGGGTCATTTTTCATATCTTAGGACATTTCTCGCATCATATGTTTTCATTTTACTTATAGCTTGTTACTTTCGGCCTAGGCGTTCGGCAGATGTAGCTTAAGAATAGTGTTCACATTTCCCCTTTTCGGGGGGACGAAAGCACGGGGGTCAATTTTTCATAGCTTAGGACATTTCTCGCATCATACGTTTTCATTTCACTTATAGCTTGTTTCTTTCGGCCTAGGCGTTCTGCAGATATAGCTTAAGAATAGTGTTCACATTTCCCCTTTTTAGGGGGGACGAAAGCACGGGGGACAATTTTTCATAGCTTAGGACATTCCTCGCATCATATGTTTTCATTTCACTTACAGCTGGTTACTTTCGGTGTAGGCATTCTGCAGATGTAGCTTAAGAGTAGTGTTCACATTTCCCCTTTTTAGGGGGGAGGAAAGTACGGGGGTCAATTTTTCCTAACTTAGGACATTTCTCGCATCATATGTTTTAATTTCACTTATAGCTTGTTACTTTCGGCCTAGGCGTTCTGCAGATGTAGCTTAAGCATAGTGTTCACATTTCAACTTTTTAGGGGGGACGAAAGCACGGGGGTCAATTTTTTATAGCTTAGGTCATTTTTCGCATCATATGTTTTCATTTCACTTATAGCTTGTTACTTTCGGCCTAGGCCTTCTGCAGATGTAGCTTAAGAATAGTGTTCACATTTCCCATTTTTAGGGGGGAAGAAAGCACGGGGGTCAATTTTTCAATCCTTAGGACATTTCTCGCATCGTATTTTTTCTTTTTACTTATATCTTGTTACTTTCAAATTAGGCGTTCTGCATCTATAGTTAAGAATAGTGTTAACATTTGCCCTTTTAAGGGGGGACGAAAGCACGGGGATCAATTTTTCATAGCTTAGGACATTTCTCGCATGATATGTTTTCATTTCACTCATAACTTCTTACTTTCGGCCTAGGCGTTCTGCAGTTATAGCTTAAGAATAGTGTTCACATTTCCCCTTTTTAGGGGGAACAAAAACACGGGGGTCAATTTTCCATAGCTTAGGACATTTCTCGCATCATATGTTTTAATCTCACCTATAACTTATTACTTTCGTCCTAGGCGTTCTGCAGATGTAGCTTAAGAATAGTGTTCACATTTCCCCTTTTTATGGGGGACGAAAGCATGGGGGTCAATTTTTCATAGCTTAGGACATTTCTCGCATCATATGTTTTCATTTCACTTATAGCTTGTTTCTTTCGGCCTAATCGTTCTGCAGATGTATCTCAAGTATAGTGTTAACATTTCCCCTTTTTAGGGGGGACGAAAGCACGGGGGACAATTTTTCATAGCTTAGGATATTTCTCGCATCATATGTTTTCATTTCACTTATTGCTTGTTACTTTGGGCGTAGGCGTTCTGCAGATATAGCTTAAGAATTCTGTCCACCTTTCTCCTTTTTAGGGGGGACGAAAACACCGGGGTCAATTTTTCATAGCTTTGGACATTTCTCGCATAATATGTTTTCATTTCACTTATAGCTTATTACTTTCGGCCTAGGCGTTCTGCAGCCATAGCTTAAGAATAGTGTTCACATTTCCCCTTTTTAGGGGGGACGAAAACACGGGAGTCGATTTTTCATTGCTTAGGACATTTCTCGCATCATATGTTTTCATTTCATTTATGGCTTGTTACTTTCGGTCTAGGCGTTCTGCAGCTATAGCTTATGAATAGTGTTCATATTTCCTCTTTTTAGGGGGGACGAAAGCACGGGGATCAATTTTTCATAGCTTAGGACATTTCTCGCATCATAAGTTTTCAATTCACTTATAGCTTGTTATTTTCGGCCTAGGCGTTCTGGAGTTATAGCTTACGAATAGTGTTCAAAAATCCCCTTTTTAGGGGTGACGAAAGCACGGGGGTCGATTTTTCATAGCTTAGGACATTTCTCGCATCATTTGTTTTCATTTCACTTATAGATTGTTACTTTTGGCCTAGGCATTCTGCAGATGTAGCTTAAGAATAGTGTTCACATTTCCCCTTTTTAGGGGGGACGAAAGCACGGGGGTCAATTTTTCATAGCTTAGGATATTTCTCGCATCATATGTTTTCATTTCATTTATGGCTTGTTACTTTCGGCCTAGGCGTTCTGCAGCTATAGCTTATGAATAGTGTTCATATTTCCTCTTTTTAGGGGGGACGAAAGCACGGGGATCAATTTTTCATAGCTCAGGACATTTCTCGCATCATAAGTTTTCAATTCACTTATAGCTTGTTACTTTCGGCCTAGGCGTTCTGCAGTTATAGCTTACGAAGAGTGTTCAAAAATCCCCTTTTTAGGGGGGACGAAAGCACGGGGATCAATTTTTCATAGCTTAGGACATTTCTCGCATCATATGTTTTCATTTCACTCATAGCTTCTTACTTTCGGCCTAGGCGTTCTGCAGTTATAGCTTAAGAAGAGTGTTCACATTTCCCCTTTTTAGGGGGAACGAAAACACGGGGGTCAATTTTCCATAGCTTAGGACATTTCTCGCATCATATATTTTAATTTCACCTATAGCTTATTACTTTCGGCCTAGGCGTTCTGCAGCCATAGCTTAAGAATAGTGTTCACATTTCCCCTTTTTATGGGGGACGAAAACACGGGGTCAATTTTTCATAGCTTAGGACATTTCTCGCATCGTATGTTTTCATTTCACTTATATCTTGTTACTTTCATCCTAGGCGTTCTGCAGATGTAGCTCAAGAATAATGTTCACATTTTAAACATTTTAGGGGTAATTAAAGCACGGGGGTCAATTTTTCATAGCTTAGGACATTTCTCTCATCATAAGTTTTCATTTCACTTATAACTTATTACTTTCGGCCTAGGCGTTCTGCAGTTATAGCTTAAGAATACTGTTCACATTTCCCCTTTTTAGGGGGAACGAAAACACGGGGGTCAATTTCCCATAGCTTAGGACATTTCTCGCATCATATGTTTTCATTTCACATATAGCTTGTTACTTTCGTCCTAGGCGTTCTGCAGATGTAGCTTAAGAATAGTGTTCACATTTCCCCTTTTTATGGGGGACGAAAGCATGGGGGTCAATTTTTCATAGCTTAGGACATTTCTCGCATCATATGTTTTCATTTCACTTATAGCTTGTTACTTTCGTCCTAGGCGTTCTGCAGATGTAGCTTAAGAATAGTGTTCACATTTCCCCTTTTTAGGGGGGACGAAAGCACGGGGGACAGTTTTTCATAGCTTAGGATATTTCTCGCATCATATGTTTTCAGTTCGCTTATAGCTTCTTACTTTCGGCTTAGGCGTTCTGCAGATGTAGCTTAAGAATAGTGTTCATATTTCCCCTTTTTAGGGGGGTCGAAGGCACGGGGATCAATTTTTCATAGCTTAGGACATTTCTCGCATCTTTTTTTTTCATTTCAATTATAGCTTGTTACTTTCGGCCTAGGCGTTCTGCAGCTATAGTTTAAGAGTAGTGTTCACATTTCCACATTTTAGGGGGGACGAAAGCACGGGGTCTATTTTTCATAGCTTTGGACATTTCTCGCATCATATGTTTTGATTTCACTTATAGCTTGTTACTTTGGGCCTAGGCGTTCTGCAGTTATAGCGTACGAATAGTGTTCACATTTCCCCTTTTTAGGGGGGACGAAAACACGTGGTCAATTTTTTATAGCTTAGGACATTTCTCGCATCATATGTTTTCATTTCACTTAGATCTTGTTACTTTCCGCCTAGGCGTTCTGCAGCTATAGCTTAAGAATAGTGTTCACATTTCCCCTTTTTCGGGGGTCGAAATCACGGGGGTCAATTTTTTATAGCTTAGGACATTTCTCGCAACTTTTTTTTTCATTTCACTTATCGCTTGTTACTTTCGGCCTAGGCGTTCTGCAGCTATTGTTTAAGAATAGTGTTCACATTTCCCCTTTTTAGGGGGGACGAAAGCACGGGGGTCAATTTTTCATAACTTAGGACATTTCTCGCATCATATGTTCTCATTTCACTTATAGCTTTTTACTTTCGGCCTAGGCATTCTGCAGTTATAGCTTACGAATAGTGTTCAAAAATCCCCTTTTCAGGGGGGACGAAAGCACGGGGGTCGATTTTTCATAGCTTAGGACATTTCTCGCGTCATTTGTTTTCATTTCACTTATAGATTGTTACTTTCGGTCTAGGCATTCTGCAGATGTACCTTAAGAATAGTGTTCACATTTCCCCTTTTTAAGGGGGACGAAAACACGGGGTCAATTTTTTATAGCTTAGGACATTTCTCGCATCATATATTTTCATTTCACTTAGATCTTGTTACTTTCCGCCTAGGCATTCTGCAGCTATAGCTTAAGAATAGTGTTCACATTTCCCCTTTTTAGGGGGGTCGAAAGCACGGGGGTCAATTTTTTATAGCTTAGGACATTTCTCGCAACTTTTTTTTTTCATTTCACTTATAGCTTGTTACTTTCGGCCTATTCGTTCTGCAGCTACTGTTTAAGAATAGCGTTCACATTTCCGCTTTTTAGGGGGACGAAAGCACGGGGGTCAATTTTTCATAGCTTAGGACATTTCTCGAATCATTTGTTTTCATTTCACTTATAGATTGTTACTTTCGGCCTAGGCATTCTGCAGATGTAGCTTAAGAATAGTGTTCACATTTCGCATTTTTAGGGGGGAAGAGAGCACGTGGGTCAATTTTTCATAACTTAGGACATTTCTCGTATCATATGTTTTATTTTTACTGATAACTTGTTACTTTCGAACTAGGCGTTCTGCAGCTATAGCTTAAGAATAGTGTTCACATTTCCCCTTTTAAGGGGGGACGAAAGCACGGGGATCAATTTTTCATAGCTTAGGACATTTCTCGCACCATATGTTTTCATTTCACTCATAGCTTGTTAGTTTCCGCCTAGGCGTTCTGCAGTTATAGCTTAAGAATAGTGTTCACATTTCCCCTTTTTAGGGGGAACGAAAACACGGGGGTCAATTTTCCATAACTTAGGACATGTCTCGCATCATATGATTTCATTTCACATATAGCTTGTTACTTTCGTCCTAGGCGTTCTGCAGATGTAGCTTAAGAATAGTGTTCACATTTTCCCTTTTTATGGGGGACGAAAGCATGGGGGTCATTTTTTCATAGCTTAGGAAATTTCGCGCATCATATGTTTTAATTTCACTTATAGCTTGTTACTTTCAGCCTAGGCGTTCTGCAGCTATATCTTAAGAATTGTGTTCACATTTCCCCTTTTTAGGGGGGACGAAAACACGGGGGTCAATTTTTCATAGCTTAGGACATTTCTCGCATCACATGTTTTCATTTTACTTATAACTTGTTACTTTCGGCCTAGGCGTTCTGCAGCTATAGCTTAAGAATAGTGTTCACATTTCCCCTTTTTAGGGGGGACGAAAGCACGGGGATCAATTTTTCATAGCTTAGGACATTTCCCGCATCATAAGTTTTCAATTCACTTATAGCTTGTTATTTTCGGCCTAGGTGTTCTGCAGTTATAGCTTACGAATAGTGTTCAAAAATCACCTTTTTAGGGGGGACGAAAGCACGGGGGTCGATTTTTCATAGCTTAGGACATTTCTCGCATCATTTGTTTTCATTTCACTTATAGATTGTTACTTTCGAACTAGGCATTCTGCAGATGTAGCTTAAGAATAGTGTTCACATTTCCCCTTTTTAGGGGGGACGAAAGCACGGGGGTCAATTTTTCATAGCTTAGGACATTTCTCGCATCGTATGTTTTCATTTCACTTATAGCTTGTTACTTTCGTCCTAGGCGTTCTGCAGATGTAGCTTAAGAATAGTGTTCACATTTCCCCTTTTTAGGGGGGACGAAAGCACGGGGGACAGTTTTTCATAGCTTAGGACATTTCTCGCATCTTTTTTTTTCATTTCAATTATAGCTTGTTACTTTCGGCCTAGGCGTTCTGCAGCTATAGTTTAAGAATAGTGTTCACATTTCCACATTTTAGGGGGGACGAAAGCACGGGGTCTATTTTTCATAGCTTAGGACATTTCTCGCATCATATGTTTTGATTTCACTTATAGCTTGTTACTTTGGGCCTAGGCGTTCTGCAGTTATAGCGTACGAATAGTGTTCACATTTCCCCTTTTTAGGGGGGACGAAAACACGTGGTCAATTTTTTATAGCTTAGGACATTTCTCGCATCATATGTTTTCATTTCACTTAGATCTTGTTACTTTCCGCCTAGGCGTTCTGCAGCTATAGCTTAAGAATAGTGTTCACATTTCCCCTTTTTAGTTGGGTCGAAATCACGGGGGTCAATTTTTTATAGCTTAGGACATTTCTCGCAACTTTTTTTTTCATTTCACTTATAGCTTGTTACTTTCGGCCTAGGCGTTCTGCAGCTATTGTTTAAGAATAGTGTTCACATTTCCCCTTTTTAGGGGGGACGAAAGCACGGGGGTCAATTTTTCATAACTTAGGACATTTCTCGCATCATATGTTCTCATTTCACTTATAGCTTTTTACTTTCGGCCTAGGCATTCTGCAGTTATAGCTTACGAATAGTGTTGAAAAATCCCCTTTTCAGGGGGGACGAAAGCACGGGGGTCGGTTTTTCATAGCTTAGGACATTTCTCTCATCATTTGTTTTCGTTTCACTTATAGATTGTTACTTTCGGCCTAGGCATTCTGCAGATGTACCTTAAGAATAGTGTTCACATTTCCCCTTTTTAAGGGGGACGAAAACACGGGGTCAATTTTTTATAGCTTAGGACATTTCTCGCATTATATGTTTTCATTTCACTTAGATCTTGTTACTTTCCGCCTAGGCATTCTGCAGCTATAGCTTAAGAATAGTGTTCACATTTCCCCTTTTTAGGGGGGTCGAAAGCACGGGGGTCAATTTTTTATAGCTTAGGACATTTCTCGCAAATTTTTTTTTTCATTTCACTTATAGCTTGTTACTTTCGGCCTAGGCGTTCTGCAGCTACTGTTTAAGAATAGTGTTCACATTTCCGCTTTTTAGTTGGACGAAAGCACGGGGGTCAATTTTTCATAGATTAGGACATTTCTCGCATCATATGTTCTCATTTCACTTATAGCGTGTTACTTTCGGCCTAGGCGTTCGGCAGATGTAGCTTAAGAATAGTGTTCACATTTCCCCTTTTCAGGGGGGACGAAAGCACGGGGGTCAATTTTTCATAGCTTAGGACATTTCTCGCATCATTTGTTTTCATTTCACTGATAGATTGTTACTTTCGGCCTAGGCATTCTGCAGTTATAGCTTACGAATAGTGTTCAAAAATCCCCTTTTTAGGGGGGAAGAAAGCACGGGGGTCGATTTTTCATAGCTTAGGACATTTCTCGAATCATTTGTTTTCATTTCACTTATAGATTGTTACTTTCGGCCTAGGCATTCTGCAGATGTAGCTTAAGAATAGTGTTCACGTTTCACATTTTTAGGGGGGAAGAAAGCACGTGGGTCAATTTTTCATATCTTAGGACATTTCTCGTATCATATGTTTTCTTTTTACTTATAACTTGTTACTTTCGAACTAGGCGTTCTGCAGCTATAGCTTAAGAATAGTGTTCACATTTCCCCTTTTAAGGGGGGACGAAAGCACGGGGATCAATTTTTCATAGCTTAGGACATTTCTCGCACCATATGTTTTCATTTCACTCATAGCTTGTTAGTTTCCGCCTAGGCGTTCTGCAGTTATAGCTTAAAAATAGTGTTCACATTTCCCCTTTTTAGGGGGAACGAAAACACGGGGGTCAATTTTCCATAGCTTAGGACATGTCTCGCATCATATGATTTCATTTCACATATAGCTTGTTACTTTCGTCCTAGGCGTTCTGCAGATGTAGCTTAAGAATAGTGTTCACATTTCCCCTTTTTATGGGGGACGAAAGCATGGGGGTCATTTTTTCATAGCTTAGGACATTTCTCGCATCATAAGTTTTCAATTCACTTATAGCTTGTTATTTTCGGCCTAGGTGTTCTGCAATTATAGCTTACGAATAGTGTTCAAAAATCCCCTTTTTAGGGGGGAAGAAAGCACGGGGGTCGATTTTTCATAGCTTAGGACATTTCTCGAATCATTTGTTTTCATTTCACTTATAGATTGTTACTTTCGGCCTAGGCATTCTGCAGATGTAGCTTAAGAATAGTGTTCACGTTTCCCCTTTTTAGGGGGAACGAAAACACGGGGGTCAATTTTCCATACCTTAGGTCATTTCTCGCATCATATGTTTTCATTTTACATATAGCTTGTTACTTTCGTCCTAGGCGTTCTATAGATGTAGCTTAACAATAGTGTTCACATTTCCCCTTTTTATGGGGAACGAAAGCATGGGGGTCAATTTTTCATAGCTTAGGACATTTCTCGCATCATATGTTTTCATTTCACTTATAGCTTGTTTCTTTCGGCCTAGTCGTTCTGCAGATGTAGCTTAAGAATAGTGTTCACATTTGCCTTTTTTACGGGGGACGAAAGCACGGGGGACAGTTTTTCATAGCTTAGGACACTTCTCGCATCATATGTTTTCATTTCACTTAGAGCTTGTTACTTTGGGTCTAGGCGTTCTGCAGTTATAGCTTACGAATAGTGTTCATATTTCCCCTTTTTAGGGGGGACGAAAGCACGGGGTCAATTTTTTATAGCATAGGACATTTTTCGCATCATATGATTTCATTTCACTTATAGCTTTTTACTTTCGGCCTAGCCGTTCTGCACTTATAGCTAAAGAATAGTGTCCACATTTCCCCTGTTTAGGAGGGACGAAAGCATGGGGGTCAATTTTTCATAGCTTAGGACATTTCTCTCATCATATGTTTTCCTTTCACTTATTGCTTCTTACTTTCGGACTAGGCGTTCGGCAGATGTAGCTTAAGAATAGTGTTCACATTTCCCCTTTTCAGGGGGGACGAAAGCACGGGGGTCAATTTTCTATAGCTCAGGACATTTCTCGCATCATATGATTTTATTTCACTTATAACTTGTTACTTTCGGCCTAGGCTTTCTGCAGTTATAGCTTTAGTGTTCACATTTCCCCTTTTTAGGGGGAACGAAAACACGGGGGTCAATTTTCCATAGCTTAGGACATTTCTCGCATCATATGTTTTCATTTCACATATAGCTTGTTACTTTCGTCCAAGGCGTTCTGCAGATGTAGCTTAAGAATAGTGTTCACATTTCCCCTTTTTATTGGGGACGAAAGCATGGGGGTCAATTTTTCATATCTTAGGACATTTCTCGCATCATATGTTTTCATTTCACTTATAGCTTGTTTCTTTCGACCTAGTCGTTCTGCAGGTGTAGCTTAAGAATAGTGTTCACATTTCCCCTTTATAGGGGGGACGAAAGCACGGGGGACAGTTTTTCATAGCTTAGGACATTTCTCGCATCATATGTTTTCATTTCACTTATAGCTTGTTACTTTCGGCTTAGGCGTTCTGCAGATGTAGCTTAAGAATAGTGTTCACAATTCCCCTTTTTAGGGGGGACGAAAGCACGGTGGTCAATTTTTCATAGCTTAGGACATTTCTCACATCATATGTTTCATTTCACTTATAGCTTGTTACTTTCGGCCTGGGCATTCTGTAGCTATATCTTAAGCATAGTGTTCCCATTTCCCCTTTTTAGGGGGGACGAAAACACGGGGTCAATTTTTCATAGCTTAGGACATTTCTCGCATCATATGTTTTGATTTCACTTATTGCTTGTTACTTTGGGCCTAGGCGTTCCGCAGATATAGTGTCGTGGTCACGTTCCAATTTGTCGTGACCCCGCTCTGATATTTCTGGGTGGTACAACTTTTCCGGCGTGATCGTATATTCTTTTCTCTAACCAAGGCAAAAGCCTGAATCAACAATCTCATGAATAGGCAATTAAAATAAACAGCACTGAACTTACAATTAAAATGAATAGCACTGAGCTTATTGTATCATTTAACAACATAATATTTATTTACACTGACATTAATAACTACTATTGGTAAGTAAACATTTCATTTCGTTAAACAATTGAGGCGTGCTGAGCGAGCTATCTGCTCGTACTCTGAGCGGTTTATAACTGTTAGCAAGGTCCCTATGTGGGGACGTGAAGATACTAAGTCCCGGAAACACTTTTAAGTGGAAAACGTGTCCTCAGATTTGATTTAGGTCCCTCCTTACCTTGGCAGAAGATGTCGCTAGAAGTAAGCATTGCTGGCTGTAGGTGAGTTGAAACAATCGGCTGCACTTCCCATTGTCCCTGACTCGGAAGCTCAGCTCGCTGTGGAGACTGGTTGCGGACCTCCGCACACCTCGAACGACAGAAGAAAAAGCACACTCTCCTCTCTGGCCACTGCACGGCTCGGACCCAGAGAGCCAGCGTCAGTTCCACGAAAAAATGTTTTCCCGTCCTTTTCCGCGAATTCCTCGCGGAGGTCACCTTGTTGACCTGGCGTGGAGGACGCTGATTGGCGGAGCTGATCGATGTGCGGGCAAGCATCCACCCGTTGTCTTCCTGTTTACTGCACGGGAGCACGTAAGCTCAGTTCTGGTGCCGGAGGGGAATCAACGGATTTGTAGAATGTTCGTTACTAGTCCGTTTTTCGGACAGTCATGTCCACGTTATGAAATCACGTGGGCATGACATACCTACCCACTCAGGGGGGCGAGCGGATGACCGATAAGTTCCACTGAACGGATGGGAAGAGTCCTCGCGCCCCCCTTCAAGGGCCACTAACATGGGATTCCAAGGTAAGGGGTATCAATCACACTCGAAGTATTACTGGCAGGAGCCACCTTGCTTCCTGCACTCTTGGGTTGGCCTTGCATCATCCTCAGTTTGGCGTGAAGAAAACTTCCAGCAATACATGAAACAGAAAGAAATAAGGAGGGGGTCAAAATCTGGGTTTTCTTTTTCCACACAATCAATGTTATACAATACATAGTGTATTCCGACTTGATCCTTACGTGTCGCCACATTTACATGGAGTTGTCACAATAACTAACAAAACGTGTACAAATTTCAAATTACTCTAGGGACCACCACTAGCGCTTTCTACAAATATGTTCGGAAGACTTCATTACTTTATGGCTTAAGTCCGTACAAATTATCGCTTCGGTTCGCCTCGTTCTCATAACGAAGCGGCTGGCCGCAACACTTAAAGTGCTTTAGCATGTGATCGTCTACAAGGGGAGAAAAACAAAATCTCCTTTTTTTTTTTCATTCCATGGTACTTGATGGCATGTAACACATTTTGGGCGCTCACATAATGCTGCACGATCTACGTTATACAATCTTCATTTACTGAATCGATATGTGGTTAACAAATTATCTAACAACTCTAATCGTAATTTAACATATAAAGATAAAAAAAAATTGTTCTATTCTCTTTCACTTCGCTAATCAATGACATTAATTTACAATTTGATCTCAACACACATACATTGTCATGGACAAAAAAAAGTATTTTCTAATTACATTGAGCAGGGTGTCACGACTTTACAGGATCTCAGCCGGCATTCTGAATTTGTGTCCCCTGAAGTGGTATAAATGTGGGGGAGGGAGGGACGCCCATCCGTTCAATGACTCTCGCGCAGTAATCGCTTTCTGAGTGCTGGCGAGCTCCATTGTACGGACTCAACTGGGGCTGATTGGCTAAAGACGCGGGGGGGGGCGGGGCTGTCCGGCGAGAAGTCCCTCAACGGTGATTCAGCGGCGCTCGCGCTGGCCGCTGCAACGCCGAGCTGACGTCATCTTCTGCTTTCCTGGCAGGTCACTTGTTGGGTTGCCATGGTAACGCAAAGCGAGAGGCGCCGCTCTGCTTCTCGGCGCCTCGCTCGTAGGGGGCGCTGCGGTAGTGGCACGGCTCCCTCCGTTTACCGATGTTCCTCCTGGGGTCGGACCCGCGGTGGGCGCTAGGAAAGCCGGCAGGACGTGCTTTCAGCCATCGGACAGCTTCGGCGCTCTGGTCGGTGTCGGTGTTTCGTTCCTCGAGGACGCGTGGGAGTGGATTCGCATAAAGCACCGCCGGGGTCCGCTGTAATTTTTTTTTCTTGAGCTTCCATTTCTTCTCCACTTTAATTGACGCTGATTCCTGAATGTACTTAAGCTTCCTAACGGTTGTTTTGGCTCTTTGTGAAGGAGTTAGAATTCTTTATTATGCAGGTCCCCTTAATTTTCCCTATCATTCGTTTCAATTCCTCTTGGTCGGTCCTGAGTCCTAAATTTCTATCGTGAATGCGCTGGACCTGGCTCTATGTTGTGTTCGGAAGCAGTGACTCTGGGGATGGGATTCAAAGGTTCTTACGATCGACGCCACTCGGCCGCTCGTGAATTCTACTTCCTGATTCGAGATATTGGGTCGGGGCTCCTCGTTCCTTTCGGCAGCTACTCCAGTGGATTGCCTTGAATCATCTGGGTTCTCTTCTACTCTACTTTCTGTTTTTCTCTCGGCTCGTGCGAGCATAAGTGCAGAGTTGTTGGTAGGAGTGGTAATCACTCTCCCTGATGAATCTCGCATCCTTAATTCATAGTGGTGGGAAGTTTTTCCCGGGGGTGCTGATTCTTCCTGATTCGAGTTACTGGGCCGGGGTCCCTCGTCTGTTTCGTCCGCTACTCCTGTCGGTTGTCTCGAATTATCTGGGTTCTCTTCTACTCTGTCTTCTGTTTCGTTTTCGGTTTCCGTGTGCATGGGTGAGGCGTTAACCGCAGGAATGGGCTCTGACCTGGGGATTCTAGTGGGCAGATCCGTAGGGATAGATATGGGCAGGTGAGTGTCAATTGTTGTAGGGAATATCATACGGGGATCTTCCTCCCACTCTTGTTCACACCTGTCGGAGCTTAAGTTTCGCTCAGGTGGGTTCTCCTCGAGCTGCTTCGGTATCGTTTCCTGGTTGATTTCCTCCGCGGGTGTGGGGAAGGTTCTTCGTTCCCTCATCTTTGTCAGTCTGTCAACATGGACAATCTCTGTCCTGCGGGGGTTGGCTACTAGTCTTATCTTGTAATTGACTTCAGATAATTTATCCAAAACTCGCCAGGGTCCCGTGGACAATTTCGAAAGTTTCTTGGTATTCTTGCGCGGAATTCGAGGGCAGAACAGGAGTACCAGATCGCCGACCTTTATTTGTTTGTCAAAAGACACTCTTTTCCTCTGTTTTTCTTGTCTCTCGGCTGCCAGTTCTAAATTTTGTCTCACTAGGTCGTAAGCTCTGTTCATTTTGGTGGTCACGTACTCTGCATAATTTTCGGTTGCGTAATATGAAGGAGGTTCCCTTTTCTGCCAAACCTGATGTGGTAATACCAAGTCCCTGCCATAGACTAAGTAACTGGGTGTCTCCTTAGTGGTGCTATGGACGGCGCTTCTGTATGCCATTAGTACAAAGGGGAGAAATTCATCCCATACATCATTGGTTTCGGACACCATATGCGATAATATGTTCAATATGGAAGAATTTAACCTTTCACATTGGCCGTTTCCACTGGGATGGTAAAAGCTAGTGTTGAGTTTGGTGACGCCTATTCTCTTATATACTTCTGTCATCACCTTTCCGGTAAAATTCTTCGCATTATCGCTGATTACATATTGTGGAATTCCGTGTTTCACGATATAGTCTTCTAGGAATATTTTTGAGACGGTTTCCGCGGTTTGATTGGGCAAGGCATACAATTCGGGCCATTTCGTGAAACAGTCTGTTATGACTAAGACGTATTTGTTGCCATTCTCGGTTGTTGGGAGTGGGCCGAGGAAATCCATTCCAACTTTCTCGAAAGGTCGAGTGGCGAAGGGTGCTCTCACGAGGTCGGCCTTCCTTTCGGGTTTATATCCTCGCCTTTGTAAACATGATACGCAGGTCTGAACATAGTTCTTTACGTCGGCGCACATGCCGTGCCAGAAATAATGGGCTCTAACTTTTTGTAGGGTCTTTAGTTCGCCGAGGTGGCCTGAACAAGGGTTGTCATGACATAATTGCAGAATTTTGCTGATTAGACTCCGAGGGACGACTACTTGCTCTATAATTTCATTTCTAATCTCGTTTTTGCTTGGGATCGAGCA
This sequence comes from Ryuthela nishihirai, assembly GCA_038380435.1. NCBI lineage: Eukaryota > Metazoa > Arthropoda > Arachnida > Araneae > Heptathelidae > Ryuthela > Ryuthela nishihirai. The sequence goes on from JAWZYU010000038.1 coordinate 4,826,359, forward strand.
ATGAAACAACAATCCGTCGTTCATGTAGAACTGGTCGGAAATTTTGGTCAAGGGCTTGAGACTTGTCCCCTCTAATGCATCTATTATTGGTTTCAAGTTCGTGTCTTCCACCTGTAACTTTCTCCATTGGCCCTTGTCTACGAATATGTCCGTTGGGATGGCATTTGTGTCGATAGCATTGATGTTTCTTGACAGCACGTCAGCTGGAATATTATGTTTGCCCGGTCTATATTGCACGTCGAAGTCATAATCTTGGAGGGTCAGGTTCCATTTTGCCAATCTGCTGGAAGGATCCTTCATTTTCATTAGGTATGATAGGGGTGCGTGATCCGATATGACCGTGAATTTTCTTCCGTACAGGTATGGCTTGAAGTAATGGATAGCAAACTTGATCGCTAACGCTTCCTTCTCTATTGTGGAGTATCTGGTTTCGGGGGGTTTCAGTTTCCTGCTCACGTACGCAATTGGTTGTCTAATTCCTTCAGCATTGGGTTGTTCGAGGATTCCGCCTAGGGCGGAGCCACTGGCGTCTGTAGATAGAAAGAATTGCTTATTGAAGTCAGGGTAGATTAGCACGGGTTCGCTAATCAATTTTAGTTTTAACTCCTGGAAGGCTTCCTCTGCCTGGGGGGTCCATTTAAATTTGGCGTCCTTCTTGATCAGTTCGACTAGCGGTAGGGTGATGTCTGCGTATTTATCAATGAACCGTCGGTAATACCCTGTCAGTCCAAGGAATGCCCTAACTTTCTTTGCTGAGTTGGGCCTTGGAAAATTCTCTACAGCTTCCAAGTTCCGTGGGTCGGGCTGCACCCCTTCTGAGGTTATCAGGTGGCCTAAGTAGGATAAGGATGCCTTAAAGAACTGGCATTTTTTTGGCTTCAATTTTAGGTCGAATTTCCGCAATCTGTCGAATACCATCTGCAATCGATCTATGTGTTGCTCGAAGGTTTTTGAGGCTACTATGATGTCATCGAGGTAGACCAATACCTGTTCATGTCTAAGACCCATCAGTACGTTATCTAATAACCTCTGGAACGTGGATGGTGAACATTTTAAGCCGAATGGCATATTTTGGAATTCATACAATCCGTTTCTGCTGATAAAAGCGGTCTTTTCGATGTCCCTCGGGTGTACAGGTATCTGCCAGTAACCTGACATCATGTCTAGTGAGCTGAAGAATTTGGCGTCGGACAGAGAGTCAATGATTTCGCTTATTAATGGAAGGGGGTACGAGTCGCTAACAGTTTTAGCATTCAGAGCTCTATAATCGACACAAAAGCGGTAAGAGGAGTCCCGTTTTTTCACCAGTACGATCGGGGAGGCAAAAGGTGAAGCGCTCTCCTTGATAATCCTGTTTCTCAATAATTCGTCGATTTGATTGTCTAGCTCTTTTTGTAGGGAATAAGGCACCTTGTAAGGTCGTTGCCTCACTGGTTTGTTGTCCCGCAAGTGTATTTCATGATAGACTGCTGTTGTGGTCGTAAGCTCACTTAAGTCTCTGGCAAAAATATCTTGGTTTTTCAATAATAGGGATTCTAATCTTTTCTTAAATTTTCGGGGGACGTGATCTAATTCGAAATCTTGCAACGATAATGGTTGTTTGCGCTTCTGATGAACAGGGCTGCTGTTTTTGTACGAGCTGTCAATGCTATTGATCTGTTCCCTACACATGGCTTCGACGCTGGCTAATTTCATATTTTTGTTTATCCACACAGGGTAATGGGAAACATTAGCGACTCTGACATTTATCAGTCCTTCCTTACTGACGACGTTTAAGGATCTGGCTACCCGGATGGCGCCTTGTTTCAGTTTGCTGTTCTGCTGGGTAAACACGGTTTTGGATTGCAAGCTTCTGTCGGTACAACTCACTAAAATGATTTTTTCCGTCCTGGGGGGAAATCAATGTTTTAGTATATGCTCTTCCTATTACCTCAGCTGGGAGACTTGTAGTATGGTTAAACCTACGATTTTTGCCCATTTCATTAGCTGTATCGGGGCTGTCTGTAATTTCGCGCCTCCTTCATTTCTATTTCTCTCATTATTCCTCACCGTTCCAGCCCTTAGGTCGATTGTGAACCTCTGGGACCTCAAAAGGTCATATCCGAAAATGGCATCGTATTTATTACTAACTTCCATATCTACCACATAAATGGGATACTTAAACTGGACACCAGCCACCTGGATCTCTGCTTCATACTTTCCTAGCAGGGGCAAGTCTGCACCACAGATTCCTTTTATTCCTATCCTAACGGGTAATGCCTTGCTGCGTAATTTTGCTCTTATTTTCCTGAAGCACCTCAGTCCGATTATTGAGACGGTCGCCCCTGTGTCTATGAGGGCAGTGAATTCCTCATTTTCGATCTTCCCCTTAATTAACGGTGCTTGAGTGTCGTCATCACCTATGGTAGCGTACGAAGCCATATGGGCGTCTGAAGTGCGCTTGGGATAGTGGGAAATACGCCCAGATTTCACCTCCCTTGTTAGTTTAAATGACGGGTCTGGGGATTATCCTGGTTTCTCCTGCTATAATTTTGATTCTGGAAAGCCTGATTTTGTCTATAGGGGTTATCGAAGCCTGGGGCTCTTGGGCCGCTGGGATTTTGGTTCCACCTGTATTCCCACTGTCGAGAGGGGTATCTCGGACTCCTGCCATTCGCGTTGTCCATTGGGATGCTAGATCTCCCGTAAGGGACTGGAGTGTTTCTGCATTCCCTGGCAAAGTGTCCTATACTTCCGCAGGCATAACACGTTATGGGGTTTCCACGGACATTCTGTTGCATGGGGGGCGGATCTCTGGGCCTTCCCCTTTCACTTTCGTCCTTAATTGACTTTTCCACCACCCTCACTCTATCTGTTAACTCCTTCAGTCCCGTACTTATGCTATGGAGTATTGTTTCATTATCGTCGGATCGGTTTCTCAGTAATTTATAAATCTCCTGCATATGTCCTGATTCGTCTGGTTTGATGTTAGATTTTAATTCGGTTTCTACGGAACAAATGTTAGCTGATCTATCTGACACGAGTTTTTCATTGCTTTCTTCTAATGTCGCTCGGGTAACGGCTTCTTCAAAACTCCCAGGGTTATGCGAAAGTACGAATCGTTTCAGCTTCGGCAACAAGCCTGCGACAAACTGTGACAGCTTGAATTGGTCATGGAACCCGGGGTAGCCGTTTGCGGGGTCATTATTATCCTTAAATAAATTATACGTTAAGGTCCTCACTCTGTCAGAATATTCTCTTACGCTTTCGCCCACCTTTTGTCTACAGGCAGAGAATTTCTGGATTTTTACAGCCAAAGGGTCTTCAATGTCGAATCTTTCTGTGACTATTTTCTTGAATTTATCATAATCTGTTTCTAAATCGAGCTCGGGCGATTCGTTTAGAAAGTCCGCAGCTAAACCCTCAAATTTCGATTTCGCGATCATCATCATATCTGGTTTGCTCCATCTCGCTGACCGACCAATTCCTTCCAAATGGGTAAAGAACGACGCCGCTGAGGGGGACTTCTCACCTTTGTAGGACCTAACCAGATTGACAAATCCCGCTAGCACAGGGACATTACTGTTCCTACTTTCGTTTCCCGAGGTAATGGGTGGGGGTTCTACTGGTTGAGTTGCCATTTTGGGCAATGGGAATTAGGTAATGTAATACACAAAATTTCAGTTACGAAGTACGAAGCGTTTAAAATTTAGCCTACACGTGGGATCCAGATTATATTGGTTAATGTCTCTATTCATTTGTCCCGCCTTTCCCCGGAGTGCTGAGTGTTGTTCTGGTGTACGTATTTAGGTAATCCTCCAAAAGTGCAGGGAGGTGTGTCACAGAAATACACTAGACCTGAAAGAAAATAATCACTCCTGACTAAAAGATTGCTGAATGTAGTGGTTCCCTAGTCGATTCGCTACTTTTCCTCGTACAAACTACTCCTGGGCCTATCTATTTTTGAAGTTACTGAAATATGCAGTGCACCCATATATATATTTCCTAATTTTCCATTATAGTTTATAATAACATTTTATTTTGACAGACGTTCCTGAAACTCCTCACTAAAAATACATGTATCACAGTCCTCGCTAAAAATATTCACAGGATAACATACGCCTTAACATTTATATAATCACAATAATCTTAACTTCTAATGGTTTCCTAACATTCTTTTGCCGTTGCCTCGCTTCAACACAGTAATTATGTAATATCTATATATGCTTTTCACGGAACATCAACTTTATCGATTTCTGGCCGCAATAACCCTTAGGTTCGAATACCCTGGTCACGGGAACCAATTTGTCGTGGTCACGTTCCAATTTGTCGTGACCCCGCTCTGATATTTCTGGGTGGTACAACTTTTCCGGCGTGATCGTATATTCTTTTCTCTAACCAAGGCAAAAGCCTGAATCAACAATCTCATGAATAGGCAATTAAAATAAACAGCACTGAACTTACAATTAAAATGAATAGCACTGAGCTTATTGTATCATTTAACAACATAATATTTATTTACACTGACATTAATAACTACTATTGGTAAGTAAACATTTCATTTCGTTAAACAATTGAGGCGTGCTGAGCGAGCTATCTGCTCGTACTCTGAGCGGTTTATAACTGTTAGCAAGGTCCCTATGTGGGGACGTGAAGATACTAAGTCCCGGAAACACTTTTAAGTGGAAAACATGTCCTCAGATTTGATTTAGGTCCCTCCTTACCTTGGCAGAAGATGTCGCTAGAAGTAAGCATTGCTGGCTGTAGGTGAGTTGAAACAATCGGCTGCACTTCCCATTGTCCCTGACTCGGAAGCTCAGCTCGCTGTGGAGACTGGTTGCGGACCTCCGCACACCTCGAACGACAGAAGAAAAAGCACACTCTCCTCTCTGGCCACTGCACGGCTCGGACCCAGAGAGCCAGCGTCAGTTCCACGAAAAAATGTTTTCCCGTCCTTTTCCGCGAATTCCTCGCGGAGGTCACCTTGTTGACCTGGCGTGGAGGACGCTGATTGGCGGAGCTGATCGAGGTGCGGGCAAGCATCCACCCGTTGTCTTCCTGTTTACTGCACGGGAGCACGTAAGCTCAGTTCTGGTGCCGGAGGGGAATCAACGGATTTGTAGAATGTTCGTTACTAGTCCGTTTTTCGGACAGTCATGTCCACGTTATGAAATCACGTGGGCATGACAATAGCTTAAGAATTGTGTCCACCTTTCTCCTTTTTAGGAGGGACGAAACACGGGGGTGAATTTTTCATAGCTTAGGACATTTCTCGCATAATATGTTTTCATTTCACTTATAGCTTGTTACTTTCGGCCTAGGCGTTCTGCAGCTATAGCTTAAGAATAGTGTTCACATTTCCCCTTTTTAGGGGGGACGAAAGCACGGGGGTCAATTTTTCATAGCTTAGGACATTTCTCACATCATATGTTTCATTTCACTTATAGCTTGTTACTTTCGTCCAAGGCGTTCTGCAGATGTAGCTTAAGAATAGTGTTCACATTTCCCCTTTTTATGGGGGACGAAAGCATGGGGGTCAATTTTTCATATCTTAGGACATTTCTCGCATCATATGTTTTCATTTCACTTATAGCTTGTTTCTTTCGGCCTAGTCGTTCTGCAGGTGTAGCTTAAGAATAGTGTTCACATTTCCCCTTTATAGGGGGGACGAAAGCATGGGGGACAGTTTTTCATAGCTTAGGACATTTCTCGCATCATATGTTTTCATTTCACTTATAGCTTGTTACATTCTGCTTAGGCGTTCTGCAGATGTAGCTTAAGAATAGTGTTCACATTTCCCATTTTTAGGGGGGACGAAAGCACGGGGTCAATTTTTCATAGCTTTGGACATTTCTCGCATCATATGTTTTCATTTCATTTATTGCTTGTTACTTTGGGCCTAGGCGTTCTGCAGATATAGCTTAAGAATTGTGTCCACCTTTCTCCTTTTTAGGGGGGACGAAAACACAGGGGTCAATTTTTCATAGCTTAGAACATTTCTCTCATAATATGTTTTCATTTCACTTATAGCTTGTTACTTTCGGCCTAGGCGTTCTGCAGCTATATCTTAAGAATAGTGTTCACATTTCCCCTTTTTAGGGGGGACGAAAATACGGGGGTCAATTTTTCATAGCTTAGGGCATTTCTCGCATCATATGTTTTCATTTCACTTATAGCTTGTTACTTTCGTCCTAGGCGTTCTGCAGACGTAGCTTAAGAATAGTGTTCACATTTCCCCTTTTTATATGGGACGAAAGCATGGGGGTCAATTTTTCATAGCTTAGGACATTTCTCGCATCATTTGTTTTCATTTCACTTATAGATTGTTACTTTCGGCCTAGGCAATCTGCAGATGTAGCTTAAGAATAGTGTTCACATTTCCCCTTTTTATATGGCCGAAAGCACGGGGGTCAATTTTTCATATCTTAGGACATTTCTCGCATCATATGTTCTCATTTCACTTATAGCTTGTTACTTTCGGCCTAGGCGTTCTGCAGTTATAGCTTACGAATAGTGTTCAAAAATCCCCTTTTTAGGGGGTACGAAAGCACGGGGGTCGATTTTTCAGAGCTTAGGACATTTCTCGCATCATTTGTTTTCATTTCACTTATAGATTGTTACTTTCGGCTTAGGCATTCTGCAGATGTAGCTTAAGAATAGTGTTTACATTTCCCCTTTTTAGGGGGGACGAAAGCACGGGGGTCAATGTTTTATAGCTTAGGACATTTCTCGCATCATATGTTTTCATTTCACTTATAGCTTGTTACTTTCGGCCTAGGCGTTCTGCAGTTGTAGCTTAAGAATTGTGTTCGCATTTCACATTTTAGGGGGGAAGAAAGCACGGGGTTCAATTTTTCATACCTTAGGACATTTCTCGCATCATATGTTTTCTTTTTACTTATAACTTGTTACTTTCGAACTAGGGGTTCTGCAGCTATAGCTTAAGAATAGTGTTCACATTTCCCCTTTCAAGGGGGAACGAAAGCACGGGGATCAATTTTTCATAGCTTAGGACATTTCTCGCATCATATGTTTTCATTTCACTCATAGCTTGTTACTTTCGGCCTAGGCGTTCTGCAGTTATAGCTTAAGAATAGTGTTCACATTTCCCCTTTTTAGGGGGAATGAAAACACGGGGTCAATTTTCCATAGCTTAGGACATTTCTCGCATCATATGTTTTCATTTCACATATAGCTTGTTACTTTCGTCCTAGGCGTTCTGCAGATGTAGCTTAAGAATAGTGTTCACATTTCCCCTTTTTATGGGGGACGAAAGCATGGGGATCAATATTTCATAGCTTAGGACATTTCTCGCATCATATGTTTTCATTTCACTTATAGCTTGTTATTTTCGGCCTAGGCGTTCTGCAGCTATAGCTTAAGAATAGTGTTCACATTTCCCCTTTTTAGGGGGGACGAAAGCATGGGGATTAATTTTTCCTAGCTTAGGACATTTCTCGCATCATATGTTTTTATTTCACTTATATCTTGTTACTTTCGTTCTAGGCGTTCTTCAGATGTAGCTTAAGAATAGTGTTCACATTTCCCCTTTTTATGGGGGACGAAAACACGGGGATCAATATTTCATAGCTTAGGACATTTCTCGCATAATATGTTTTCATTTCACTTATAGCTTATTACTTTCGGCCTAGGCGTTCTGCAGCCATAGCTTAAGAATAGTGTTCACATTTCCCCTTTTTAGGGGGGACGAAAACACGGGAGTCGATTTTTCATTGCTTAGGACATTTCTCGCATCATATGTTTTCATTTCACTTATAGCTTGTTACTTTCGGCCTGGGCGTTCTGTAGCTATATCTTAAGCATAGTGTTCCCATTTCCCCTTTTTAGGGGGGACGAAAACACTGGGGTCAATTTTTCATAGCTTAGGACATTTCTCGCATCATATGTTTTGATTTCACTTATAGCTTGTTACTTTCGGCCTAGGCGTTCTGCAGATGTAGCTTAAGAATAGTGTTCACATTTCCCCTTTTTAGGGGGGACGAAAGCACAGAGGTCAATTTTTCAGAGCTTAGGACATTTCGCGCATCATATGTTTTCATTTCACTTATAGCTTGTTACTTTGGGCCTAGGCGTTCTGCAGTTATAGCTTACGAATAGTGTTCAAATTTCCCCTTTTTAGGGGGGACGAAAGCAAGGGGGTTGATTTTTCATAGCTTAGGTCATTTCTCGCATCATATATTTTCATTTCACTTATAGTTTGTTACTTTCGTCCTAGGCGTTCTGCAGATGTGGCTTAAGAATAGTGTTCACATTTCCCCTTTTTAGGGGGGACGAAATCACGGGGGTCATTTTTCATAGCTTAGGATATTTCTCGCATCATATGTTTTCATTTGATGTGGGTTTCATTTTTTGATAACGTTTTTCATTTTATTGAATTCAAACGATGTTGGCAATATCGTTTGCCTCGAGCTATGTTGTGTATTTTATTGCTCTTTTAAGTTGATTTTGATTTTTTAATATCCTATCATTTTCTCATTAGTTTTACTTTTAGTCTTCAACGCTTATTCATTTTCATATCGAAATCAGGAATTACAGAGTTGCAGTGATTGGTAAATTTCTTTGAAGTAGAAATTACTATGACATTGAATGTGTTGTAGATTTATAACTGACATTCGAATCTGAAACTTGAGCATCAATTCTATATTATTATTACGTATTCTGGAGTGATACCACGTGAATGCTGTTTGCTGTTTATTGAAATATTGAGAGATAATTGATTGAAATTTTTGCAGTTTATCTGTTTTTTTAATTCCCAGTTTCAAAAGTGTTAATTTGCTTTCAATATGATGTGCTATAGATGTTCTGAATCAATTGTAGAAGATAAAGATTTTCTTACTTGCTATATGATAATAAATTCCATTATTATTGTACTGGCATATCAAAAAAGTGTTATAAGAGATTTACTCGAGAAAAGAAAAATATTTAGAGATATTATTAGTGCAGTGCATTATCTGGTTCTGAAACCATGACACCTAATATGCATATGACATCTAATGTTGAAATAAATAAAGAGGCTGGAGAATCGGAAATTTTTTTTTTTAATGTGACTGAAACTTCTCTTCCCTGCATGATAAAGAAATGTATACAAGAAGAATTAGAAGTTTTTAATATGGAAATGTTTAGTGAATTGTTCCAGATAAAAGAGTTATTACTTCAACTAAGATTATTTACAACAGTTAATGAGCACTATTGACTTAATGAAGCAAGAAATTGAACATCTTAGGAAAGAAAAATCAATATATAAAGCATAATAACAGCAGTCTGTTACAAGAAATAGAACTTCTTAAGACTCAAATGAATAATATCGAACAATATTCAGGAAACTGGAACCTTGAGTTTGTTGGCATTCCAGAAGATAAAGAAGAGGATTTAATATATATAGTTAAACATATAAGCAAGCGATTAAACATTACAGAAAAAATCGAACTCTCTGCTATTCACAGAGTGCCTACAACGATTGGAAATAAAATTAAACCTACTATTGCACAATTTAGATACCGGGACCAAAGAAATAAATTTTTGAAATAACTTCATTTTGTCAACCTGATTCTTAATTCTATTAAGCACAATCATGGAAAGAAATTTACCTGGAACAGAGAGTAGGCTGATACCTCTATAGTTATCACAAGAACTGCGATCACCTTTTTTGAAAATAGGGATAACAATAGCTCTGGTAAAATCCTTAGGAACCATGCCTTTATCATAAAAAATATTCAGAATTTCAGTCATCCAAGTGGTAACCGAAACATTCCCAGCTCTAAGAATTTCAGTAGTAATTTCATCTACAACTGGGGATTTATGAAGTTTAAGTTTCGAGACAACAAAAATAACTTCAGATTGTGTTATAGGGCCAACATTAAAGCCTGTAATGCATCTATCATCATTATAAACAATGGGAGTAGAACTAGCCACATTGTTCAAAACATCCCTGAAATGTTCAGCCCACCTAGACATGTCACAATCTTCACCTTCTATGACTTTACCTTGTTTATTTTTCAATCCTTGTATACCTGTCCGTTTTCTACCACATAAAACATTAACTATCTGGTACAGCTCTCTGCTGTTGTGCTGTCTAACTGCTTACTCGGCTTTGTCAGCCAAGCCATCAAGCCAAAGATTCTTATCAGCAGATAACTGATCCTTTACTCGTTTATTAAGTTCTCTGTAATGCTTTCTATTAGGACTAGTAGGGTATTGATTAAGGACATTCCTGCAGTTCTTTCTTTCCGAAATAAGCTCAAGTGCCTTATCACTCAGATAATTCTGTCTCTTCAGCTCCTTTTTTCCTAAAAGAGTACTGTTAGTGTCCAAAAAAACCTGTGTAAAATGATCCCATTCTTCCTCAACTTCAGTATTAAGCATACCATGACTGTCATAATGACTAAGTAACCTATGATGGTAAGCTTTAGCTATAACTGGGTCTTTCAGAGCTTCAGTATCAAAGGTAAATTTTTTAACCTTAGCACAACACATTTTAAGTTTAAGTTGCAACACACTTTTAACAAAGTAATGGTCAGATCCAATTTCAGCTCCCCTATATACCCTGGTATTCTTAACAGAACTAGCCCATTTGCTGTTAATTAATATATAATCAATCATATTCTTATGCAGCCCATCGGGTGAAACTCATGTGTTCTTATGTATGTCACAGTGTTCGTAATAATTGTTTGTTATTCTGAAACCATTGAGTTTACTTACCTGTAGGAGACGTTGCCCATTGCCATTGCAGCTACCAATACCAAAAGGGCCTATTACTCCTCCCCAAAGGTCAGAGTCAGTACCCGCTTTGACATTGAAGTCACCTAGAACAAGGGTAATATCTCCTTTCTTGACAGAATTCAAAATATCCTGAAGTTGTTCGTAAAACCTATCTTTCTCATCCTCATCGGCATCCGTAGTGGGGGTATAAGAGCAGATAACATTCAAGTCTTTAATGCCTTAATTATCTAGTTCTTAATAATTCATTTAATAATTCAAGTCTTTAATGCCTTTAATACCTAAAATGTAATTTTGCTGTAAGAAACCTTTCATTAATGCACTCATATCCTAGAAGAGCATCACTAGCATGTCTGCTGAGCAGCAGACCCACGCATTGGTGATGCTTTCCATCCTCCCTCCCTGTAAAGAGAAATTTAAAGTTATTTTTAAGTATCTCACCTTTACCTGTCCATCTGGTCTCTTGCAAGCCTAGAATATCTAGGTTATAGCGCTGGAATTCCTGCATGAGGACATCAAGAGAATAATCTCTATGTAATGTCCTCACGTTCCACGTTCCTGCAGAGAGAAAATGATTAGTAGGATTTTTAAAGAAATTAGGTTTATTGAGATTGGTAGGGCCAACAATATCAAACAGCCCCCTGATTGCAGGCATGGGGCAAAGACCTGTTCCTCCTCTGCTAAAGGCTGAAGTCACCGATGCTGGTAGGAACTTCAGGCACCACCTTTTCAAGTGGACTTTTTCAAGAACCATATGGCCTGCCTGAGACACATTACTCCAGTTTAGGCTTGACGATGCCCAACTAGCTAAGTAAGGTTCAAGTACCTGCGATGGCCTCTGATTAGGATTATCCACCAGCTGATATAAGGTATCCCATGTCTCTGTTCACTTTGGGCTGGTAACCGAGAAAAAAACAGAAAGCACAGTGGCAGATTCTCTCTCAACAGAGACCCACCAGTGCAGCAAGTCCAGGATCCATAATCAAACTCAAATCAATAAACAAATCCGGTCTAGTAGGTGTAAATGGTCAGCACCAGGACCCTGTGAAGTTGACCACTCCTCAGCAGGTTTGAAAAGAAAGAAAAAAGTGGCCATAGATGACCAGATCAGTAGGCCATACTGAACTGGCAACCCTCCTCTTCCGTTCCCTTCCAAAAGAGAATATCTCTTTTGAAAGGTACTAATGGCCTGCACCATGAGAAGGCGGGGTCGGACATTAGGTGCTAGACCTGTCCGGTTCTGTGCATCATCACTAGGGATTGGTACACAGCTCTCTTTCCAGTTTATGTCTAGCTACCATTTCCAGACCACTGAAATTAGAAATACATCAATCCATAATTAAAAAAATAAGAGTACGTGGTGCAGATCTTTCGCAACCATATTTGAATTCAGCACCCCAAAATTAGTTAAAACATCCTATTTGACGTCCCGTGGCCGATTGGTTAGCGTCCTTGGCTACTGATCTACGGGACCTGGTTTCAAGCCCGGGTAAGGCATGGATGTTCGTGTTGTTTTCTGCTGAGGTCCTGCCATCCTCTCAGATCTTCTACTGTAGCATATAAACTGACAGGCTCCTGTCAGACCTCTGTGGCAAGCAGCTGCTTGAGGGGGTATTTATTTATTTATATATTTATATATATAAAAATTTTCAATTTGTTGTCCAGTGTTATTAAACTTTATTCATTTCGTCTTAGGTTTAAAATTTTTTTATGTTATTATCTACATTTTAATGCCTGACCTTATATTTTCATTTCTAGATTGCAAAAGAAAGAATCCAAATTATTCTTCTGTGGACCTATATCAATTTATGTTAGGTGCAAATAATCACCTTGTTAATCCAAAAATGTATTTGAAAATGAGAGTTTAATTTTGGAAGATAAGGTTTCGTCTTCGTCTTTGGAAAATAATACTCTGTATGCAAGAGATAGCTGACGAAATGTACGCGTTGTATATCAATGTAACTTAGAGCAAAGGATTAACAAAAAAACTTCCCTTCTAAATGCTTTACGATATATTGATAACTGATATTAAAATCTTTGCGAATTCACTGAAAGGATTTTAAGACCAGTGTGGCCGTTTTCCACAGCAAATCAGAAAAACCATATGTGTTAAATATCTGGTATATGAGTTTTAATAAGGAATTGCATTAAAAGAAAATATCTGATTGGTATCGGGAACACATTTGATATCTGAAAGAATGTAAACAAAGATTTCAGAAAACAGAATGAACTCTTATCCAGAATTTTTAAAATGATAATTTTCACATGAAGAAGAGAAAATATTTTACTTTAACTTGTACCAAAAATTCATTAAAATAGTTCTTGAAGATAATGGATCTCACATACTTAAAAGAGAAAATTTATACTAATGATATGTTTAAGGAAATAATTTTAGAGGAAAGCAATATAAATTTAAAGTAAATTTTCAAGACATGTAAGAAAAAAAACTCTCATGGTCTGATCATCATAGAAAATATTAGCAAATGAAAATCCATTTATAAAAGATTGGTGTCGTATAAATCTCAAATATCCGAAGATTTCACAAAGTCTAGTATTTCAGAAACCTTTTTAGAAGGATTTACTAGATAAAAAATTTTAAACTGATTATTTGAAGGAATATACTTCATATTTTCTTAAATATATAGTAAGTGATTTTCATATTAACTCTATATATTGTAAGTCTTCAACCAAAAAAGGACGATTGACGTTTGTTGAAAAAAACAACATGGAAGTTTCAGGAAAAAAAACAGTGCAAAATCGCATCAGTACAAGCAGAAGAAAAACCTGCAATCTGTGAAATATACAAAAAAAGATTTTCAAAATCTTCCAACCTAAGGACACATCATCGTATTCACACGGGAGAGAAACCTTGTATCTGTGAAATATGTGACAAAAGAGTTTCATTGCATAGTAGCTTACATTCCCATCGCTTTATCCACCAGGAAAAGAAACCCTATCCCTGTGAAATATGCAACAAAGGATTTCTGCTGAGTAGTTCTTGAAAATCTCACCGTCTTATCCATGTGAAAGAGAAAACCTATATTTTTGATATTTTCAACCAGGAATTTTCCCATAAAAAGTTGTTAAAGCAACATCAGGTAAAACACAACAAACAAAAACATTACATCTATGAAATGGGTAAGAAACGTTTTTCACATAAAAATCAGTTAACACTGCATCATTTTACCCCCACGCAAAAGAAATCTCACAACTCTGCAGTAGGTAACCAAACATTTTACCGCGATGACAACTTAAAAGCACATCATCTCACCCAGGAAGAAGAGAAACTCCATATTTCTGAAATTTGCAACGACAAAGTTTCAGAGGAGAACTGTGTAAAACCTGATCCAATTATTAACACAGAAGAGAAACCTTATATGTGTGAAATATGTAGCGAAAGATTTTCACAAAGTGATCGATTACCACTGCATCATTTTAACCACACAAGAAAGAAAGCTGAAGTTTATAACGAAATGATTTCTGAGAGTAACATCCTAAACGGAAATCATCTTAACAAGAGCGAAAACAAACTTTCTCTTTCTGAAATATGCAATGAGGGGGTTTCAATTAAAAGCAGCCAAAAAATGCATAATGCTGTGCACACAAAAAGGAAACTTCATATTTGTGAAGTTTGCAACAAAGAATATTCAAGTAGTACTTATTTAAAGTTGCATCGCCGTATCCATACAAAAGAGAAGCCTCACATCTGTGAAATATGTAACAAAGGGTTCACACAGATTAGTACTTTAAAGAGGCACCTCCATATCCATTCAAAAACAAAACCACACATCTGTGAAATATGTAACAAAGGATTTACGAGTAAGAGTTATTTAAAGCTACATCGTTTTATTCACAAAGAAGAGAAACCTTACCACTGTGAAATATGTAACAAAGGATTTTTATTTAGTAGCAATTTAAAATCGCACCGTATTATTCACACAGGAGAGAAACCTTATGTCTGTGAAATATGTAACAAAGGGTTCACACAGATTAGTTGTTTAAAGAAGCACCTCCATATCCATTCAAAAACAAAACCACACATTTGTGAAATATGTAACAAAGGATTTACAAGAAAGAGTTATTTAAAGCTACATCGTTTTATTCACAAAGAAGAGAAACCTTATCACTGTGAAATATGTAACAAAGGATTTTTACTTAGTAGCATTTTAAAATCGCACCGTATTATCCACACGGGAGAGAAACCTTATGTCTGTGAAATATGTAACAAAGGGTTCACACAGAGGAGCAATTTAAATGTACACAGTTTAACTCATAAAACAGAGCAACCACATCCTGTGAATATTTAACGAATGAATTTGATAGCGTGGGAATTTAAAACTTTATCTTCTTATCCATATCAAATAGAAACTCACATCCTGAAATGTATATTGAAAAACTTTTCCTTTGTAGAAGCGTAATGTAAGAGACGAAACCTAGAACTTAAAAATGAAAAGTAAAGAAATTAATTTTATATAAATCATAATCCCTCCTATTTTATCGACACAAAACCGAAACCTCGTGCCACTGAAATATGCAAGAAAGCGTTTCCAAGTGTAGTAATTTGAAATTATCCATATAAATAAGAAACTTCACAACTGTGAGATATGTAATACAGGAGTTTCATAGAGCAGCAACCTAAACCTCTATTGGATTTCCTATACAAAAGTGAAACCTGATCTTTCTTAAATTTGTAGCAAATAATTTTTTAGGTATTGGCAATTTAAATTGCATCCTCATACCTGCACAAAGGAGAATAATAATTCTTTGAAATATGCAAAGTTTTCTCCAAGTAATAAATCAAATGAGGGTACTCATATCTATTGATTATGAAACAAGGAATTTTCCTAATATATCTATATGTCACTGCATCATTTTACACTTACAAAATAGGAATCTAATAGCTAAGAAATATATAACAACGGAATTTCACATGCTATGGAACTGCACTTAGAAAAACCTCATATCTCTGAAATATAAAACAAATCACTTTCATTGAGTGGCCACATTAAATTATATTGTGTTATGCTGACAAAAAAGATTCCTCATATATATGAAATATATAACAGGATTTTCCAGCAGTAGAAACTTAAATTCGCAAATTATATCACAAAAAATCTAACAGGATTTTCATTCAGAAGATGCTTATACCTGAAAAGTCCAAACCTGATGTCTATGATTTTGAACAAAAATATTCCATTATCAACGTTAATTAAAAACGTTAATTTAAAACCCTATCATTCTATCCACAGAAATTTGAAACTTAATGTAAACTGATTGGACAAATTATTATATATATCTACATAATTTCCTGTTGCTCCACACCCTCACAAGAACAGACAGACATCTTCGTAAGGACACAATGAGGTGTTGCAAACAGAGAGGGGGTATTGCTACCCATAAAACGAAGATCGCCTGTTATACAGCATTCGCAGTTGCCGATGGGGTTGGGGGTGTGGGTGGCTCAGTAGATAGCGCGTCAGGCTCGTAATCTGTAGTTCCAAGGTTCGAGTCCCAGCTGGGTCAACATTGAGATTTATCTCGCAAAATTCCCCGCCCTGCCCACGGTCAGTAGAGGACACCGTGGGCTCGGAAAGGCCGCCGTCCGTCGGATGGGACGTTAAGCAATGGCCTCGTGTGTGGGAGAGCCATACCCTGTGCACATTAAAGAACACGCTGGATGGCCTTGATGGGAGGCTACCATCTGTCTCCCAACAGCTGTTCCAGTGGGTCCCCTCTCCCAAACTTCTCTGAGCCTTCGGGGTCCATGTGACCTGGCCATTTAGCCATGGTGTGCAAAAAAGTGCTTAGAAGTAAAACAACCCAACCCAACCGGTGGGGTTTGGCAGTCTCGAACGGATCTTTCCAATTCGCCCACAAATTTTCAATGGGGTTGAGGTCAGGTGATCGAGCGGGCCATTCGAGTGTGGTAAACTAACTTTGATGATCCTGCAGCCAATTGATTGCCACTCGGAAAGTATGTGGTGTGGAGCTCTCCTGTCGGTACAAGCGGAACCGGGAATTGCCGTGGTTGCATAAGATCGCAACAAAAGCGATTCATTGTTGATAGATGGCATCATGGTGTGGATAGAGAATCGTTACGAATGGGTGGAGATGGTCGGCGAGGATGTTCACATACCTTTTGCCACTGACAGAGGTTTCGACTGTTGCAAGAAGCTCCAAGGAAGCACAGGTAAACACACCCCAAACTGTTTCACCGGCTCCACCTGCCTGTTTGACTCCAACTTGGCAGCTCGGTCCATCACTTGTGGTTTGCGCCCCACACGCACCCTCCCATCGACATTATTCGTCACACCAGATGATGTCTGCAAATTGCAGCCCAATCTTTTGATGTCTTGCAGTCAACAAGGAGACACGATGTGGACGTCGAGTGTCATAGCTAATTTTTTCTATGGTACAATGAATAGTCTTTGTGCATAAGCTTGTGGATGTGCCCTCGTTCAAATCCTATGGTATCTGCTCCATGGCAGCCATGCGATTGCTATTAATGATGCAGTACAGTCTGCGCTCATCTCAAGAATCAATTGCACGTTTACATCCACGTTTCTCCCGCTGGTTGGAAGTTTCGCCACATTTCTCGTAGTCGTGGTACACTTGTGCGACTGTCTGAAGTGGAAATCCCAACAATTCAGCAGTTGCGGTGTTTGAACAACCGGCCTCCCTCGCACCTACTATCTGGCCGCTATCAAGCGTAGTAACTGGATCGCTATAATCACGGTTAAAGACAGTGACGTAAGAGAGTTACGTCACTGCCTTTACCCGTGATTACTTCTCTGCAACTGGTTTCCAATGCGCAGAGACCTGCTCTATTTATAGACATTGCCAGTTTCAGAGTCCCACATGACTGGACAACGAAGTATTCGTGACAGCCCCGGTGCACCGCAGTTCAAGACTTCATATCACCATATGGGAGAAGTCACAGAAACCACTATAGACAAAAAGGTACTATCAACAAGATACTTCTGCTTTGCACATTGTTATTGATGTGTATGTAATGATTTGTCCATTCAGTGAATGCATCAAATGATTTTCTCAGAGTGCCAGATTAAAATCTCATTTTCTTCTTCAAATAAAAGAGGAAATTAATATTTTTAAAATATGTAACAATATATTTTCACATAAAAGCAGAAAATGTTGCATCACCTTGTTCACGTGAAAAATGATTTCGCTAATTTAAATATTTAAGAAACTGTATCAGTGAATTTTTAAGCCTTGTTCAACACTAAATGATTTCAATGATATAACGATAGGCTGTGAACAGAAAGGATAGGAAGCCAGGAAAATGTTAATTTCTTCGTAAGAATTCTTCTTTTGAATTTTAGTTGTCTATCAAAGCATCGTAATATCGTGCTTTATTCTGTAATTATTGAACAGAAATGTCAATGTCTGCCATTATGTTAGAACTGACTGCTACTATGAACAACCTTAAAATGGCATAAATCATTTTGTGAAAGGAGTAGTAGCTTAAATTGGCTTTAACGTTGCTGCTCCAATGCTTAAAAATAGCAAGCAGCGTATCCTATAAATCTAGGTTACGCTGCTTGCTATTTGTAAGTGAAAGTAAGTGGAAGCAAATATTATGTAGCAGGGTTTTTTTCTTTTTCTTTTTTGAATAAAAAGTTTATTTTTTCGCATAGTTTTTGTTCAATGCTAAGTAAAAATATCATTACACTTAATGTTTCATAACATATTAAGAAATTCCTCATTAATTTTGATTTTAACAGTTGGCTTTGTGAATCTGAAAAAGGTTAACGAATTGTCACTAAACCCCGTCATTCTCAGTCCAGAGCATCCGTACTTGAGACTTATAATTTTTCAACTTTAGTGCTCAGATACTTTTTTTGGGAAAGTCTATTTACGTGTCTGTAAGTGTCTCTCTAGAGATCATAAATTCTTTGATCTGCCATGGTCTGTGCGCCGAGGAGAAGAGGAGAGAAGCAAAAGAAGTAAAAATCTTCGGAGGCATCGTAAGGGTCAATCAATTAATCCACTTCATTAATATTCACCATTATCCTAGGTGAAACCACTGGTTCGCAGGTTTTTATGCCCGGGCTTAGGTGTGCCTCAGATGTGCTGTGGTAAATGTTGTGTACAAAGATTAAATAAACTAATGCACCAGAGTAGATTACGGTTGGGTTGGGTTGTTTCACCTCTGAGCGGCACTTTTTTGCACACCATGGGCTAAATGGCCAGGTCACATGGACCCCGCAGGCTCAGAGAAGGTTAGGGGAGGGGACCCACTGGAACAGCTGTTGGGAGACAGATGGTAACCTCCCGTCAAGGCTATCCAGCGTGTTCTTTAACGTGCACAGGTGTGGCTCTCCCGCACATGGGGCCACGGCTTAACATCCCATCCGACGGAAGGCGGCCTTTCCAAGCCCATCGGTGTCCCCTACTGACCGTGGGCAGGGCGGGGAATTTTTCGGGGCTAAATCTCAACGCTGACCCAGCTGGGACTCGAACCTGGGAACTACAGATTAGGAGCCTGGCGCGCTACCGACTGAGCCACCCCAGTAGATTACGGAGGATATAGTTTATTTACATTCACACATATGTGTACATATGGGAATATGCTCAATTCCGTGGGCCTTAGCTGCGCTCAAGATCACAATGAAATGACTTTACTGGTGGTCTTGGTAGACTTCCTCCTCTCAGCTTTCTTTAATCCGAATGCACTTTGCTATTGCAAGCATTCATATGATGAGGTGGAAATCTGTACAGAAATCTCCTTATCGACCTCAAAACTCGGGCGAGAGGATATTTAATCCTTGCCTAAACCACCTGATTCACACAGAACCGAATCCTGGTCCTTTAGAGATACAGCTAAGACCCTTTGACGTGCTTAGCAAATGTTTTTTCCTGTTTGCCAGCAACTCTCGGTCTGAAGTTTGTTTGTTCGCTCCTCTCCATCAAATGCACTAAGGTCTTGGGGCGGGTGTGGCTCAGTCGGTAGCGCGCCAGGCTCCTATTCTGTAGTTCCCAGGTTCGAGTCCCAGCTGGGTCAGCGTTGAGATTTAGCTCCGCAAAATTCCCCGTCCTGCCCACAGTCAGTAGGGGACACCGATGGGCTTGGAAAGGCCGCCGTCCGTCGGATGGGACGTTAAGCCGTGGTCCCGTGTGTGGGATAGCCATACCCTGTGCACGTTAAACAACACGCTGGATGGCCTTGACGGGAAGCTACACGTCAATCTGTCTCCCAACAGCTGTTCCAGTGGGTCCCCTCCCCCAACCTTCTCTGAGCCTTCGGGGTCCTTGTGACCTCGCCATTTAGCCCATGGTGTGCAAAAAAATTGCCGCTCAGAGGTAAAACAAACAACGTTAAAGAACACGCTGGATGGCCTTGATGGGAGACTACCATCTGTCTCCCAACAGCTGATCCAGTGGGTCCCCTCCCCAACCTGCTCTGAGCCTTCGGGGTCCATGTGACCTGTCCATTTAGCCCATGGTGTTACAAAAAGTGCCGCTCAGAGGTAAAACGACCCGACAACAAGCACTAGGGTCTCCAGTTGGTGATTTCAGAACTTTAAAAGCGTTTTCACTTACGCTCCATTACAGGACATGTGGATCACAGTCTACCTCGTCCTGAATGCAAACTAATGACTTGCATTCCCATTTCGGACACTTCAGAAAATGTAGTTAACAAAGACCATAAAATACAACAAAATAAATTAGAGGGACATGACACGTGGGTCCTGATCATTTGCTGGTGGCAAAGAAGAAAAAGTTTACTTTCTCAGAATGTCTATTTTGAAGATTCACGAGGTCAAAAATATATATAACAAAGATCATTTGACACCGTTAAAATAAAGAACTACTCTACGAAACGAAACAATATAAGCAAAAGCAACACTGTAAATTTTTATGGACAAGAGATGGGAAAGTTTTCATTACAAAATATTAAAACACGAGAATAATTAGAATCAAGAGTGCTGAATTAAAAATGGCTAGAAATGCGTTCAAATACGAATAATAACTTAATATGGACAAGTGACGATTTAGAGAGTAGTGTAGCTAATTACATTTCATTCAAATTGTGTAGCGATAATGAGTTCATAAAATATATAAAGAGTGATGATACTGTGAATTATATTATTTTTCAGATTAATGTTAGAAGTATTCTTCCGCGTTTTGATGAAATCTTACTATTAGCAATGTCTAATTACGAAATTGAGTTTTGATACTTAGTGAGATCTGGGTATCGAAAACGAAGTTGATATATTTGAAATTGATGGTTATGATATTTTTATAATTGTAGGGAAGGAAAAAGCTCTCCTGGGGTATAATTTTATTATAAAACTAATGTCCTTAACTTCGTTAAAATGCCTTTCAAAATGAATACTGCAGAATGTGTATGATTAAAATTTTTATATGAATATTTAGGCGATATATCGATCACATATTCACACCATTTCAAATTTTGTGCAGAAGATGGAAGATATGTTAAAAACGACGGATTATAAAAATTGTGTAATAATTGGGGTAATAAATATTGATATATTACAAGATACGAATGATACTCTGTCGTATTTAAATTTACTGTGTGAATATGGTTATCATTCTTTAATAGCAAATCATACTAGGATAGTTAAAGATTCAAGATCTTGCATTGATCATATTTTTATAAGGACACAGAAATATCTTGGTCAGTATAGTTCAGCGATCTATGTTAAGGATGTAACTGATCACTCTCCAATAATACTAAAACTGGGCAAGGTTAACAAGTTAGTGAATAAATATGTGCTACTCATTATTTCTTAAGGGGAAAAAAAGCGATTATATTGCCTTAGAAACGTGTATGAAAATAAAATTTACATCTAAATACTAATTTTAACAACTCTGCAAAATGAAAGAGTGCAAATGGTGATTTTGTTAATCAGATACAAGTAGCAATGGAAAGCACTACAGTAAAGGAAACAGCAAAATATGGTGATAAAGGTAAAAGGTATAAAAATAAAAATTCTTGCATAGTGAACGAATTGATTGACCTTTTTAAGTTAAGAGATTATTGGGATCAATATAAAAATATTAGAAATTTTACAATAAAAAAATAAAATAAATAAATAAATACCCCCCTCAAGCAGCTGCTTGCCACAGAGGTCTGACAGGAGCCTGTCAGTTTATATGCCACAGTAGGTCTGAGAGGATGGCAGGCCCTCAGCAGAAAAAAACGATACAAACAGCCATGCCTTACCCGGGGCTCGAACCCAGGTCCCTTAGATCAGTAACCAAGCGCACTAACCACTCGGCCATGGGACAGCTACCAATAAATACCCCCTCAAGCAGCTGCTTGCCATAGAGGTCTGACAGGAGCCTGTCAGTTTATATGCCACAGTAGAAGGTCTGAGAGGATGGCAGGACCTCAGCAGAAAAAACGATACAAACAGCCATGCCTTACCCGGGGCTCGAACCCAGGTCCCTTAGATCAGTAACCAAGCGCACTAACCACTCGACCATGGGACAGCTACCAATAAATACCCCCTCAAGCAGCTGCTTGCCACAGAGGTCTGACAGGAGCCTGTCAGTTTAATACGCCATAGTAGAAGGTCTGTGAGGATGGCGGGACCTCAGCAGAAAAACAGCACACACATCCATGCCTTACCCAGGGTTCGAACCCAGGTCCCGTAGATCAGTAGCCAAGCGTGCTAACCACTCGGCCACGGGAATAGCTAAACATAATTATTATCAAAGAGAATTTGATAATGTGACCGAATCGCAATCTGATAAATGTGTAGAAATGAATGGCAATGTTTGAATAAAATATATATACCTTATACTTCAAAGAAAAAGGACACATGTTGAAATCTGCAAAATGGAGAATGTAAATTATTAAACCCACAGGCTAAAAAGGGAATTTCATATAGACATTTTGTGTTTTATGGACCGAGAATCTATAATTCTTTGCCCATAAATATGAGAATCGAAAAAAAATATATATAAAAAATAGTTTACAATAACTGAAGACTTACCTTATGGAAATAGAAGATATAGGATTACAACTAAAAATGATTAAATGATAAGCAAAAGCAGTGGGAGTGGATGTTAAAAATATGTTAAAAAATATTATTAATCAGAAACGTTTTTGTTTCTTTATACGCGTTTTTTTCTTTTTATTTTTCTTAGTGTTTAAAGTTTTTGTTTTCATATAAAAATGTAATATAGATGAATGAATTGCTGCAGGACGGAAAGAACGATGTCTCATTATGGGTATGCCAATATGGGGAAATGTCTGAGAATGTGTATATACTGTATTTGTGTTGTGGATTACTCTTAGAGTTCTTGTACGTTTTTGCATGTTCAAAGTCAATAAATTCAAATTCATTCAGTTCATTCATTTATGCAGCTCGAAGCCAAATTCGGAGTTTCAGGAGTGAGCGTAGTTATTTGCTGCAGCTCTGTTCTCTCTTAACTTTTTCAGTTCGAAAATGTTAGAAAATTAGTCCATTTATATTATATGATTCATCCTTAGGTAGAGCATTTAATACACCACACGATGGGAGATTTTAAACTTCATCACTTATTATAATAAAATGTGCTATCATTTGACCAAGATCAGGAATGAGCTACATCTGCTCATTGCACAAAATTCTGACAAGGTCCTATTTGTCTTCTCTAATTTTCTGCTCTGAGGCCTTTAGGAACACAGTTCATAATATCCTATTCGCTAATCTATATGGTACATCTTACTGGGGGGGGGGGGGGGGGGGGCTATTACTTTTGATAGGGCAATATGAAGAAACCAACGGAGGAGGTTGCCGACCGTTTTGCCTAACCAGATAATTTGTTACGAAACTGAACTACCCCCTGAATGCCCAAGATACTGCATGAGCATCTAGAATCAAAAATATCAAGTTTCCTATTATCTTGTTTACAAAGAATCCAAATTTCACTACCATAACTAATCCTTGAAAGAACCAAACTATTATATAGTCTAATTTTAGTCTTTAGGTGTATACACCTATATCTCCACACTGTCCGTGAATTCTTAAAAGTCCTGGGAGCAATCCTTATTTCTCTGTTAATATCCTGCCGCATATCACCAGTATATGTTGCATAGCTCCCAAGGTATTTAAATTAAGACACCAGTTCAACAGTGGAACTGTTAAGAATAACTTAATCACAGTCTGCCTGAACAATTTTCATCAATTCAGTTTTTTCTGTCTTTCACCAAACCTACTCTACTACCAGTCTCATCAACAGTTCGAATGAAAGAGTTAATCAACATCATTGTTCCTAGATTGTTCAATTTTCTAGTTAGTTAATAAGTTAAATCTGCGTTTATTAGAACGGTTTCGGTCTTTTAAACCCCCTATGGTAGCTAAGTAGTCACTGGAAGGAGAGCTATGCACCAATCCCCTGTGATGATGCATAGAACCGGCCAGGCCTGGCACCTAATGTCCGACCCCGCCTTCTCGTGGTGCAGACCGTTAGTACCTTTCAAAAGAGATACTCTCTTGTGGAAGTGAACGGAAGGGGAGGGCTGCCAGATTAGTGTGGCCTACTGATCTGGACAACTATGGCTACTTTTCTTTTTTTTCTACCCTGCTGAGGAGTGGTCAACCACACACGGTCCTGGTGCTGACCATATAAACCCACTGGACAGATATATGGCTCTGAGCTTGATTATGGATCCTGATTTTGCTGCACTGGTGGGCTTCTGTGGAGGGAAAATCTTCCTCTGTGTTTTCTGTTTGTTTGTGGGTTGACAGCCCCAAGTGAATAGATTCACAGGATATGTTTATCAGCTGGTGGATAATCCTGAGCAGAAGTCATCGCAGGCACCTGAACTCTTTGCTTCTATTGGCATCGTCAAATTCTACATTGGAGGAAGTCTTCCAGTGTAGATGGCTTCAGCCTTTAGTAGTGGGGGAACGGGTCTTTGCTCCATGTCTGCGATTAGGGGGCTGTTTGATATTGTCGGCATTCCCTCTCTCAATAAAAATAGTTTCTTTAAACATCCCACTAACCATTTTCTCTCCATAGGTAGTTGGAATGTGAGGACTCTGCAGAGAGCTTTTTCTCTTGATGTCCTCACACAAGAATTCTACCATTATAATTTAGATATTCTCAGCTTGCAAGAGACCAGATGGACAGATAAAGGTCAGATTCCTAAAAATAATCTTAAATTTCTCTTTTCAGGGAGGGACGACAATAAGCATCACCAAGGCGTGGGTCTGCTACTCAGCAGACACGCTAGTGATGCTCTTCTAAGATATGAGTGCATTAATGAAAGGTTTCTTACAGCAAAATTTCAGACAAGCTTTAAAAACCTGAATGTTATCTGCTTTTATGCCCCCACTTAGGATGCTGATGAGGATGAGAAGGATAGGTTTTACGGACAACTTCAGGATATTTTGAATTCTGTCAAGAAAGGAGATATTACCCTTGTTGTTGGTGACTTCAATGGCAAAGTTGGTACTAACTCTGACCTTTGGGGAGGAGTAATAGGCCCTTTTGTTATTGGTAGCTGCAATGGCAATGGGCAACGTCTCCTACAGATAAGTAAACTCAATGGATTCAGAATAACTAACACTTATTACAAACACTGCGACATACATAAGTACAGTCGGTCAAAAAAGTATCCGAATGCTATGGTTGTATACAAAGTTCAGAAAAAACAACTGGCAACGATTTTTTTAGAAATTAATGATCTGGTAACCTTCGTGTACCGTACACGAAGGTTGCCAAATCATTAATTTCTAAAAAAATGCCAGATTTTTTCTGAATTTTGTATGCAACCATAGCGTTCGGATACTTTTTTGAGCGACTGTACACATGAGTTTCACCCGATGGGCTGCATAAGATTATGGTTGATTATATATTAATTATCAGCAAATGGGCTAGTTCTGTTAGGAATACCAGGTCATATAGGGGAGCTGAAATTGGATCTGACCATTATCTTGTTAAAAGTGTCTTGCAACTTAAACTTAAAAAGTGTTGTGCTAGGGTTAAAATTTTACCTTTAATACTGAAGCTCTGAAAGACCCAGTTATAGCTAAAGCTTACCATGATAGGTTACTTAGTCATTATGACAGTCATGGTTTCCTTACTTACTGAAGTTGTGGAAGAATGGGACCATTTTAAACAGGCTGTTTTGGAAACTAACAGTACTCTTTTAGGAAAAAAGGAGCAGAGGAGACAGAATTATTTGAGTGATAAGGCACTTTAACTTATTTCGGAAAGTAATAGCTGCAGGAATGTCCTTAATCAATACCCTACTAGTCCTAATAGAAAGCATTACAGAGAATTTAGTAAACGTGTAAAAGATCAGTTAGCTGCTGATAAGAATCTTTGGCTTGATGGTTTGGCTGACAAAGCCGAGGAAGCAGTTAGACAGCACAACAGCAGAGAGCTGTACTGTTTTGTGTGGTAGAAAACGGACAGATATACAGGGATTGAAGGATAAATAAGGTAAGGTTATAGAAGGTGAGGATTCTGTCATGGCTAGGTGGGCTGAACATTTCAGTGATGTTCTAAACAATGTGGTTAGTTCTACTCCCATTGTTTGTAATGATGATAGATGCATTGGTGGCTTTAATGTTGGCCCTATAACACAATCTGAAGTTATTTTGGCTGTTTCTAAACTTAAACTTCATAAATCCCCAGGGGTAGATGAAATTACTACAGAAATGCTTAGAGCTGGGAATGTTTCGGTTACCACTTGGATGACTGAAATTCTGAATATCTTTTATGATAAAGTCATGGTTCCTAAGGATTTTACCAGAGCTATTGTTATCCCTATTTTCAAAAAAGGTGATCGCAGTTCTTGTGATAACTACAGGGGTATCAGCTTACTCTCTTTTCCAGGTAGAGTTCTTTCCATGATTGTGCTTAATAGAATTAAGAATCTGGTTCACAGTCAATTGCGTGATGAGCAATGTGGATTCAGAAGTGGTAGGGTATGTGTGGATCAGATATTTTCACTTATGCAGATTCTTGACAAATGTTTAGAGTTTCAGAAACCTTTGGTTGCTAGCTTTGTTGATTTAAAAAAGGCTTTCGACTCTGTTGATCGTCATATTTTGTGATTGATGGTGAGATCATATGGTATACCTGACAAGTTAGTTAACATAATGAAAGCTCTCTATAGTAACACTGAGTCGTGTGTGAGAGTTGGTAAGGCTTGTAGCAATTGGTTTAGCATCACTTCTGGTGTTCGACAAGGGTGCATTTTGTCTCGTTTTCTCTTTAGCTTGGTTATTGATTATGTTATGCGAAATTCACTTCAAGGGAAAGATTTTGGCCTTAAATGGTCTGGAGATGCGAAAATTTCTGATTTAGATTATGCTGATGATTTAGCCCTTTTGGCAAATGATGTTGATGAGATGAACTCTTTCATTCGAGCTGTTGATGAGACTGGTAGTAGAGTAGGTTTGGTTATAAACAGAGAGAAAACTGAAGTGATGAAAATTGGTCAGGCAGGCTGTGATTCAGTTAATCTGAATGGTTGCAGTCTTGAGCTGGTGTCACAGTTTAATTATCTTGGGAGTTATGTAACAGATAATGGTGATGTGCGGCATGAGATTAACAGACGGATATGGATTGCTGCTGGGACTTTTAAGAATCTTTGGAGAGTGTGGAGAAATAGGCGTATACACCTAAAGACTAAAATTAGACTGTATAATAGTTTGGTTCTTTCTAGGGTTAGTTATGGTAGTGAAACTTCGACACTTTGTAAACGAGATAACAGGAAACTAGATGCTTTTGATTCCAGATGCTCACGCAGTATCTTGGGCATTAGGTGGTTCAACTTTGTAACTATTGATGATGTTAGACAAAGGAGTTTGCAACCTCCTTTAAGCAGCATATTGTGCAGAGAGAGACTCCGTTGGTTTCGCCATGTTGCCCGTATGAATAATTATAGATTTGCGAATAATAATTGACATAATTCGAGTTTTTTTTTTTTTTTTTTTTTTGAGATTTTCGGAGCTTTGCGTACCGGGAGCACATTACAGTGTAATAAGCAACCATTGGCAAAGTCTATGGGATTAAAAAATACACACGGACTGTATTCCTTATGTCCTTCTCGAAACCACCATTCTGCTGCTCGAAAAAATATCAAGTGAATCAAGTTTAATAATATTCATAAAGTGTTTGTGTTTTTTTTTATAAATTTTTTCAGGTAAGTAACTTTGCAGTGAATAATTAATTTACAGTAGAGGTAATCTAATTTTCCACTTTTTAGCATGAGAGTTATGAAATTTCAACCGAGAGCTATTATAGAGCACATTATTCTGATTATGGGATATAAATTTTATAGGTAAACGCTATTTGTCGCTGTCGACCACAAACGACCCCTTTCATTTCGGCTCGGATATTGTTAAGCTCGCTCAGTAGAACTAATGATTGTCCGAGGAAAAAAAATTCTTTGCTTATTTTTTGATTTCTTCATTTTGCTATTCGTCGTTACAGTATGCGTAGAAATATTTCTATATCGTAAATGATCAAACGGGAGTATTTTTATGTACAGGCTTTCAGATCTATTTGCCCATTATCGTGGACGAAGTTCGAAACCAACGTCTGATATTCGCAACAGATATATCGAGCTGATAGGGTGACCTAACGACCCCAAGAAAGGTCAACTTGGCGATAAAAAATATAATTTACCCACTACACGGAAACGCATTGTTCAGAGCTGAGAAGAAGGTAATGTACAGTACAGCGAAATGTGTAATAGAAGCCTTAGATTAAACCACATGTTGTCCTTTGGGAACACAGGAAAAAGCGTTCTTTACCCCTAAGGACAAAGTTGCCTATGACATACGTAAGAGATTCACACCTAGCCTCGATCTAGGAATTTGTCGTTGGACACCACAGGGAAACGCGTACCGTGAAAGCCACCTAGTTACCGCCTGTCTGGATAGCCTTCATCAAAAACAGCGAAAATAAATATGCCTGAACAAGCAATTCCTTTCATTGGTTCAAGATAAGTTAAAGTTAATTTAATTTATTTTAATAACATTCAAAATAATTTATTAATTAAGATTTTATTTAAATATTTCATATTATTAAAATATTTACCAAAATTAAAAAAAGAAATAACTACCAGTTAATATTTTAGGATTAGAAGTGTTTTGATTTATACACTTTGGCTTTGAAAGATCTTATAGAAATTATGGTGGCAACACTTGGACATACCAGATGACGTCATTCTAATTTACCTGCTGAAATAATAATTCCAGTTTCTCACTCGCATACCACTGAAGATTATTGTTAACCATTCCAGCTTCCGCAACCATTTAAATACTAAAACAATATTTTTGAAAACCGATACTTCAAAAATATTTGATTATGATATTTAATTTATCATCAGTGACATTTTTCCATTAAATGCATATTTTAGAGCTTCCAAGTAAGGTTTCTCACTGGCATAACAAGGAAATTCTGTAGCCGTTCGGTAGGGTACCTGAAAAGCATAGGAAATGAATAATGTCCGTATGACGAGCCAAAATAAAGTTGTCGACACCGACAAATAGCGGTTAACTATCAATTTTATATCCCATAATCAGAATAATGTGCTGCATACTCTATGTTGGTTCGAAACCGACCGAAATTTCATAGCTCTTAGGCTAAAAAGTGTAGAATTAGATTATATCTACTCTAAACTAATTATTCACTACAAAGTTACTTACCTGAAGGAAAATATAAATGAACCGCAAACACATCACGAATATTATTTAACTTTATTTAGCTGATACGTTTCGAGCAGCAGACTTGTGGGTTACAGAAGGACAGGCCGACGGTATTTATCAACCGCACGGGCCTTGCCTATGGCTGCTTATTATACTCAAATCTGTTCGCGATAGGCAAAGCTCTGATAACCACAAACCCTCAAAAAAGGATGACTTCTTCGCCATATTTTAATAGCTAACGCGGTAAATGGAACAGCGAGAAAAGCGTCGGACGATTCCAATAATAGGCGAATGACATCCGACAGTGACGATTCAGAATGCATTGTTTGCAGAATCACAAGGAAATGACATTTACACTGTTTCGTATTCCCAACAGAGGAGTTTGTTTACTCTTCCGCACTTAGGTTTTTCGATACCTTTTATACCAAATTTACTAAAAATTAAGGAGCAGAAATAAGACTCATTTCTTTTAATCTAGTTCCTCTTTCAAAAGTTTTTCGGATTCACCGTGAGTATCTTAAATATCTCTTTTCGGGGAGGAAAGACAAAGCAGACACGCTAGTGATGCTCTTCTAGGATAAGAGTGCATTAATGAAAGGTTGTATATAGCAAAATTACAGACAAGCGTTAAGGACTTGAATCTTATCTACTGTTATGCCCCCACTGAGAATGCCGATGAGGATGAGAAAAAAGGTTTTACAGACTTCAAGATATTTTGAATTCTGTGAAGAAATGGAATATTACCCTTGTTCTAGGTGACGTCAATTCCAATGTTAAACTCGATGGCTTCAGAATAACTAACACTTATTACAAACACCGCGACATACATAAGTACACGTGGGTTTCACCTGAGGGGCTGCATAAGAATGTTATAGACTATATATTAATTAACAGCAAATGGACTACTTCTGTTAGAAAGACCAGGTCATACTGGGAAGCTGAAATTGGATCTGACCATTATCTTGTTAAAAGTGTTTTGCGATTTAAACTTAAGAAGTGTTGTGCTAAGGTTAAAAAATTTACCTTTAATTATGAAGCTCTGAAAAACCTAATTATAATACATCTTATCATGATAGGTTACTTACTCATTATGACAGTCGTGGTTTGCTTGCTACTGAAATTCAGGAAAAATGTGACCACTTAAAATAGGCTTCTTTGGAAACTAACATTAATTATTATAATTATTATTATTATCATCATAATTATCTGACTGACAAGGCACTTGAGTTTATTTTAGAAAGAAAGAACTACAGGAATGTCCTGAATCAATACTAATCCTAATAGAAAACATTATAGAGAACTTAATAAACGTGTAAAGGATCAGTGAGCTGCTGATAAGAATCTTTGGCTGACAAAGCCGAAGAATCAGTTGGACAGCACAACAGCAGAGAGCTGTACCAGGCAATTCTGCGTCACAAATAACTTGTAAAGTAATTACAAAGGCCTAAAGGTAAAATTTTACACTGTACCGACGAAACTATCTATTCTCCTACCGAAATTTCAAATGTGTCATCAATAATTATTATTTACCACAGTGACAAGAAATTCAGCTACAGATTGTATGAATTCCTCAGAATAAAAACTATAACGTGTGACTATAAATTAAAAGGTAAATTTCTAGAAGAATACAGCGGTTAAACAAGGGTTACAAATGATATCGCGAAAACACGCACGTGACGTCAGCAGTGATCTTTCCGGGTGTTGTCACCCTTATTTCTATAATACACAATCTTTGAAATCCAAAGTGTAGAAATTAAAACACTTGTAATCCAAAGAGTGAAAAATCAAAAATAGATAGTTATCCTTATTCCAAATTGAACTAATTTATAAAATATATTACTAAAGTTTCCTAAGAGGGCATATTCTGCTTATATTAAAAAATTCTATGTGATGTCCACGGCGCAATAGCGATCTGTGGGTTTCAGTGTGCTGGTCAAGAGTGCGGTTTCTTTCTTAGACGTGTAATACGTGTTTCCATGTTGTATCCATTGGCGTAAGAAGATGGGAAGGCGCCCTTACCATTTCTTAGCATAGGTCCCTAGAGTAGCCGCGGAGAACGGCGGTAGCCATGTTCCTACTCAGAAAGCTGCACGTCAGTTCCAATATATCCGAAAATTTACTGTTAATACTGCTCAATAAAAACGCAATTCTTTCGTGTACCAAAAGATTCTTATTCACGACGTAAAAGTGATTGAACTCGTTTCATTTAATTAGCATACATACTATTTCTACAATTATTGCGAAATACAATCTATTTTTCTATGGAAGACCAATAATTTTTTTGTAGTTATCAAAAACAATTTTTTAGGTTTTGAGTTCACTTTTCTTTTTAAACACAGTTATTTAACCCAACTTAAGATTAGTGAACTAATTACATATGAAATAAGCTACGCAGCACCTTTTTCATAAAATAGAAATTTATTGTAGAATTATATCCAATGCACTAAAGGTAACCAGGACAAAAAAAAAATTATAAACTTATTTATATGTCGTGCTACTGAAGGTAAATCTATGGTTTCATTTTTGTAAATACCTATGAAACGAAGGGGAAAATGTTAAACCCGGCCTACATTTTTCGGATCGATTTAGTTTTCAGGTCCTGTTTCAGCGCAACTTTCAAAGAGAATTTCCCCAGGAGAAAGTTCAAAATAGAATTTCTTGCAATATGTATGAAATGACATGATATATATAAACTTAATTATGTGACAAAAAATTTAATTTTCTAACATATCAAGGAAAAAACTTCATACGTAAAATAGAATGCTAAATCACCCCCCAACCGCATAATATTTCAAAGTTGTATCATTCTTTAAGCAAAATTTTCTAATGTTGAAAGTGGATATTTAAATACTTTTCATTATGATCTTTAATTTATCGTCACGTGTGTACATTAAATGCATATTTTTGGGAAGTTATAGAACTTCCAACTTACGTTACAGCTTAAAATTGGCATAACATGGAAGTTTATTGTTATATATTCCAGCTTCCTCAACTATTTAATTAGTAAAACAATATTTTGAGAAAACAATTTTTAAATAGTTTTTATTACGATCTTTAATTTACCTTCAGTCAGATTTCCCATTAAATACATGTACAAATTATAGCTTCCAACTTTGGTTCTCACTGGCATAACATGGAAGATTTTTAAATATTCCAGCTTTCGCATCTATTTCAATACTAACATGATTTTTAAATACATTTCATTAGGATCCTTAAGTTACCTTCAGTCAGATTTTTCCATTAAATGCATATTTTAGGAGTTACAGACCCTCCAAATTAATTTCTCACGCATTTTATGGAAGATTGTTAAGATGTTCAAGCTTCGTCAACATTTTTAATATCAATATAATATTGTTGAAAAACGATATTCCTATACATTTCATTATGATCTTTAATTTAACCAAAGTCACATTTTTCCAGTAAATGCATTTTTCAATTTAGTCCGACCCAAACGTAACGGCCAGTCAGCCTGTTACAAAAAACAGAAATTTAATCGCTTCCCACTGTTTCTAAGCGCAATCTCAATCATCGACAATTATCGAAATATTTACAGCCTTACAACCTCCCTTTCTCTCAGTATGCACTTACTGGACTCTCCCATCTGCCTGCTAACAGTTCTACAGATCCCTTAATCGACAAATGGTCCGAACTATCGGGGTCGTGATTTATCAGTTTAGTCTGCGTGTTGTAAGAAATGGCCTCTCGGTCATTGAAACAAACAAAGAAATGAAAAACAAACTTGCTCTGTGAAAGTAATTAAGTCTACTCTCTTCGGACGGGTCGCAGAAGTAGGGTGATGAAATATAAATAATTATAATGTATTTATTACTTTTCTGTGTTACGTTTAATTGTACGCTATTATGTCGAAAAAAATGTTAATATGAATTCTATATTAACCACCGTAAGAAGTTTAAATCTAAACATTTTAAAATGAATCAGTAAGTATTAAAAAATTTCTTAAATATACCGAGTGCGTAACGCGCTTCGCTAATGATCCAATGGAACTGGGTTCGAGTCCCTGGTAAGGCATGGATGTGCATGTTGGTTTTTTGCTGAGGTCCTGCCATCCTCTCAGAACATCTACTATGGCATATAAACTGACAGGCTCCTGTCAGACCTCTGTGGCAAACAGGTGCTTGAGGGGGTATTTATTTTTTATTACTTATTTATATCAATCTATGAAATACTATCGTGAAGGAAATCCTTTAGCACTATTCCACGCCATTTAATAACTGATTCCTTGCTTTAAGAATTGTTCCGTTATTGATAATGTGAGGAACTTTATACGGCAGGTAAGAAAGACTTCGAATGTCAACGGCCATGTCAAGCTGAAAGCACCGGTTTTCGTCTGATCCCCAAAGTTAGGCAGCTTCGGGCGTGGTCAGTACTTGGGAGGGTGACCACCTGGGAACACCACGTGCAGTTCACAATTTTTTTTTTCCTAAGCGCTGTACTGCTAGAATATTAGCCAAAGTCATTCTACGTCGGTCGCCGGATTCCATTCCATTTTTAGTAAATAAATAAAGGAGAATTTCCTTTGGTTACAAAACCTGCAACGGTTCTAGGTATCTGGAACAAAAACTATATATGTAAGGTACGAATTTTAGACCATCGTCAGAGTATACTGGTAACACTCGACACGTTCGAAATGCCAATTCCAGCTTTTCCTCCTCTCAAGGGTTCGGTTGTTTTACCTGTGAGCGGCATTATTTTTCACACCATGGGCTAAATGGCCAGGTCTCAAGGACCTCGAAGGTTGAGGGAGGGGACCCACTGAAACACCTGTTGGGAGACAGATGGTAGCCTCCCCTCAAGACCATCCAGTGTCTTTAACGTGCACAGGGTATGGCTCTCCCAGACACGGAGCCACGGCTTAACGTCCCATCGGCCTTTCCAAGCCCATCGGGGCAGTAGCGGACAGTTTTGCACAGATAGGTGTCAACGCTGACCCAGCTGGGACTCGAACCTGGGAACTGCAGATTACGATCCTGGTGCGCTACCTACTGAGCCCAATCAAGGGCATACAGCGTGTTTAACATGTACAGGGTGTGGATGTCTCCCACACACGGATCCTCATACGAGCTTCCATTTCATAGGAAATTCGTAATTCTTTGCTGTCCGAACATGTAGTAACTAGTAAATTTCTTCTATTTTGAGGGGAAAGTAAACGAAGGTTGTTAGTTTTATGGACAGCAGCATTACCTACTTAACGAGTTTTCATATGACATGGAACTTGTTGCGTTCGGGCCTCACGTTCCTAAGATTTAACATAAGCTGGGCCGTATGTAGAAGAAGAAATAAACTTTTTTTTTGGGGGGGGGGGGGGGGCGGGGGCATTTATTTCCTGCATAGGTCAACCATGAGTTAACTTCACAGCGACTTTGCAAACCTGTTGGTGTTCCCTTTTTGATTCCAGAACAACGGGATTAAATCTTAACGTTCCCCGAAGTGTGACTCGATCCTCAAAATTTCAGATTCGCAGCGTGGACGCCTAACGACTTGACCGCATATGTTTTGAGATTGTATTTAGTAATGCGGCAGACCTTATCCTATAAAACATGATATCATGTCCGTGATGATTTAATTTCTATAAATTGGGTGTCTCCACGGTGTCACAATTGTTAGTAAAACCTGTAAAGTTTTATAATTAAATTAATAAATCGTAGTTATTTGAGCTCAAACGAAACAATGCAATGGTATGTAATTTCCAGCTTTAATATTACATTGCATTCGCATTTTATAAATATTAATATTACTGGAATTTTACATCATTACTATTGATCATTGCTCACTATAGGTCGATTCCTGTGTACGTTAAAATTACTTAACGTGGTCTAATAAACTATAATACGGAAAAGAAGAAATCCATTGAGACTAAAGTTAAAGCGAAAACACTGTTGCTATCGTTACTAAGGGTGCACGCGTTATGTTCTCAACACGCACCTATCATTGCAAAATATTTGACCAATCGTAGAAGAGATAGAACAAAAACCGTTGCGAACGCGGTAACAAGGAAATATTTCACTAGAAATACATTAACAGCACTTCCAGGAATTTCGTTCGTTCGGCACTGAACGTGGTACGTATGAGAAAGTACATAACTTGAGACACGTTTATGCATTCAGAGACACGTTGAGACACGTTTTTTTTTCCTAAAATTTTTATTTATTTCAAGCATTCCTAAGAAGAAATAAAATCCTCTGCTTCTCGGCTAAATGGGATAAATAGGCAAAACATAAGACCAATGACTCTTGTGTGAAGAGATTGTTTAAACAATAATATTTATTTTTGCGTTTATAAATATAAAGAAAATTTATTTTTCAACTCAAGCATCTGGTTGTCACAGAGGCTGTTATGTTATACGCCGTAGTTGAAGACGTCATCCGGGCATAAAAGCAAACGAAACATCCGGGCGTTAGAAGTAGTTGTTGGAACACCTTGGATCAGGAGCTAAGCACGCTAACCACTGGGCAACGGATATTGTAATAAGCACATTTTTCGAATCCTTACGTGGTTTTAATGAATATTCTTTATTAGGGGTAGCTTCTGAGGAATGATTGGAAGTAATTTAAGCTTCTGCCTTGTTTAGACATATTCACTCAGGTAATAATAACTTTAATCTGTTCAGTAAACAGTAACCACCGGTTTGGTTTTAAAGAAAATAAATATATAAAGAATTCTTAAATGTTTCTTGGTTTTTTTCTTATTCCTGTTACCTGAAACCATAAAACTACTTCGAAACATAAAAGCGCATATTTGTTATAAATGTTAATTCTAGAAATATTTTCTTCAATAGGAATATTTTTTCAGAATTAAATTCAAATGGGGATTTTTAAAAAGGCGCCGTGTGAACCGTGTTACATCAAAATAAATCGTGTAAATAGGGAATTTAATTTTTTTTCTGATCTGTGTTATATCAAAAACTTGTAAAAAAAATAATATACTTGATTGAGATTCAAATTTGTCACTCATTAACCTCAACTGTTTGCAATGTTGCCACCGTAAGTAAGCACCTCAGCAGAAAAGCAACACACATCAATGCCTTACCCGAGGTTCGAACCCAGTTCCCTTACATCGTTAGCCACGCGTGCAAACCACTCGGCCACCGAACGCTAGTAACCGTTATGCTTGAAATACGCGTTTCCGTGTGGTGGCGAAGAGTAACTTTGTTGTTTACTGTTCTGCTTGAATCACGTTTCTTCATGTAGTATCGTAGAGCAACTTATTAGTATGTTCTTAGGGTTTAAATCAGGACATGGCACTTGAAATTAGCACATATTAGAATGTAAATGTGGAGGAAGATGTTATGCGAAAAAAAAAGACATTTTAAAAATTCTCTGAAAATACTGCTGGATGAATAGAAGGATTTAATATGGCATGATGACGTTGTCGATTAATTTACTTTTCCTTATCGGCTTCCTTTTCATACTGTCACGATAACCATTTAATATTTATTTAGTTTGAACTTCTAGAAGAGTGAGTGGCAACGTTTTTTTATATTAACTCAGTGATGTAATGATAAAGTTTCCTCAAGTGTTGTTATACTGCAAGTATACATTTAAGTGTGCATATTTTTTTGAGGAAATTATCGTGCTCGAAACGATTTTTTAGCGAGTTGTATCTATTTATCGTCTTAATCGAAATTCCGTCCGGCTTCGAAATCGGAAATTGTTGGTACACCTCGGTGTCTGAAATTTTCCGCTCACGTAATTACGAGTTAACGTAATGCTGCCGGTGGTCTAATCGGAAGATTCGTTTTGCTTTTAGGGAATTCTTTTTCTAGGTCTGTCGATAAATGCCCTGTTGCTCTTAAAACTGGGATCAGCAGCATTTCCAGAAAAGGTTGGGTTGTTTTACCTCTGAGCGGCACTTTTTTGCACACCATGGGCTAAATGGCCAGGTCACATGGACCCCGAAGGCTCAGAGAAGGTTGGGGAAGGGGACCCACTGGAACAGCTGTTGGGAGACAGATGGTAGCCTCCCGTCAAGGCCATCCAGCGTGTTCTTTAACGTGCACAGGGTATGACTTTCCCACACACGGGGCCACGGCTTAACGTCCCATCCGACGGACGGCGGCCTTTCCAAGCCCATCGGTGTCCCCTACTGACCGTGGGCAGGGCGTGGAATATTGCGGAGATAAATCTCAACGCTGACCCAGCTGGGACTCGAACCTGGGAAGTACAGATTACGAGCCTGGCGCGCTACCGACTGAGCCACCCCCGCCCCTCCAGAAAAGGTAAATGAAAAACTTTAAATGCTGAATAGGAAATCTTTTCATATAACATTTCGAAAGGAAACCAGTCATATTTTTATCCCGCAGTATGAAACATTACGATATGTGTCTCACAAAAAACAACATGGCGACTTTTGTTCTCGACGACCACCCAAGCGACATCTACGATATCATTAAAATTTCCTCTTCCTAAATCCATGACTAAAAGACGGCTTATTTTTCAAACCTGAAATAATATCATCGATTCCGCAGAACAAAACGTGAAAGGTGCGCTCTACATATGTTTCACTTCAACAACACATTTCATTAACTGTTTTCTGATTCATAATAGTCGTAATAATCCGTTGGTGACGTCTGAAAATAAAGTTACTGTTTTAACTGTTGTCTGACTTCGAAGTAATGATACTTCTCGATACTCCCAAAAACGTTCCCTCTGTTTAAGCTTCCTTTCTCACCATCTCTGCTATCTGTGTGACGCTAATTACTAAATGTTTTGGAAACGAATATCACCGAACATATTTAGCATCTCTGAACAACGAATATCACCGAACAACGAATATCACGAACAGTCTGATAAACGAATATCACCGAACATATTTAGCATCATTTGGGGATCTCCATCAAGTAGCCAAAAATAGCCGAACGCGACAGAGTAACGCATTCGAAGTACGAAAAACTTCCCTCACTAGACTCGCTAAAATAAAAAAAAAATTCTACCTATAGCATATAGGAGCTACGTATCGCCATAAAAAAAAGTAACATATATCGGCATAAAAAAAATAAATAAAATTACGAATTACAATAACATTCTTATATGTGCGCGCCTTAATAATGAATTGTATAAAACACAGAGATGACGTCAGCAACGCGGTTTCGGCTGCTTCCAGACATAATTCCTATAGTATGCATGTCTCGAAAAAGCATTTCTAATGTGTCATGAACGCCATACAAGAAAAATATATATCGAAAGAAACAATCATATTTCAATATTCATCTCAATATATTTTTTCTCCTGAGGTCAATGACAACACGTAGGTCAATGATCAAAAAATCGGAAACATTTCCGTAATACCTCAGTAGCAAAATAACAGACCCACCTCAAGAACTTATACAATATCATTTGCATTAGACATCTGTAACACCTACACAAGATATCTCTAATCTCGATTATAAATCTCGTTAAAATTACCCCAACAATCACTCTAATTGGTAATATTTATTGACATAGTCTACCTTTACCAAAAGGACATTTTTTTTCTTTTAAACACTTGAAACTTTGAGGAAAACATTTATGATACCATGCAAATCCATTCCTAATTTTCTATCGTATTATACCATGACGTGCACATAAGTGTTAATTTTGATTTGTCAGCCACAACAAAAATATTATTTTTGATATTATTATTCGAAAAAAAAAGAGTTCTTACCGAAAATGACTTCCCAAATACCGGAATTTTCGAAGCTTTAACGATGGGTAATCATATGAATGGCTGAAGCCAACTTAAAAGCCCTGAAATATCGCAGTCCATCACTAGAATCTCACCCGAAATATATTTAATAAAAAAATGTTTTTATCCTCTATCCCCCCTCTTTTCCCTACGGATGGTAGTAGTGTAAGACAAATCATCCCTTGGATTTCTCATCTTAAAGCAAAAATCGCTTGCAGTACGAAACTTCCAACTTTTACTACGCTGCTTCGCAATGTTTCGTCTGTATCTCTACGAACCTTACATAAGCATTTTCAATTCTCTCTAGAAAAATATTTGTTACGGATTGGATTGTTTTACCTCTGAGCGGCATTTTTTTTTGCACACCATAGGCTAAATGGCCAGGTCACAAGGATCCCGAATGCTCAGAGAAGGTTGGGGGAGGGGACCCACTGGAACAGCTGTTGGGAGACAGATGGTAGCCTCCCGTTAAGGCCATCCAGTGTGTTCTTTAATTTGCACAGGGTATGGCTCTCCCGCACACGGGGCCACGGCTTAACGTCCCATCCGACGGACGGCTGCCTTTCCAAGCCCATCGGTGTCCCCTACTGACCGTGGGCAGGGCGGGGAATTTTTGCGGTGGTCGACAGCGACAAATAGCGTTTAACTATAGAATTTATAACCCATAATCAGAATAATGTGCTGTATAGTAGCTGTCGGTTGAAATTTCAACCGACAGCTACCAAAATTCATCTATGACTCTGAAAGTTTAAGACTGAGAATTTAATTGGTAATATTGTAAGCGAAGTAATTATTTTACTTGTTAATTGTTGAGGTATTAAAGTTTGTATTGCGTACATTAATACTGCCCTCTGCGCAGGTGCAACCTACGCATTCACACCTGTTATTAATTAATTTTGCCCTCTACGCAATTTTCTTTGAAAAGGATAAGTGTTCGAATTATAAACAGCGGAGAAAGGGAGAAAGTGGAACACCGGAAATAACTATTGCTTTACCGGGTAAAGAAAAATTAAACATGACGTAAATGAAAGGACGAGGTTAGTAGCAATGGTGTATTTTTGTTCATGTTGCTGCCGTTGACAGCGTAAAAGGTAACGGAAAGGAATTCAGTACCTTTCCAACATATATTTTGTTGTACGTATCGATTTGTTGGGAAGAAACTAGGAATAAGCATCATAGCTTATCTTAGCCCACCTCATTGATGGGGGCGGGGTGGCTGAGTCGGTAGCGTGCCAGGCTCGCAATCTGTAGTTCCCAGGTTCGAGTCCCAGCTGGGTCAGCGTTGAGATTTATCTCCGCAAAATTCCCCGCCTTGCCCACGGTCAGTAGGGGACACCGATGGACTTGGAAAGGCCGCCGTCCGTCGGATGGGGCGTTAAGCCGTGGGGTCGTGTGCGGGAGAGCCATACCCTGTGCACGTTAAAGAACCCGCTGGATGACCATGACGGGAGGCTACCATCTGTCTCCCAACAGCTGTTTCAGTGGG
Organism: Ryuthela nishihirai; assembly: GCA_038380435.1. Taxonomy (NCBI): domain Eukaryota; kingdom Metazoa; phylum Arthropoda; class Arachnida; order Araneae; family Heptathelidae; genus Ryuthela; species Ryuthela nishihirai. Next base: position 4,866,889 of record JAWZYU010000038.1, read on the forward strand.
TTCCCTCCCCCAACCTTCTCTGAGCCTTCGGGGTCCATGTGACCTGGCCATTTAGCCCATGGTGTGCAAAAAAGTGCCGCTCAGAGGTAAAACAATCCAACCCAACCTCATTGATGTAAAGTGAGGATTATGAATTGTACGTATAATTATTAAATATCCTGAAGAAATAATACTCACCGTGAATCCGATGTTTAAAGAAATGCGTCTTATTTCTCTTCCGCAATTCATAGTAATTTTCGTAAACAAGATATTGGAAAATACAACTGCGGAAGAGTAAACAAACACCTCTGTTCGCAATACGAAACACTGTAAGAGTCACTTCCTATGAGTGAGCAAACAGTGCATTCTTCAACGTCACTCTGTCAGACGTCATTACCTTATTATTGCAAGGAAAAAAAATTATGTCAGTTTATGAGTTTATATGACGCGGCTATGTTACTGCTACGTTTGCCGCGTTAGCGTATGGATATGGGGAAGAATTGATATAATTTGAGGGTTTTTTGAGGTTTTCAGAGCTTTGCGTACCGCGAACAGTTGTTGTTGTTTTACCTCTGAGCGGCACTTTTTTGCACACCATGGGCTAAATGGCCAGGTCACATGGACCCCGAAGTCTCAGAGAAGGTTGGGGGATGAGAACCACTGGAACAGCTGTTGGGTGACAGATGGTAGCCTCCGGTCAAGGCATCCAGCGTGTTCTTTAACGTGTGCAGCGTATGGCTCTCCCGCACACGGGGCCACGGCTTAACGTCCCATCCGACGGACGGCGGCCTTTCCAAGCCAATCTTTGTCCCCTATTGACCGTGGGCAGGGCGGGGAGTTTTGCGGAGATAAATCTCAGCGCTGACCCAGCTGGGACTCGAACCTGGGAACCACAGATTACGAGCCTGGCGCGCTATCGGCTGAGCCACCGCGAACAGATTTCACTGTAATAAGCAACCATTGGCAAGGTCTATGCGATTAAAAAATACACACGGCCTGTATTCCTTATGTCCTTCTCTAAACCACCATTCTAATGCTAGAAAAAATATCAGGTGAATCAAGTTAAATAATATTCATAAAGTGTTTGTGGTTCGTTTACAAATTCCTTCAGGTAAGTAACTTTGTAGTGAATAATTAATTTATAGTAGAGGTAATTTAATATTCCCCTTTTTAGCATGAGAGCTATGAAATTTCAATCGGCTTTCAACCGACAGCTACTATACAGCACATTATTCTGATTATGGGTTATAAATTCTATAGTTAAACGCTATTTGTCGCTGTCGACCACCGCAAAAATTCCCCGCCCTGCCCACGGTCAGTAGGGGACACCGATGGGCTTGGAAAGGCAGCCGTCCGTCGGATGGGACGTTAAGCCGTGGCCCCGTGTGCGGGAGAGCCATACCCTGTGCAAATTAAAGAACACACTGGATGGCCTTAACGGGAGGCTACCATCTGTCTCCCAACAGCTGTTCCAGTGGGTCCCCTCCCCCAACCTTCTCTGAGCATTCGGGATCCTTGTGACCTGGCCATTTAGCCTATGGTGTGCAAAAAAAAATGCCGCTCAGAGGTAAAACAATCCAATCCGTAACAAATATTTTTCTAGAGAGAATTGAAAATGCTTATGTAAGGTTCGTAGAGATACAGACGAAACATTGCGAAGCAGCGTAGTAAAAGTTGGAAGTTTCGTACTGCAAGCGATTTTTGCTTTAAGATGAGAAATCCAAGGGATGATTTGTCTTACACTACTACCATCCGTAGGGAAAAGAGGGGGGATAGAGGATAAAAACATTTTTTTATTAAATATATTTCGGGTGAGATTCTAGTGATGGACTGCGATATTTCAGGGCTTTTAAGTTGGCTTCAGCCATTCATATGATTACCCATCGTTAAAGCTTCGAAAATTCCGGTATTTGGGAAGTCATTTTCGGTAAGAACTCTTTTTTTTTCGAATAATAATATCAAAAATAATATTTTTGTTGTGGCTGACAAATCAAAATTAACACTTATGTGCACGTCATGGTATAATACGATAGAAAATTAGGAATGGATTTGCATGGTATCATAAATGTTTTCCTCAAAGTTTCAAGTGTTTAAAAGAAAAAAAATGTCCTTTTGGTAAAGGTAGACTATGTCAATAAATATTACCAATTAGAGTGATTGTTGGGGTAATTTTAACGAGATTTATAATCGAGATTAGAGATATCTTGTGTAGGTGTTACAGATGTCTAATGCAAATGATATTGTATAAGTTCTTGAGGTGGGTCTGTTATTTTGCTACTGAGGTATTACGGAAATGTTTCCGATTTTTTGATCATTGACCTACGTGTTGTCATTGACCTCAGGAGAAAAAATATATTGAGATGAATATTGAAATATGATTGTTTCTTTCGATATATATTTTTCTTGTATGGCGTTCATGACACATTAGAAATGCTTTTTCGAGACATGCATACTATAGGAATTATGTCTGGAAGCAGCCGAAACCGCGTTGCTGACGTCATCTCTGTGTTTTATACAATTCATTATTAAGGCGCGCACATATAAGAATGTTATTGTAATTCGTAATTTTATTTATTTTTTTTATGCCGATATATGTTACTTTTTTTTATGGCGATACGTAGCTCCTATATGCTATAGGTAGAATTTTTTTTTTATTTTAGCGAGTCTAGTGAGGGAAGTTTTTCGTACTTCGAATGCGTTACTCTGTCGCGTTCGGCTATTTTTGGCTACTTGATGGAGATCCCCAAATGATGCTAAATATGTTCGGTGATATTCGTTTATCAGACTGTTCGTGATATTCGTTGTTCGGTGATATTCGTTGTTCAGAGATGCTAAATATGTTCGGTGATATTCGTTTCCAAAACATTTAGTAATTAGCGTCACACAGATAGCAGAGATGGTGAGAAAGGAAGCTTAAACAGAGGGAACGTTTTTGGGAGTATCGAGAAGTATCATTACTTCGAAGTCAGACAACAGTTAAAACAGTAACTTTATTTTCAGACGTCACCAACGGATTATTACGACTATTATGAATCAGAAAACAGTTAATGAAATGTGTTGTTGAAGTGAAACATATGTAGAGCGCACCTTTCACGTTTTGTTCTGCGGAATCGATGATATTATTTCAGGTTTGAAAAATAAGCCGTCTTTTAGTCATGGATTTAGGAAGAGGAAATTTTAATGATATCGTAGATGTCGCTTGGGTGGTCGTCGAGAACAAAAGTCGCCATGTTGTTTTTTGTGAGACACATATCGTAATGTTTCATACTGCGGGATAAAAATATGACTGGTTTCCTTTCGAAATGTTATATGAAAAGATTTCCTATTCAGCATTTAAAGTTTTTCATTTACCTTTTCTGGAGGGGCGGGGGTGGCTCAGTCGGTAGCGCGCCAGGCTCGTAATCTGTACTTCCCAGGTTCGAGTCCCAGCTGGGTCAGCGTTGAGATTTATCTCCGCAATATTCCACGCCCTGCCCACGGTCAGTAGGGGACACCGATGGGCTTGGAAAGGCCGCCGTCCGTCGGATGGGACGTTAAGCCGTGGCCCCGTGTGTGGGAAAGTCATACCCTGTGCACGTTAAAGAACACGCTGGATGGCCTTGACGGGAGGCTACCATCTGTCTCCCAACAGCTGTTCCAGTGGGTCCCCTTCCCCAACCTTCTCTGAGCCTTCGGGGTCCATGTGACCTGGCCATTTAGCCCATGGTGTGCAAAAAAGTGCCGCTCAGAGGTAAAACAACCCAACCTTTTCTGGAAATGCTGCTGATCCCAGTTTTAAGAGCAACAGGGCATTTATCGACAGACCTAGAAAAAGAATTCCCTAAAAGCAAAACGAATCTTCCGATTAGACCACCGGCAGCATTACGTTAACTCGTAATTACGTGAGCGGAAAATTTCAGACACCGAGGTGTACCAACAATTTCCGATTTCGAAGCCGGACGGAATTTCGATTAAGACGATAAATAGATACAACTCGCTAAAAAATCGTTTCGAGCACGATAATTTCCTCAAAAAAATATGCACACTTAAATGTATACTTGCATTATAACAACACTTGAGGAAACTTTATCATTACATCACTGAGTTAATATAAAAAAACGTTGCCACTCACTCTTCTAGAAGTTCAAACTAAATAAATATTAAATGGTTATCGTGACAGTATGAAAAGGAAGCCGATAAGGAAAAGTAAATTAATCGACAACGTCATCATGCCATATTAAATCCTTCTATTCATCCAGCAGTATTTTCAGAGAATTTTTAAAATGTCTTTTTTTTTCGCATAACATCTTCCTCCACATTTACATTCTAATATGTGCTAATTTCAAGTGCCATGTCCTGATTTAAACCCTAAGAACATACTAATAAGTTGCTCTACGATACTACATGAAGAAACGTGATTCAAGCAGAACAGTAAACAACAAAGTTACTCTTCGCCACCACACGGAAACGCGTATTTCAAGCATAACGGTTACTAGCGTTCGGTGGCCGAGTGGTTTGCACGCGTGGCTAACGATGTAAGGGAACTGGGTTCGAACCTCGGGTAAGGCATTGATGTGTGTTGCTTTTCTGCTGAGGTGCTTACTTACGGTGGCAACATTGCAAACAGTTGAGGTTAATGAGTGACAAATTTGAATCTCAATCAAGTATATTATTTTTTTTACAAGTTTTTGATATAACACAGATCAGAAAAAAAATTAAATTCCCTATTTACACGATTTATTTTGATGTAACACGGTTCACACGGCGCCTTTTTAAAAATCCCCATTTGAATTTAATTCTGAAAAAATATTCCTATTGAAGAAAATATTTCTAGAATTAACATTTATAACAAATATGCGCTTTTATGTTTCGAAGTAGTTTTATGGTTTCAGGTAACAGGAATAAGAAAAAAACCAAGAAACATTTAAGAATTCTTTATATATTTATTTTCTTTAAAACCAAACCGGTGGTTACTGTTTACTGAACAGATTAAAGTTATTATTACCTGAGTGAATATGTCTAAACAAGGCAGAAGCTTAAATTACTTCCAATCATTCCTCAGAAGCTACCCCTAATAAAGAATATTCATTAAAACCACGTAAGGATTCGAAAAATGTGCTTATTACAATATCCGTTGCCCAGTGGTTAGCGTGCTTAGCTCCTGATCCAAGGTGTTCCAACAACTACTTCTAACGCCCGGATGTTTCGTTTGCTTTTATGCCCGGATGACGTCTTCAACTACGGCGTATAACATAACAGCCTCTGTGACAACCAGATGCTTGAGTTGAAAAATAAATTTTCTTTATATTTATAAACGCAAAAATAAATATTATTGTTTAAACAATCTCTTCACACAAGAGTCATTGGTCTTATGTTTTGCCTATTTATCCCATTTAGCCGAGAAGCAGAGGATTTTATTTCTTCTTAGGAATGCTTGAAATAAATAAAAATTTTAGGAAAAAAAAACGTGTCTCAACGTGTCTCTGAATGCATAAACGTGTCTCAAGTTATGTACTTTCTCATACGTACCACGTTCAGTGCCGAACGAACGAAATTCCTGGAAGTGCTGTTAATGTATTTCTAGTGAAATATTTCCTTGTTACCGCGTTCGCAACGGTTTTTGTTCTATCTCTTCTACGATTGGTCAAATATTTTGCAATGATAGGTGCGTGTTGAGAACATAACGCGTGCACCCTTAGTAACGATAGCAACAGTGTTTTCGCTTTAACTTTAGTCTCAATGGATTTCTTCTTTTCCGTATTATAGTTTATTAGACCACGTTAAGTAATTTTAACGTACACAGGAATCGACCTATAGTGAGCAATGATCAATAGTAATGATGTAAAATTCCAGTAATATTAATATTTATAAAATGCGAATGCAATGTAATATTAAAGCTGGAAATTACATACCATTGCATTGTTTCGTTTGAGCTCAAATAACTACGATTTATTAATTTAATTATAAAACTTTACAGGTTTTACTAACAATTGTGACACCGTGGAGACACCCAATTTATAGAAATTAAATCATCACGGACATGATATCATGTTTTATAGGATAAGGTCTGCCGCATTACTAAATACAATCTCAAAACATATGCGGTCAAGTCGTTAGGCGTCCACGCTGCGAATCTGAAATTTTGAGGATCGAGTCACACTTCGGGGAACGTTAAGATTTAATCCCGTTGTTCTGGAATCAAAAAGGGAACACCAACAGGTTTGCAAAGTCGCTGTGAAGTTAACTCATGGTTGACCTATGCAGGAAATAAATGCCCCCCCCCCCCCCAAAAAAAAAAAGTTTATTTCTTCTTCTACATACGGCCCAGCTTATGTTAAATCTTAGGAACGTGAGGCCCGAACGCAACAAGTTCCATGTCATATGAAAACTCGTTAAGTAGGTAATGCTGCTGTCCATAAAACTAACAACCTTCGTTTACTTTCCCCTCAAAATAGAAGAAATTTACTAGTTACTACATGTTCGGACAGCAAAGAATTACGAATTTCCTATGAAATGGAAGCTCGTATGAGGATCCGTGTGTGGGAGACATCCACACCCTGTACATGTTAAACACGCTGTATGCCCTTGATTGGGCTCAGTAGGTAGCGCACCAGGATCGTAATCTGCAGTTCCCAGGTTCGAGTCCCAGCTGGGTCAGCGTTGACACCTATCTGTGCAAAACTGTCCGCTACTGCCAAGATGGGCTTGGAAAGGCCGATGGGACGTTAAGCCGTGGCTCCGTGTCTGGGATTTGGGTTGGGTTGTTTTACCTCTGAGCGGCACTTTTTTGCACACCATGGGCTAAATGGCCAGGTCACAAGGACCCCGAAGGCTCAGAGAAGGTTGGGGGAGGGGACTCACTGGAACAGCTGTTGGAAGACAGATGGTAGCCTCCCGTCAAGGCCATCCAGCGTGTTCTTTAACGTGCACAGGGTATGGCTGTCCCGCACACGGGGCCACGGCTTAACGTCCCATCCGACGGACGGCGGCCTTTCCAAGCCCATCGGTGTCCCCTACTGACCGTGGGCAGGGCGGGGAATTTTTGCGGAGATAAATCTCAACGCTGACCCAGCTGGGACTCGAATCCGTGTCTGGGAGAGCCATACCCTGTGCACGTTAAAGACACTGGATGGTCTTGAGGGGAGGCTACCATCTGTCTCCCAACAGGTGTTTCAGTGGGTCCCCTCCCTCAACCTTCGAGGTCCTTGAGACCTGGCCATTTAGCCCATGGTGTGAAAAATAATGCCGCTCACAGGTAAAACAACCGAACCCTTGAGAGGAGGAAAAGCTGGAATTGGCATTTCGAACGTGTCGAGTGTTACCAGTATACTCTGACGATGGTCTAAAATTCGTACCTTACATATATAGTTTTTGTTCCAGATACCTAGAACCGTTGCAGGTTTTGTAACCAAAGGAAATTCTCCTTTATTTATTTACTAAAAATGGAATGGAATCCGGCGACCGACGTAGAATGACTTTGGCTAATATTCTAGCAGTACAGCGCTTAGGAAAAAAAAAATTGTGAACTGCACGTGGTGTTCCCAGGTGGTCACCCTCCCAAGTACTGACCACGCCCGAAGCTGCTTAACTTTGGGGATCAGACGAAAACCGGTGCTTTCAGCTTGACATGGCCGTTGACATTCGAAGTCTTTCTTACCTGCCGTATAAAGTTCCTCACATTATCAATAACGGAACAATTCTTAAAGCAAGGAATCAGTTATTAAATGGCGTGGAATAGTGCTAAAGGATTTCCTTCACGATAGTATTTCATAGATTGATATAAATAAGTAATAAAAAATAAATACCCCCTCAAGCACCTGTTTGCCACAGAGGTCTGACAGGAGCCTGTCAGTTTATATGCCATAGTAGATGTTCTGAGAGGATGGCAGGACCTCAGCAAAAAACCAACATGCACATCCATGCCTTACCAGGGACTCGAACCCAGTTCCATTGGATCATTAGCGAAGCGCGTTACGCACTCGGTATATTTAAGAAATTTTTTAATACTTACTGATTCATTTTAAAATGTTTAGATTTAAACTTCTTACGGTGGTTAATATAGAATTCATATTAACATTTTTTTCGACATAATAGCGTACAATTAAACGTAACACAGAAAAGTAATAAATACATTATAATTATTTATATTTCATCACCCTACTTCTGCGACCCGTCCGAAGAGAGTAGACTTAATTACTTTCACAGAGCAAGTTTGTTTTTCATTTCTTTGTTTGTTTCAATGACCGAGAGGCCATTTCTTACAACACGCAGACTAAACTGATAAATCACGACCCCGATAGTTCGGACCATTTGTCGATTAAGGGATCTGTAGAACTGTTAGCAGGCAGATGGGAGAGTCCAGTAAGTGCATACTGAGAGAAAGGGAGGTTGTAAGGCTGTAAATATTTCGATAATTGTCGATGATTGAGATTGCGCTTAGAAACAGTGGGAAGCGATTAAATTTCTGTTTTTTGTAACAGGCTGACTGGCCGTTACGTTTGGGTCGGACTAAATTGAAAAATGCATTTACTGGAAAAATGTGACTTTGGTTAAATTAAAGATCATAATGAAATGTATAGGAATATCGTTTTTCAACAATATTATATTGATATTAAAAATGTTGACGAAGCTTGAACATCTTAACAATCTTCCATAAAATGCGTGAGAAATTAATTTGGAGGGTCTGTAACTCCTAAAATATGCATTTAATGGAAAAATCTGACTGAAGGTAACTTAAGGATCCTAATGAAATGTATTTAAAAATCATGTTAGTATTGAAATAGATGCGAAAGCTGGAATATTTAAAAATCTTCCATGTTATGCCAGTGAGAACCAAAGTTGGAAGCTATAATTTGTACATGTATTTAATGGGAAATCTGACTGAAGGTAAATTAAAGATCGTAATAAAAACTATTTAAAAATTGTTTTCTCAAAATATTGTTTTACTAATTAAATAGTTGAGGAAGCTGGAATATATAACAATAAACTTCCATGTTATGCCAATTTTAAGCTGTAACGTAAGTTGGAAGTTCTATAACTTCCCAAAAATATGCATTTAATGTACACACGTGACGATAAATTAAAGATCATAATGAAAAGTATTTAAATATCCACTTTCAACATTAGAAAATTTTGCTTAAAGAATGATACAACTTTGAAATATTATGCGGTTGGGGGGTGATTTAGCATTCTATTTTACGTATGAAGTTTTTTCCTTGATATGTTAGAAAATTAAATTTTTTGTCACATAATTAAGTTTATATATATCATGTCATTTCATACATATTGCAAGAAATTCTATTTTGAACTTTCTCCTGGGGAAATTCTCTTTGAAAGTTGCGCTGAAACAGGACCTGAAAACTAAATCGATCCGAAAAATGTAGGCCGGGTTTAACATTTTCCCCTTCGTTTCATAGGTATTTACAAAAATGAAACCATAGATTTACCTTCAGTAGCACGACATATAAATAAGTTTATAATTTTTTTTTTGTCCTGGTTACCTTTAGTGCATTGGATATAATTCTACAATAAATTTCTATTTTATGAAAAAGGTGCTGCGTAGCTTATTTCATATGTAATTAGTTCACTAATCTTAAGTTGGGTTAAATAACTGTGTTTAAAAAGAAAAGTGAACTCAAAACCTAAAAAATTGTTTTTGATAACTACAAAAAAATTATTGGTCTTCCATAGAAAAATAGATTGTATTTCGCAATAATTGTAGAAATAGTATGTATGCTAATTAAATGAAACGAGTTCAATCACTTTTACGTCGTGAATAAGAATCTTTTGGTACACGAAAGAATTGCGTTTTTATTGAGCAGTATTAACAGTAAATTTTCGGATATATTGGAACTGACGTGCAGCTTTCTGAGTAGGAACATGGCTACCGCCGTTCTCCGCGGCTACTCTAGGGACCTATGCTAAGAAATGGTAAGGGCGCCTTCCCATCTTCTTACGCCAATGGATACAACATGGAAACACGTATTACACGTCTAAGAAAGAAACCGCACTCTTGACCAGCACACTGAAACCCACAGATCGCTATTGCGCCGTGGACATCACATAGAATTTTTTAATATAAGCAGAATATGCCCTCTTAGGAAACTTTAGTAATATATTTTATAAATTAGTTCAATTTGGAATAAGGATAACTATCTATTTTTGATTTTTCACTCTTTGGATTACAAGTGTTTTAATTTCTACACTTTGGATTTCAAAGATTGTGTATTATAGAAATAAGGGTGACAACACCCGGAAAGATCACTGCTGACGTCACGTGCGTGTTTTCGCGATATCATTTGTAACCCTTGTTTAACCGCTGTATTCTTCTAGAAATTTACCTTTTAATTTATAGTCACACGTTATAGTTTTTATTCTGAGGAATTCATACAATCTGTAGCTGAATTTCTTGTCACTGTGGTAAATAATAATTATTGATGACACATTTGAAATTTCGGTAGGAGAATAGATAGTTTCGTCGGTACAGTGTAAAATTTTACCTTTAGGCCTTTGTAATTACTTTACAAGTTATTTGTGACGCAGAATTGCCTGGTACAGCTCTCTGCTGTTGTGCTGTCCAACTGATTCTTCGGCTTTGTCAGCCAAAGATTCTTATCAGCAGCTCACTGATCCTTTACACGTTTATTAAGTTCTCTATAATGTTTTCTATTAGGATTAGTATTGATTCAGGACATTCCTGTAGTTCTTTCTTTCTAAAATAAACTCAAGTGCCTTGTCAGTCAGATAATTATGATGATAATAATAATAATTATAATAATTAATGTTAGTTTCCAAAGAAGCCTATTTTAAGTGGTCACATTTTTCCTGAATTTCAGTAGCAAGCAAACCACGACTGTCATAATGAGTAAGTAACCTATCATGATAAGATGTATTATAATTAGGTTTTTCAGAGCTTCATAATTAAAGGTAAATTTTTTAACCTTAGCACAACACTTCTTAAGTTTAAATCGCAAAACACTTTTAACAAGATAATGGTCAGATCCAATTTCAGCTTCCCAGTATGACCTGGTCTTTCTAACAGAAGTAGTCCATTTGCTGTTAATTAATATATAGTCTATAACATTCTTATGCAGCCCCTCAGGTGAAACCCACGTGTACTTATGTATGTCGCGGTGTTTGTAATAAGTGTTAGTTATTCTGAAGCCATCGAGTTTAACATTGGAATTGACGTCACCTAGAACAAGGGTAATATTCCATTTCTTCACAGAATTCAAAATATCTTGAAGTCTGTAAAACCTTTTTTCTCATCCTCATCGGCATTCTCAGTGGGGGCATAACAGTAGATAAGATTCAAGTCCTTAACGCTTGTCTGTAATTTTGCTATATACAACCTTTCATTAATGCACTCTTATCCTAGAAGAGCATCACTAGCGTGTCTGCTTTGTCTTTCCTCCCCGAAAAGAGATATTTAAGATACTCACGGTGAATCCGAAAAACTTTTGAAAGAGGAACTAGATTAAAAGAAATGAGTCTTATTTCTGCTCCTTAATTTTTAGTAAATTTGGTATAAAAGGTATCGAAAAACCTAAGTGCGGAAGAGTAAACAAACTCCTCTGTTGGGAATACGAAACAGTGTAAATGTCATTTCCTTGTGATTCTGCAAACAATGCATTCTGAATCGTCACTGTCGGATGTCATTCGCCTATTATTGGAATCGTCCGACGCTTTTCTCGCTGTTCCATTTACCGCGTTAGCTATTAAAATATGGCGAAGAAGTCATCCTTTTTTGAGGGTTTGTGGTTATCAGAGCTTTGCCTATCGCGAACAGATTTGAGTATAATAAGCAGCCATAGGCAAGGCCCGTGCGGTTGATAAATACCGTCGGCCTGTCCTTCTGTAACCCACAAGTCTGCTGCTCGAAACGTATCAGCTAAATAAAGTTAAATAATATTCGTGATGTGTTTGCGGTTCATTTATATTTTCCTTCAGGTAAGTAACTTTGTAGTGAATAATTAGTTTAGAGTAGATATAATCTAATTCTACACTTTTTAGCCTAAGAGCTATGAAATTTCGGTCGGTTTCGAACCAACATAGAGTATGCAGCACATTATTCTGATTATGGGATATAAAATTGATAGTTAACCGCTATTTGTCGGTGTCGACAACTTTATTTTGGCTCGTCATACGGACATTATTCATTTCCTATGCTTTTCAGGTACCCTACCGAACGGCTACAGAATTTCCTTGTTATGCCAGTGAGAAACCTTACTTGGAAGCTCTAAAATATGCATTTAATGGAAAAATGTCACTGATGATAAATTAAATATCATAATCAAATATTTTTGAAGTATCGGTTTTCAAAAATATTGTTTTAGTATTTAAATGGTTGCGGAAGCTGGAATGGTTAGTGAATTGTAGCACTTAGTAATGATAACTTTGTAAATATTCCAGATATTGGCATTGAGTAGCATTGAGTAGCATTGAGTGAAAAGCCAAAAGTGAAATTGGAATAATGATGGCTGAGAACCACCATGAAAGCTCATCTACTGCTGATGCTTGAATAGCTGATGTATGACGAGCACTGTCCTATGTTCACCAGAAAAGGTTACTTTGTGCCTGAATGGTATCAGATACATTATTCAGAATGCACCCAATGATGGGGTGCTGCACACAGTGTACATAAATAACATATGCATATGGCCACACCGCTTATTTGGGTAAAGCGAATGGCGTAGATTGTGCTGCTTGATGCCTTGTGGATTTGACTATAAAGCCCCTCATCAGTGTTCCAGCCAAAATAGTAGTTGTTCAACTGAGAGTAAGCATCATCCATGCATATTCGCACACTAGATATTTGTGAAATGGTGATTTCATATGGGGAGTGACATTGGAATGTTCATGCTAATGAACAATTATTTGCTGTGAGATATCTGCAAACTCATCATTCCTCACATCAGACAATCTTTGATGTGTGTACATTTAGTATGAGTATGCATCCATGATGCTCACTCCTAGTTCAGCAATGAACGATGTTTTAGTAGGAACGGTAGCGAGGGATTTTATAGGCAAATCTGGTTGGACCTCTGTAACTCATGGCTGCTTGAGAATAATGATGATTGTGCATGTGACTGCATGATCTATGCATTTGCATCATCGAAATAACTGGCATGGCTATTTGCACATTTTTATGCACAGTGTGAACAAAACTTTGTCATTGGGTGTGTAATGAGGAACATGAGAGATAGTGTTCAGGCACAAAGTAACCTTTCTTAGTAGACATAAGACATAGCTATCCACACACCAAGCTGTTGAAGCATTAGCAAAGATTAGTTCTGGATGAACTTTCATTGCAATTATCAGCCATCAGTAATCTTATTTCACTAGTGGTAATGACATATTTGTATTACATATTCATATGTATAATGCTCTACAACTTTGCCATTAGAATTTGGGCATTATCTGCAATATTTTGGAAATTAACATCTAAGTTCTGAATTTTGCCACCAGAGGCACTGCAACTGTGATCTTCAAGAGCCTCACTTTCACACAAACATCCATTGTTTCTACATGCATGCGATCATTTGGTCCCAAGTTATCACCTTGGAGTAGGATTTTAAACACCAGACTATATATGCTGCTACATATAGAGTACTCTATGTAAACATACAGTCTTCAAGCAACTTTGGCTATGTAGGTGAAACCATATATAACCAAAAAATATAGTCCTTCATACACATTCATCCTGAGCTAATGTTGTTTCATTTTCCCATTGCAAGACAATTCTAAAAATATTTTGACATTGTTCTCGCTCCACATTCTAGCCCTCTCCTGTTTTCTGAGGCCTTTTAAGCACACTGTTCATAGATCTATTCATGAATCTGTAGTTCTGCATGTCGGCAACATTGTCAAAATAAGGGTCTGATAAAAAAAAAAGATCAAAGGTGATTGATTTGTTCATCTAACCTCATCATTCTTGTGAAATCACTTAATACTCAAGATACTATATAAGCATATGGAATTTAAAGCATCATGTTTCCTGTTACCTTGTTTCAGTCTAATTTTAGTCAGTAGATTGTATATTTTCCTATAATATTTTCAGACTCTTAAAAGTTTCAGCACCAATGATTACTTTCCTGTTTATCTGATGTATCATATTACCAACATTTGCTATTCAAAAGAATTGAATTACCATATACTTAACCAAATATAATCACTTTTGTTTTCTCTCTATTACAAAACCTATCCCATTACTCAGCTTCAATGAAAGCATTCATCTCATCAACATTTGCCAAAAAGGTCACATCATCAGAATAATTTTGTCAAGCTATTTTTATATTTCCATACTATCTGAAGTATGAGCCATTCCTTTGCAACGAATTTCTCTTCGCATAATTAATAAACAAAAAAGGTGACAAAATGAGTAATTTTTTTATTTTCAAAGCAAAGAAGTGGTGAAGAAATGTAATAAATTATGAATTTTAAACGTTACTACCTATTGAATATTGCAAGTTATAAAAGTATTTAATAATTACATGATAATATTGTTTAAACTGTTAAAATACCCTAGAGCAATTACCAATCTATGTTATAAGTTAATTATACGTAGCATTTCTTATTTAAGGAGACCAATAAATGTTTTTTGTGAAAAACATTTTGCCGACATATGGGATTCAAACTCGCATCTCTCCAGAAACATGGCAGAGTATTCTAACTTGTTGAACTAATGCTGGCTTAATCTTTTTTTCCACTAATAATGACTATCACTCTTCCCATGAATTTTGGGGGCCTCATTTTGGAACCATCTATGATCTCGGGTGGCAACTATTTCTCTTTTTAGTGCTCTGAGTAAGATGGAAATAAATAATGAAGTCACATCATGCTATTTAGCACCCAAAATTCATGGGAAGAGTGATAGTCATTATTAGTGGAAAAAAGACTAAGCCGGCATTAGTTCAACAGGTTAGAATATTCTGGAATGTTTCTAGAGAGATGCAGGTTTTGAATCCAATATGTCGGCAAAATTTTTTCCACAAAAACGTTTATTGATTTATAGACATTTAAACATCAACAGGTAATACTGAGAGTATCAATTATTGTGTAAATCATTAATAACGCTAAATGTGTGGTGTGACTTCATTATTTATTTCCATTTTACTCAAAGCACTAAAAAGAAATAGTTGCCACCCAAGATCATATAGGGCGCCAAAAGGAGACACTCAAAATTCACGGGAAGAGTGATAGTCATTATTAGTGGGAAAAAGACTAAGTTGGCATTAGTTCAACAGGCTAGAATACTCTGGTATGTTTCTGGAGAGATGCAGGTTTGAATCCCGTATGCCACTGAAATTTTTTCCACAAAAACATTTATTGATTTATAGATGTTTAAACATCAATAGGTAACACTGAGATTAACAATTATTACTTAAGGAAACTTTTCATTTCTAAAAAGTTCCAAAGAATTAAATATTACCATGCTTTGGTGTGTTCTTGAATGTCTTTTTCAGTTTTGTTGCCAATGTTTCTCCTGCTGTTAGTGGCAGGGTCTTCCTTATCATAAGTGGGACTGGGGTGGCTCAGGTGGTTACGTGCCAGGCTCAAAATCTATAGTTCCTAGGTTTGAATCCCACTTGGGCAAACCATTATGATTTTAATACCTACATCACTGTATATTCCTCAGTTTCAGTGGCCATTTAGGTCAAGTAGAATGTGAATTTGTTTTTATAAAACAATTCTTTTTGTCTAATGCATTTGAGTTCACTTAGTTCAGAAGGGTGTTGATTTGTTAATTAATTGGTCAAGGGCCTTGTTGAGTGTTGTTTTCAATTTACGTGAAGGAATTGTAACTGGCAGCACCTGGTTTGTCAGAGTGTGATAGCAGGCTTGTAAACTCTTGTGGTTTCTGCAAAGGTAGATATCCTACGTGGCTACTGGTTTAGTTCTTACACTGGCTATCACCTGCTGAATTGTTGATGATGAAGGTGTGATTTGCAGTATGTGGTTTTTATCAGGAAAGGAATTCCGGCATTGAGGTGACAGTATATTATTAAAACTTGTGAAGCGTATTTTGTTAGTTTTTTTTGCAGTGTTCCTGTGAATATAGTTGGTCGAATAATCACTATTATTCAGTCAATGCTTATGGGATGAGCAGAGTCAGGGCATATACACTGTCAATAATTGCTGACATTTTGATGGTTTCCATTATTACAGATGAAGGGGGAAGATTGGGTTGTATAAGATGTTGCAAGGGAAGCAGTTTCAGCATCAAAGCAGAGGCATAGTTGACGGTTCAATAATTAATCTCTAAGGCTGCAATATGAGAAGTGCTCCAGTTTTTATTGGCAGTAAAGTACAGGGAAGATAGTGAACATAGAGCTTATCCCTTAGGTCAAGTAGAGTTCAAAAGACCTCGAAGAAGTTTAAACAAGTTTTAAAAAGCATTGTCATAACACATTTTGCATTACAGCATCTTCAGATAGGAAGGGCTGGGTATTTTGGCAAAATTTAAATTTGACCATTCTGTAGATACTGTGAGTCTGCTTTTTTTAACACTTGTTTAAAGAAGTTTAAAGTATTTTAAATTCTACTTGTTCTAACAATGAGCTCTTTCAGAATCTTTCCTGGTTTTTACTGCTGCTAAAAACTGGAGCACCTCTCATCCTGCAATCTTAGAGGTTAATTAATGAACTGTCAATCATTCCTCAACGGATGGGACGTTAAGCCGTGGCCCCGTGTGCGGGAGAGCCATACCCTGTGCACGTTAAAGAACACGCTGGATGGCCTTGACGGGAGGCTACCATCTGTCTCCCAACAGCTGTTCCAGTGGGTCCCCTCCCCCAACCTTCTCTGAGCCTTCGGGGTCCATGTGACCTGGTCATTTAGCCCATGGTGTGCAAAAAAGTGCCGCTCAGAGGTAAAACAACCCAATCATTCCTCGACGATGAAATGCCTCCCTCACAATATCTTACCCAATCCAAGCTCCCCTCCTCATCACCCACCCACCACAACTTCAGACATCTGCAACAATGGAAACTACCAAAGTATTAGCAGTTATCAACAGTGTATATGTCCCGACTCTACTCACAAGGCAAGTATCAACTGAATAATAGTGATTATTCAGCCAACTACTGATCATGGAGACACTGCAAAAACTAACAAAAAAAAAAAACCTCTTCACAATTTTTAATAACGTACTGTAACCTCAATGCTGGAACTCCTTCCCAGATAAAACCATCTACTGTAAATCATGCCTTCATCATCGACTATTCAGCAGGTAATAGCCGGTGTAAGAACTAAACCAGTAAGTACCTTGGCTATCTACCTTTGTGGAAACTGCAAGAATTTACAAGTCTGAAGCCTGCTTAGCATGGTCTGAGAAACCTGATGCTGCCAATAACAATTCCTCATGTAAGTTGAAAAACTTACTCTGAATTAAACACTCAACAAGAGCTTTGAACAATTAATTGATAGATAAACTGGTACCATGTGAACTACATGAACTCAAATGCATCAGAGAAATAAATAGTTTTTAAAAACAAATCCACAATGGAATCGTGGAATTTACAGTGAAATTGTAGGTATTAAATTTTATTGAACTGTTTCTCATTATATCAATGTAAAAAAAGTCTTAAACAAATTTATAATAATTTTCATAAAATTCGGAATTAAATCCTATTTAATTTGGTATATAACATGGCGTATTTTTGTTGAATAGTTATTTGTGAAAATTTTTTTAAGTTGACTGGTTTATTGGACTCGGCACAGTTGGCAAAAAACACACATTTTTCAAAGCATAGTACCACAAAATTACAAAAAAGGGAGCAATTTTCTTGTTTCGAGTAAAAATTTATTTTTCTGTTATTCAAAAATAAATAGCATTTTTATTCATATACATTATATTTATATTAGTTTTTTTAAATAATTTTTTTACTACATGACTAAAAATAAACCTATTAAAATAAAATCGGTCAACTTTTTGTTAAATATTTTATTTTTATAAACTCCAGAATTAAATGCTGGTCAATTTTTGATATAAGGTGCCATAATTGCTTTCATTAGTTATCTGATAAAAAAAAGTTTTAAAGTTATTTTTATTTTGGCTGAGCATAGTGAAAAAATAGCTGAGCCACTGGATGTAAACCAGTTTTTGGGGCTTGACAATGGAAGGATTAAGGAATATTTTATTTTCAATTATTAATGATTAAGTTAAATTTTATTAATGTTAAAAAATATACATCCTATAGCTTTTCTGCACCACACAAATATAAATTAAGCAATTTAGTATCCTTGTTACAGGATATAAAATTTATTCATAGCCAATTAATAAGTTCCATAACATGACCAATGCATTGCCAAACTATGACTGTTGGAATTGGAAACTTGAGTTTCATCTGTAATGGATTGAGGCTTATAAGGTGGCTAGGGACTGCAGCAATGACAGCTCTTGACAAGCTCATGACCAAAGTCCAAATGCATACTTTTTGATATGAAAATTTAATTTAATCTCTAATAATTAGTAACTTACATTAAATCAATATGCATCATTCTTTGATTTATAGTTGAATATTGCATAAATTTGAAATGCAGAAGGAACAGAAAGAAATGCAGATAGCCTATGGGTTTTTGAGAAAGTACTGGGACCATCAATGGCAACTCTTGGCATGGGAAGCAGTGACTTGCAGCATGCATACCTTTTGATATTATTGAAATTTAACTACTAATAGTTAGTAACCAATAATTATTATGCATTCATTGTGTATTGATTAATAATTGATATATTACATAAATTAAACAAAATACTGGAATTTATTAGTTTGCATAACTGCTCATAATTGCTCCAAATTTTTATTCTTCCAACTCATAATTTTATTTGTGCAAATTTGGCAGCTCTGGTTTTGGATTAATATAATCTTCATTAAGAGCTGGGTTGCTTTACCTTTGTGCAGCACTTTTTTGCATACAATGGGCTAAATGGCCAGGTCACAAGGACCCTGAGGGCTGAGAAGTTTGGGGGAAAGTCTTTTAAATTCTACTTGACCTAAGCCTGACTTGACCTTTCCACTGAACAGCTGTTAGGAGACACATAGCCTTGCTTTCAACCTTTCTACCTACCCCCCTACCCCCCATGTAAAAAAGGAGGGAGGTTAACAATCAGGTTTAAGCTCCTAAATGATAAGTGGTAGGAACACTTGATTCAGTATACAGATTAATATAACCTAAAGTATTTTTATTTTATAGAGTGACAAGGATTTCACTCCCCTCCCCAACATTTCCTCCCCACAAAAAAAGAGGTTGGAGAGGATCATCCTTGATGGCTTAAGAAACATTGTCTTAATGAGAAACAATTTGTTTACTCAATTATTTGTAGAAGAGTTTCTCAACCTTGTGACAGTTTCTTCCCCATAAGGGTGGAGGCAGAAATACATTTCCAGTGACTCAAGTTATGACTAATGAATATTAAAATGTGATGTACATAATTGTATACTCCATCAAATGTACATTACTCCCCATTTAAATATAAATTTTTTTCAGTTTCTTTGTTTCAGATATAATATTTATTTATTTATCATACCTTTTCTTTACTACAGAACAAGAATATGAAGAAGAGATAATAATACCTGGGTTGGATTTCAGTGATGAGGAATAATAGTTGAATGATGAAAAGAAGCGAACCCAAAAGAAAAACCTTTTTCAAAGCCTATTCCAAAACAGTTTCAAGAACAGTGGATGGAGAGCAAGCAGCCATTGTTATTTTCACCTCCCACAAATGATAGTAATGTTATTTGCCTCTAAAGATTTTAATAAAGTAATAGTTAAATTTTTAACTAACAGCTTACATTAGAATGCATAAATAACTGCAGTTTGACAGCAACTATTTTTTTTATGCTTATTTTCAGTTTGATAATGCTATATCATATTTAAGCTATTTCTGAAGAAAAAACTAGTAAGAAATATTTTGCTGAAATAAATATAGTCTTGCCATAAGTGGGATATGAAAGCAAGGCTATGTGTCTCCTAACAGCTGTTCAGTGGAAAGGTCAAGTCAGGCTTAGGTCAAGTAGAATTTAAAAGACTTTCCCCCAAACTTCTCAGCCCTCAGGGTCCTTGTGACCTGGCCATTTAGCCCATTGTATGCAAAAAAGTGCTGCACAAAGGTAAAGCAACCCAGCTCTTAATGAAGATTATATTAATCCAAAACCAGAGCTGCCAAATTTGCACAAATAAAATTATGAGTTGGAAGAATAAAAATTTGGAGCAATTATGAGCAGTTATGCAAACTAATAAATTCCAGTATTTTGTTTAATTTATGTAATATATCAATTATTAATCAATACACAATGAATGCATAATAATTATTGGTTACTAACTATTAGTAGTTAAATTTCAATAATATCAAAAGGTATGCATGCTGCAAGTCACTGCTTCCCATGCCAAGAGTTGCCATTGATGGTCCCAGTACTTTCTCAAAAACCCATAGGCTATCTGCATTTCTTTCTGTTCCTTCTGCATTTCAAATTTATGCAATATTCAACTATAAATCAAAGAATGATGCATATTGATTTAATGTAAGTTACTAATTATTAGAGATTAAATTAAATTTTCATATCAAAAAGTATGCATTTGGACTTTGGTCATGAGCTTGTCAAGAGCTGTCATTGCTGCAGTCCCTAGCCACCTTATAAGCCTCAATCCATTACAGATGAAACTCAAGTTTCCAATTCCAACAGTCATAGTTTGGCAATGCATTGGTCATGTTATGGAACTTATTAATTGGCTATGAATAAATTTTATATCCTGTAACAAGGATACTAAATTGCTTAATTTATATTTGTGTGGTGCAGAAAAGCTATAGGATGTATATTTTTTAACATTAATAAAATTTAACTTAATCATTAATAATTGAAAATAAAATATTCCTTAATCCTTCCATTGTCAAGCCCCAAAAACTGGTTTACATCCAGTGGCTCAGCTATTTTTTCACTATGCTCAGCCAAAATAAAAATAACTTTAAAACTTTTTTTTATCAGATAACTAATGAAAGCAATTATGGCACCTTATATCAAAAATTGACCAGCATTTAATTCTGGAGTTTATAAAAATAAAATATTTAACAAAAAGTTGACCGATTTTATTTTAATAGGTTTATTTTTAGTCATGTAGTAAAAAAATTATTTAAAAAAACTAATATAAATATAATGTATATGAATAAAAATGCTATTTATTTTTGAATAACAGAAAAATAAATTTTTACTCGAAACAAGAAAATTGCTCCCTTTTTTGTAATTTTGTGGTACTATGCTTTGAAAAATGTGTGTTTTTTGCCAACTGTGCCGAGTCCAATAAACCAGTCAACTTAAAAAAATTTTCACAAATAACTATTCAACAAAAATACGCCATGTTATATACCAAATTAAATAGGATTTAATTCCGAATTTTATGAAAATTATTATAAATTTGTTTAAGACTTTTTTTACATTGATATAATGAGAAACAGTTCAATAAAATTTAATACCTACAATTTCACTGTAAATTCCACGATTCCATTGTGGATTTGTTTTTAAAAACTATTTATTTCTCTGATGCATTTGAGTTCATGTAGTTCACATGGTACCAGTTTATCTATCAATTAATTGTTCAAAGCTCTTGTTGAGTGTTTAATTCAGAGTAAGTTTTTCAACTTACATGAGGAATTGTTATTGGCAGCATCAGGTTTCTCAGACCATGCTAAGCAGGCTTCAGACTTGTAAATTCTTGCAGTTTCCACAAAGGTAGATAGCCAAGGTACTTACTGGTTTAGTTCTTACACCGGCTATTACCTGCTGAATAGTCGATGATGAAGGCATGATTTACAGTAGATGGTTTTATCTGGGAAGGAGTTCCAGCATTGAGGTTACAGTACGTTATTAAAAATTGTGAAGAGGTTTTTTTTTTTTGTTAGTTTTTGCAGTGTCTCCATGATCAGTAGTTGGCTGAATAATCACTATTATTCAGTTGATACTTGCCTTGTGAGTAGAGTCGGGACATATACACTGTTGATAACTGCTAATACTTTGGTAGTTTCCATTGTTGCAGATGTCTGAAGTTGTGGTGGGTGGGTGATGAGGAGGGGAGCTTGGATTGGGTAAGATATTGTGAGGGAGGCATTTCATCGTCGAGGAATGATTGGGTTGTTTTACCTCTGAGCGGCACTTTTTTGCACACCATGGGCTAAATGACCAGGTCACATGGACCCCGAAGGCTCAGAGAAGGTTGGGGGAGGGGACCCACTGGAACAGCTGTTGGGAGACAGATGGTAGCCTCCCGTCAAGGCCATCCAGCGTGTTCTTTAACGTGCACAGGGTATGGCTCTCCCGCACACGGGGCCACGGCTTAACGTCCCATCCGTTGAGGAATGATTGACAGTTCATTAATTAACCTCTAAGATTGCAGGATGAGAGGTGCTCCAGTTTTTAGCAGCAGTAAAAACCAGGAAAGATTCTGAAAGAGCTCATTGTTAGAACAAGTAGAATTTAAAATACTTTAAACTTCTTTAAACAAGTGTTAAAAAAAGCAGACTCACAGTATCTACAGAACGGTCAAATTTAAATTTTGCCAAAATACCCAGCCCTTCCTATCTGAAGATGCTGTAATGCAAAATGTGTTATGACAATGCTTTTTAAAACTTGTTTAAAC
Organism: Ryuthela nishihirai; assembly: GCA_038380435.1. NCBI lineage: Eukaryota > Metazoa > Arthropoda > Arachnida > Araneae > Heptathelidae > Ryuthela > Ryuthela nishihirai. Next base: position 4,889,476 of record JAWZYU010000038.1, read on the forward strand.
TTCTTCGAGGTCTTTTGAACTCTACTTGACCTAAGGGATAAGCTCTATGTTCACTATCTTCCCTGTACTTTACTGCCAATAAAAACTGGAGCACTTCTCATATTGCAGCCTTAGAGATTAATTATTGAACCGTCAACTATGCCTCTGCTTTGATGCTGAAACTGCTTCCCTTGCAACATCTTATACAACCCAATCTTCCCCCTTCATCTGTAATAATGGAAACCATCAAAATGTCAGCAATTATTGACAGTGTATATGCCCTGACTCTGCTCATCCCATAAGCATTGACTGAATAATAGTGATTATTCGACCAACTATATTCACAGGAACACTGCAAAAAAAACTAACAAAATACGCTTCACAAGTTTTAATAATATACTGTCACCTCAATGCCGGAATTCCTTTCCTGATAAAAACCACATACTGCAAATCACACCTTCATCATCAACAATTCAGCAGGTGATAGCCAGTGTAAGAACTAAACCAGTAGCCACGTAGGATATCTACCTTTGCAGAAACCACAAGAGTTTACAAGCCTGCTATCACACTCTGACAAACCAGGTGCTGCCAGTTACAATTCCTTCACGTAAATTGAAAACAACACTCAACAAGGCCCTTGACCAATTAATTAACAAATCAACACCCTTCTGAACTAAGTGAACTCAAATGCATTAGACAAAAAGAATTGTTTTATAAAAACAAATTCACATTCTACTTGACCTAAATGGCCACTGAAACTGAGGAATATACAGTGATGTAGGTATTAAAATCATAATGGTTTGCCCAAGTGGGATTCAAACCTAGGAACTATAGATTTTGAGCCTGGCACGTAACCACCTGAGCCACCCCAGTCCCACTTATGATAAGGAAGACCCTGCCACTAACAGCAGGAGAAACATTGGCAACAAAACTGAAAAAGACATTCAAGAACACACCAAAGCATGGTAATATTTAATTCTTTGGAACTTTTTAGAAATGAAAAGTTTCCTTAAGTAATAATTGTTAATCTCAGTGTTACCTATTGATGTTTAAACATCTATAAATCAATAAATGTTTTTGTGGAAAAAATTTCAGTGGCATACGGGATTCAAACCTGCATCTCTCCAGAAACATACCAGAGTATTCTAGCCTGTTGAACTAATGCCAACTTAGTCTTTTTCCCACTAATAATGACTATCACTCTTCCCGTGAATTTTGAGTGTCTCCTTTTGGCGCCCTATATGATCTTGGGTGGCAACTATTTCTTTTTAGTGCTTTGAGTAAAATGGAAATAAATAATGAAGTCACACCACACATTTAGCGTTATTAATGATTTACACAATAATTGATACTCTCAGTATTACCTGTTGATGTTTAAATGTCTATAAATCAATAAACGTTTTTGTGGAAAAAATTTTGCCGACATATTGGATTCAAAACCTGCATCTCTCTAGAAACATTCCAGAATATTCTAACCTGTTGAACTAATGCCGGCTTAGTCTTTTTTCCACTAATAATGACTATCACTCTTCCCATGAATTTTGGGTGCTAAATAGCATGATGTGACTTCATTATTTATTTCCATCTTACTCAGAGCACTAAAAAGAGAAATAGTTGCCACCCGAGATCATAGATGGTTCCAAAATGAGGCCCCCAAAATTCATGGGAAGAGTGATAGTCATTATTAGTGGAAAAAAAGATTAAGCCAGCATTAGTTCAACAAGTTAGAATACTCTGCCATGTTTCTGGAGAGATGCGAGTTTGAATCCCATATGTCGGCAAAATGTTTTTCACAAAAAACATTTATTGGTCTCCTTAAATAAGAAATGCTACGTATAATTAACTTATAACATAGATTGGTAATTGCTCTAGGGTATTTTAACAGTTTAAACAATATTATCATGTAATTATTAAATACTTTTATAACTTGCAATATTCAATAGGTAGTAACGTTTAAAATTCATAATTTATTACATTTCTTCACCACTTCTTTGCTTTGAAAATAAAAAAATTACTCATTTTGTCACCTTTTTTGTTTATTAATTATGCGAAGAGAAATTCGTTGCAAAGGAATGGCTCATACTTCAGATAGTATGGAAATATAAAAATAGCTTGACAAAATTATTCTGATGATGTGACCTTTTTGGCAAATGTTGATGAGATGAATGCTTTCATTGAAGCTGAGTAATGGGATAGGTTTTGTAATAGAGAGAAAACAAAAGTGATTATATTTGGTTAAGTATATGGTAATTCAATTCTTTTGAATAGCAAATGTTGGTAATATGATACATCAGATAAACAGGAAAGTAATCATTGGTGCTGAAACTTTTAAGAGTCTGAAAATATTATAGGAAAATATACAATCTACTGACTAAAATTAGACTGAAACAAGGTAACAGGAAACATGATGCTTTAAATTCCATATGCTTATATAGTATCTTGAGTATTAAGTGATTTCACAAGAATGATGAGGTTAGATGAACAAATCAATCACCTTTGATCTTTTTTTTTTATCAGACCCTTATTTTGACAATGTTGCCGACATGCAGAACTACAGATTCATGAATAGATCTATGAACAGTGTGCTTAAAAGGCCTCAGAAAACAGGAGAGGGCTAGAATGTGGAGCGAGAACAATGTCAAAATATTTTTAGAATTGTCTTGCAATGGGAAAATGAAACAACATTAGCTCAGGATGAATGTGTATGAAGGACTATATTTTTTGGTTATATATGGTTTCACCTACATAGCCAAAGTTGCTTGAAGACTGTATGTTTACATAGAGTACTCTATATGTAGCAGCATATATAGTCTGGTGTTTAAAATCCTACTCCAAGGTGATAACTTGGGACCAAATGATCGCATGCATGTAGAAACAATGGATGTTTGTGTGAAAGTGAGGCTCTTGAAGATCACAGTTGCAGTGCCTCTGGTGGCAAAATTCAGAACTTAGATGTTAATTTCCAAAATATTGCAGATAATGCCCAAATTCTAATGGCAAAGTTGTAGAGCATTATACATATGAATATGTAATACAAATATGTCATTACCACTAGTGAAATAAGATTACTGATGGCTGATAATTGCAATGAAAGTTCATCCAGAACTAATCTTTGCTAATGCTTCAACAGCTTGGTGTGTGGATAGCTATGTCTTATGTCTACTAAGAAAGGTTACTTTGTGCCTGAACACTATCTCTCATGTTCCTCATTACACACCCAATGACAAAGTTTTGTTCACACTGTGCATAAAAATGTGCAAATAGCCATGCCAGTTATTTCGATGATGCAAATGCATAGATCATGCAGTCACATGCACAATCATCATTATTCTCAAGCAGCCATGAGTTACAGAGGTCCAACCAGATTTGCCTATAAAATCCCTCGCTACCGTTCCTACTAAAACATCGTTCATTGCTGAACTAGGAGTGAGCATCATGGATGCATACTCATACTAAATGTACACACATCAAAGATTGTCTGATGTGAGGAATGATGAGTTTGCAGATATCTCACAGCAAATAATTGTTCATTAGCATGAACATTCCAATGTCACTCCCCATATGAAATCACCATTTCACAAATATCTAGTGTGCGAATATGCATGGATGATGCTTACTCTCAGTTGAACAACTACTATTTTGGCTGGAACACTGATGAGGGGCTTTATAGTCAAATCCACAAGGCATCAAGCAGCACAATCTACGCCATTCGCTTTACCCAAATAAGCGGTGTGGCCATATGCATATGTTATTTATGTACACTGTGTGCAGCACCCCATCATTGGGTGCATTCTGAATAATGTATCTGATACCATTCAGGCACAAAGTAACCTTTTCTGGTGAACATAGGACAGTGCTCGTCATACATCAGCTATTCAAGCATCAGCAGTAGATGAGCTTTCATGGTGGTTCTCAGCCATCATTATTCCAATTTCACTTTTGGCTTTTCACTCAATGCTACTCAATGCTACTCAATGCCAATATCTGGAATATTTACAAAGTTATCATTACTAAGTGCTACAATTCACTATCTAGGGTGCATGCTCATTAGGAAGAGCATTCACACTTTACGTATCCATCACTTCTACATGTGTGGGGTCACTTGGTCCTGAGTTATAGGCCTGGAAATAGATTTTACAGAGCACTTTGTATAATCATGTAGGCACTGTATTTATATATAGGCAAGTACTGTATACTTTATATTTCATTCATATTGTACAGTTTTTGCCTTACCTAAATTCCTATCCATTTATACAGGTAGAGAGCCAGACAGTTTTAGTGATGCCTGATTTGTGTATGTATGATAACATTGTCAATATTTTTTGAGTCTGAATAATTTCCAAATGCAAACTTTTATCTGATTTTTGTTTACCACTATTTATTTGCAGTCCTTTGAAATGCAAACTCCTAATTATTTTGATCAATATAATATAAAAAAAAAACTAAATCAATCAGATTATTATTTTATCAGCAAACAAAATGAACCTTGCAATCCATCATGCAAAAATTGTCAATACTTTTTTCATCTTTGTGGTATTAATTTTATTCTGCAATATTTCTGTTGTTAAACTTTCAATTTTTTTTGTATTCTTTATTTGTCAGAAGATACAGAGACCATTTCTTCAATCCCTGGTATGGGGTTAGATTTACTGGATTAACTTGATCCTCAAGGTAACAAACTATTATATATATATTTAGTTATTGAATACTAAAAGGGAAACTTTGTTAAGAGATACAACAGAAAAAGTTTCGCTGTTCTAGTGCAAATTATGCCATAAACTTAAGTGTATTAAATATGTAATAGTTCCACATAAGTCCTTGTGGATGTCATAAGTAAGCTATTAAGTCTACATGTAACAACACAAGTGATTACACTATTCAATATTTATTTTCTTTTCATGATTCAATTAAGTAATATGCAATTTTTTGTTGCATATATGAAAATAGTGAATATTGTTGTTGTGTTGCAAAACTGAACTAATTATATGTAATATAATATTAAAACCTATGATTATCTTAGTTTTATTTAGCAACTTTTTGGGGAGTGAGCAGATAAACAGTGATACAGTGAGCAGATAAATAAATATTAGAATAAACAGCATTTTTAAATTGGTATTCTTTTTATCTCTATGACAAAAACACAAAATAAACAATTACTGTTTTAAATTAATATTTTTCACTACATTACCAAAAATTCAGTGTGGCCAGGGAAAATTTACCCTTAATAATATATGTGCAAAATGGAAATAAATTTATGAAATATGGATTAATATTTGATTGACATGCAAAAGTGTTAGCAAAAGAAAAATGTACCATTTTCAGATGTCACTTCTTGCTTTTTTGGTGAAGTATTTAGGTTGTACTTATCTCTGATTCTATCTCCTGGTCTGTTTCTTGTCCAAAACTTACTGTAAAAGTAAATTAAAAAAGTGCTGATGATATTAAACCCCAGTAAATCGATTTTTCATCTTTAACCCTTATAGTGTCAGTTTTTTTTTTGTTCAAAAATGCAACTCAACTTCTCAGTCTCCTTATGAAATTATTAATGAAACAAATAGTTTACATTACATACTAAAAGAAAAAGCATTTAATTATGAACAAAAAAAATGGTATGTAAGAATAAAAAAAAGTTGAAGTTTACTTATAATGATTTTTGAAAACTGATTAATCAGCTTCTGACACTTAAAAGGTTAATAGTGAAGTGTTCAATATATAAACATCACAAAATGTTTATGTACTTAAGTGATAGTTCTTTAAAATGAAATACAGAATATAATATTTTTTATTGTTATCTTTAAAATATAATATTCAAAAATAAATATAGCATTAACATTTTGTAAAAATGTTAATGTTACAAACATCTAAAACTCAATTTTTACCAATGGAATAAATGCTAGGGAACAGGCAAGAAAAGCATTTTATGAACATTGAATGAATATAATTTATGACTAAAGTGAGATTAAAAAATTCAGTTCAATCGGAGTGTCTGTTGCAATTGTGATGACTAACTAAGAAATAAATATATTTCTGTTGATATCAATGATATAACTTTTGAATTTACTATACTGTGACTAATATCTATTCTTAGAAAGAAATTGTGTCTGGAGCACTATGTAAAATAAAACTATTGTCTAAGATAATAGTTTTATTGAGCAAGATGTCACATTAGCATATCGACTAATCTTATTTTGTTGTTCATTGTGTATGTTTTAAGTTAGTTGACCAGTCAGTATTTTTTTTTTCCATAAAAGTGGGTTTGTAAAATTTACAATGTATCTTACATTTAGGCTGAACTTTCCTCTTAAGTATATGCATTTATTTGTTAATGTAAGAAAACACTTCACAATACAATTTAGAATTTCTAATGTAGTGTATTGGGAAAGATATTTTAATGGTTACCTGATGATGCAGAAATCCAACAATTTAAAAATATATATCCTTTCTGGATCCATATTGATTTTTTTCTGGGTTATTTCTGATGACATTTCTGATGTTGATGATTAACTCCTTACTATTTTATGGGCAAAAATTCATATTTATCTTCTGTTATATTATAAAAGTGAAGATGAATTTGAGGATATTTCGATATCAGACAAAATAATCCAATGAATCCTCATCAGAAAGTGATGCCTCATCATCACCCTCTTTAATCTTCATCGAATCTTAATCTTCTACTAACATACATACATACATCATCATCATCATCATCCCCAAGCAGCCATGGGCTACGGAGGTCCAACCAGACCGTGCAGTTTAATTCTCCAAGCATATCTGTCCTGAGCTACATCTGCTGCATCCGGCCACTGTACACCAATTCTAACAAGGTCCTGTTTGACATTGTCTGTCCACCGCATCCTAGGTCTCCCCCTCCTTCTGAGGCCTCTAGGCACACTGTTCATAACCCTATTCGCCAATCTATAATTATCCATATGGGCAACATGGCCAAACCAGCGGAGTCTCTCTCTGCACAATATGCTGCTTAAAGGAGGTTGCAGACTCCTTTGCCTAACCTCATCATTAGTTACAAAGTTAAACCACCTAATACCCAAGATACTGCGTAAGCATCTAGAATCAAAAGCATCTAGTTTCCTGTTATCATGTTTACATGGCGTCCAAGTTTCACTACCATAACTAACCCTAGAAAGAACCAAACTATTATACAGTCTAATTTTAGTCTTTAGGTGTATAAGCCTATTTCTCCACAATCTCCATAGATTCTTAAAAGTCCTGGCAGCAATACCTATTTGTCTGTTAATCTCATGCCCACATCACCAGTATCTGTTACATAGCTCCCAAGGTAATTAGACTGTGACACCTGCTCAAGACTGCAACCATTAAGATTAACTGAATCACAACCTGCTTGACCAATTTTCATCACTTTAGTTTTCTCTCTGTTTATAACCAAACCTACTCTACTACCAGTCTCATCAACAGCTCGAATGAAAGAGTTCATCTCATCATCATTTGCCAAAAGAGCTGAATCATCAACATAATCTAAATCAGAAATTTTCGCATCTCCAGCTCATTTAAGGCCAAAATCTCTCCCTTGAAGTGAATTTCACGTAACATAATCAACAACCAAACTAAAGAGAAAAGGAGACAAAATGCACCCTTGTCAAACACCAGACGTAATGCTAAACCAATTGCTACACGACTTACCAACTCTCACACATGACTCAGTGTTATTATAGAGAGCTTTCATTATGTTAACTAACTTGTCTGGTACACCATATGATCTCACAATCAACCACAAATTATGACGATCAACAGAGTTGAAAGCCTTTTTGAAATCAACAAAGCTAGCAACCAAAGGTTTCTGAAATTCTAAACATTTCTCAAGAATCTGCCTAAGTAAAAATATCTGATCTACACATCCCCTACCACTTCTGAATCCACATTGCTCATCACACAATTGACTGTCAACCAGATTCTTAATTCTATTAAGCACAATCATGGAAAGAACTTTACCTGGAACAGAGATTAGGCTGATACCCCTATAGTTATCACAAGAACTGCGATCACCTCTTTTCAAAATAGGGATAACAACAGCTCTGGTAAAATCCTTAGGAACCATGTCTTTATCATAAAGGATATTCAGAATTTCAGTCATCCAAGTGGTAACCAAAACATTCCCAGCTCTAAGCATTTCCGTAGTAATTTCATCTACGCCTGGGGATTTATGAAGTTTAAGTTTAGAAATAGCCAAAATAACTTCAGATCGTGTTATAGGGCCAACATTAAAGCCACCAATGCATCTATCATCATTGCAAACATTGGGAGTAGAACTAACTACATTGTTTAGAACATCACTGAAATGCTCAGCCCACCTAGCAATGACAAAATCCTCACCTTCTATAACCTTACCTTGTTTATCCTTCAATCCCTGTATACCTGTCCGTTTTCTACCACACAAAACATTAACTATCTGGTACAGCTCTCTGCTGTTGTGCTGTCTAACTGCTTCCTCGCTTTTGTTAGCCAAGCCATCAAGCCAAAGATTCTTATCAGCAGCCAACTGATCTTTTACAATATTTTTTTACAATACATGTTTATTAAGTTCTCTGTAATGCTTTCTATTAGGACTAATAGGGTATTGATTAAGGACATTCCTGCAGTTGTTTCTTTCTGAAATAAGCTAAAGTGCCTTATCGTTCAGATAATTCTGTCTCCTCTGCTCCTTTTTTCCTAAAAGAATACTGTTAGTTTCCAAAAAAGTCTGTTTAAAATGATCCCATTCTTCCTCAACTTCAGTAGTAAGCAAACCATGACTGTCATAATGACAAAGTAACCTATCATGGTAAGCTTTGGCTATAACTGGATCTTTCAGAGCTTCAGTATTAAAAGTAAATTTTTTAACCCTAGCACAACACTTTTTAAGTTTAAGTTGCAAGACACTTTTAACAAGGTAATGGTCAGATACAATTTCAGCTCCCCTATATGATCTGGCATTCCTAACAGAACTAGCTCATTTGCTGTTAATTAATATATAATCAATCATATTCTTGTGCAGCCCATCAGGTGAAACCCATGTGTATTTATGTATGTACGGTGTTTGTAATAAGTGTTAGTTGTTATGAAACCATTGAGTTTACTTACCTGTAGGAGATGTTGCCCATTGCCATTGCAGCTACCAATACCAAAAGGTTCTATTACTCCTCCCCAAAGGTCAGAGTCAGTACCAACTTTGGCATTGAAGTCACCTAGAATAAGGGTAATATCTCCTTTCTTGACAGAATTCAAAATATCCTGAAGTTGTCCGTAAAACATATCCTTCTCATCCTCATCGGCATCCTCAGTGGGGGCATAAGAGCAGATAACATTCAAATCTTTAACACTTGTCTGAAATTTTGCTGTAAGAAACCTTTCATTAATGCACTCATATCCTAGAAGAGCATCACTAGTGTGTCTGCTTAGAAGCACAAGTGCTTACAAGCCTTAGTGATGTTTATGGTCTTCCCTCCCTGAAAAGGGAAATTTAAGATTATTTTTAATAATCCGACCTTTATCTGTCCATCTGGTCTCTTGCAAGCTGAGAATATCTAAATTATAATAGTAGAATTCTTGTATGAGGACATCAAGAGAAAAAGCTCTGTGCAGAGTCCTCACATACCAACTACATAAGGAGAGAAAATGGTTAGTGGGATGTTTAAAGAAACTATGTTTATAGAGAGAGGGAATGCTGACAACATCAAACAGTCCCCTAATCGCAGTCATGGTGCAAAGACCCATTCCCTCACCACTAAAGGCTGAAGCCATCTATACTGGAAGACTTCCTCCAATGTAGAATTTGATGATGCCAATAGAAGCAAATAGTTCAGGTACCTGTGATGACCTCTGCTCAGGATTATCCACCAGCTGATAAACATATCCTGTGAATCTATTCACTTGGGGCTGTCAACCCACAAACAAACAGAAAAAACAGCAGAAGATTTTCCCTTCACAGGAGCCCACCAGTGCAACAAAATCAGGATCCATAATCAAGCTCAGAGCCATAATTCCATTCAAGTTGGTATATATGGTCAGCACCAGAACCCTGTGTGGATGATCATTCCTCAGCAGGGTAGAAAAAAAAAGAAAAGTAGCCATAGTTGTCGAAATCAATAGGCCATACTGATGTGGTAGTCCTCCTCTTCCGTTCTCTTCCACAAGAGAGTATCTCTTTTGAAAGTTACTAATGGTCTGCACCACAAGAAGGTGGGGTCGGACATTAGATGCCTTGCTGGTTCTATGCATCATCACAGGGGATTGGTGCATAGTTCTCCTTCCAGCGACTACCCATCTACTATTTACAGACCGGATAAAATACTAAATTGAAAAGATATCCAATGTTGATGACACTATGTAACACACCACACACATGCTAGCTAATTAGTGCCAACTGCGTCTAGCTGAGTCATGACCTAGTTTACACAGCTGAACTGTAGAAACAAGTTATTGTTTTAGTTTCAGTATTGGATGGCAAATGTTGAATACTGGGATGAATGATGAAAATAATTCTAGGCATATTGAAATAGGTTTAAGGCAGAAAAGTGTGTGTAAAATGAAAAAATATAAATAGACATATGTTATCTTTAATTGTTTCTAAAATCCTCTGATTTTAAAATTAGGAGTTTTCATTTAGTTTTTGTGAGAATTTTGGAATTTAAAGAGTTTTTAATAGTTTAGATGAAACCTGTGAGCTTAAATCAGGAGGTTGCTTGACTGCAGATAAATGGGTGCATGCAAATTACCCTTGCAATACATTGCATCTAACAAATGGTAATCGGATCACTTTAACAAATTATTTATATCACAGCTTAATAAAATATTCATGAAATGAAAATATTAATATTTTCCAAGCTTGAATTATGTATTTTCAAATGAAATTTTTATTTTTTTTTTAAATTGAAGTTTTGTATGCTGTATTAAAAACAGATTAGATGTTTTTGGGATCTCATTTTGGATTTCGTCAATGTGTATAATCAAAGGAGACCACAGAAGAGTTAATCTTCTGATTGTATTATGCACATGTTGGCAATACTAACGATCTTCTCTAGGAGTGTAGCACATGGGATCATGAGAAGCTGACCACTGTCCACACCTTTGGACATCCATAAAACTGTCAGCTCCCCAACTTAATGAGTGATGATGCAAGGACATTGTTGGTGCCAATCATCTTAAGGTATTCAGAGTTGTCGCACACAATTGATACTATCAAATGCAGAATAGCACAGGTGAATTATATGAACTGCTGGCAGGTAGAAGTAGACACACTTGCAATTGCAGCTATCATTCAACGAACTGTAACTGTTGCCATGGAAGTTCCCATCACAACTAGGACAATTGCCAGGATACTGGTAGATGCAGGCTAGTTGTCCATTTCATATACTGACCTCGATCATGCACCACTATCAAACTCTGCTGAACCTTGGTCAGGTTAGAGCTATCTAGAATGAGGAATGACAATGCCATTCATTGCTGAGGGCATTGCATTGCTATTCCTCATTCAAGGTAGCTCTAACCTGACCCAGGTCCAGCTGAGCCTGACAGTGGTAAAATGTTACAAGGTCAATCTATGAAATGGATGCCAAGCCCACAGGTCTCTATATCTAACAGTTCCCTGGTAATTTTCCTAGTCATGATTGGAGTTCCATGATAGCAGTTACAGTTCTTTGAATGGAATACACATTTGCATCTGTTACGGCCTGCTGACAGATTATGCAATTCACAAGTGCTGTTGTTTGTCTGAAAACACCTGACCCTTTTATGACAACTATAAGTACCTTCTGGAGATGACTGACATCAACAACATTCAACTGTCCTTGCATCATGGACCTATGTTTGGCTTTGGATTGGATTGTTTTACCTCTGACCGGCACTTTTTTGCACACAATGGGCTAAATGGCCAGACCACAAGGACCCCGAAGGCTCAGAGAAGGTTGAGGGAGGGGACCCACTGGAACAGCTGTTGGGAGACAGATGGTAGCCTCCTGTCAAGGCCATCCAGAATGTTCTTTAACGTGCACAGGGTATGGCTATCCTGCACATGGGGCCACAGCTTAACATCCCATCCGATGGACGGCGGCCTTTTCAAGCCCATCGGTGTCCCCTACTGACCGTGGGCAGGGCGGGGAAATTTTGCGGAGATAATCTCAATGCTGACCCAGCTGGGACTCGAACCTGGGAACTACAGATTACGAGCCTGGCGCGCTACCGACTGAGCCACCCCCGCCCCCCTATGTTCGGCAATAAGGTGGGTAGGTTAACTGGATTCAAACAGCCCTACAATCTGACCATGCTGAAGTGGTTGGCAAAAAGGGTCCTGGTATTCTTCCTGTTACCTTCAACCCTTCATCCTTCTTGGTATCTTCAACACTTCAAATCCTGGTCTTCCACATTTCATCCTCAATATCTACTATCAACACTTTCATTGCTTGCTGCAGACAACTAAAGAGCCTAAAGCATTTGGCTTAGCCACTCAGCTTTTCTGCTATAATCTCCCACAAATATCACTTATCCCTCATGGAAACATAATCATTTGCATATAACACTGCCCTGCACTTCCACTCCTTTTGGATGGTGCAATTTCAGTGCCACTGAGTGTATTTACAACTGCATTCATTGTAGGGTCATTTTACATTTCTGAAAGAGTCTATTGTGCATATTGGAGCAGTTGATTATTGCAGCTGTCCTTATTATAACAGTGTCTTAGACATGCAGCGATCATCAAACCTCTTTTGAATGTTGTGAGGATCATTAATTTCCTCTTTCTGATGAATTGACTGCAATATCATTCCTGGTTCAGTGCTTTCTAAAGCTTATTTTATCAACTAACATATCCACATTAGTAATATACTAACAAAAACAAAAGAAAAAATTTACATATGTGAAAAATAATACTTGCCATGGTAAAAATGCTTCTGCTGTGAGTCGCCCCCCCCCCCCCACCACCACCACCATCAGTTGATAAACCACTTATTCTTAGAGATAGAGAGAGGGATGTGGGTCTCCTTCCCAATTGCAACAGCATGCACATTCAGCTCCATTCATAAGTTGGGGAGCTGAGAGTTTTATGGACGTCCAATGGTGTGGACAGTGGTCAGCTTCTCATGATCCCATGTGCTACACTCCTAGAGACGGTCATTAGTATCAATGTGAGCTATTGGGCCACACATAGCATCATTGTGACAAGGGGTGAGGACTGAACCCTCCATGTAATGTTTTTCCTGACTGAAGAAAAGAGCAGGAAAAAAGAAAAGTCCCTTTCTGAACATCTTGAGGTGGAGATGCATGTGTTGCAGCACAAGAGAGAAACAGTAGAATGAGAAATATGTCCTAGCTTGACCCATGATATTAGGCCAACAAGTATTGTTTATTGCAGTGTTTAGCTGTTGAGCAAAGGGAATACTGTGACCCTGAGAGTACAAGGCATGCACTATATTATGCAAATAGATGTATATAATAATAAAGGTGTAAATAGGAATGCTGGCATACCTGAGTTATTGAGCACCATTAATAAATGTTCATATGTCTCACCCATGTAATGACCATGATAGCCAGAGATGTCCCTGACATACTGGTGTCAGAAGTGGGGTAAATTTTGGCAGAGGTCAGCAGAAGAGACAGGCGAAAAATAACGAATCATAGTGCACTAGTATTTGGTTAAGTTAAAAATGTTATTACTCTAACACTGTTAAAACAATAGCACTTGATTTGGGCATCAATGGTAGTAATTACAGGTCACATAATGTATAACATATATATCCACATATATTAGATGGATGGTATCACTTACATTTCACTAATGGTGAGAACCTTGACTAGCTGAAGGAAGAAGCATGAGATATTATTCTCTATACAAAATGATAGTCATTATTGTGGTTGGACCTCCATAGCCCATGGCTGCTTGAGGATGATGATGATGATGAGTCATCTAAAATCAGACCTGGAGCATACAAGGAAATGCTGAGATGGAGAAGTTTCACAATCATCAGCTTTAGTCTGGATGAGGTCAACTGCTATTGGAAGTTACAATGTTATGGTTGCAGGATGCAAAGGAATGCAATGGAATAGCAGTATTCTATATAGTTGTAATGTTCAGTTAAGTCTACTTACTTTGGATGCTAGAGATGTATCATCTAATATGTTGTGCTGCTGTTTTTAAAAATTGGTAAAGATCCAGTATTAGCTCATACAACTACTGGGTTATATGTATTTGGAGTAGTACATACAACTACTCACATGCAACAGATCTGCAATTAAAATTGATAAAACTAATGACTTTTACTTAAAAACAATTAATTAAAAGTTAAAATCCAGGCTCTGGCAATGCAGGGGGCTTCCTAGGGATACTCAGAGCAGGAGAAAACTTGCATCCCATTCTTAAGAAGCATACTTAAATTATGTTTACCCGAAAGTCCAAGAGAGCTTCAATCCTATGTGAAGGGAAGTACCTTCTTCCCTTAAAAAAATAAAATACACTGTTTTAGGCAATATTTAAATTTTTAGAATTTCTGATCATTTTAAATGCCTTAATTAAAAAACAAATGTCATGGTGAAAATGACTTTCCCCTCCCATTTGGTAAAGTAAAAGTTGCCACTATATTACTCAAGATAGTTTAAAAAGGTAAGTAAAAAAAATAGTTCTTTAGTTTCTCACATATATTTGAAACTTATTTAAGGTTTGAAAATTTCAGATATCACAGTTATCATTAACATTTTACCATGCATGCTGAAAACTGTCTGCAAATTTGTTTTACCAAATGAAGTATATATTTTTAAAAAATGCATATTTTATGCATATATGAAATTAACATTGATTTAAGTATAAAACAAAATAGTAAATCTGCGAACATTATAAGAATAATTATCAAATTCATAAATGAGATTGTTGTGAAATAAAAGAATCAGATCTAGATTGGGGGAGGGGAGAGGGGCTAGAGGATAATACTTGTAGCCAGAATGGTGGTGAAAAAAAATTGTTAACATGCATATATTACACTAAATTTTCAAGAAATTGTTCATTTAAATGCCACTAAAATGTCAGAAAAAAATTGTACTATAATGACAATCCAGCCATTTTTCATTTCCACCTTTCTGTTTTTTCTGGCTAGATTACTGACTTGGCCCTCCTTTGTTTGATTGATCAAAGTCTGAAATGAACCTTTCATTTATAATTAATGATACATATGAATAAATAATTCTTACACTAAACTGAAGCCCAAATATATTTCATTAATTCATTTAGACATAAACCTAACGTCTTTTTGATGAGTTTAAAGCATGTTATGAGAAAGTTTGCAAACTTAGTTACCAAAACAACATTCAGTTGAAAAGTATGTTGATAAAATTAGTGACTAAAAGTATAATTAATATAGAGTTTTCAAACAAAAAAAATAACTAATGAGAAAATTGAAAATTTCTGTACAAAATTTTCAGTATTCTTAAAATAGTATATGATGCTATAAATGATAGAAATGAAGTGGAATGATTCTTGATTATAAAGCATTTTTCTGTTGATTAAATTAAAACTGATTGAGCTGAGTAAACTAGTAGCTGCAAAAATATTAGAAGTGGAAAATTTAGCATATAGCATAAACTTTCCTGACAGTTTAATACAATGTCATCTTTTAAAACCTGATTAAATGTTAAAATGCTTCAAATCCCATCTATGTCCTTAATCAGTACCCTACTAGTCCTAATAGAAAGCATTACAAAGAACTTAATAAATGTGTAAAGGATCAGTTAGCTACTGATAAGAATCTTTGGCTTGATGGCCTTGCTGACAAAGCTGAGGAAGCAGTTAGACAGCACAACAGCAGAGAGCTATACCAGATAGTTAATGTTTTGTGTGGTAGAAAACGAACAGGTATACAGGGATTGAAGGATAAACACGGCAAGGTTATAGAAGGTGAGGATTCTGTCATGACTAGGTGGGCTGAGCATTTCAGTGATGTTCTAAACAATGTGGTCAGTTCTACTCCCATTGTTTGCAATGATGATAGATGCATTGTTGGCTTTAATGTTGGCCCTATAACACAATCTGAAGTTAGTTTGGCTATTTCTAAACTTAAACTTCATAAATCCCCAGGGGTGGAAGAAATTACTACGGAAATGCTTAGAGCTGGGAATGTCTCTGTTACCATTTGGATGACTGAAATTTTGAATAACTTTTATGATAAAAGCATGGTTCCTAAAGATTTTACCAGAGCTATTATTATTCCTATTTTCAAAAAAGGTGATCGCACTTCTTGTGATAACTATAGGGGTATCAGCCTACTCTCCGTTCCAGGTAAAGTTCTTTCCATGATTGTGCATAATAGAATTAAGAATCTGGTTGACAGGCAATTGCGTGATGAGCAATGTGGATGCAGAAGTGGTAGGGGATGTGTGGATCAGATATTTTCACTTAGGCAGATTCTTGAGAAATGTTTAGAGTTTCAGAAACCTTTGGTTGCTAGCTTTGTTGATTTCAAAAAGGCTTTCGACTCTGTTGATCGTCATAATTTGTGGTTGATTGTGAGATCATATGGTATACCAGACAAGTTAGTTAACATTATGAAAGCTCACTATAATAACACCGAGTCATGTGTGAGAGTTGGTAAGGCTTGTAGCAATTGGTTTAGCATTACTTCTGGTGTTCGACAAGATGCATTTTGGGGTGCATTTTGTCTTCTTTTCTCTTTAGTTTGGTTGTTGATTATGTTATGCGAAATTCACTTCAAGGGAAAGCATTTGGCCGTAAATGTGCTGGAGATACGAAAATTTCTGATTTAGATTATGCTGATGATTTAGCCCTTTTGGCAAATGATGTTGATGAGATGAACTCTTTCATTCGAACTATTGATGAGACTGGTAGTACAGTAGGTTTGGTTATAAACAGAGAGAAAACTAAAGTGATGAAAATTGGTCAGGCAGGTTGTGATTCAGTTAATCTGAATGGTTGCAGTCTTGAGCAGGTGTCACAGTTTAATTACCTTGGGAGCTGCGTAACTGATACTGGTGATGTGCGGCATGAGATTAACAGATGAATAGGTATTGCTGCCGGGACTTTTAAGAATCTATGGAGATTGTGGAGAAATAGGCGTATACACCTAAAGACTAAAATTAGACTGTATAATAGTTTGGTTCTTTTTAGGGTTAGTTATGGTAGTGAAACTTGGACGCTGTGTAAGCAAGATAACAGGAAACTAGATGTTTTTGATTCTAGATGCTTACGCAGTATCTTGGGTATTAGGTGGTTTAACTTTGTAACTAATGATGAGGTTAGGCAAAGGAGTCTGCAACCTCCTTTAAGCAGCATATTGTGCAGAGAGAGACTCCGCTGGTTTGGCCATGTTGCCCGTATGGATAATTATAGATTGGCGAATAGGGTTATGAACAGTGTGCCTAGAGGCCTCAGAAGGAGGGGGAGACCTAGGATGTGGTGGGCAGACAATGTCAAACAGGATCTTGTTAGAATTGGTGTGCAATGGCCAGAAGCAGCAGATGTAGCTCAGGACAGATATGCTTGGAGAATTAAACTGCGCCGTCTAGTTGGACCTCCGTAGCCCATGACTGCTTGAGGATGATGAGCCGTAACTGAGTTTAACTTTATGTTTTGCTATAATTTAAAATATAATACAAAATTTGTAATTCTATAAAAGAACTGTACTAGAAGAATATTAACGATATATATATTATTTAAAAATTGAACTTACCAGTTAATTACAATACGATAAAGCAACAGATTCTTATAAGGCTGTTGTTTTTGCCACTGGTCATATGTTGCACGTGGATAACCATGGCAAGTTGACAACAACGAGTTAACAAGTATACTAGTTGAACGCACGGTCACGGTTTTGCTTCAGAATCGGTGCTTTATTTGGAACTGAATTTAGAAATCGAAAGTTGAAGAGACTTGAACACTTTATATGTGTAGTTAGCTACGGTAATCCACAACATAACATAATGAAGTAAGTGCCTATTGTTAGCATTACTTCACAGGCTGTAATAAACGAGTAGTTTTATTTTTTAGTAAAGGTTGTAATGTTAAACTAGTTATTTTCGAAGTAATCTAGAGCTGACCGCTTATATTCTCTTAACCGATAAACACTTATTTATAACAATATTTTATAGGTTATCAAAGCGTCGACTAAGAAGAATGATTCAGTTTTACGTTTTGATTTCGTTTTTCGAATAATTTTCAGAAAAACGAAACTTTCCTCTAACATATATCTCTCTAGACGATTTCTTATTTACATCCTTTATATGCATTAAATCCTTATATACAATCCTTTATAAAGAAATCCTTTTGCATGTTTCAGTCTTAATGACTGAAATATATTTAACATATTGTTGCAAATTAAAATGGATGAGTACTGAGCGCGAGTTCAAGGAAAAAAATATGTCAATGAAAATCACAATACAATGCAATTTATTAGAAAAGTATGGATAAAATCATTTATAAACAAACTAAGTCACCCGGCACGAGGCTCTCTAAGAGTACAAAGATAACTTTAAAAAAAAATCCATGATCTCAATTATATTCATATCCAATTATCGAAACAAGACTAAAATCTTGCAATGAACAATAAAATTATGTTGATAAATAAATATTCAATCTAACTAGAATCACATATGTGAATACTTGTAAAACTTCGAGAATAACTTTACTAAAATTCCTAAATAACTAAACAACTATACACAAAATGATTTCCTTCCTAGTTTTTAGTCCTCAAATACTCCGAAACTGTGGCTAAGTAAACTGTTTTCTCAGAACCAACTCCTTTCAGAAGTTGATCATCACGCACAAGACGACAAATTCTTCCCTTTCCTTTAGCAGCCTACCAACAACACAATCCATATTAATAAACTGGTCAACCTCTGCACACACATCAAATAAAAACATTTATTTTTTAGACTATTGTATACAGACTATTAGTTGTACCTCCTTTCGGATTTCACAACTTCAAAAACATACTTCTATCTTTCTTAAATTTCAGATCACTGATCTGAAAATTGACAAATGAAGCACGTTCATATGTCATTCCCTCCTTAGGTCGTGTTCATTCCGAAAAAATCTGGAATCCGAAGCTTCTTTAGTTCTTCGATGAAACGAGGCCAAACGATCCACGTGACCCATTGCACTTTGTAGTTACGTAGGACGTCGACGAATGCGATACACCACGTTGTTAATCCTATTAACTACCACATATGAACCTTCCCAAGGTTTCTGAAGTTTTGGAGAAAGTCTTTTTTTTCTATGTGGATTGTACAGCCAGACAAGATCTTGATTGGAAATAGTTCCATTTCTTTTACTGTCGTATCTCGTTTTGGTTCTCTCCCTTGTTAAGATGATGTTATATCTGATGGAGTGGTGGATTTCTTCTAGTCATTGTTGTAAATCTTGTACATATTGTTGAGTGGATACAGGCATTGCTTTGGGCCGACCATATAAAAGATCACAGGGAAGAGGTAATTCTCTTCCAAAGAGCATGATGGAAGGTGTCTTTCCTGTTGTCTTGTGCACTGCTGTTCTGTATGGCAACAAAAAGAGTGGTATATGGCGATCTCGGTCACGTTGATGGCCATCGACAAACAATGCTAGATGTTGTTCAATTGTCCTATTGAATCTCTGAACCATATCATCCGACTGAGTGTGTATGGGAGTTGTTCTGGTTTTCTGAATGCCTAATAATTGACAGATGTCTTTAAACACATTGGATTCAAAATTCCATCTTTGATCTGAATGGAGTTGGAAAGGTGTTCCATTCCTACTAATCAAGTTATTTACCATCATCTCTGCAAGTGTTGTTGCCTCTTGATCTTGGACGGGATAGACTTCAGGCCACTTCATGGAATAATCTATTACCACTGATAAATAGCGATTGCCATCATCAGTCGTAGGAAACGGACTCATTTCATCAATAGCTATTCTCTCGAAAGGGGCAACAACATTATACATCTGCAGCTTACCCAGACTCCTAGTCTTAAGACCTATGTTTGCTGCACAAGGTTCATATAGTTTACACCATCTTTCAATGTCTGCCCTACTTTTCAGCCAATGAAATCATTCCCTGGCTTTCGCTAATCTCTTATTAACACCGAAGTGTCCTCCAGTGGCACTATCATGCACATCTTTCATCACTAGTTCCAATTGGAAGCGAGGATAAGTCAACAGACCAGTCGTCACAGTGGAATTGCCCCATCTTCGGTATAATACACCGTCTTTCATTTCTAAGGAGTCCCACTGCACCCAGCAACTTTTGGTAGTTGGGTTATACCTCGAGATTTGCTCCCAATTAGGTCTTATATCAGATTTTTCAATCAAATTTATTATTGGCCTTATATCTTCAACGTCTAGCTGGCCCTTTCTAATTTCTATTGGACTCTAGATGTTAGGAATATCACTGTTTGCTTGTGTCGATGTTATTTGTTTTATGGGCATTATAACTTTAGTACCATTTTTCAACTCTGAATTATAGGAATTCTTGCAATTTATATCTGATGGAGTGGTGGATTTCTTGATACATGTACGTCTGGAAAGGGCATCTGCATTCCTATGCAGTTTGCCACTTCGATGCTCAATGGAGAAATTGTACTCCTTCAACCGCTGTATCCACCTAGATATTTGTCCTTCAGGGTTTTTAAAATTTAGTCGCTACCTGAGTGCAGCAATGATCAGTGCGAATAAGTAATTTCTGGCCATAGAGATAATGATGAAAATGCTCTATTGCTTTTACTATTGCTAACAGTTCTTTTCATGTGACACAATAATTTCTTTCTGGTTTGGATAAAGTTTGATAAAATATGCAATAATTTCATAGTCATTTTCTTCTGGTAAATTTTGAAGTGATATTAGTAAAAATTTATTCACATTTTTGCATCTACACATCAGAGTGGGAAAATTGAAAGAATTTTGTGATGATATTGATGTTCGATATAAAAACTACTAGATTACAGCAAAGCATGATGGCTAACTCTTCTACCAGCTTTAGAGAGAATATTAAAACTATTAAAGCCGTTAAAATCGCACTTTTTGGAACTGGAAAAATGTCCCACGATTCTGAAAAACTTTTTTAATGATGTGTTAGCAGAGGTATTGCTATTTTTTATTCACAGCCAAGCTTCAACATTTGAACAATATATTTTGAAAATTGGAACACAAGAAATCTCAATGTGTGAAGCTTCCATGCAAAAAAACAGGATATTTTGAAATGTCAAGAAAGGAGATATTACCCTTGCTCTTCAATGTCAAAGTTGGTACTGACTCTGACTTTTGGGGAGGGGTGATAGGCCTTTTGGTATTGGTAGCTGCAATGACAATGGACAATGTCTCCTACAGGTAAGTAAACTCAATGGTTTCAAATAATTAACACTTATTACACACACCACAACATACATAAATATATATGGGTTTCACCAGATGGGTTGCATAAGAATATGATTGTTTATATATTAATTAACAGCAAATGGGCTAGTTCTGTTAGGAATACCAGGATTATATATGGGAGCTGAAATTGGATCTGACCATTACCTTGTTTAAAGTGTCTTGCAAATTAAACTTAAGAAGTGATGTGCTAAGGTAAAAAAATTACCTTTAATGCTGTAGGTCTGAAAGATCCAGTTATAGCTTAAGCTTACCATGATAGATTTCTAAGTTATTATGACAGTCATGGTGTGCTTACTACTGAAGTTGAGAAAGAATGAAACCGTTTCAAAAAGGTTTTTTGGAAACTAACTGTACTGTTTTAGTAAAAAAAAGGAGCATAGGAGGCAGAATTATTTGAGTTACAAGGCACTTGAGCTTATTTCAGAAAAAGAAAAGAACTGTAGGAATGCCCTTAACCCTTTCAGCCCTGCCGGTGGCATTTGCTACCTTAATATATAAAGAGTTCTAGCTACTGTCTGAGTATCCAGTTTCAGCATTAAGCACTAGATGTCACCTCTACAAAGTATGTGAATCACATTTCATGACATATTTCAACAAGAAGTTAGTGTTTATATATCTGAGTGACCCGTATTGTTGAGCTATTCAAGATGAATGCTAATAACCTGAACACCATATTTGGTAAATACTGATCTAAAATCGAAATCTAAAAATTGTTTCATAATTTTTCACACGAAATAATTTGTTAAGATCTTTGTATAAAAACATTATTTAAAAGGAATAAAAAATATGCTTCCATATTTATCTCTAAGACCTGATGGTGGCATTTGCCACGATTTCCTAGTTTCTAAACCTATGGCGAAAACCCGCTCAAACTTAGTAGGGGAGTCCTTGTATGTCTTACATTCAAATATTGATGATAAAAAAGAATATTTTTTATATTAAAAAATCAGGGCTGAAAGGGTTAATCAGTATCCTACTGGCCCTAATAGAAAGCATTACAGAGAGCTTGTAAAACGTGTAACGGATCGGTTAGCTGCTGATAAGAATCTTTGGCTTGATGGCTTCGCCAACATAGCTGAGGAAGCAGTTAGACAGCACAACAGCAGAGAGCTGTACCAGATAATTAATGTTTTGTGTGGTAAAAAACAGACATTATACAGGGATTGTAGGACAAACAAGGTAAATTTATATAAGGTGAGGTTTCTGTTGTGGTTAAGTGGGCTGAGCATTACAGTGATGTTCTAAACAATGTGGTTAGTTCTACTCCTATTGTAATGATGATAGATGCAGGGGTGTAGCCATGGGGGGGATGGGGGGGCTCCCCCCTAAAATAACTGGGAGTTGGCAAAATTCGAAGCGACTTCGTAAAAACTAGATGAGTTGTAAAAATTTGTAATCTTTTTTTTTTTGCAAAATTATGGGGAGTTGTCAAAATCGAGGCAACTTGGCAAATCTAGGGCAGTTTGGAAAATGGAGAGACGGCAAAATTTAGAGCAGTTGGCAAAATTCGAAGCCACTTAGTAAAATACAGGTGAGTTGGCAAAATTGGGACAACTTAGCAAAATCTTGGGGAGTTGGCAAAATTCGGAGTGACTTGGCAAAATCGTGGGGAGTTGGCAAAATTCAGGTTAGATGTAAAATTTGGATTTTTTTCTGTAAAATTATGGGAAGTTGGCAAAACTTAGGCAGTTGGTAAAATCTATTGGCAGTTGGCAAAATTCTGTCTGCAACAGACAATCAGTATGTGGTATGATAATTTTAATGTACCGTGTATTTCAAAGATTTTTTGTCTGTTTTTTTATGTCTGTATGTTGGAAAACATATGATAGCCTTCTCTTTAGGCCATCCAACATGTTCTTTAACGTGCACAGAGTATAGCTCTCCTGCACACGGGGCGACAGTTAATGACCATGCGATGCATTTTAAAAGTAAAAAGCCGATTTTTTAAAATAAATAATTTCCAATGTTTCATTAAGAATTCCCCGAAAATAGAAGGGCTCAATAGTTTGCGCACCCGGCTCATTGTTACAGTTCGCAGGTTCGATCCCACTGGTGCCAGCTATGAGATATATCTCCCCGCCCTGCCCTCGGTCAGAAAGGGAACATGGATGGGTTTGGAATGGCTGTCGTCCATCGGAGGGGCTTTTCGTCCCATCCATCTCATAATTTTTTGTAGCTCCGTATGAAGAAAACCCATTTCCTTTGCATGCTAAAAACAAGGCTGGATAGTCGTGATGTAAGGCTACGATCTGTCCCCTAATAGCTGTTTAGTGGGTCCATTACCATTAGCCAATTCTGACCCTTGCGGGGTTCTTGTGACCTGGCCATTTAGCCTAATGTGTGCAAAAAAAGGTGTCGCTTAGGGGTAAAACGACACAACAACTCTAAAGAGTAACAGATAGGACCACCAAGGACAGATTTTTCTCATCATAACTCGGAAAATGGGAAAGATTTAGATCATCGTAAACCACCGATCGAATAAAAACTCTAGATTTTTGGGTTGTTTTTACCTCTGAGCTGCACTTTTTTGCACACAGCGAGCTAAATGGCCAGGTCACAAAACCCCAAATTTCAGAGAATATTGGGGGATGGGCCCCACTGGAGCAGCTGTTGACAGACAGATGGTAGTCTTCCGCTAAGGCTATCCAGCGTGTTCTTTAATATGTACAGGGTATAATGGCTCTCCCATAATGGCGTGATGGCTTAACGTTCCATCGGACGGACGACAGCCTTTCCAAGCCCATAGGTGTCCCCTACTGACCGACGGCAGGACGAGGAGTTTTACGGAGATAATTCTCACCGCTGACCCAGCTAGGACTCGAGCCTGGGAACTGCAGATTACGAGCCTGGCTCGCTACAGACTGAGCCACCCCCGCCTAAAAGATAATTAAGAACTAATGCAGAAATAATTTCGTGTTGATGACTCAGCATTGCAGTGTAACTTCCGGGATGATATGAGTGTTACATATTCGTGCGTAAAACACAAATGACAATTTGTCCCAATGGCAAAATAAGATCAGAGATAGATAGTAAATTAAAATTGTTGTTTCGAATAGTAATAAATGATGAGCTTTACGAATTTACATCTACATGGTTATTATTTCAGACGCCTAGAGAACAAGAAAGCAAATTCATGTACAAAGCGATGTGAAATATGCACTAAATTCGCTAATAAGCTTAAAATGAAAAAAAAAAAAACATATTTTATCGTATAATCATCAATTTTTGGCTCATATTCCGCAGACACCTGGTGGGAAATTTTTGGCGAATTTCGGAAAACATGCGGAATCGAGTTTATGAGCGATATTTTGATTCCAAACTTCGTTTACTCACTGTCTCTGTGACCTTATGTTTTTGTAGCTTTAATAATACGGCCAGCGAATTCACATATAACAAGAATTCATAATTGTACTTTTGAATATTTATCACAAAATAACTATAAAAATTCATTGCTTCGCTTGATCGCGCTTACTGATAACTGTCGCCATTTTCATCGCTTAATTTTGAAACAATAAGCGATGTGGAATATTCACCGCTTATATTAACAAGTTCATGTTAAAATATTTAATCATGTGGTTACGTTTGAATCCGCTTCTACTGGTGATCGATTCCCCTATGAAGACTTTTACAGCACAACATGGGAGATTTATGGCATGTTGCAATTACCGAGATATAGGTGGATATCTTAATAGATAGGATTGGTTTAATAAATTGGCTTAATAAATAGGATATCTTAATAAATAAATAAATTGGTTGGTTAGGTGTTCGCTACAGATTAGTTAGGCTACTAGATTAGTTAGGTGTTTCGCTACAGGTACAATGGTGATTGAAATCTGATTGATATACACGGATTGGCAAAATTATGGTAACAACAAAAAAGTGTCCTAACCTTATTGTAGGATCTAATTAAGTGAAAATTCGCCAGATATGTATTTTTTAGTATAACTTGAAAAGCTATAGAAAATGAGAGCTTTCATACCCTTGATGAAAATATTACAAAACCATCATTATAACAAGAAAATATTATGCATCGCAAAAGTTGAATTCAGATACCTCAAAATATGCACATATAACATCAATATGCAGTATGATTCTCTCCCATTTCTAAACAGGCCTGACAGAGTTGCTCCAGGCTCGATGTAAGATTCTTCAGAATGGCATCCCACATGAACCTACTTTATCTCATTGAGTGACAAAAGAGGTGGCTGACGATTTGCAATGCGTCTTCCTAAGGCATACTACACTTGAAGTATGGAAATTAGTTCTGGCAACACAGCCGACCAGGTCAATCTTTGAATAAATTCCGTTTCTAAGTACTCCTGCAACAAGTGAGCTCTATGTCGAAGGACATTGTCTTCCACAATCAGGAAATCAGCTCCAAACGCACCCGTAAAATTTACATATAGGTTTCAAAATATCTTCTCCAAATCGCTGAGCAATTGTGGAGCCTCCATCGAATATCTGAAGTATGGCCACTGTAGAGCAGCACACCAATTCTACCACTTATCTCTGATATTGGAGGAATGGTATCGAATTCCTAGTTTCCTCCAGATTAAACAGCAGCTAGAATCGCTATAGTCTAAATCGAGACTTGTCAGGAAACAGAACATTAGTCTATCTTTCAGGTTCCAAATGACATATTGGTGGCACCGTTTTAGAGGAGCATTTCTGTATGGTAGGTATTAAATAAAAAAATAAAATAAATGCCCCCTCAAGCAGCTGCTTGCCACAGAGGTCTGACAGGAGTCTGTCAGTTTATATGCCAAAGTAGATCTGAGAGGATGGCAGGACCTCAGCAGAAAAACAACACATACAACCATGCCTTATCCGGGGCTCGAACCCAGGTCCCTTAGATCAGTAGCCAAGCGCGCTAACCACTCGGCCATGGGTAGCGAGACACAAATCACTGGTCTCCTGTCACAGAGTCCTCTCGCATTAAGCATTCGTGGCACTGTTCTGATGGAAATCTTTTCATCAGTGCTTCACAAACCTCGAGAGAGAGAGTTGATGTGAAGTCATTGTATAGTTCCTCTTTGCCATTAGAGCCAGAAAATTATCTGTTCAGGGTGAAGTAACTCTCGAGCGCCTTTGGCCAGCTCTTCTGTTAATGGTTCCTGTCTCCAGGAACTGTTTCCAAAATGTCAATATCATCTTTCTCGGCACATTTAGCCATCTTGTTGCCTCCGTCTGAGGATGTCCAGCTTCAAGTAGTCCACTGCCGCCACCGCGTGGATCTCTAAATCAGGGATGCAATATGTAGTCCCATTGAGATCAAATGCAGTGTGTAGTTCCTTCAGGATCAAATGCAGTATGTGGTTCCTCATTATCAAATGCAGTGGAGTCTATGATTGTTTGCAAAGTTCCACTACATCGTACAAATTTTCAATTAAATTAGGCAAATTGGTGTCCAGGAAAGACGACTGAATTATCTATCATCTTCTTTAAAACGTTGGCAGATGGATTTCGTAAGGTGGAAAATTGCATTAACATCCGGAAATTATCCTTCTATATAAGTTAACCAATATGCCATTTACATCTACCGCGGTATTCCTTTTGTCAACCTTGAGACATATTAGTTGACCCAGTCCCTGCCGTGTTTATTGCTTCAGAATCATAGAGTTAATATGATAGATGTGGTTGGTACCATATCCTAGTTGTATAATCTATATGAAAGACTATATTACATATTTCATATATTACGTATTATCTAGTCAACTCATGTCTCTTCTGATAATACTGACACCTCGCTTTACGATTTTTAGTCGATACTAAAGGTTTCCGAATAAGATCCGACTGCCGAACAGCAAATATCTGAGTTCCCTGCGAACTGTCTGAGTTGATGTGCCCGATGTTGAAAGTAGTGGTTATTTCATATAGATTGAAGTCCTTTACTTTCCATGTGCTTTTACAATGCTCTACAGTTTCTGTCCTATAGTATCAGTAGCAAGGATTAGTTCAGTCGTTAGCATGCCAGGCTCGATATCTGCAGTTCCTAGGTTAAAGTCCCAACCATGCCAACATTAATATATCTCCGCCAACCCGAAACCTTCATTCAGGGAGAAAGGGAATACACGTGGTCTTAAGCGGCCATCACTCAGTTGATATATTTGGCTGAGGCAATGTGCATGTTAAATAATACACTGAATATTCTTGACGTGACGTTATGATCTGTCTGCTAACAGTTGTCCAATGAGTTCCATTCTCTCAGTCTTCTCCGAATGTTGGGATTTTTGTGACCTGGCGATTTATTACAATGTATGCAAAAGAGTGCCGCTGTAAGGTAAAAGTCCTAATAACTCCTATTGTATCAAAATTCTGATACAATTACTGCCGCCATACATCGAGATTCCAATTTAAAACATTCTTCCACGTTCCATAGTTTTGCATATGGCTGCATCATCAATTCACAATTTGAAAATTAGCACCTCTTTTAAAGTCGTCTATATTACACGATTTTCCCATCCCTTGGTCTTGCGTTGTCCAGTGGCTGCGATCATTTTATTTAAGACGGCTCAAGCATCACGTGATTTGAAATGTGTCCTTTGATTACATTTGAATCGCAGTTATGGGAAACAACGAAGAGTTTATATATTTTTGGGGGCAGGTAGTATACATCATCATCCTCAAGCAGCCATGGGCTACGGAGGTCCAACCAGACCGTACAATTTAGTTCTCCAAGCAAGTCTATCCTGAGCTACATCTACTGCATCTGGCCACTGCACACCAATTCTAACAAGGTCCTGTTTGACATTGTCTGCCCACCGCATCCTAGGTCTCCCCTTCTTTCTGAGGCCTTTAGGCACACTGTTCATAACCCTATTCGCAAATCTAAAATTATTCATACAGGGAATATGGCCAAACCAACGGAGTCTCTCTCTGCACAATATGCTGCTTAAAGGAGGTTGCCAACTCCTTTGCCTAACCTCATCATTAGTTACAAAGTTGAACCTCCTAATGCCCATGATACTGGGTAAGCATCTATAATCAAAAGCATCTAGTTTCCTGTTATCTTGTTTACACAGTGTCCAAGTTTCACTAACATAACTAACCCTAGAAAGAACCAAACTATTATACAGTATAACTTTAGGCTTTAGGTGTATGCGCCTATTTCCCCACACTCTCCATAGATTCTTAAAAGTCCCGGCAGAAATCCCTATCCGTCTGTTTATCTCATGCCGCACATCACTAGGTGTCTCTTACATAGCTCCCAAGATAATTAAACTGTGACACCTGCTCAAGATTGCAACCACTCAGATGAACTGAATCACATCCTGCCTGACCAATTTTCATCACTTTAGCTATTCTCTCTGTTTATAACCAAACCTACTCTACTACCAGTCTCATCAACAGCTCGAGTGAAAGAGTTCATCTCATCAACATTATTTGCCAAAAGGGCTAAATCGTTAGCATAATCTAAATCAGAAATTTTCGTATCTCCATCCCATTTAAGGCCAAAATCTTTCCCTTGAAGTGAATTTCGAATAACATAATCAATAACCAAACTAAAGGGAAAAGGAGACAAAATGCATCCTTGTCGAAAATCAGAAGTAAAGCTAAAGCAATTGCTACATGGCTTACCAACTCTCACACACGACTCAGTATTATTATAGAGAAATTTCATTATGTTAACTGACTTGTTTGGTATACCATATGATCTCACAATCAACCACAAATTATGACGATCAACAAAGACGAAAGCCTTTTTGAAATCAAAAAAGTTAGAAACCAAAGGTTTCTGAAATTCTAAACGTTTCTCAAGATTCTGCCTAAGTGAAAATATCTGATCTACACATCCCCTACCACTTCTGAATCCACATTGCTCATCACGCAAATGCCTGTCAACCAGATTCTTAATTCTATTGAGCATAATCATGCAAAAAACCTTACCTGGAACAGAGAGTAGGCTGATACCCCCTATAGTTATCACAAGAACTGCGATCACCTTTCTTGAAAATAGGCATAATAATAGCCCTGGTAAAATCCTTAGGAACCATGTCTTTATCATAAAACATATTCAAAATTTCCGTCATCCAAGTGGAAACCGAAACATTCCCAGCTCTAAGCATTTCCGTAGTAATTTCATCTATTCCTGAGGATTTATGAAGATTAAGTTTAAAAACAGACAAAATAACTTCAGATTGTGTTATAGCGCCAACATTAAAGCCACTAATGCATCTATCATCATTGCAAACAATGGGAATAGAACTAACCACATTGTTCAGAATATCACTGAAATGCTCAGCCCACCTAGCCTTGACAGAATCCTGACCTTCTATAACATTACCTTGTTTATCCTTCAAACCCTGTATACCTGTCCGTTTTCTACCACACAAAACGTTAACTATCTGTTACATCTCTCTGCAGTTGTGCTGTCTAACTGCTTCCTCGTGTTTGTCAGCCAAACCATCAAAGCCAAAGATTCTTATCAGCAGCTAACTGATCTTTTACACGTAGTATTCTTTCTCCTCTGCTCCTTTTTATCTAAAAGAGTACTGTTAGTTTTCAAAAAAGCCTGTTCAAAATGATCCCATTCTTCCTCAACTTCAGTAGTAAGCATACCATGACTGTCATAATGACTAAGTAACCTATCATGGTAAGCTTTGGCTATAACTGGGTCTTTCACAGCTTCAGTATTAAAAGTAAACTTTTTCACCCTAACACAACACTTTTTAAGTTTAAGTTGCAAGACACTTTTAACAAGGTAATGGTCAGATCCAATTTCAGCTCCCCTGTATGACCAGGTATTCCTAGCAGAACTAGCCCATTTGCTGTTAATTAATAAATAATCAATCATATTCATGTGCAGCCCATCGGGTGAAACCCATGTGTACTTATGTATGTCGCGGTGTTTGTAATAAGTGTTAGTCATTCTGAATCCATTGAGTTTACTTACCTGTAGAAGACATTTCCCATTGCCACTGTAGCTACCAATACCAAAAGGGCCTATCACCACTCCTCAAAGGTCAGAGTCAGTACCAACTTTAGCATTGAAGTCACCAAGAACAAGGTAATATCTGCTATCTTGACAGAATTCAAAATATCCCGAAGTTGTCCATAAAACCTATCCTTCTCATCCTCATTGGCATCCTCAGTGGGGGCATAACAGCAGATAGCATTCAAGTTTTTAACGCTTGTCTGAAGTTTTGCTGTAAGAAACCTTTCATTAATGCACTCGTATCCTAGAAGAGCATCACTAGCGTGTCTGCTGAGAAGCAGACCTACGCCTTGGTGATGTTTATTATCGTTCCTCCCTGAAAAGAGAAATTTAGATTATTTTTAAGAACCTGACCTTTATCTGTCCATCTGGACAGATAAGAGAACATCTAAATTATAACCGTGGAATTCTTGTGTGAGGACATCAAGAGAAAAAGATCTGTGCAGAGTCCTCACATTCCCACTACCAATGGAGAGAAAATGGTTAGTGGGATGTTTAAAGAAACTATGTTTATTTAGAGAGGGAATGTCGACAATATCAAACAGCCCCCTAATCGCAGACATGGAGCAAAAACCCGTTCAAACACCACTAAAGGCTGAAGCCATCTACACTGGAAGACTTCCCCCAATGTAGGATTTGACGATGCCAGTAGAAGCAAAGAGCTCAGGTGCCTGCGATGACCTCTGCTCAGGATTATCCACCAGCTGATAAACATATCTGTGAATCTATTCACTTGGGGCTGTCAACCCACAAACAAACAGAAAAGACAGCGGAAGAGTTTCCCTCTACAGAAGCCCATCAGTGCTGCAAAATCAGGATCCATAATCAAGCTCAGAGCCATAATTCAATACAGTCCAGTGGGTTTATATGGTTAGCACCAGGACCCTGTGTGGTTGACCACTTCTCAGCAGGTTGGAAAATAAAGAAAAGTAGCCACAATTGTCCAGATCAGTAGGATACACTAATCTGGCAGCGCTCCACTTCCGTTCACTTCCACAGGAGAATATCTCTTCTGAAAGTTACTAACGATCTGCACAACGAGAAGGCGGGGTCGGACATTGGATGCTCAGCCCATTAGAATTAATTCAAAGTTTCGTCATATGTAAAAAGTCTGATATGGATTGCAAGGATTTCTCCATTAAATCCCACAGCAATTAATATTTCTCTCTCGAATACATTGAGATCCGTAAAAATGTCTTCATCTTACTTCTGTTCAGACCACTAAGCACCTGCCTCCTATTGCTCCTTTTCTCTACCACTCAATAGATGGTATCTGGTCGTTTTCCAGATTTAGAGACGTCGAGAATCAGAGCTTGGAATCAAGGTGCACCCATCAGTAAATATTAAATAAAAAATTTCTCTGAGTTCCAGTTTCCATGTTCACGACACCTGTTGAAACCTTTTCCTCATTAATTTGTGGGGACAGAAATCTCGGTTAATCTTGTATTACTTGTCTTCTATAACCTTCGAGATGTGTATAGTCCGACGTGAGAAAGTTATGCCATCTGCCAATGAGAGCCAGATAATGATTGCCTGCTTGTGTTACATCTTTCATCCAACATTACATCTCTTGTTCCCATATCATATTAAGTGACCATTATAATCTACCGCCAGCAACTTGCCAATGAATTATTTCTACCACAATGAATCACTCATGTTGTGCCTCTGTCCATTTGAATGTCAAACATTCCTCAGGCGTGCCTAATTTCCGTGTACAACGAAATGGATTCAGCTTGGGTCACTTAGAAATACTCGGGTAGGACTAGTGTTGCCAACCGCTCTGTTTTCAACTGAAATGTCTGGTGTGCAGATTATAACTTTCAACGAGACGAACGTTTTCTGCTTTTCTACCTTTGGATTTAACTGATGCACATTTTGGACCCAAGCGAATATTGTGATACATTACATCTAGACAGGTGAGATGCATAGAAGAAAAAATAAAGTTATGGTTTCTAAGAAAGATGCCCACACATAAGCATATAATACTGTTTATTATCACAATAGCTTCAACATTTCATTCGATAACGTCGCTTCTAACAATATGAGTGCTAATGAAATATAAAGGGGTACAACCTGCTTGCTCCTAGGATGAACAATACTTGGTGCTCTTAAATTCGTTGCAGTGACAACTATTCATCGAAGGTAACGAAATCATTAGACCTCGTTCGTCGAAGTGAGTTACGAAGTTGGCGTTCAAATTATAAGGGCTTATACATGTTCTTGATTTTAAATGAGTCTCAACCTGTTAAAAATTCCACTGTATAAACCTCAATCAAGTCCTGCAATTAACAAACAACATAGATATTAAAAGTATCAGCTTAATTAGAGAAAGCTACTAGAGTACAAGAGGTGGAAAACGAAAATACAGAATAATGATGTGAGTGTCTGCAAAGGACTGCTTAAATCCCCTAAAGGAGGAAATAAATATAAATTTAAGAAGCGTGTTTGAAGGAAAATTAAATTTTTGTCAAAATTTATTATTATTTAACTTTTTTAAATAAAGTTTTATTTTTTAAAGAATTTTTTTGTTTTAAATATCCAAATAATTCACACAAATGCATCCTTTAACTCTCAGTGGGCACCTCCAGGTGGAAAAAGTCTTTCTTCATTGTTTAGAAGCTGGTATAATGAATACGATAGTGTATTAGCACCCATTATTTAGGTTTTTATTAATCGATTATGAGCTCGAACAGTTCTCGAGACGACCATGCATAATAACAATGGCTGATGGAAATCCAAATTTCGGAAGAGGATGGATGTTTGTAATTAGTCTCATAAAATGTGTAAAATTATTTTTGAATATTTGTTTACATTTTCCCCTAAATATCTGATAAAAAGAAGCAAAAAAAGGGGAGGGTGAAATCTTCCCCCAAACAAAATGTCCATTTTTTCTGTAATGAAATATTGGCAACACTAAGATTGGGTGGCACTAAGTGGATTCAAAGTACTCGTAACCTTGTTCGACCATACGTATTAAATTGCTTAAAAACAAAATTTGAACAAATGATTTTTACCTAAATTAATTTTAGTGCCTTTAAACATTACGTACTATTTAACTTCAACATTTTATTTACCATACAAGTGGAAACCTCCGATTAATGGCCACTGTAAAGGCTAAATTAGTCCGAGAATATTACAAGAAATTATAGTGGTGATATAATTGTACATTTCAGTGTGGATGCGTCAAATGTATGCAGGAGGATGATCATTTGTGCATTTCGCCAAAAAATCCTATTTTCATTAAAACTTGGACATGTCATTGAGATATATCCGTAATATATCACTCACCTTATTTTACACAAAGAACTTAGTGATTAAATGACAGATACTTATTTCAATTTCCCTGTTTTATAAAATTAATGGTAGTTTATAACATTTTTACTTTCGTTGATATCTATTAATTTTTTATTGTTGTTCCTAATTTATTTATCGGTTCTACAAACTGTTGTTCCACCATATCTTTTCAACCCATTGACCCATCGTAACCAATTATTCACCAAATGAACCCTAATAATGCTGGGAGTGTCACAGGTTGTAATATAAATCGTTTCGTCCTGTTTCTTCCCTCCAATGAAAATGAAAAATGTGGTTCAGTGTGCCATTGTATCTTATATTCAGAGTAACGAGTTATATATTAAATTATAGTTTGTGACTTCGGGAGTGTGATTATGATATGAATAATATTTTTTGCCTTTTCAATTTTTGATCAGACCCACAAGACAATATGCTTATGTTTAGGTTATAACAGAACAAACGACAGTTCCATCACTGGGACTCGAACCCGGCCCCATCTGGGTCACCACGAACCAATGCACGATGTACTGCGTCACTGAGGCGGAAATCTCTCGTGCATTCTTCCCTCAAAACAGGAGCTAAATGTGTAAAGATTGGTGAATCTTTCGACAGCAAATAGCAAAGTAACTACTTATGTGTCAAATGAAAGCTTATGATGTGTAAAGTGCCATACGCTACAAAATTTTCCATCATATGTTTTTTTCTCTTCTAACAAATGAGAAACGTATATAAATAATTGTTCCGTTGCATCTTCGGAAGTAGAGAACAGAGAGAAATGAGTTATCTGTCAAATAACGTATATACATACACTATTTGTGAAACGCAAATTTGTGACGTGGGAATTGTCAACGTTATGGATCATTTACCATCCGTTCTTTCTTCCCTCCACAAAAGATTGGGAGGTTGGATTCTGTAAACTATTCAACTACTATACCGTTCCTGGCGTCCAGGCTGCCGCGAGGACGAAAAATTATGTCCCTCTTTCTTCCGCTCAAAACGGGTCACGTAAATTTCACGGGGTAAATCTGTAAGAGTCGCATGCCAAATGGAAGCTTAAGACGTGCAGAGAAACATAAGAAAGTTGAATTTTTTTTTTTCGACGAAGTAGGGGAAAGATTGATGCATTTCTTGACAAACGTTTTCCTTGAGCGGGTGTATTCTTGTGTAAATGTTTTATATTGTATGAGGAACAAGGATAAGCCTCAAAGTGCTTCTATGTTATTTCTCTCCTATTACCCTTAAATAAATAAACATTTCCATCAGAAATTATCATTAAAAATCAAAATGTAAAATATTGAAGTTAAGGAAATTTAAAATATATTTATATCTTCCTATGTTTGTTCTAAGATGTAACTTATATGTGTTCACTGAATTATGACCATTTCCCTCCATGTTATGTCAGTGGAAGCTAATTTCGAAACTCTATAACTTCTAAGAAAGAGTTTTGTAACAGAATGGGACTGAATGTAAATTAAAATCAAATCTATATAAACCTCGTTTTTCAACAATATTCCCTTAGTATTTAAAGAGTTATGGATGTTTAAATATTTAACGACAGCAATGCCTAAGATTTAGAATTTAATCAGAAGTTAATTATAATTGAATAAGAAGTATTCAATCATTTAATACAACATTTGCATATTTGAAAAGGTAATGTCAATAATTTTTCGATATTTTTTCAATTGTCCTAAGACAAATTGCATCGTTGTTATTAAATATTTAAAGTCCTTAAAATTTAAAGTCCTTAAAATGCAAAACAAACTTTATTGAAAATCGAGATTCAGATAGAATTGATTGAGATCTCTAATTTAGTCACATTACTTTTTCTCATAAAATGCTTAGCTTAGAAGTTAAGCTGCTTCGAAGTTAGCTTCTACTTATATAACATTATTAGGTAACATTGCTCAACGTGGGTGAACGTTGAGATTTATCTCCGCAAAATTCC
Source organism: Ryuthela nishihirai (assembly GCA_038380435.1). Lineage (NCBI taxonomy): Eukaryota > Metazoa > Arthropoda > Arachnida > Araneae > Heptathelidae > Ryuthela > Ryuthela nishihirai. Next base: position 4,924,981 of record JAWZYU010000038.1, read on the forward strand.
TGCCCTGTCGACGATCAGAAGGGGACACCGATGGGCTTGGAAAGACAGCCGTCCGTCGGATGCAACGTTAAGCAGTTGTCCCGTGTGCGAAAGAGCCACATTGTACATGCATGTTAAAGAACACGCTGAATGGGTGACTACCATCTGTTTCCCAACAGCTATCATATGGGTCCCCTCCCCCAATCTTCTCTGAACTTTCGGGGTCCTTGTGACCGGACCATTTAGCCCATTGTCTGCAAAAAAGTCATTTTTCGTTCCTCAGACACGATAACGTGCAGCCATCTCCCTTGCTCGTACAGAGCCCCGAATGGGTTCGACAAATTTCAAATGACCTAGGACCTAGAACTTACTTAATTCGACAAATGTCAAATGACCTAGGACCTAGAGCTTTCTTCTGGGGATAAGTATGCCTCGTATCTGACTCTCCGTTCCTGCAACAATTTATGAGACAAGCCTGACAGACGGAACTGGCTGTGTAAGCTACTTCAGTGATTGGAGTGTGAACAGAAAGGGTCGTATTAGGACTCTACACCGCTCTTGTACTGAGGAGAATGAGGTACAGGTATTTTGCCAAATTTGGTCCCCATTTTACCCCGGGTAATTTGACAGTTCATTGCCAAACCTGGACTAAGCTGATGTGGGAAACGCTTTGTTCGTCACCACTGAGGTCATCACTGTCCACTCTAGCAATGTTTGAGAAAATTCAGATTAAATACATGTGTTTACCTGGAAACCTTAGTATTGTGATGTGTCCCATTTTGTTAAACCCCGAGAGACGGTAGATGAAAAGGTTCCCCACTCTAGAAGTATCCATCTGGAAGAAAGGTTATTGCATTTAAAGTCCCACGTTTTTGCGGAATGTTTTTTTACCATTTTAATTTTTTTAACACCTTTTATGTGATAAATTTTCTACCACAACTATGATAACATAAAACTATGACAACATACGCTGAGTGATCATAGATAATTAAGCCACATTGTGGGAAACATTTTGTTCCTCAGCACTGAGGTCATCACTGTCCATATCACTGCCCACTCTAGCAATGTTTGAGAAAAGTCAGATTAAATACATGTGTTTACCTGGAAAATTTAGTATTGTGATGTGCCCCATATATGTGTTTTCTGATTAAACCCCGAGAGACGGTAGATGAAAAAGTTCCCCACTCTAGAAGTATCCATTCTGGAAGAAAGGTTATTGCATTTAAAGGCCCACGTTTTTTGCGGAATGCCGTGTGCGTCCCCTACAGTTCACACAATGCCATTTTCCCCCTTTCCTCCTTTTTTATTGTTTTTCCCTGACGTCCTATCAACCGGAGTTGGGCATGACACAATTAACTAAAAAACTGTCATTTATGTATAAAGCTCGTAAAAAATATAATAAGAGCATAATATAAATTTACTTAGAGGCAGGTGAGTATCTGCTGGGTTGAATTTGGAAGTTCAGACCCCCTTAGTCAAAATTTTAGATACGTTTCTAAAAAAGAAGCTTAATTATTTTCAAGCGTGGGCAAATTGGAGTGTATCACGACCACTTTTGTACAGCTCATCGTCTCCTGGTAAGTGCGAACCTTACCCATTTTAAATTTTTTGTCACGCCACTCCTTATAGTTATCATTGCTCTGAGTAACTGAAATCAGCTGTGTTAATATACTGATAAAATTACCCCTATTTTTCAAAATGGCAACTATTTTTTAAACTATACTACATATGTTGAGTTGACACTGCTTTAGTTTGCACTATTTGCATATGTATCGAAAACCACACTACTGAAGTGGAACTCTGCGCGCCGAAAGTGCTCAATAATATTCCCTCATACAGAATCTGTGAAAAATGATCTTCACACGATAACATGAAAGTTAACGCCGAAATTAAATTTAGCTTAAAACATGTTTACAGGAAAATCACTATTAATGTGGAGGGGACATATTGTGATTAAAGAATTAGTGAATTCATGGTGAAATTGATTTCGATTTATTTATAAAAGACATCGAAATAGAATAAATCTGAAAAGATCTAATTTGCTTATATAATTTACATGAAATTTATTCCTGTTATCAATTCCCTATATCTCAAATGGCAAAGCAAATATAGCTTGAAGGTAAGGTATTAATGCTAAGAAAGGATCCCAAATGAAAATCCCGTACAGTGAGATGTTTGATTGACGTTACTCATACAAATTCAATTTCGCCAAAATCTTCGATTGCAAATTGTATCAGAGAATAAATATAACCAGATTGTTCTAAAACATGAAGTCAAACTCCTCAACATTTGCAGGTGTCTTTGTTTTAAATATCAGTATCCTAGGACGGCACTATATTTTAAGGCGAGGCTTGGCTCAATCGATAGCGTTCCAGGCTCGAACCCTGCAGTATCCAAGTTCTAGTCAAACTGTGCGAGCCTAGAAATTTATCTCTGAAACCCCCCAACCCAATATACACACCCTGCCCTCGGTGAGAAAGAGGACGCCATTAAGCTTGGAAAGGTGTCCATAGACATATCGGTTGGTACGTTATGACGTGTCTTTATGCGCCAAATAGCTATACCCTGCATTTCAAAGAACACGCTGAATGGTCTTGACCAGAGGATTCCATCTGTCTCCTAACAGGTGTTCAGTGAAACCCCTTCTATAACCTCCTTTCAGCCCTTATGACCTGGCCACTTAAACCGTTGAGTGCCAAATAGTGCTGCTGAAAAGGAAGGAAAATTGTTCTTGTTTGTGTAACATACACTATTATTTAGACCAGTGACTCTCAAACTATTATGCTTCACGTACCCCCTGGAAATGTGTATGCAATTGGCGTACTCCTTGTATAGATGGATAAAACTATAGTTATAGTATAACAATGGGAATAAAAAACTTATATATCAGTGGTTCTCAACCTTTTATGATTTACGTACCCCCTGGAAATGTGTATGTAACTGGCGTACCCCTTGTATAGATAGATAAACTATAGTTATAGTATAACAATGGAAATGAAATAAAATATATACCAGTGGTTGTCAACCTTTTATGCTTCACGTACCCCCTGGAAATGTGTATGCAACTGGCGTACCCCTTCTATAGATAGATAAAACTATTGTTATAGTATAACAATGGGAATGAAATAAAACACACAGACATATATATAACATATATTTGCGACTTTTGAGCTCTCGCGGCGTAACCCAAAAACTTTACCCCGTACCCCACATTGAGAACCCCTAAATTAGACTATAAAATATGGTCTAATAGGACCTCTGAACAGATAAGATAGGAGACCTCTGAACAGTAAGTCTATAATAGTCACTATTTAGAAAGTCACTATATAGAAACCAAAATATTTATTCACGTTGTGAATAAATATTGTGGCTCATAGGGTTGTCAGGATGAGACAATATTTTTACCTTTTAATTTCTTTACGTTCTTAAAGACACGTTTCGAGAACGTGCAGGCCGAAATTTATTATCGCCGAAAACGAAATATTTCATACAGATGTAAACCTTTTTTAAAGCAGTACCGTCCAACCCAAACTTATCGAAGTTGCATTGTACCTATATTCTTAAAGAGCAGCAAGCAATATTCTGTACCTGAAACGGAAAAAACACAGTTCTAATGAGCAATAAAAAGGAATAAAAAAAACTATGTTTTTAGCAAATCAAATACCTTCGTTAAAAAACAAAAATATGCATTTTTAATGAGTACTTTGAATTGCAAAAAATAATTTATTTATTCACATAAAAATATTTGGTCAATAATTGAAAGAAATGAGCGAGATTTTGTACGTTACTTGTTTTATGAGCCGCTGTTTCAATAATGGACCGGTATAAATAAGCGCAATAGCTTTTTTTTTTAAATTGCTTCGTGGCTTCCATTGGTAACCACGGACCTAGAATTCCCATTTGATTTAATAATTTCGTGGATTAAACGAAAGCTATTTCTTAAAATAAATTTATTTGTTTTCGTAGTGGTAGTTTGGTCTACGACAATTCCTGTGGACAGTAACTGAGAAGGACAATTCGGTAGATGGGATTTCGGGGTATAAGACAATTCGGTAGACGAGAATTCGGGGTATAAGACAATTCGGTGGATGAGAATTCGGGGGATAAGACAATTCTGTGAATACGACAATTCAGTAGAAATAGAAAAACATTTAGAAGTAATTTTAAATTAAAAGAAATAATAATAAATACCCCCTCAAGCAATTGCTTGCCACAGAGATCTGACAGGAGAATGTCAGTTTATAATGCCACAGTAGTAGGACTGAGAGGAATACTATATAATTGCCAAAAGAATACTATATAATTTGCATAAGACTTCAAATATACTCCTTAATCCGATCCTCAATAACACAAAATTTCTAATATTTTTTTTTTCTTACTGAACAAAAAAAAAAAACGAACGCAAAGTACCAATAGAGGAAATCAAAGTAGCCGATGTTTGGTAAATCTATTCCCTCTTATTCGACGCTTCTTAAACACTCTGGCACATTTTTATCACTTCCTGTTCCTTCTAAATGAAACAATTGGAATTCAAAAGAATGTACTCCAGGGAAGTAGGCTGCATAAGACTATAATCATTCTCACTAATCCGATACTCAATAAAACGAATATCTTTAGTCATTTTTATCCGAAAAAGCAATATGATATTAACAGAATGCATTAGAGGAAAGAGGCGATATTTACAACTCTACTCCCTAATCTGACTTCTGTTAAACCGGAATTTCATACTTCTATACCTTTCTGTTCCTACTAAACGGAACGATTGGAATTCAAAGGAATATATTTCAAGAAACTAAACCGCATAACACTATCGTCAGTCGCAGTAATCCGATACTCAATAACACTAATATATTTAGTATCTTTTATCCGAACAAAATATTAGGAAATTAACGGAATCCATTCAGAAGAAAGATGCGACAATTTCCTCTGGACTTTAAAACCGACATTAGTTAAACTGGATTTTGATATTTTTATCGCTTTCTATTCTTAGTTAGTTTTAAAGTAATTGGAAATCAATCGTACCCATGTCAAGGACCCAAACCTCACAGAACTCTAAATCAACACTGAATAAAATTAAATATCTTGAACATTTTGTTTCTCTTGAACGAAATAATTTAAAGTGACAGAGATTCAATTGGTGAAATGAACATTCCAAATTGTGAACATTCTAATTATACATATTCTATTTTATGCGGTAAACAGGTTTTCGTTTACATCTTCAATCGGAAGACGATTTCTGTTGAAACGCTGTTTTGGGATGGATGGGTGGAGGAAGTTATTGCGCGTTCCAATAAAGGACAGGTTTTTCTTTTCGTATGATAATAATTATTGCAAAACTTTGTGTCCATTCTTTGTAATAAAAAAGTGAAATTGATTATCTCAATAAAATTGCGATGAGAACATCGAAGATCGGAGATGTGCAATTTTTCTTTATATAGATTTATTCCAATTCTCCTGATTAATTTGCAAATGGTTGTTAATTGAGAATTGGAATGGAGAACTGTCTATTTAATAACTAACAGTAATTGTTAATTTAACTACTAATTGATACAATAATTAAATTGATAGTAGAGGAAATTATAGGTTATAGTCTTGTGAACCTTCCCATGATAGAATACCGAATGCAAAGGCGCCGAAGAGAGGTGAGCCATGGACATAATTGTAAACAATACAGAACAGAGTTCGAGTCAGCAAACGCATTGTGGATTAAACCAAGAATCCTAACGAAATCAAACTCTGTCGCCAGAAATGAGATTTATCAGAAATACGTGTCTATCTCAGGTTTTACTTAGAAATAACCTTTATATCAATACATTATTTCGATGCTGAAAATTAAAAAATTATCTGTATTTGAAAAACATTGTTATTGTAAAAAAGAACACCACGGATCCCTCTTCACCATCTCTTCTAAACAAAAGAATACATGATTTATGGATTGTTTCAAGAAACTCTCATTAAAAGTCCATTACTAATCAGATACACAGAAACAATATTACTCGAATTCACAGTAAAGGCAATGACGACCATGCTGGTCAATGCGCCATCATCAGAGATAACATGTCAGAGCACCTGTCATGTTATCTCTGATGATCCCATTTGTCTCCAGACATGGGATCATCAGTTCCTCTGAATTTCATATCTAGATTAGACAAGAGTGATACCTTCCTTGATTGAAGGAAAAGTCGATAAATTTCTTCGAAAAACATCATTCTCTTTGAAAACGAGATTCCTAAATGCGTCAGAGGCGAAATGCGTTCTTCTAGTTTATTTTTAGAATCGCCATTAAATGTGGCCGATATAAGGCAAAAATGCATTTACGTTTTATATCCAGATCGGAAAAGTTTCATAACTTTACTTATATAAACAGGGTTTTTGTTTCCAGTAGATTAAATAATGTATTTAGTAAACTATACTGCTCACAAAAATTAGGGGATATTTCAAAATAAATATGAAGCGATTAAAATATCCCCTAATTTTTGTGAGCAGTATATTTTTTTATCTCGTTTTAAAAGAAAACAAGAAAATAATTTCGCTTTGCGGTCTGTAGACATTGAACGTTTTTGTTTACAGAGATAATTTTTTTTGTTGTGGATAGGTATTGATGAAATATTACGATATGTACTTCCGAATCTCTCTAAAACTATAATTGCGCCCTCTAACGCTTGAAAAATCCAAAATTTCAAACGGATATTGCAAACGATGTATTTATGCTAGAAATTTGAAATTTTGGTGGTGAAATATGAAGCTTACAAAGTTTCCATTGCCAACAACAACCCTTAGACCCAGAGAGGGTGGAAAACACACCTTTTTAGTTTTAGCTGATCAATTTTTGTTTTCAGAGGTAAATGAAAAATTCTTTTTGGGTTATTAGATAGGAATTGATAAAAGAAAGAGTGTGCTTTTTAAATCTTTCGAAAACCATAATTGCGCCCTCTAACGGTGAAAAAATTGTCAAATTCCAAATTTTCAAACGAATATTGCAGACGACGTATTTCAGCTGAAAGTTTTAAATTTTGGTGGTGGAAGGTGCGTCATGAAGTTTCCATTGGCAACAATGAAATGACCTTTTAGACCCAGGTGGGCGGTAAAACACGACTTTTTTGTTTTAAAAGATAATTTTTTGTTTTTACAGGAAAATTAAATGTTCTTTTTAGGTTGGACAGTATTGATGAAATATTACGATTTGCATTTTCCAAATGGCGAAAAAAATTAAAAAATTAAAACAAATATTGCACACAATATTTTATGCTATAAATTTGAAATTTTAGTGGTGGAATATGAAGGTTACCAAGTTTTTATTGACAACAATAAATTGATAATTGGAATTGTTATAAAATGCTAATGAAATATTATAATTCACATTTTTTAAATATTATATATATATACATTTTTATATATAATTTATATATATTATATAATATTATTTTATTATATATTTTATATATTAATTTTAATTCGAAAAAATCAGTTCACTAAATGTAGGAACAGCAAAACTACTAATGACTTTTGCAAAAGATTTGAAGTAACAGAAATTTGAAATTTCGGTGATTTATCATGAGTTATTTCGCCGACAATAATAATGTACTCCCCTTCCTCAGAGAGGTGTGGTAAACGCTACTTTTTAATTTAAATTTAATTTAAAGAAAAAGAAAATTTAAGAATAAAACACAAATTCTTTTTATGTTGTATAATTACTAATAAAATACTATTTGCATTTTTCTCACCACACGCTAGCTCAAATTAAAACAATTAAGGATTGAAAAAAAGTAAGTAAAGGAAAAACTTCATTCTCCTTCAAAGTCTATCTAGTCTATCTGTTGCTATGTATAAATTTCTTGCAAAATCAAAACGGAAGAGGGGAGGGGTTGCTCAGTCGGTAGCGCACCAGGCTCGTAATCTTCAGTTCCCAGGTTCGAGTCACAACTGAGTCGGCGTTTAGATTTATCTCCGCAAAATTCCCTGCCCTGCCCATCATCAGTAGGGTAAATTGATGAACTTGGAAAGGCCGCCGTCCATCGGATTGGACATTAAGTCGTGACCCGTGTACGGGAGAGCCATATCCTGTGCACGTTAAAGAACATACTGGATGGCCTTGACGGGAGAATATCTGTCTCCTAACAGTTGTTCCAATAGAACACACTGGATGGCCTTGAAGGGAGAATATCTGTCTCCTAACAGCTGTTCCTGTGGGTCCCCTTTCCTAACCTTCTCTGGGCCTTGGGGGTCCATGCGACCTGACCATTTAGTCTATTGCGTGCAAAAAAGTGCAGCTCAGAGGTAAAACAATCTAACGTAAGGGAAATAATTTTATTGGTTAATACTGCCATCTGTCGGACGTTTTGGAAACTCGCATTTAAGAATACTATTTAAATTGTAATTGTATAAAAAGGAAAATATCCAAAAAAGATTTTATATGTGCTAATGACAACATTATTCAGTGTCTTTAACACTGATAATTACCAGAAAATAATGCAGTAGCAAAATATGGAATATTAATCTTAATTTTCTGCAGTTAATTGTGATTTCTTAGTTACCCTCTTTAGATTGTTTCTCTAAAAAAGTAGTCCTAGCAGTAAAATTATATATTCTGAACTTAATAGGTGAAATAATAATTACTGTTTAACTGAATTTTTGGTAGTCAGAATAATTTGGATTTTCCAAATTCATAATTCATTTTAAAAAAAAAATCTCTATAGTCCTTAGGTAAATTTTTACTTATAAAGATTTTTGATTCCTGTATTTGAGTTTTTCCATATATATATATTAAAGCGAAATAGCCACAACAGAAATCAAAGTTAAAACACTCTATATATATTCTGAAAAAAAAAATTGCGCTTTAATTCTTTTAATCGAAGTTTTATGATTTTTTTTTGGAATACACAAAATTGGAAATAAAAAGCACTTAATAAAAATACTTAAAAAGATTTCAGTTCATATATAGAAATGCATTAAGAGTATAATTATGATAACACATATTTATGTTTATTTCAAAATTTACATCGAACAGGACATTGTGAAGTGTGAAGCATGAGATTCGCATCCCCTTCCAAACCGCTGCCGCAAAAGGACAGTACAACATCATGTGACCAGTATCTTCAATACTGCCACAATATTGCCATTTACCGGAGATATTGGTCAACATGCGACGCATGTGTGTACGAGAAGGAAGGGCATTGTGAGCTGCAAACCACATAATGTCCTTATGTTCAGCTACAACACTTACATTACTAATATTGTCCCAGGCTTTTTACCAATCAAGATTGGGTTCTCGATTGGAGATTGGGGCCACCCAAATCGGCAGAATGGTAATGCATAGGCCCTTTAGCGGCATGTCGCTAGCTGAAGATCGCTACTGTGCCTCTCAAAAAAACTATACAGCTCTGCCAATTCCTGATAACGATGGGACAGCTTCTTAACCTATGGGCCGCGTTATTCCGCGCTCTGGCCAGCCAGCTCGCAAAATTTCCAGCCCAAATATTGGCTGAAAGCAGCACCCGGATGGTCAACACATTGAATGTTAAAGATTGCTTCTCGCAAGGAAACTAAATTTTGCCATGAACTTGGATGTTTTAAATTGTAACCACCTTCATTACAGGGGCGAAAAATAAAAGCCACCCCTATACAACACGCCTGGACTGTACAGTAACATATAGCAGATTTAATTATATATACCTTTTGAAAAATTCAATTGGTTAGTGTGGCCTAATCTGGACAACTATGGCTACTTTCCTTTTTTTTTCTACCCTGCTGAGGAGTGGTCAACCACACAGGGTCGTGGTGCTGACCATATAAACCCACTGGACTGGACAGATATATGGCTCTGAGCTTGATTATGGATCCTGATTTTGCTGCACTGGTGGGCTTCTGTGGAGGGAAAATCTTCCGCTGTGTTTTCTGTTTGTTTGTGGGTTGACAGCCCAAGTGAATAGATTCACAGGATATGCTTATCAGCTGGTGGATAATCCTGAGCAGAGGTCATCGCAGGCACCTGAACTCTTTGCTTCTATTGGCATCGTCAAATTCTACATTGGAGGAAGTCTTCCAGTATAGATGGCTTCAGCCTTTAGTGGTGGGGGAACGGGTCTTTACCCCATGTCTGCGATTAGGGGGCTGTTTCATATTGTCGGCATTCCCTCTCTCAATAAACATAGTTTCTTTAAACATCCTATTAACCATTTTCTCTCCATAGGTAGTTGGAATGTGAGGACTCTGCACAGAGCTTTTTCTCTTGATGTCCTCCCACAAGAATTCCACCATTATAATTTAGATATTCTCGGCTTGCAAGAGACCAGATGGACAGATAAAGGTCAGATTATTAAAAATAATCTTAAATTTCTCTTTTCAGGGAGGGACGACAATAAGCATCACCAAGGCGTGGGACTGCTTCTCAGCAGACACGCTAGTGATGCTCTTCTAGGATATGAGTGCATTAATGAAAGGTTCCTTACAGCAAAATTTCAGACAAGCGTTAAAGACCTGAATGTTATCTGCTGTTATGCCCCAACTGAGGATGCCGATGAGGATGAGAAGGATAGGTTTTATGAACAACTTCAGGATATTTTGAATTCTGTCAAGAAAGGAGATATTACCCTTGTTCTTGGTGACTTCAATGCCAAAGTTGGTACTGACTCTGACCTTTGGGGAGGGGTGATTGGCCCTTTTGGTATTGGTAGCTGCAATGGCAATGGGCAACGTCTCCTACAGGTAAGTAAACTCAATGGTTTCAGAATAACTAACGCATATTACAAACACCGCGACATACATAAGTACACATGGGTTTCACCTGATGGGCTGCAGAGGAATATGATTGATTATATATTAATTAACAGCAAATGGGCTAGTTCTGTTAGAAATACCAGGGCATATAGGGGAGCTGAAATTGGATCTGACCATTACCTAGTTAAAAGTGTCTTGCAACTTAAACTTAAAAAGTGTTGTGCTAGGGTTAAAAAAATTGCTTTTAATACCGAAGCTCTGAAAGACCCAGTTATAGCCAAAGTTTACCATGATAGGTTACTTAGTCATTATGACTGTCATGGTATGCTTACTACTGAAGTTGAGGAAGAATGGTATCATTTTAAACAGGCTTTTTTGGACACTAACAGTACTCTTTTAGGAAAAAAGGAGCAGAAGAAACAGAATTATCTGAGTGATAAGGCACTTGACTTGGGAAAGAAAGAAATGCAGGAATATCCTTAATCAATACCCTACTAGTCCTAATAGAAAGCATTACAGAGAACTTAATAAACATGTAAAAGATCAGTTAGCTGCTGATAAGAATCTTTGGCTTGATGGTTTGGCTGACAAAGCCGAGGAAGCAGTTAGACAGCACAACAGCAGAGAGCTGTACCAGATAGTTAATGTTTTGTGTGGTAGAAAACGGACAGGTATACAGGGATTGAAGGATAAACAAGGTAAGGTTATAGAAGGTGAGGATTCTGTCATGGCTAGGTGGGCTGAGCATTTCAGTGATGTTCTAAACAATGCAGTTAGTTCTATTCCCATTGTTTGCAATGATGATAGATGCATTGGTGGCTTTAATGTTGGCCCTATAACACAATCTGAAGTTATTTTGGCTGTTTCTAAACTTAAACTTCATAAATCCCCAGGGGTAGATGAAATTACTACAGAAATGCTTAGAGCTGGAAATGTTTCGGTTACCACTTGGATGACTGAAATTCTGAATATCTTTTTTGATAAAGGCATGGTTCCTAAGGATTTTACCAGAGCTATTTTTATCCCTATTTTCAAAAAAGGTGATCGCAGTTCTTGTGATAACTATAGGGGTATTAGCCTACTCTCTGTTCCAGGTAAAGTTCTTTCCATGATTGTGCTTAATAGAATTAAGAATCTGGTTGACAGTCAATTGCGTGATGAGCAATGTGGATTCAGAAGTGGTAGGGGATGTGTGGATCAGATATTTTCACTTAGGCAGATTCTTGAGAAATGTTTAAAGTTTCAGAAACCTTTGGTTGCTAGCGTTGTTGATTTCAAAAAGGCTTTCGACTCTGTTGATCGTCATAATTTGTGGTTGATTGTGAAATCATATGGTGTACCAGACAAGTTATTTAACATAATGAAAGCTCTCTATAATAACACTGAGTCATGTGTGAGAGTTGGTATGGTTTGTAGCAATTGGTTTAGCATTACTTCTGGTGTTCGACAAGGGTGCATTTTGTCTCCTTTTCTCTTTAGTTTGGTTATTGATTATGTTATGCGAAATTCACTTCAAGGGAAAGATTTTGGCCTCAAATGGGCTGGAGATACAAAAATGTCTGATTTAGATTATGCTGATGATTTAGCCCTTCTGGCAAATGATGTTGATGAGATGAACTCTTTCATTCGAGCTGTTGATGAGACTGGTAGTAGAGTAGGTTTGGTTATAAACATAGAGAAAACTAAAGTGATGAAATTGGTCAGGCAGGCTGTGATTCAGTTAATCTGAATGTTTGCAGTCTTGAGCAGGTGTCACAGTTTAATTATCTTGGGAGCTATGTAACAGATAATGGTGATGTGCGGCATGAGATTAACAGACGAATAGGGATTGCTGCCGGGACTTTTAAGAATCTATGGAGAGTGTGGAGAAATAGGCGTATACACCTAAAGACTAACATTAGACTGTATAATAGTTTGGTTCTTTCTAGGGTTAGTTATGGTAGTGAAACTTGGACACTTTGTAAACAAGATAACAGGAAACTAGATGCTTTTGATTCCAGATGCTTACGCAGTATCTTGGGCATTAGGTGGTTCAACTTTGTAACTAATGACGAGGTTAGGCAAAGGAGTTTGCAACCTCCTTTAAGCAGCATATTGTGCAGAGAGAGACTCCGTTGGTTTGGCCATGTTGCCCGTATGAGTAATTATAGATTGGCGAATAGGGTTATGAACAGTGTGCCTGAAGGTCTCAGAAAGAAGGGGAGACCTAGGATGCGGTGGGCAGACAATGTCAAACAGGACCTTGTTAGAATTGGTGTGCAGTGGCCAGATGCAGTAGATGTAGCTCAGGATAGACTTGCTTGGAGAACTAAATTGCACGGTCTGGTTGGACCTCCGTAGCCCATGGCTGCTTGAGGATGATGATGATGATGAGTTATTAACTTTTAAATTTTGAAATTAATTTATAATATTATGAAATATTTTAATAAATCATAATAAATAAATTATTCAATTTTAAATGGTTTTAAAATGTATAGCTTTAACGTAAATTTAAAAAAAGTACAGAAATTGAAATTTTATGCATGATTAATATTTCTCCTTTCTTCCCTCCATTCGTTCAAGTCTGTCCAGGCCTGGTGTATCAAGGTGACCTTGCTCGAACCTGGGAATTGTAGATTGAGAACCAGGCGCGCTACCTACAGAGCGCCCCACACCAAACGAGTTATAAACATTAAAGAAAATGCCAATGACTCAACTGGTGCCACATATAATTCTAGTCATACGTAGCTTGTTACGATCGAACCAGACAAGCAATTGCGATGCAGCAGGGAAGGATTTAGGGGGGAAATTTCAAAGAAAGAAGAGAATCCTAGAAAGGATAATGGGAAACACAAATTATTATACTTGTGTATATTTGGCTACTGATCTAAGGGACCTGGGTTCGAGTCCCGGGTAAGGCATGGATGTGTGTCATTTTTCTGCTGAGGTCCTGCCATCCTCACAGACCTTCTACTATGGCATATAAACTAATAAGCTCCTGTCAGACCTCTGTGGCAAGCAGCTGCTTGAGGGGGTATTTATTTTTATTTTTTTTTTATATTTCACACATTTTTCATGATTTTTTTTTACAAAATCACTAAAATGAAAGGAAAATGTTGCACTGTTATGGAAATTCAGTTTTTGTAACATCCCTTCTTTTTTTCGCCTCCCCGCCATTATTTTTTCTAGATTCTGGTCTGGCTCTGACAGTGCCACTAACAAATGCAATCTCTTGTCTTGTCTGTAGCTGATGGATCTTTAGCTACACGGCTAGTTCCCCAATTCCCAACGTAGATAGGGATGGCTCAGTCGGTAGCGCGCCGGACTCGTAATTTGCAGTTTTCAGGTTCGAGTACCAGATGGAAGAGTTCTGAGATTTATCTCTGCAAAACATCCCACTCCTCCCTCCGTCAATAGGAGACACCGATGGTCTTGGAAACGACGACGCCTGTCGGATGAACTGTTAAGCTGTAGTTCATATCGAATTCTTATTTAACAATTCCAGAGTCTAGGCTAAGCACAATGCGATCTCTTCTTCCAAAATCAAAATATAATATCCGAAATCTCGACTTTCACGTTTCTGCTCTGCTCTATGCTGTAATAGGCGAAACCCATATGACCTGTGGAACTCTCAGAGCGCATCGTGGAATGCCGTGATCCGGGGTCTGATGCGCGCTTACAGCGGGAAAGAATGTGGAGTGGAGCCCACCAAAATAGAAAGGAACTTCTCTCCTGACCGTCAAAAGGATCGGAAGTAAAGTGGATTGCTGTGCTCTGGGAGCCAGAATATTTGAAGGACTTTTTATTAAAAGTCGTGTCAGCACTCTGGGAGTGTGTAACTGGATGTTCTCGGTGGAGTAGTGGATAAAGACTGAGCCCAAATTAAATATGCATTTTCGTAATGTAAAGTGTTGTTCATTAAACGAAATATTTAATCGAGAGATACCGAGTTGATGGTTTCATTGAATACGTTAGCTACTGTGTGATTATGAGCCACAAAAGACATTCGTCTAACAGATCACTCAAATAAATAAGAGTAATCTTGACAGAGAACTTTAAAACTTTTCTTGAAAAATGTACGAAAAATTCATAAAATTAATGATTTTTTTTTTATCAAATATCTTAACAGCAGTCTCAAATGGTGGATGGATGGCCCCTCTTGGACCCTTGGATGGGCTCCTGGAGAGGGGCCCCTGGGTGATAATGAATTTTTATTTATATACTTACGGAAGTTTTGTATAATGGAATATTAAAAATTTATCAATTTTAGAGTAATATTGTTTTCAGACAGACAAATAATATCCCAATACCGAAACAAAACAAGCAACCATCGAAATAATAAACTTCCTTGTTTAGAAAGGTGACCATTACTATTAAATGTGGATTTAAAAGAGTGACATTCACTAAAGCTTCTGGAAATTAACTTTCGTTTTCTTTTTAATTTCGATTTCTCAATTCATAAGCCTATGGTCTTAGGACATCGATATTGTAAAAATATCCGTAAGCTGCATATAACCAACACCTTCCCTCTCAGTACAATGGACTACCCTATAACGTGGGGTATACGTTCCTCTTTATAGGAAATCGCTTTATACGGACATGAATCATCAGACGAATTGTCTGTCCCCATATTTTCAATCTAAAAATGATCTGGAAAAAGAATTGTTTTTAAATAACGATAACAATAAAGACGAAACTATGGACTCTTCAAGCGACGAATCTGTACAACCAATGTTAACAAGACGGCGTCGTTGAACTTATTTCTTGATACTTCTGATAGTGAAGGAATGTTAAACAGTAAAGTGCATATTTTTATTTTAATTAAAAGTTGAATAAAAATATTTTTCTCTTATATCTTTAAATGTGCACATTATTTTTTTGATAAACCTTTACATCTTTTAAAGGTGCCAACTTCACTGTGCATACGGGCAACATGGCCAAACCAACGGAGTCTCTCTCTGCAAAATATGCTGCTTAAAGGAGGTTGCAAACTCCTTTTGCCTAACCTCATTATTAGTTACAAAGTTGAACCACCTAATCCCCAAGATACTGCGTAAGCATCTATAATCAAAAGCATCACGTTTCCTGTTATCTTGTTTAAAAAGTGTCCAAGTTTCACTACCATAACTAACTCTAGAAGGAACCAAACTATTATACAGTCTAATTTTAGTCTTTCACTGTATACATCAATTTCTCCACACTCTCCGAAAATTCTTAAAAGTCCCACCAGCAATCCCTATTCGTCTATTACTCTCATGCCACACATCACCAGTATCTGTTACATAGCTCCCAAGATATTTAAAATGTGACACCTGCTCAAGACTGGAACCATTCAGATTAACTGAATCACAACCTGCCTGACCAATTTTCATCACTTTAGTTTTCTCTCTGTTTATAACCAAACCTACTCTACTACCAGTCTCATCAACAGCTCGAATGAAAGAGTTCATCTCATCAACATCATTTGCCAAAAGGGCTAAATCATCAGCATAATCTAAATCAGAAATTTTCGTATCTCCAGTCCATTTAAGGCCAAAATCTTTCCCTTGAAGTGAATTTCGCATAACATAATCAATAACCAAGCTAAAGAGAAAAGGAGACAAAATGCACCCTTGTCGAACATCAGAAGTAATGCTAAATCAATTGCTACAACCCTTACCAACTCTCATACACGACTCAGTGTTATTGTAGAGAGCATTAGGTTAACTAACTTGTCTGGTATAACATATGATCTCACAATCAAACACAAATTATGATGATCACCAGAGTCGAAAGCATTTTTGAAATCAATAAAGCTAGCAACCAAAGGTTTCTGAAATTCTAAACATTTTTCAAGAATCTGCCTAAGGGAAAATATCTGATCCACACATCCCCTACCACTTCTGAATCCACATTGCTCATCACGCAACTGACTGTCAACCAGATTCTTAATTCTATTAAGCACAATCATGGAAAGAACTTTACCTGGAACAGAGAGTAGGCTGATACCCCTATAGTTATCACAAGAATTGCGATCACCTTTTTTGAAAATAGGGATAACAATAGCTCTGGTAAAATCCTTAGGAACTATGCCTTTATCATAAAAGATAATCAGAATTTCAGTCATCCAAGTGGTAATCGAAACATTCCCAGCTCTAAGCATTTCTGTAGTAATTTCATCTACCACTGGGGATTTCTGAAGTTTAGGTTTAGAAACCGCCAAAATAACTTCAGATTGTGTTATAGGCACAACATTAAAGCCACCAATGCATCTATCATAATTGCAAACAATGGGAGTAGAACTAACTATATTGTTTAGGACATCACTGAAATGCTCAGCCCACCTAGCCATGACAGAATCCTCCCCTTTTATAACCTTGTTTATCCTTCAATCCCTGTATACCTGTCCGATTTCTACCACACAAAACATTAACTATCTGGTACAGCTCTCTGCTGTTGTGCTGTCTAACTGCTTTCTCGTCTTTGTCAGCCAAGCCATCAAGCCAAAGATTCTTATCAGCAGCTAACTGATCCTTTACATGTTTATTAAGTTCTCTGTAATGCTTTCTATTAGGACTAGTAGGGTATTGATTAAGGACATTCCTGCA
Organism: Ryuthela nishihirai; assembly: GCA_038380435.1. Taxonomy (NCBI): domain Eukaryota; kingdom Metazoa; phylum Arthropoda; class Arachnida; order Araneae; family Heptathelidae; genus Ryuthela; species Ryuthela nishihirai. The sequence goes on from JAWZYU010000038.1 coordinate 4,942,242, forward strand.
GTTCTTTCTTTCTGAAATAAGCTCAAGTGCCTTATCACTCAGATAATTCTGCTTCCTCTGCTCCTTTTTTCCTAAAAGAGTACTGTTAGTGTCTAAAAAAGCCTGTTTAAAATGATCCCATTCTTCCTCAAACTTCAGTAGTAAGCATATTATGATTGTCATAATGACTAAGTAAGCTATCATGGTCAGCTTTGGCTATAAATGGGTCTTTCAGAGCTTCAGTATTAAAAGTAATTTTTTTAACCCTAGCACAACACTTTTTAAGTTTAAGTTACAAGACACTTTAACAAGGTAATGGTCAGATCAAATTTCAGCACCCATGTATGCCCTGATATTTCTAACAGAACTAGCCCATTTGCTGTTAATTAATATATAATCAATCATATTCCTATGCAGCCCAATCAGGTGAAACCCATGTGTACTTATGTATGTCGCGGTTTTGTAAGAAGTGTTAGTTATTCTGAATCCATTGAGTTCACTTACCTGTAGGAGACGTTGCCCATTGCCTTTGCAGCTACAAATACCAAAAGGGCCTATACTCCTCCCAAAAGTTCAGAGTCAGTACCAACTTTGGCATTGAAGTCACCAAGAACAAGGATAATATCTCCTTTCCTGACAGAATTCAAAATATCCTGAAGTTGTCCATAAAATCTATCCTTCTCATCCTCACCGTCATCCTCAGTGGGGGCATAACAGCAAATAACATTCAAGTCTTTAACGCTTGTCTGAAATTTTGCTGTAAGAAACCTTTCATTAATGCACTCATATCCTAGAAGATCATCACTAGGGTGTCTGCTGAGAAGCAGACCCACGCCTTGGTGGTGCTTATTGTCGTCATTCCCTGAAAAGAGAAATTTAAGATTATTTTTAAGAATCTGACCTTTATCTGTCCGTCTGGTCTCTTGAAAGCCGAGAATATCTGAATTATAACGGTGGAATTCTTGTGTGAGGACATCAAGAGAAAAAGCTCTGTGCAGAGTCCTCACATTCCAACTACCTATGGAGAGAAAATGGTTAGTGGGATGTTTAAATAAACTATGTTTATTGAGAGAGGGAATGCCGACAATATCAAACAGCCCACTAATCGCAGACATGGGACAAAGACCCGTTCCCCCACCACTAAAGGCTGAAGCCATCTACACTGGAAGACTTCCACCAATGTAGAATTTGACGATGCCATTAGAAGCAAAGAGTTCAGGTGCCTGCGTTGACCTCTGCTCAGGATTATCCACCAGCTGATAAACATATCCTGTGAATCTATTCACTTGGGGCTGTCAACCCACAAACAATCAAAAAACACAGCGGAAGATTTTCCCTCCACAGAAGCCCACCAGTGCAGCAAAATCAGGATCCATAATCAAGCTCAGAGCCATATATCTGTCCAGTCCAGTAGGTTTATATGGCCAGCACCAGGACCCTGTGTGGTTGACCACTCCTCAGCAGGGTAGAAAAAGAAAGAAAAGTATAGCCAATCTTTACTAATTTCGAGGTGCTGAACACGAAAATGACAATAAAATTTGTCGAATAGCTCTTGTTTAGGAGAGACAGAGATGGTCATGTATGAAAGATTCCGTCCGCATTGAGTATATAGGTAACCATTTCGCAAGGCTGTATTTTAAACTCCAGATTGCAAAATATTGCGTTCTATTACATCAGCCCGTCATACATACAACCCATGGAGGAATTGCATCATTGTCTGATGCAGCGTAGTTTAGTCATGACATCGTGGACAAAAGATGATGCAATCATTATATGGAGCAACTCCCATTTAGCCCTGAGTCATAAGTACAACACAAGCGATCCTTGCAGTTTTAATCCAGCAGTAGTGATGCATCGCAACAGTGTTAACTCACTAGATTTTACACTACTAAAACTAATCAACCTCCTGCACACTCACCACATCAAAATATTTCTTCTTTTGGACTATCGTGCCTGACTAAGGCTTTTTATGCCTCCTTTCAGATCTCCACATCTCCAACATTAAAATTCTATCATTCTTATATTTCAGATCCCTTCTATGTTCCAATATGTTTGTTACATAAATCTCTCGTAGAAGCATACACGAGCGTTCATGTCACGTTTATCATAAACTCACTGCAGTACGTTCATCTGTCGTAACAATACTTTCAATCAGACATATCTCACTCGAGCTCATTTGTAGGAATGCAAATATACTATGTATGAAATAATTATTTATATATAATTAATATATAATTAAATTATATTAATATATTAATTTATATATCATAATACCTAAAGTATTTCAGAAATTATAAAATGTGGAAAAACCGTAAGTTATAAAAACATATGCCCAAAAATTGTTGAATAGTGATGCATAATGAAATATAAAAAAATAACAAAAACATGAATTAATAAAAATAAATAAATAATAATAAATACCCCTTAAGCAGTTGCTTGCCACAGAGGTCTGACAGGTGTCTGTCAGTTTAATATGCCATAGTACATAAAAGGTCTGTGAGAATGGCAAGACCTGATCAGGAAAACAACAGAAATATCCATGCCATACCTGGGCTCGAACCCAGGTCCATTTGATCACTAGCCAAGTGCGCTAACCACTCAGTAATAAATGAAATTCTAAAGAATTCCTCAACCTCTGAATTATTCACACCTAATCTTTGATACTAGGTAAAAATAATATTGCAATTCACAATTTGCTTGCCAAAAATATGTAATGTGCACTAAAATCTATTCTTTTTAACCACTACTTCATATTCTTTATCAGCATAATGATTTCAGATAATCTTGTGGAACTTTGAAAATTTCTGATGCTCTTTGTAATCCAATTTTGCCTCAGATGCTTCAATAAACTAAAAGTATGTAACTTTCCTAATGACTCTATTTATTATAGCTGCTATTACCTACCACTACATGTAGGGAGTTTCAACAGCCATAGTCCACTCTCAAACACCCGAGTTCAAAATGTTGAATTCGTTTCAAAAATTTCGAAATCGTTCTCTGAAACCCACACAATCGTACTTGGCGGAAAAAAATAATAATAAACCTTACCACCACAATGTCCCAAAAATATGATAGGATATCAAAAATATGATTGACTCTGAGAGGCAATTCTTTTTACACTATGGGCTAAATAATCAGTTGCAAGAATCCCGTAGGCTCAGCGATGGTTGTTGGAGAGGACATACTGGACAGATGTTGGGAGATAGATGATGACCTCACGTCAAGAACATCCAGCGTGTTCTTTAACGTTGGGTGGTTTTACATATGCGTCACAACGTTTTTAAACAATGGGCTAAATGGCCAGGTCATAAGGACCCCTAGAGCTTAGGGAATGTTGGGGGAGGAGACCCACTGGACCAGGAGTTGGGAGACAGATGGTTGCTTCCCTTCAAAGCCATTTATTTTGTTCTTTAAATTGTACATAGGGCCACGGTTTAACGCCCCATTCGACGGACGCTACCTTTTAAAGTGCATCAGTGTCCCCTGCTGACCGATAGCAGGGTGGGGAGATTTATAAAAAATAAAAATAAATACCCCCTCAAGCAGCTGCTTGCCACAGAGGTCTGACAGGAGTCTGTCAGTTTATATGCCATAGTAGAAGGTCTGAGAGGATGGCAGGACCTCAGCAGAAAAACAACACGAACATCCATGCCTTACCTGGGACTCGAACCCGGGTCCCTTAGATCAGTAGCCAAGCGCACTAACCATTCGGCCATGAGATTTACGGAGATAAATCTCGAAGCTGATCCAGCTGGGACTCGAATCTTAGGAGCAGCACATTACGAGCCTGGCTGGATATAACCGACATCTTGGCAGTCAATATAGATTTTGTATATGAAGTATCCTTTGGATAAATGATGCCTTTATTGTAGGAAAACTAAATCGCAAATTGTAGTAAAATATCCCAGGTTTAGATTTGTGAAAACTTAGCAATTTTTACCAAAGGAAACCAGGTAACACTAATCTAAAAACAACTTTGAAATAGGCTCTGGACAAAGGGCAGTTTATTTTCGGGTTAAATCAGGAAGATAAACGTTGTTGATGGATTAATTTATGTGTTTTAGGAATATATGACATTTTTGTAGAAGTTTGTATGTTTTTCTTTCAAATTTGGTAAGTGGGAATAATCATCAGCGTTCGCTTTATGTACTAATGCGAGAACACCGAATTTTAAGATACATTAATAAGAATTCTTTACTGATGAAAAATCACAACACATGACAGAGAAAATACCCATTCCGGGTGTAGAACTTCGATCCCGAAAGTCACAATGCTGCTGCAAGCAAACGCTATATCACTCAACAAACACGTCGCTAGTTTATGTTTATCTGGACTCTAAGGTTAATAGAATAAATAAAAGTTTGGTAGCATATCAAAATGGACCTCTAATAAAATAAATAATAAAAAAAGGAAATAACCGCAAACTAAATGTTTTATTCAGAAAGGTGAATCAAAACATTGCATTTTGCAAGCTGTTATATACAGTGCTATCAGAACTGAACACATCAAAGAATTTATCTAATATATAAAGAAGAAAGTTGTTTTGTCTGCTTGCCTATGCACTCGGCGTCCAGAAGAGCTGGATGCTTCAAACTTTGCATGAACGTTTATTTCACCCAGTGGAAGAACGTAGGCTATGTGGGAATCCCAGGTGGCAACCAAAATTGGGGTGGGAATGGGGAGATTGAATTTCTCAAAATCTCCCTAGACTTAACATTAACGGTTGAAAGTTATTCAAAATAACTGTTGCCACCAATAAATTTGAAAGAAGGAATGCATAAAACTAATATCTTTTTGATTATGCGTGATAAAGTCATTGTTCAGTTTGTTGGGTCAAGAGCACTAACATCCGTGAATATTGAAGTCATTCGAATTAAGCACGAGCGGAACATGAGATTCTTTTCCGAAATTGAAGCTTCAAAAACTAAAAATTCGTATCGGAAATTAAATTCATTAATTTATTTTGAAAAAAAATATGTAAAAATGAAAAAAAAAAAAAACATATACCTCACACGTTAATTAATAAACGTTTTAATATGCTAAGTTATAAATAATGTCTTCCAATAATAATAATAAAGTTTTCGCAGTACCTAAACACTTTGTGGGGAACTCAAACCATATTTTTATTTTTCTATAAAGTTAAATATTCTTGTCACACTATATTCGAGGAACTCTGAGTGGGTACAAAATGATTTGAAAAGTTTGGTTGTCTGAGCGAAGCATTTTCGTGTTTTGGTTTAGAAACTTCTGATTTGGAGAGGGGTACATACGGTACCTCGAAATATGTCCATTTCTTTCCTTCCCTAAAAGAGGAGGAGAAAATTAAACCTGAGAATATTTACTTCTTTTTTACCTATCATTGTATTATTTCTTCACTCGTTATTTGCCAGTTTGTTAATTTGTTTCTCAGTTTGCTTTAATGTTAAGAAAAACTGTAGTTTTACTGTATCTCCTTGTGTTTGGATTGGAAACAGCAGTTGGTTACCCTGCAGTTGGCTCTCTCGTTAGAACTGTGGTCCTAAGTCAGGAGTTTCAAAATCAAATCATGTGAGAAGGTATTTCAGTAACTTTTCGTTATATGGAAGGTCGGATTTCATTTTAATAATAAATAAAATATCGTTACTGCCTTTTTTATCTGATATAATTTTAATATCATAGCTTGAACCTAACTATACATCCCAGAGGCGTGTAATGTTAAATAAATAAGAAAGCCAATAGTTCTGTGTGGATTGACGGATTATTACAGTTTCAGTGAGTCAACGATGCACGCTATTAAAGAATGATGTGGAAAATATTAGAGACTTGGTTATAGCAATGAGCAGTATGAGCATTTAGAATCCCTCAATTGGAGTGAAGAAGAGACAGAGCCTCTTAATCTTCCCTTCAGCGCTGTATATGTTTAGGAGTTCCGGTACAAGGCTCAAATCTTCACTGAAGAAATTGATCTTGACTCCATCATGGGATGACGGATTGACTTTAAGATCAATTTCGAATAACTCTATTCACGTTACAGTGAAATGACCGGGATGTCAATCAGAAGGAGACTACTTCCGTTTTGAAACCTTAGCTAGCGTCTTCAGGGTTGGATTGGTTTATCTCCGAACGTCACGGTTTTGTCCACAATGGACTGAATGGAGAGTTTACAAATAATCCGAGGGCTCAGAGAATGTTGGGCACAGGAGATCCACCAGACAGCTGCTAGGAGGCAGATGGAAACTCCTGTCAGGGCCATCCGGAGTGTTCTTTAATGTGTAAAGTGTGTGGTTTTCTCCTGCAAACGGAACCACGGTTTAATACTCCAACAGATGGATGACGACCTTCTCAAATACATCGGTACGTGCTTTCAGCGCAATAAACATCCATATGTTACCTGGGACTCGAACCCATACCTTTCTTTTATCAGTCGCCAAATGCCCTGTTTATCAAATTTTATTAACCTTTGAGCAGTTTTTTATGTCTGCTACTGTTGCTGCTGTTCAAATTTCGAACTTCAATAATTCTTCAAAAATGATATAATATTGTTGAAAATTAAAACATACACCAAAGAGTCAAAACATTATGACCTCCGCTGTTTATGCATATCGAAGCAACTGCAGGTAAACGACGGCGCGTGTGAAGGTCATGGAATGGTATAAATAACACCTGATACTGAGCTCTGTTCATCAGAGTTATTCTTGTTCTTCAGATGGGAAAAACAGCGGACGTTAGTGATTTTGACAAAGGCCAAATTGTAATCGACAGACGACTGAGTCAGAGCATTTCTGAGACGGCAAGGCTTGTTGGGTGTTCACAGTCAGCCGTGGTTAGTACCTTCAAAAAGTGGTCCGTGGAGGGAAAAACCACGAACCGCCAGCAAGGTGTGGGTCGACCACAGCTCATCGATGCTAGAGCTCAGCGAACCCTATCCCATATGGTACGAGCCAATAGAAGTGATACTGTGGCGCAACTCGTCCGTAATTCTAATGCTGGTGCCGGGAGTAATGTGTAACAACACACAGTACATCGAACACTACTGAAAATGGGCCTCCGCAGCTGCAGGTCTGTTCGAGTGTCCATGCTAACTTCAGTTGACCATAGAAAGCGCCTATAATGAGTACGCACTCATCAAAACTGAACCTTGAATGATTGGAAGAAGGTCGTCTGTTCCGATGAATCTCGTTCCTGTTGCACATTGTGGACGGCCGTGGCTATGTGCGTCGTTTATCTGGGGAAGTATTGGCACCATGATGTACTGTGGGACGAAAACAAGCCAGTGGAGGAAATGTAATGCTTTGGGCAATGTTCTGCTGTGAAATCCTGGGTCCAGTCATTCATGTGCAGGAAACTATGACGTCTACCACCTACCTAAGAGGCTAGAGATATGGGTCAGGAGGACTTCTTTGGTAATGCAACAAGTTGCATATTGATAAAAAAGTTTAAAATGCCTTCCTTGTCTCAAAACCATAAATATAAAATGACCTGATTTCATTGAGAGTGGTTTCATTTTCGGCTGAAGGTGACCATGTTCGCATGAGATCATTACATTCACTACCTTGATTATGATGAAACGTATTGCTTGTGAACTATAAAAATGACTTCACGGGCCATATGTCCGAGAATCTCTACCCCAGAGTATTTGAGGAGAATTAATGTCAAAGAATTTGAAATTCTGCCCCTTGGGGATCATCGTTTGGTGATTTTTGTCTTGTCCTTTGCGACTCATGCCACTTATTGGACACCCACAGATGGAGAAGGTTAGGGGTTCTTTTATCCTGGTAGTTCGAAAAATAAAAAATTTTGTGTATTGTAAATTTTTTTTTACAATACACAAAATAGATTTAAGCGATGTACATTTTGGAGAAGTATTTTAAAAAATCCGATAAATAGTGCATGAACGTATATTATTACTTAACTAAATGAAAAAAATCGTTAATAATAAGCAGGATGAACAATCCTAAGCATAGAGGAAATATTGACTTGATCCCGGTGGAGTACGAACCTACGACCTTCTGATGGCATGTCAGGTACTCTGATTCCTGAGCCACCAGCTGTCGACCGAGATATCTTCTATTGATTGCTTTATACCACGGAGTCAGTCATTGCAAGTTGCCTTAACTACAATTGAAGATGCTGGTCAACAAAACACTTTTTAGATATAACGCTGCGCTAGTTGCGATGAGTCCATGATTCTTTTCACATGGAATTATTTACATATGTTTACAAGTCATTTTCTGTTCTACTTCTAATATTGAAAATTACATTCCCTCCATTTGTATAACATGAAACCTTAGATTTTATGTATTGCTCCAAGAGTGATTTAAAATGTATAAATTTCAAATATTTCTTATATCCACTAAGCTATTGCTATAAGCTTACAGGAGTATTCTTAATTTATTTTGTGTCATTTCATATATAAAGATAAAGACACATAATTTAGAAAAGGTAATATTCTTCATTTTATTCTGATTTCAGTATGTCATTAAACTTAACGCTAAAACTTCATTTTATCTTATGCTTTCAGTTAAAGAAAGATTTTTAAAAGAGGAGTAAAAATGGCTACCAGTATAAATCATAACATTTTTTAGTGTAGTATTATTCATCCGTTTAATCCACAATCTTCTGTTTTTGTCTTCTGAACTCTAGTTCAGTGACTTGCAAGGTAAGTCGCTACAAATTAACATAAAAATATATCACTAATAAATTTCATAGCAATACTTCCGTAACTTAAATAACGTCGCATCAGACGAATTTAACACCCCAATCATGACCGGATCGTCACTTTCATTATGTAAATTCAATCATAAAGATGCAAGCATATCAAATCATTGTTAAGGTAGTAACAGTTAATTACAAAAGGTAATATATGTATGTAAAAAAAACTGATTTTTGTAATCGGAGAATGCAACAATAAATATAGCATTTTAATATTATTTTAAGGTTTTTAATGTTATAACATTAAAAAAATAGCATATTTATATTAAAAGGTAAATATTTCCACATTAAAAGATATCCTCTCCCCTCAAATCGTTACGAAAAATTTACGGAGTCCCAAAGAGCGCATGTACACTAAATGATACATGCACTTTTTAGGAACTCTTTCATAAAAAGACTAAAGGCAATTTCATTAAGTATGTTAGACCATGTAATGTCAATAGTAACTCAGAGAACTCATCATCATCATCAATCAGCCATGGGCTATGAAGGTCCAATAAGACCGTGCAATTTAATTTTCCAAGCATTTCAGTCCTCAGCTACATCTGCTGCATCTGGCCACTGCATACCAATTCTAACAAGGTACTGTCCGATATTGTGTGCCAACCGCTTCCTAGCCTTCCCCTTCTTTCTGAGGTCTTTAGACACGCAGTTCGCTAATCTATAATTATCCATACGGGCAACACGGCCAAATCAACGGAGTCTCTCTCTGCACGATAATGCTGCTCAAAGGAGGTTGCCGACTCCTTTGTCTCACCTCATTATTCCTTACCAAATTCAACCACCTAATGCCCAAGATACTGCGCATGCATCATGAATAAAAATAATCAAATTTTTTGCCATTTTGTTTAAAAGGTTTTCAAGTTTCACTATCATAACTAACACTTGTAAGAACCAAACTATTACATAGTCTAATTTTAGTCTTTATATGTATTCGCCAATTTCTTCGCAATCTCCATAGATTCTTAAAAGTCCTGGCAGCAATCCCTATTCGTCTGTTACTCTCATGCCGCTCCTCAAGAATGCATCCATTCAAAGAAACTGAAGCAACATCTACTTGATCAATTTTCATCACTTTAATTTTCTCTCTGTTTATCACGAATCTACTACCAGTCTCTCATCAACAAATCGAATGAAAGAGTTAATGTCATCAACGTCATTTCCCAAAAGGGCTAAATCATCAGCATTGTCTGAATCCGAAAACGTCAGTCTCCAAACCACTTTTCCAAACCACTTTACAATATGAATTACTACTATACAAACAGTTTCATCTAAATTCAGTGCTCTATATTATTCGATTAGAAAAGACAAAAACCGAGTTTATATAAGCACTCTGTTCGTGAATAATCTCAATTTTCTAGCTTTACAGTCCAACAATATACCCGCGCTCTTCGATCAAAGCACTCAAAACAAGGTTTTTTATAAATATTTTATGAAATGATGTGGCTATTACAATGTAATACATTATTTGGTTTAAAAAAATATAAAATGCTAATTTGATAAAAAAAATTAGCTGGAATCAAATCAAAAATATCGATTTATTACAATTTCAAATCCTGTGAATAAAACAATCTTTTATTATCTCTTCGTTTGGATCACTCCCTCCTGGAGTTATCGGTAGAAAACTCGAGGTTATTAAACCAACTATTATCCTGTTTGTACAGAGAGAAATCTTATCTGGAACTCAGAACGAAACTCATTTTATTTCTCAGTTGGGGGCGAGGGATGCCTCAGTCAGTAGCGTGCCTGGTTCGTAATCAATAGTTCCAGGTTCGAGTCTCACCTGGGTCAGCGTTGTAATTTATATTCTCAAAACTCCGCTTCCTGCCCTCTATTAGACGTGCGACACCGGTGGGCTTTGAAAGGCAGCCATCCCTCGGATGACACTTGAAGACAAGGCTCTGTGTGTGGGATAGTCATACCCTTGTGCAAGTTAAAGAACACTCTGGATGGCCTTGACGGGATGTTATCATCTGTTTCCCAACAATTGTCCATGGATCATCTCCCCTACACTTTCTCTGAAGCTGGGGGCTCTTGTGACTTGGCTATTTAGCCCATTGTGTGCAAAAAAAGTACCGCTCAGAGTTAAGCTCGCTAACTGATTGACAATTGGGATTTTTAAAATAGGAACTGCGATTCTATTTTAGCGAACTTGAGGAGGAAATGTGATTTGTATACATCAAAAAAGATGCATGTTACAAGATTGAACATTTGCTTTGTTTTGTGAAGAAGAAAGACATTGCAAAAGAGAATGAATTTGATTCTTTTGTGCTGTGTGTGATAAGTTAAAAGAAAAGTGTTGAGTACAGGGCACGACTTACGCATAAGCTAACTAAGCTACAGCTTAGGACTTCACAATAATGATGGGCCTCAAATATTCAAGTTTGAAGTTTACACTGTTAGGATTAATTTTTTTATATATTCAAATAATATATTATGCAAACAACTGTTTATCTCAGCTTTACAGGGTCATTGTTTTGTTCCAGTTCTAATATAACGATCCACTGCATAAATTTCATATTAATTTTTATAATACTGTTGAATTACAATAATAAATCTATAAATTTTTTCGAACTTCTAAATTTTGGTGCCTCTTAAACTTATTGTAGCTTAGGACCCTCCCCCCCACCTTTTTTTTCTTCCTTATTTTTGTTTCGTCCCGACCATTTCTTTTTTTTTTCCCGTTCCAACCTTTTTATTATTTTTTTTCGTTCCGACCTATATCTTTTTTTTTGTTCCGAACTTTTTCTTTTTTTTTAGTTCCAACATTTTTCTTCTTTTTTTTATTCCGACCTTTTTTTTTTCATTCTAATTATTTACAATTTTGGTTTGTTGTCTGTATGTCTGTCTGTCCTTCTCTAGACATCGAACATTTTTGTTTACACAGATGAATCAAAAATTCTTTTTGTGTTGCATAGGTATTAGTGAAATATTACGATATGCACTTTCCGAATCTCTCTAAAGCTATAACTGCGCCCTCTGGCGGTGGAAAAATTTTAAAATTCTACAATTTCAAACGAATATTGCAAACGATGTATTTATCCTGGATATGTGAAATTTTGGTGGTGGAATGTGAAGGTCACGAAATTTTTATTGCCATCAGTGAGTTGACCCTTAGACATCAATGAGTTGACCCAGAGGGGGTAGAATAGCACACCTTTTTAGTTTCAGCAGATAATTCTGTGTTTTAGAAATCAACGAAAATTATTTTTGGTTTAGAAAGGAAATGATAAGATATTATGATTCACACTTTTTAAATCTGTCAAAAACTATGATTGCGCCATCTAACGGTGGAAAACTTTGCAAATTCCAAAATTTAAAACAAATATTGCTAACGACGCATTTAATCTAGAAATTTTACATTTTAGTGGTGGAATGTTAATGCCATCATATTTCCATTGGCAACAAAGATTTTACCTATTAAACCCAGGGGAGGGGTGTAAATGCAAATTTTTGTTTTAGCAGATGATTGTTTATATTTAGAGATAAATGAAAAAAAGTATTTTTATGGTTAGATAGGAATTGATAAAATATTATGATTCGCACTTTCGGAATCTTTCGAACCTGCATGTTATGAAGCTGTCATGTTATCGACAAAAACATACACTTGAAGTAGGAACTGGGTTGTTTTACCCCTGAGCGAAACGTTTTTGCACACCATGGGATAAATGGCCATGTCACAAGGACCCCGTAGGCTCAGAGGAGGTTGGGTGAGGAAACGCACTGAAATAGCTGTTGGGAGACAGATAGTAGCCTCCCGTCAAGGCTATACAGCGTGTTCTTTAACGTACACGGTGTATGACTCTCCTGCACACGGGGCCACGGCTTAACGTCCCATCCGAAGGACGGCGGCTTTTCCAAGCCCATCAGTGACCGTGGGCAGGAAGGGGAGTTCTGCGCAGATAACTCTCAACGCTGACCCAGCTGGGACTCGAATCTGGGAACTGGAGATTACGCTAGAAGTAGGGAATCTAACTTAACATACTAAAACGAAATTCCCCTAAACAGAAGTGTAATTTATAATCGAAACCTACGTTACTTATTTACTTATATTTTTAAATTCTTCATTTATTAATATAATGCAGAGGTTTTATTTCCCGCAATTGCGGAAAACATTCTTGTGTTGGGTTGTTTTACCTCTGAGCGGCACTTTTTTGCACACCATGGGCTAAATGGCCAGGTCACATGGACCCCGAAGGCTCAGAGAAGTTTGGGGGAGGGACCCACTGGAACAGCTGTTGGGACACAGATGGTAGCCTCCCGTCAAGGCCATCCAGCGCGTTCTTTAACGTGCACAGGGTATGGCTCTCCCGCACACGGGGCCACGGCTTAACGTCCCATCCGACGGACCGCGGCCTTTCCAAGCCCATCGGTGTCCCCTACTGATCGTGGGAAGGGCGGGGAATTTTGCGGAGGTAAATCTCAACGCTGACCCAGCTGGGACTCGAACCTGGGAACTACAGATTACGAGCCTTGCACGCTACCGACTGAGCCACCCCCGCCCCAAACATTCTTGTAGTTAGCTCTTAAACTTAATATATTATCGATCAAACCGAATCATTAAACATTTATAATTAATTTCTTTGTTTCTGAAACTATCGGTATAATTAGCTTACAGTACAATAAGAAATATAAAGTATATGATATGAATATTGGAATTTTGCAATGTTAAAAAACATTGCAAAGCAGAAAGCGAAATCAGCTCGAAGCTGAGGAATAGATAAACTCGTAATTAAAATGTTTCACCATTTTGAAATATACTGCTTTTATTGGTACCTGTGAAAAATGACGAGTCATTAGTTTTAAGTGCTAAATAGAAATAATATTTTATGGCTGTAAAATTTGCAAAATTATGAAAAATATTGGTCCTCAGTCGTCAATTTGTTTTCTTTTATAATTTACTCCTTTTAGATCATTAATATCCTAAAACAATTTATTTCACTAATTCTGAATCTTCAATCTGAATATGCAATCAGATTTATTCAATATAGTGTATGCTTAAAAATTATGTCTACGATGAAAATATACGGAAAATCTTCGGTTGTCTTGTTCACAAACGATAGAAATTTATACATATTAATAAGTAAAATGCAAATATTCTAAGTAAACCGTACAAGAACGACAATTGCTTCCTATCATAGTTTATAAAATTTACGAAGTGTATAGATATTTTTATACGATTCCAATCACAGTAAGGAATAAATCTCATTACGAGTGAGAGTCTTCCTAGTAGTTTAGCAAGTGTGAAAAAAAAAACACTTTCGTCTCAAAACGCTATCACCTCGTTTCGCGCCAGTTTATCAATGAAGTTAAGAGGGGACAATCTCACCTGCTTGAGAAAGGTTATGATGGTTGATCATGCTTTAAGCAGATGTCAATTATTTTATGAGGAAACCACAAAAGTTTTTGCCGTTTTTGGTATTAGTAAGAAAAAGAGCACAATTCATATTCACAAAAATTTTATTCAGCGAAGGAGTTTCCATTTAATCATCTTTTCCCATCTTATAACTAGCTTATAAATACCGCTTCTATAGAAGTCCCTGTTTCTGGAACAGAAGAAAGTTTTTATAGCGCCTGTACCTCCCTGTAGTTCTTAAACCCTTGCCCATGAAGATTATTGCCAATGTCCAGAAACAAGTGATAATCCGAAGGAGAGATATCGGTTGAATAGTATGGATGACCAAAGTCTCCTATTCAAGGCGTTGGATTGTCTCTGTGGTCACTTTGGCAGTATGTGGATGGGCGTTATCCTGAAGAAACTTTCCACTGTGCGCTGTATCTTCAAGTGAATCACCCCAGTTCGAAATTTTCGGAACCAATTTCTGGCTGCGCGTTCCTTTACAGTATCCTGTCGAAATGCGAGACATATTCTTCTAATGGCTTCTGCAGCAGTGTTACCGAGTTTAAACACATAAAGTAAACAACTTGACGATGAACTTGGACGACAGTTCCATTTCAATGATTTATTGGGTTCACTACGTGGACAATATTACTATGTAAATAAGATACAACGTAATTTTAAGATGCGGATAGTTGTTATGACACGGGCATTAATGTCATCTAATGACTATTTCTTTAAAAAAAATGCTGATTATTTTATATGATACACAGACAACAAGAACTTTTGGCTTACCTGATACTATTTTCCTATTTCCCGAAGCAGGTGTGAATTGCCCACCTAAACTGGTAGAGCAACTGGCGGGTAATCGGGCGATCCCGTGTTTGAGTCCAAGAGGTGGATAGATTGATTTTGTTTTCAAACTCGCCTAGTTACTACAAAGACTTCTAGTGAGATTTATTCCCTCCTATCAAAAAGGTGTCAGCATAAGACATAAAAGGTTATATTTATTCAATGCTACGATGCTATGCATCTGGATAACCCAAGTATATTAATATTTGATATCTGGTATATAAAGAAGAAACATAATGTTTTTTTCCACTTATGCACTCTGCTCCCAAAAGAGCTAGAAGCACTAAAATTTGCATTCGCTTTACCTTCAACCAGGGGAAGAATATTGACTGGGTACCAACCCGCTAGGATCAACGAAAACCGATGTGAACTGGTTTGAATTTCTCGAGATCCCCATAGACTTAACATTAGGGATTGTTGTAAAATAAAGGAGGCTGGGTTAGTTCAATCAGTAGAGCACAAGATTCGCAATCTGTAGTTACCAGGTTGAAGTCCTGCCTGGGTCAGCCTTGAGATGTATCACACCAAAAGTGACCTCGGTCAGTAGGGGACACCAATGGACTTAGAAAGGCTGCCGTCCGCCGCATGCGACATTAAGCCTTGGCACCTTGTGCATAAGAGCAATACCCTGTGCACATTAAAGAACTCATTGAATAGCCTAGATGGGAGGCTGCTTTCTGTCTTCCGACAGCTCTACAGTGGGTCACCTCCTCCAAACCTTATATGACCCCTCTGGGTCCTTGTGACCTGGTCATTTAGCCTATTATGGGCAAACAGTTCCGCTCAGAGGTATTGTCATACTAATATTTGTTTCAATATGTAGACACGAAGGTTTGGCGCAGAAAGCCTTGGCCACAATTTTCTTCAGCCACTAGTGCCTTTTTTTCATTGCCTCCAGTTTTGGTGTCCAGTCCAGCCACGAGAAAAAATCCCGCCACCAGCACAGACACTCTACAGCCTGGTCTGGTGGGCCCCAGATGGCAGAGGGCCTACATGACCTGTTGTCGTAAACAACCCACGTGGGTAAAAAAAACAGCGTCCACACATAGCAGTGGGTGACCTTTCTGCCAGGAGTCCAGAGAAGGTGAGGCGAAAAAGGCGCACAAAGAATTAATTTTGTTCTGAACAGCGAGGCAGGAGGACGTGTGGCAAGTTTTCCCTGCGAGTTGAAAGAACAGAGCAGGATGAGTGCCCGTATGTGAAGAGCAGCTGAGGACTGAGCAGCAAGGACGCCCAACTACCTGCGGCTCACGAACTGACGGTGTCAGTACGGCCAACATCTTCTTTTTGGCCCACCTGAGTAGAACGAGGTAAAGGTTGAATTTATTCTATCTGGTTTTCCCACGTGAGTTAGTGCAAATCGTCGCCCCACGTCACTCCTCTGAGAGGTGAGAAATTGTTAGCTTCCACCAGCCTCTTGAGCGTTTTCTCGTAATCACGAGTTTGGAACTGGCTTATTGCATGCCACTCGCGAAGTTTCCTTCAAAAGGAAGGGACTCACCGAGGGCACCTGTAAGGAAAGCTATTGAAGATTATGTTAAGTGACTGTTGATTTTGATTGAAAAGTATGCTAAATAAATGTTGATTTCTTATACGTAATTGCTCTTGGTTTAAATATATGCAAATGTGTATTATTCTAACGTTTGTTCTAGGAACAGCCTCAGGCAGGGCTGCAGGGAAGGAAGTCGTCCACTAATGTTGTACTGCCCCCAAACTACACAGGGGTGGTTACAACAGTATAACAACCGAACGCATGTAAAAAAAAATAAATATTGAAATAGTAATTCTTGCCTTTCAAAGTAGTTTCGTTTAGATGCCTATTTACCCACGATTGCGACACGGTATCTCAAAATTGATGGTGTTTCTGAGTTCTAATACATGAAATCGCCCTAATCACCAATTTTTTTCTGGACATGTATTTTTAGCCGTCCCGTGGTCGAGTGGTTAGCACACTTGGCTACTGATCTATGGGACCTGGGTTCGAGCCCCGGGTAAGGCATGGATGTATGTGTCGTTTTTCTGCTGTGGTCCTGCCATCCTCTCAGACCTTCTACTATGGCATATAAACTGGCAGTCTCCTGTCAGACCTCTGTGGCAAGCAGCTGCTTGAAGGGATATTTATTTTTTTTATTATATTAAAATTTGACCTTTGATATCATAGGACCATCGCATACAACATTTAACAAACAGAATGAGATATACGACTGAAAATTCCGCAAGATATCAATTTTTAACCCTCTAGCAATCGTAGATTTATATTTGACCTTTGACTTCAAAGGACTCATTGTAACCACAATTCAACAACATAAACAGGAACTACGACTCAAGATACCCACTATCATGTCCCTCGAATTTTATATTTATTTATTTATTGTATATTTTCGTTGGATTTTATTGTTGTATATATTTTTATATGTTCTTTGAAATGTTTGTTCTGGGATGACTCACTGTTGTTGTTTTCGGGTCTGAAGCTTGCTGCTTGTCGAAGGAATCAATGCCAGAAGTTGTTTATAGCCGTAAATGACTTGCCTAGGGCGCTACTGCAGCGCACGAGGCTAGGGGGAAGCCTCGTGCGCTTCGAAGCTTTAGTCTGTGCGTAGCTGTCAAATGAAAAAGGTCGTTACAACACGCGTCAAAAGGACGCCGCTTTTCTCAAATTAACCATTGAAGTCAGGGTGCTATTCGAAGAGGGAATCTAAATTCTTGTAGAATATATATTTTTATTCTTGTGGTTCAGGAGGTATCATAGTGTAGGCAAAGGAAAATCCTTTCACTGAGTTTTTGAGGTCTGTAAAGTAATAATGCGCAGAGTGTGAGATTCTTCACCTCAGTATTAATCAGTGATTACTTGCAACATTTCAAAACATGAAAATTTTTCCTTTCTGCAATGGAACTGCAGGGGCTTGATTTCTAAAAATGAAGAAATTGTTCTCTTTGGTAAATATAAAGAAATTAATGTTTTCGCACTGCAGGAGGTACAAACTAAAAAAAAAAACATAAATTTCAATAATTATTTATCGTACTTTTACATTTCTCGGCATAGTAAAAATGGAGTTGGTCTCATTATTCATCGAAATATTTGTCATAAAATTTTATATATTAATTTTGATTCTCTCAATATTGAACTCCTTGCAGTGCAGGTAATTTTAAACAACTTAACTTTTTCTATTATTAATACTTATAAACCTGAAATTACATTACCAGAAACCTTTTTAAAAAGTATTATTTCCCAAATCTCACAACTCCATGTTCTTCTGGGAGAATTTAACAGCCATTATCCAGGTATCCACTTAAGTAAATTATAGCAAACCCCAATTTGATTATTCTAAATAAAAAAGAAAGAACTCACGAAAATCCAAATTTCCAAAGATCAATAATTGATCTAACGTTCTTATCCCCAGAATTATATGAAACTTTCAATTGGTCACTGCTTCTCGATACAAGGGGAAGTGACCACCATTCAATCTTATTAACAACAAATTTTAATGTAAAATATCAAAAATTAATTCACCTTAACAATTGGAATCTTTTCAAAAATATCTCAAAACAAAATTTTGCTTTAGAAAATTCGAAAGACCATAATGATTTTATTAATCAAATCACAAACTTCACACAAGCAGCATTTAAAACTATGTCAAATAAAATTCCTAAATTAAATAAAAATTTTTGGTACATGAATAAATTAATCTCAATAAGGAAAAAAGCTGAAAATAAAGCAAAAAGTACTAGAGACTTTACAAATATAAATAAATATTAAAAAAATTAACTCGCACCTTAGAAAAGAATTATACAGAGAAAATTGGAGAATGTTTGGTAATGAATTAAATATTACTTCATTAAAAAAATAACAGATGGAAATTTTTTTAAAAATTAATTCAAATGCAAAAATTACCATTAGCACAAATTTCTGTTGAACACAAAATTAATTTTAGCCAAACCACAGATTTATTTGCTCAAAATTAAAAAAAAAACATTACTCAAAAATTAAAAATTAACAAAGTGGAAAAAAAATAATTACCAATATCAATAACAAAATTAAAAATCTTAAACAATTTTTTACCAGTTTGGGCGAAACATTTTGAATAAATGAACTTAGTATTGCTATTAAAACATCCATTTAAAATGAGCACCAGGTGTACAATCTATCACTAATATATTTTTAAAAAATTTACCTAAAAATTGGAGGGAAAGACTGTTAGATATATTTAATTTTATTTGGGAAAAACATGAAAACATATATTAATTATTTTTATGCAAAAACCAGGAAGAAATGCTATAAATCTTAATTCTTTTAGATATATTTCGCTCTTATCGAATCCACTCAAATTATTTGAAAGAATTCTTTTCAAACGCTTAAACTGATTTTTCGAATCTGGGGATTTTTTTCCTCCCACTTTTGTGGATTCCGCAAAAACTGCTTAGCAAAATAATGTATTTCTTTGTTATTAAATGACATTAATTCAGCTAACAATAAGAAACAAATTTTACTTGCTGTTTCAATTGATTTACACAGGCTTTCGACTCAGTTTGGATTCATGGACTTCTTTTAAAATTATTTAACGTTAATTTAAGTACGATTTTTTTCAACAGTTTATTTCAAATTTTTTACAATGTATTTCAAATTTTTTACTTACTAGAACTTTTTAAGTTAAAATTGAAAATTTGTTTTCAAAAAAATATGTAATCACCCAAGGGTCTCTCAGGGGTCAATTTTGTCCCCAATATTATTTAATTTCTACATGATATAAAAATATTTTTATGAAGATATATTTTTTACAGGATTTGCTGATGACCTTATTTTTTGCCATCAGGTGAAAATCAATATCTTTTGCAACGAAAAATACAGATACAATTAAATAAACTAAATAAATATTGTAAAAAATGGCATTTAGAAAAAAATGTCAAAAGATAATTTTGTATTCATTGTTATAAAAAAAGAAATTATTTCCCAAAATTTGTTTTACAAATTAAAACAGAAACTTTACAACAAGTTTATCAGGGCAAATTTTAGGAATCTTTCTTGATTCAAAATTCAATTGGAAATATCATTTGGACAATATTATAACTCTGGACTAAAATTATTAAATTGTTTAAAACGTTTTGCATTCAAAAACGGAGAAACTAATAAATATTATATGATTGCACTTTTTAAATTTAATAAGATCAAAAATGGAATATGGATTGCAATTTATAAAGGGATGTTCTCAAAAAAATCCTAAAAAAATAAATTCTATGCAAAATAAATGCATTAAGATCGCAGTTGGATTACCGGCGTTTTGCCCAACAACTTCAATAATTGCAGAAACAGCCATTCTACCATTGGAAATTCGATATAAAATTCTTGCTTTAAAATATATGCTTCGATTATTTTTCA
This sequence comes from Ryuthela nishihirai, assembly GCA_038380435.1. NCBI lineage: Eukaryota > Metazoa > Arthropoda > Arachnida > Araneae > Heptathelidae > Ryuthela > Ryuthela nishihirai. The sequence continues at coordinate 4,962,476 of JAWZYU010000038.1, forward strand.
AACTCTTAATCATCCTTTTTACAAAAATATTATAATAAATCCTTATTTGAATATTTTTCAAGATGATAAATATTTATAAATTTTTTTAATTCATATATTAAAAAATTACTTAAAAGAGATTTGCAAAAATTAACAGCAGACTGGTGCTATGAAACATGAAAATTAAATACTGAAATTCTTTTATTAAAATGAAAAAAACATCGTACTAGAAGCTGCATTAAAAATATATAAAAATTTAAATTAGAAAATTATGAAACGTTTTTTTATATTTTTACAAATGGGTCAGTAATATCAGAAACTGGCTCAGCTAAAGCAGCATTTTATATTCCCCAGCATGAATTATCCACTGTTTAGAAACTTCCACAAAATTCATCCATCATTAACGCGGAAATATTTGCAATAATTGAGGCATTTACCGTATTTATGTTTGGACACCAGATGAACGCTGTTGGACTATGGAGTGGACTTCGCAGTCAAAGGACTTGAATCCTATGGACTTCTTCCTCTGGGGTTATCTCAAAGAAGGAATATAATAGTTAGTATACTGTATTGGTATACTAACTATTATATTCCTATATATAATATATACTGTATTGGTATTAATTCAGATAACTTTAGAATAATTTCTCACAGATTTCTTTTTCAACACGAAAAATAATCATCATTAATGAAGATGTGCACTGTTTAATTTTCAGACGAAATTTGGAAGAAGAATATTTATAAAATGAATATAAATTAGAAATTAAGCATCAGTGGCTCCCCTCCCCGAACTTCCGTGCCCTACGGGTCTTTATGTTCTGGTCATTTAGCCCATTGTGTGCAAAAAAAGTGCCACTCAGAATTAAAATCTCCAAATCTTTCATAATGATTATTTTATAGTATGTAATTAACTCTCACAGCACTTTTTTTCTTAAATTACATTTCACTATAACGAAATTTCTGTATAACGATTATATTTTGGGCCCCCTCTTCATTTCTTTATACATCCATTCCTGAATTCTCATGGTAGATAGGCTCTCGGAAATCATCGTGTAAATCGAAACCGTGCAAATCGAGACTAAAACTTATAGAAAACAGGCGACAGAGGTTCCGAAAAAACCTCATTATCAATTACACGTCCAATAAATATTTGTTCTATATATATTTATCTGAAATTTCACCTCACCAAAAATAATAATCATTAGAGTAACATTATTCTGTACTGTATTGGTATTAATTCAGATAACTTTAGAATAATTTCTCACATATTTCTTTTTCAACACGAAAAATATTCATCATTAATGTAGACGTACACTATTTAATTTGAAGACGAAATTTGGAAGAATAATATTTATAAAATGAATATAAATTGGAAATTAAGCATCTGTACCAAAAATTAATCCTTTATTTTGTAAAATTAACATTTGAACGATATTTGTAGGATCTTTCTATGGTATGACGGATAATGTTTTAGGATAACCTTGTGGACACGCCTTCATTCAATTCCGACGTTATCTGCTCCACAGTAACCGTGAGAGTCCATGTAATGATGCTTGACAGTCTCTGCTAACCTTGAGGATGAATATTTACGTACACATTTTTTCTGTCGGTGGAAAGTTTTGTAGCATTTCACGAAGTTTTGGTATGCACGTGCGACGGTCTCACGTGGAAATGTCAAAAGTTCAGTAATTTTGGTAATGAACAACTGGCCTTCCTCGCACCTACTATTTGGCCATGGTCAAACTGATTTAAGTTGCTGCCTTTACCCATGAATACTTCTACGTGACTGCTTTCCAATGCGTATAGACCTGCTCTATTTATAGGCATTGCTAGTTTCAACGTCCCACGTGAGGGGACAGGATACTTCTGCTTCGCATATTGTTATCGGTGTGTATATAACAATTTATTCATTCAGTTAGAAGTTACATAGCTTCGAATTTAGATCCCTGCTGACATAGTATTGAAACTCTATATTTTGATAGGATATATTCTTATAGAAATATATCATAAGCATTAAAACAACACAAAAAAATTAATTTTGCGCAGAAATCTAAGAAAAATTCTGCATTTGTTCTACTAGAAGCAGGGACGAATATAGGGGAGTGGGTGGACAAGTGAGAAATCCCCCCCCTTTCAGAATGTTAGTAATAGAAATAAAAAGGTTATTTATATTTCACGCATTATTCCAAATTCTTCTTGAAGACCTGTAAAACGAAGGACTGTAAACGAGGGACTCTCTTGCTACAGACCTTAGTACAAGTTCATTTTTGAAAGTACTTTTCTTCTTTCGCAGTGTCCGAGGTATTGCACACTTTATTCATATCATTATCCTTTTCCATCATAGTGTTTTTTTTAACCCTTTGGTGTTGATGTTCCCGAATAGACAAGGAACCTATGCGCGATATTTGAAACGTAAGGGAAAATCAGATTTTGAATGAACGAAACCATCAAATATTAGAGATTACAGGTAATCTTTTCAGCGGTAGATTTATGGGTTTCATTTAAGTGATGTGAGAAATGTTTTAGGATTTTCTACGATATCACTGTGGTAACTGCTTTAAAAGTATGCTTATTGTTTTGTTTTTTTCACCAAACAGTTGCATTAACAATGCATCGATACAGCAGATGATTCTAATACTAGTTGTTTTGAGTTGGATTGTTTTACCTCTGAGTGGCACTTTTTTTTCAACCTAACCCATTGTGTTGATCTTAGCTCTCGGGTCACAAGGAATCTGAGAGCTAAGAGAAAGTGGGATAAGTTGACCCACTGGACAGTTTTTTGGACTGATAGATTCTTCTCAATGCCATCCAGCGTGTTCTTTAAAATACATGGAGTATATCTCTCCCACGCACGGGGCCACGGCTTAATGTTGAATCAGACGGACGGTTTCCATTCCAAGGCCATTGGTGTCCCCCAACTGACCGAGAACAGGGGGGACCATTTGCGGAGATAAATGTCAAATGTGGGCCAGGCGGGACTCGAACACGGAACTTCAAACTACGAGTCTGACACGCTACCTACTGAGCTACCTCTGCCCCAAGAGACTAGGGGTTGATTTAGTTATCAATGTGCCATGTTTGATAAACTACCGTTCCGAGGTTCGAGTCCCGCCTGGGCCACCTTTGTGGTTTATCTCCGCAAAACTCCCCACCTGTCCTCGGTGAGAAAGGAGACCCCGATTGGCTTGGAACGGATGCCGTCCATATATGTTATGTTAAGCCGTGGCACAGTGCAAAGGAGGGTCATGAGACTCGGTGGCTCAGTAGGTATCATACTAGGCTTATAATCTGCAGTTTTCAGGTTTGTGTCTCACCTGGTCCAACGTTGATATTTATCTCCGCAAAACTCCCAGCCCCGCCCCCTGTCTGAAGAGAACACTGACGAGATTGCGAAGTCTGCCATCCGTCGGATGGGATTTTAAGCCGTGGTTCCGTGTAAGCGATAGACACTCCATTCCATGCATTTTGAAGAACACGCTGGATGCCCTTGATGGGAGGCTACCATTTATTTCACAACAGATGTCCAGTGGGTTCCCTCCCCCAACCTGTTCTGATCTTTCGGAGTCGTTGTGACTTGGCTATTTAACCTATTGTGCAAAAAGTGCTGTTCGGAGGTAAAACAAACCAACATTAAAGAACAAGTTGGATGTCCTTGATACGAGGCTACCATCTATCTCTTAACATCTGTCCAGTGGGTCACCTCCCCCAACCTTCTCTGATCCCTTCTGATCCTTGTGACTTGGCTATTTCACCTTCTATGTACAAAAAATACTATTCGGAGGTAAAACAAACTAACCGTAGAGAACACGCTGGATGGATTTGACAGGAGGCTACCAACTCTCTCCCAATAACTGTCCGGTGGGCCCCCCTCTCCAACTTCTCTGAGCCTTTGGGGCCTTTGTGACCTGGCCATTTAGCCCATTGTGTGCCAAAAAAGTGCCGCTCAGAGATGAAAGAACTGAGATAGATGATTCAATACAAATGCTCGAAGCGCCATCTTTAACAGCGGTTCGTAATTCCCATTTTGCAACTCTCAAAGTGATTGAACATCTCGGGTTCCAGTGAGCATATAACTATTATTTGCTCTCTTATTACCTTTTACAAAAATATGAAAAAAACAGTTTCTCAGATACACAGGAATATTGGAGAAATATCTCAAATGAACTTCTGACTTTTTTCTTAAAAAAATCGCTAGTTGTATCGTTTTAAAATATCAAATGTATATTAGATTGTGAATGACTGACTTAATGAGTGACTGACAGGTGATGAATACTTTGGGGTGTGAAACTCAGAAATATTATGAAATTCGTATCCGTGGATCCATTGAGGTAAAAGTTCAGATTTAGATATATTATTGCTGGAGAGCTAAAAATTTTCTTGCAGATATTTTGGGTCGTAGGTCTCGGAAATCTTGCGAAATTATGGATGTAATGAGTCCATCGAGGTCAAAGGTGAAATATAAATCTTCCGGTGATTAGAGGGCTATAAACTTTTGACAGTGAAGGAATTATATTCGTAGATGTCAAAAAATGTGCCAAACTTCGGATGCGATGGGTCCTTTGTGGTTAAAGATTGAACTTCAATATACCAGTGCTGGACAGTTAAAAATTTGTTAGTAAGGTTAGTAGGTTAATTTCCTGCAGTAGAACTAAGAAATAAGAGAAAAATTCGGACAATACTTCCGATTAACAAAAAGCCAGAGCTCCGAATTTGTGAAGTCAGCATAAGAAGTTCTACGATATAGACAGTTCTTATATTTTTTATTCTAATATTATTACTGGTGAATTGTTGTGCTAACATCTATACTAATGTTTTTTTATAAATATATTTTATTTCGAAAAAGGTTTTGTATTGATATGCATTATAATAACTGGTAATAAATACGAATAATTTTTATTCTAAATAAAATATATTTATAGATAAACGTTAGTATAAAATTAGCACAAGTGTTCACCAATAATAATATTAGTATAAAAATATAATAATTTGCTATATGGTAGGACTATTTAACCGCACGTCACAAATATTGTCCACTGGCCTTCTGTTATAGGTGGTGTCGATTCAGATCCGCTGTTGCATTCAAGGTGAAATAAGGGTCTTGGTGGTAGGCTAGAAATTAAGTGGTGTTGGAGGCACTAATTGACTAATATAGCAGAAGCCGGAACAACGGATTATGACGTCAGCATAGGTAGTTTTAACAATGATAACACGAGGAGGACAAAATTGGCTGCCTGCTATCCTAAAAGGTAGCCGTTAATGAAAATCTGGATATCACTTATATATTTTATTTCTGTTTTCATTACTGGTGATATTTTAATACTGATCTTTATATTAATGCGTTTTTACAAATGTACCAATTTTTCAGAAAGAAAATTATGCATAATTATTAGCATTTTATTAGCATTTTCGTAACTCTAATACATGTGAATATTTTTTTTTCTAAATGTATATTTATAAGTAGATATTAGTATACAATTTAGTAATAAAATGCACCAGATAAAATAATAGATTTAAATATATCAGAAATATTTCGTTTTTAGGACTATGTATGGTGACGTCATAACTTAGTTGTATGGCCTTCTGTTTTATGAGGTGACGGTAGTACTGACAAAGTTAAAATTCTGCAAAAAAGTTAACCATATGCAAACACAAAATATTCTATAATGTTATATTTATTAATATATGTTAAACTGGGAAACATCGCAAGAAATATAATTATAAATTCATAAATGAAGCAGTATAATTAAAAAATTCTGTAGATATTTCTTCTTTTTTATATAATTATTTCTGAAGAATATAATTATTATATATTTTAATAAACAAATGGCGTGGTAATATTAAATTATATGAATACTAAGCGAATATTCCGAATTTTCGACATCTACAACCCGAAACACCCCCAAAACCAATTTTTCCGTTTCCAGCACTCGTAGATCATGGTTTAACCTCTACGTGAGCTCTATTTGACCTTGAAAGACAGGTCGGAGGTCAAATATCTGATTTTACCCGAGATCTACGATCCTGATTACCCCTAGGTGCAAATTTTAAAAGCTCTAGCAGTTCTGCATCATAGTTAGAATTAGTGTTATTCCCTCTCGGTCAGTCATTAAGTCAATCACTCAGAATCGTCTATATATATATATGATTATGGCGCGGTTTATATCAGTTAAGTAATAATGTAATATATATTCCTATATGTAACGTAGTTGCTTGATGTTTTGTCTTGTTTATTACTGCTGAAAATGAAATGAAAACTTTCAATAATTGAGAAGTAATTGAAACGGTCGCTATGTAATTTGAAATTCAGACTGTGCACATTAACGGGATGGGGTGGCTCGTAATCTCTGTTCCCAGGTTCGAGTCCCAGCTGGGACAGTGTTGAAATTTATGTCCGCAAAATTTCCCTTCTGCCCACAGTCAGTAGATGACACCGATAGGCTTGGAAAGGTAGCCGTTCTTCGGATGCGACGTTAATCCTTTGCCCCGTGTGTTGGAGAGCCATACTCTGTGCAGATTAAGGAACATGCTGGAGAGCCTTGATCTGAAGCTACCATCTGTCCCCCAACAGCTGTTGCAGTGGGTTCTCAACCGCAACCTTCTCTGAGCCTTCGGGTTCCGTGTGACCTGGCATTTTCCCCATTGTGTACAAAAGAATTTTGCTCATAGGCGAGGCATGGGGACCATAAGATTTCTAAAGTTGTCTTGTAGAATCTGGTACCAACACGTTAGTAGCAGATCCCTTTAAACTCTTTTAAGTTACGTGGTAGAGTTGCGCAGATCATATATGATGTTCCAACAAACACCATATATGCTCAATTGGATTGATATCTGGGGAATTTGGAGATCTGGAAATCTTCCTCGTGTTCCGTGAATCATTCTCGAACAATCCGGGTAGTGTGTCACGGCGCATTATCCTGCTGATAGAAGGCACTACTAGAGGGATATACCGCTGTCATGAAAGGATGTACAGTCGCTCAGAAAAACATCCGAACACTATGGTTGATTACTGAATTCAGAAAAAATATCTGGCAACAATTTTTGAAAAAAATTTTTTAGAAAACACCCATTGTGTGCCAAGAAAATGCCGCTCAGAGGCAAAACAACTCAAATAGGTGATTTCATACCACTGTTCGGAGCGCCACCTTTAACATTCGCCCCTAATTCGCATTTTCCAACTCTCAAAGTGATTGAACATTTCGGTTTGCAGTGTGTATCTGACCATTATTTGCTCTCATTATTGCCATTTACCTAAGAAATGAAATAAAAATATATATTTATTTATATTACACAAGAATAATTGCAGAAATATTTCAACTTAACTTCTGACTTTTAAAAATAAATAGTTAGTTGCATCGTTTTAAAATATCTAATGTATATTTCAGATTGTGAGTAACTTAATGAATGACTGACAAGGGATGACGCTAGTTCTAACTATGATGCACAAATGGCAGAGCTCTGAATATTTGTACCTAGGGGTCATCCCGGTCTTAGATGCCGGGTAATATCCGAAATTTGACCTCTGACTTATCCTTCGAAGGGAAATGGAGTTCAAACCATGATCTATGAGTCCTGGATTGACACCACCTAAGGAGAGCTATGCACCAATCCCCAGTGATGATGCATAGAACCGGCCAGGCCTAGCACCTAATGTCCGACCCCGCCTTCTGGTGGTGCAGACCGTTAGTACCTTTCAAAAGAGATACTCTCTTGTGGAAGTGAACGGAAGGGGAGGGCTGCCAGATTAGTGTGGCCTACTGATCTAGACAACTATGGCTACTTTTCTTTTTTTTTTCTATCCTGCTGAGGAGTGGTCAACCACACAGGGTCCTGGTGCTGACCATATATACCAACCTGAATGGAATTATGGCTCTGAGCTTGATTATGAATCCTGATTTTGCTGCACTGGTGGGTTTCTGTGGAGGGAAAATCTTCCGCTGTGTTTTCTGTTTGTTTGTGGGTTGACAGCCCCAAGTGAATAGATTCACAGGATATGTTTATCAGCTGGTGGATAATCCTGAGCAGAAGTCATCGAAGGCACCTGAACTCTTTGCTTCTATTCGCATCGTCAAATTCTACATTGGAGGAAGTCTTCCAGTGTAGATGGCTTCAGCCTTTAGTAGTGGGGGAACGGGTGTTTGCCCCATGTCTGCGATTAGGGGGCTGTTTGATATAGTCGGCATTCCCTCTCTCAATAAACATAGTTTCTTTAAACATCACACTAACCATTTTCTCCCCATAGGTAGTTGGAATATGAGGACTCTGCACAGAGCTTTTTCTCTTGATTTCCTCACACAAGAATTCCACCATTATAATTTAGATATTCTCGGCTTGCAAGAGACCAGATGGACAGATAAAGGTCAGATTCTTAAAAATAATCTTAAATTTCTCTTTTCAGGGAGGGACGACAATAAGCATCACCAAGGCGTGGGTCTGCTTCCCAGCAGACACGCTAGTGATGCTCTTCTAGGATATGAGCGCATTAATGAAAGGTTTCTTACAGCAAAATTTCAGACAAGCGTTAAAGACTTGAATGTTATCTGCTGTTATGCCCCCACTGAGGATGCCGATGAGGATGAGAAGGACAGGTTTTACGGACAACTTCAGAATATTTTGAATTCTGTCAAGAAAGGAGATATTACCCTTGTTCTTGGTGACTTCAATGCCACAGTTGGTACTGACTCTGACCTTTGGGGAGGAGTAATATGCCCTTTTGGTATTGGTAGCTGCAATGGCAATGGGCAACGTCTCCTACAGGTAAGTAAACTCAATGGATTCAGAATAACTAACACTTATTAAAAACACCGCGACATACATAATTAACATGGGTTTCACCCGATGCGCTACATAAGAATATGATTGATTATATATTATATAACAGCAAATGGGCTAGTTCTGTTTGAAATACCAGGTCATATAGGGGAGTTGAAACTGAATCTGACCATTACCTTGTTAAAAGTGTCTTGCAACTTAAACTTAAAAAGTGTTAGTGTTAAAAAATTTACCTTTAATACTGAAGCTCTGAAAGACCCAGTTATAGCTAAAGCTTACCATGATAGGTTACTTAGTCCATGATAGTGTCACTTATGCTTAATACTGAAGTTGAGGATGAATGAGGCCATTTTAAACAGGCTTTTTTGGAAACTAACAGTACTCTTTTAGGAAAAAAGGAGCAGAGGAGAAAGAATTATTTAAGTGATAAGGCACTTGAGCTTATTTCAGAAAGAAGGTACTGAAGGAATGTCCTTAATCAGTACCCTACTAGTCCTTATAGATAGGATTACAGAGAGCTTAATAAACGTGTAAAGGATCAGTTAGCTGCTGATAAGAATCTTTGGCTTGATGGTTTGGCTGACAAAGCAGAGGAAGCAGTTAAACAGCACAACAGCAGATAGTTGTACCAGATAGTTAATGTTTTATGTGGTAGAAAACGGACAGGCATACAATGATTGCAGGATAAACAAGGTAAGGTTATAGATGGTGAGAATTCTGTCATGGCTAGGTGGGCTGAGCATTTCAGTGATGTTCTAAACAATGTGGTTAGTTCTACTCCCATTGTTTGTAATGATGATAGATGCATTGGCAGCTTTAATGTTGGCCCTTTAACACAATCTGAAGTTATTTTGGCTATCTCTAAACTTAAACTTCATAAATCCCCAGGGGTAGATGAAATTACTACAGAAATCCTCAGAGCTGAGAATGTTTCGGTTACCACTTGGATGACTGAAATTCTGAATATCTTTTATGATAAAGGCATGGTTCCTCAAGATTTTACCAGAGCTATTATTATCCCTATTTTCGAAAAAGGTGATCGCAGTTCTTGCGATAACTATAGGGGTATCAGCCTACTCTCTGTTCCAGGTAAAGTTCTTTCCATGATTATACTTAATAGAATTAAGAATCTGGTTGACAGGCAATTGCGTGATGAGCAATGTTGATTCAGAAATGGTAGGGGATGTGTAGATCAGATATTTTTACTTAGGCAGATTCTTGAGAAATGTTTAGAGTTTCAGAAACCTTTGGTTGCTAGCTTTGTTGATTTCAAAAAGGCTTTCGACTCTGTTGATCATCATAATTTGTGGTTGATTGTGAGATTATATGGTATACCTGACAAGTTAGTTAACATTATGAATAATAACACTGAGTATCTATAATAACACTGAGTCGTGTGTGAGAGTTGGTAAGGCTTGTAGCAATTGGTTTAGCATTACTTCTGGTGTTCGACAAGGGTGCATTTTGTCTCCTTTTCTCTTTAGCTTGGTTATTGATTATGTTATGCGAAATTCACTTCAAGGGAAAGATTTTGGCCTTAAATGGACTGGAGATACGAAAATGTTTGATTTAGATTATGATGATGATTTAGCCCTTTTGGCAAATGATGTTGATGAGATGAACTCTTTCATTCGAGCTGTTGATGACACTGGTATTAGAGTAGGTTTGGTTATAAACAGAGAGAAAACTAAAGTGATGAAAATTGGTCAGGCAGGCTGTGATTCAATTAATCTTAATGGTTGCAGTCTTGAGCAGGTGTCACAGCTTAATTATCTTGGGAGCTATGTAACAGATAATGGTGATGTGCGGCATGAGATTAACAGACGAATAGGGATTGCTGCCGGGACTTTTAAGAATCTATGGAGAGTGTGGAGAAATAGGCGTATACACCTAAAGACTAAAATTAGACTGTATACTAGTTTGGTTCTTTCTAGGATTAGTTATGGTAGTGAAACTTGGACACTTTGTAAACAAGATAACAGGAAACTAGATGCTTTTGATTCAAGAGGCTTACGCAGTATCTTGGGCATTAGGTGGTTCAACTTTGTAACTAATGATGAGGTTAGGAAAAGGAGTTTGCAACCTCCTTTAAGCAGCATATTGTGCAGAGAGAGACTCCGTTGGTTTGGCCATGTTGCCCGTATGAATAATTATAGATTGGCGAATAAGGTTATGAACAGTGTGCCTAAAGGCCTCAGAAAGAAGGGGAGACCTAGGATGCGGTGGGCAGACAATGTTAAACAGGACCTTAATAGAAATGGTGGGCAGTGGCCAGATGCAGTAGATGTAACTCAGGACAGACTTGCTTGGAGAACTAAATTGCACGGTCTGGTTGGACCTCCGTAGCCCATGGCTGCTTGAGGATGGTGATGATGACATTTTTCGCTCCTTAAATGTTTTAATATGAGCTAATGGATGGAAGGAAAAGTGCAAATAGTGTTTTTTACCAATTATACAACATAAAAAGAATTTGTCTTTTATTCTTTAATTTTTCTTTTTCTTTAAATTAAGTTTAAATTAAAAAGTAGCATTTACCACACCTCTCTGAGGAAGGTGGTACATTATTACTGTTGGCGAAATAACTCATGATAAATCACCGAAATTTCAAATTTCTCTTACATATAAATCTTTTGCAAAAGTCGTTAGTAGTTTTGCTTTGCTATCTTTAGTGAACTATAACGATACGAATTAAAATTAATATATAAAATATATAATAAAATGATATTATATAATATATATGAATTATGTATAAAATATACAAAAATTAAAATATTTATTAATAAATATATAAATAATATTTAAAAAATGTGAATTATAATATTTCATTAGCATTTCATAGCAATTCCAATTATCAATTTATTGTTGTCAATAAAATCTTGGTAACCTTCATATACCAAAATTTCAAATTTCTAGCATAAAATATCGTTTGCAATATTTGTTTTAACTTTTTAAATTTTTCACCATTAGAGGGCGCAATCATAATTTTTGTGATATTTGGAAAATGCAAATCGCAATATTTCATCAATGCTATCCAACCTAAAAAGTACTTTTAATTTACCTGTAAAAACAAAAAGTTATTATTTAAAACAAAAAAGTCATGTTTTCCCGCCCACCCAGGGTCTAAGATGTCATTTTATTGTTGCCAATGGAAACTTCATGACGCACCTCCACCACCAAAATTTAAAACTTCTATCTCAAATACGTCGCCTGCAATATTCGTTTGAAAATTTTGAAATTGACAATTTTTACACCGTTAGAGGGCGCAATTATAGTTTTCGAAAGATTTAAAAAGCACACTTTTTCTTTCATCAATTCCTATCTAATAACTCAAAAAGAATTTTTCATTTACCTCTGAAAACAAACAATGATCAGCTAAAACTGAAATGGTGTGTTTTTCCCACCCTCTCTGGGTCTAAAGGTTGTTGTTGGCAATGGAAACTTTGTAAGCTTCAAATTTCACCATATAATTTCTAGCATAAAATTTCAAATTTCTAGCATAAAATTTTTGATTTTTGGAATTTTCAACCGTTAGAGCGAAGCCGTCCCGTGGCCGAGTGGTTAGCACGCTTGGCTTGTTATCTACGGGACCTTGGTTCGAACCCTGGGTAAGGCATGGATGTGTGTGTGGTTTTTCTGCTGAGGAAAATCCTCTCAAACCTTCTACTATGGCATATAAACTGACAGGCTCCTGTCAGACCTCTGTGGCAAGCAGCTGCTTGAGGGGGTATTTATTTATTTATTTATTTATAGAGGGCGCAATTATAGTTTGAGAGAGATTCGGAAAGTACATATCGTAATATTTCATCAATACCTATCCAACACAAAAAGAATTTTTAATATATCTCTGTAAACAAAAACGTTCGATGTCTACAGACGACAAAGCGAAACTATTTTCTTGCTTTCTTTAAAAACGAGATAAAAATAGTTTACTAAATGCATTATTTAATCTACTGGTAACAAAAACCCTGTTTATATAAGTAAAGTTATGAACTTTTCCAATCTGGGTATAAAACGTGCGGCGGGGGTGCGGTAGTCGGTAGCGCGCCAGGCTCGTAATCTGTAGTTCCCAGGTTCGAGTCCCAGCTGGGTCAGCGTCGAGGTTTATCTCCGCAAAATTCCCCGCCCTGCCCACGGTCAGTAGGGGACACCGATGGGCTTGGTAAAGGCCGCCGTCCGTCGGATGGGACGTTAAGCCGTGGCCACGTGTGCGGGAAACCCATACCCTGTGCACGTTAAAGAACACGTTGGATGGCCTTGATGGGAGGCTACTCTCTGTCTCCCAACAGTTGTTCCAGTGGGTCCCCTCCCCCAACCTTCTCTGAGCCTTCGGGGTCCATGTGACCTGGCCATTTAGCCCATGGTGCAAAAAATTGCCGTTCAGAGGTAAAACAACAACCCAACAACGATATAAAACGTAAATGCATTTTTGCCTTATATCGGCCACATTTAATGGAAAAATAAACTAGAAGAACGCATTTCTCCTCTGACGCATTTAGGAATCTCGTTTTCAAAGAGAATGATGTTTTTCGAAGAAATTTAGCGACTTTTCCTTCAATCAAGGAAGGTATCACTCTTAGTTTAATCTAGATATGAAATTCAGAGGAACTGATGATCCCATGTCTGGAGCCAAATGGGATCATCAGAGCTAACATGACAGATGCTCTGGCATGTTATCTCTGATGATGGCGCATTGACCAGCATGGTCCTCATTGCCTTTACTGTGAATTCGAGGAATATTGTTTCTGTGTATCTGATTACTAATGGACTTTTAATAACAGTTTCTTGGAATGATCCATAAATCATGTATTCTTTTTTTTAGAGGAGATGGTGAAGATGGATATGCAGTGTTCCTTTTTACAATAACAGATGTTTTTCAAATGCAGATTATTTTTCAATTTTCAGCATCGAAGTAATGTATTGATATAAAGGTTATTTCTAAGTAAAACCTGAGATAGACACGTATTTGTGATAAATCTCATTTCTGGCGGCAGAGTTCTATCTCGTTTGGATTCTTGGTTTAATCCATAATGCGTTTGCTGACTCGAACTCTGTTCTGTATTGTTTACAATTATGTCCATGGCTCACCTCTCTTCGGCGCCTTCGTATTCGGTATTCGATCATGGAAACGTTCACAAGACTATAACCTAAAACTGTCTCTACTTTCAAATTAATTAGTATTTCAATTAGTAGTTAAATTTTCAATTACTGTTGGTTATTAAATAGACAGTTCTCCATTCAAATTCTCAATTAACAACCATTTGCAAATTAATCAGGAAAATTGTTATAAATCCATATAAAGCAAATTGTATATCTTCAATCTTCGATGTTCTCATCTTATTTTTTATTGAGATTATCAATTTCACTTTTTTATTACAAATGATGGAAACAATGTTTTGCGATAATTATGATCACACGAAAAGGAAAACCTTTCCTTTATTGGAACGCGCAAAAACTTCCTCCCACATCCATTCCAATTCAATGTTTTAAAAGAAATTGTCTTCCCGATTGAAGATGTAAACGAAAATCTGTTTACCGCATAAAATAGATTATGTGATAATTAGAATGCTCACAATTTGGAATGCTAATTTCACAAATTGAATCTCTGTCACTTTAAATTATTTCGTTCAAGAGAAACCAAATGTTCAAAATATTTAATTTTATTCAGTGTTGATTCAGAGTTCTGTAAGGTTTGGCTCCTTGACATGGGTTCGATTGACTTCCAATTACTTTAAAACTGTGAATAGAAAGGGATAAAAATATAAAAATCCAATTTAACTAACGTCGGTTTTAAAGTCCAGAGGAAATGGTCGCATCCTTCTTCTAAATGGATTCCGTTAATTTCTTAATTTTCTGTTCGGATAAAAGATACTAAATATATTCGTGTTATTGAGTATCGGATTAGTGAGACTGACGATAGTGTTGTGCGGTTTAGGTTCTTGAAATATATTTCTTGAATTCCAATCGCTCCGTTTAGTAAAAACAGAAAAGTAAGGAAGTATAAAATTCCGGTTTAACAGAATTAAGATTAGGGAGTATAGTTGTAAATATCGTCTCTTTTCCTCTAATGCATTCTGTTAATATCATATTACTTTTTCGGAAAAAAATGACTAAATATATTCGTTTTATTAAGTATCGGATTAGTGAGAATGACAATAGTCCAATGGGGTCTACTTCCCTGGAGTGTATTCTTTTGAATTCCAATTGTTTCATTTAGAAGGAACAGGAAGTGATAAAAACATGGAATAGAGTTTAAGCAACGTCGAATAAGAGGGAATAGATTTACCAAACATCAGATGCTTTGATTTACTCTACTGGTACATTGCGTTCGTTTTTTTAGTTCAGTAAGAAAAACATAAAGAAAAAAAAAACATTAAACAAATTCTTTTTTATTGAGGATCGGATTAAGGAGCATACTTGCAGTCGTATGCAAATTGTATTGTGTTGTTTTGGCTCCTAACTGCTTCATTTAGAAAAAAAACAAACTTAAAAATAATTCCGTTGTAGTGGAATATCGGATTATGTGAGAATAGATATATACCTTTTATCGAAGGTCGGATTAGAGAGAATAGATGAAAATATCGATTACGTTGAATTTTAAATATCTTCGTTTTGCGCAGTGACAGATTTCAGAGCCTTCCGAGAAGGATTGGTTTCGTTCACTAATCGAAAATGTATTTTAATTAGGTTTTGTAATTTAAAATTATTTCTGTTTTTATATTTCCACCGAATTGTCGTATTCACAGAATTGTCGTTTCCTCCGAATTCCTATCCACCGAATTGTCGTCCTCCGAGTTACCCTCCACCGAAATGTCGTAGACCCAACTACCACTGCGAAAACAAATAAATTTAAAGAAATTACTTTCGTTCAATCAACAGATGTCTCTTATAATCAATAGAACTCTAGGTCTGTGGTTTCCAGTAGAAGCCACTAAGCAATTGAAAAAATGAAAGCTATTGCGCTTCTTTATACCTGCCCGTTGAAACAGAGGCTCATAAAACAAATATTTTACAAAATCTCGCTCCGTTCTTTCAATTATTAACCAAATATTTTTTATGTGAATAAGTAAACGATATAATATCGTGTGAATTTTTTATGTGAATAAGTAAACGAAAGTTTTTATTTTTTATGTGAATAAGTAAACGATATATTATGTGAATAAGTAAACGATAATAATATTTTTATGTGAATAAGTAACGATTTCTCCAATTCAAGGTACTCATTAAAAATGTATATTTTTGTTTCTTAACCAAGATATTAAATTTGCTAAAAATATACTTTTTTTCCTGTTTATTACTCATTAGTACTGTGATTTTTCTGTTTTAGGTAGAGAACTGTGCTTGCTGCTCTTTAAGAATATAGTGACAGTGATTCTTCGCTAAGTTTTGGTTGGACGGCTCTGCATTATATGTTTTTTCCTCTAAAACGGTTTACATCTGTATGAAATATCTCGTTTTCGGCGATAATGAATTTCGCTCTGCACGTTTCTCAAACGTGTCTTAAAGAACGTAAAGGAATTAAATATTTAGAAGGTAAAAATATTGTCTCATCATGACAATCAGATGAATGATGAGCCACAGTATTTATGCCATGTATGAGCCACAGTATCATCATGACAACCAGAGAATGATGAGCCACAGTATTTATTCACAACAGGAATAAATGTTTTGGTTTCTACATAGTGACTTTCTCAATAGTGACTGTCACAGACTTACTGTTGACATGTCTCCTATCTGTACGACTAAATTTTATAATCTAAATAAGGGGTTCCCAACGTAGGGTATGCAGAAATATTTTCTGGGGCCCCGCGACAGCTCAAAAGTCGCTAGATATAAGTTACATATACAGGGTGATTCAGAATTCATCATCAATATTTAGTGGGGAGGAAGGGAATAAGAAAAGAAAGAGATTTCACATAGGAAAGTATGGGGGCAGACGAACGCATGGTGGTGTAGAGGGCGCTGTGTGTACACACCTCTCATACAGAAGCACAGCTGTTTGACGCGTGCAGTCAGTTGTCATTCGACAAGGTGAATTTGCAGAAGTAACATGAACCGGTATACGTGGAATGAATGTGCAGATATGCATGTAACTTACGGTGCGGCAGGAGAAAGATGTCTTCGAGCCAGGCAATTGTATGCAGCGCGCTTCCCAAACCGCCGTGTGCCACAGCATCAAATGTTTTCACGTATTCATCGCCAACTGCATGAAACAGGATCGTTTGCTGCTAGTAATGTTAATCGAGGGAGGCGCAGATCGGCACGGAGAGTAGCAGTAGAGGAAGCTGTCCTACAGGAAATCGAGGAACAACCTGGTGCTAGCACACGAGGTATGGCTAGGCAGTTTGTAATTTCGCAAGCAACAGCGTGGTGGATATTACACGATGAAGGGTTACATCCGTTTCATCTGCAAAGAGTGCAATTATTGGCAGCAGACGACCATCCCAAGCGTGTTATTTTTTGTCAGTGGTTCATGCAGAGAACAGCCGTTGATCCCAATTTCTCAACGTATGTTCTTTTCACCGATGAGGCGTTGTTCACTCGAGAGGGTGTCTTCAACACACACAATTGGCATGTGTGGGCTCATCAGAACCCACACTGTACATGACCTGGAGCTGCGCAATTATGTTTTGCTGTCAATGTGTGGACTGGGATTGTCGGTGACTGTTTGTTGGGCCCGTATTTACTACCATCCCGTTTGGACGGTGCCAAGTACCTAACATTTCTTCAGACTGTGTTACCGGATCTTCTGAACGAGGTTCCTGATGGTAGTCTCCGGCGAATGTGGTTCCAGCATGACGGCGCTCCTGCACATTTCGCAAATGCTGTGCGTGCTTACCTACGCAGACAGTTTGGTGGTCAATGGATTGGCCGCAGTGGACCGGTTTCTTGGCCACCACGTTCACCGGATTTATCTCCAATCGATTTCTTTGTATGGGGTGCTATGAAAAACATGGTGTACGAGACCCCTGTTGATAGTGCTATGGATCTTGTAGCACGCATATCAGTTGCTGCCTCAAACATCCGGGAAATGCCAGGCATCTTCCACAGGGTCCGGCTGTCCATGCAACACCGTTGTGAGTCATGCATTCTAGCACATGGTCGGCAGTTCGAGCACCTCTTGTAAGTCTGTACAACCAATGCAAAGAAATGTTACATGTAAGATAATAAATGTTTTTTCCTTACCGCTTCCTTCTTATGTGTTCTTTCCATCATTGAACTGGGGTCATTTTGCCCTACTACATGGCACATGCGCCCATGCTTTCCTATGTGAAATCTCCTTCGTTTCTTATTACCTACCTCCCCACCAAATATTGATGATGAATTCTGAATCACCCTGTATATGTGTGTTTTATTTTATTCCCATTATACTATAACTATAATTTTATATGTCTATACAAGGGGTACGCCAATTACATACACATTTCCAGCGGGTACGTGAAGCATAATAGGTTGAGAATCACTGGTCTAAATAATAATGAATATTAAACAAACATGAACAATTTTCCTTACTTTTCAGCAGTACTGTTTGGCATTCAACCGTTTAAGTGGCCAGGTCATAAGGGCTGAAAGGAGGTTATAGAAGGGGATTCACTCAGCAGCTATTAGGAGACAGATGGAATCCGCTGGGCAAGCCCATTCAGCGTGATCTTTGAAATGCAGGGTATGGCTCTTTGGCGCATGAAGACACGGCACCAACCGATATGTCTATGGACACTTTTCCAAGCTTAAAGGCGAACTCTTTCTAACCAAGGGCAGGGTCTGTATATTGGGTTGGGGGGTTGCAGAGATAAATTTCTATGCTCGCACAGTTTGACTGGAACTTGGGGACTGCAGGGTTAGATCCTGGCACGCTATCGACTGAGTCAAGCTTCGCCTTAAAATATAGTGCAAGTCCTAGGATACCAATATTTAAGATATAAAGAAACTTCAAACGTTGACGAGTTTGACTTCCTACTTTAGAAATATCTGGTTATATTTATTCGCTGATACAATTTGCAATCGAAGATTTTGGCGAAATTGAATTTGTATGAGTAACGGTGAATCAAACATCTCACTGTACGGGATTTTCATTTGGGATCCTTTCTTAGCATTGATACCTTACCTTCAAGCTATATTTGCTTTGCCAGTTGATAGCGGAATAAATTTTATGTAAGATATATAAGCAAATTAGATCTTTTCAGATTTATTCTATTTCGATATCATTTATAAATAAATCGAAATGAATTTCACTTTGAATTTACTAATTCTTAAATCACATTATGTCCCCTCCACATTAATAGTGATTTTCCTGTAAAAATGTTTTAAATTAAATTTGATTTCGGCGTTAACTTTCATCACCGATAACTTTTTCACCGATTTCACACGAGGGAAGATTATTGAGCACTTTCAGGAAAGCAGAGTTTCACTTCAGCAGTGTTATTTTCGATACATATGCAAATGGTGCAAACTAAAGGAGTGTCAGCTCAACATATGTAGTATGGTTTAAACGATAGGTGCCATTTTGAAAAATAGGGATAATTTTATCGGTATATTAAAACAGCTATTTTTAGTTACTCTGAGCACTGATAACTATAAGGAGTAGCGTGACAAAAATTTAAAACGGGTAAAGTTCTCATTTATCAGGCGACGATGAGCTGTACGAAAGTGGGCGTGACACACTCAAATTTGCCCACGCTTGAAAATAATTAAGCTTCTTTTTTACAAACATATCTAAAATTTTGAGTAAAGGCGTGTGGACTTCCAAATTCAACCCCGTAGATACTCACCTGCCTCTAAGTAAATTTATATTATGCTCTTATTATATTCTTTACGAGCTTTATACATAAACGAAACTATTTTAGTTAATTGTGTTATGCCCAACTGCGATTGATAGGACGTCAGGGAAAAACAATAAAAAAGGAGGAAAGGGGGAAAATGGCATTGTGTTAACTATAGGGGCCGCACACGGCATTCCGCAAACACGTGGGCCTTTAAATGCAATAACCATTCTTCCAAAATGGATGCTTCTAGAGTGGGGAACCTTTTCATCTACCGTCTCTCGGGGTTTAACCAGAAAACACATATATGGGGCACGTCACAATACTAAGGTTTCCAGGTAAACACATGTATTTAATCTGACTTTTCTCAAACATTGCTAGAGTGGGCAGTGATATGGACAGTGATGACCTCAGTGCTGAGGAATAAAATGTTTCCCACAATGTGGCTTAGTTATCTATGATCACTCAGCGTATGTTGCAATAGTTTTATGTTATCATAGTTGTGGTAGAAAATTTATCAAATAAAAGGTGTTAAAAAAATAAAAATGGTAAAAAAGCATTCCGCAAAAACGTGGGCCTTTAAATGCAATAACCTTTCTTTTTGAATGGATACTTCTCGAGTGAGGAACCTTTTCATCTACCGTCTCTCGGGGTTTAACAAAATGGGACACATCACAATACTAAGGTTTCCAGGTAAAAACATGTATTTAATCTGAATTTTCTCAAACATTGCTAGAGTGGGCAGTGATGACCTCAGTGGTGACGAACAAAGCGTGGTGTAGAGTCCTAATACGACCCCTGCTGTTCACACTCCAATCACTGAGGTAGCTTACACAGCCAATTCCGTCTCTCAGGCTTGTCTTATCAATTGTTGCAGGAACGGTGAGTCAAATACGAGGCATACTTATCCCAAGAGGTAAGCTCTAGGTCCTAGGTCATATGACTTTTGTCGGAATCCATTCGGGACTCTGTACAAGCAAGGGAGATGCTGCACGTTATCGTGTCTGCGGAACGAAAAACGACTTTTTTGCAGACAATGGGCTAAATGGCCGGGTCACAAGGACCTCTAAAGTTCAGAGAAGTTGGGAGAGGGGATCCATTGGACAGCTGTTGGGAAAGAGATGGTAGTCTCCCATCAAGGCCATCCAGCGTGTTCTTTAACATGCATTCACAATGTGGCTCTCTCGCTCACGGCACAACTGCTTAACGTTGCATCCGACGGACGGCGGTATTTCCAAGCCCATCGGTGTCCCCTTCTGATCGTGAACAGGGCAGGAATTTTGCGGAGATAAATCTCAACGTTGACCCAGCTGGAACTCAACGTGGGAACTGCAGAGTACGAGCTATGCTAACTACCAACTGAGCCACCCCTTCCCCCTAACAAAAATGGGTAGAAAAATGTGGTCGATGTTTGACAGAATGAATTCAGTAACCGAATTCATCTTTGGTACATTTTATTCATGTATTCAGTTCTCCCTAAATTATTTCCACTTCCCTCCATGTTATATAAGTGGAAAAGAGAATTTGAGAGAATTTATGAGAAAAGGTAATAGGAGCAAATTAAAGATCTCAATCAATTCTATCTTAATCTCGATTTTCAATAAAGTTTGTTTTGCACCTTAAGAGTTAAGGACTTTAAATATTTAATAGAAACAATGCGATTTGTATTACGACAATTGAAAAATATCGAAAAATTATTCACATTAACTTTTCAAATATTCATCTGTTGTATTAAATGATTGAATACTTCTTATTCAATTATAATTAACTTCTGAGTTAAATTCTAAATGTTAGGCATTGCTGTTGTTAAATATTTAAACATCCATAACTCTTTAAATACTAAGGGAATATTGTTGAAAATCGAAGTTTATATAGATTTGATTGAGACTTTTAATTTACATTCAGTCCCATTCTGTTACAAAACTCTTTCTTAGAAGTTATAGAGTTTCGAAATTAGCTTCCACTGACATAACATGGAGGGAAATGGTCATAATTCAGTGAGCATATAAAAGTTACATCTTAGAACAAACATGGGAAGATATAAATATATTTTAAATTTCCTTAACTTCATTATTTTACATTTTGATTTTTAAAGATATTTTCTCATGGAAATGTTTATTTTTTAAGGGTAATAGGAGAGAAATAACCTAGAAGCACTTTGAGGCTTGTCCTTGTTCCTCCTACAATATAAAACATTTACACAAGAGTACACCCGCTCGTTCAGGACTCAAGGAAAACGTTTGTCACGAAATGCATCAATCTTTCTCCTACTTCGAAGAAAAAAATTCAACATTCCCTATGTTTCTCTGCACGACTCTTACAGATTTACCCCGTGAAATTTACCTGACCCGTTTTAAGCGGAAGAAAGAGGGACATAATTTTTGGTCCTCCGGGCAGCATGGACGCCAAGAACGGTATAGTAGAGGAATAGTTTACAGAATCCAACCTCCCAATCTTTTGTGGAGGGAAGAAAGAACGGATGGTAAATGATCGATAACGTTGACAATTCCCACGTCACAAATTTGCATTTCACAAATAGTGTGTATATATACGTTATTTGACAAATAACTCATTTCTCTCTGTTCTCTACTTCCGAAGATGTAAGGGAACAATCATTTATATACGTTTCTCATTTGTCAGGAAAGAAAAAAGCATATGATGGAAAATTTTGTAGCCTATGGCACTTTACACATCATAAGCTTTCATTTCACACATAAGTAGTTACTTTGCGATTTGCTATCGAAAGATTAACCAATCTTTACACATTTAGCTCCTGTTTTGAGGGAAGAATGCACGAGAGATTTCCGCCTCAGTGGAGCAGTACATCGTGCATTAGTTCGTGGTGACCCAGATGGGGCCGGGTTCGAGTCCCAGTGATGGAACTGTCGTTTGTTCTGTTATAACCTAAAGATAAGCAAATTGTCTTGTGGGCCTCATCAAAAATTGAAAAGGCAAAAAAATAAATTATTCATAACATAATCACACTCCCGTAGTCACAAACTATTGTTTAATATATTACTCGTTACTCTGAATATAATATATAATGGTACACTGGATTTCATATTTCCTATTTTAATGGAGGGAAGAAACAGGACGAAACGATTTATATATAACCTGTGACACTCCCAGCATTATTAGAGTTCATCTGGTGAATAATTGATTACGATGGGTCAATGGGTTGAAGAAATATGATGTAACCAACAGTTTGCAGAACCGATAAATAAAGAAGGAACAACAATAGGAAAATTAATAGATATCGACGAAAGTAAAAATTTTATAAACTACCACTAATTTTATACATCAAAGAAATTGAAATAAATATTATTCGTTCAATCACCATGGAACTATTTAAATGGTAGATGAGTAATATATTACGGATATATCTCAATGACATGTCCAAGTTTTAATGAAAATAGGATTTTTTGGCGAAATGCCCAAATGATCATCCTCCTGCATTCATTTCATGCATCCACACTGAAATGTAGAATTATATCACCATTATAATTTCTTGTAGTATTGTCGGACTTATTTAGCCTTTAAAATGGCCATTAATCGGAGGTTTCAACTTGTATGGTAATACAAGTTGAAGTTAAATGGTACGTAATGTTTAAACGCACTAAAATTAATTTAGATAAAAATCATTTGTTCAAATTTCGTTTTTAAGCAAATCAATACATATGGTCGAACGAGGTTAGGAGTGCCTTGAATCCATTAAGTGCCACCCAATCTTATTGTTGGCAACTTTCCGTTACAGAAAAAAATGGACATTTTGTTTGGGGGAAGATTTTATCCGCCCCATTTTTTTTTCTTCTTTCTATCTGACATTTAGGGAAAAATATAAACAAATATTCAAAAATAATTTTACACATTTTATGAGACTAATTACAAACATCCATCCTCTTCCGAAATTTGAATCTCCATCAGCCATTGTTATTAAGCATGGTCGTCTCCAGAACTGTTCGAGCTCATAATCGATTAATGAAGACCTAAATAATGGGTGCTAATACATTATCGTATTCATTATACCAGCTTCTAAACTATGAGGAAAGACTTTTTCCACCTGGAGGTGCCCACTGAGAATTAAAGGATGCGTTTGGGTGAATTGTTAGGATATTTAAAACAAAAAAGTTCTTTAAAAAACAAAACTGTATTTAAAAAAATTAAATAATAATAAATTAAAAAAAAATTAATCGTTCTTCAAACACGCTTCTTGAATTTATATTTATTTCCTCCTTTATGGGATTTTACCAGGCCTTTGCAGACACTCACACATCATTGTTCTGTATTTTCGTTAACCTCCTCGTGTACTCTAGTAGCTTTTTCTTATAAAGCTGATACTTTTAATATCTATGCTGTTAGTTAATTGCATATTTGACTGAGGTTTATACAGGGGAATTTTTAACAGGTTGAGACTCATTTAAAAGAACGTATATTAGCCCTTATAATTTGAACGACAACTTCGTAACTCACTTCGCCGAACGAGCTCTAATGATTTCGTTACCTTCGATGAATAGTTGTCACTGCAACGAATTTTAGAGGACCATGTACTGTTCATCCTAGGAGCAAGCAGGTTGTACCCCTTTATATTTCATTAGCACTCATATTGTTAGAAGCGACGTTATCGAATGAAATGTTGAAGCTATTGTGATAATAAACAGTGTTATATGCTTCTGTGTGGGCATCTTTCTTAGGAACCATAACTTTATTTTTTTCTTCTATGCATCTCACCTGTCTAGATGTAATGTATCACAATATTCGCTGGGGTCCAAAATGTGCATCAGTTAAATCCAAAGGTAGAAAAGCAGAAAACGTTCGTCTGGTTGAAAGTCATAATCAGCACACCAGACATTTCAATGGAAAACAGAGCGGTTGGCAACACTAGTCCTACCCCATTATTTTTAAGTGACCCAGGCTGAATCCAGTTCGTTGTACACAGAAATTAGGCACGCCAGAGGAATGTTTGGCAATCAAATGTATAGGCACCATATAAGTGAATCATTATGGTAGAAATTTTCTTAAAAATTGAAGAAATTTTCTTAGAAAATTCATTAGAAATTGCATTTCCCCATTGGTAATGAAAAATTTTCTTTTTTACAACCCAATACACATGTATTAAGTTGTAACAAAGAAATTTTTTCTCCAAAAAGTCATTGTTATTAAAATTTTTTGTATTCTAATGGGCACATATTTATTTTAACGTTCACAAGATATGGCTCTCAAGCACATTGGGCCTGTGCCGCATTTATTCTTTTCGTGCATAACATATTACCATCGATAAAAGACTAGCAATTACTATATAGCAGGGCCAGATTAAAGGGAAAAAAGGTCCATGATTCCCTCCTTTTGAGAATCCTAATGTAAGGGTAATGGAAAACTCGAATTATTACACTTTGGTATATTTAAAGCATTTTTCATTATTTTTTTACAAACCATTAAAATGCAAGGAAATTTTACCATGTAATGGAAATTCAGTTTCTTTAACCTCCCCCCTTGTTTTGTCCTCTGCCCCGTTATTTTTTCTAAATTCTATTCTTCCTCTGACAGTGTCACTAACAAAAGTTGTATCTTGTCCGGAGCTAATGGGATCTTTACTTACATAGCTACTTCCCCGGTTTCCGACATATATAGGGGTGGTTCAGTAGGAAGCATGCCAGGTTCTTAATCTGCAGTTCTCAACTTCAAGTCCCAGCTGGGTCAACCTTGAGATTTATCTCCGCAAAATCCCCGCCCTGCCCACGGTCAATAGTGAAAGCCAATGGGCTTGGAAGGGTCGCTGTCCGTCGGATGGGACGTTAAGTCGTGACCCCTTGTGCAGGATATCCATACCTTTTGCACGTTAAAGAATGTGCTGGATGGCCGAGACGGGAGGTTACATCTGTCTCCCAATAGCCGTTCCAATGGGTTCCTTCCAAAAACCTTCTGCGAGCTTTCAGGATCCTTGTGACCTTACCATTTAGCCCATTGTGTGCAGAAAGGTGAAGCTCGGATGTAAACAACCCATCTTTAGAGTATTTATGAAATAAAAATTAGATTGAGGATCCAACCAATCCCAACGCTCAACCAGCTAGGACTCGAACCTGGGAACTGCAGATTACGAGCCTGGTATGCTATCGACTGAGAATCCCCAGCCCCTGGATTATATACTGTCAGGAAATATGTTGGTTATATCCAGCGTAGGGATATATTTTACTAAAAATATACGTACGCTGGATATAAGCAACATATTTCCTGACAGTAGAAGTCCAGGGCTGGGATTTCAGAACTGAATGTTACTTAAACAGTAACATTCAGTTCTGAAATTTCGAATTTTGAATTAATTCCGGAGTCTAAGCTAAGCACAATGCCTCTTCTTCTTCCAAAATCAAAATGTAATATCCGAATCCTCGACTTTCACATTGCCTCTCCGCTGTATGCTGTATTAGGTGAGAGTCATGTGTGACCCAACTGACCATCGTGGAATGCCGTGACGCGGGATCTGCTGTGCGCGTACAGCGGGAAGGAAGGGGGAAGTGGAGTCCGTCGGAAAAGAAAGGAACTTCTCTCCTCACCATCGAAAAGGATGGAAGTAAAATAGATTTCTGCGCTGTGCAAGCCATTATATTTGAAAGAATTTTTAATAAAGTCGAGTCAACACTCTGGGACTGTGTGACTGGATATTCTCGGTGGGGCTCTGGATTAAAGCTGCACACTTATCAAATATATGTAGGTAACATGAAGTGTGGTTCATTAAATGTAATATTTTATCAAGAGATAATGAGTTGATGGTTTCGTTGAGTACGTTAATTACTGTGTGTTTATGAGCCAATAAAGACATTCGTCTAACAGATCTCTCAAATAAAAAAGAACGATCTTGACTAGATATTTGAAACTTTTCTTTAAACATGCAAGAAAAACTCATAAAAATGATGATTTTTTTATCAATTAACCTTAACAGAATTCTCAAATGGTGGATGGATGGTCCCTTTTGGACCCCTTGGATTAGACCCTCGGTACCAATGAATTTTTTTAATTATCTACTTACGGAATTTTACTCTAATGAAATAAAAAACTCATCAATTTTAGAGTCCTTTTGTTTTCAGACAGACAAATGATATCCCAATACCGAAACAAAACACGTATCCATGGAAACCATAAGCTTCCTTGTTTAGAAAGGTGACCATTACTATTAAATGTGTATTTAAAAGAGTAACATACGCTAAAGCTTCTCGAAA
This sequence comes from Ryuthela nishihirai, assembly GCA_038380435.1. NCBI lineage: Eukaryota > Metazoa > Arthropoda > Arachnida > Araneae > Heptathelidae > Ryuthela > Ryuthela nishihirai. The sequence continues at coordinate 4,989,192 of JAWZYU010000038.1, forward strand.
TTAACTTCCGTTTCCCTTTTAATTTCGATTTCTCAATTAATAAGCCCTGGGTCTTAGGATATCGATAATCTAAAAATATACGTACGCTGGATATAACCAACATATTTCCTGACAGTATAAATTTTGTATACAAAGTATCCGTTGGATACATTCTACATACCAGAGAAGTACATCGTGTGTCAAGGATTTAAAGCGAACAATTCATTTAATAATTCCTTTGCAATATAAATGGAACGGAACGAAACAGCGTACTGAACTAAAACAGATTCAGAATTATGCTCCTTTGATTGCATTCATTAATTATTTGATTTATATCATACCTCAACATTAAGATTTATTGCAAAATTCCGTTTCAATTATTTATAATCATTGGCGAATTTTATTTTTATAGCAATCCTAACAGAACAGATGATAGGGCAATAGAACTTGATTTTGGTAAACATTTTCTAAGAAATTAAATTCCCCATCGGTAATAAAAAAAAATTCTTTCACGGTATTCTTCAAAAAGGCATTACTGTTATTTTTTTTCTATTCTAATGGACAATTATTTATTTTAGCGTGCACAAGATATGGCTCTCTAGCACACGGAGCCATGGCTTAACGTCCCATCAGATGGACGACCCCCTTTCGAAGCCCATTGTTGGCTCCTATGGACCGAGGGCAGGGCGGGGAGTTCAGCCAAAGAAGGTCTAAGGAGAAGAAGGGCAGTCTCGCAGAATCGTATGTGGCGCCTCACTGCGGAATTTTGCCAAAGCAGAAAGTGGTGAATTGCTGTGCAGGCACAAAAACAGCTCTAAGGGATATCTGCGCATGCGCAGCGCAATCATTTTAACCAGCTGTAGATATTCTTTCCTTTGCTCTTGAAATATTTAATGTGATTTATTTAGTTTTTCAAAAGGTCTAACATCTATGACTATACCAAAAAGTTATTCAATGAGCATTTTATCCCGCCCAGGAGCGCATTTTACACCTGGAAGAGCCGTTGTATTTTTTTTAGTACTTTTGTAGAATTTTTAAAATTAATATGTAAATTAATACATTTACTCATCCTGCGAACATGTAACTCAATGTATGTTGAAGTTTTGTTCCCTGGAGCATATCGATGCATATGGGTGTCTGCATTCAATTACCAAGGCCCCAGGATTAAATAACCGAAAGTTGAAAAACGCTTCGGCTATTTCTGGAATAGTCGTCTATAAATAAGTTAATTGAGCGAGTGCTGGACTCTGGTCCTGTGATCTGGTGCTGGAATCTAGATGCTTTGAACAGGTGGTGTACTCTGTGTCCTTTGATTCGGTTCTGGAATCTGGATCCTTTGAACTGGTGCTGGAATCTGGGTTCTTTGTTCCGATGCTCATACCAAGGTGTTTAATCTTGGACTGGAACCTAGGACCTTTGATTATGTGTTGGAAACTGGCTTTTTTATTCAGAGCTCGAAACTGGGTTCTTTGAACCGGTGCTGCAATCTGAGTCTTTTGAACCGGTGCTGAAATCTAGGTCCTTTGATCTTTGCTGGAATCTGGATCTTTTGCTTCGATGCTCGTACGAACGTGCTTAATCCTGAACTGCAACCTTGATCCTTTGACACTAGTTACAACAGCGGTCACCTTTGGTTGTTTTTGACGCCAGTTTCGCGGCACCCAGTATATTGAAACTGTGCTATGATCTGTGCTGCTTCCGTATCCACGTACCATCACAGAGGCACTACCATGCCTAACACTATTTCCCAACTGGATAATGCACAGCCATATACCATCCGGCTCACCTCCACTGACTCTGTCATGGGTCTCTCCTTGCTGAACCCACCCAACTACCCCTGGCTAAATAATCAGAAAACCCTGCTAGATAGTACAGCAATAGAGATTTACATCAAATGACAAATATTTTGTGTCGGAATAAACGGAATAGGCTTCATTAAATCAGAGATAAAGATGGTAATTCAAAGTAAGGATTCGGTCACTGAAAGATGATTTCAACATTTCAATGATGATTTGAACTATTTATTTAATATTACTCTCATCGTTTGCCAAGGAATATAATTATGTCACTTAGATAGGAATCCCCCAATACAATCGGAACTGCCTCAAAATTAGACTACTCAAGTCACCAGGTATGGACAAGATTACAGATGAAATGATCAGCCATATAAGATTCCATTGTCATATAACTGAGAAAATTATTGATTACCTTCAGTTTCGTTGTTCATAAAGGTTTTACAAAAGCTATATTCATTATAACATTTTCTTCTGAATGGTCGTTTCCTTCGTTATGCTACAGTTTGCGCCTATTTTATAATTCTTTCAACATTAGTCACATTGCTAAAAATTCAGAGAATTTAGAAACGTTATTTTTCAAAAGTTTGTAATGTCGGAGTGGTTCAGTCGCTTATGCACCAGGCTCGTAATATCTGGTTCTCAGGTTCGAGTCACAGCCAGACAAGCGCTGAGATTTAACTCCGCAAAATTCCCCGCCCAGCCCATTGTCAGTAGTGGACACCGATAGACTTGGAAAGGCCACAATCCTTTGGATGAGATGTAAAACCGTAGCCCCGTGTGTGGCAGAGGCATACCTTGCTAACGTTAAAGAACATGCCAGATGGCCTTTACGGAGGCTACCATCTGTGTTCCAACAGTTGTCCAGTATGTCCCCTATCCCTAATCTTACCTGAGCCCTTGGGAGTATTGTGGCCTGGTGCCAAAATGACCATTAGTGTCATTGTGACTTGGTGTCAAAAAGGACCACTGGGGTCATTTTGTGATCTGGTGTCAAAAATGCCCATTGGGGTCATTGAGATCTGGTGTCAAAAAGGACCATTATCGCCATTGTGACCCTGTGTAAAAATAGCTCATTCGGTTAAAGAATGCAATCCTACATTTCATAAGTAATTATTAGAAAAGAAGACTTTATTAACAAAATAAAAAATTATAAAATTTTTCCAAAGAAATGCAAATTCAAAGATGTGAGAAAGCATAGTGGACCGCCTTTCAAGTCCTATGTTCTCGATAATGAATAGGGTTTTAAACAAATCTTAAACTTTAATGTTAATTAAATGTAAATGTTTCAGTTCCTTTCTGAAACATTTCAAAGAAATATTTTCAATCATTTGACGTTTTGATAAATTATGATTCATAAATTGCGGTTGGCGAAAAGTATTTCCATTACTTTTCATTTAAAGCGAAAATATTTTTTCCTCAATGTAATGTCTACAAACCAATTATATAATAACTTGATGGGTTCAATTCAATAACAAGGGAGGAGGAGGAAAAGGGAGGGAAAAAGTTCCTACGTCACAGTACGCACGTAATGTGCGAATAATAGAAAAAATTTGATTTAGAATATAGATTTTTTAATTAAGGTATATTTTTAAGCATAAGTGGCTGCTATAAATTTTAAGAAATATGATATTAATTTTTTTCATGTTATAGATTTAAAAAAATAAGTCGCTTCCACCTAAACTTTAAACAAATTGAAACACTCAATTTTTTATGCTTCCTTTTGAAAACAGTAGAGCAATGTCATCAGCGTAAAGTGCCGTAAAGTGCTTTTCTCCTTTTGTTTAATGTCTGATCAGGTCTAGTGTATCTAAAAGTGCCTAGGTTGTCTCAGTCTGTACCACGATGGTCTCTTGTAATCTGATTCGGCCGTGTTTCATTGTGCAAAAAAAAAAGCATATATCTCATGCCAAGCATGTACTCAAAATTTTGTTTCGGGGGGGGGGGGGGGGTCGAGAATTTAGTTTTTGCGGGGGGAGGAGGTCTCAGAATAAAACCTGAGTAGGGTTTACCAATTACTGAAATATATTCCACCCGACAAGAAATCCCGAAAGGAATCTGTTTTGAGTGTTGCATATATATTGTGGGGAAAAAATAAAATTATACAAAATAACTATTTTGGATTTTAAAGCAGGTAGACAAAATGGGCCTTCCCGGTGGCCGAGTGGATAGCGTTCTTGGCTATTGATCAAAGGACCCGGTTTCGAGCCCTGGGTAAGGCATGGATGTTTGTCTTTCTAGACCCTGTCATCCTAACAGACCCTCTACTATGGAGTACTAAACTGATACGCTCCTGTCATACCTATGTGGCAAGCAGCTGCTTGAGGGAGTATTAATTTATACTGAGAAGCTTGAGGTTTTCGTATAAGATTAGAGGATTTTTTGGGGGGATGGGTTCTGACTCCCCCCCCCCGGCTACGTCCTTACCCTATGCGGTATCTGAAACACTGAACCGATAATTATTTTTAAATAGCTTAGGTTGGGTTGTTTAAAATTTGAACATTCTTGAAAAAAGTTGTGCTCTCTATATCTTAATATTTCTTGGCAGTTTTTTTTTCGGGGGGGGGGCGGCAGAGTTGAGTAACAAATATATAATATTTAAAATTGAAGAATTATGAACTGGTTATATAGAAGAAATGCGAAATTTATTACTTTCCTGATTTTTCACACTCTAACAGAGAAAAGTAAACTAACGGATGAGTCAGAAATGCCAATAGGAATATTTCCTTAAAACTTATTCAACTGAAAAGGAGTTTTCCACATATATTTTTCTTATTGTTTTTCCTCGAGATATGTCTGTTTGTTCATCGGTTATATGACAAACACCCAAACCGATAAATGATGTTACTTTGGGTGGTAAAGTGTCACAAATATCCTGTAGACATGAACAAAATAATAAGCTGAGAAAAACTGGTTTTGCTATGAATGGGATTGGAACCCACATCTTCCAGGAACCGGCAAGGTATGCTATCCATTACACCATCAACTACTAACGTTTCTTCTTCAGCTAGTATGACCTAACTTTCCCGCATTTTTTATTTGATTCGCATAGTGGCGCCATGCTAAGGAAGTGGTAACTATGCTGTCTCTTAGAGCTGAAATTTAATATTTGTTATTCATGACAATTTTTTTCAGCTTATTATTTCATGTGTCACTTTCTGTGCTTCTGAGGGCAATAGTTCCACCAAACGTAGTACAGTCGCTCAAAAAAGTATCCGAACGCTATGGTTGCATACAAAATTCAGAAAAAAATCTGGCAACGATTTTTTTTAGAAATTAATGATCTGGCATCCTTCGTGTACGGTACACGAAGGTTGCCAGATCATTAATTTCTAAAAAAATCGTTGCCAGTTGTTTTTTCTGAACTTTGTATACAACCGTAGCGTTCGGATACTTCTTTGACCGACTGTACATTGTGCGTTAAATGAATGCTTGGGTGTCAGAAAAGTTATGGAATGTAAATATTTGGCCCCATAATTTTCTACCCATAAAAAAGGAGATTTATGCAAATCGTCCTCCTATGTTCCGAATATGAGTATCCACAGTTAAGTTGTCAAATGAAAGCTTATCTTCTGCAGAGTGTCGTAATCGTGTGCCTTTGGATCCGTTTTCGCCATTTTTGTCTACATCCTCCGACTGGAGCCATTTCGAAATGAATTGCCTCCTTTTGCCTTTGCCCCTTTCTCGATCCTTTGTTTCTTCCGCATGACCTGTTAGAAACACCGAAGAGAAAGTAGGTAAACTTCTATAAAGTTCCATAGCACCGCTTCCCTCTTCATTTCATCTGCATACGTATGATGCTCGTGCCACGTGCACGGCAAGTCACGTCCACTAATACGAAGGTCAAGATGCAATAGAGATGTCCCGTTGCGCAAGTGTCTCACCAATGAGAGAACTCTAAAGTTCACAAATAAATGAAAAGACAGATACGTAACAATTTCAAACTGTAGTGCAGCGCCACCTAACGTAAGGCCCTAATTATTAATTTTCTCTCTGCTCTCGTCTTGTTACCACCGCCATTAATCTGTCTGGTGCTTTCAACAGAAGATAGAAATGTATGAAAGATCTACTGATAGTGTGCTTTATTTCTTCATTTAATATTGTGGCTTAAGAATTAGGAATTATTAAAACAAATTGCAAACACAACAAAGTGCGGGTGAAAACAATAACAAAATAAATTAAAAAGAGAAATGAAATTTGACAATTAACTACCATTAGTTTTATAAAACAATTTAATTAAATTAAATTTAGTTCGTGTAATCGAAAGCAGCCAACTGCCAAAACATAGAAATCTATATCACGGATGTATTTCAACAATATGTCAATCCTTTATAAAAAAAAAAATTGCTAAGATTAGTTGTCCACGAATATACCAAAGATTTAGTTCTTGCAAGAAAAAATATTGAGATCTGCTGTTGATGTCCCTTGGTTTGTTACTAACAGACAACTTCATAAAGATTTGGGCATCGACCACATATATACCCATGTCAAATGTATCTCAAATTGGTTCCTTGAGGTTGTTAAAAATAATCCTAATGAGATTATTTCTTCTTTGCTTACTTATGAACATAATGTTCTTAATAAGTACAGGAGGCCTAAAATGATGGCTTTCTCTGAAGAAGGCTAATAGTTTTAGGTCTATTGTGCATGATATATGCTATTTTTAGCTTGTTTCACCATTTTTGTCTACATCCTCCAACTGGCGCCATTTCGTAATGAATTGCCTCCTTTTGCCTTTTCCCCTTTCTCGACCTTTGTTTCTCTCTCCTGACCTGTTTTCGTGGGAAACAACGAAGAGGAGCTAGGCAGACTTCTAGAAAGGTCCATAGTACCGCTCCCGCTCTCCATTTCCATCTGCATAGGAATGCAGATGATTTATTTTTGCGATTAGTCTTTTTACGGTTTTCCGATTTCAAATATCATATTTTTTATGTAATATCCCTTGTAATTAAATACTAGTAGAGTTAATATTCACATCGTATGTTGACATTCGTACAAAAGTGAAGATTCCTACACAAAATTCGATAGTAAAATGAAGAGGCTGTCCTGCTATGTATAGCGAGTGGGTGAAGTGTTAAATCCCTCTGATACGTTATATATATTATAAACGACCTGTTCTAAAGTTAACAGGTAGTACACTATTTTTGTTAATTTTTAGCGACTTAGCTTGGAAGTCGCTGAACAGGAATTCACCTTCATCCCGAGGCCGTTGTAAGAATAAACGCTACACAAAACTTCACTAAATGAATCTAAAATTTATAGCGGTGGCTGTTTTGCCCTCTTTTAATTACTATTATCTTAGTAAATAGCACACGATAAAAAATGATGATTTAAAATTTCTTTGAAATAATATCTTCATTATTATTACACTGACTGTTTTCAGAATGAAATAAAGATTTCTACCTTTTCTAAACCATGTGTCGTAAATCTTTATAAAAAAGGTGACCTAAATTAAACTGACAATATTTAAGCAAATTTGTAGAGAGAACTCAGTGGATATAGGCAATATTATAAATTTGCACATTTCAGATCATTGCTGAAGCGATACATAAAACAGTAGGCATCATGATGTACAAAAAGGAAGTAGTGTAATTTTCAATTTTAGGGAAAATCAAAAAAAATGTCCTGTAAACACGAAATTCATCGTAATTAGCTCAGCTGTTATATCTAGAAATGATATTGCATGCAACTCTTGTCTTAACATGTAATAGGAAGTTTACATAAGCGTTCAAAGAAGTAGTAGCTCATTAATTTCGTTGGAACGAGTGAAAACCTACAGACATTTATCAAAAACAGTTTGAACCTCCTCAGTATGAACGAGTCCCGAGGAGTGGCTGGAGTAATTCTGTCAGACTTACGATACTATAGGAGATGGGTGTTTCACCTTTGAGTGACACTTCTTGTACACAATGGGCTAAATGACCTAAGTCTACAAGGACCGAAAAGGCCCAGAGAATGCTGGGGAAATGGAACTCACGGGTCAACAGCAAACAGATTGTAGCCTCATATCAAGACCATCAAAGGGTTAGTTAATATCTACCAAGCCTAGGCTGAATCATCATTATCGTCTACCAAGTCTCGGTGCGCCATCTATCGTATTTTTGGTCAATGTTTGTGCGCCATCTATTTATTGTCTACCAAGCCTCGGCTTAATCATCATTATCGTCTACCAAGCCTTGGCTTAATCATCATTATCGTCTACCAAGTCTCGGCGCGCCATCTACCATATTTATTGTCTACCAAGCCTCGGCTTAATCATCATTATCGTTTACCAAGCCTCGGCTTAATCATCATTATCGTCTACCAAGTCTCGGCGCGCCATCTACCATATTTATTGTCTACCAAGCCTCGGCTTTCATCTCACGGACGACAGCATTTCCAATCCCATAGGTGTTCTCTTCTCAAAAAAAAAAATGGTTCGAATTAGCCGTGATAAATGAATGTTGGAACAGCTGAGACTCGAACCTGGGAACTACAGATTATAATTCAGGCGCATTACCGAGTGAACCTTTCTTCAATACTATATGAGAGAAAAGGTAGAGGCCACATGAAAGCGATACAACTTCAACTATATAGTATATGAAATCACGACTGCTTTCAAAATAAGACCCATATATTCGGGCAATCCACAGGGAACTCCGCTATTTGCAATTCAGCAGTCGGTATCCTATTCGGAGACCTTTAGTGTTGGCTAAAAATCGGAAAACTAGGTTTCAGTGTTGTCGGAAGAGGCATGAGTGGATTGTAGAAGACTTGGGGAAAAAGGGTTATCTAGTCATATGAAATATAATATTTTGTACAGATGGCAGAGCTAGGGAGTGGTGGTGACCACGTGACACAATGAACTGTGCATGTGTCTCATTCTTTGTATGATGTTGAAGGAATTTGCATGGCACCGATTGGGTATATTATTATGTCTCAAGCATCGACAAAATACTGCAGCATATGTAAACAGCATATCAAAATTTTCACTGATGGAGACGAAACATTTCAAGTTCATAATGGAACAGACTACTTTGCGATATCTGTCTGTGATTGGTTTGAGTAACGTGACAAAAATAATGAATGAAAAAAAAATGAATTGAAATATTTGCATTTCTTCCCCCCCCCCCCCCTGGTCTAAGGGGTCAACTCATTGTTCACAAAAAAACTTCGCGACCTTTACATTCTACCACCAACATTTAAAATTTCCAGCATAACTACATCGTTTGCAATATTCGTTTGGGATTTTGGAATCTTCAAAATTTTCCGCCGTTAGAGGTCGAATTTATAGCTTTTGGAAGATTCGTAAAGTGTAAATCGAAATATTTCACCAATTACTATCAACACCAAATTAATTCCTAATTATTCTCTGTAAAAAAATTCGCTTAAAACAAAAATAATTGGTATTCAAAATTTTCCGCCGTTAGAGGTCGCATTTATAGCTTTTGGAAGATTCGTAAAGTGTAAATCGTAATATTTCACCAATTACTATCAACACCAAATTAATTTCTAATTATTCTCTGTAAAAAAATTCGCTTAAAACAAAAATAATTGGTATTCAAAATTTTCCGCCGTTAGAGGTCGCATTTATAGCTTTTGGAAGATTCGTAAAGTGTAAATCGTAATATTTCACCAATTACTATCAACACCAAATTAATTCCTAATTATTCTCTGTGAAAAATTCGCTTAAAACAAAAATAATTGGTGTTCAAAATTTTCCGCCGTTAGAGGTCGCATTTATAGCTTTTGGAAGATTCGTAAAGTGTATTTGGTAATATTTCACCAATTACTATCAACACCAAATTAATTCTTAATTATTCTCTGTAAAAAATTCGCTTAAAACAAATATAATTGGTGTTCAAAATTTTCCGCCGTTAGAGGTCGCATTTATAGCTTTTGGAAGATTCGTAAAGTGTAATTCGTAATATTTCACCAATTACTATCAACACCAAATTAATTCCTAATTATTCTCTGTAAAAAATTCGCTTAAAACAAAAATAATTGGGTCACCATTGCTTTTTATGTAAACTTCGTAACGTTCACATTCCACCACCAAAATTTCAAATTTCTGGTATAAATATATCGTTATTAAGAGAAATTTAGAGAAACGTAGTATTTTATTTTGCCATTGCGGTGCACAGAATCGAAATCACCAAAGGTATTATAAATTTTAAATCTGATCTGTACGATTTTTTGCTCCTAAAAACCACTTTCTAATTAAACATATTAACAGGATATAAGTTGCAAATAGAAATGCTAACATATTTTCCTTCCCAGGGTTCTTCATATTCATGTCATTTAAAGTTTTTCCGCCCTACTTTAACATAAAAACGACTCAGGAGAATTTTTTACCTATGTTTGCGCGCCATCTAGCGAAATTTTATATCATCGGAGACTTGGCGTAAACCTGCGGTTTTCGAACAATTGGGCAAGGCTTACTCTATCTTTACAACATTTTGAAAGGTGGGGAGGGTCCATGCCCTCCCCATTCCTTAGATACGGCACTGATATGTATAACATAGATTATATATAAATAAACTGAGAAATATTATTTTATAACAATATTTTATTCTAAAAATGCTTACATAAGAATCTCACGCACAAATATTGAAATACTTGCATAAGAAAAATGACGTACAAACAATTATTTAAAGAGACACTGAGGATGAACTTAGTAGACTACAAATTCTTTTATATCAATGTCGATATTAGTTGTCTTGGTGTTTATTTTTTTCTAGATCCGGGCCTTCAATTACATATGACTTGGTTTGGCACGATTAATTCGAAAGTCTTAACCAAAAATGGAATGGAAATGTTTGTTTGTTCGTGACTTGGGAAGAGCGATTTTTGCATCTCCTTACATTTATGTCGTGACATCCCTGTGTGTTTTGGGGGTGGCTGTACTTTAGGAGGAACCTAAAAAAATGAGGGGGCGATGACAAAGCCTTGTGTTTCATCAGGATCAGCATTTCGGGGAAACTGGGCCTGATGCCGCAATTTTTATAATCATAAAAATGATGGGGGTCAACCAATCTCAGGCCTAGGCTATTCGCCTATCTCGGTGTGCACGAACTAGACCAACAGACAAAACAAATAAACAGATAGATCTGAGATTACTTACTGGGAACAATTATTTAAATTTAATCTTATCCTCAGTTACAGTCAATTTACTTTAATTCAAGTGGATTTCACACAAATGCCAAAAAAATTCCTCTTTCACTCGCTGCACCGTTATTGGGGAGCATCACAATTTACGGCTCAAACAAAAATGATCAAGATCAGAATTGCAGCGACAAATTGTCATTTAACATCGGGGAGACCAGATCAGGAAAGAATGACCCTACCTCATTCCTTCGTGGTGTGTGGACGGAAGAAAATGGGTTTCCTTGTACATATCAAGCTGTCGTCCTTTAGGTCGGTGTCGGGATCCTACTGCTCATCAGAAGAATTGCCTCTTGGTAGTGTCCAAAATTGTGCACCTCGATGCCGGGGAAGAACATGTCAGGTCCTTTTTCGTGAATGAGGTAGAAGCAAATACCGTCGCCGAAAATCAACTTTTCACACCGAAAGTTCAGAGAAGAGTGTCCAAAAGCGCTCTCCTTTCCTTGCTCTCTAGCTTCGCCGCGGGCTGGGAAAAGAAACACCTGGGTTGCCGTGGCAGGTGGCGATTGGGGCATGCTGAACCGAACCGAGCGTCAGGCCACACATATGGCATTTATTTTTCTTTTCAGTGGAGTGATTGCTGCCAGATGGAACCGCTTTTTGGCCGAGTTTCCTTGTCCTAGGCTTGCGAGCTACCTTCGTCTTCGACATGAAAATTCCAACAGCCAAGATGAACGAAGGTGGGAAGCTAAGACCTAAACAACAACAACATTGCGGATGAGACTCAGCCCATACAGATATGTTGTGTCCACATTTTGAAACAAATGTGAGCATTTATACCAAGGAATTATGTAAGGTGGTAAGGATGTAAGGATGTAAGGTACCTTCCCAATAACGGTGCAGCGTGTTTCATAAAAGTTAAATGAGCTGCGTTACTGAAGAAATGCAACTCCTGTAATGTAGTGTTTACAGCTAAGATTTTTTTACTATATTTTTTGAGAACAATATTTGAATATAAAATCTTAAATTTATTGATTGTGCGAAATTAAAAAAATAAATCAAACGCTAAGGATCAGATAATTTTTTATTAGTACATTTTTATTTCAAAGCAAATCATTAATGGATCGTATCCGGATCGCCCAGAATCAGAGCTCTCTGGGCGGTCCGTATTGCCAATAATAGTTTTGGATGCCGCTGAACGGACCGGAAGACATAGAACGGAGCCGTTGCAGTGTTCGAATTTTCGAATTCTAATATCTCTGGGCGGTCTGATTCGGAACTTTCGAATTGTGGTGCCTCTGATCTGGTGATGTGTTTTTTGGAATATTACCGGTAGCTGACTTTTCGAAATTGTATATGATTTTCACAAACCAAAATAATCAAAATTCAGATTACCATTTATTTATATCAGAAATAAAAATGCTTGTAAAAACTTTTACAACTTATATTCATAACAATTTATATCACTTCTCAAAACAGGTTACAGATATATCAAAAACGGTTGCAATGCAGTTCAAGACACAGTAAAATATAAACTAGTATTTACTGAAAGTAATATTCAGAGAATTTATTTACAGACTTGTAGATAAATATTATAGTAATAAATGTAACAACAATGTGCACTATATAATACAATCTATTAGACGCAGTAAATGCAAACTTACATTAATTAAAGAATATTCCTAATGGGAAGTGTATAACTTGTAATAAAACTTCAACGGAAGTTTGAAATGTTCTAAATCTGACAATTGTAAAATTGTCAATTAGAAACAGAAAATATAATTAATATTCAAGAGAGATTAAAAGCGATCAGTGAAATTGCAGTCAAAAGACGGCAATTCACAAAAAATGAAGAAATTTAAATTGCAATCTCTAAAATCCTAAATATACACTAAAGTTTAAATAAAATATTAAATTATTTCTACCTATCCTGCCGACCAAGGGCTCCACCAGGGTTGGATACCCGATCTCGCCCAATGCTATTAGGCAATTTAAGTGAAGGTTTAGCTAACTAAATTTCACTTGTTGGAGCTAAGCAAAAACACGTCGACTTCTTCAGTGTCTGAACTCCAAGTCCGTCGAGCTCCACTTAAAGCGAAATATCTGATTAATTAATCTGGTCTATACAGTAATTACAGCATGATGTCAAAATTAAAGACCAAATTTCAAGCTCCTTGTAAAATGAGACTAAAATATAACTTCAAATCTGAATCTTCAAAAGATTCTTTCAGTATTTAAAATATATGAATATTAATTTGCAAGGTCCAATTGACCATTTTTTTTCCGAAACGATCAACACTAAACGAATCGTTAGAGAAACTTCAAACAATCTGTTTTGTTCCATTAACAATTTTGATGTAAAACTTTTCTTTTCGCTTGTGACTTTGAAGAATTTTTATGATTGCCAAAGTACACATCTAACTGGATAAGAAGGAATGAGCAGCTGTCGAAACAAAAAAAAAATGGATTTGGTTATTTAACCTCTGAGAGGCACTTTTTTGCCTACAATGACTAAAGGCCAGGTCACAAGGACCCCGAGGGCTCAGAAGTTGTGAGAAGGGGGTCCCACTGCATAGCTGTTACGATAGAGTGATCGCAGACTTCCATCAAGTCTTTAATGTCCCCAGGGCAGGGTTCTCCTGCACAGAGGAGGGACATCCCATCCGACGGACATCGGCCTTTCCAAGCTCATCGGTGTTGTCTACTGACAGAGAGGAGATTTAGTTGAGATTGGTTAGTGCGCTCGGCTACTGATCTAAGGTACCTGGGTTCGAGCCCCGGGTAAGGCATGGATGTATGTGTCGTTTTTCTGCTGAGGTCCTGCCATCCTCTCAGACCTTCTACTATGGCATACAAACTGACAGTCTCCTGTCAGACCTCTGTGGCAAGCAGCTGCTTGAGGGGGTATTTATTTTTATTTAAATCTCAACGGTTTCACAGTTGGGACTGGGAACTGCAGATTACAAGCCAGGCGCTCTCTGTTATGAGATAGCGTTTTCCCCTGCAGTTGGCTCTCTCGTTAGAACTGTGGTCATAAGTCAGGAGTTTGAAATTCAAACCATATGAGAAGGTCAATCAGTCACTTTTCGTTTATATGGCAAGCAGGATTTCATTTTAGTAATAAGTAAAATATAGTTACTTCCATTTTTTTATCTTACATAATTTTAATACAGCATGAAACTAACTATACACCCCAGAGGCGTGTAATGATAAATAAATAAGAAAGTCAATAGTGCTGTGTAGATTGCCGGATTATTACAGTTTAAGTGAATCAACTGTGCACGCTATTAAAGAATGATGTGGAAAATATTAGAGACTGAGTTATAGCAAAGAGCAGTATTGAGCATCTAGAATCCCTTAATTGGAGTGAGAAGAGACATAGTCTCTTAATCTTCCCTTCAGTGTTTTATACGTTCAGGAGTTCCGGTACAAGGCTCAAAGCTTCACTGAAGAAATTGATCTTGACTCCACCATGGGATGAAGGTTTGACTTTAAGATTAATTTCGAATAACTCCATTCACGTCACAGTGAAATGACCGGGATGCCAATCAGAAGGAGAGTACTTCCGTTTTGAAACCTTAGCTAGCGTCTTCAGGGTTAGATTGGTTTATCTCCGAACATCACGGTTTTGTCCACATTGGGCTGAATGGGGAGTTTATAAATAACCCGAGGGCTCAGAGAAGGTTGGGCGGAGGAGATTCACCAGACAGCTGCTAGGAGGCAGATGGAAACTCCTGTCAAGGCCATCCAGAGTGTTCTTTAATGTGTAAAGTGTATGGTTCTCTCCTGCAAACGGAACCAAGATTTAATGCTCCAACAGATGGATGACGACCTTCCCAAACCCATCGGTACGTGCTTTCAGCGCAAGAAACATCCATACGTTACCTGGGACTCGAACCCATATCTTTCTTTTATAAGTCGCCAAGTGTGCTATTTATTAAATTTTAATATCCTTTGAGCAGTTTTCTATGTCTGCTGCTCCTGTTCAAATTTCGAACTTCAATAATACTTGAAATATTGAAAAAATATAGTTGAAAATTAAAATATACACAATAGAGCAAAAACATCATGACCACCGTGTCTTTATGCAAATCGAAGCAACTGCAGGTAAACGACGGCGCGTGTGAAGGTCATGAAATGGTATAAATAACACCTGATACTGAGCTCTTTTAATCAGTGTTATTCTTGTTCTTCAGATGGGAAAAATAGCGGACGATTATGAATATTAACCATTATTAATAACGATTATTAATAGCGAATTAGTGATTTTGACAAAGACAAAATTGTAATCGACAGACGACTGGGTCAGAGCATTTGTGAGACAGCAAGGCTTGTTGGGTGTTCACAGCCAGCCGTGGTTAGTACGTTCAAAAAGTGGTACGAGGAGGCAAAAACCATTAACCGCCAACAAGGTATGGGTCGACAACACCTTATCGATGCTAGAGCTCAGCGAAGGCTATCCCATATGGTACAAGCCAACAGAAGGGATACTGTGGCGCAACTCGCCCGTAATTCTAATGCTGGTGTCGGGAGTCATGTGTCACAACACACAGTACATCGAACCCTGCTGAAAATAGGACTGCGCAACTGCAGGTCGTTCCGAGTGCCCATGCTAACTTCAGTTCACCATCGAAAGCACCTACAATAGCATGCGCTCATCAAAACTGAACCTTGAATGATTGAAAGAAGGACGTCTCTTCCGATGAATCTCGTTTCCTGTTGCATCATGTGGACGGCCGTGTACGTGTGCATCGTTTACCTGGGGAAGTGTTGGCGCCATGATGCCCTGTGGGACGAAAACAAGCCTGTGGAGGAAGTGTAATGCTGTGGGCAATGTTCTGCTGGGAAATCATGGGTCCAGTCTGTCATGCGCAAAAAACCATGACGACTACCACCTAACTAAACATCATTGCAGAGCAGGTACACGTCTTCGTAGCAACAGTATACTCGTCTAGTAGTGCCCTCTTTCACCAGGATAATGCATCATGCCGCACTAGCCGGATTGTTCAAGAATGTTGCGTGGAATATTAAGACTTTCAGGTATTGCCCTGACCTCTAAATTTCCCAGACAGCAATCCAATAGAGGAACTGTGGTTTGTGTTGGAACAGCATATCCGATCTGCGGTAGCTAAGCCACGTAACTTACAGGAGTTAAAGATTCTGCTGGTAACGTGTTGGTACCAGATACCACAAGACACCTTTAGAAATCTTGTAGCGTCCATGCCTCGACGGGTAACAGCTATTTTGGCGGCACGTGGAGGATCAACATCATATTAGGCAGCTGGTCATAGTGTTTTGGGTCTTCGGTGTAAATATATTAGAAAGATAATTTTATATTCCGTCAAAATTTACCAAAAAAAACATATTGTAGAAGCTGTGGAGCATCGAATTTGGCTTTCTTCTGATATGACAAAAATTCGGTACTTTGTTATCTAGGTAGTATATATCAATTGAAATGCTTAAACTTTCAGATTGTAGAGCTATGAGTCAGGAGGACTGTTTGGAAATGCAGCATTAAAGTTGCATTACCAAATCAGTCCTCCTGACCATGTAATTAATCGAGATAAATATTGATAAAAAGTTTAAAATACCTTTCTTGTCTCAACACCATAAAGATAAAAAAAGACTTGATTTCATTGATAGTGGTCTCATTTTCGGCTGAAGACCACCATATTCGCGTGAGATCATTACAGTCGCTGCCTTAATTATGATGAAACTTATTGCTTGTGAATTATAAAAATGACTTCACGGTAAAAATGACTTCACATATGTCCGATAATTCCTACCCCACAATTCTCTCCCCTGGGGCTCACCTTCTGGTGATTTTTGTCTTGTCCTTTGAGACTCATGCCACTTATTGGACACCCACAGATAGAGAAGGTATGGGATCTTTTATCTTGGTACTTCGAAAAATCATAATTATGCTACATGCTACAATCTAGAATTTGAGAAAAGTGCAAAAAGGGAAAGTTGTGGGAATTCCTTCAAATCCAAATAAGAAGTCATGTTTAGGTTTCAATTTGATGCCGAAGGACTCAATTAATTACATGGCGAGAATGAGTGATCAAATGTGATCTACTTAGGAATAGACTAATGAGGAAACCACCTCAAACTCCAAACGTAGAAGGCTCCCTAAACCGTTATTTTTATTTACAATACACAAAATAGATTTAAACAATGTACATTTTGGAGAAGTATTTTAAAAAATCTGATAAATAATATACATAAACGTATATTATTATTTAACTAAATGAAAAAAGAGTCGTAAATAATAAGCAGAATGAACAATCATAAGCATAGAGGAAATACTGACTTGATCCGGGTGGAGTACGAACCTACGACCTTCTAATGGCATGTCAGGTGCTGATTCCTGAGCCAACAGCTGTCGCACGATATTTCTTCTACTGATTGCTTTATACCACGGATCAGTCATTGCAAGTTGCCTTAACTACAATTACAGATGCTAGTCGAGAAAACACTTTTTAGATATAAACCTGGACTGTTGAGATGAGTCCCATGTTTACAGGTCATTTTCTGTGCTTCTTCTAATATTGAAAATTACATTCCCTCCATTTATATAACATGAAACCTAAGGTTTTATGTACTGCTTCAACAGTAATTTATGATGTATAAATTTCAAATATTTCTTATATCCAGTAAGTTATTACTATAAGCTTACAGGAATATTGTTAGTTTATTTTGGGTCACTTCATATATAAAGATAAAGGGACATAGTTTAGAAAAGTTAATATTCTTCATTTTATTCTGAAGGTGATCAGTGTAAGTATAAAGACAATTTCGTAACTTTTAACGTACCATAAACGTTTTAGATATTTCAGTATATCATTAAATGAAACGCTAAAACTTCATTTTATCTTATGTTTTCAGTTAAAGAAAGAGTATTAAAAGAGGAGTAAAAATGGCTACCAGTACAAAACATAAAATATTTAAATGTAAAGTTATATCTCCGTTTAATCAGAAACTTATAATAAAGCGTAGTCCAGATTCTACTTCAGTGACTTGCAGTGTAAGTCGCTACAAATTAACATAAAAATATATCACTAATAAATTTCATAGCAAGTCTTCCGTAACTTAAATAATGTCGCATAAGATGAATTTAGTAGCATCCCAATCATGAGCGGATCGTCACTTTCATTTAAGTAACATATTTTGTGTAAGGATCTTCCCTTTTTGTACTGATGTAAGCATATTAAATCATTGTTAAGGTAGTAGCAGTTAATAATATAAAATAATTAGTTATAATTAGTAATAATTAACAAGGGATAATATATTTCAAAAAAGCTGATTTTTGTAATCGGATAATGCAAAAATATACTAATCGCAAAAAATAAATATAGCATTTTAATTTTATTTTAATATTATTTTAAGGTTTTTAATGCCTATAACATTAAAAAAAATACATTTATATTAAAAGATGAGGAGTTCCACATTAGAACATATCCTCTCCCCTCAAATCGTTAATTACGGGATTTACGGAAGAGTCCCTAAAGAGCACATGTACACTAAATGATACATGCACTCTTTAGGAACTCGTTATAATAGACTATGGGCCATTCCATTAAGCATGTTGGCGATGTTATGTCAATAGCATCTCATACAAAACTCATCATCGTCATCATCAAGCAGCCATGGGTATATGGACGTCCAACCAGACCGTGCAATTTAGTTTTCCAAGCATTTCGGTCCTAAACTACATCTGCTGCATCTGGCCACTGCACACCAATATTAACAAGGTCCCGTCCGACATTGTGTGTCAACCGCTTCCTAGGTTTCCCCCTCTTTCTGAGGCCTTTAGACACACTACTGAAACCCTATTCACTAATCTATAATTATCCATACGGGCAACACGGCCTAACCGAGCTTACGAATCTCCTTTCCAGTTTTAAAATTCAAATTACAAGCATCTTGTGCGGCTCCTCGAAACTTTCCCGTAAAATGATCATGATCTCTTACTCGATCTCTCTCCAAGGGATTTTTGCATATATGGCAGTTTAAAACATTTTCGTATAATTTTCGCCCTACGTCGGAGAGACACATAGCAACATTATGCTTCATCAACTTTTGAATAATTTCTTCTTCCTCTAGAAGACACTTCAAGAACTCCTCTCTAACACTCGGACCCCTACAAATCGTGGAAGGTTTGTAACTATACACATCAGGGCCAGCAAACACATAACCAAATCCACACGATTCATGTTTAGCCGTAATTGTAGAAGCTGTCGGGTTATGGAGGAATGTATCTACTTTTACTAAAAATGATTCGAAGTCAGCATAAATCACATATCATCATAAGGTACAGGGAGTCTTAAGGTACAGGGAGTCATCATATCATCATAAGGTACAGGGAGTTATCATATCATCATAAGTTACAGGGAGTTGAAATTTCAAATTCGTAAACTTCAGAGACTTCTTTACTTGGCAGCTCTGTATTTTGAGGGTATTTCTTCACAGTAGGTCATATGCTCCTTTAAAATAGATTCCTTCGGAAAACGTTGTAAACAATAATCGCAGTAAAAGCTCATATATTTATGGCTGGTAACGGAACTTACAAGTCTACTCATATTATTAATGTAGCAGTAATGTCTCTTTTCTCCAAATGATAAGAGCACGAGATTAATAGGTCGTTTAGCTCTCACTGGTGTAATGTATAGAGGGAATGCTTCGTTCTCGTATCCAAATACATTGATAGATATCCCATTCATCTTCTCAAACTTTGGAATTTGCGTTAGAGTAACAGGATATACAAGGCTTGAGACGTCCAGTTCACTTCCAGACGTTGATAATTAGTCAAACGATCAGCATTTTTTTCAACTGGATATAAAGCAGCAAGTAGTGACCAAAGGAAACATTTCTAGTCGTTGTTGCGCACATTAAAAATTGCATGCTTTGTTTGTAGCTCTCGTGGTACAGGGATATACAGTACTGTGCAAATTAATTGGGACAAGCGAAGCCTGGAGAACCTCTTCGATCCGGCCACATTCAGCAATCCCCCAAACACCCACCCAAGATCATGTTTTCGGGATGTTTCACAGCTCCCGGGCCACAGGCTCTTCTCCCATTGAAGGAATGATGGACAGCAAAAAGTACATAGGCGTTCTGGAGGCGAAAATGGTCCCAACACTGCAGAAGCTGTTTCCTAACGGCGATGGGGTATATCAACAGTATCTGGCCCCATGCCACAATTCTAAGCTTGCTAAGAGCTTCTTTACCCAGCAATAGTTGAAGGTATTGGAGTGGCCAGGAAATTCACCCGATCTAAACCCCATTAAAAAGTTTTGGGCCATTATTAAAGCGCGCATATCTAAGATGGATTGCACGACGAAAACCAAAATGATAGAAAGTGTCATGAAAGTGTGGTACCACGACCCTGAAGTGAAGGAGATGTGTGGAAAGCTAGTAGCATCAATGGTTGAGAGGGTGAAAGAAGTAATTAAAGCTAAGGGGGGTCACATGAACTATTAACTACACTATTAAACAAATAAATATTTTAGTTGTGTCTTTGTTACTGCATTTTCCTATTGTCCCAACTAATTTGAACAGTACTGTAGCTAGAGCCTCCTAGAGGTGGGTATTTTCCAATTTTCACTTCAGCGAAAAGAATTTCATCTAAAACCCAGCCACTCTGGGAACCTTCATATTCTTCACAGGAAGCTTTAACTTTCTCATAGGCCAGTCGAAGATCGTTCTTTAAATCGAGAACTGGAAGACTTGTGATGCAGTTACTCCTAAAGAAAGGATTACTATATTCATCTGTGGAGAGGCAGGCTTTTCGGACAAAATGCAATCTCACCACTAAGTACCACTTGATTGTCTGCTTCAAGTGCAATTCTTCTTGTAGAATTCAATTCCACGAATCATCAAGGAAAACAATCAAATCATGTCTCCTCTCCTCATTAGCCATCAATTTCCGCTTTGATAGAATGTCAGAGAAACGGCACGGGTCGTCTTCTTTTTCATCGTGCTCATTACTCCTCTTTTTTATTTTGCAGACATCCATCATCTGCAGAACGTTTCCTCTTCTCATTTATGTGATGTGTACGTCGGATATGCAGCTCATAATTATCTTTTCTACTAAAGGTCGTCCACAAACTTCGCATTCAAAGTTGAAACTATTCTTATGAGAGATTAGATGTCGCTCAAAGTTATTTTTCCTTGCAAATGTAGCTGTACAAGCCACACAATGGAAAAGCGCTCCTTTGTCATGAGATTATGATCTATGAAGTCATATTATCTTATGACGGTCCAAGCTTGCAGGATGAGCGTAGACCATTCCGCAATCTTTACACTCATAGTCTGCAGAATCAGCATACAAACGCGTTGGCACTGGACTGCTCCACGAACACAAATGAAAATAGTCGCGGCTTCCCTTCGTTTTATAAACTTGTATAAAGTCACTCTAAAATAATATTAAATGTGAATCAAATGCCGATACCCTCAAATTTTCATCGAACATTTAATCGCTACATCAGAATAAAATTTAATATTAATCGTCGTATGGTCGTATGGTGGAGTGGGAGTAAGTAGGACAGAGATATAGATTCGATAACGCCAATCTATAAATTCATTGCGAATCCCCCCCCCCCGAAAAATATATCAAAGTTAAAAAGACTGAAAGTAATTGAATCTGCATTTATAATAATCATTTTTCATTCAAATTAATTAGACAGAAAAATTAAGATTTCTAATGTACTTAAATTATCTAATCAAAAAACAAATACAAACGCAACAAAATCCTAATTAATAACAGTTAACACTTTTTCAATTACATTGAAATGACACATGCGGTACTTATGACTTCCTCTAGTCCCCATTGATAAAGAGTTCTGTAAAATTTGTACGCCTACCAACCAACATAATACGAAACACTATTTTCCTAAAGTATAATGTGAAAGAAGTTAATAAGCTTCTGTTTGACTCACAAGTTCACTTCCAGTAACACTATTTTTTCCGTGTAATGAAATAAAAAACGCTTTTCAGAAAAAGAAAACTAATATTCGCTAGTATCTATTCTAAGTTTTTTTCCATATATATATATTGCTAATATATATTTTATAATTTTTTTAACCTTATGACACGATATCAGAACATTTGTATTAAGCAGTAATTCTTAAAGCTAATTATTTCGAATATATCCATTATGAACACTATTGAAATGGTGCTAGTAACTTGCTGCAATTAACACTGTGATTGTCAATTTGTTTTTTATATAAATTATTGAAGGCAAACATATGCCACATCGCCATGCGTATGTCGAAACGATTGTGTGCGAAATACCTTTTTCGTAGTCAGATCGTGCAGAAATATCAAACCTGAATTATCTGTATTGCATGTATTAACATTAAGATACAACGTAAATCAGAAAATAAATTTCTTAAACACTGTACATATATTAAATTCCCCCTCTCGCCACAAAAAATTTCCATTTAAATTATTTTAACACCTATATTTTATGAAACAATACCACAAAAACATATAAAGGACTCTATGATTAAAATGAACTGCAAGCTAGTAATAGCTATATCTGCAAGTCAGAATCTGCCACAGTTGAAACGTATTCAGGACTCAAGTTGCAAGCTTACACTGAGTCCTAATGCAATCGAGAACACCAACAATAGTAAATGCGGCGATAAATCGAGAAAGCGACCACAGCGCCACCCTTTCTCAATGAAACAATTCAACTTAACATTCTTACAGCCAACGATCATTTGTAAACTTGACGGGAGAAACCCTAGAAGCGATTCTAAGTAATTCTCTACTAAATATTTATGTCGGTAGCTCTTTTCTGCAATCCAATATATGTAACATAATGTTATAGTTATTTGTTAAGTATTTTCAAGAATGGGAACAAATATCGTTAGTAGTGTTCGAGTCTTTCAAAAGTTCTACTATTTAACAAATATATCAAATTAAATTTCCCTCATTACAATGAAGCTTTACATATTTGGAGGAGTTACACATTCTGAAACAATCTTTGCGTTGAACACAGAATTACTTTATTCAGTCTAACAACAGGATCATTTCGAGTTGAATGTCACATTACAATGATATGTGAAGTCAGCACAATGAGACATGGTTGCAACTGCAACGACTTTTTCATGTGACATCACGTTTATCTTTTGAGCACATTTGATCTGAAAATATTTCTGATGGCCTCACAAAGATTTGGCTTCGTTCTGAGAAATAAAACAAATGTTATTGATCATTAGTGTAATAAAATAAGTTAAATGAAAGCATTTATACAATTCCATTATGCTCCCTAAATATAAAAATACCCTATAAAGCATCTGCTTAATCCTACATTAGGCTAAATATTGAAGCAATAACAGTAAATTTCGCATTGCGGGATAACCATAATTCTTATTACCTTCCGAGGAACTATGATTGTAGGAACTTCCTTGGAAAATTATTTAAAGCTTTATCTTTTACTGTTACCTAGACTCAAAAGAATTCCCATTTAAATGGGTTTGTCTTCATTTTCTACCTTTGTTCTCGTTCACCGATCTTGTTAATATTACAAAAATTATTTCCTCTAATTTAGTACGAATTCATTATATAACTATACAAATGAAGTTGGTAGCGCTCTCGTGTCTTTTGAAAGTGCTGGTAACAGAGTATTAAAATCGAAATAGGGAAATTTGCTACTTCTGCCTTGAAAAAGGTTTTTCCTTAACTGTATCATAACATATTTTAAGGAATACAACTAGTAAGTTGACAATGAGTTGTATTATTTCATCTTTATTAAAAATCATTAGATTTTAGAAAAATTAAAAATTTATTTCGCTATTCTTATTATTTAACTCGCTTCAAAAAATGAGTTGCTGTTTGCATTTTATCTTCTGTCTGTCTGTAGATATTGAATGTTTTTGGTTTTAACAGATAAATGAAAAATCCTTTTTTGTTCCATAGGTATCAAAAATTATTACGATTAAACCTTTTTTTTTGATAATTTAATAATTTAAATTTTGATATTTGGTGGTTAAAATTTTCGAATTTTCAAAAGTTTCACAAATGTTTAAATAATAATTTAAATTAAAAACTGTATCCATGCTACGAAATAAATAATTTGTACTACAGTGTAGTGATTAAGGAATTTTCACTCATTGCAAGATTCCCCTTCCCCCCCCCCTCTACGTCACAAGAGAGTGAGTGGGAAAATGAAACCATCTTTCAAAGAGACAAATTAAAAATTACTTTTTGAGTCAGATAGGCAGAGATAAAAAATTATTCTTCACATTATTTTAATTAGCCATTAGTTCACATAAGAAAGAGTTTTCGTTGTGGGAAAATAACGAATTTCATTCTATTTGAAAACAAGTATTCTGCATTCGCCAAAGGCGATATTATATTCTTTTAGCATTTGTAAGTGATCACATGGACATTTCCTTTTAAAATGTGAAGGCTAAAATAAGTTAATCTTGCTTAAAATATACAAAAATTTAAGTTGAATAATACTTATTCTCTATTTTATAGCTTACTTTTATGATGACATTTTTCGGCTACAAAGTAATGAAACGCCCTCAGCAGCCTTAATATTTTTAAAAAAGCTTTGAAAATGTGTTTACTTGAATGTAAGCCATATATAGTACTATAGTTCTAATAACGTTAATATTCCTTCGGTAAATATTGCTAATACAGAAATATCATGTTTTTAATTTAAATGTTTTGAGGTTTCAATCAGCATAAACCATACTATACATTATTAATGCTATGTTTTCTGACCTGAATGAATTCAAACATTTAAGCTAGTTTTAGAGTTGAAGTTACATTAAGTTTCTAAAACCATAAACATGAATATTAAATACAGTTCAAAAACTGAATTAAGAAAAGCGGAAAGGAACTGCTAAATATTTACTAATTTTAACAAGGCTACATATCTGAAATAAAAGTAACTTTGAAGCATAAAACTTTTAACTTGCTTCTAGCGGTATTACAAATGACGATTAAATTTTGTTGCCAGATATATTTTTTGATCGCAGTAAAAATATGTCAATACCAAAGAAGGGGTACGATATAATTCAATAAGTGGTTAACTCATTCTCAAAAAATGCCATTTTAAATGAAATGTAATTTCCTATAGCAAAAAAACTGTCGTGAGTTACAATTGGTTTTGAACACTGGTGTATCCTTGATTAACAGGCACGAGATGCTTTATATCGATTTGAACGGAATAAGCGTTTTTGTATTTGGTATTCAAGTGTTTTTAGTTCGTTTTAGAAAATGAGGTACACATATTTAGACATTGTAGATCAGCTGTCTAAACGTCTATCGCAGGCGGGTCCAAACGTTTGACTTCCCTGGGCCACAATGAGTGAAGGTGAATTGTTTTGGTCCGCACAAAAAATATATAATATAGTTAATGTATATGGATAATAAAATTTCATTTATTTTCTCATGTTCTTTATTATAAAATTAAAAAAGGGCAACATAAAACTAGTGGAATATCAAAAACTCGCTGAAAATCACATAATCATGTTGAAAGCATGTGTCGTAAACACGTAAATTTTACGATTTTGTTGGCCATATTGCGACCTAGAATGATTATACAGTAATTGTATGGTCACAAGTAGTGATCCCATTGTATTATGTTGTATATTTGCAAGTAGTAAATAAAATGGTATATGTTTATTCTAGAAACCATTGAGTGTGTGACTCTATACTGAGTTTTTCTTCTGTGCACTTGCAATGCGAAAGTAGGAGCAGATCAAGATTAGAACCAATTGGCAAAATTAACTAGCGGCATTTTATTGTAGTTAAAATGTTCAAAACAAAACGGAATTCCCTTATATGTTATTTCCCCCTTTGTTGCACCCAAATATAGAATTCGGGATGATCACAATAAGCGCTCTTTCGTTAACCATTTCAGTGTGTCTAGATGAAAGGAGAAAGACTCCATTGCAATTCGCTCTGTTGGTAGTAAGTATCTCTTGAAGGTGACCAAAACCAGAAGATACATACCTCTCTCCGATCCCTCAATACCTCTTTCGTTTAGGATCTGTTTTTTTTTTTCAATTTCCTTCTCTCTTGCG
Source organism: Ryuthela nishihirai (assembly GCA_038380435.1). Classification (NCBI taxonomy): domain Eukaryota; kingdom Metazoa; phylum Arthropoda; class Arachnida; order Araneae; family Heptathelidae; genus Ryuthela; species Ryuthela nishihirai. The sequence goes on from JAWZYU010000038.1 coordinate 5,015,095, forward strand.
CTGACTGAGATAGTTATATTTTGCTTATATGTAGGACTCAATCGCTCCCGTTATTTTGTTCTTTTCGTCGTTTGGCTCCTCTGAGTTACAGATCTTTTTCAAAAAGAGAACAGGCGAATCATCGCAATCTGATGCCCGCTGTCCAGTCGCCACAGCAACTCCAAACTGGACAAAGGATGGACACCACGTCCTCTCTAGGTGTTTCCACTTACTGTCGAATGGTCCATCAAAGAAAAAGAGACCTCCCGCTTTTCGTGTGTGCGTTGTGCGTTCTTCGTTCCTCAGAAACAATAACGTGCAGCCATCTCATTTGCTCGTTCAGAGCCCCGAGTGGATTCCGACAAAGTCAAGTGACCTAGGACCTAGAGCTTACCTCTGGGGGTAAGTACGCCTCGTATTTGACTCCCCGTTCCTGAAACAATTGACGATAAAAGACTGACAGACGGAATTGGCTGTGCAAGCTACATCAATGATTGGAGTGTGAACAGCACGGGTCGTATTAGGACTCTACACCGCTCTTGTACTTAGGAGAATGAGGTACAGGCATTTTGCCAATTTTGGTTCCCATTTTTCCCTGAGTATATTTTGAAAGTTTATTGCCAAATCTGGCCTAAGCTGATGTGGGAAACATTTTGTTCCTCGCCACTGAGGTCATCACAGCCCATATCACTGCCTACGCTAGTAATATTTGAGAAAATTCAGATTAAATACATGTGTTTACCTGGAAATCTTCGTATTGTGATGTGTCCCATACATGTGTTTTCTGGTTAAACCCCGAGAGACGATAGATGAAAACGTTCCCCACTTTAGAAGTTCTATTTTGGAAGAAATGTTATTGCATTTTAAGGCCAACGTTTTGGCGGATTGCTGAGTGCAGCCCCTATAGTTAACACGATGCCATTTCCCCCCTTTCCTCCTTTTTATTGTTTCCCCTTGACGCCCTATCAGCCGATTTCGGCATGACACAATTAATAAAAAATTTGTGATCTATATATAAAGCTCGTAAAAAATATAACATGAGCATAATATAAATTTACTTAGAGGTAGGTGAGTATCTGCTGGATTGATTTTGGAAGTCCACACGGCCTTATTCAAAATTTTAGATATGTTTGTAAAAAAGAGGCTTAATTATTTTCAAGCGTGGGCAAATTTAAAGTGTCACGCCAACTTTTGTACAGCTCATCGTTGCCTGGTAAGTGCGAACCTTACCAGTTTTAAATTTTTTGTCACGCCATTCCTTATAGTTGTCACTGCTCAGAGTAACTGAAATTAGCTGTTTTAATATACTGATAAAATTATCCCTATCTTTCAAAATGGCACCTACTTTTTAATCTCTACTACATATATTGAGTTGATACCCCTTTAGTTTGCACTATTTGCATATGTATCGAAAACCACACTACTGAAGTGGAACTCTGCGCGCTGAAAGTGCTCAATAATATTCCCTCAAATAGAATCTGAAAAATGATCTTCACACGATGACATGAATGTTAACGCCGAAATTAAATTTAGCTTAAAACATGTTTACAGGAAAATCACTATTAATGTGGAGGGGACATATTGTGATTAAAGAATTAGTGAATTCATGGTGAAATTCATTTCGATTAATTTATAAAAGACATCGAAATAGAATAAATCTGAAAAGATCTAATTTGCTTATATAATTTACATGAAATTTATTCCGTTATCAATTCCCTATATCTCAACTGGCAAAGCAAAGATAGCTTTAAGCTAAGGTATCAATGCTAAGAAAGGATCCCATATGAAAATCCCGTAGAGTGAGATGTTTGATTCACCGTTACTCATACAAATTCAATTTCGCCAAAATCTTCGATTGCAAATTGTCGAATAGCGAATTGTCGAATCAGCGAATAAATATAACCAGATTGTTCTAAAGCATGAAGTCAAACTCGTCAACATTTGCAGGTGTCTTTGTTTTAAATATCAGTATCCTAGGACGGCACTATATTTTAAGGCGAGGCTTGGCTCAATCGATAGCGTGCCAGGCTCGAACCCTGCAGTATCCAAGTTCTAGTCAAACTGTGCGAGCATAGAAATTTATCTCTGCAACCCCCCAACCCAATATACACACCCTGCCCTCGGTTAGAAAGAGGACGCCACTAAGCTCGGAAAGGTGTCCATAGACATATCGGTTGGTACGTTATGCGCCAAATAGTACTTTATGCGCCAAATAGCTACACCCTGCATTTCAAAGAACACGCTGAATGGCCTTGACCAGAGGATTCCATCTGTCTCCTAATAGCTGTTCAGTGAATCCCCTTCTATAACCTCCTTTCAGCCCTTATGATCTGGCCACTTAAACCGTTGAGTGCCAAACAGTGCTGTTGAAAAGGAAGGAAAATTGTTCATGTTTGTGTAACATACACTATTATTTAGACCAGTGATTTTCAGCCTATTATGCTTTACGTACCCCCTGGAAATGTGTATGTAACTGGCATACCCCTTGTATAGATAGATAAAACTATAGTTATAGTATAACAATGGGAATGAAATAAAACATATACCAGTGGTTCTCAAACTTTTATGCTTCACGTACCCCCTGGAAATGTGTATGTAACTGGCGTACCCCTTGTATAGATAGATAAACTATTGTTATAGTATAACAGTGGAAATGAAATAAAACACACAGACATATATATATATAACATATATTTGCGACTTTTGAGCTCTCGCGGCGTAACCCAAAAACTTTACCCCGTACCCCACATTGAGAACCCCTAAATTACACTATAAAATATAGTCGTACCGATAGGAGACCTCTGAACAGTAAGTCTACAATAGTCACTATTTAGAAAGTCACTATATTGAAACCAAAATATTTATTCACATTGTGAATAAATATTGTGGCTCATAGGGTTGTCAGGATGAGACAATATTTTTACCTTTTAATTCCTTTAGGTTCTTGAAGACATGTTTCGAGAACGTGCAGGCCGAAATTTATTATCGCCGAAAACGAAATATTTCATTCAGATGAAAACCTTTTTAAAGCAGAGCCGTCCAACCCAAACTTATCGAAGATTCATTGTCACTCTATTCTTAAAGAGCAGCAAGCAAAATTCTCTAACTGAAACAGAAAAAAACCCAGTTCTAATGAGTAATAAAAAGGAATAAAAAAAAATGTTTTTAGCAAATCAACTATCTTGGTTAAAAAACAAAAATATGCATTTTTAATGAGTACTTTGAATTGGAAAAATAATTTACTTATTCACATAAAATTATTTGGTCAATAATTGAAAGAACTGAGCGAGATTTTGTATATTACTTGTTTTATGAGCCTCTGTTTCAATAATGGACCGGTATAAATAAGCGCAATAGCTTTTTATTAAATTGTTTCGTGGCTTCCACTGTAAACCACAGACCTAGATTTCTCCGTCCGCACGAAAAACGTTGGTGGATTAAACGAAAGCTATCTCTTAAAATAAATTTATTTGTTTTCGTAGTGGTAGTTTGGTCTACGACAATTCCTGTGGATAGTAACTGAGAAGGCCAATTCGGTAGATGAGAATTCGGGGTATAAGACAATTTGGACCCCTCAAGCAGTTGCTTGCCACAGAGGTCTGACAGGAGCCTGTCAGTTTATAATGCCACAGTAGTAGGACTGAGAGGATGGCAGGACCTCAGCAAAAAACAACACGAACATCCATACGTTACCCGGGGCTCGAACCCAGGTCCCTTTGATCACTAGCCAAGCGCGCTAACCACTCGGCCACGGGACGGCGATTTTTTTAATTACTAAACCTAATTAAAATACATTTTCGATTAGTGAACAAAACCAATCCTTCTCGGAAGTCTCTGAAATCCAGCACTACGTAAAACGAAATTATTTATAACTCAACGTAATCGATAATTGTAACTGTTCTCTCTAATCCGACCTACAATAAAAGTTATACATCTATTCTATATACTCCGATATTCCACTACAATGGAATTTTTCATAATTTGTTTCTTCCAAATGAAGCAGTTAGAAGCCAAAAGAATACTATACAATTTGCATAAGACTTCAAATTTACTCCTTAATCGATCCTCAATAAAACAAAATTTCTCTAATGTTTTTTTTTCTTACTGAACAAAAAAAAACGAACGCAAAGTACCAATAGAGTAAATCAAAGCAGCCGATGTTTGTTAAATCTATTCCCTCTTATTCGACGCTTCTTAAACACTCTTGCATATTTTTATCACTTCCTGTTCCTTCTAAATGAAACAATTGGAATTCAAAAGAATGTACTCCAGGGAAGTAGACCGCATAAGACTATTGTCATTCTCACTAATCTGATACTCAATAAAACGAATATCTTTAGTCATTTTTATCCGAAAAAGCAATATGATATTAACAGAATCAATTAGAGGAAAGAGGCGATATTTACAACTCTACTCCCTAATTTATTACCAACCCTAATCAGACTTATGTTAAACCGGAATTTCATACTTCTATACCTTTCTGTTCCTACTAAACGGAATGATTGGAATTCAAAGGAATATATTTCAAGAAACTAAACCGCACAACGCTATTGTCAGTCTCACTAATCCGATACTCTATAACACGAATATATTTAGTATCTTTTATCCGAACAAAACATTAGGAAATTAACGGAATCCATTTAGAAGAAAGATGCGACAATTTCCTCTGGAGTTTAAAACCGACATTAGTTAAACTGGATTTTGAAATTTTTATTCCTTTCTATTCGTAGTTTTAAAATAATTGGAAATCAATCGAACCCATGTCAAGGATCCAAACCTCACAGAATTCTAAATCAACACTAAATAAAATTAAATATTTTGAACGTTTTGTTTCTCTTGAACGAAATAATTTAAATTGACAGAGATTTAATTGGTGAAATGAACATTCCAAATTATGAACATTCTAATTATCACATATTCTGTTTTATGCGGTAAACAGATTTTCGTTTGCATCTTCAATCGGGAAGACAATTTCTTTTAAAACGCTGATTTGGGATGGATGGGTGGAGGAAGTTATTGCGCGTTCCAATAATGGAAATGTTTTTCTTTTCGTATGATCATAATTATTGCAAAACTCTGTTTCTATCCTTTGTAATAAAAAGTGAAATTGATAATCTCAATAAAAAATAACATGAAAACATCGAAGATTGAAGATGTGCAATTTTGCTTTATATAGATTTATACCAATTTTCCTGATTAATTTGCAAATGGTTGTTAATTGAGAAGTTGAATGGAGAACTGTCTATTTAATAACTAACTGTAATTGATAATTTAACTGCTAATTGAAATACTGATTAATTTGAAAGTAGAGACAGTTTTAGGTTATAGTCTTGTGAACGTTTCCATAATCGAATACCGAATGCGAAGGCGCCGAAGAGAGGTGAGCCATGGACATAATTGTAAACAATACAGAACAGAGTTCGAGGCAGCAAACGCATTATGGATTAAACCAAGATCCTAACGAAATCGAAATCTGCCGCCAGAAATGAGATTTATCACAAATGCCTGTCTATCTCAGGTTTTACTTAGAAATAACCTTTTATATCAATGCATTACTTCGATGCTGAAAATTGAAAAATAATCTGTATTTGTAAAACTTATGATATTGTTACGACAGAAGAATCTGGCAACCGAAAGCAAAATTTCAGCCAACGAATTGAACTTTGGGAGAATTTGGAGAAGAAGAGTGGAGCATTAACGGTCGTTGTATTGTAACGGTCGGTGAGTTCGAAAATGGACGGTGAGCTGTTCTGAGACAGTGCGCGTAAGTATCAAGAAGTAACTTGATGTGTTGTGTATACACGGAAGGATAAAAGTGGGATCTTTTATCGTTAAGTATCAAGAAGTAACTTGATGTGTTGTGTATACGCGGAAGTATAAAAGTGGGAACTTTTATGGCTAACTTCGAATGTCTACACGGACTGTCTTTTTGTTCGGCTAGTGTGTGAACAGTTATTAGCACAGGACGAGAATTGGTTTACGAGTGAAGATCTTCGGGTGACCTGGTAAATCAAGTAAAAGGTAGTATTTAGTAAAATACACAGAGCTGATATTGTGTGCTCTACGCAGGAAGATTGATGACTTGTGCATGTTAATAGTTGATTTGTTAATAAGATACTTCATCCATATTTCCTTTGTAACAATTTACCTTGTATTGAATTTGGTTTTGAAATATAGCTTTTAATACTCACGCTCAGTGGCTATCCATTTTTGTAATCCGCAACATTTGGTGTCAGAAGTGGGATTAATTTAATTGAATGCCGTTAACTAGAAGTATGGATGAATTAGTAAAGTTGATGACTGATATTAAAGGTGAAATTGGTGACCTTGCTAGACAAAGTGATAACTTGAAAGCCGATATGGCTACACAGATGACTGATATTAAAGGTGTTATAGCTGCCCAAAGCGATAAAATAGGTGACTTGAAAGCCGAAATAGCGACACAAAATAGTACATTAGATGAAATGATCAGTCAAAATGGTAAAATGAAAGCCGCAATGGCTACACAGTTCAAGGATTTTAAAACCGAACTCAATAGACAATGCAATAGTTTAAATGTTGAATTTGTCAGTGAAAAAGATGATCTTGATAGTGTTAAGTTAGATTGTAAACATGGAAAAGAAAAAGAGAAAGGCAACGCATATAAAAATGTGGATCTGCTACTGGAAATCAAGAATTGTAGAGATAGCGCAGATAATGCCTTTGACCACGCAACTACTGGTGATGCATGGCAGAGTGTCTATGTCGCTGGTGACATGTCTAGGAACTGTGAAGAACAATCAGAGAGCTGTGAGACTATACAGTATGCTTTGCACTTCAAAATACCTAGGTATACAAGTCTGGCACGATCTGAAGAGAGATCCACACGAAAGGTATTCTATTCCTCGCTGTCAGCAAAATGCGTCATGGACAATTATCGCAAAGGCAGAGTAGCGAGTGGTAATGAGGGGGAACGAAACAGAGTTTACGTTTCGCAGAGTGGTCCGAGTAAAGAAGAGGCGTCCATTCATCATAGATACAAAGTGCCATTCGACGTTACTGGGGAAGTCGGAGAGATTTTTCCGAAACATATAGCCACACTCGAATCGTTTATAGAAAGTGGGGATTTAAGAAAGAAGAATTCCGAAGAATGGCTTAGAAGCGTAACAGGTGATGCTAGTAAAGGAGCTTCAGGCAGAGACAGTACTTCAAAGACTAACTTTCTGGATGAAACTAAGCCTCAGAATTACGATCAGAGAGAAGTGAATCCCTCAGATAATTTCAACGTAGCCACGCTGAATTTCTTTTCTGAACAGTCAATGTGCAGATTTGGACATTATAACCATTTAGATTATAAGGATATAGAAAAGTTTTATCACGACTACAAGAGCTCTAAAGTGGACAATATCATGTTACAAAACTCGTCGCTGATCTCCAGAATGAACAATTTGGCAATCATGACTGATGTTTCCCTGGCTAATTACAATGAGAGCTCCAAGAAAGTGAATTCCGAAGAAACAGCAACTATGACCTCCTCGGGTCATGTGTTTTGCTGGAGACCCGAGTGGCGCCATCGGATGGTGGATAAACACAGCACAAGAGGTGTCAGCGACAAAGTGAGTCTTGTCTTGGCTCCTGCACTTGCTGCTTTAGGTCTCAAGGTCCCTATGATCTCCGGTCGTGCTCTCCAATTGACGGGAGATACTCTGGACAAATTGGAATCCATCCCTGGCTTCACAGTCGACTGCACTAAAGATAAAATCGAGCAGATGATGGAAGACGTCGGATGCTGCATCGTAGGACAGACAGAGGAGCTGGTGCCAACAGATAAGGAGATTTACCGCTGCAAGGATCTGATGGCTACCATAGATAGCGTTCCTCTAATGATATGCTCAATTGTGTCCAAAAAGCTGGCTGAAGGAGTGTGTGCTTTGGTTTATGATGTTGAATTCGGAAAAGGAGCTATTGATCTCATCAGTACAGAAGATGTTGCTGTTGATTTAGTTAAGAAAGTGGTTGCAGCATCACAAGCTCGTGGAATGGAGAGTTTGAGTTGTTCAGCTGTTATCAGCAACATGGATTCACCTCTTGAAAACTCTGTTGACAACTCTCTGGAAGTGATGGAAGCTGTTCAGTGTTTCCTTGGTAACGGATCCTTGGAACTGCAAGAGCTCGTCGAAGAGTTAGGAGAACTTCTGCGTTTTGTGAACATTGTGGATAATAGGGTAGATGAAGCATCACGTGTCCGTAAGGTTCTGCATAACGGCAATGCTTTGAACAAGTTTCGTAACATGTTAATAGAACAAGGAGTATCTGAAGATGTTGCAAGCTGGCTATGTGAAGGTAAAACAGAAAAAATATTGCTAGCAGCCCGACACATCACTGATTTCACTTATACAGGAGAAACAGGTAAGGTTGTCGGATTAGAAGCTGCAGTTCTAGCAAGAGTATGGAAGGAGGAGATGGACCGAAGAGCTAAAAAGAATTATGGAGCTGATATTATATTTGTGAAGCACCTTGGGGATCAAATGGAATCAGGTGAAATATGGCTGAAGGTTCATCACGACAGTTCTGAATTAAGGGAAAGTCAACTGACAAAAAGGTCAGACTGGAGGATGAAACTTCTCCCTAGATTTTATGTCACTAATGACTTTCATTCCTTGTTACTCTTGATAGAAGTAAAAATCCAAAGAAGAAAACTTTCGACAAAGAAGAAAACTTTTTACAGGTTTTGCACGAAAACTCTTAGTCGATTCTTCTCCCTGCAGAGACATAAACGTGTTCACAAGGGCTATAGGCCTTACACGTATTATGTTTGTGGACGAGGCTTCAGTCAGAAAAGAAATCTACGTCATAATGAGATTCGCTTTCATTTTGACACAAACGTGGTATATCGCATTTGTCGATGTCCAGCTACAAAGTGGAAGGTGGTTCACGTGGATCGTTTGGCCCCGTTTCATCGAAGAACTGAAGAAGCTTTGGAATCCAGAATTGTTCGGGACGAACAAGACCTAGGAAGGGGGCAGTGTTACGACAGAAGAATCTGGCAACCGAAAGCAAAATTTCAGCCAACGAATTGAACTTTGGGAGAATTTGGAGAAGAAGAGTGGAGCATTAACGGTCGTTGTATTGTAACGGTCGGTGAGTTCGAAAATGGACGGTGAGCTGTTCTGAGACAGTGCGCGTAAGTATCAAGAAGTAACTTGATGTGTTGTGTATACACGGAAGGATAAAAGTGGGATCTTTTATCGTTAAGTATCAAGAAGTAACTTGATGTGTTGTGTATACGCGGAAGTATAAAAGTGGGAACTTTTATGGCTAACTTCGAATGTCTACACGGACTGTCTTTTTGTTCGGCTAGTGTGTGAACAGTTATTAGCACAGGACGAGAATTGGTTTACGAGTGAAGATCTTCGGGTGACCTGGTAAATCAAGTAAAAGGTAGTATTTAGTAAAATACACAGAGCTGATATTGTGTGCTCTACGCAGGAAGATTGATGACTTGTGCATGTTAATAGTTGATTTGTTAATAAGATACTTCATCCATATTTCCTTTGTAACAATTTACCTTGTATTGAATTTGGTTTTGAAATATAGCTTTTAATACTCACGCTCAGTGGCTATCCATTTTTGTAATCCGCAACAATATTGTAAAACGTAACACTGCATATCCCTCTTCACCATCTCTACTAAATAAAAGAATACATGATTTATGGATTGTTTCAAGAAACTCTTAATAAAAGTCCATTACTAATCAGATACACAGAAACAATATTACTCGAATTCACAATAAAGGCAATGACGACCATGCTGGTCAATGCGCCATCATCAGAGATAACATGCCAGAGCATCTGTCATGTTATCTCTGATGATCCCATTTGGCTCCAGACATGGGATCATCAGTTCCTCAGAATTTCATATCTAGTTAGAGTAAGAGTGATACTTTCCTTGACAGCTGAAAAATAAAGTCGTTAAATTTCTTCGAAAAACATCATTCTCTTTGAAAACGAGATTCCTAAATGCGTCAGAGGCGAAATGCATTCTTCTAGTTCATTTTGAGAATTGTCATTAAATGTGGCCGATATAAGGCAAAAATGTACGTTTTATATCCAAATCGGAAAAGTTCCATAACTTTACTTATATATACAAGGTTTTTGTTACCAATAGATTAATTACTATATTTAGTAAATTGTTTTTATCTAGTTTTTAAAGAAAATAGTTTCGCTTTGTCGTCTGTAGACATCGAACGTTTTTGTTTACAGAGATAAATTAAAAATTCTTTTTGCGTTGGATAGGTATTGATCAAATATTACGATATGTACTTTCCGAATCTCTCTAAAACTATAATTGCGCCCTCTAACGGTAGAAAATTCCAAAATTTCGAACAAATGTTGCAAACGATGTAGTTATGCTAGAAATTTGAAATTTTGGTGGTGAAATATGAAGCTTACAAAGTTTCCATTGTCGACAAAAACCCTTAGAGTCAGAGGGGATGGGAAAACACTTTATTTACAATAACAGCAATATTAGCAATATACATACAATATTCGAATAATAAGATTTGTTCAATTCGTTGGAATTTACACTGTACGTTTCATGCATACTGTCTTTTAACGGTTTCCCGGAGCTCTAAGCTAATGGAAGGGGAATGTTCCTCACCCTTTGCCATAACATCTAATGTAAATTAGTTATATCTGTTGTTTCAAGGTTTTATATGCATTATATTAAATCCATTATTTTGAGAAGTTGAAAGTGACACCTTAATTATTACCCGACATCATCTTTACCTGTTCATCATTCATTTATTCTTTTATTCCTTTTTGTTAGTAATCATTATATATCGCACCCGCACAGAATCTTACGTAGGGTTAAGGATTTCATTCCCATATCTCCGAGCAGTTTTGGAGCGAGTATGAAGCACATAAATATTTGTGTGGTCACCAATGTTTCCTCAAACCATGATAACATGTAATCCCTTCTCGGTAGCGAGAGTGCAGAGCAATGAGCCGTTTTTCCAGGTGCTGGTTACTAACTTCAGTGGAACAATGCTGCGCAGTCAATTGGGTACTCGAGCTTCTACCAAGACACCCAAGAAATCATCAGAGAACTGGAAGGTATAGTCAATTGGGTACCCGAGCTTGAGAGTGATAAGCTACGGTTTCAACTATTTAGACCACTCCATCAAACATTAGCAAATCTCTCCCAGGCGCCAGGCACAAACCAGGCATCCAAGCTCCTTATTAACATTAAAAATGATCTCTCCATCCGAATACTTTCTGCTGACAAATCTACACAACCTGTTATCCTCGACACCGCAATATTTGAATAAAAATGGAAAAAACCATAGCTGAATTAAATGTTAAAGTGATGCAGAGAGATCCCACCTGCAATCTTTCCCAAAACGTAAGAGCATTCAAGAGATTAATAATAATACTTTTTTCACAGACAATCTACGAAAATTTGCATTCACACCCCTTCACCCACGGCCTTTATCCATTTTTGTTAAAATCAAAATTCACAAACCCTCACAATTATTCCGACCCCTCATATCGAAATATTGTGCACTTACATTCAACCTCGAAAAAGGGTTATTGAAAAATTTTCAACCCTTTTTCCCTCCAGACCCCAGAACCACTTCCTCAACCACAGACTTTCTCTCGAATATCCGAAATTTAGAAGACATCCCCGATCACGCCAATTTGCTTTCCTTTGACCTTTTCTTCCTATGCCTTAACATTCTAATTGACCAAGCAAAAACAATTTTGATCCAAATACTGATTAACTCTGGAGATCTTAACCAAATCCTAAACTAACGAAATTTCGAAAATGCTCGACCTTGTCATTGATAATTATTATTTTAAATATAATTCATCCCTTTATAAGCAGCTTTATAAGCAGCCCATGGGATCGTCTCTTTCAGGTCTACTTGCCGACGCTATTCTCCGTAACCTCGAAAGGCTCCTGATCGATCAGCGAGCATGCAAACCTCTCTTTTGGGCTAAATTTGCAGACGATGTGTTTCTCATTTGGGAACACTCAGAGCAGGAATTCGCCAAATTCTTTGAAGAGCTTAATTCATTTTACCCTACCACTTCATTCACACAAGAGAGTGAGGTAGACAGAACCCTCCCATTTCTGGACATTAATATTCGGCGAACCAGCCAAGGCACTCTAACCACTAGTGATTTCCGCAAACTTGGTTTCTCCCAACCCTTATTCAATTCGATGCCTTTCCTCCCACCCAATTTAGAAGTGTCTTTTTCTACTCCGCATTTTATCTCGCTTTCCGCGCCTGTGATTCCCCAAACAACCTGCAAAATAAAATCAGCTTTATCTTTGCCACAGGGTACAATGCAGGTAATACTAACACCTTTACCAATAGAATTCTTCACAGAGCTAAGCATAAATTACACAATCACTCTCCATCACCTATGCAATCGCATCATAAATTCACCCCCTCCATTACCTTCCTCAATATTGTACCATTTGTTAGCAACCTCCTAAAACCATTTAACCTAAAAGTTCCTTTCAAAACACCACCGAATCTAGTTAAAATTATTAAGCATGACAGAGATCCCATAAACCAAACTGACAAAATCGGAATCTGCTTCATTCCCCTAACCTCCATTTCACCCCCGATGTCCCTCTATGTCGGCTGCACTTGTTAGCAACCTCCTAAAACCAACCTAAAACAAAAGGTAAAGGAGCATAAACGGGATATTAGAAACAAAAATCCACGAACCGCCCTTGCTAAAATTGTCCATGATGGCAAGGTAGTTCCCCAGTCGGAGTCCACATCCATTGTCTCTTCTCCCCCTAGTCCAAAACTAAAGTAACTTTCCATGAAACTCTCGAAATTTTCGCCTTCTGAGACTGATGTTGCAATTTTAACACACCCCTTCCTCCTGCAGCTTGGCACATCTTGCTATGTCACTTCCCATCCCCATCACTCACCACCTTTGGACAACCGGCAGCACCGCTCCTCCCCGCTACACTAGAATAATTCGACACTTCAACTGCCCAGCATTGTTCTACTTAAGTTAGTGACCAGTACGTTGGAAAACGGCTCACTGTTCTTCGCTCTCGCTACTGAGAATGTATTACATCTAAATGATACTGGCAAAGCACCGAATGCTGCTACCTAGTGACTGTTACTCCACTAGCATGCTGAACTTCCTTCCGCTGCAGGACTCTCGTCAGTGAAAATATCTGCAGAAATAAAAGTTATTATTTTTACTTATCCTAACCTGTCACAAACAATCCGCCTTTGCAAGGAACTGTAAGCCGCCCTGAAGATAACTGTTGACTGTAGTCGAAAGCACTAGTCTGCCTACAACCATGTAAATAGCACAATGCAGTTATTATTAAAACATTATTTAAAGAAATATAGACGCTAAGTAAAATTAACCGAAAAAAAAAAAGCGTTATCCATTCTTAAAAGTGCTGCCTTTTGTGTTCTCGAAGTTTAGCATTTTGAGGCAGTGCGACCTCAAAATGTCACAGAAGTTCTCACCTAGGATTTGCTCACCATTTATTTGGCGATTAAATGGGTCATTAATTAGTCACACCAAAAAAAAAATAGTTTTATTAACAAATAGCAGTTTCTCTTTACATTTTCTTGAAGGTTGCCTATGCCGATCCAGCAATAATACAATTTTTAAGAACATTTTAAAGGCATCAGTAGTCATCATGAAAAATGATGCGGAATGTACACTACAATGGATCCCTGCACATGTAGGGATTGAGGGAAATGAATTCGCTGACATTTTGGCAAAAGCAGCACTCTCGCATGCAAAATCCCTCTACTCCTACATGGGGAATGCACACCTCAAGAAGTTAATAAAAAAAATTAAACGAAGCATTTCAACATCATTTTGAGGTATTAACATTTAGGAGAGCCAGTTGTCGAAGAATGATTGAGAATAATATTTCTCCCTTTCGAAACTTTGGTATGACCAGAAGGAACTTAATCTGTATCGCCAGACTTGGAACGGGCTAAATATTATGAAACCATTTCTTATTCAAAAAGAAAAAGGTAAATTCTCCGAACTGTGTTCATTGCAGTGTGAAAGAAACAGTATACATGTGCTTCTTTGTGCATAATATGAATATCAAAGGAGAAAATTAATAAGAGTTTAAACAGAAAGAATGTTAGTGAATTAAGTCTTAAAAGTCTATTATGCCAAGAAGATCCTTCTTTATGAAGATTTTGTTTCCAAGAAACTTTGAAATTTCTACATAATTTTGATCTTTTCGAAAGAATTTAAAGGAACTTTGAACTAAGGAGAAATCTCGCTTTTATGCAATTGTCCCGTTTTTGGCAATCTAGAGGAGAGGGACGAAAAGCCTAAAGTTTCCAATGGTCTAAAGTAGGGGTTCTCAACGTGGGGTATGCGGTAAAAGTTTTTGGGGTACGCCGTGAAAGCTGAAAAGTCGCTAGACATATGTTATAAATATATGTTTTATTTCTTTCCCATTGTTATACTATAACTATAGTTTTATCGATCGATACAAGTTGTACGCTAGCTAAATACACATTTCCAGGGGGTACGTGAAGCATAAAAGGTTGAGAACCACTGATATATATGTTTTATTTCATTCCCATTGTTATACTATAACTATAGTTTTATCTATCTATACAAGGGGTACGCCAGTTACATACACATTTCCATAGGTACGTGAAGCATAAAAGGTTGAGAACCACTGGTCTAGAGATCATCTTTTACTGACTGACTGACACTCACTTGATATGTCGACACTCGTACAATAGTAAAGATTCCTACACAAAATACGATATCTAAATAAGTCCTTCTGATAGGTTATTAAATTATAAACGACCTGTCGTAAAGTAACAGTTCGTACGCTTTTGTAGTTAATTTAGCGACTAACATTGTAAGTCACTGAACTAGAATCCTGAACAGCACTCCAAGAAATTCATTTGTAATTAAACAATTACATAAAAGTTATATTAAAAAGTATTGAAATTTAGATTGGTTGCTTTTCTCATTCTTCCATTAATTACTTTTATCTAGCAAAAAGCATATGATAAAAAAAATAATGATTTAGGTCTTTCGTTACAATAATACCTTCGTTATTACACTGACTATTTTGAGAATAAAATAAAGATATCTAAACTTTCTAAACTATTTCTCTTAATCTTTACATACGAGGTGACTCATATTAAACTGACAATTCTCAAGTAAGCTTGTAAGAATAACTCAGTGGATATAAGTAATATTTTAAATTTCCCTATTTTAGATCATTTTGCTGAAACAATACATGAAACAGTAGGCACCATGATGTACGAACGAAAGTAGTATAATTTTCAATATTAGAGAAGTTCATAAAAAAACATGAAATTCATTGCAACTAAATAGAGATAGTATTTGGAAATTGATTCTTCGATCTCCATCTGCAATTGTGTTTAAGGCAAATTCCAAAGACTTACTCAATGATGTAGAAAAGCCATCAATAGAAGAGATCTCGATCGGCGAAATGGTAGCTCAGCGGTTATAGTGCCTGATATGTCATTAGGAGAGTTTTGTATTCCAACTGGATCAAGTCGATTTTTCTCTATGCTCAGGATCGTTCAGCCTACAGGTACTACATGTGTTTTTCATTATTAAAGAAATTGGTTTCATTTCGCTAAAGAAAAATATAAATGTTTAGTTAGAAGCATATTTATTTTAGTGTTTAAAACTTCTTACCATAATATACGCATATATTAATTTTGTGCATTAAGAAAAAAAATAACAGTTTAGGAGAACTTTTAGATTTGTCGTATGATATGGTTCCCACATTACTCTGGTCCTAAGTATCAGATAAATGATCATTTGCCAACGTGCGTTTTCTGAGTTCTTTGATGTAAATTTCCCTTAGGTACCTAAAAGGGCAGGGGTTAGAGACACCTGGTATGTAAAGTTATTTCGTGCCCCCAGAAGCAATATGTTTCATCATAATCATAGTAGCGAATTCTGGCTAACTGGCTTGACTGCGATTTTCTGAATCAAGTATGCAGAATATGGTAACATTCAGCCAAAGATGAAGCCACAATCAATGAAATTTAGATTTATGTTTCGATGTTAAAAGTATGTAGCATTTAAGAAAAAGGAAGTAACTTGGTTTTCTTATTATTAAAATGAAACTGCCATATAATGAAAAGTTAATGATTCAGACTCTTATGTGATTTGAGACTCTTGCCATACAAGCACTGTCTATGCGATCAGGCCTGAACTAACCAATTACAAGAGAAAACGTTATCTAACGGTTTATAGAACTAGCTCAACAGTCTCTGTCAATTATGTAAAGAATCTTAGCTCTGTTGCAGATGAACGGAAAAAAAATCGGTGTCTAAAGATGAATGAGGAATTGGGAAGCAATAGGAGAGTACGAGAGTGTGCCGTTGAACGCTTCTATACTTTCCAGTGGTCATAAGACAATGACATATCGACCTCTTTCAAACAACTAGTAGACATCAGAATTGATCTGAATTCAAATTCAATGGCTTACAGTGTAAGTCGATGTAAATATCATCAGAAGCTGCAATCATTCTTAAACAGCCAATGAAGAATAAGAACATTCAAAATATCAAAGTGCACTGTCTCCCGTTGAATGACCAGATGTCATTTATCCTTCACCACTAATATAGGAACACGTATACGGTCTGTAAATGGTAGCTAGGTAATCACTGGAAGGAGAGCTACGCACCAATCCCCTGTGATGATGCATAGAACCGGCCAGGCCTAGCACCTAATGTCCGACCCCGCCTTCTCGTGCTCCAGACCGTTAGTACCTTTCATAACAGATATTCTCTGAAGGAACTGAAGGGGAGGGCTGCCAGATTAGTGTGGCCTACTGATCTGGACAACTATTGCTACTTTTCTTCTTTTTTTTACCCTGCTCAGGAGTGGTCAATCACACAGGGTCCTGGTGCTGACCATATAAATCCACTGGACTGGACAGATATATGTCTCTGACCTTGATTATGGATCCTGATTGTGCTGCACTGGTGGGCTTCTGTGGAAGGAAAATCTTCCTCTGTGTTTTCCGTGTGTTTGTGGGTTGACAGCCCCAAGTGAATAGATTCACAGGATATGTTTATCAGCTGGTGGATAATCCTGAGCAGAAGTCATCGCAGGCACCTGAACTCTTTGCTTCTATTGGCATCGTCAAATTCTACATTGGAGGAAGTCTTCCAGTTTAGATGGCTTCAACCTTTAGTAGTGGGGGAACGGGTCTTTGCCCCATGTCTGCGATTAGGGGGCTGTTTGATATTGTCGGCATTCCCTCTCTCAATAAACAGAGTTTCTTTAAACATCCCACTAACCATTTTCTCTCCATAGGTAGTTGGAATATGAGGACTCTGCACAGAGCTTTTTCTCTTGATGTCCTCACACAAGAATTCCACCGTTATAATTTAGATATTCTCGGCTTGCAAGAGACCAGATGGACAGATAAACGTCAGATTCTTAAAAATAATCTTAAATTTCTCTTTTCAGGGAGGGACGACAATAAGCATCACCAAGGCGTGGGTCTGCTTCTCAGCAGACACGCTAGCGATGCTCTTCTAGGATATGAGTGCATTAATGAAAGGTTTCTTACAGCAATATTTCAGACAATCGTTAAAGACTTGAATTTTATCTGCTGTTATGCCCCCACTGAGGATGCCGATGAAGATGAGAAGAATAGCTTTTATGAACAACTTCAGGAAATTTTTGAATTCTGTCAAGAAAGGAGATATTACCCTTGTTCTTGGTGACTTCAATGCCAAAGTTGGTACTGACTCTGACCTTTGGGGAGGAGTAATAGGCCCTTTTGGTATTGGTAGCTGCAATGGCAATGGGCAACGTCTCCTACAGGTAAGTAAACTCAATGGATTCAGAATAACTAACACTTATTACAAACACTGCGACATACATAAGTACACATGGGTTTCATCCGATGGGCTACATAAGAATATGATTGATTATATATTAATTAACAGCAAATGGGCTAGTTCTGTTAGGAATACCAGGTCATATAGGGGAGCTGAAATTGTATCTGACCATTACCTTGTTAAAAGTGTCTTGCAACTTAAACTTAAAAGTGTTGTGCTAAAAAAAATAAAAAAATAAATACCCCCTCAAGCAGCTGCTTGCCACAGAGATCTGACAGGAGCCTGTCAATTTATATGCCAGAGTAGAAGGTCTGTGAGGATGGCAGGACCTCAGCAGAAAAAACGACAAGAACATACATGCCTTAACTCCGGGGCTCGAACCCAGGTCCCTTATATCAATAGCCAAGTGCGCTAACCACTCGGGCGCGGGATGACTAGGGTTAAAAAATTTACTTTTAATACTGAAACTCTGAAAGATCCAGTTATAACCAAAGCTTACCATGATAGGTTACTTTTAGTCATTATGACAGTCATAGTATGCTTACTACTGAAGTTGAGGAAGAATGGGATCATTTTAAACAGGCTTTTTTAGACACTAACAGTACTCTTTTAGGAAAAAAAGGAGCAGAAGAGCAGAATTATCTGAGTGATAAGGCACTTGAGCTTATTTTGAAAAGAAAGAGCTGCAGGAATGCCCTTAATCAATACCCTACTAGTCTTAATAGAAAGCATTACAGAGAACTTAATAAACGTGTAAAAGATCAGTTAGCTGCTGATAAGAACCTTTGGCTTGATGGTTTGGCTGACAAAGCCGAGGGAGCAGTTAGACAACATACCAGCAGAGAGTTGTACCAGATAGTTAATGTTTTGTGTGATAGTAAACAGACAGGTACACAGGGATTAAAGGATAAACATGTTAAGGTTATAGAAGGTGAGGATTCTGTCATGGCTAGGTGGGCTGAGAATTTCAGTGATGTTCTAAACAACGCGGTTAGTTCTATTCCCATTGTTTGCAATGATAATAGATGCATTGGTAGCTTCAATGTTGGCCCTATAACGCAATCTGAAGTTATTTTGGCTATTTCTAAACTTAAACTGCACAAATCCCCAGGGAGTAGATGAAATTACTACGGAAATGCTTAGAGCTGGGAATGTTTCGGTTATCACTTGGATGACTGAAATTTTGAATATCTTTAATGATAAAAGAATGGTTTCTAAGGATTTTACACGAGCTATTATTATCTCTATTTACAAAAAAAAGTGATCACAGATCTTGTGATAACTATAGGGGTATCAGCCTACTCTCTGTTCCAGGTACTTTCCATGATTGTGCTTAATAGAATTAAGAATTTGGTTGACAGGCAATTGCGTGATGAGCAATGTGGATTCAGAAGTGATAGGGGATGTGTGGATCAGATATTTTCATTTAGGCAGATTCTTGAGAAATGTTTAGAGTTTCAGAAACCTTTGGTTGCTAGCTTTGTTGATTTCAAAAAGGCTTTCGACTCTGTTGATCGTCATAATTTGTGGTTGATTCTGAGATCATATGGTATACCAGACAAGTTAGTCAACATAATGAAAGGTCTCTACAATAACGCTGAGTCGTGTGTGAGAGTGGTAAGGCTTGAAGATATTGGTTTAGCATTACTTCTGGTGTTCGACAATGGTGCATTTTGTATCCTTTTCTCTTTAGCTTGGTTATTGATTATGTTATGCAATGGAAAGATTTTGGCCTTAAATGGTCTGGAGATACGAAAATTTCTGATTTAGATTATGCTGATTTAGCCCTTTTGGCAAATGATGTTGATGAGATGAACTCTTTCATTCGAGCTGTTGATGAAACTGGTAGTAGAGTAAGTTTGGTTATAAACAGAGAGAAAACTAAAGTGATGAAAATTGGTCAGGCAGGCTGTGATTCAGTTAATCTGAATGGTTTCAGTCTTGAGCAGGTGTCACAGTTAAATTATCTTGGGAGTTATGTAACAGATACTGGTGATGTGTGGCATGAGATTAACAGACGGACAGGGATTGCTGCCGGGACTTTTAAGAATCTATGGAGATTGTGGAGAAATAGGCGTATACATATAAAGACTAAAATTAGACTATATAATAATTTGGTTCTTTCAAGGGTTAGTTATGGTAGTGAAACTTGCAAGCTTTGTAAAAAGAATATCATAAAAATCTGATTATTTTGATCCTTGATGCTTGCGCAAAATCTTGAACATTAGGTGGTTGAATTTGGTAAGGAATAATTAGGTTAGGCAAAGGAGTCGGCAACCTCCTTTATGCAGCATTATCGTGCAGAGAGAGAGTCTGTTGGTTTGGTCGTGTTTCCCTTATGGATAATTTTAGATTGGCGAATAGGGTTATCAACAGTGTGTCTAAAGTCCTCAGAAAGAAGGGGATACCTTGGAAGCGGGGTACACACACAATGTCGGATAGTACCTTGTTAGAATTGGTGTGCAATGGCCAGATTCAGCAGATGTAGCTCAGGACTGAAATGCATGGAAAACTAAATTGCACGGTCTGATTGGACCTTCATAGCCCATGGCTGGTTGATTATGATGATGAGTTCTGTATCTGAGTTACTATTGACATAACATGGCCTAACATAGTTAATGAAATGGCATGTAGTGTTTTCATTAACGAGTTACTTAAGAGTGCGTGTATTATTTAGTGTACATGCGCTCTTTAGGTACTCGTCTGCAAATTTCGTAACGATTTTAGGAGAGAGGATACGTTCCAATGTGGAACTCCTTACCTTTTCAAAAAAATATATATCTGTTTTTAATGTTATAGACATTAATATCTATAACAAAACAATAAATAATTAAAAGGCTATATTTATAAAAATAATTTAATCAAAATAATTTTAAATTGCTAATTAAATAAATAAAATAATTTTTAAATGCTCTATTTATTTTTGCGATAAGTATATTTTTCCATTCTCCGATTACAAAAATCAGTTTTTTTTACATATATTATCCCTTGTAATTAACTGTTACTACCTTAACAATGATTTGATATGCTTACATCAGTACAAAAGGGATAATTCTTACACAAAATACATATGTTACATAAATGAAAGTGACGATCCGGTTTTGATTGGGATGCTAAATTCGTCTGATGCGACATTATTTAAGTTACGAAAGACTTGCTATGAAAATTATTAGTGATATATTTCTTGTTAATTTGTAGCGACTTACACTGAAAGTCACTGAACTAGAATCCGGTTCAGTGATTCCCCTCAGGCCTAGTGATTAAGGAGGTATATCAGTACACTAAAAAATGTTAGGATTTGTACTGGTAGCCATTTTTACTCCTCCTTTAATGATCTTTCTTTAACTGAAAGCATAAGATAAAATGAAATTTTAGCGTTTCGTTTAATGATATACTGAAATATATAAAATTTTTATGGTAAGTTAAAAGTTATGAAATTGTCTTTATAATTACACTGATCACCTCAGAATAAAATAAAAAATATTGTTTTTTCTAAACTATATCCCTTTATCTTAATATATGAAGTGACCCAAAATAAATTAAAAATACCCATGTAAGCTTATAGTAATAACTTAGTGGAAATAAGAAATATTTGAAATTTATACATTTTAAATCACTGTTGAAGCAATACATAAAACCATAGATTTCATGTTATGCAAATGGAGGGAGTGTAATTTTCAATATTAGAAGAAACACAGAAAATTACCTGTAAACATGGGACTCATTGCAATGAGACCAGGGTTATATCTAGAAAGTGTTTTCTCGACTAGCATCTGCAATTGTAGTTAAGGCAACTTGCAATGACTGACTCCGTGGTGATAAAGCAATCAATAGAATATATCTCGGTCGACAGCTGGTGACTCAGGAATCAGAGTACCTGACATGCGGTAAGAAGATCGTAGATTCGTACTCCACCGGGATCAAGTCAATATTTCCTCTATGCTTAGGATTGTTCATTCTGCTTATTATTTACGACTCTTTTTTCATTTAGTTAAATAATAATAAACGTTAATGTATATTATTTATCGGATTTTTTAAAATACTTCTCCAAAATGCACATTGTTTAAATCTATTTTGTGTATTGTAAATAGAACGGTTTAGGGAGCCTTCTACCTTTTGGAGTTTGAGGTGGTTTCCTCATTAGCCTATTCCTACGTACAGCACATCTTATCACTCATTCACGCCATGTATTTAATCGAGTCCTTTGGCATCAAATTGAAACTTAAACATGACCTCAAATTTGGCAGTGAAGGAATTCCCATATCATTCTCTTTTTGCACTTTTCTGAAATTCTAGCATGTAGCATTTAGCATAATTATGATTTTTCGAAGTACCAAGATAAAAGATCCCCTAAACGTCTCCAGCTGTGGGTGTCCAATAAGTGGAATGAGTCGCAAAGGACAAGACAAATATCACCAAACGGTGAGCCCCAAGGGCCAGATTTTCAAATTCTTTGACATTAATTCTCCTTAAATGCTGTTGGGTAGAGATTCTCGGACATATGGCCCGTAAAGTCGTTTTTGTAGTTCACAAGCAATACGTCTCATCATAATCAAGGTAGCGAGTGTAATGATCCCACGCGAACATGTTCACCTTCAGCCGAAAACGAAACCACTCTCAATGAAATCAGATCTTTTTTATCTTTATAGTTTTGAAACAAGGAAGGCATTTTAAACTTTTTTATCAATATGCAACTTGTTGCATTACCAAAAATTTTATCTTATAATTTTGTGACAAGAATGGCATTTTAAGCATTTTTTATCAATATGCAACTTTAATGTTGAATTACTATAACAGTCCTCATGACCAATAGCTCTAGCATCTGAAAGTTGAAGCGTTTCAATTGAAATATACTGCCTAGATAACAAAGTGTCGAATTTTTGTGATATCAGAAGAAAGCCAAATTTGATGCTCCGCAGCTTCTAAAATATGCGTTTTATGGTTAATATTGACGGAATATGAAATTATCTGTCTAATATATTTACACCGAAGAGCCAAATCATTATGACCAGGTGCCTAATATGATGTTGGTCCTCCACGTGCCACCAAAACTGTTATTATCCGGCGAGGCATGGACGCTATACGATTTCTAAAGATGTCTTTTGGTATCTGGTACCAACACTTTACCAGCAGATCCTTTAACTCCTGTAAGTTACGTGGTTTGGCTGCCGTAAATTGGACACGCTGTTCCAACTCAAACCAAATATGTTCTATTGGATTGCTGTCTGGGGAATTTAGAGGTCAGGGCAATACCTGAAAGTTTTCTTCATGTTCCGCGAACCATTCTTGAACAATCCGGCCACTGCAGCATGGTGCATTATCCTGATGAATGAAGGCACTACTAGACGGGTATACTGTTGCTACGAAAGAATGTACCTGCTCTGCAATGATATTTAGGTAGGTGGTAGACGTCATAGTTTCCTATACATGAATGATCGTATTCAAGATTTCCCAGCAGAACATTGCCCAAAGCATTACACTTCCTCCACCGGGTTGTTTTCGTCCCACAGTGCATCATGATGCCAACACTTCCCCAGGTAAACGATGTACACGTACACGGCCGTCCACGTGGTGCAATAGGAAACGAGATTCATCGGACCATTCTTCCAATCATTCAAGGTTCAGTTTTGATGAGCGCATACCCATTGTCGGCGCTTTCCATGGTGAACTGAAGTTAGCATGGGCACTCGGAACGACCTGCAGCTGCGCAGCCACATTTTCAGCAGGATTCAATGTACTGTGCCTTATTACACATTACTCCCGGAACCAGCATTAGAATTACGGGCGAGTTGCGCCACAGTATATCTTCTGTTGGCTCGTACCATATGGGATTGCCTTCGCTGAGCTCTATCATCGATGAGCTGTGGTCGATCCACACCTTGCTGGCGGTTCGTGGTTTTTCCCTCCTCAGACCACGGCTGACCATGAAAACCCAACAAGCCTTGCCATCTCAGAAATGCTCTGACTCAGTCGTCTACACATTACAATTTGGCCTTTGTCAAAATCGTTTACGTCCGCTGTTTTTCCCATCTGAAAAACAAGAAGAACACTGATTAACAGAGCTCAGTATCAGGTGTTATTTATACCGTTTCATGACCTTCACACGCGCCGTCGTTTACCTGCAGTTGCTTCGATTTACATAAAGACGCGGTGGTCATAATATTTTGGGTCTTTGGTGTATATTTTAATTTTCAACATTATTATTTCAATATTTGAAGAATTATTGAAGTTCGAAATTTTAACAGCAGCAGCAGTAGCAGACATAAAAACTGCTCAAAGGTTATTAAAATTTGATAAATGACGCACTTGGCGACTGATAAAAGAAAGATATGGGTACCAGCCCCAGGTAACGTATGGATATTTCTTGCGCTGAAATCACATACCGATGGGTTTGGGAAGGGCGACATCCATCTGTTGGAGCATTAAATTTCGGTTCCGTTTGCAGGAGAGAACCATACACTTTACACATTAGAGAACACTCTGGATGGCCTTGACAGGAGTTTCCATCTGCCTCATAGCAGCTGTCTGGTGGATCTCTACGCCCAACCTTCTCTGAGCCCTCGGGTTATTTGTAAACTCTCCATTCAGCCCATTGTGGACAAAACCGTGATGTTCGGAGATAAACCAATCGAACCCTGAAGACTAGCTAAGGTTTCAGAACGGAAGTAATCTCCTTCTGATTGGCATCCCGGTCATTTCACTGTAACGTGATAATAGTTATTCGAAATTAATCTTAAAGTCAAGCCTTCATCCCATGATGGAGTCAAGATCAATTTCTTCAGTGAAGCTTTAAGCCTTGTACCGGAACTACTGAACATATACAACACTGAAGGGGAGATTAAGAGGCTCTGTCTCTTTTTCACTCTAATTAAGGGATTCTGCTCTTTGCTATAGCTCAGTCTCTAATATTTTCTACGTCATTATTTAATATAATAGATCGTTGACTTACTTAAACTATGATAATCTGGCCATCCACACAGCACTATTGGCGTTCTTATTTATTTAACATTACACGCCTCTGGGATGTATAGTTGGTTTCGTGCTTTAGTATAAAAATTATGTAAGATAGAAAAATGGAAGTAACTATATTTTACTTATTATTAAAATGAAATCCGACCTGCCATATAACGAAAAGTGACTGATTAATCTCATATGATTTGATTTTGAAACTCCTGACTTATGACCACAGTTCTAACGAGAGAGCCAACTACAGGGAAAAACGTTATCTCATAACAGAGATCGCCAGGTTTGAAATCTGCAGTTTTCACTCTTAACTGTGAAACCGTTGAGATTTATCTCCACTAAATCTCCATCCTCCTCTCTGTCAGTAGACAACACCGATGAGCTTGAAAAGTCCGATGTGCGTCGGATGGGATGTACCTCCTCTGTGCAGGAAAACCCTACCCTGTAACATTAAGGACATCGCTGGATTTGATGGACGTCTACGATCTCTCTATCATAACAGCTATGCAATGGGACCCCTTCTCATAACCTTCTGAGCCATCGGAGTCCTTGTGACCTATGCTATTTAATCATTGTAGGCAAAAAAGTGCCTCTCAGAGGTTAAATAGCCAAACCCATTTCTTTCCACAGCTGCTCATTTCTTCTTATTCATTTAGATGTGTACATTGGCAGTCATAAAAATTCTTCAAAATCACAAGCGAAAAGAAATTTTTATATCAAAATTAATTATGGAACAAAACAGATTGTTTGAAGCTTCTGTAAATATTCGTTTAGTTTTGATTGTTTGCAAAAAAAAAAATGGTCAATCTGACCTTGCAAAGTAATATTCATATATTTTAAATACTGAAAGAATTTGGAATATTTATTTAAACTATCAAAAATATTGTGATTTAAAGAATAAATTACTAATATCAAATTATTATTGC
Source organism: Ryuthela nishihirai (assembly GCA_038380435.1). Lineage (NCBI taxonomy): Eukaryota > Metazoa > Arthropoda > Arachnida > Araneae > Heptathelidae > Ryuthela > Ryuthela nishihirai. The sequence goes on from JAWZYU010000038.1 coordinate 5,040,817, forward strand.
TATTATATGTATATTATATGTATTTTAATATTCCAAAAGCCGTACTGACGCAATTTACAATTTGAGAACAGATGAAGTGTGCCGTGGAGTGATGAGGGTTTCTCACAATGGTTTAATTGATGAGTGTTCGTTTTTATCACCGAAGTAAACTGAATTGCAAGTTAAAAAAAATTTAAAACCTGGTTTTTAAACGAAAACCTATTTGACAATTAAAGGTAAATTATTCGAAACAGAAATATATTCTAAACAAAATGAAGATTATTTTAAGAAAATTGTCGGAATGATTGTATCCTTCCACTGCGAAATATTTTAGTGTGGTTTTCGATAGAGGGTTTTGATGGCGGTGGGTCGTTTTAATTTCCTGTAATTCTCTTTTTATTTCTTTTTCTGTTCTGTTAAATGCAACGGCGATAAAACTCACAATCATGGAGGCGAAGTCTCGGTATACAATAAGAGATTTTCGATATGATGTGTATGTATGGGGGAGAAAGGAGACACTCTCCCGGGTTGTAGTTTTCTCTTTGAATTTAATGGGGAGGGGGCATGATAATATTAATATCTGGCAATGTAGCCAAAATGTTAATGATATATATATTAAAATGCATTTTGTATAAAATATTTGGAAGAGTACCAATTTGGGTTGGGTTGTTTTACCTCTGAGCGGCACTTTTTTGCACACCATGGGTTAAATGGCAGGTCACAAGGACCCCGAAGGCTCAGAGAAAGTTGGGGGAGGGGACCCACTGGAACAACTGTTGGGAGACAGATGGTAGCCTCCCGTCAAGGCGTGTTCTTTAACGTGCACAGGGTAAGGCTCTCCCGCACACGGTGCCACGGCTTAACGTCCCATCCGACGGACGGCGGCCTTTCCAAGCCCATCGGTGTCCCCTACTGACCATGGGCAGGGCGGGGAATTTTGCGGAGATAAATCTCAACGCTGACCCAGCTGGAACTCGAACCTGGGAACTACAGATTACGAGCCTGGGGCGCTACCGACTGAGCCACCCCCGCCCCACTCTGGCAATGTAGCCAAAATGATAATGATATATATATATTAAAATGCTTTTTCTATAAAATATTTGGAAGAGCACCAAAATAGAATGGAAAAGTAGATACAGGAACTGCGTTTAAGTTCTTTGTGCGTCGATCTGACCACTTGGCCCACTCCCAAAAAATATTTATTCATGTGTTCACTAGATCTAGGCCATTAGAAAAGACATGCTCTGAACAATCTTTCAAGTCAGTAAAATTGTTCGAAATTAGGGTCACATTGACGGAACATGACACATCCAATTATTGCTTCTATGAGACGTTAATTTCGAAGCTCTATAACACTAAACTCTGCATTTTGTGAGAAAATGTGGCCGAGGATAATTTAAAGATTTGAATCAAATATAACAGAATAACTGTATAACGAGAATAAAGGAAAATTAACAGTCTGGATTGGCTACTTGCTATCGCAAAAATATCTAAATCTAAAACGTTTGTTTTAAATGTTATTTTACTCTTGTTAATTAGAGTCCATTGATCTAACTTGGGGTTATTCTACAACAACTATACGTTGAGTTATCTATGATCACTCAGCGTATGTTGTCATAGTTTTATGTTATCATAGTTGTGGTAGAAAATTTAGCAAATGAAAGGTGTTAAAAAATAAAAATGGTAAAAAAGCATTCCGCAAAAACGTGGGTCTTTAAATGCAATAACCTTTCTTCCAAAATGGATACTTCTAGAGTGGGGAACCTTTTCATCTACCGTCTCTCGGGGTTTAACCAGAAAACACATATATGGGGCACATCACAATACTAAGGTTTCCAGGTAAACACATGTATTTAATCTGAATTTTTCTCCACCATTGCTAGAGTGGGCAGTGATGACCTCAGTGGTGACGAACACAGCGATTCCTACATCAGCTTAGTCCAGGTTTGGCAATGAACTGTCAATTTACTCGGTGAAAAATGGGGACCAAATTTGGGAAAATGCCTGTATCTCATTCTCCTCAGTACAAGAGCGGTGTAGAGTCCTAATACGACCCCTGCTGTTCACACTCCAATCATTGAGGTAGCTTACACAGCCAATTCCGTCTGTCAGGCTTGTCTCATCAATTGTTGCAGGAACGGCGAGTCAAATACGAGGCATACTTATCCCAGAGGTAAGCTCTAGGTCCTAGGTTATTTGACTTTTGTCGGAATAAATTCGGGACTCTGTACGAGCAAGGGAGATGGCTGCACGTTATCGTGTTTGAAGAAAGAAAAACGCCTTTTTTGCAGACAATGGGCTAAATGGCCAGGTCACATGGACCCCGAAGGCTCGGAGAAAGTTGGGGGAGGGGACCCACTGGAACAGCTGTTGGGAGACAGCTGGTAGCCTCCCGTCAAGACCATTCAGCGTGTTCTTTAACGTGCACAGGGTATGGCTCTCTCGCACACGGGGCCACGGCTTAACGTCCCATCCGACGGACTGCGGCCTTTCCAAACCTATCGGTGTCCCCTACTGACCGTGGGTAGGGCAGGGAATTTTGCGGAGATAAATCTCAACGCTGACCCAGCTGGGACTCGAACCTGAAAACTACAGATTACGAGCCTGGCGCGCTACCCCGCCCTCTATAGCTTCTAAACTAAGCATTTTATGAGAAAAGGTAATAGGACTGAATTAGAGATCTCAATCAATTCTATCTGAATCTCGATTTTCAATAAAGTTTGTTTTGCACTTTAAGAGTTAAGGACTTTAAATATTTAATAGAAACAATGCAATTTGTCTTACGACAATTGAAAAATATCGAAAAATTATTGAAATTAACTTTTCAAATATTCATCTGTTGTATTAAATGATTGAATACTTATATTTTCAATTATAATTAACTTCTCAGTTAAATTCTAAATGTTAGGCATTGCTGTTGTTAAATATTTAAACATCCATAACTCTTTAAATACTAAGGGAATATTGTTTAAAAACGAGGTTTATATAGATTTGATTGAGACTTTTAATTTACCTTCAGTCCCATTCTGTTACAAAACTCTTTCTTAGAAGTTATAGAGTTTCGAAATTATATTCCACTGACATAACATGGAGGGAAATGGTCATAATTCAGTGAGCATATATAAGTTACATCTTAGAACAAACCATGGGAAGATATAAATATATTTTAAATTTAATTAACTTCAATACTTTACATTTTGATTTTCAATGATAATTTCTCATAGAAATGTTTACTTTTTTAAGGGTAATAGGAGAGAAATAACCTAGAAGCACTTCGAGGCTTGTCCTTGTTCCTCATACAATATAAAACATTTACACAAGAGTACACCCTCTCGTTCAAGACTCAAGGAAAACATTTGTCACGAAATGCATCAATCTTTACCCTACTTCGAAGAAAAAAATTCAAAATTCCCTATGTTTCTCTGCACGTCTTAAGATTCCATTTGGCATGCGACTCTTACAGATTTACCCCGTGAAATTTACGTGACCCATTTTGAGCGGAAGAAAGAGGGACATAATTTTTGGTCCTCACGGCAGCCTGGACGCCAGGAACGATAGAGTAGAGGAATAGTTTACAGAATCCAACCCCCAATCTTTTGAGGAGGGAAGAAAGAACGGATGGTAAATGATCCATAACGTTGACAATTCCCACGTCACAAATTTGCATTTGACCAATAGTGTGTATATATACGTTATTTGACAAATAACTCATTTCTCTCTGTTCTCTAGTTCCGTAGATGCAACGGAACAATCATTTATATACGTTTCTCATTTGTCAGGAGAGAAGTAAACATATGATGGAAAATTTTGTAGCCTATGTCACTTTACACATCATAAGCTTTCATTTAACACTTAGGTACTTACTTTGCGATTTGCTATCCAAAGATCCACCAATCTTTACACATTTAGCTCCTGTTTTGAGGGAAGAATGCACGAGAGATTTCCGTCTCAGTGGCGCAGTACATCGTGCATTGTTTCGTGGTGACCTAGATGGGGCCGGGTTCGAGTTCCGGTGATGAAACTGTCGTTTGTTCTGTTATAACCTAAAGATAAGCATATTGCCTTGTGGGTCTGATCAAAGATTGAAAAGGCAAAAAAAATATTCATAACATAATCACACTCCCGTAGTCACAAAATAGAATTTAATATATTACTCGTTACTCTGAATATAAGTTATAATGGCACACTGGATTTCATATTTCCTTTTTCAGTGGAGGGAAGAAACAGGACGAAACGATTTATATTATAACCTGTGACACTCCCAGCATTATTAGAGTTCATTTGGTTAATAATTGGTTACGATGGGTCAAGGTTTGAAGAGATATGATGCAACCACAGTTTGAGAACAGATAAATAACGAAAAAAGAACACTAAGATACTTGATACATATCAAGGAAAGTAAAATTGTTATAAACTACCACTCATTTTATACAACAGAGAAATTGAAATAAATATCTGTCGTTCAGTCAATGATCATCTTCCGTATTACCTGAGTGATATATTACGGATATATCTCAATGATATCACCAAGGTTTAACGAAAATAGGATTTTTGGCGTAATGCACAAAGGGTCATCCTCCTGCATCCATTTGATGGAATTGAATCCATTTGATCCATTTGATGCATCCATTTGATGGATTTGAATTGAAATGTACAATTATATCACCACTATAATTTCTTGTAGTATTCTAGGATTAATTTAGCTTTTAAAATGTCCATTAATCGGAGGTTTTAACTTGTATGGTAATACAAGTTGAAGTTAAATAGTACGCAATGTTTAAAGCCACTAAAATTAATTTAAGTAAAAATCATTTGTTCAAATTTTGTTTTTAAGCAAATTAATACATATGGTCGAACAAGGTTACGAGTGCCTTGAATCCACTTAGTGCCACCCAATCTTAGTGTTGCCAATATTTCATTACAGAAAAAAATGGACATTTTGTTTGGGGGAAGATTTCACCCTCCCCTTTCTTTGCTTCTTTTTATCAGATATTTAGGGGAAAATGTAAACAAATATTCAAAAATAATTTTACACATTTTATGAGACTAAATACAAACATCCATCCTCTTCCGAAATTTGGATTTCCATCAGCCATTGTTATTATGCATGGTCGTCTCCAGAATTGTTCGAGCTCATAATCGATTAATATAAATCTAAATAATGGGTGCTAATACACTATCGTATTCAATATACCAGCTTCTAAATAATGAAGAAAGACTTTTTCCACCTGGAGGTTGCCCACTGAGAGTTAAAGGATGCATTTGTGTGAATTATTTGGATATTTAAAACAAAAATATTCTTTAAAAAATATAACTTTATTTAAAAAAGTTAAATAATAATAAATTTCGAAAAAAAATTTAATCTTCCTTCAAACACGCTTCTTCAATTTATATTTATTTCCTCCTTTAGTGGATTTTAGCAGTCCTTTGCAGACACTCACACATCATTGTTCTGTATTTTCGTTTTCCACCTCGTGTACTCTAGTAGCTTTCTCTAATTAAGCTGATACTTTTAATATCTATGCTGTTTGTTAATTGCAGTACTTGATTCAGGTTTATACAGTGGAATTTTTAACAGGTTGAGACTCATTTAAAACAAAGAACATGTATAAGCCCTTATACTTTGAACGCCAACTTCATAACTCACTTCGACGAACGAGGTCTAATGATTTCGTTACCTTCGATGAATAGTTGTCACTGCAACGAATTTAAGAGGACCAAGTAATGTTCATCCTAGGAGCAAGCAGGTTGTACCCTTTTATATTTCATTAGCACTCATATTGTTAGAAGCGACTTTATCGAATGAAATGTTGAAGCTATTGTGATAATAAACAGTGTTATATGCTTATGTGTGGGCAACTTTCTTAGAAACCATAACTTTATTTTTTCTTCCATGCATCTCACCTGTCTAGATGTAATGAATCACAATATTCGCTTGGGTACCAAAATGTGCATTAGTTAAATCCAAAGGTAGAAAAGCAGAAAACGTTCGTCTGATTGAAAGTCATAATCTGCACACCAGATATTTCAGTTGAAAACAGAGCGGTTGGCAACACTAGTCCTACCCAAGTATTTCTAAGTGACCCAGACTGAATCCATTTCGTTGTACACGGAAATTAGGCACGCCTGAGGAATGTTTGACATTGAAATGGACAGAGGCACCTCATGAGTGATTCACTATGGAGGAAATAATTCAATCGCAAGTTGCTGGCGGTAGATTATAATGGTCACATAATATGATATGGAAACAAGAGATGTAATGTTGGATGAAAGATGTAACACACGCTGGCAATCGTTATCTGGCTCTCAGTGGCAGATGACATAAGGGAATTAACTGTCTCACGTCGAACCAAGCATATCCCGAAGGTTGTAGAACACAAGTAACATAAGACTAACCGAGATTTCTGTCCCCCACAAATTAATGATGAAAAGGTTTCAACTGGTGTCGTGAACATGGAAACTGGAACTTAGAGAAATTTTCTATTTATATTTACTGATGAGTGCACCTTGATTCCAAGCTTTGATTCTCGACGTCTCTTAATCTGAAAAACCACCAGATACCATCTATTGAGTACTAGAGAAAAGGAGCAATAGGAGGGAGGTGCATTAGTAGTCTGAAGAGAAGTAAGATGCAAAGATTTTACTGATCTCTATGTATTCGAGAGAAATATTAATTGCTCTAATATTTAGGGAAGAAATGCTTTCAATCCATATCAGACTTTTTATGAATGACGAAATTTTGAATTAATTCTAATGGGCTGAGCATCTAATGTCCGACCCCGCCTTCTCGTGGTGCAGACCGTTAGTACCTTTCAGAAGAGATATTCTCTTGTGGAAGTGAACGGAAGTGGAGGGCTGCCAGATTAGTGTGGGCTACTGATCTGGACAACTCTGGCTACTTTTTTTTTTCTACCCTGCTGAGGAGTGGTCAACCACACAAGGTCCTGGTGCTGATCATACAAACACACTGGACTGGACAGATATATGGTTCTGAGTTTGATTATGGATCCTGATTTTGCTGCCCTGGTGGGCTTCTGTGGAGGGAAAATCTTCCTCTGTGTTTTCAGTTTGTTTGTGGGTTGACAGCCCCAAGTGAATAGATTCAGAGGATATGTTTATCAGCTGGTGGATAATCCTGAGCAGACGTCATCGCAGGCACCTGAACTCTTTGCTTCTATTGGCATCGTCAAATTCTACATTGGAGGATGTCTTCCAGTGTAGATGGCTTCAGCCTTTAGTAGTGGGGGAACGGGTCTTTGCCCCATGTCTGCGATTAGGGGGCTGTTTGATATTGTCGGCATTCCCTCTCACAATAAACATAGTTTCTTTAAACATCCCACTGACCATTTTCTCTCCATAGGTAGTTGGAAGTGAGGACTCTGCACAGAGCTTTTTCTCTTAATGTCCTCACACAAGAATTCCACCGTTATAATTTAGATATTCTCTGCTTGCAAGAGACCAGATGGACATATAAAGGTCAGATTCTTAAAAATAATCTTAAAATTCTCTTTTCAGGGAAGGACGACAATAAGCATCACCAAGGCGTGGGTCTGCTTCTCAGCAGACACGCTAGTGATGCTCTTCTAGGATATGAGTGCATTAATGAAAGGTCTCTTACAGCAAAATTTCAGACAAGGGTTAAAGACTTGAATGTTATCTGCTGTAATGCCCCCACTGAGGATGCCGATGAGGATGAGAAGGATAGGTTTTACGGACAACTTCAGGATATTTTGAATTCTGTCAAGAAAGGAGATGTTACCCTTGTTCTTGGTGACTTCAATGCCAAAGTTGGTACTGACTCTGACCTTTGGGGAGGGGTGATAGGCCCTTTTGGTATTGGTAGCTGCAATGGCAATGGGCAACGTCTCCTACAAGTAAGTAAACTCAATGGTTTCAAAATAACTAACACTTATTACAAACATCGCGACATACATAAGTACACATGGGTTTCACCTGATGGGCTGCATATGAATATGATTGATTATATTAATTAACAGCAAATGGGCTAGTTCTGTTAGGAATACCAAGTGATATAGGGGAGCTTAAATTGGATCTGACCATTATCTTGTTAAAAGTGTTTTGCAACTTAAACTTAAAAAGTGTTGTGCTAATGTTAAACATTTCACCTTTAATACTGAAGCTCTGAAAGACTCAGTTATAGCTAAAGTTTACCATGATAGGTTACTTAGTCATTATGACAGTCATGGTATGCTTACTACTGAAGTTGAGGAAGAATGGGATCAATTTGTACAGGGCACTTTTAAAATGTAGCCATATCCAAGATTTTCCCTTCATTTGCATATACATTGTCCCACATTTCCATACTAATTTAGGTAATCGCAATTCTACTCCTAGGTGGGGCTGTTTTTATTGATGAAGTGTATATATGCTTTCAAAACACTGGAGGAAAAATATTAAATATATATATATAAACATATTACACCATTTTTTTCGAAGAAATATTCTAAAGATCACAGAAGCGAAGGGGAAAATATTATACCAGAATGGTACTCCGTCTCGATCCTTTGCTTCCCCACCCCCCGACCTCGCACTGGTTTTCATTCCCAGATCCGGGACTGGTGCTAACTCTTTATCTCCACCTGCAGCAATTTATACAACTTCAGCTATGTGAGCTTCACAATAATATGAATAAACATATTTTGTGCGATATCTTCCTCCACAAAATATTTCCTCCACAAAATGTTTCCTTCACAAATCATTTCCTTCACAAAATGTTTCCTCCACAAAATAGTTCCTTCACAAAATGTTTCCTCCACAAAATAGTTCCTTCACAAAATGTTTCCTCCACAAAATAGTTCCTTCACAAAATGTTTCCTCCACAAAATGTTTTCTCCACATAAAGAGAGAGGGGGGCGGGAATGGCTCGCAATCTGTAGTTCCCAGGTTCGATACCCAGCTGGGTCAGCGTTGAGATTTATCTCCGCAAAACTCTCCTCCCCGCACACGGTGAGCAGAGGATACTGATAACCTTGGAAAGGCCACTGTCCATCGGATGGAACATTAAGCCATGATCACGTGTTTGGGTGAGCCATAGCTGTGCACGTTATGGAACACGCTGGATGTCCTTGAGGGAAGTCTACCATGTGCCTCCTAACAGCTGTTCCTGTGAGTCCCTTCCCAAACCTTCTCTGAGCCTTCGGGGTCCTTGTGACCTGGCCATTTATCCCATTTTGCCCAAAAAAGTGCCGCTCAGAGATAAAAAACGCAACCTAACCCGCATAAAGAGAAATTTAAATGTAATCTGATTTATATATCCTGTAAGGAAGAAAATATAATTGAAATTAAATATAAACTGGATACATTTTTTAAAAAAATGTGTTTAAATTAATTACATTTACATAAAAGATTAATAAAGGATTTGGAATTAATTATTATACTTTTGAAATAATAACCGCTTAGTAAATATAAACTTTAATCAGTAGAAGTAAAATTTCACAGAGTTAAATCTTTGCACTTACGAGAAAATTATACATTACTCAAAAGACGGGGATTCGAAAAAATACTCTCAGTGCCAATTCAATCTTGCGAATTTGATCTTAGCAGCAAGAAAACCTTGACACTTCGAAAGCAAAATAAATATTAGAGCAAAATTGTTGAAGGAACAAAGAATTGTTATTTGAAGCTCATGCAACGTTCCTTCAGTTTGCTTTCTTTCTCTACCTGTTTAACCTTCCGTCGATTGAGTTGGGTCTCACAGACCCCGATGATTTCAATTATCAAAATTTATTAACGGCACTAACTAGGACCCATTCCTTCGCAGTACTTTTCAGTCCACTCCTTTACTGTACTTTGGTGCAATTTCTCTTAAATTCGCCAATTAGTTACTTAACAAGGCATTTACCACTGACAACAATAATTTTTCTTACCCCAGTGGGGGATAAACTATTCGTTTTAAGACATAAGGAAAAGTCCGTTGTTTGCTGCATAGCTACTACTAAAATTATTCTAAAGTGGAGCAGTAACGATCACGAGTTTTCACTGGTAAAGAATGCTAAATGCCGAAAATGATTTAAAAAAAAAAACGTCAGTAGCGCCTTCTAACGATGGATGTCATAAAATTCAAAATATTTTAACGAATCTTGCAAACGATCTATTCATGATAGATAATCCGAATTTTCGTGGTAAGATGTGATGTGGTCAAGAGGTTTATACCAGCGCAATGATTTCCCCCCTTACCATCGGGAGAGGTGAAGGAAATCAAACCTTTCTCATTGATAAGTGAAAAAAAATGTTCTCTATGCTATAATTTGAATATTAATCGTTAAGCTCAGAAATAGTGTATGTAAATCCCTCTTTCTCCGGAGGTGGGAGAAACCCTTCCTTTGATTAGAGCCATGATGAGAAGAAGATGTATGTCAAATTCGGTGACCATATCTCAAAGTTCAGGTATAATAATTTTCCTTGTTATGTGTAGAGATAATATTTGCGAGTTTCTTGGGGTGTGAGGGGAAATGATTGGGAGGTGAGGAGAAAATCTCATATTACTTAACGCGAGGATGAGAGGATGCTGTGTACCAAATTCGGCAAACTTTTCTTTATCATTTAGCTGAATTACCTGGTAATTGCTTGTATTTGTTTGAAGCGGAAGTTTTTTTTGTGGGAGTGTTAAGATGGGAAGTCAAATCATAAATCACTAAGTCTCTTTCACCTACTATGAGGGAAGTGGTATACCAAATTCGGTAATCTCTTACTATTTAAGAGAAATCCCTTCCTATTTTGTCTCAAAAAATAAAAAGAACTTCCAGGGATCTATTTTTTGAGAGTGGAAGAAATATTATCAGTCCATTTCTTTCTCTACTTGATGTTTTTAAAAGCAGCTCGTAAACATTTTTATTGGCGAGTAGCGGCTAAGAGTCGTAACCCTTACATGTACTGCATTTTGATTAGAGGAAGCTGTATACTGACCCTTCTAGCTCTTATCAAAACACAAGCAAGAATCAAACTTAATGCATGGAGGAAATATTACGATGATCCTTGTAGTGCTAACAAAACAGGCTACAGCATAGCCTCTAAAGCTTATAGCAAAGTCGTTAAAGAAGTCGAATCAAGCAGACTTAACATCTTATGTGATGAAAGGAATAAAAATTCTTTCTCTAAAGATGAAAGATCCAGGTTACGAGGTTCAATCCAGATCCCGCCATTGAAATCTCCCGATGGATCACACGCAACCTCTGATATTGAAAAAGCTAATCTATTGTCTAATACATTTGATTCTGTCTGATGAATTCCAGTGTCCTCCGATTTCAGCATCAGACAACTTTTTCTCCGATGTATTTGATCCTGCATTTGTTAGTGCAGCGATTGCAAATATGCCTGCAAGATCTTCTCCAGGGCCTGATTGGAATTTCTCCCTTTTTTTACAAGTATCTTAATGATAACATCTCTAACAAACTCTCTTTTCTCTTTAATGCTCGTTATGAATCTTGCAAGATATCAAAATATTGGGTATTCCAACAAGATAATGCAACGTGTCACCAGTCTTTGGTTGCTAGGAGGTGGATAGAAGAATACTCCACGAAATATACCACCATGAATTGGCCCCCACAATTCCCCCGATATGAACCCGTTGGAGCATCTGTGAGACATAATGGAAACAAGCTTACGATCCATGAATCCAGCAACATCCAATGCAACACAATTATGGTCCACACTGCAGAATGTGTGGGCTGCCATCCCTGCAGAACGGTACCGGCAACTCGTTGACTCCATGCCTCGACGTGTGGCTGCACTGCTGAGGGCTCGAAGAGGACCAACCCGTTATTAGGTACGTATCCCATGACTTTTGGCCTCTCAGTGTATTACAAATGGGACCAGGGTGGAAAGCTGCTGGCTTGTGGGAGTCGTGACTTCGAGTATCACTCATTGGTGAAACTCATTTTTTAGAAAAAGTATTTCTTAAATGTTAACAGGAAATTTATTTATTTTTCAATTTTGACTAATATTTTCACATTTTCTTCTGTCTCTCAATTTGTCTATCCCTCCATCTTTCAGTTTTTAGAATTAAATGAAGAATTATTTTTCGACTACATAAATATTGATGAAATATTAAGATTCACATTTTCGTATATCTAAATGCAAACTATTATTTATTTTACAGAATGTTCTAAACGATTTATTTGTAATAGAAATTTTATATTCCAAGTGGGTTTCGTAACTGACATTCTGAGAGATATTTTCCTGCATATAATGGGCTAAATGACCAGTTTCAAGAACCCTGAGGCAGAGCTCCCCAACTAGGTTCCCGCGGGGTGCATATGGCCCGCACATGTATTTTTGTGGGCTGCAAACAAATCCAAATTTTTACTTGAAATTTTAAATAAATATCTATAATCCACCTTATAATTTTTATCTACTTATGTTACTTTACTTGATATGCAATCTTCAACTTTCTCATTCTATTTGCAATTATTATTGCATTATTTCAACTTATTCATTCCATTCTTATTGCCCAACAACTACGGCCACAATGCTCCCATTAAATTTATTCAATATTTGATAAGGTTTAGAAAATGTATATTCGTTTATTATTTCTTATTATTTTTCGCATAAATAAAATAATTTTTTGAGGTGACACGATCTGACTTTTCAATTACCTATTCTGTCCTATTCTTTTTTTGGCCCGCGACATATTGGCGAAAGAAAAAATGGCCCGTGGTCTTAGAGAAGTTGGACAGCACTGCCCTAAGGTATAGAGAAAATGGTAAAATGGATATCTCTCATGATGTATACATTAGAATCATACTATTGCCAGAACCAATAACATTATAAGTTGCATTATCCGTGGCACATAGATTAAATTTATCGCTCTTTTTCACCATTCGTTTTATGACACTTCACACACTTTTCCTCTTTCCTTTCATTTCTTGGTTCCTTTTACTTAAAACTACTTTGGATATTCCTAAATGGAATTTTAATGCGTACTTACTAGAGTACTGCAATGTTTTTAGTTTAATAATCATCATCAACAACACGATCATCATCAAGCAGCCATGGACAACGGATGTCCAATCACACTGTTCATTTCATTTCTGGAAATCACTACTGCATAACTCAAATAAATAATGCTTGAATTTATCCCTCTTAATACTTTATTTACAAGAATTTAAGTTGCATTTTTAATTAACACCAGCGAAATATCAAATTGGAGCAGGATACGAAAGCGTAACTTTGAAAGATGGACGAGGTTATTAAAATCCACAGTGAGCCACTCACTAATGATGAACTTCAGGATTTTAGAATTCAACGCTGCTTTTGAAGAACGACAAGAATTTAAACCAGAAATAGTGTTGGTATTTAATTTTAGATGAAGCCCTTTCGATGCGATATAAACGCATGGATTTGTTGAAGGAGCATGATATTGATATTTCGTGACCGGATGTCATAAGACGATGTTGTGACCAGTTAATGGAATAATACAAATAAATATTAGGCACAAAACAGAGCCCAGCAATGCAAACCAGAGAGTTTCGTTCCTTATTAAGAAATAAACTGTAAAATTAATTAATTAATCAAATAAATGTACATATTTATGTACATAATTATGCATTTACGTAATCTTTCAATAAATATTGTGAATTATAATTATTTTTGTTGAAATAAAACATCCAATACAAAACCAGGAAAAGGAAGAAATATCAATAAGATAGTCAAAAATAGAGAAAAATGAAAAAATCCCCTCGTTTTTCGCAGAAATTCGTTTAACGATGGTTTTCCCGGAACTCATATCCTGCATTAAATGAGGGTTACCTGTATTACTGTTCCGTTTCTGAAATATCCATTAGTTGAAAACTTCAGAGATAAACTACCACCAAATATATATAGTAATTTAATAGAAGTGTTTGTCTTTCGTTCAACAATATCAACCTCCCTAACATTCTGAATGCTATATATCACGGATGTATCTTAATGATATGTCCAAGGTTTAAGAAAAACAGAGTTTCATCAACGATATTTTCACGCTTTCAGTACCGAATGTTGGATTATTATCACTACAACTACTGATACTATCCTCCCTATGTGATTCTGATGTTACTATAGGTTCGAATCACAAATTGCCTGCATTGCAAATTTTCTCCACTAACGCTTCTGGTCAATAAATGTTCGGCAACGACTGGAAGGATAGGTGTGTAGCAATCCCCAGTAATGGCGCTTAGAACCGTCCGGGTCTGGCACATAACGTCCGACCCCTACTTCCCTTGGTGCATGCCGTTAGTACCTTTCAAAAGAGAGATTCTCTTTTCGAAGGGAATAGAAGTGGAGACCTGTCAGAGCAGTGTGCCCTACTGATCTGGTTATCTACGACAATTTTTTTTCTTTCTTTCTATCCCGTTGAGGAGTGTTCAACTTCGCAGGGTCGTGGTGATGACCTACGAGACTGGACTGTTTACGATGTTTTATGGATGCCTACGAGACTGGACTGGTTTACGGCTTTGAGCTTGATTATGGATTCTGGACTTGCTGCAGTGGTGGCCATCTGCTGAGGGAGAATTTGCCGCTGTGTTTTCGGTTTGCTTGTGGGTTGCCAGCCCTAAGTGAACAGAGGTACAGGATACCTTATATCAGCTGGTGGATAATCCTGATCATAGGCCTTCACATCTAACTGAATCTTCACTAAAATAGTTGGGTATCGCTAATCCTAAATTGGAGTAATGTGTCTCAGGCCGGTCTTAAGGCTCTTGAAAAGGTCCACTTCAAACGGTGGTACTTGAAGTTCCTAGTAGCATGGAAGACTTCAGCCTGTAGCGGTGGAGGAACAGCACTTTGTCCCATGTCCGCGATCAAGGGGCTTTTTGATATTTTTGGTCCTACGTTTCTCAATAAACCTAGTTTCCTTTTAAAATCCTACTAATCATTTTCTTTCTACAAGTATATGGAACGTGAGAACGCTACGTTGAGAATTTTCTCTTGATGTCCTCACCCAGGAATTCCAGTAAATATTTCACCAGCATGAGGACACCTATATATTCTAGGCTTATCGGTTTGCTTCTTAGAAGAGATACGCCAGTGATGTTCTTCTAGGAGATGACTGCATTAATGAAATAATTCATCCAGCAAATTTTAAAACAAAAATTAAAGACGAATATCATCTGTTGTTACGCCCCCACGAAGGACACTGATGAGAATGAAAATAATATTTTACAGACAGCCACATGATATTTTGAATTCTCTAAAGAAATGAGATATTGCTAGTTGGTACTAACTCTGACTTATGGGCAGGATTTTTAGGTCCCTTTGGCATTGATAGTTTCAATGGCAATGGAGAACATCTCCTACAGGTAAGTAAACTTAATAGTTTCTAAACAACTAATACATACTACAATCACCGGGACATTTATAAATATATGTGGGTTTCACCTGATGGGTTGCACAGGAATATGATAGATTATATTTTAATTAATAGCAAATGGGCTATTTTGATTAGGAATACCAGATATTATAGAGGATCCGAAATTGGGTCTGACCATTACCTGGTAAAAAGTGTCTTGCAACTGAAGCTTAAGAAATGTTTTGCTAAGGTTAAGAAAATTACCTGTAGCACTGAAGGTCTGAAAGATCTAGTTATAGCTAAATCATAACAGGATAGCTATGTGGTCATTATGACAATCGTAGTTTGCTTACTGCTGAAGTTTAGAATAAATGGGATCAGTTTAAACAGGATTTTCTTAAAACTAACAGTACTCTTTTAGGTAAAAGGGAACAGAGGAAACAAAATTATTTGAGTGATAAGACATGCAACTTATTTTTGAAAGAAGGAAGTGAAGGATTAATATGAATCAACACCCTACTAGTCGTAACAGACAACATTATAACAAGCTTAATAAGCGTGTAAAAGAAAAGTGAACAGCTGATAAGAATCTTTGGTTTGATAATTCGGCTGATAAAGCAGAGGAATCTCTTAGACAGCATATTAGCAGGAGAGTATACCAGATTTTTAATGTTTTGTGTGGGAAGAAACAGGATACATACACTGATACGTAGGGACTGAGGGAGAAACATGGTTAAGTGGGTGAAGATGAGGATTCTCTGATGACAAGGTGAGCTGAGCATTTCAAAGATGTTCTAAACAATGTGATTATTTCTACTTCCATTGTTTGTAATGAGGATGAATGCATTATTCCATCTATCTTCAGTTAATGATTGCAGCAGTTTATTCATTTAATGATAGTTTTATGGCTTTAATGTTGGCCTTGTATCACATTCGGAAGTTGTTTCGGCTCTCTCTAAAATTAAACTGAATAAATCTCCTGGGATCGATGAAATCACCACTGAAATGCTTCGAGCTGGGAACACTTGTGTTGACAAATGGCTGACAGAAATGTTGAATATTTTTATGATAAACGTGTTGTTTCTACAAATTTTACTACAGTTATTGCTATCCCTACTTTTAAAAAAGGTGATCGCAGTTCTTGTGATAACTACAGAGATATCACCATATTTTCTGTTCCAGGTAATTTTTTTTTGCATGGTTGTGCTTAATAGAATTAAGAATTTGGTTGATGGACAACGGCGTGATGACCAGTGGGGATTCAGAAGTTGTAGCGGATGGATTGATGAAATATATTCACTTAGGCCGATTCTTAAAAATGTTAGGGTTTCAGAAACCTGTGATTGCCAGCTTTGTAGATTTCAAAAAGGCTTTTGACTCTGTTGATCGACCTAATTTGTGGTTGATTATTAAGATCATATGGAATACCTGATAAATTAATTAGTGTAATGAGAGTTCTCTATAATAACACTGAGTCGTGTGTGAGAGTCTTGCAGCAATTGGTTTAGCATTGCTACTGGAGTTAGACAAGGGTGCGTTTTGCCTCCTTTTCTCTTTAGTTTGGCTATTGATTATGTAATGCGAAATTCTTTGCAAGGGAAATATTTTGGTCTTAAATGGCCCTGAGATTTAAAAATTTGTGATTTAGTTTATGCAGATGATTTGGCTCTGTTGGCTACTGATGTTGATGAGATGAATCCGTTCATTAGGGCTGTTGATGGGAGTCAGTAGGTTTATGATAAAGAGAGAAAAAAACTAAAATGATGAAAATTGGTCAGTCAGATGGTGCTTCAGTTCTTTGAATGACTGTACTCATGAGAAAGTGTGTCAGTTTAATTTTCTTGGGAGCAACGTAATAAATATTGGTTATGTGTGGCATGAGAAAAACAGAAGAATATGGATTGCTGCTGGGACTTTCAAGAATCTACGGAGAGTGTGGAGAAATAGACATGTAAACCTAAAGACTAAAATTAGGCTATATATAAGTTTGGTAGCGTAAGTTAGTTATGGTAGCGAAAGATGGACCCTTTGTAAACAGGATAAGAAGAAATTTGATGCTTTTGATTGTAGATGTTTGCGCAGTATCTTAGGCATTAAGTGGCTTGATTTTATAAATATTGATGCGCCTAGACGGATTCATCACCCTCCTTTGAGCAGCATAGTGAGAAAAGAGAGACTGCGTTTGTTTGGTAATGTTGCCCGTATGTACAGCTGCAGATTGGCAAGCAGGATGATGAACAGTGTGCGTAAGGGTTGCAGAAAAAGGGGGACACTTAGGATGCGATGGGCAGACAATGCCAAAGAGAACCTTGCTAGAATTGATCTACAGTGGCCAAATGCAGCTGCTGTAGCTCAGAACAGACATGTCTGGAGAGGAAAATGTAACTTTCCTAATGACTCTATTTATTATAGCTGTTATTACCTACCACTATATGTAGGGAGTTCCAACCGAATACAAAATGTTGATTTCGTTTCAAAAACTTCGAAGTCGTTCTCTGAAACCAACAATGGTTGGCGGTAAAAAATAACAATAAACTTTACCATCACAATGTCCCAAAAATATGATTGCCTCTGAGAGGAAATTTTTTTCACACCATGGGCTAAATGACCTATTGCAAGAATCCCGTAGACTCAGAGATGGTTGGTGGAGAGGACATACTGGACAGATGTTGGGAGATAGATGATGACCTCACGTCAAGAACATCCAGCGTGTTCGTCAACGTTGGGTGGTTTTACATATGCGAGACAATTTTTTTAAACAATGGGCTAAATGGCCAGGTCATAAGGACCTCTAGAGCTTAGAGAATGTTGGGGGAGGAGACCCACTGGAGCAGGTGTTGGGAGACAGATGGTATCCTCCCTTCAAAGTCATTTATTGGGTTCTTTAAGTTGCACAAAGGGCCACGCTTTAACACCCCATTCGACGGACGACTACCTTTTCAAGTGCAATAGTCACCCCTGCTGGCGAGCGTAGGGTGAGGAGTTTTACGGAGATAAATCTCGAAACTTTTCCAGCTGGCGCTCGAATCATAGGAGCAGCACATTACGAGCCTGGCTGAGTATAACCGACATCTTGGCAGTCAATATAGATTTTGTATATGAAGTATCCTTTGGATAAATGATGCCTTTATTGTAGGAAAACAAAATCGGAAACTGTAGTAAAATATCCCAGGTTTAGATTTGTGAAAACGTAGCAATTTTTACCAAAGGAAACCAGGTAACTGTAATCTAAAAACAACTTTGAAATAGGCTCTGGACAAAGGGCAGTTTATTTTCGGGTTAAATCAGGAAGATAAACGTTGTTGATGGATTAATTTATGTGTTTTACAAATATATGACATTTTTGTAGAAGTTTGTATATTTTTCTTTCAAATTTGGTAAGTGGGAATAATCATCAGCGTTCGCTTTATGTACTAATGCGAGAACACCGAATTTTAAGATACATTAATAAGAATTCTTTACTGATGAAAAATCACAACACATCACAGACAGAACACACATTCCGGGTGTAGAACTTCGATCCCGAAAGTCACAATGCTACTGCAAGCAAACGCTATATCACTCAACAAACACGTCGCTAGTTTATGTTTGTCTGGACTCTAAGGTTAATAGAATTAATAAAAGTTTGGTAGCATATGAAAATGGACCTCTAATAAAATAAATAACAAAAAAAAAAGGAAATAACCACAAACTAAATGTTTTATTCAGAAAGGAGAATCAAAACATTGCATTTTGCAAGTTATTATATACAGTGCTATCTAATAACACTTGAAAGAATTTATCTAATATATAAAGAAGAAAGTTGTTTTGTCTGCTTGCCTATGCACTCGGCGTCCAGAAGAGCTGGATGCTTCAAACTTTGCATGAACGTTTATTTCACCCAGTGGAAGAACATAGGCTATGTGGGAATCCCAGGTGGCAACCAAAATTGGGATGGGGATGGGGAGATTGAATTTCTCAAAATCTCCCTAGACTTAACATTATCGGTTGAAAGTTATTCAAAATAACTGTTGCCACCAATAAATTTGAAAGAAGGAATGCATGAAACTAATATCTTTTTGATTATGCGTGATAAAGTCATTGTTCAATTTGTTGGGGCAAGAGCACTACCATCCGTGAATATTGAAGTCATTCGAATTAAGCACGAGCGGAACACGAGATTCTTTTCCGAAATAGAAGCTTCAAAAACTAAAAATTCTTATCGGAAATTAAATTCATTTATTTATTTTGAAAAAATATATAAATTTAAAAAAACCTATACCTCATACATTGATTAATAAAGGTTTTAATATGTTAAGTTATAAATAATGTCTTCCAATAATAATAATAAATTTTTCGCAGTACCTAAACACTTTGTGGGGAACTCAAACCATATTTTTATTTTTCTATAAAGTTAAATATTCTTGTCACACTATATTCGAGGAACTCTGGGTGGGTACAAAATGATTTGAAAAGTTTGGTTATCTGAGCGAAGCATTTTCGTGTTTTGGTTTAAAAACTTCTGATTTGGAGAGGGGTACATACGGTACCTCGAAATATGTCAATTTCTTTCCTTCCCTAAAAGAGAGGGAGAAAATTAAACTTGAGAATATTTATTCCTTTTTTACCTATCTTTGAATTGTTTTTTCACTCGTCATTGGACAGTTTGTTGATTTGTTTCTCAGTTTGCTTTCATGTTTATTAAAATTCTATTTTTACCATATCTCCCTCTGTTGGACTTGGAATGTGTACAGTCGCTCAAAAAAGTATCCGAACACGACGGTTGATTACAAAATTCAGAAAAAATATCTGGCAACGATCTTTTTAGAAATTAGTGATCTGGCAACCTTCGTGTCACGTGACACGAAGGTTGCCAGAACGCTAATTTCTAAAAAAATCGTTGCCAGATATTTTTCTGAATTTTGTAATCAACCGCAGTGTTCGGATACTTTTTTGAGCGACAGTACACTCCGCCAGGTTCGAGTCCCAGCTAGGTCAGCGTTGATATGTATCTCCGAAAAACTTCTAAGTTCGTGAAACCTGTTTAAGAGCAGTGGGAGTCACAATTCTCACTACAAGTGTGCATGCGAAAGTTTCAAATGTACCAAAGACAGTTTGCTTTTCCAACGTTTCTCCGAAGTATGACCGAATATTTCCTAAACTTTAGATCCTGCATTAGCAAAAATGTGGTTGGCAGTTAAGATTTAGAGCGTATATCTCGCCATGAATTATTTGCACACGGTCCAAAAAGTTTGACATAACTGCCAGACTTAATAATTTATTCCATGCAGGGGGATAAGGTGATTCTGGATACAAGTGGTTTGACACCCCAGTACATATAAACAAATATAGTAAACTTAGGAGGTAGGTCGAGAGAGAGTAATATTAAAATGAACAGGGATAATCCAGATAAAGATGGAAAATAGTTTCTGAATTTAAATAAGTGATATCGTTCAAAGAAATTCCACCATTCCTGATTTTCATCAGAATATTTGTTATGTCTTAGAAAATAATGGGTTATCTAGAGTGAAAAGCCACATAATTCTAGGTAAAACATTAAGGACTTGAGTTTTTGAAATCCTCCCCTGCCAGGGGCCCCACGAAGCTGTGGCTTTCAAGGTCCCCCCGTCTGCCTCCATATCAGTTAGCCGCTCGCGTGACCAAGGCACATGGGCGACTATTGTGGCTCTAATACACCTAGTAAAAAATCACGCATCCTGGGGTAACTTGAAACGCACAGACAATTATACCGATGTTTTAAACAGAAAGCACGGAGAGAGTGCAAGACGTCAGCTGTAAAATCTTGACCCTTTGATTTTAATCATCAGAGAGTGATTATAGCGTGTATATTTAAATCATCAGACAGTGAATGCCCCAATATGGACTTTGACAGCTTTTTTCAGTTCACACTAAGAATATGGAAGCTGGTTTGTCCTCATATCGGTGTCGTATCCTAGAAAAACACGCTGGGTTTGATTTTAGCCCCTAGGTAGTGCGCCAAAGTTACACATTTGATTTAAATCATCAGTCAAGTAAACATCCCAATATGGACTTTGACAGCTTTTTTCAGTTCGCACTAAGAAAATGGAAGCTGGTTTGTCCTCATATCGGTGTCGTATCCTAGAATAACACGCTGGGTTTGATTTTAGCCCCTGGATAGTGCGCCAAAGTTACACATTTGAATTAAATCATCAGCCAAGTGAATATAACCTGTGCATAGGATAGCTGGTTTGTCCTCATATCGATGTCTTATCCTAGAAAAACACGCTGTGTTTGAATTTTTAGCCCCTGGGGTAGTGTGCAGCAGAAAAAGCATGCCGTCAAAGTTACGCGGGTTTTTAAAAAGATCCTTTAACCCCTGGGGAGTTGTATTGCGGGTGGTGCGCTCCATTTTTATATCAATGGCCCATCTGATGTTTTTAATTTTCGCGCATTAAACTGCTAGAATTATTTAGATGTTGACTGGATTACTAGAATTTTACCGGTCAGATGTTTTCATATATTTCTGTATGTAGATCACGCGAATTCAAAAAAATTTTGTTTAAAATTATCTTATTCAGTGACTATTATTTAAAAAGTTTTGATAATATGTCATTTACTGTTCTTGTTTTAATAAATTCACCACATTCATTTGCAATTACTAAACGCTTTCATAGTAAACTTTAATAAAATGGGGTTCATATAAATCAAAGGTAGTCATTGGTCATATAAATCAAGGTAGTCATAGCCTGACTCAATGCTTTTAAGGTTATACTTTGGAAGACGATTCCAACAGATGCGCAAAACATCGAATAAGTTATCCCCCCAAACGTTGAACCATACATTGTTTTACTAATTTTTATGAGTCATGTGAATATATTTTACCAGATTAGCATGTACAGATCTTCTTCCAGAAGGATCAAATCCTCTGCTTTAAGCAGAATCAAAAACTGCTTTATAATTTCTTTGTCTACAGATAGAGCAAAATTAACTCCCAATTGTGTTTCAGATATTTCTGTATGCAGATCTCGCGAACTCAAAAAGATTTTTGTTAAACATTATCTTATTTTTATTCAGTGACTATTGGCGTGTAGAACCTAAGTTATAATACGGGGACATATAACATACACTTACACGCGAATATATTTCACTTACACGTAAAATTTATTCACGCCTTTATATCGTGACTGTATTTAAAACGACTGATAAATTATGTATTGAACGTAAAATGAATCACACCTTATAACAACATCGTTAGTATATTTTAAAACGTTCGGTAAATTACACTTAAACGTAATATTTATAATGATAGTATTTGTTACCTGCACGTATTTTGATCGATAAATTATGTATATATTACACATTTTTTTTTATTCTAGCTACCGTGAATGTATTGCAAGCCACAACCCTCGTACAGGTTTATTAGAAATATATAATTCCAAACGTCTATGTTCTAGTATTTAAACTCTTTGACTTTCTAACGGCGTCCTCTTTGACTTCCTAACGTCTGTGGGAGCCGTCCCTAGGACGTCTCCCACAGACAGGAAAAGCATATGCGTGGGAGGAAGCCCTCCCCATCACGTGCCAGGGAAAGCATACATGTGGGAAATGGGGGAGGAAGCCCTCCCCAAACCGACGCCAGCGTGGGTGACACTTCTGGTCTGCCATTGCTCAAAAATTAAGCCCTCCCCGTCTCCAGCACACGGGTGGGAGTGAAAGACCATCCACCCGCCAGCGTGGGCGACAGTTCCGATCGCCCATTGTTAAGCCCCTCCCTAGGCCGTCTCCAGAACACGTGTGAGGGAGGAAGCCAAAAATTAAGTCCCCCCAAAAATTAAGCCCTCCCTAGGGGGCCTTTTTGGTTTGACGCCATCAAGAAAAATCAAGACCTCCCAAAAATTAAGCCCTCCCCAGGGGGGACACTTGAGGGGGGGGGGTCGGCGGTCTATGACGTCACTTCCGGGTGCGCCATCTCCGGGGTGCTACTACTGAAGGAATAGACAACGCTATACCTCTAATTTCTAAACCAGCCTCCTTATCAGAAATTCAAAATGCTCCTTTCACCTCAGACACCGTGGCTGAGTTTCTGCAACATCTTTCACTATTCTTCAACCTGCATGACTGAAAAACAATTCGCAATTTAAGACTACTCGAAGCAATGGATTTCTCCTTTACACCTGATATCCTTATAAACGTTATATAAAGCTCTCCCAGACGCGTTTCGTCACATCCTGTATTATCCTCTATCTTGATGGAACTGTACACTACTGTGTAACAGAAATGGCTTCTCACAACATGACATGATTCCCAAATACTCGTTATAATCTATGTCAGATTCAGTTCAAGCTATTTTGAAAGCACAGAGAGATTCTAAGGGTAAACGAAAAGGTATACGAATAATTCCGTAATAGCCCTTTATCAGGAAGGTGTGTCACATGTCAATGAAAATCATTTTCATATATTTCCTACACCACGTAGGTAAAAATTGAAGTGTTCAATTCTTTCTTATTTTAATTTTTATGGTGTAGCCCCTTGGGCGTGGAGTAAAACGTTTTAAAGTTTTCCTCACACATACAGTGTTTGGGTTGGACGAAACAAACCTCACACATAAGAGCATTAGCTCTCTGCGTGTAGAGTGTTGGAATGGTTTGTTCCAGGGGACGCATAACAATGTTTGGGATTTTTTATTAGGAAAGTATTTTAATAAAAGAAGTGGTGGGTGATGAAAAAAAGTTGAATTTATATTTAGAAGGAAAATAAAATAATATGTCTATAATACGATTGAAATGTCAATCAGAACTTTATTAGAAAGAGAAAAATGTTTCAAGGGATTGAAGATTAGTTAATTAAAATACTATCATGGTTGGCTTACAATCGTAGCGAATTAACTGCTAAGCTAAATTATGTCTCAATAGAAGTTCATGTAATACAGAATACAAGATAATGGAAGTAAGGTTTAAAATGAATGATTCTTTAATGTAAATGATTTAGCGGAAGTAAATTTTTCGGGTAATCTGTTAATGTTTGCTGATGATATCGTTTCGCTGAATGCAGGTAAAATTTAGAAGTCATAGTTAAATGTGGACAAAAGGACTAAAATACAGCAAATTTCTGTTTCAGAAAAACAAACTTTTCCAAAATGAAGAGAAAAAGAAATATATGATCATTCAGAGAAGGAACAAGCTTAACTACTTATCCATTAAAACACATAACTCTAAGGATTAATATAAATTAAATATTTACCAAAATGCAAATCCTGCCCATATCCGGGCCTGGAACTGATATATACAGACCTCATAATCATTTGAAGACTCGTTAATATAATTGGAATTCAGTGTGATCTGTGAATTCTACGAAATTATTGAATTTCTGCCAGATATTACTTCTTAATATTTGGTCTTCAATGCATTGTAACCTGTTTCCGATTTTGAATAAATAAAGGCAAAAAAATATATTTGCAATATACTTAGTTTAATATAAAAAAATATATATTTTACTATTCTTATCGATTTCCCTTGCTTTCACATAGCTACCACCAGAAAGATTAATATAAAAAATAAATATGATATTTCCTGTTTAAATAATAAACTCTCGGACGTAGTAGAATTTCTGTAGATCAGTTACTTCTAACGTGGGAACTAATTTTCAATAAATGAATATTTCTCTTATTTGTTAATAACTCTAATGTTGAGGTGATTAACTGTTCGCAGGTACGCTTAATCCGCCTCGTGAGAGCTTTCTACATCTTGAGTAGTAATTGAGTTGAGATTTCTTAAACCTAGAATTTGAAACGAAGGAAATTGGAAATAATTTTGGGACGCCATTCCAAAATTTCTATTTCAAATCTATCTGTGTATAAAACGTGACGTCACTATCTGATGGATGTAATTTATTTTTGATTAAAACAAGCTGCGCCTAATTTAATAATTGTAATGTTTAATTTTTATATTATGTAACTTAACATAACCACGAACTCAAATTTACTCAGTTATATAAAACGATTCAGTTCCACATGATTTTTAACGCCAAGTTTTATAAATAACCCACTTATTTGAAAACAATTCCCTTATTTTTAATCAATTTTTAAACAAATATTTCAATATTACGGTGGCAAGAAGGATTTCGTTATATACATAGTTATAGAAAAAATTTCGTTTATTTAATTTCTTAATGAAATTTTTATTTTATTCGAAAGTGTCGTTAGAAATATTGGTTAACTTACATAAGAAATGCTACCGTCGGTCAATCCACAAACGTATCTTTCATCAAGTACTAAATAAATATACATACAATCAGTGGTAATTAGGAATGTCCAGCATAGATCAAAGATCACATTGTAATAAAATGGCGCGCCGGGCAGCAAAGCGCATAATTTCATTCGAGGGAATTGGAATCAACAGTAAGATGAGAGGAAGACTGCGAGAGTGAAACAAGTTTAACCGCGAAATCGGAATCTGAGGAATACTCCATAAGAAGAATGATGTGTACAAGTAGAACTAAACGGTATTAGCAAATAATAGCTTCATGTATTCCTGATATTTAGTGAAACACGTTTTAATGAAAAACAATGAGCAAATATCCTAATATGGTTAAAATTTGAAAGAAGTATGATTATTGGTGACAGATGTAAACAATTATTTTAAAGATTATCGAAATTTAATATAAAAAGTAATCAGAGAAACAAAGTCAAATTATTACAACAAAAGGTTATTACACGAATATGGCAATGTAAAGCAAAAACTGGAAGATAATAATGAATTATCTGGAAGGAAGCAACATATACGAATAACTCCAATAGAAATAAAAATAAATAATACTATTTATTCTTCTTATAAAAATCCGATTCTATTAGCTGAAAAGTTTAATAATTATTTTGCACAAATAATAGAAAACTCTGTAACCGAAATTTCAGAATACACTGAACAGAAAATGGATAAGATATCTGTTTCAATGAATTCGATTTTCGTAGATTTCTTAACAGAATATGAAATTAATGAAGTAATTTGTTCTTTGCAAATAAGAAAGGCGACAGGAGCTGATTGCATTTCTGTGGAGTTAATTAAAGAAATAAAAAATACATTTCAGATATTTTAAACCATCTCTATAATTTATCTTCATATTCTGGATATTTAAAAACAATTCTTAAAAATTCAACTGTAGTATCTGTTTACAAAGGTGGCAAACATTTAGATATTAATAATTACAGAACAATAGCTTTATTGTCGGTGTTTTCAAAAATATTTGAAAAGCTAATTAAGATTAAACTTTTAAATTTTCTAGACAGATTTTTTTCTTTTCAAAATATCAGTTTGGGTTTCGAAAAAACACTGGAACAGAGAATGCTATATTAAAATTAACATCTTCAATCTACAGTGCAATAAATAAAAATTTTAAAACAGTAGTAATATTTTTGGATATAAAGAAAGCTTTGATTCAGTTTCAATTGACATATTGTTATATAAACTTGAGAAAGCAGGAGTTCGAGGGACAATTTTAATATGGTTTCAGATTCATTTAAAAAATAGAACTCAAAAGGTTAAAATAGGAAATTATTACAGTAATGAAAAGAAAATTAAACATGGTGTTCTGCAAGGGTCTGTATTAGGTCCGATATTATTTAATATTTTTATAAATGTTTTTTTAACCTGGAACTAAAAGGAGAATTAATAGCATTTGCTGATGATACTGCTCTGATATATACAGCAACTACGGATAATATTTTGGTTGAAAAATTAAAGCAAGATTTTATGGAATATCAAAAATTGTTTTATGAAAAAGTAGTTGTTTCTAAATGTAGAAAAACAAATATATATATATTTTCGATTGAGAAAAAATCAAGGAGATAATTTGAAAATGAATTTATTTTATCATACACTTAAATATATCAGTATTGGTTGTTCATGCAAGCCACTAGAAACTGTTGAGTGATATAAATACTTAGGAGTACATGTTGATAGTAAATTAACTTGGAATAAACACATTGATTCTTTAATAAAAAACTTAATACAAAATTACCACAATTATTTTATATTAAAAATTATATATATATTACACTTCTAAAACTAATTTATAATGAATCAGTTAAATTTCATTTAACATATGGATTACTTTTTGGGGCGGAGTATATCTCAACAATATTAAACCATTAATTAAAACTCAAAATAGGATAATTAGATGCATTTTAAGGAAAAGCAGATATGACTTTGTTAGACACTTTATAGTGAATTGCATAAATTACTTTTAAGAAAATTATATATATATACAATATCATTATATATCTTAAAAAGTACTGGATTGAAAGTAATATTAAACATATAAATTGTAATACAGGAATAGCTAAACAAGTAAATCCTACTATACCTCTTCCTAAAAAAACCATTGTACAAAAACGTTATATATATTTCGCAGCAAAAATATTTAGTGTTTCATCTGGAAATCTTAAAGATGAAACAAACTTTCACTCTTTTGAAAAGAAGTTGGAAATCTGGATTTTTGAATACAATGAAATTACAATGAAATTTTTGAATACCAATGATACTGAAAAACTTGTTTAAAAATTTTAATATTCATTATTTTAGGTAGGTATATGTTTGTGTTTTTAAATTTATGTCTTTCATTATTTTAAAGTAGAATGTAAAATTTTATCACATCTACAAAATTTGTAATAAATTTGTTGCCTATTTCAAAATGTTTTATTAATTTGTACAAACCCACATGCGAGTTACTTGAACTCTTGTGGTTATTTTCAATGTTCCTAAAATTGAAAAAATACTTTTAGAGAATATGTTATAAAAATTCTGATATGAAATTTATAACTTGTCTATTCAATGGGAAAAAATGTCTATGTAAAAAGATGTCTCTGTGAGCCTCAATCTAAGAAACAGCATATATCGCTGATTGTTAGAAAACAACTATCATAAAGTGTATAAAGACTGGAACAGTGAAGGAAAGACAACCTGAAAATACAATAATTCTGATGGATAACAAGATGAGAGTATGAGTTGTCAGTGACCTAACCGTTAACGGTATATTCCAGAGACAACTCCATAAGCGAATGACTCCCGTCATTGAAGGGAATTTGTTTTACCTATATTCCTTTGCTTTTCTTTTGACCTTTGTTGGTTGGTCGGTTTATGGATTTGACAAAATGCTGTTCCACTATAACTTTCGAACGCATTGGAGAAACTTAATGATTTCTGTGACAAATGAAAGCGAGGAGTGTCATAGGCTATAAAAAAAATCGTCCTCCACGCTTTCTTTCTCCCTAAAAAGGGGAAATATGAAACAATTGTTCTGCTATATCACCAAAACGTGAATGCACAAAGCAACACACTATACCTCAAATGAAAACTTCTGACACGGGAAATTCTCGTAGGTCATTAAAAACTGACCTGTCATGATTTCTTCCCAACTAAATAAAGGGGAAATTATAAAAGTGATTTTTTCTACTATATCTCCAGAAAGCGACTGCGGAAAGTAACAAGCTATGTGTCAAATGAAAGCTTATGAAGCGAGGGAGGTCATAGGCTATAAAATATCCCCCCGTAAAAAACGGAGAAATCGAAAGTCGTAACGTGCATCATCACGTGATCTAGGCAACTGTTTAAGGCTGCTGCTCGTCAGTAGTGTTGATCACAAAGGGAAAAACAAAGGATATTTCGGAGTTCGATAAAGGATTATTGTGGGTACTCGTCTGACTGGAGCGACGATTTTAAAACAGCAGAAACGACTGGTTTCTGAAAAGGGGAGATATCTCGGGTTTTTAATCAGTGGAAAAATAACCCACATTGTTTCTCTAACAGGCGTAAGTGTGGCGCAACTACAATCTGTCAGGAACGAGATCGCTGTCGTCTGAGATCGCTTATACGGAGAAACATGACTTCCTGTGTACAGCAGTTGACCGAAGCATTCAGTGAAGCTGTTCCCGACACATAGCGAACTATGCGCAGGGAATTGAAAAGGATGGGTATTAGCCTATATGGAAACCACTGATTTTTTCCGAAGTCGTCTACAGTGGTGTCAGGGCCACCGTGACTGGACACTGGAAGTCAGAAAAAAAATCGTGTGGTCCAGCGAGTTGCGGTACACCTTGTTCTGTACCAACGGTAGCCAGCTAGTTTTTTGGGAACCCCATGAAGCAATGGGTGCAGCTCACCTTATAAACACAACTCAAGGTTCTGGAAGCGGTGTAATGGTGTGGGGCAGTTCTGTTGGTACGGAAAGGGTCTCCTGATGTTGCTGAAAGGTCGTGTGTCCTACAAAGATTATCTGAAAATTGTTGCCGATATAGTCCATCCTGCAATGTTGACTTTTTATCCAGCAGGTGACTGCTGTTGCATGCACGACAATATTACTAACTGTGCGTAAGATGTGTTCAGCAGTGGTTCAGCTAGCATAACAGGGACTTCCACCATCTTTCCTGGCCACCACAAGGCCCGTACCTGAACCCAATTGAGAATGTATGGGAATGTTAGAAAAACAGATCAGGGAGAAAAGTCCTCTTCCGTCAAATCTGAGCCGGTTAAAGGACTGTCTGCTGAATGGATGGTATGCTGGAGATGTAAAGGCATTCCTACACCTGTGGAATCTATGACAAAGAGCATATGTGCTGTAATTCGGGCTAAAGGAGGTCCAACTTGGTATTGGATAAAGGTTTCTAATTCAGTATTCGGTGTTATAGCAATTATTAGAATTCATATTACAATTAAGTGATTGAGAAAAATATTATTATTTGGGACTCTCAAAAGCGATTCCCTAGCATCTGTTGTTATTTACATATTGAATTAATTCTAATAAAAATAATGTGGATGCATTTCAATGTTCAGTCAAAGTTTCCTTTAAACATTAGGCATTTCTGAATTTTATAGTTTCTCTATTCATTCACGGATATATCATAGAAGTGTAGTTGATAGGTAGTGTATCTAAAAAATGTTTATTGCGTTTCCCGTCTTTGCAGGAGCGTTACCAAATTTAAACCATTCTTAACTCATTTCGTAAAAACATTTCTGATATAATATATTCTATAATTTAATCGGCGGTAATTTAATAAATCTTAATGAGTTAAAAAACGTATTACATTTAATATAAATGATGTAAATCTAACTAGTATATTATTTCATGCTGGTGAAATATATATTATACATATCAAAAATTGGTGCTACAGAAATGATTCTTAAGTATTTGAAATTGAAATAAAATGTCAAATTCACTGCCCGAATGTTTTTGAGTGTCAGAAATCGATCGCACATTCTACTGATGCAGATATTTCTGAGTGGCATTTTTGCCCAAAATTAACCAAGCCAAAGGACCCCTATGCTCAGATAAGGCTGGAGAAAACACCCACCAGACAGTTCTTATCAGAAACGCGGACACTTCCTGACAAAGTAATTCATCGTGTTCCTTAACGTGCACAGGATATGACTCTCCCGCACACAGGCCACAACTGAACACCCCATCCAATGGTCGGCGATCTTTCCAATGTTACCGATGTCCCCTTTCTCACAAGGAGCAACCCTGACACTATTAGGACTCAAAAGCGGCAACTGTAGATTACAATCCTGGCACCATATCGACTCAACTCCTTCCCCACGGGGGTGGCTCAGTCGGTAGCGCGCCAGGCTCGTAATCTGTAGTTCCCAGATTCGAGTCCCAGCTGGGTCAGCGTTAAGATTTATCTCCGAAAGATTCCCCGCCCTACTCACTGTCAGTAGCGGACACCGATGGGTTTGGAAAGGCCACCGTCCGTCGAATAGGACTTTAAGCCGTGGCCCCGTGTGCGGGAGAGCCACACCCTGTGCACGTTAAAGAACATGCTGGATGGCCTTGATGGGAGGCTACCATCTGTCTCCCAACAGCTGCTCCAGTGGGTCCCCTCCCCCAACCTTCTCTGAGCATTCGGGGTCCACTTGACCCGGCCATTTAGCCCATGGTGTGCAAAAAAATGCCGCTCAGAGGTTAAACAACCCAACCCTTCCCCACTGTACTTCACTCGTCTTATGCTAAATCTCAAACTTGTTCACTTGCTGCAAAGTTCAAAATCATTTTATTTTTTCAATTTTATTTTAGCTCCATGATTTTCAGCATCAGAAACGATTTTTAAGTTTTAGTGATACAGATATATCTGACTGGCACTTTTGCGACCAATAAACTAAACGACCTGGTAACGAGACAATAGGGCTCAGAGAAGGTTGCAGAATGGGACCCACTGCACAGCTCTTAGGAGAAAGATTATGGCCTCTCTTCAAGGACATCCAGCATGTTGTTTAACGTGCACAGACTATGATTCTCCTGCACACGGAGCAACGGCTTAATGTCCTACCCGACGGACGGCGTGTTTCATAGCTCATTGGTATCCCTTTCTCACTGAAGGCAAGATCGAATTTCGCGGAGATAAATCTCAAATCTAGAACAATTGGGACCTACCCATGGGTAGATAACGAGAATGTAACATTGTCTGATTGAACCCCACCTCCGCGCCCTAGTGATTAGGAAGGGAAGCCTAACAATACAGAAATCTCGTAATACAATAATTTTTTTCTTACACTCAAACATTTAGAAAAAGAGTTATTAATACAATATTCAGTTTTTGAGAAACTCAGATTTGGGGTGGGTTGTTGTACTTCTGAGCTGTCATTTTGTTTTTGCACACAATTGACTAAATGGCCAGGTCACAAGGACCCCGAGGGTTCAGGGAAGTATGAGGGAGAGGACGCACTGGAACAGCTGTTGGGAGACAGATGGTAGCCTCTCGTCAAGGTCAACCAGCGTGTTCTATAACGTGCACAGGGTATGACTCTCCTATAGGGTTATTTTACCTCTGAGCGGCACTTTTTGTACACAATGGGCTAAATGGTAGACAGATGATTGTTCCCGTCAATGCCATCCAGCCTGTTCGTTAGCGTTGACAGGGTATGATCTCCCGCAAACGGGGCGATGTATTAATGTCACATCCAACGGCTTTCCGAAGCCCATCGGTGTCCCCTACTTACCAGGTAAGATGGGGAGTTTTTCGGAGATAAATCTCAACACTGGTCAGGCGGCAATCGAACTTGGAAACTGCAGATTACGAGCCTGGCGCGCTACTCAGCCAGCCCCGCCCCGGAAACTCAGGAAATATCCTGGAATCATGAAACAATTGAATGATTAGCTGAAAAAATTTAGGTTTCTCTGCGAATGGGATCAGAACCTATGACCAATGCAGATTGGAAAAGTTTATTGTCTCCATTAGCTGGAAATTCAGCAAGCTTTAGATAGGTCAGCGGCTAGAACACCTGAAGAATTATGAGGATGTTTTAGGTTCGGATCACACTCCCAACGAAGCTTAATTGTTTTTTGAGCTAATTGTCCCATGATTACTGCACATTTCCTGTAAGGAAAAATGTTACTTCACTAATTGAAGAGTTTTTCAAATTCGAATATTTAACATAATAACAAGGAACGAAATTTGAGAAAATATTTTAAGTAATATTATTTTTTCCAAAATTGACCAAGGCCGATTTTTTACCTTATATATGAGAAACTGCACTGATTAGAGTAAACGGTTTGATGTAGCAATTATTTGTGTTCACATTTTAGTTAATTGATTTAAATTGGTTATATTAAAATACGAAAGAGACAAAGTATATTCTATTTAACCTAAAAAAGAAATCATACAATCCAAATTTGATTAAATTAAAATTGCATACCTTTTCATGCAATAATTACTCAGCTTGTTGGAGTGAAAAAATTGAACAGTTCAAAGTCTACTCTAACTAGAAGTTTATATTAATAGCTTCTTTCAAAATTTTATGGGACGTTAAACCGTGGCCCCGTGTGTGGGAGAGCCATACCCTGTGAACGATAACGAACACGCTGGATGGCCTTGACGGGAGGCTACCATCTGTCTCCCAACAGCTGTTCCAGTGGGTCCCCTCCCCCAAACTTCTCTTAGCCTTCGTGGTCCTTGTGACCTGGCATTTAGCCCATCACGTGCAAAAAAGTGCCGCTCACAGGTAAAACAACCCAACCCAACTCCCTTAGTTTGAAAATGCAGATTGGAGAACTAACAAACACGCTTAAATAGTTTTAAAAGTTTAAAAAAATCCTCAATAATAAAATGATAATGTTATTCAAATCTTGGGTTCAGGGCGGGGAGTATTGCGGAGATGAATCTCGAGGCTGATCCAGTTGGGACTCGAACCTGGGAACTGCAGATTAAGAGCCTGGGGCACTACAAACTGAGCCACTACCGCCCCACTAAAAAAATGGTTTCCTTAACAGAAAACCGTTAACAGATTTCGCATTCGAAGAGTCCTTCGAAGTCGAAGGTCAAGTTCAGATAAAATCGATGGTAGAAAGCTGAAAATTGGGTAGGGGGTCGTAGATCTCGAAAATGTTGAATTTTGCTCCTGACAGGTCCTTTCTAGGTAAAATTTCAGATATATATATCTATCCATCAGGTTAGAGGGCCTAGAATTGGTGTCTGGGGTTTTTTAAGTCCTAGATCCCAGAAATTATGCCAAATTTTGGATGTGATGTCATAGGACGTGGACGTTGGTTGGGTGTGATGTTTTCGACGTCATAGGAAATTTTTGAATATATAAGTTCTGGAGAAGTAAAAATTAGTGAAGAGGGTTATGTCAGGCAGTACAACTCAGAAGAGTAATATACATATCCAAGGTGACATTCAAAATAAGAGGTCTTAGTGATATCATTCCGACGATATTTCCTATTGATTCCACCGATTTCATATATTCAAAGTTAGGCTTAATGGAGTTACTAAGAAAACTATTGCATTTTGAACTTCTCCAGTCTTTTTTCTTCTCTTAAGAACATGTTCTTAGAGTTGACTTGCTTCATAACAACACAATAAAAGTGAACAAAATTATTACATCAGCCGTCACAGTAAAGAAATTCACTAACATTATTAAAGCTAAATTCACACAACTCACACATGAGCGCCATCTTTCGACAAAGGTTAGTTACGCAAAGGAGTCGGCAACCTCCTTTATACAGCATTATCGTGCAGAGAGAGACTCCGTTGGTTTGGCAGTGTTGCCCATATGGATAATTATAGATTGGTGAATAGGGTTATCAACATTGTGTCTAAAGGCCTCAGAAGGAAGGGGAAGCCTAAGAAGCGGGGTGGGCACAAAATGTCGAATTGGTGTGCAGTGGCCAGATTCAGCAGATGTAGCTCAGGACTGCAATGCATGGAAAACTAAATTGTACGGTCTGATTAGAACTTCATACCCCATGGCTGGTTGATTATGACGATGAGTTCTGTATCTGAGTTACTATTGACATAACATAGCCTAACATACTTAATTAAATGGCCTTTAGTTTTTACATGAACGAGTTCCTAAAGAGTTCATGTATTATTTAGTGTACATGCGCTGTTTAGGGACTCGTCTCCAAATTTTGTAACGATTTTAGGAGAGAGGATATGTTCCAATGTGGAACTCCTTTCCTTTTAATATAAATATATTACTGTTTTTAATGTTATAGTCATTAATGTCTATAACATAATAATAAATAATTAAAATGCTATATTTATAAAAATAATTTTAATTAAAATAATTTTAAATTCCTAAAAAAAAAATAAAACAATTTCAAAATGTTATATTTATTTTTGCGATTAGTATATTTTTGCATTCTTCGATTACAAAAAACAGTGTTTTTTTACATATATTATCCCTTCTAATTAACTGTTACTACTTTAACAATGATTTGATATGCTTACATCAGTACAAAACGGATAATTCTTACACAAAATACATATGTTACAGAAATGAAAGTGACGATCCGATTTTGATTGGGATGCTTAATTCGTCTGATGCGACATTATGTAAGTTACGGAAGACTTATGTCCATATTTTATGAAGTGAAAATGTTTCTAACACATGGAATGTCATTCTGTATCAAGCCTTGATCGAAGCAAATGGTCAGATTCTCACTCTGACAATATTTTGAAGAGCTATTAGCACAGGAATAGCTTTTTGCTTCGTTTTAGGCGTTTAAAATATTTTTCGAACTGATATTTTGCTCGATATTACGATATTTAGTTAGTTCGAAGCATCTCAATTATACATTAGCCATAGAATCCCACTATATGTTACGAGATAATGAATTTCAAACATTATGTTGTGCATATGACTGTAAATTCAAAAGTTATTACCCTCCATATAGCTTTTACCAATATTTTATGCGTGAAAACAGCAATAAAAAAGCTATTTTAAAACATAATTTTTTTTTTCAAAATTTCATGCAGTGAAAATATTTCTAAAGGATAGAATATCATTCTATATCAATACTTGATCGAAACAAACCATCAGATTCTCACACTGACAGTACGTTGAAGATTTGTTAGCACAGGAATAGCTTCTTGCTTCGTTTTAGGCCTTTAAATCAGCGTTGAAATTTATATTTTGGTGAATAATTCGATATTTTCCTAATCCTTTGCACTTATATTATACGTCAGCCATAGAATCTCACAATATAATACGAGGTGATGAATATAGAGCAATATGTTGTGAAATAGACTGTAATTTCAAAAGTTATTACACTCCACAGCGCTTTTACCTAAGTTTTATGCGTGGAAAACAGAAATAGAACAGCTATTTTAAAACATAAATTGATTTTTGTCAAAATTTTATGCAGTGAAAATGTTTCTAAAGCATAAAATTTCATTCTATATCAAGCGTTGATCGAAACAAACCATCAGTTTTTTACACTGACAGCAAAATGAAGATTTGTTAGCACAGGAATAACTTTTTGCTTCGTTTTAGGCGTTTAAATCGGCGTTGAAATTAATATTTTTGTGAATAATTCGATATTTTCCTAATTCTATGCACCTATATTATACGTTAGCCATAGAATCTCACTATATAATAAGAGGTGATGAATATAGAGCAATATGCTGTGAAACAGATTGTAATATCCTCCATATAGTTTTTATCCAGGTTTTATGCGTGCAAAATAGAAATAGAAAAGCGATTTTAAAACATAAATTAATTTTTTTCAAAATTTTATGCAGGCAAAATGTTTCTAACGCATAGAAAGAATGTCATTCTATATCAAGCCTTGATCGAAGCAAACCGTCAGATTTTCACTCCGTCAATAAATTGAAGAGCTGTTAGGACAGTAATAGCCTTTAGCTTTGTTTTAGGCGTTGAAAACAGCGTTGAAACTGATATTTTGGTGAATATTTCGATATTTTCGTAATTCTATACACTTATATTATACTTTAGACATAGAATCTCAATATATTATACGAGATAATGAATTTCAAGCATTATGTTGTGCATATGACTGTAAATTCACAAGTTATTGCCCTCCAAATAGCTTTTACTCACGTTTTATGCGTGGAAAACAGAAATATAACAGCTATTTTAAAACATAAATTGATTTTTGTCAAAATTTTATGCAGTGAAAATGTTTCTAAAGCATAAAATTTCATTCTATATCAAGCGTTGATCGTAACAAACCATCAGATTTTTACACTGACAGTAAGTTGAAGATTTGTTAGCACAGGAATAACTTTTTGCTTCGTTTTAGGCGTTTAAATCAGCGTTGAAACCGATATTTTGGTGAATATTTCGATATTTTCGTAATTCTATACACCTATATTATACTTTAGCCATAGAATCTCAATATATTATAAGAGATAATGAATTTCAAGCATTATGTTGTGCATATGACTGTAAATTCAATAGTTATTACCCTCCATATAGCTTTTACTTATGTTTTATGCGTGGAAAACAGAAATAGAACAGCTATTTTAAAACATAAATTGATTCCTGTCAAAATTTTATGCAGTGAAAATGTTTCTAAAGCATAAAATTTCATTCTATATCAAGCGTTGATCGAAACAAACCATCAGATTTTTACACTGACAGCAAATTGAAGATTTGTTAGCACAGGAATAACTTTTTGCTTCGTTTTAGGCGTTTAAATCAGCGTTGAAACCGATATTTTGGTGAATATTTCGACATTTTCCTAATTCTATGCACCTATATTATACGTTAGCCATAGAATTTCACTATATAATACGAGGTGATGAATATAGAGCAATATGCTGTGAAACAGACTGTAAATTCAAAAGTTGTTAGACTCCATATAGCTTTTATCCAGGTTTTATGCGTGCAAAATAGAAATAGAAAAGCAATTTTAAAACATAAATTAATTTTTTTAAAAATTTTATGCAGGGAAAATGTTTCTAACGCATAGAATTTCATTCTATATCAAGCGTTGATCGAAACAAACCATCAGATTTTTACACTGACAGCAAATTGAAGATTTGTTAGCACAGGAATAACTTTTTGCTTCGTTTTAGGCGTTTAAATCGGCGTTGAAACTGATATTTTCGTGAATAATTCGATATTTTCCTAATTCTATGTATCTATATTATACGTTAACCACAGAATCTTACTATATAATACGAGGTGATGAATATAGAGCAATATGTTGTGAAACACACTGTAAATTCAAAAGTTATTACACTCCACACACCTTCTACCTGCGTTTTATGCCTGAAAAACAGATATAAAAAAGCTATTTTAAAACTTAAATTTTTTTTTCGAAATTTTATGCAGTGAAAATATTTCTAAAGCATACAATATATCATTCTATATCAATACTTGATCGGAACAAACCATCAGATTCTCACACTGAGAGTAAACTGCAGATTTGTTAGCATAGGAATAGCATTTTGCTTCTTTTAGGCCTTCAAAACAGCGTTCGAACTCATATTTTGGTCGATACTACGATATTTTCGTAGTTCGAAGAACTTCAATTATACATTAGCCATAGAATCCCACTATATGATACGAGATAATAAATATCAATCATTATGTTGTGCATATGACCGTAAATTCAAAAGTAATTACCCTCCATATAGCTTTTGCCTATGTTTTATGCGTGAAAACTGAAATAAAAAAGCTATTTTAAAACATAAATTTTATTTTTCACAATTTTATGAAGTGAAAATATTTCTAAAACCTAGAATATCATTCTAAATCAAACCTTAATCAACACAAACCATTAGATTCTCACACTGACTGTAAATTGAAGATTTGTTAGCACAGGAATAGGTTTTTCCTTCGTTTTAGGCGTGTAAATCAGCGTTGAAATTTATATTTTGGTGAATAATTCGATATTTTCCTAATTCTATGCACCTATATTATACGTTAGCCATCGAATCTCACTATATAACACGAGGTGATGAATATAGAGCAATATGTTGTGAAACAGACGGTAAATTAAAAAGTTATTAAACTCCATATAGCTTTTATCTATGTTTTATGCGTCGAAAACAAAAATAAAAAAGCTATTTTAAAACATAAATTGATTTTTTTCAAAATTTTATGAAGTGGAAATGTTTCTAACGCATAGAATGTCATTCTATATCAAGCCCTGATCGAAGGAAATCATCAGATTGTCACTCTGACAATAAATTGAAGAGCTGTTCGCACAGGAATAGCTTTTAGCTTCGTTTTAGGTGTTTGAAACAGCGTTCGAATTCATATTTTGGTCGATATTACGATATTTTCGTAGTTCGAAGCACCTCAATTGTACTTTATTCATAGAATCTGAATATATGATACGAAATAACGAATATCAATCATTATGTTGTGCATATGTCTGTAATTTCAAAAGTTATTAACCCTCCATATAGCTTTTACCTATGATTTAAGCGTGAAAACAGAAATAAAATAGCTATTTTAAAACATAAATTAATTTTTTTCAAAATTTTATGCAGTGAAAATGTTTCTAACGCATAGAATGTCATTCTGTATCGAGCCTTGATCGAAGAAAACCGTCAGATATTCACTCCGTCAATAAATTGAAGAGCTGTTAGCGCAGGAAGAGTTTTTATGTTTGTTTTAGGCGTTGAAAACAGCGTTGAATCTGATATTTTTGTGAATATTTCGACATTTTCGTAATTCTATACAC
Organism: Ryuthela nishihirai; assembly: GCA_038380435.1. Taxonomy (NCBI): domain Eukaryota; kingdom Metazoa; phylum Arthropoda; class Arachnida; order Araneae; family Heptathelidae; genus Ryuthela; species Ryuthela nishihirai. The sequence goes on from JAWZYU010000038.1 coordinate 5,079,971, forward strand.
CTATATTATACTTTAGCCATAGAATCTCAATATATGATACGAGATAACGAATATCAATCATTATGTTGTGCATATGACTGTAATTTCAAAAGTTATTACCCTCCATATAGCTTTTACCTATGTTTTATGCGTGAAAGACAGAAATAGAACAGCTATATTAAAACATAAATTTTTTTCAAAATTTTATGCAGTGAAAATATTTCTAAAGCATACAATATCATTCTATATCAATACTTGATCGAAACAAACCATCAGATTCTCACACTGACAGTAAATTGAAGATTTTTTAGCACAGGAATAGCTTTTTGCTACGTTTTAGGCGTTTAAATCAGCGTTCAAATAAATGTTTTCGTGAATAATTCGATATTTTCCAAATTCTATGCACCTTATTTTATACGTTAGCCACAGAATCTCACTATATAATACGAGGTGATGAATATAGAACAAAACCTTGTGAAACAGACTGTATAATCAAAAGTTATTACCCTACATATAGCTTTCATCTATGTTTTATGCGTGGTAAACAGAAATAGAAAAGCTATTTTAAAACATAAATTAATTTTTTTTCAACATTTTATGCAGGGAAAATGTTTCTAACGCATAGAATGTCATTCTATATCAAGCCTTGATCGAAGCAAACCGTCAGATTTTCATTCCGTCAATAAGTTGAAGAGCTGTTAGGACAGTAATAGCCTTTAGCTTTGTTTTAGGCGTTGAAAACAGCGTTGAAACTGATATTTTGGTGAATATTTCGATATTTTCGTAATTCTATACACCTATATTATACTTTGGCCATAGAATCTCAAATATTTGATAGGAGATAATGAATATCAATCATTATGTTTGGCATATGACTGTAAATTCAAAAGTTATTACCCACCATATAGCTTTTACCTATGTTGTATGCGTGGAAAACAGAAATATAACAGCTATTTTAAAACATAAATTGATTTTTTTCAAAATTTTATAAAGTGAAAATGTTTCTAAAGCATAAAATGTCATTCTATATGAAGCCTTGATCGAAACACCATCAGATTTTTACACTGACAGTAAATTGAAGATTTGTTAGCACAGGAACAGCTTTTTGCTTCGTTTTAGGCGTATTAAATCAGCGTTGAAATATATATTTTCGTGAATAATTCGATATTTTCCTAATTCTATGCACCAATATTATACGTCAACCACAGAATCTTACTATATAATACGAGGTGATGAATATAGAGCAATATGTTGTGAAACACACTGTAAATTCAAAAGTTATTACACTACATACAGATTTTACCTAAGTTTTATGCGTGGAAAACATAAAGAGAAAAGTTACTTTAAAACATTAATTGATTTTTACCTAAGTTTTATGTGTGAAAACAGAAATAAAAAAGCTATTTTAAAACAGAAATTTTTTTTCCGAAATTTTATGCAGTGAAAATATATCTAAAGCATACAAAATTATTCTATATCAATAATTGATCGAAACAAACCATCCGATTCTCACACTGACAGTAAATTGAAGATTTCTTAGGGCAGGAATAGCATTTTGCTTCGTTTTAGGCGTTTAAATCAGCATTAATATTCATATTTTGGTGAATAATTCGATATTTTCCTAATTCTATGCACCTATATTATTCGCTAGCCATAGAATCTCACTATATAATACGAGGTGATGAATATAGAGCAATATGTTGTGAAACAGACTGTAAATTCAAAAGTTATTACACTCCATACAGCTTTTACCTAAGTTTTATGCGTGAAAACAGAAATAAAAAAGCTATTTTAAAATATAAATTGATTTTCTTCAAAATTTTATGCAGTGAAAATGTTTCTAACGCATAGAATGTCATTCTATATCAAGCCTTGATCGAAGCAAATGATGACATTCTCATTCTGACATAAATTGAAGCTTTTTGTTTCGTTTTAGGCGTTTAAAACAGCGTTCGAACTCATATTTTGGTCGATATTACGATAATTTGTTAGTTGGAAGCACCTCAATTATACATTACCCATAGAATCCCACTATATGTTACGATATAATGAATTTCAAGCATTATGTTGTGCATATGACGGTAAATTCAAAAGTTATTACCCTCCATATAGCTTTTACCTATATTTTACTCGTGAAAACAGAAAAAAAATCTATTCTAAAACATAAATTTTTTTTTTCAAAATTTTATGCAGTGAAAATATTTCTAAAGCATAGAATATCATTCTATATCAATACTTGATCGAAACGAACCATCAGATTCTCACACTGACAGCAAATTGAAGAATTGTTAGCACAGGAATAGCTTTTTGCTTCGTTTTAGTCCTTTAAATCAGCGTTGAAGTTTATATTTTGGTGAATAATTCGATATTTTCCTAATTCTATGCACCTATATGATACGTTAGCCATAAAATCTCACTATATAATACGAGGTGATGAATATAGAGCAATATGTTGTGAAACAGACTGTAAATTCAAAATTTATTACACTCCATACAGCTTTTACCTAAGTTTTATGGGGGAAAACAGAAATAAAAAAGGTATTTTAAAACATAAATTTATTTTTTTCAAAATTTTATGCAGTGAAAATGTTTCTAACACATAGAATATCATTCTATATCAAGCCTTGATCGAAGCAAACATTCAGATTTTCACTCCGTCAATAAATTGAAGAGCTGTTAGCACAGGAATAGCTTTTAGCTTTGTTTAAGGCGTAGAAATCAGCGTTGAAACTGATATTTTGCTGAATATTTCAATATTTTCGTAATTCTATACACCTGTATTATACTTTAGCCATAGAATTTCAATACATGATACGAGATAATGAATATCAATCATTATGTTGTGCATATGACTGTAAATTGAAAAGTTGTTACCCTCCATATAGCTTTTACCTATGTTTTATGCTTGAAAACAGAAATAAAAGAGCTATTTTAAAATATAAATTGATTTTTTTGAAAATTTTATGCAGCGAAAACGTTTCTAACGCATAGAATGTCATTCTATATCAAGCCTTGATCGAGGGAAATGATCAGATTGTCATTCTGAAAATAAATTGAAGAGCTGTTAGCACAGGAATAGTTTTTGCTTCGTTTTAGGCGTTTAAAACCGCGATCGAACACATATTTTGGTCGATATTACGATATTTTCGTAGTTGGAAGCACCTCAATCATACATTAGCCATAGAATCAAACTATACGTTACGAGATAATGAATATCAATCATTATGTTGTGCATATGACTGTATATTCAAAAGTTATTACCCTCCATATAGCGTTTACCTATGTTTTATGCGTGAAAATAGCAATAAAAAATCTATTTTAAAACATAAATCGATTTTTTTTCAAAATTTTATGCAGTGAAAATGTTTCTAACGCATAGAATGTCATTCTATATCGAGCCTTGATCGAAGCAAATGATCAGATTAATTACTCTGATAATAAATTGAAGAGCTGTTAGCACAGGAATAGCTTTTTCCTTCGTTTTATGCGTTGAAAACAGCGTTCGAACTCATATTTCAGTCGATATTATGATATTTTCGTAGTTCGTAGCACCTCATTATACATTAGCCAACAGACTGTAAATTCAAAAGTTATTACACTCCATACAGCTTTTACCTAAGTTTTATGCGTGAAAACAGAAATAAAAAAGCTATTTTAAAATATAAATTGATTTTCTTCAAAATTTTATGAAGTGGAAATGTTTCTAACGCATAGAATGTCATTCTATATCAAGCCTTGATCGAAGCAAATGATGACATTCTCATTCTGACATAAATTGAAGAGCTGTTACCACAGGAATAGCTTTTTGTTTCGTTTTAGGCGTTTAAAACAGCGTTCGAACTCATATTTTGGTCGATATTACGATAATTTGTTAGTTGGAAGCACCTCAATTATACATTACCCATAGAATCCCACTATATGTTACGATATAATGAATTTCAAGCATTATGTTGTGCATATGACGGTAAATTCAAAAGTTATTACCCTCCATATAGCTTTTACCTATATTTTACTCGTGAAAACAGAAAAAAAATCTATTCTAAAACATAAATTTTTTTTTTCAAAATTTTATGCAGTGAAAATATTTCTAAAGCATAGAATATCATTCTATATCAATACTTGATCGAAACAAACCATCAGATTCTCACACTGACAGCAAATTGAAGAATTGTTAGCACAGGAATAGCTTTTTGCTTCGTTTTAGTCCTTTAAATCAGCGTTGAAGTTTATATTTTGGTGAATAATTCGATATTTTCCTAATTCTATGCACCTATATGATACGTTAGCCATAAAATCTCACTATATAATACGAGGTGATGAATATAGAGCAATATGTTGTGAAACAGACTGTAAATTCAAAATTTATTACACTCCATACAGCTTTTACCTAAGTTTTATGGGGGAAAACAGAAATAAAAAAGGTATTTTAAAACATAAATTTATTTTTTTCAAAATTTTATGCAGTGAAAATGTTTCTAACACATAGAATATCATTCTATATCAAGCCTTGATCGAAGCAAACATTCAGATTTTCACTCCGTCAATAAATTGAAGAGCTGTTAGCACAGGAATAGCTTTTAGCTTTGTTTAAGGCGTAGAAATCAGCGTTGAAACTGATATTTTGCTGAATATTTCGATATTTTCGTAATTCTATACACCTGTATTATACTTTAGCCATAGAATTTCAATACATGATACGAGATAATGAATATCAATCATTATGTTGTGCATATGACTGTAAATTGAAAAGTTGTTACCCTCCATATAGCTTTTACCTATGTTTTATGCTTGAAAACAGAAATAAAAGAGCTATTTTAAAATATAAATTGATTTTTTTGAAAATTTTATGCAGCGAAAACGTTTCTAACGCATAGAATGTCATTCTATATCAAGCCTTGATCGAAGGAAATGATCAGATTGTCATTCTGAAAATAAATTGAAGAGCTGTTAGCACAGGAATAGTTTTTGCTTCGTTTTAGGCGTTTAAAACCGCGATCGAACTCATATTTTGGTCGATATTACGATATTTTCGTAGTTGGAAGCACCTCAATCATACATTAGCCATAGAATCCCACTATATGTTACGAGATAATGAATTTCAAGCATTATGTTGTGCATATGACTGAAAATTCAAAAGTTATTACCCTCCATATAGCGTATTTATGTAGAATAGATTTGCCTATGTTTTATGCGTGAAAACAGAAAACAGACGGTAAATTTGAAACTTATTAAACTCTATATAGCTTTTATCTATGTTTTATGCGTCGAAAACAGAAACAAAAAAACTATTTTAAACAATAAATTAATTTTTTTCAAAATTTTATGCAGGGGAAATGTTTCTAACGCATAGAATGTCATTTTATATCAAGCCTTGATCGAAGGAAACCGTCAGATTTTCACTCCGTCAATAAATTGAAGAGCTGTTAGCACAGGAATAGCTTTTAGCTTTGTTTCAGACGTTGAAAACAGCGTTGAAACTCATATTTTGGTGAATATTTCGATATTTTCGTAATTCTATACACCTATATTATACTTTAGCCATAGAATCTCAATATATGATACGAGATAATGAATATCAATCATTATGTTGTGCATATGACTGTATATTCAAAAGTTATTACCCTCCATATAGCGTTTACCTATGTTTTATGCGTGAAAACAGCAATAAAAAATCTATTTTAAAACATAAATCGATTTTTTTTCAAAATTTTATGCAGTGAAAATGTTTCTAACGCATAGAATGTCATTCTATGTCGAGCCTTGATCGAAGCAAATGATCAGATTAATTGCTCTGATAATAAATTGAAGAGCTGTTAGCACAGGAATAGCTTTTTGTTTCGTTTTATGCGTTGAAAACAGCGTTCGAACTCATATTTCGGACGATATTATGATATTTTCGTAGTTCGTAGCACCTCATTATACATTAGCCAACAGGCGGCAAATTAAGAAGTTATTAAACTCCATATAGCTTTTATCTGTGTTTTATGCGTCGAAAACAGAAATAAAAAAGCTATTTTAAAACATAAATTGATTTTTTTCAAAATTTTATGAAGTGGAAATGTTTCTAACGCACATAATGTCATTCTATATCAAGCCTTGATCGAAGCAAATCATCAGATTGTCACTCTGACAATAAATTGAAGAGCTGTTAGCACAGGAATAGCTTTTTTCTTCGTTTTAGACGTTTAAAAGTGCATTCGAACTCATATTTTGATCGATATTACGATATTTTCGTAGTTGGAAGCACCTCAATCATACATTAGCCATAGAATCAAACTATACGTTAAGAGATAATGAATTTCAAGCATTATGATGTGCATATGACTTTAAATTCAAAAGTTATTACCTTCCGTATAGCTTTTACCTATGTTTGATGCGTGAACACAGCAATAAAAATGCTATTTTAAAACATAATTTTTTTTTTCAATATTTCATGCAGTGAAAATATTTCTAAAGCATAAAATATCATTCTATATCAATAGTTGATCGAAACAAACCATCAGATTCTCACACTAACAGTAAATTGAAGATTTGTTAGCACAGGAATAGCTTTTTGTTTCGTTTTAGGCCTTTAAATCACCGTTGAAATTTATATTTTGGTGAATAATTCGATATTTTCCTATTTCTATGCTCCTGTATTATACGTTAGCCATAGAATCTCACTATATAATACGAGGTGATGAATATAGAGCAACACGTTGTGAAACAGAGTGTAAATTAAAAAGTTATTACCCTCCATACAGCTTTTACCTAAGTTTTATGCGTGGAAAACGGAAATAAAAAAGCTATTTTAAAATATAAATTGATATTTTAAAAATTCTATGCAGGGAAAATGTTTCTAACGCATAGATTGTCATTTTATATGAAGCCTTGATCAAAGGAAACCGTCAGATTTTCACTCCGTCAAAAAATTGAAGAGCTGTTAGCACAGGAATAGCTTTTAGCTTTGTTATAGGCGTTTAAAACAGCGTTCGAAATCATATTTTGGTCGATATTACGATATTTTCGTACTTCGAAGCACCTCAGTTATACATTAGCCATAGAATCCCACTATATGTTACGATATAATGAATTTCAAGCATTATGTTTTCCATTTGACTGTAAATTCAAAAGTTATTACCATCCATATAGCTTTTACCTATGTTTTATGCGTAAAAACAGAAATAAAACAGCTATTTTAAAACATAAATTGAATTTTTTCAAAATTTTATGCAGTGAAAATGTTTCTAACGCATAGAATGTCATTCTATATCAAGCCTTGATCGAAGCAAATTCTCAGATTCTCATTCTGAAAATGTTTTGAAGAGCTGTTAGCAAGGAATAGCATTTTGCTTCGTTTCTGTCGTTTCAAACATTTTTCGAACTCATATTTTGGTCGATATTACGACATTTTGTTAGTTGGAAGCACCTCAATTATACATTAGCCATAGAATCCCACTATATTTTACGAGATAATGAATTTCAAGTATTATGTTATGCATATGACTGTAAATTCAAAAGTTATTACTCTCCATATAGCTTTTACCTATGTTTTATGCGTGAAAACAGCAATAAAAAAGCTATTTTAAAACATAATTTTTCTTTTCAAAATTTCATGCAGTGAAAATATTTCTGAAGCATAGAATATCATTCTGTATCAATACTTGATCGAAACAAACCATCAGATTCTCACACTAACAGTAAATTGAAGATTTGTTACACACGAATAGCTTTTTGCTTCGTTTTAGGCCTTTAAATCAGCGTTGAAATTTTAATTTTGGTGAATTATTCGATATTTTCCTAATTCTATGCACTTATATTATACATCAGCCATAGAATCTCACAATATAATACGAGGTGATGAATACAGAGCAATATGTTGTGAAACAGACTGTAAATTCAAAAGTTATTACACTCCATAGCGCTTTTACCTAAGTTTTATGCGTGGAAAACAGAAATCAAAAAGCTATTTTAAAACATAAATTGATTGTTTTCAAAATTTTATGGAGTGAAAATGTTTCTAATGCATAGAAAGTCATTCTATATCAAGCCTTGATCGAAGCAAACCGTAGATTTTCACTCCATGAATAAATTGAAGAGCTGTTAGCACAGGAATAGCTTTTAACTTCGTTTCAGGCGTTTAAAACAGCGTTCGAACTCATATTTTGGTCGATATTACGATATTTTCGTAGTTCGAAGCACCACAATTATACATTAGCCATAGAATCCCACTATATGTTAGGAGATAATGAATTTCAAGCATTATGTTTGGCATTTCACTGTAAATTCAAAAGTTATTACCCACCATATAGCTTTTACCTATGTTTTATGCGTGAAAACAGCAGTAAAAAAGCTATTTTAAAACATAAATTGATTTTTTTCAAAATTTTATAAAGTGAAAATGTTTCTAAAGCATAAATTGTCATTCTATATGAAGCCTTGATCGAAACACCATCAGATTTTTACACTGACAGTAAATTGAAGATTTGTTAGCACAGGAACAGCTTTTTGCTTCGTTTTAGGCGTATTAAATCAGCGTTGAAATTTATATTTTCGTGAATAATTCGATATTTTCCTAATTCTATGCACCAATATTATACGTCAACCACAGAATCTTACTATATAATACGAGGTGATGAATATAGAGCAATATGTTGTGAAACACACTGTAAATTCAAAAGTTATTACACTACATACAGATTTTACCTAAGTTTTATGCGTGGAAAACATAAAGAGAAAAGTTACTTTAAAACATTAATTGATTTTACCTAAGTTTTATGTGTGAAAACAGAAATAAAAAAGCTATTTTAAAACAGAAATTTTTTTTCCGAAATTTTATGCAGTGAAAATATATCTAAAGCATACAAAATTATTCTATATCAATAATTGATCGAAACAAACCATCCGATTCTCACACTGACAGTAAATTGAAGATTTCTTAGGGCAGGAATAGCATTTTGCTTCGTTTTAGGCGTTTAAATCAGCATTAATATTCATATTTTGGTGAATAATTCGATATTTTCCTAATTCTATGCACCTATATTATTCGCTAGCCATAGAATCTCACTATATAATACGAGGTGATGAATATAGAGCAATATGTTGTGAAACAGACTGTAAATTCAAAAGTTATTACACTCCATACAGCTTTTACCTAAGTTTTATGCGTGAAAACAGAAATAAAAAAGCTATTTTAAAATATAAATTGATTTTCTTCAAAATTTTATGCAGTGAAAATGTTTCTAACGCATAGAATGTCATTCTATATCAAGCCTTGATCGAAGCAAATGATGACATTCTCATTCTGACATAAATTGAAGAGCTGTTACCACAGGAATAGCTTTTTGTTTCGTTTTAGGCGTTTAAAACAGCGTTCGAACTCATATTTTGGTCGATATTACGATAATTTGTTAGTTGGAAGCACCTCAATTATACATTACCCATAGAATCCCACTATATGTTACGATATAATGAATTTCAAGCATTATGTTGTGCATATGACGGTAAATTCAAAAGTTATTACCCTCCATATAGCTTTTACCTATATTTTACTCGTGAAAACAGAAAAAAAATCTATTCTAAAACATAAATTTTTTTTTTCAAAATTTTATGCAGTGAAAATATTTCTAAAGCATAGAATATCATTCTATATCAATACTTGATCGAAACAAACCATCAGATTCTGACACTGACAGCAAATTGAAGAATTGTTAGCACAGGAATAGCTTTTTGCTTCGTTTTAGTCCTTTAAATCAGCGTTGAAGTTTATATTTTGGTGAATAATTCGATATTTTCCTAATTCTATGCACCTATATGATACGTTAGCCATAAAATCTCACTATATAATACGAGGTGATGAATATAGAGCAATATGTTGTGAAACAGACTGTAAATTCAAAATTTATTACACTCCATACAGCTTTTACCTAAGTTTTATGGGGGAAAACAGAAATAAAAAAGGTATTTTAAAACATAAATTTATTTTTTTCAAAATTTTATGCAGTGAAAATGTTTCTAACACATAGAATATCATTCTATATCAAGCCTTGATCGAAGCAAACATTCAGATTTTCACTCCGTCAATAAATTGAAGAGCTGTTAGCACAGGAATAGCTTTTAGCTTTGTTTAAGGCGTAGAAATCAGCGTTGAAACTGATATTTTGCTGAATATTTCGATATTTTCGTAATTCTATACACCTGTATTATACTTTAGCCATAGAATTTCAATACATGATACGAGATAATGAATATCAATCATTATGTTGTGCATATGACTGTAAATTGAAAAGTTGTTACCCTCCATATAGCTTTTACCTATGTTTTATGCTTGAAAACAGAAATAAAAGAGCTATTTTAAAATATAAATTGATTTTTTTGAAAATTTTATGCAGCGAAAACGTTTCTAACGCATAGAATGTCATTCTATATCAAGCCTTGATCGAAGGAAATGATCAGATTGTCATTCTGAAAATAAATTGAAGAGCTGTTAGCACAGGAATAGTTTTTGCTTCGTTTTAGGCGTTTAAAACCGCGATCGAACTCATATTTTGGTCGATATTACGATATTTTCGTAGTTGGAAGCACCTCAATCATACATTAGCCATAGAATCCCACTATATGTTACGAGATAATGAATTTCAAGCATTATGTTGTGCATATGACTGAAAATTCAAAAGTTATTACCCTCCATATAGCGTATTTATGTAGAATAGATTTGCCTATGTTTTATGCGTGAAAACAGAAAACAGACGGTAAATTTGAAACTTATTAAACTCTATATAGCTTTTATCTATGTTTTATGCGTCGAAAACAGAAACAAAAAAACTATTTTAAACAATAAATTAATTTTTTTCAAAATTTTATGCAGGGGAAATGTTTCTAACGCATAGAATGTCATTTTATATCAAGCCTTGATCGAAGGAAACCGTCAGATTTTCACTCCGTCAATAAATTGAAGAGCTGTTAGCACAGGAATAGCTTTTAGCTTTGTTTCAGACGTTGAAAACAGCGTTGAAACTCATATTTTGGTGAATATTTCGATATTTTCGTAATTCTATACACCTATATTATACTTTAGCCATAGAATCTCAATATATGATACGAGATAATGAATATCAATCATTATGTTGTGCATATGACTGTATATTCAAAAGTTATTACCCTCCATATAGCGTTTACCTATGTTTTATGCGTGAAAACAGCAATAAAAAATCTATTTTAAAACATAAATCGATTTTTTTTCAAAATTTTATGCAGTGAAAATGTTTCTAACGCATAGAATGTCATTCTATGTCGAGCCTTGATCGAAGCAAATGATCAGATTAATTACTCTGATAATAAATTGAAGAGCTGTTAGCACAGGAATAGCTTTTTGCTTCGTTTTATGCGTTGAAAACAGCGTTCGAACTCATATTTCGGACGATATTATGATATTTTCGTAGTTCGTAGCACCTCATTATACATTAGCCAACAGGCGGCAAATTAAGAAGTTATTAAACTCCATATAGCTTTTATCTATGTTTTATGCGTCGAAAACAGAAATAAAAAAGCTATTTTAAAACATAAATTGATTTTTTTCAAAATTTTATGAAGTGGAAATGTTTCTAACGCACATAATGTCATTCTATATCAAGCCTTGATCGAAGCAAATCATCAGATTGTCACTCTGACAATAAATTGAAGAGCTGTTAGCACAGGAATAGCTTTTTGCTTCGTTTTAGACGTTTAAAAGTGCATTCGAACTCATATTTTGATCGATATTACGATATTTTCGTAGTTGGAAGCACCTCAATCATACATTAGCCATAGAATCAAACTATACGTTAAGAGATAATGAATTTCAAGCATTATGATGTGCATATGACTTTAAATTCAAAAGTTATTACCTTCCATATAGCTTTTACCTATGTTTTATGCGTGAACACAGCAATAAAAATGCTATTTTAAAACATAATTTTTTTTTTCAAAATTTCATGCACTGAAAATATTTCTAAAGCATAAAATATCATTCTATATCAATAGTTGATCGAAACAAACCATCAGATTCTCACACTAACAGTAAATTGAAGATTTGTTAGCACAGGAATAGCTTTTTGTTTCGTTTTAGGCCTTTAAATCACCGTTGAAATTTATATTTTGGTGAATAATTCGATATTTTCCTATTTCTATGCTCCTGTATTATACGTTAGCCATAGAATCTCACTATATAATACGAGGTGATGAATATAGAGCAACACGTTGTGAAACAGACTGTAAATTAAAAAGTTATTACCCTCCATACAGCTTTTACCTAAGTTTTATGCGTGGAAAACGGAAATAAAAAAGCTATTTTAAAATATAAATTGATATTTTAAAAATTCTATGCAGGGAAAATGTTTCTAACGCATAGATTGTCATTTTATATGAAGCCTTGATCAAAGGAAACCGTCAGATTTTCACTCCGTCAAAAAATTGAAGAGCTGTTAGCACAGGAATAGCTTTTAGCTTTGTTATAGGCGTTTAAAACAGCGTTCGAAATCATATTTTGGTCGATATTACGATATTTTCGTACTTCGAAGCACCTCAGTTATACATTAGCCATAGAATCCCACTATATGTTACGATATAATGAATTTCAAGCATTATGTTTTCCATTTGACTGTAAATTCAAAAGTTATTACCATCCATATAGCTTTTACCTATGTTTTATGCGTAAAAACAGAAATAAAACAGCTATTTTAAAACATAAATTGAATTTTTTCAAAATTTTATGCAGTGAAAATGTTTCTAATGCATAGAATGTCATTCTATATCAAGCCTTGATCGAAGCAAATTCTCAGATTCTCATTCTGACAATGTTTTGAAGAGCTGTTAGCAAGGAATAGCATTTTGCTTCGTTTCTGTCGTTTCAAACATTTTTCGAACTCATATTTTGGTCGATATTACGACATTTTGTTAGTTGGAAGCACCTCAATTATACATTAGCCATAGAATCCCACTATATTTTACGAGATAATGAATTTCAAGCATTATGTTATGCATATGACTGTAAATTCAAAAGTTATTACTCTCCATATAGCTTTTACCTATGTTTTATGCGTGAAAACAGCAATAAAAAAGCTATTTTAAAACATAATTTTTCTTTTCAAAATTTCATGCAGTGAAAATATTTCTGAAGCATAGAATATCATTCTGTATCAATACTTGATCGAAACAAACCATCAGATTCTCACACTAACAGTAAATTGAAGATTTGTTACACACGAATAGCTTTTTGCTTCGTTTTAGGCCTTTAAATCAGCGTTGAAATTTTAATTTTGGTGAATTATTCGATATTTTCCTAATTCTATGCACTTATATTATACATCAGCCATAGAATCTCACAATATAATACGAGGTGATGAATACAGAGCAATATGTTGTGAAACAGACTGTAAATTCAAAAGTTATTACACTCCATAGCGCTTTTACCTAAGTTTTATGCGTGGAAAACAGAAATCAAAAAGCTATTTTAAAACATAAATTGATTGTTTTCAAAATTTTATGGAGTGAAAATGTTTCTAATGCATAGAAAGTCATTCTATATCAAGCCTTGATCGAAGCAAATCGTAGATTTTCACTCCATGAATAAATTGAAGAGCTGTTAGCACAGGAATAGCTTTTAACTTCGTTTCAGGCGTTTAAAACAGCGTTCGAACTCATATTTTGGTCGATATTACGATATTTTCGTAGTTCGAAGCACCACAATTATACATTAGCCATAGAATCCCACTATATGTTAGGAGATAATGAATTTCAAGCATTATGTTTGGCATTTGACTGTAAATTCAAAAGTTATTACCCACCATATAGCTTTTACCTATGTTTTATGCGTGAAAACAGCAGTAAAAAAGCTATTTTAAAACATAAATTGATTTTTTTCAAAATTTTATAAAGTGAAAATGTTTCTAAAGCATAAATTGTCATTCTATATAAAGCCTTGAACGAAACACCATCAGATTTTTACACTGACAATAAATTGAGGATTTGTTAGCAGAGGAAAAGCTTTTTGCTTCGTTTTAGGCGTATAAATCAGCGTTGAAATTTATATTTTCGTGAATAATTCGATATTTTCGTAATTCTATGCACCTATATTATACGTTAACCACAGAATCTTACTATATAATACGAAGTGATGAATATAGAGCAATATGTTGTGAAACACACTGTAAATTCAAAAGTTATTACACTAGATACAGATTTTACCTAAGTTTTATGCGTGGAAAACAGAAAGAGAAAAGTTACTTTAAAACATTAATTGATTTTACCTAAGTTTTATGCGTGAAAACAGAAATAAAAAAGCTATTTTAAAACAAATTTTTTTTTCGAAATTTTATGCAGTGAAAATATATCTAAAGCATACAATATTATTCTATATCAATACTTGATCGAAACAAACCATCAGATTCTCACACTGACAGTAAATTGAAGATTTCTTAGCACAGGAATAGCATTTTGCTTCGTTTTAGGCGTTTAAATCAGCATTAATTTTCATATTTTGGTGAATAATTCGATATTTTCCTAATTCTATACAACTATATTATTCGTTAGCCATAGAATCTCACTATATAATACGAGGTGATGAATATAGAGCAATATGTTGTGAAACAGGCAGTAACTTCAAAAGTTATTACACTCCACACAGCTATTACCTAAGTTTTATGCATGAAAACAGAAATAAAAAAGCTATTTTAAAACATAAATTGATTTTCTTCAAAATTTTATGCAGTGAAAATGTTTATAACGCATAGAATGTCATTCTATATCAAGCCTTGATCGAAGCAAATGATGACATTCTCACTCTGACATAAATTGAAGAGCTGTTACCACAGGAATAGCCTTTTGTTTCGTTTTAGGCGTTTAAAACAGCGTTCGAACTCATATTTTGGTCGATATTAGGATAATTTGTTAGTTCGAAGCACCTCATACATTACCCATAGAATCCCACTATATGTTAGGATATAATGAATTTCAAGCATTATGTTGTGCATATGACGGTAAATTCAAAAGTTATTACCCTCCATATAGCTTTTACCTATATTTTACTCGTGAAAACAGAAAAAAAATCTATTCTAAAACATAAATTTTTTTTTTCAAAATTTTATGCAGTGAAAATATTTCTAAAGCATAGAATATCATTCTATATCAATACGTGATCGAAACAAACCATCAGATTTTCACACTGACAGGAAATTGAAGAATTGTTAGCACAGGAATAGCTTTTTGCTTCGTTTTAGTCCTTTAAATCAGCGTTGAAGTTTATATTTTGGTGAATAATTCGATATTTTCCTAATTCTATGCACCTATATGATACGTCAGCCATAGAATCTAACTATATAATACGAGGTGATGAATATAGAGTAATATGTTGTGAAACAGACTGTAAATTCAAAAGTTATTACACTCCATACGGCTTTTACCTAAGTTTTATGAGTGGAAAACAGAAATAAAAAAGTATTTTAAAACATAAATTTATTTTTTTCAAAATTTTATGCAGCGAAAATGTTACTAACACATAGAGTATCATTCTATATCAAGCCTTGATCGAAGCAAACATTCAGATTTTCACTCCGTCAATAAATTGAAGAGCTGTTAGCACAGGAATAGCTTTTAGTTTTGTTTAAGGCGTAGAAATCAGCGTTGAAACTGATATTTTGCTGAATATTTCGATATTTTCGTAATTCTATACACCTATATTATACTTTAGCCATAGAATTTCAATACATGATACGAGATAATTAATATCAATCATTATGTTGTGCATATGACTGTAAATTCAAAAGTTATTACCCTCATATAGCTTTTACCTATGTTTTATGCTTGAAAACAGAAATTTTTTATAAAAGAGCTATTTTAAAATATAAATTGATTTTTTTGAAAATGTTATACAGCGAAAACGTTTCTAACGCATAGAATGTCATTCTATATCAAGCCTTGATCGAAGGAAATGATCAGATTGTCATTCTGAAAATAAATTGAAGAGCTGTTAGCACAGGAATTGTTTTTGCTTCATTTTAGGCGTTTAAAACCGCGATCGAACTCATATTTTGGTCGATATTACGATATTTTCGTAGTTGGAAGCACCTCAATCATACATTAGCCATAGAATCCCACTATATGTTACGAGATAATGAATTTCAAGCATTATGTTGTGCATATGACTGTAAATTCAAAAGTTATTACCCTCCATATAGCTTTTACCAATGTTTTATGCGTGAAAACAGCAATAAGAAAGCTATTTTAAAACATAAATTTTTTTTTTTCAAAATTTTACGCAGTGAAAATATTTCTGAAGCATAGAATATCATTCTATATCAATAGTTGATCGAAACAAACCATCAGATTCTCACACTAACAGTAAATTGAAGATTTGTTAGCACAGGAATACTTCTTTTCTTCGTTTTAGGCCTTTAAACCAGCGTTGAATTTCTATTTTGGTGAATAATTCGATGTTTTCCTAATTCTATGCACCTATGTTATACGTTAGCCATAGAATCTCACTATATAATACGAGGTGATGAATACAGAGCAATATGTTGTGAAACAGACTGTAAATTCAAAAGTTATTACACTCCATATAGCTTTTACCTATGTTTTATGCGTGGAAAACAGATATAGAACAGCTATTTTAAAACATAAATTGTTTTTTTTTCAAAACCTTACACAGTGAAAATGTTTCTAAAGCATAATATGTCATGCTATATCAAGCATTGATTGAAACAAACCACCAGATTTTTACACTGACAGTAAGTTGAAGATTTGTTAGCACAGGAATAGCTTTTTCCTTCGTTTTAGGCGTTTAAATCAGCGTTGAGATTTATATTCTCGTGAAGAATTCGATATTTTACTAATTCTATGAACCTATATTATACGTTAGCCATAGAATCTCACTATATAATACGAGGTGATGAATACAGTGCAATATGTTGTGAAACAGACTGTAAATTCAAAAGTTATTACACTCCATACCGCTTTTACCTAAGTTTTATGCGTGGAAAACAGAAATAAAAAAGCTATTTTAAAATATAAATTGATTTTTTTTCAAAATTTTATGCAGGGAAAATGTTTCTAACGCATAGAATGTCATTCTATATCAAGCCTTGATCGAAGCACATCATCAGATTGTCACTCCGAAAATAAATAAAAGAGCACACGAATATCTTTTAGCTTTGTTTTAGGTGTTACAGCGTTCGAACTCATATTTTGGTCGATATTACGATATTTTCGTATCGAAGCACTTCAATTATACATTAGCCATAGCATCCCACTATATGTTACGAGATAACGAATTTCATGCATTATGTTGTGCATATGACTGTAAATTCAAAAGTTATTACACTCCATACAGCTTTTACCTAATTTTTATGCGTGGAAAACAGAAATAAAAAAGCTATTTTAAAACATAAATTGATTTTTTTCAATATTTTATGCAGTGAAAATGTTTCTAACGCATAGAATATCATTCTATATCAAGCCTTGATCGAAGCAAATCATCAGATTATCACTCTGAAAATAAATTGAAGAGCTGTTAGCACACGAATAGTTTTAGCTTTGTTTTAGGCGTTGAAAACAGTGTTCGAACTCATATTTTGGTCGATATTACGATATTTTGGAATCGAAGCACCTCAATTATACATTAGCCATAGAATCCCACTATGTGTTGCGATGTTATGAATTTCAAGCATTATATTGTGCATTGACTGCAAATTCAAAACTTATTACCCTCCATATAGATTTAACCTATGTTTTATGCGTGAAAACACAAAACAGACGGTAAATTAGAAAGTTATTAAACTTCATATAGCTTTTATCTATGTTTTATTCGTCGAAAACAGAAACAAAAAAACTATTTTAAACAATAAATTAATTTTTTTCAAAATTTTATGCAGGGAAAATGTTTCTAACGCATAGAATGTCATTTTATATCAAGCCTTGATCGAAGGAAATCGTCAGATTTTCACACCGTCAATAAATTGAAGAGCTGTTAGCACAGGAATAGCTTTTAGCTTTGTTTCAGACGTTGAAAACAGCGTTGAAACTGATATTTTGGTGAATATTTCGATATTTTCGTAATTCTATACACCTATATTATACTTTAGCCATAGAATCTCAATATATGATGCGAGATAATGAATATCAATTATTATGTTGTGCATATGATTGTAAATTCAAAAGTTATTACCCTCCATATGGCGTTTACCTATGTTTTATGCGTGAAAACAGCAATAAAAAATCTATTTTAAAACATAAATCGATTTTTTTTCAAAATTTTATGCAGTGAAAATGTTTCTAACGCATAGAATGTCATTCTATATCAAGCCTTGATCGAAGCAAATGATCAGATTGTCACTCTGACAATAAATTGAAGAGCTGTTAGCACAGGAATGGCTTTTTGCTTCGTTTTAAACGTTTAAAAGTGCATTCAAACTCATATTTTGATCGATATTACGATATTTTCGTAGTTGGAAGCAGCTCAATTATACATTAGCCATAGAATCAAACTATATGTTACGAGATAATGCATTTCAAGCATTATGTTGTGCATATGACTTTATATTCAAAAGTTATTACCTTCCATATAGCTTTTACTTATGTTTTATGCGTGAACACAACAATAAAAAAGCTATTTTAAAACATAATTTTTTTTTCAAAATTTCATGCAGTGAAAATATTTCTAAAGCATAGAATATCATTCTATATCAATACTTGATCGAAACAAACCATCAGATTCTCACACTAACAGTAAATTGAAGATTTGTTAGCACAGGAATAGCTTTTTGTTTCGTTTTAGGCCTGTAAATCAGGGTTGAAATTTATATTTTGGTGAATTATTCGATATTTTCCTATTTCTATGCTCCTGTATTATACGTTAGCCATAGAATCTCACAATATAACACGAGGTGATGAATATTGAGCAATATGTTGTGAAACAGACTGTAAATTAAAAAGTTATTACCCTCCATACAGCTTTTACCTAAGTTTTATGCGTGGAAAACGGAAATAAAAAAGCTATTTTAAAACATAAATTGATTTTTTTAAAAATTCTATGCAGGGAAAATGTTTCTAACGCATAGATTGTCATTTTATATCAAGCCTTGATCAAAGGAAACCGTCAGATTTTCACTCCGTCAATAAATTGAAGAGCTGTTAGCACAGGAATAGCTTTTAGCTCTGTTATAGGCGTTTAAAACAGCGTTCGAAATCATATTTTGGTTGATATTACGATATTTTCGCAGTTCGAAGCACCTCAGTTATACATTAGCCATAGAATCCCACTATATGTTACGATATAATGAATTTCAAGCATTATGTTTTCCATTTGACTGTAAATTCAAAAGTTATTACCTGCCATATAGCTTTTACCTATGTTTTATGCGTGAAAACAGAAATAAAACAGCTATTTTAAAAAATAAATTGAATTTTTTCAAAATTTTATGCAGTGAAAATGTTTCTAACGCATAGAATGTCATTCTATATCAAGCCTTGATCGAAGCAAATGGTCAGATTCTCACTCTGACAATATTTTGAAGAGCTGTTAGCAAGGAATAGCATTTTGCTTCGTTTCTGTCGTTTGAAACATTTTTCGAATTCATATTTTGGTCGATATTACGACATTTTGTTAGTTGGAAGCACCTCAATTATACATTAGCCATAGAATCCCACTATATGTTACGAGATAATGAATTTCAAGCATTATGTTGTGCATATGACTGTAAATTCAAAAGTTATTACTGTCCATATAGCTTTTACCTATGTTTTATGCGTGAAAACAGCAATAAAAAAGCTATTTTAAAACATAATTTATTTTTTCAAAATTTTAGGCAGTGAAAATATTTCTAAAGCATAGAATATCATTCTATATCAATACTTGATCGAAACAAACCATCAGATTCTCACACTGACAGTAAATTGAAGATTTCTTACCACAGGAATAGCTTTTTGCTTCATTTTCGGCGTTTAAATCAGCGTTGAAATATATACTTTGGTGAATAATTCGATATTTTCCTAATTCTATGCACCTATATTATACGTTAGCCATAGAATCTCACTATATAATACGAGGTGATGAATACAGAGCAATATGTTGTGAAACAGACTGTAAATTCAAAAGTTATTACACTCCATACAGCTTTTACCTAAGTGTTATGCGTGGAAAACAGAAATAAAAAAGCTATTTTAAAATATAAATTGATTTTTTTTCAAAATTTTATGCAGGAAAAGGTTTCTAATGCATAGAATGTCATTCTATATCAAGCCTTGATCGAAGCAAACTGTAAGATTTTCACTCCATGAATAAATTGAAGAGCTGTTAGCACAGGAATAGCTTTTAGCTTCGTTTCAAACGTTTAAAACAGCGTTCGAACTCATATTTTGGTCGATATTACGATATTTTCGTAGTTCGAAGCACCACAATTATACATGTCATAGAATCCCACTATATGTTACGAGATAATGAATTTCAAGACTAACTGTAAATTCAAAAGTTATTACCCTCCATATAGCTTTTACCTATGTTTTATGCGTGGAAAACAGATATAGAACAGCTATTTTAAAACATAAATTGTTTTTTTTTCAAAATCTTACACAGTGAAAATGTTTCTAAAGCATAATATGTCATCCTATATCAAGCCTTGATTGAAACAAACCACCAGATTTTTACACTGACAGTAAGTTGAAGATTTGTTAGCACAGGAATAGCTTTTTGCTTCGTTTTAGGCGTTTAAAATCAGCGTTGAAATTTATATTCTCGTGAATAATGCGATATTTTACTAATTCTATGCACCTAATTATACGTTAGCCATAGAAGCTCACTATGTAATACGAGGTGATGAATACAGAGCAATATGTTGTGAAACAGACTGTAAATTCAAAAGTTATTACACTCCATACAGCTTTTACCTAAGTTTTATGCGTGGAAAAAGAAATAAAAAAGCTATTTTAAAATATAAATTGATTTTTTTTCAAAATTTTATGCAGTGAAAAGGTTTCTAACGCATAGAATGTCATTTTACATCAAGCCTTGATCGAAACACATCATCAGATTGTCACTCTGAAAATAAATAAAAGAGCAGAGGAATATCTTTTAGCTTTGTTTTAGGTGTTGAACACAGCGTTCGAACTCATATTTTGGTCGATATTACGATATTTTCGTATCGAAGCACCTCAATTATACATTAGCCATAGAATCCCACTATATGTTACGAGATAACGAATTTCATGCATTATGTTGTGCATATGATTGTAAATTCAAAAGTTATTACCCTCCATATAGCTTTTATCATTGTTTTATGCGTGAAAACAGCAATAAAAATGCTATTTTAAAACATAATTTTTTTTTTTCAAAATTTTACGCAGTGAAAATATTTCTGAAGCATAGAATATCATTCTATATCAATAGTTGATCGAAACAAACCATCAGATTCTCACACTAAGAGTAAATTGAAGATTTGTTAGCACAGAAATAGTTCTTTGCTTCGTTTTAGGCCTTTAAATCAGCGTTGAAATTTATATTTTGGTGAATAATTTGATATTTTCCTAATTCTATGTATCTATATTATACTTTAGCCATAGAATCACACTATATAATACGAGGTGATGAATATAGAGCAATATGTTGTGAAACAGACTGTAAATTGAAAAGTTATTACACTCCATACAGCTTTTACCTAATTTTTATGCGTGGAAAACAGAAATAAAAAAGCTATTTTAAAACATAAATTGATTTTTTTCAATATTTTATGCAATGAAAATGTTTCTAACGCATAGAATATCATTCTGTATCAAGCCTTGATCGAAGCAAATCATCAGATTGTCACTCTGAAAATAAATTGAAGAGCTGTTAGCACACGAATAGTTTTATCTCTTTTTTAGGCTTTAAAAACAGCGTTCGAACTCATATTTTGGTCGATATTACGATATTTTGGAATCGAAGCACCTCAATTATACATTAGCCATAGAATCCCACTATATGCCACGATGTTATGAATTTCAAGCATTATGTTGTGCATATGACTGTAAATTCAAAACTTATTACCCTCCATACAGATTTAACCTATGTTTTTTGCCTGAAAACAGAAAACAGACGGTAAATTAGAAAGTTATTAAACTCCATATAGCATTTATCTATGTTTTATGCGTCGAAAACGAAACAAAAAACCTATTTTAAACAATAAATTAATTTTTTTCAAAATTTAATGCAGGGAAAAAGTTTCTAACGCATAGAATGACATTTTGTATCAAGCTTTGATAGAAGGAAACCGTCAGATTTTAACTCCGTCAATAAATTAAAGAGCTGTGAGCACAGGAATAGCTTTTAGCTTTGTTTCAGACGTTGAAAACAGCGTTGAAACTGATATTTTGGTGAATATTTCGATATTTTCGTAATACTATATACACCTATATTATACTTTAGCCATAGAATCTCAATATATGATACGAGATAATGAATATCAATTATTATGTTGTGCATATGACTGTAAATTCGAAAGTTATTACCCTCCATATAGCGTTTACCTATGTTTTATGCGTGAAAACAGCTATAAAAATCTATTTTAAAACATAAATCGATTTTTTTTCAAAATTTTATGCAGTGAAAATGTTTCTAACGCATAGAATGTCATTCTGTATCAAGCCTTGATCGAAGCAAATGATCAGATTAATTACTCTGATAATAAATTGAAGAGCTGTTAGCACAGGAATAGCTTTTTGCTTCGTTTTATGCGTTTAAAACAGCGTTCGAACTCATATTTCGGTCGATATTACGATATTTTCGTAGTTCGCAGCACCTCAATTATACATTAGCCAACAGACGGTAAATTAAAAAGTTATTAAACTCCATATAGCATTTATCTATGTTCTATGCGTCGAAAACAGAAACAAAAAAGCTATTTTAAAACATAAATTCATTTTTTTCAAAATTTTATGAAGTGGAAATATTTCTAAAGCATAGAATATCATTCTATATCAATACTTGATCGAAACAAACCATCAGATTCTTACACTAACAGTAAATTGAAGATTTGTTACACAGGAATTTCTTTTTGCTTCGTTTTAGGTCTTTAAATCAGCGTTGAAATTTTAATTTTGGTGAATTATTCGATATTTTCCTAATTCTATGCACTTATATTATACGTCAGCCATAGAATCCCACAATATAATACGAGGTGATGAATACAGAGCAATATGTTGTGAAACAGACTGTAAATTCAAAGGTTATTACACTCCATACAGCTTTTAACTAAGTTTTATGCGTGGAAAACAGAAATAAAAAAGCTATTTTATAATATAAATTGATTTTTTTTTCAAAATTTTATGCAGTGAAAATGTTTCTAACGCATAGAATGTCATTCTATATCAAGCCTTGATCGAAGCAAACATTCAGATTTTCACTCCGTCAATAAATTGAAGAGCTGTTATTACAGGAATAGCTTTTAGCTTTGTTTTAGGCGTTGAAATCAGCGTTGAAATCAGCGTTGAAACTGATATTTTGCTGAATATTTCGATATTTTCGTAATTCTATACACCTATATTATACTTTAGCCATAGAATTTCAATACATGATACGAGATAATGAATATCAATCATTATGTTGTGCATATGACTGTAAATTCAAAAGCTATTACCCTCCACATAGTTTTTACCTATGTTTTATGCGTGAAAACATTAATAAAATATTTGTTTTAATAATTTTTTTTTTTCAAAATTTTATGCATGGAAAATATTTTTAACGCATTTAATGTTGATCGAAGCAAATGAACAGATTGTCATTCTGAAAATAAATTGAAGAGCTCTTAGCACAGGAATAGTTTTTGCTTCGTTTTAGGCGTTTAAAACAGCGTTCGAACTCATATTTTGGTCGATATTACAATATTTTCGTAGTTGGAAGCACCACTATTATACATTAGCCATAGAACCCCACTATACGTTACGAGATAATGAATTTCAAGCATTATGTTGTGCATATGACTGTAAATTCAAAAGTTATTACCCTCCATATCGCTTTTTCCTGTTTTATGCGTGAAGACAGCAATAAAAAAGCTCGTTTAAAATATAATTTTTTTTTTCAAAATTTTATGCAGTGAAAATATTTCTAAAGCATAGAATATCATTCTATATCAATACTTGATCGAAACAAACCATCAAATTCTCACACTGACAGTAAATTGAAGATTTCTTACCACAGGAATAGCTTTTTGCTGCATTTTAAGCGTTTAAATCAGCGTTGAAATTTATATTTTCGTGAATAATTCGATATTTTCCTAATTCTATGCACCTATATTATACGTTAGCCATAGAATCACACTATATAATACGAGGTGATGAATATAGAGCAATAAGGTGTGAAACAGACTGTAAACTTAAAAGTTATTACACTCCATACAGCTTTTACCTAAGTTTTATGGGTGAAAACAGAAATAAAAAAGCTATTTTAAAACATAAATTTTTTTTTGAAATTTTATGCAGTGAAAATATATCTAAAGCATACAATATTATTCTATATCAATACTTGATCGAAACAAACCATCAGATTCTCACACTGACTGTAAATTGAAGATTTGTTACCACAGGAATTGGTTTTTGCTTCGTTTTAAGCGTTGAAATCAGGGTTGAAATTTATATTTTGGTGAATAATTCGATATTTTCCTAATTCTATGCACCTATATTATTCATTAGCCATAGAATCTCACTATATAATACAAAGTGATGAATATAGAGCAATATGTTGTGAAACAGACGGTAAATTAAGAAGTTATTAAATTCCACAGGGCTTTTATCAATGTTTTATGCGTCGAAAACAGAAATGGAAAAGCTATTTTAAAACATAAATTTATTTTTTTCAAAATTTTATGCATTGGAAATGTTTCTAACGTATAGAATGTTATTCTATATTCCCTGATCGAAGCAAATCATCAGATTGTCACTCTGACAATAAATTGAAGAGCTGTTAGCACAGCAATAGCTTTTAGCTTCGTTTCAGGCGTTTAAAACAGCGTTGAAACTGATATTTTGGTGAATATTTCGATATTTTCGTAATTCTATACACCTATATTATACTTTAGCCATAGAATCTCAATATATGATACGAGATAATGAATTTCAAGCATTATGTTATGCATATGACTGTAAATTCAAAAGTTATTACCCTCCATATGGCGTTTACCTATGTTTTATGCGTGAAAACAGGAAAAAAAAGCTGTTTTAAAACATAAATTTTTTTTTTCAGAATTTTATGCAGTGAAAATATTTCTAAAGCATAGAATATCACTCTATATCAAGTCTTGATCGAAACAAACCATCAGATTCTCACAATGACAGTAAATTGAAGATATGTTAGCACAGGAATAGCTTTTTGCTTCGTTTTAGGCGTTGAAATCAGCGTTGAAATTTATATTTTGGTGAATAATTCGATATTTTCCTAATTTTACGCACCTATATTATACCTTAGCCATAGAATCTCATTATATAATACGAGGTCGTGAATATAGAGCAAAATGTTCTGAAACAGACGGTAAATTAAAAAGTTATTAAACTCCATATAGCTTTTATCTATGTATTATGCGTCGAAAACAGAAATAGAAAAGCTATTTTAAAACATAAATTTATTTTTTTCAAAATTTTATGCAGGGAAAATGTTTCTAACGCATAGAATGTCATTCTATATCAAGCGTTGATCGAAGCAAACCGTCAGATTTTCACTCCGTCAATAAATTGAAGAGCTGTTAGCACAGGAATAGCTTTTAGTTTTGTTTTAGGCGTTGAAAACAGCGTAGAAATTTATATTTTGGTGAATAATTCCATATTTAGCTAATTCTATGCACCTATATTATACGTTAGCCATAGAATATCATTATATAATACGAGGTGGTGAATATAGAGCAATATGTTGTGAAAGAGACGGTAAATTAAAAAGTTATTAAACTCCATATAGCTTTTATCTATGTATTATGCGTCGAAAACAGAAATAGAAAAGCTATTTTAAAACGTAAATTTATTTTTTTCAAAATTTTATGCAGTGAAAACGTTTCTAACGCATAGAATGTCATTCTATATCAAGCTTTGATCGAAGCAAATGATGATATTCTCACTCTGACATAAATTGAAGAGCTGTTACCACAGGAATAGCTTTTTGCTTCGTTTTAGGCGTTTAAAATATTTTTCGAACTCATATTTTCGTCGATATTACGATATTTTCGTAGTTGGAAGCACCTCCATTATACATTACCAATAGAATCCCACTATATGTTACGTTACAATCAATTTCAAGCATTATGTTGTGCATATAACTGTAAATTCAAAAGTTATTACCCTCCATATAGCTTCTAATTATGTTTTATGCGTTAAAACAGCAATAAAAAAGCTATTTTGAAACATAAATTTTTTTTTTCAAAATTTTATGCAGTGAAAATATATCTATAGCATACAATATTATTGTATATCAATACTTGATCGAAACAAACCATCAGATTCTGACACTGAGAATAAATTGAAGATTTGTTAGCACAGGAATAGCATTTTGCTCCTTTTAGGCCTTCAAAACAGCGTTCGAACTCATATTTTGGTCGATACTACGATATTTTTCGTAGTTCGAAGCACCTCAATTATACATTAGCCATAGAATCCCAGTATATGATACGAGATAATGAATATCAATCATTATGTTGTGCATATGACCGTAAATTCAAAAGTAATTACCCTCCATATAACTTTTGCCTATGTTTTATGCGTGAAAACTGAAATAAAAAAGCTATTTTAAAACATGAATTTTATTTTTCACAATTTTATGCAGCGAAAATATTTCTAAAACCTAGAATATCATTCTAAATCAAGCCTTAATCGAAACAAACCATTAGATTCTCATAATGACTGTAAATTGATGATTTGTTAGTTAGATTTAGTTTAAAATATCTTCACTGCATAAAATTTTGAAAAAAAATTATATCATTCATAAAATATTGGTAAAAGCTATATCGAGGGTAATAACTTTTGAATTTACAGTCATATGCACAACATAATGCTTGAAATTCATTATCTCGTAACATATAGTGGGATTCTATGGCTAATGTATGATTGAGGTGCTTCCAACTACGAAAATATCGTAATATCGACCAAAATATGAGTTCGATCGCGGTTTTAAACGCCTAAAATGAAGCAAAAACAATTCCTGTGCTAACAGCTCTTCAATTTATTGTCAGAGTGAGAATCTGATCATTTGCTTCGATCAAGGTTTGATATAGAATGACATTCTATGCGTTAGAAA
The DNA here is from genome assembly GCA_038380435.1 of Ryuthela nishihirai. NCBI lineage: Eukaryota > Metazoa > Arthropoda > Arachnida > Araneae > Heptathelidae > Ryuthela > Ryuthela nishihirai. The sequence goes on from JAWZYU010000038.1 coordinate 5,107,203, forward strand.
CATTTTCATGCATAAAATTTTGAAAAAAATCAATTTATGATTTAAAATAGCTTTTTCATTTTTGTTTTCAAGCAAAAACATAGGTATAAGCTATATGGAGGGTAATAACTTTTGAATTTACAGTCATATGCACAACATAATGCTTGAAATTTATTATCTTGTAACATATAGTGGGATTCTATGGCTAATGTATTATTGAGGTGCTTCGAACTACGAAAATATCGTAATATCGATCAAAATATTTGTTTGAACGCTGTTTTCAACGCTTAAAACAAAGCTAAAAGCTATTCGTGTGCTAACAGTTCTTCATTTTATTTTCAGAGTGACAATCTGATGATTTGCTTCGATCAAGGCTTGATATAGAATGACATTCTATGCGTTAGAAACATTTTCCCTGCATAATATTTTGAAAAAAATTAAATTATGTTTTAAAATAGCGTTTCTCTTTCTGTTTTCGACGCATAAATCATAGATAAAAGCTATACGGAGTTTAATAACTTTTTAATTCACCGTCTATTTCACAAATATCAGTTAATATTCATCACCTCGTATTATATAGTGATATTCTGCGGCTGAAGTATAATATAGGTGCATAGAATTAGTAAAATGTCGAATTATTCACAAAAATGTAAATTTCAACGGTGATTTAAACGCCTTAAACGAAACAAAAATTTATTCCTGTGCTAACAAATGTTGAATTTACAGTCAGTGTGAGGATCTGATGGTTTGTTTCGATCAAGGCTTGATATAGAATGATATTCTATGTTTTAGAAATACTTTCACGGCATAAAATTTTGAAAGAAAAAAATTTATGTTTTAAAATAGCTTTTCTATTTCTGTTTTCGACGCATAAAACATAGATAAAAGCTATATGGAGTTTAATAACTTTTTAATTTACCGTCTGTTTCACCACATCTTGCTTTATATTCATCACCTCGTATTATATAGTGAGATTCTATGGCTAACGTATAATATTGGTGCATAGAATTGCGAAAATATCGAAATATTCACCAAAATATAAATTTCAACGCTGATTTAAAGACCTAAAACGAAGCTAAAAGCTATTCCTGTGCTAACAACTCTTCAATTTAATGTCAGTGTGAGAATCTGATGGTTCGTTTCGATCAAGTATTGATATAGAATGATATTCTATGCTTTAGAAATATTTTCACTGCATAAAATTTTGAAAGAAAAAATTTGTTTTAAAATAACTTTTGTTATTGCTGTTTTCACGCATAAAACATAGGTAAAAGCTATATGGAGGGTATTAACTTTTGAATTTACAGTCATATGCACAACATAATGCTTGAAATTATTTATCTCGAAACATATAGTGGGATTCTATGGCTAATGTATAATTGAGGTGCTTCGAACTACGAAGATATCGGAATATGGATCAAAATATGAGTTTGAACGCTGTTTTCAACGCTTAAAACAAAGCTAAAAGCTATTCGTGTGCTAACAGCTCTTCAATTTATTTTCAGAGTGACAATCTGATGACTTGCTTCGATCAAGGCTTGATATAGAATGACATTCTGTGCGTTAGAAACATTTTCATTGCATAAAATTTTGAAAAAAATCAATTTATGTTTTAAAATATCTTATTTATATCTGTTTTCCATGCATAAAACTTAGGTAAAAGCTGTATGGAGTGTAACAACTTTTGAATTTACAGTCTGTTTCACAACATATTGCTCTATATTCATCACCTGTGCTAACAGCTCTTCAATTTATTGTCAGAGTGAGAATCTGATCATTTGCTTCGATGAAGGCTTCATATAGGATGACATTGTATGCGTTAGAAACATTTTCACTGCATAAAATTTTGAAAAAAATCAATTTATGTTTTAAAATAGATTCTTTATTTCTGTTTTGACGCATGAAACATAGGTAAAAGCTATATGGAGGGTGATAACTTTTGAATTTACAGTCATATGCACAACATAATGCTTGAAATTAATTATCTCGTAATATATAGTGGGATTCTATGGCTAATGTATAATTGAGGTGCTTCGAACTACGACGGTATCGTAATATCGATCAAAATATGAGTTTGAACGCTGTTTTCAACGCTTAAAACAAAGCTAAAAGCTATTCGTGAGATAACAGCTCTTCAATTTATTTTCAGAGTGATAATCTGATGATTTGCTTCGATCAAGGCTTGATATAGAATGATATTCTGTGCGTTAGAAACATTTTCACTGCATAAAATTTTGAAAAAAAACAATTTATGTTTTAAAATAGCTTTTTTATATCTGTTTTCTATGCATAAAACTTTGGTAAAATCTATATGGAGTTTAATAACTTTTTAATTTACCGTCTGTTTCACAACATGTTGCTTTATATTCATTATCTCGTATTATATAGTGAGATTCTATGCTAACCTGTAACATAGGTGCATAGAATTAGGAAAATATCGAACTATTGACCAAAATATAAATTTCAACGCTGATTTAAACGCCTAAAACGAAGCAAAAACCTATTCCTGTGCTAACAAATTTTCAATTTACTGTCAGTGTCAGAATCTGATGGTTCGTTTCGATCAAGTATTGATATAGAATGATATTCTGTGCTTTAGAAATATTTTCACTGCATAAAATTTTGAAAAAAAAAATTTATGTTTTAAAATAGCTTTTTTTATTGCTGTTTTCACGCTTAAAACATAGGTAAAAGCTATATGGAGGGTAATAGCTTTTGAATTTACAGTCATATGCAAAATGTAATGCTTGAAATTCATTATCTCGTAACATATAATGGGATTCTATGGCTAATGTATAATTGAGGTGCTTCCAACTACGAAAATATCGTAATATCGACCAAAATATGAGTTCGAACGCTGTTTCAAAGGCCTATAACTAAGCTAAAAGCTATTTCTGTGCTAACCACTCTTCAATTTAATGTCAGAGGAGGAATCTGATGTTTTGTTTCGATCAAGGCTTGATATAGAATGACATTGTATGCCTTAAGAACATTTTCACTGCAGAGAGTTTTGAAAAAAATCCATTTATGTTTCAAAATAGCTGTTTTACTGTTGTTTTCCATGCATAAATCATAAGTAAAAGGTGTATGGAGTGTAGTTACTTTTGAATTTACAGTCAGTATCACAACATATTGCTTGATATTCATTATGTCGTATTACATAGTGAGATTCTATGGCTAAAATATAGTTTAGGTGCGTAGAATTACGAAAATATCGAAATATTCACTAAAATATCAATTTCAACTCTGTTTTCAACGCCTAAGACAAAGAAAAAAGTTATTCCTGTGCTAACAACTCTTCTCTTTAATGTCAGAGTGAGAATCTGATGGTTTGTTTCGATCAAGCCTTGATATAGGATTACATTCTGTGCTTGAAAAACATTTTCAGTGCAAAAAATTTTGAAAAAAAACGATTCATGTTTTAAAACAGCTTTTATTTTTCGCTGTTTTCCACGCATAAACCATAGGTAAATGCTATAAGGTCTTAATAACTTTCGAATTTACAGTCTGTTTCATAACATATTGTTCTATATTGATCACCTCGTATTATATTGTGAGATTGTATGGCTAACGTATAATATACGTGCATAGAATTACGAAAATATCGAATTATTCACCAAAATATAAATTTCAACTCTGTTCGCAACGCCTAAAACAAAGCTAAAAGCTATTCCTGTGCTACCAGCTCTTCGATTTACTGTCAGTGTGACAATCTGATTGTTCGTTTCGATCAAGGCTTGATATAGAATGACACTCTATGCCTTAAACACATTTCCACTGCATAGAATTTTGAAAAAAATCCATTTATGTTTCAAAATAGCTGTGTTATTGCTATCTTCCATGCATAAATCATAGGTAAAAGCTCTATGGAGTATAATAAGTTTTGAATTTACAATCATATGCACAACATAATGATTGATATTCATTATCTCGTATCATATACTGAGATTCTATGGCTAAAGTATAATTTAGGTGTATTGAATTGCGAAAATATCGAAATATTTACCAAAATATCAGTTTCAACTCTGTTTTCAACGCCTAAAACAAAGCTAAAAGCTATTCCCGTGCGAACAGTTCTTCAATTTATTCTCAGAGTGAGAATCTGATGGTTTGTTTCGATCAAGGCTTGATATAGAATAATATTCTATGTTTAGAAATATTTTCAATGCATATAATTTAAAAAAAAAAAATTATATTTTTAAAATAGTTGTTTTATTTCTGTTTTCCACGCATAAAACACAGGTAAAAGCTATATGGAGGGTAATAACTTTTGAATTTTCAGTCATATGCAGAACATAAGGCTTGAAATTCATTATCTCGTATCATATAGTTAGAGTCTATGGCTAATGTATAATTTAGGTGCATCGAACTACGAAAATATCGTAATATTGACCAAAATATCAGTTCCAATGCTGTTTTAAACGCCTGAAACGTAGCTAAAAGCTATTTCTGTGCTAACAACTCTTCAATTTAAAGTCAGAGTGAGAATCTGATATTTTCTTTCGATCAAAGCACGATATAGAATGACATTCTATGCCTTAAACACATTTTCACTACATAGAATTTTGAAACAAAAATCCATTTATGTTTCAAAATAGCTGTTTTATTGTTGTTTTCTACGCATAAATCATAGGTGAAAGCTATAAGGAATGTAATAATTTTGAATTTACAGTCATATGCACAACATAATGATTGATATTCATTATCTCCTATTATGTAATCAGATTCTATGGCTAAAGTATAATTTAGCTGAAGAGAATTACGAAAATACCGAATTATTCACCAAAATATATATTTGATCGCTGATTTAAACGCCTAAAATGAAGCAGAAAACTATTCCTGAGCTAACAAATCTTCAATTTACTGTCAGTGTGAGAATCTGATGGTTTGTTTCGATCAAGTTTTGATATAGTGTGATATTGTATGCTTTAGAAATATTTTCACTGCATAGAATTTTGAAAAAAATCAATTTATGTTCCTAAATAGCTGTTTTATTTCTGTTTTCCACGCATAAAACATAGGTAAAAGCTATATGGAGGGTAATAACTTTTGAATTTACAGTCATATGCACAACATAATGCTTGAAATTCATTATCTCGTATCATGTGTTAGAGTCTATGGCTAATAAGTAATTCAGGTGCATCGAACTACGAATATATCGTAATATTGACCAAAATATCAGTTTCAACGCTATTTTAAACGCCTAAAACGAAGCTAAAAGCTAATCCTGTGCTAACAACTCTTCAATTTAATGTCAGAATGAGAATCTGATGGTTTCTTTCGATCGAGGTATAGAAAGGCATTTTATGCCTTAAGAATATTTTCACTGCAGAGAGTTTTGAAAAAAATCCATTTATGTTTCAAAAAAGCTGTTTTATTGTTGTTTTCCACTCATAAAACATAGGGAAAAGCTATATGGAGTGTAATAAGTTTTGAATTTACAGTCATATGCACAACATAACGATTGATATTCATTATCTCATATCATATAGTGAGATTCTATGGTTAAAGTATAATTTAGGTGTATTGAATTACGAAAGTATCGAAATATTCACCAAAATATCAGTTTCAACGCTGTTTTCAACGCCTAAAACAAAGCTAAAAGCTATTCCTGTGCTAATAGCTCTTCAATTTATTGTCAGAGTGAGAATCTGATGGTTTGTTTAAATGAATCCTTGATATAGCATTCTATATCATATAGAATATATATATAAAATTATATATATATAATTCTTTTATATATATATACAATTTTATATATATATAATATAAATAATTATTTCAAGCATATTCTATGCTTGAAAAATATTTTCACTGCATACAATTTTGAAAAAATCGATTTATGTTTCAAAGCAGCTGTTTTTGCGTTGCTTTCCACGCATAAAACATAGGTAAAAGCTATATGGATTTAATAACTTTCGAACTTACAGTCTGTTTCACAACATATTGCTCTATATTCATCACCTCGTATGATATAGTGAGATTGCATGTCTAACGTATAATTACGAAAATATCGAAATATTCACTAAAATATCAATTTCAACGCTGTTTTCAACGTCTAAAACAAAGAAAAAAGCTATTCCTGTGCCAACAACTCTTCAATTTAATGTCAGAGTGAGAATCTGATGGTTTCTTTCCATCAAGGCTTGATACAGAATGACATTCTATGCCTTAAGGATATTTTCACTGCAGAGAGTTTGGAAAAAAATCCATTTATGTTTCAAAATAGTTGTTTTATTGTTGTTTCCCACGCATAAATCACAGGTAAAAGCTATATGGAATGTAATAAGTTTTGAATTTACAGTCATATGTACAACAAAATGATTGATATTCATTATCTCGTATCATATAGTGAGATTCTATGGCTAAAGTATAATTTAGGTGTATGGAATTACGAAAATATCGAAGTATTCACCAAAATATCAGTTTCAACGCTGTTTTCAACGCCTAAAACAAAGCTAAAATCTATTCCTGTGCTAACAGCTCTTCAATTTATTGTCAGTTTGAGAATCTGATGGTTTGTTTCCATCAAAGCTTGATATAGAATGACATTCTATGCCTTAAACACATTTTCACTGCATAGAATTTTGAAAAAAAAAAGATCCATTTATGTTTCAAAATTGCTGTTTTATTGCTGTTTTCCACGCATAATTCATAGGTAAAAGCTATATGGAGTGCACTAACTTTTGAATTTACAGTCATATGCAAAACATAATGCTTGAAATTCATTATCTCGTATGATATAGTGAGATTCTATGGGTAAATTATAATACAGGTACGTAAAATTACGATAATATCGAAATACTGACCAAAATATCAGTTCCAACGCCTAAAACGAAGCTAAAAGCTATTCCTGTGCTAACAACTCTTCAATTTAATGTCAGAGGAAAAATCTGATGGTTTGTTTCGATCAAGGCTTGATATGGAATGATATTCTATGCTTTAGAAATATTTTCACTGAATAGAATTTTGAAAAAAATCAATATATATTTTAAAATAGCTGTTTTATTTCTGTTTTCCACGCATAAAACATAGCTAAAAGCTATATGGAGGGTAATAACTTTTGAATTTTTAGTCATATGCACAACATAATGCTTGAAATTCATTATCTCGTATCATATAGTTAGAGTCTATGGCTACTGTATAATTTAGGTGCATCGAACTACGAAAATATCGTAATATTGAGCAAAATATCAGTTCCAACGCTGTTTTAAACGCCTAAAACGGAGCTAAAAGCTATTCCTGTGCTAACAACTCTTTAATTTAATGTCAGAGGAGGAATCTGATGGTTTGTTTCGATCAAGGCTTGACATAGAATGACATTCTATGCCTTAAAGAACATTTTCACTGCAGAGAGTTTTGAAAAAATCCATTTATGTTTCAAAATAGCTGTTTTATTGTTGTTTTCCACGCATAAATCATAGGTAAAAGCTGTATGGAGTGTAATAACTTTTGAATTTACAGTCAGACATATTGCTTGATATTCATTATGTCGTATGGCTAAAGTATAATTTAGGTGCATAGAATTACGAAAATATCCAAATATTCACTAAAATATCAATTTCAACGCTGTTTTCAACGCCTAAAAGAAAGAAAAAAGCTATTCCTGTGCTAACAAACTCTTCCATTTAATGTCAGAGTGAGAATCTGATGGTTTGTTTCGATCAAGTCTTGTATAGAATGACTTTCTGTGCTTGAAATACATTTTCACTGCATACAATTTTTAAAAAATCGATTTATGTTTCAAAACAGCTTTTTTTTTCGCTGTTTTCCACGCATAAAACACAGGTAAAAGCTATACGGATTTAATAACTTTCGAATTTACAGTCTGTTTCACAGCATATTGCTCGATATTCATCACCTCGTATTATGTAGTGAGATTCTATGGCTAACGTATAACATAGGTGCATAGAATTACGAAAATATAGAATTATTCACCAAAATATAAATTTCAATGCTGATTGCAACGCCTAAAACAAAGCAAAAAAGCTATTCCTGTAATAACAAATCTTCAATTTACTGTCACAGTGAGAATCTGATGGTTTGTTTCGATTATGGCTTGATATAGAATGATATTCTATGCCGTGCACACATTTTCACTGCATAGAATTTTGAAAAAAAATCGATTTATGTTTCAAAATAGCTGTTTTATTGCTGTTTTCCACGCATAAATCATAGGTAAAAGCTATATGAAGGGTAATAACTTTTGAATTTACAGTCATATGCAGAACATAATGCTTCAAATTCATTATCTCGTATCATATAGTGAGATACTATGGGTAAATTGTAATTCAGGTGCGTAGAATTACGATAATATCGAAATACTGACCAAAATATCAGTTCCAACGCCTAAAACGAAGCTAAAAGATATTCCTGTGCTAACAGCTCTTCAATTTATTGTCAGTTTGAGAATCTGATGGTTTGTTTCCATCAAAGCTTGATATAGAATGACATTCTATGCCTTAAACACATTTTCACTGCATAGAATTTTGAAAAAAAAAGATCCATTTATGTTTCAAAATTGCTGTTTTATTGCTGTTTTCCACGCATAATTCACAGGTAAAAGCTATATGGAGTGCACTAACTTTTGAATTTACAGTCATATGCAAAACATAATGCATGAAATTCATTATCTCGTATGATATAGTGAGATTCTATGGGTAAATTATAATACAGGTGCGTAAAATTACGATAATATCGAAATACTGACCAAAATATCAGTTCCAACGCCTAAAACGAAGCTAAAAGCTATCGTTTTATCTGTGCTAACAACTCTTCAATTTAATGTCAGAGGAAAAATCTGATGGTTTGTTTCGATCAAGGCTTGATATGGAATGATATTCTATGCTTTAGAAATATTTTCACTGAATAGAATTTTGAAAAAAATCAATATATATTTTAAAATAGCTGTTTTATTTCTGTTTTCCACGCATAAAACATAGCTAAAAGCTATATGGAGGGTAATAACTTTTGAATTTTTAGTCATATGCACAACATAATGCTTGAAATTCATTATCTCGTATCATATAGTTAGAGTCTATGGCTACTGTATAATTTAGGTGCATCGAACTACGAAAATATCGTAATATTGAGCAAAATATCAGTTCCAACGCTGTTTTAAACGCCTAAAACGAAGCTAAAAGCTATTTCTGTGCTAAGAACTCTTCAATTTAATGTAAGAGGAGGAATCTGATGGTTTGTTTCGATCAAGGCTTGATATAGAATGACATTCTATGCCTTAAAAATATTTTCACTGCAGAGAGTTTTGAAAAAAATCCATTCATGTTTCAAAAAAGCTGTTTTATTGTTGTTTTCCACTCATAAAACATAGGTAAAAGCTATATGGAGTGTAATAAGTTTTGAATTTACAGTCATATGCAGAACATAATGCTTCAAATTCATTATCTCGTAACATATAGTGAGATACTATGGGTAAATTTTAATTGAGGTGCGTAGAATTACGATAATATCGAAATTCTGACCAAAATATCAGTTCCAACGCCTAAAACGAAGCTAAAAGCTATTCCTGTGCTAACAACTGTTCAATTTAATGTCAGAGGAAGAATCTGATGGTTTGTTTCGATCAAGGCTTGATATGGAATGATATTTTATGCTTTAGAAATATTTTCACTGCATAGAATTTTGAAAAAAATCAATTCATATTTTAAAATGGCTGTTTTATTTCTGTTTTCCACGCATAAAACATAGCTAAAAGCTATATGGAGGGTAATAACTTTTGAATTTGCATGTCATATGCACAACATAATGCTTGAAATTCATTATCTCGTATCATATAGTTAGAGTCTATGTCTACTGTATAATTTAGGTGCATCGAACTACGAAAATATCGTAATATTGAGCAAAATATCAGTTCCAACGCTGTTTTAAACGCCTAAAACGAAGCTAAAAGCTATTTCTGTGCTAAGAACTCTTCAATTTAGTGTCAGAGGAGGAATCTGATGGTTTGTTTCGATCAAGGCTTGATATAGAATGACATTCTATGGCTTAAGAATATTTTCACTGCAAAGAGTTTTGAAAAAAATCCATTTATGTTTCAAAAAAGCTGTTTTATTGTTGTTTTCCACTCATAAAACATAGGTAAAAGCTATATGGAGTGTAATAAGTTTTGAATTTACAGTCATATGAACAACATAATGATTGATATTCATTATCTCATAACATATAGGGAGATTCTATGGCTAAAGTATAATTTAGGTGTATTGAATTACGAAAATATCGAAATATTCACCAAAATATCAGTTTCAACGCTGTTTACAACGCCTAAAACAAAGCTAAAAGCTATTCCTGTGCTATCAGCTCTTCAATTTATTGTCAGAGTGAGAATCTGATGGTTTGTTTCGATGAAACTTTGATATACAATGACATTCTGTGCTTGAAAAACATTTTCACTGCATACAATTTTGAAAAAAGCGATTTATGTTTCAAAACAGCTGTTTTTGTGCTGTTTTCCACGCATAAAACATAGGTAAAAGCTATATGGATTTAATAACTTTCGAACTTGCAGTCTGTTTCACAACATATTGCTCTATATTCATCACCTCGTATTATATAGTGAGATTGCATGGCTAACGTATAATGTAGGTGCATAGGATTACGAAAATATCGAATTATTCAAAAAAATATAAATTTCAACGCTGATTTAAACGCCTAAAACGAAGCAAAAAGTTATTCCTGTCCTAACAAATCTTCAATTTACTGTCACAGTGAGAATCTGATGGTTTGTTTCGATCAAGGCTTGATATAGAATGACATTCTGTGCCTTAAACACATTTTCACTGCATAGAATTTTGAGAAAAAAATCCATTTATGTTTCAAAATTGCTATTTATCGCTGTTTTCCACACATAAATCATAGGTAAAAGCTATATGGAGTGTAATAACTTTTGAATTTACAGTCAGTTTTACAATATAAAGATCGATATTCATTATCTCGTATTATATAATCAGATTCTATGGCTGAAGTATAATTTAGGTGAATAGAATTAGGAAAATGCCGAATTATTCACCAAAATATATATTTCAACGCTGATTTAAACGCCTAAAACGATGCTAAAAGCTATTCCTCTGCTAACCAATCTTCAATTTACTGTCAGTGTGAGAATCTGATGGTTTGTTTCGATCAAGGCTTGATATAGAATGATATTCTATGCTTTGGAAATATTTTCACTGCATAGAATTTTGAAAAAAATAAATTTATGTTTCAAAATTGCTGTTGTATTGCTGTTTTCCACGCATAAATCATAGGTAAAAGCTATATGGAGTGTAATAACTTTTGAATTTAGAGTCATATGCAGAACATAATGCTTGAAATTCATTATCTGGTATCATATAGTGAGATTCTATGGGTGAATTATAATACAGGTGCGTAGAATTACGATAATATCGAAATACTGACCAAAATATCAGTTCCAACGCCTAAAACGAAGCTAAAAGCTATTCCTGTGCTAACAACTCTTCAATTTAATGTCAGAGGAAGAATCTGATGGTTCGTTTCGATCAAGGCTTGATATGGAATGATATTTTATCCTTTAGAAATATTTTCACTGCATAGAATTTTGAAAAAAATCAATTCATATTTTAAAATAGCTGTTTTATTTCTGTTTTCCACGCATAAAACATAGCTAAAAGCTATATGGAGGGTAATAACTTTTGAATTTGCAGTCATATGCACAACATAATGCTTGAAATTCATTATCTCGTATCATATAGTTAGAGTCTATGTCTACTGTATAATTCAGGTTCATCGAACTACGAAAATATCGTAATATTGAGCAAAATATCAGTTCCAACGCTGTTTCAAACGCCTAAAACGAAGCTAAAAGCTATTCCTGTGCTAACAATTCTTTAATTTAATGTCAGAGGAAGAATCTGGTGGTTTGTTCCGATCAAGGTTTGAAATAGAATGACATTCTATGCCTAAAGACATTTTCACTGCAGAAAGTTTTGAAAAAAATCCATTTATGTTTCAAAATAGCTGTTTCATTGCTGTTTTCCATGCATAAATCATAGGTAAAAGCTGTAAGGAGTGTAATAACTTTTGAATTTACAGTCAGTATAACAAGACATTGCTTGATATTCATTATGTCGTATTACATAGCGAGATTCTATGGCTAAGGTATGATTTAGGTGCATAGAAATACGAAAATATGGAAATATTCCCTAAAATATCAATTTCAACTCTGTTTTCAACGCCTAAAAGAAAGAAAAAAGCTATTCCTGTGCTAACAACTGTTCTATTTAATGTCAGAGGGAGAATGTGATGGTTTCTTTCTATGAAGACTTGATATAGAATGACATTCTGTGCTTGAAAAACATTTTCACTGCATACAATTTTGAAAAAATCGATTTATGTTTCAAAACAGCTTTTTTCTTCGCTGTTTTCCACGCATAAAACATAGATAAAAGCTATACGGATTTAGTAACTTTCGAATTTACAGTCTGTTTCACAACATATTGCTCGATATTCATCACCTCGTATTATGTAGTGAGATTCTATGGCTAACGTATAACATAGGTGCATAGAATTACGAAAACATAGAATTATTCACCAAAATATAAATTTCAACGCTGATTGCAACGCCTAAAACGGAGCAAAAAGCTATTCCTGTGCTAACAAATCTTCAATTTACAGTCAGTGTGAGAATCTGATGGTTTTTTTCGATTAAGGCTTGATATAGAATGATATTCTATGCCGTGCACACATTTTCACTGCATAGAATTTTGAAAAAAAATCCATTTATGTTTCAAAATAGCTGTTTTATTGCTGTTTTCCACGCATAAATCATAGGTAAAAGCTATATGAAGTGTAATTACTTTTGAATTTACAGTCATATGCAGAACATAATGCTTCAAATTCATTATCTCGTATCATATAGTGAGATACTATGGGTAAATTGTAATTCAGGTGCGTAGAATTACGATAATATCGAAATACTGACCAAAATATCAGTTCCAACGCCTAAAACGAAGCTAAAAGATATTGCTGTGCTAACAACTCTTCAATTTAATGTCAGAGGAAGAATCTGATGGTTTGTTTCGATCAAGGCTTGATATGGAATGGATATTCTATGCTTTAGAAATATTTTCACTGCATAGAATTTTGAAAAAAATCAATATATATTTTAAAATAGCTGTTTTATTTCTGTTTTCCACGCATGAAACATAGGTAAAAGCTATGTGGAGGGTAATAACTTTTGAATTTTCAGTCATATACACAACATAATGCTTGAAATTCATTATCTCGTATCATATAGTTAGAGTCTATGGCTACTGTATAATTTAGGTGCATCGAACTACGAAAATATCGTAATATTGAGCAAAATATCAGTTTCAACGCTGTTTTAAACGCCTAAAACGAAGCTAAAAGCTATTTCTGTGCTAAGAACTCTTCAATTTAATGTTAGAGGAGGAATCTGATGGTTTGTTTCGATCAAGGCTTGACATAGAATGACATTCTATGCCTTAAGAATATTTTCACTGCAGAGAGTTTTGAAAAAAATCCATTTATGTTTAAAAGAAGCTGTTTTATTGTTGTTTTCCACTCATAAAACAGAGGAAAAAGCTATATGGAGTGTAATAAGTTTTGAATTTACAGTCATATGCACAACATAATGATTGATATTCATTATCTCATATCATATAGTGAGATTCTATGGCTAAAGTATAATTTAGGTGTATTGAATTACGAAAATATCGAAATATTCACCAAAATATCAGTTTCAACGCTGTTTTCAACGCCTAAAACAAAGCTAAAAGCTATTCCTGTGCTATCAGCTCTTCAATTTATTGTCAGAGTGAGAATCTGATCTTTTGTTTCGATGAAACCTTGATATACAATGACGTTCTGTGCTTGAAAAACATTTTCACTGCATGAAATTTTGAAAAAAGCGATTTATGTTTCAAAACAGCTGTTTTTGTGCTGTTTTTGTGCTATTTTCCACGCATAAAACATAGGTAAAAGCTATACGGATTTAATAACTTTCGAACTTACAGTCTATTTCACAACATATTGCCCTATATTCATCACCTCGTATTATATAGTGAGATTGCATGGCTAACGTATAATGTAGGTGCATAGGATTACGAAAATATCGAATTATTCACCAAAATATAAATTTCAACGCTGATTTAAACGCCTAAAACGAAGCAAAAAGTTATTCCTGTCCTAACAAATCTTCAATTTACTGTCACAGTGAGAATCTGATGGTTTGTTCGATCAAGACTTGATATAGAATGACATTCTGTGCCTTAAACACATTTTCACTGCATAGAATTTTGAGAAAAAAATCCATTTATGTTTCAAAATTGCTGTTTATCGCTGTTTTCCACACATAAATCATAGGTAAAAGCTATATGGAGTGTAATAACTTTTGAATTTACAGTCAATTTTACAAGATAATGATTGATATTCATTATCTCGTATTATATAATCAGATTCTATGGCTGAAGTATAATTTAGGTGAATAGAATTAGGAAAATACCGAATTATTCACCAAAATATATATTTCAACGCTGATTTAAACGCCTAAAACGATGCTAAAAGCTATTCCTCTGCTAACAAATCTTCAATTTACTGTCAGTGTGAGAATCTGATGGTTTGTTCCGATCAAGGCTTGATATAGAATGATATTCTATGCTTTGGAAATATTTTCACTGCATAGAATTTTGAAAAAAATCAATTTATGTTTTGAAATTGCTGTTTTATTGCTGTTTTCGACGCATAAAACATAGGAAAAAGCTATATGGAGGGTAATAACTTTTGTATTTTCAGTCATATGCACAACATAATGCTTGAAATTCATTATCTCGTATCATATAGTTAAAGTCTATGGCTAATGAATAATTTAGGTGCATCGAACTACGAATATATCGTAATATTGAGCAAAATATCAGTTCCAATGCTGTTTTAAACGCCTAAAACGAAGCTAAAAGCTATTCCTTTGCCAACAATTCTTCAATTTAATGTCAGAGGAAGAATCTGGTGGTTTGTTCCGATCAAGGCTTGATATAAAATGACATTCTATGCCTTAAGAATATATATTATTTTTTAATATATAATAAATATATATTAATATTATATATATTAATATTATTCAAAGCAAAGAGTTTTGAAAAAAATCCATTTATGTTTCAAAATAGCTGTTTTATTGTTGTTTTCCACGCATAAATCATAGGTAAAAGCTATATGGAATGTAATAACTTTTGAATTTACAGTCAGTATTACAACATATTGTTTGATATTCATTATGGCGTATGGCTAAAGTATAATTTAGGTGCATAGAATTACGAAAATATCGAAATATTCAATAAAATATCAATTTCAACGCTGTTTTCAACGCCTAAAAGAAAGAAAAAAGCTATTCCTGTGCTAACAACTCTTCTATTTAATGTCAGAGTGAGAATCTGATGGTTTGTTTCGATCAAGCCTTGATATAGAATGACATTCTGTGCTTTAAATATATTTTCACTGCATACAATTTTGAAAATATCGATTTATGTTTCAAAACAGCTTTTTTTTTCGCTGTTTTCCACACATAAAACGTAGGTAAAAGCTATACGGATTTTATAACTTTCGAACTTACAAGTCTGTTTCAATCATATTGCTCTATATTCATCATCTCGTATTATATAGTGAGATTCTATGGCTAACGTATAATATAGGTGCGTAGAATTAGGAAAATATCGAATTATTCACCAAAATATAAATTTCAACGCTGATTTAAACGCCTAAAACGAAGCAAAAAGTTATTCCTGTGCTAACAAATCTCCAATTTACTGTCAGTGTAAAAATCTGATGGTTTGTTTCGATCAACGCTTGATATAGAATGACATTCTATGCCTTAAACACATCTTCACTGCATAGATTTAAAAAGAAAAAACCATTTATGTTTCAAATAACTGTTTTATTGACGTTTTCCACGCATATATCATAGGTAAAAGCTATATGGATTGTAATAACTTTTGAATTTACGTCAGTTTCACAATATAATGATTGATATTCATTATCTCGTATTATATAATCAGATTCTATGGCTGAGGTATAATTTAGGTGAATAGAAGTACGAAAATACCGAATCATTCACCAAAATATATATTTCAACGCTGATTTAAACGCCTAAAATGAAGCAGAAAACTATTCGTGTGCTAACAAATCTTCAATTTACTGTCAGTGTGAGAATCTGATGGTTTGTTTCGATCAAGGCTTGATATAGAATGATATTCTATGCTTTGTAAATATTTTCACTGCATAGAATTTTGGAAAAAATCAATTTATGTTTCAAAATTGCTGTTTTATTGCTGTTTTCCACGCATAAATCATAGGTAAAAGCTATATGGAGTGTAATAACTTTTGAATTTAGAGTCATATGCAGAAATTCATTATCTGGTATCATATAGTGAGATTCTATGGGTAAATTATAATACAGGTGCGTAGAATTAAGATAATATCGAAATACTGACCAAAATATCAGTTCCAACGCCTAAAACGAAGCTAAAAGCTATTCCTGTGCTAACAACTCTTCAATTTAATGTCAGAGGAAGAATCTGATTGTTTGTTTCGATCAAGGCTTGATATGGAATGATATTTTATGCTTTAGAAATATTTTCACTGCATAGAATTTTGAAAAAAAAACAATTCATATTTTAAAATAACTGTTTTATTTCTGTTTTCCACGCATAAAACATAGCTAAAAGCTATATGGAGGGTAATAACTTTTGAATTTGCAGTCATATGCACAACATAATGCTTGAAATTCATTATCTCGTATCATATAGTTAGAGTCTATGTCTACTGTATAATTTAGGTGCATCGAACTACGAAAATATCGTAATATTGAGCAAAATATCAGTTCCAACGCTGTTTTAAACGCCTAAAACGAAGCTAAAAGCTATTCCTGTGCTAATAATTCTTTAATTTAATATCAGAGGAAGAATCTGGTGGTTTGTTCCGATCAAGGTTTGAAATAGAATGACATTCTATGCCTAAAGACATTTTCACTGCAGAAACTTTTGAAAAAAATCCATTTATGTTTCAAAATAACTGTTTCATTGCTGTTTTCCACGCAATAATCATAGGTAAAAGCTGTAAGGAGTGTAATAACTTTTGAATTTACAGTCAGTATAACAAGACATTGCTTGATATTCATTATGTCGTATTACATAGTGAGATTCTATGGCTAAGGTATGATTTAGGTGCATAGAATTACGAAAATATGGAAATATTCACTAAAATATCAATTTTAACTCTGTTTTCAACGCCTAAAAGAAAGAAAAAAGCTATTCCTGTGCTAACAACTGTTCTATTTTATGTCAGACGGAGAATGTGATGGTTTCTTTCGATGAAGACTTGATATAGAATGACATTCTGTGCTTGAAAAACATTTTCACTGCATACAATTTTGAAAGAATCGATTTATGTTTCGAAACAGCTTTTTTTTTCGCTGTTTTCCACGCATAAAACATAGATAAAGCTATACGGATTTTATAACTTTCGAATTTACAGTCTGTTTCACAACATATTGCTCGATATTCATCACCTCGTATTGTGTAGTGAGATTCTATGGCTAACGTATAACATAGGTGTATAGAATTACGAAAATATAGAATTATTCACCAAAATATAAATTTCAACGCTGATTGCAACGCCTAAAACGATGCAAAAAGCTATTCCTGTGGTAACAAATCTTCAATTTACAGTCAGTGTGAGAATCTGATGGTTTGTTTCGATTAAGGTTTGTTTCGATTATTAAAGTAAGAATAAGGCTTTGTTATTATTATTGTTATTTGAAAAACAAAGAATAATATATATGTACTTATTATTAACAGAATATATGTTATAATTTTCATAGATTCGAGAGAAATATTTTGAATTCACGTTGCCCCAGAGCAAGTTATCCCAAATGTTTCGTAGTCTCGCCTTCCTTTCGATTTTTCACCAGTGTTATTTTAAGCATAATTTCAATTTATAAATAAAATAAAAATAAAAATTTCACATTATCAGCCGCCTTGGAATTTCTCCACACACCCCAGTTTGCAAATTCTTCTGTAAGGACTACGAAAGATGAAAACACAAACCACAACCTATAGTGTAGTGGGACACAGATCCCATGATCTAGAATGCTTAAGACATTGTACGTTTGCTTGTCAACCCAGGCAAAATTATGAACAGTAAATTCTATATTTATCTCCACCTATCTTGGTAAAATTGAGAATAGTGATGTTCTTAGAAAGCAGTTCTCTATTGAGTCTTGTGGGATATTAAGCCATGGCCCATGTGCATGAGAACGATACCCTGTGCACGTCAAAGGACATTCTGAATGTCCTTGGTGGACTCTCCCATCTGTCTTCCAACAGCTATCCAGTGGGTCCCTTCCCAACTTACTCTGAGTGCTACTGAGTCCTTGTGAACTAGACTTTTAGTACATTGTGTGCATAAAAAAAAATCGGAGATAAAACAACCCAATTCAAATAAAACCTATTTCAACTTGAAAGCGATTTCAAGATTCACGTTGGGAAATGTTTCAGAATGAAGATAATCTTTTAGCAATGATATGACAGTGTACAATCTTTTGATATCCTAATTATGGTTGGAAGTCTGTATAGCCTATAAATAGGAACATATTTGATATTCATACCAGCTAGAATTGAATCTCTGTTATTTGATTATAGTGTACTTCGGATTTCGAATAAAATAAATGTAAGGTGTTTTTATGAAGATGATATTAAAAATGAAATAAACTGCTTAAAGTGGAAATCGCAATACCAAGAAGGAATGGAAGGAGATATCTGTAAATCGCAGGAGGCAATCACCCATCGGAGATATGCATATGCTCAAAGTTCCACAGCGAATGGACACCTGACATGCAGCCGAGCCATAAATAAATACTAGGCTCCCACGAGCTCGTATCAGTATACGACCGACAATGAGGTAGGAGTGCATGCTGTTGAAATGTTCAGAACATGCCTTAGAGACGCCAGCAGGACTCATGCGAAATTGACGCCTTCTGAGAGAGAACGAATCGCCGATATGCGAGAGCTCGGATTGATGATTAGAGCGATACATGATAACGGTGCATGGGGGCAATATCAACATAGTACAATGGTGCATCTCACGTGACGTCATGGAGCATTAAATAACACGAAGGACAGGTATAGGACCATCACGTTGCACCACTAGACGTGAGCAATGCTCCATGCGAAGGATATTCGTGACATTTGTTGCGAAACCACAGCGACTGTACTGCAGAGTGATTTGCGTACCGCTATGGATAGCGTGGTCTCCAGGCACACCATTAAACAACTTCTGCATGATGTAGGAGGAATGAGAGCGAGATGTCGAATCCGGCATCTGCAGTTTCAGTGACATCATTCGTTACGCCATCTCCACTGGTGCCAAGTGAGGCAACATTAGACTACAGAATGGAGGAGAGTGTTGTTCACAGACGAGTCCCAATTCTGTTTCGACATACCAGCAGGCCATTTTTCCACATGGCATCGGCATGACATGAGAAGCCTATTCCGTTAGCCGTCATAAGGCCCTCCATCATGGTAAAACGGTGTGAGTGTCATCACATATGGCTCCATTAACAGCGAGATCTTAAACTGAAGACGTCGTTAATCCTGTAGCACAATCCTTCCTCATCACCATACCTACACTGATTCTGCAGCAAGACAACGCCACTCCACACACTGCACGTTGAACAATGGACAGTCTCCGAGGTGTGGACATTATCCTGTGGTCGCATGTTCCTGGAGTTGTCGCCCATTGAGCATGTGTGGGACCTTA
The DNA here is from genome assembly GCA_038380435.1 of Ryuthela nishihirai. Taxonomy (NCBI): domain Eukaryota; kingdom Metazoa; phylum Arthropoda; class Arachnida; order Araneae; family Heptathelidae; genus Ryuthela; species Ryuthela nishihirai. The sequence goes on from JAWZYU010000038.1 coordinate 5,126,985, forward strand.
TAGGTCGCCACCTTCACCATCTCCCTCTGGTGGCGAACCTGGCGCAGTTGCATGTCTAATTGGATTCTGTTTAGAACGCCATACCTCAGGACACCTTTAACTATCTGATTGATAGAATGCCGTGACATCTACAGGCTTGAATAACCGCCTGAAGTAGGCCTACTATGTATTGGTGAATATACAATAAACGCACATACCTTGCGTTCTTACGTTCCAGTTTTTTATCATTTCCACATCTACCTACATGGCTTCCGTCCTGTCAGTTTCTGGGTTATACATCACTTCCTTCGAGGTGTTGCGATTTCCACTTTGAGAGGTGTATCTTTCAGATGGAAGTTTCCATCGGGATTAAGCTTGGAAAAGTTTTCAAGCATGCAACATCTATTATTACCGATCAGGCCCAAATCTGGAGGTGGGGGGACTTCAATTTTTTTCCCATATCCGGACCTTGAACTGATATAAACGGACCTCATAATTTTTGAAGACTCATTAATATAATTAGAATTCAATGTGATTTGTGAATTCTACAAAATTATTGAATTTCTGCCAGACAGATATTGTTTTTTAATATTTTGTCTTTAATGCATTGTAATCTGTTTCCGATTTTGACTAAATAACAGGTAAAAAAATATATTTGCAATATACTTAGTTTAATATAAAACAAAAACATTATTTTATTATCCATATGGATTTCGCTTGCTTTCACATAGCCTACCACCAGAAAGATTAATATAAAAATAAATATAACATTTCCTGTTTAAATAATAAACTCTCGGACATGTAGGATTTCTATAGATCAGTTACTTCTAACGTGGGAACTAATTTTCAATAAATGAATATTTCTCTTATTCGTTAATAACTCTAATGTTGAGGTGATTAACTGTCCGCATGTACGCTTAATCCGCCTCGTGAGAGCTTTCTACATCGTGAGTAGTAACTGAGTCGAGTTTTCTTAAACCTAGAATTTGAAACGAAGGAAATTGGAAATAACTTTGGAACGCCATTCCAAAGTTTCTATTTCAAATCTATCTGTGTATAAAACGTGACATCATTATTTGATGGATGTGATTTATTTTTGATTAAAACAAGCTGCGCCTATATTTTATGATTATAATATTTAATTTTGCCACGAACTCAAATTATTGATTATAATATTTAATATAACCACGAACTCAAATTTACTCAGTTATATAAAACGATTCAGTTCCACATGATTTTTAACGTCAAGTTTTCTAAATATCATACTTATTTCAACACGATTCTCTTTTTTTTTAATCGATTTTCAAACAAATATTTCAATCTTACGGTGGCAAGAAGTATTTCGTTATGTACATAGTTATAAAAAAAATTCCGTTTAATTTCTTAATGAAATATTTATTCTATTCGAAAGTGTCGTTAGAATGATTGGTTAACTTATCTAAGAAATGTTATCGTTGGTCAATCCACAAACGTATTTTACATCAAGTACTTTGAGAAAATAATAAATAAATATACATACAATCAGTGGTCATTAAAAATGTCTAGCATACATCAAAGATCACATTGCAATAAAATGGCGCGCCGCGCAGCAAAGCTCATAATTTCATTCAGGGGAATTGGAGTCAACAGTAATGATGAGAGGAAGACTGCGAGAGTGAAACACGTTTAACCGCGAAATCGGAATCCGAGGAATACTCTATAAGAAGAATAAAGTGTACAAGTGGAAATAAATGGTATTAGCAAATAATAGCTTCATGTATTCCTGATATTTAATGAAACACGTTTTAATGACAAACAATGCGAAAATGTCCTAATATAATTAAAATTTGAAAGAAGTATGATTATTGGTGACAGATGTAAATAATTATTTTAAAGATTATCGAAATTTACTATTGAAATTAATCAGAGAAACAAAGTCAAATTATTACAACACAAGGTTATTGGACGAATATGGCAATGTAAAGCAAAAACTGGAAGATAATAATGAATTATCTGGAAGGAAGCAACATATACGAATAACTCCAATAGAAATAAAAATAAATAATACTATTCATTCTTCTTATAAAAATCCGATTCTATTAGCTGAAAAGTTTAATAATTATTTTGCACAAATAATAGAAAACTCTGTAACCGAAATTTCAGAATACATTGAACAGAAAAAGGATAAGATATCTGTTTCAATGAATTCGATTTTCATAGATTTCTTAACAGAATAGGAAATTAATGAAGTAATTTCTTATTTGCAAATAAGAAAGGCGACAGGAACTGATTGCATTTCTGTGGAGTTAATTAAAGAAATAAAAAATAACATTTCAGCTATTTTAAGTCATCTCTATAATTTATCTTCATATTCTGGATATTTAAAATCAATTCTTAAAAATTAAACTGCAGTACCTGTTTACAAAGGTGGCAAACATTTAGATATTAATAATTACAGAACAATAGCTTTATTGTCGGTGTTTTTAAAAATATTTGAAAAGCTAATTAAGATTAAACTTTTAAATTTTCTGGACAGAATTTTTTTTTCAAAATATCAGTTTGGGTTTAGAAAAGACACTGGAACAGAGAATGCTATATTAAAATTAACATCTTCAATCTACAGCGCAATAAATAAAAATTTTAAAACAGCAGTAATATTTTTGGATATAAAGAAAGCTTTGATTCAGTTTCAATTGACATATTGTTATATAAACTTGAGAAAGCAGGAGTTCGAGGGACAATTTTAATGTGGTTTCAGACTCATTTAAAAAATAGAACTCAAAAGGTTAAAGTGGGAAATTATTACAGTAATGAAAAGAAATTAAAATGGTGTTCCTCAAGGGTCTGTATTAGGTCCGATATTATTTAATATTTTTATAAATGATTTTTTAACCGTTGAAAAATTAAAGCAAGATTTTATGGAATATCAAAAATTGGTTTATGGAAAAGTAGTTGTTTCGAAATGTAGAAAAACAAAATATATATATATTTGATTGAGAAAAAAATCAAGGATATAATTTGAAAATGAAATTACTTTATCATACATTTAAATGCATCAGTACTGGTTGTTCATGCAAGCCACTAGAAAGTGTTGAGTGATATAAATACTTAGGAGTACATGTTGAGAGTAAACTAACTTGGAATAAACACAATTCTTTAATAAAAAACTTAATAAAAAATTACTACAATTATTTACATTAAAAATTTTATAAATATTACAATTTTAAAACTAATTTATAATGAATTGGTTAAATTTCATTTAACATATGGATTACGTTTTGGGGCGGAGTATATCTCAACAATATTAAACCATTAATTAAAACTCAAAATATCAATATATTAAACCAATATATTAAACCATATATATTAAATATGGTTTAATATATTAAATATAATATATTAAACCAATATATTTAACCAACTCAATATATTAAACCATTAATTAAAACTCTAATATCCATAAAATAGGATAATTAGATGCATTTTGAGGAGAAGTAGATATGACTTTGTTAGACACTTTATAGTGAATTGCATATATTACTTTTAAGAAAATTATATATATATACAATATCATTATATAACTTAAAAAGTACTGGATTGAAAGTAATATTAAACATATAAATTGTAATACAAGAATAGCTAAACAAGTAAATCTTACTTTTATTCTTCCTAAAAAAAAACCATTGTACAAAAAGCGTTATATACAGTATACATATTACTGACAGAAATATGTTACAAATTTCACACATTGAATTCGAAATGTAATGTTTTTAATTCATTTTGCTCTAGAGCAGGAATCTCGCCTTTCTTTCAAATGCTTCACAAATGGGCACTATTATTCAGAAAGCATAGCAATATCTGGGTACACAAGCACTGTTCTTCATACTCTTGAGTCATTTCTGCGATTGTCTGGGCACTCTTTATGCCACGCCGAACAGAATGAGGTATCTCCTAGCGCTGCTGACTTTCTGATCAGCCATATAAAGCTTTCTGAGAGCCTGTAAGAAGTCACATAACCAAAACGAATACATTTCCAAGAAAACAGCGTAGGATGACCCAAGCTCATGTTGTAAATGAATACTTCATTCTTGAAGCAGTAGTGCAAGCAGAAGGAAAATTAAATTTGATCATCTGAAAGAAGTTTCTAAAAATTAATATAAAAATATTAAACAAAAGATCATTGAATTCTAAGAGTGATTGACAGCAATTCATTGTAGAAAAAATAAAAAAAAATAATAAATACCCAATCAAGCAGCTGCTTGCCACAGAGGTCTGATAGGAGCCTGTCAGTTTATATGCCATAGTAGAAGGTCTGTGAGGATGGCAGGACCTCAATAGAAAAACAACACACACATCCATGCCTTATCCGGGGCTCGAACCCAGGACCCTTAGATCAGTAGCCAAGCGCGCTAACCACTCGGCCACGGGACGGCCATGTTATATTAGTTTACCCAATAGAATTGTTTACTAATTAATCTCGAATCGAATTTATCATTTGAAGTGTACTCTAAAAATATCGAAAATATTCCCTTTAAACTTAATCATATTTCCTACCAAATATTTTATTTTATGCATGCTGTTTAATGACTGAAAGAGTGTTCTTTGAAACTATAATTTGTAATCGTTATGAACTTGAACAAAAAGGGACGAGGGGCTGGGACAAAGTCTCCTAAAGCAATAAATGACTGAACAGTGCAGTAAAGAAAAAATTAATTTTTAAATATAGATTAATTGCAGAATTTAATTTAATTTTTACTTTTAAAATATTACTGGTAGTTATTAAATATTAAAATTTACTAGCGGATTTTGCAGTATTCGTAAATATTTTCTGTAGTTATAATGAATAAATCATTTTATTTCCTATAGTTTAAAAATATGTTGATTTTATATCAATTTTAGACAAATTAAATTTCTTAAATTGTTATTTCTATTTCATTTTCCTTCTTTCTTTCATCTTGCTCAATGGCTGTCCAAGCCTGGTGTATGAAAATGGCCTTCGCTCAGCCGGTAAGGCTCCAGCCATGAAATATGGTTTCCTCTTGTGAATCCGGGTTATATCTGCATTGATAAAATTCTTCATTAACTCCCATTCTGCATTTAGTGAGAAAGATAACACCTTAGTTTGTTGCACTTGGGAAGGCCGTCGTTCGTCAAATGGAAAGTTAAGCCCTGGTTCCGTGTATATGAGAGTCGTACTCAGTGAAAGTTAAAGAACATGTTGGTTGACCTTAGCTTGTGGCGTTCATCTCTTTCCTAACAGATATTACATGAATTCTGTACCACTGCCTACTGTAAGCTATTGGGATCTTGGTACCTGAAAGTGCAGTCCACTCTGAAAGAGAAATGGACACTAAGAAGGAAAACAACCCAATGCTTGATCAAAGTTTTGATTTTGATGTTATCGCTAGTCGTAGTCATAAGTCTCCAGTCTGCAGATGGCCATTTAGCAAAGTATGAGGGATTTTCCCTGTAAGGCATATGGAAAACGCTGAAAGAGAATTTCCTAAATCAGTAGTAAATAATCACAGGATATGTCCTGTAGACATGGAACTCATGAAATAATAAGCTGAAAAAATTGGTTTTGCATGAGTGGGATTTGAAGCCACGTCTCCTGGAAACATACCAATTATGCTTCTACTACACCACCAATGGTTAACTTTTTCTCAGCTTCTGTGACCATATAAATTTTCCGGAATTTTTTACTTTGATTCGCACAGTGCCGCCATCTATCCGGGAAGTGGACAATTCTGTTGCCTTATACAGATGGAATTAATATTTGTCACGCTCTTGGTGTTAAATCAATAAATCAGCAGTAAAGATATGTCCTGTAGACATGGAACTCATGAAATAATAAGCTGAAAAAAATTGGTTTTTCCATGAGTGGGATTCTAACCCACATCTCCTGAAATCATGCCAGTTATGCTAGTGACAAATATTAATTCCATCTGTATGAGGCAACGGTGTTGTCCACTTCTCAGATAGATGGCGCCACTGTGTGAATCAAATAAATAAAAAAATAAATCGTAAAGTTTATGTGGTCACACAATCTGAGAAAAGGTTAGCATTTGGTGGTGTAGTCGCAGCATAAAGTGGCATGTTTCTAGGAGACGAGACTTCGAATCTCACTCATATTAAATTATGAAATGATGTTAAGCCATGGCTTAACCGACAGATGGCGGCCTTTCCAAGCCCATCGGTGGCTCCTACTATCCGAAGGGAGAGCGGGAAGTTTAGATATATCGGAACACTGGCTGAGATGGGACTTGAATCTCTGTCCGGACTCACGACCTCCTGGTGATATATCACGTGCTTTGACCCCTGAGATATCTGCGATCGATTCTCTCGGAAATTCCACTCGGTGATCTATATGCAATGTCCTAAAATGTTTCTTCACAATTTTTTCAAATTAAAATATTTCGAATTATATCCGTCAAAATACTAATTTAATATATAATTATTTCAAAAGAAAAGTTAACTTGTTAAATTTTTATATTGATTATCATTAAATCAAAATTCTCATATATTTACTTCAATCTATTTACTTAATTGGCACTTTGAACATTATGAAATTATCATATAGTTAAAAATTAGGAATTCTGTATTTAGGAATTCTGTATTTAGGAAACATGATGGATGTTTCTTTTTAAAAAAATACACTTTAATGGCATGTTAATGAATTGGATTTCAATTTTTAAATTTTACAGTTTTTAAAATGTTTTAATGAAGCTGAGATTAAAGATTTAAATGTAGACCTGTACAGTGCAGTAACAAATTTGTTGATTTTTCAAATATATAACGCAAATATTAAACTCAACTTTAAAAAATTCCGCTGGAAGTGATTCTTTCTAGAATTTATTAAACAATTTCAAAATATTCGTAGAAATATAGAAATTAAGACAGATTCATCATAGCCAAATTATTTTATATTCAGTGGTTTAAAAATGAATAGCTTTCAGTTAAATTTAGGAAATTTTATGCATATTTAAATCTCTGCTTCTGCTCAACGGCTGTCTAGGCATGGTATATCAAGGTGACCTTGGGGTGACTAAGTTGGTAGTGCGCCAGGCCAGTTCCAGTTTTGATATTATGTTCTACTAATCCCCACCCTACTCCTGATGAGAAACGTTGATAGAATTGGAAAGGCCACCGTCCGTCGGGTAGGACGTTAAGCCGCGACACTCTGTGCTAGATAGCAATATCCTGTGTAGGTTAATGAACACGCCGGGTGTCACGCCGGATGTCCGGACTTTCCATCTGTATCCTAACAGCTGTGAAATCGATCGCCTACCTCCCAACCTCCTCAGAGTCCTTGTGACCAGGTCATTTAGCTTATTGCGCCCGAAAATCCCAGACTAACAGTGGGTCGCGATCGACAGTTTTGCCATTTCTACATAAAATTTTATGATCCATTTCCTACGTTGAAAAAATTCCGTGATTTGAATTTCATAATTTGTATCAATTCCAAATAATTACAATTGTTTACTTGTATGCTAATTTGTGATATATTTATTCCATATCCCGATTTACCCAGTTAAAAGATTTATATTATTAATTTGAACATGACATATTCTCTCTAGTTTTCATGTATTAGACTACCGTTTATATTAGACCTGGGCATCGTCCATATATTTATATACACATATGAAACGCACTTCAAAAAGATTTTTTGAGGCTGTAAGCAATAATCCCAATGAGATTATTTCTTCTCTGATTCTTTACGATCATACTGTTTTGAACAAGTACAAGAGGCCTAAATCAGTAGCGTTCACTGAGGAGACCTACCCATTTTAGGTTTCTTATACAATTTTACTGCTAATTTTAACTTTTCTTATGTTTGCCCTTTGGGGCCCAATTAAGGATGGTTTACTTATATATTTTGTTCTTACTTTTGCCAAATAGGCATATTTTTACAATGGCGATGGTTAGGGGTAAAATTATTACCCTGGTACATCGAATATGATTATACGATCTACGAAATATTACATGTTGAATCCAATCTCAAATTCTAGTACTCCTACTTCCTGCACGGGAAGCACGATAACAATTGTTTAAAAATCTTCAAATTCATTTCTAAGGAATGTCAATGAAATGAATGGGAATTTATGAATTTGGTAGTTTGTGAAAAGTTTAACGTGGAAACTGGGATTAAACATCGAATTGCATCCAGAATTTTTCCTTTCAAAATTAATTAGATATTGAAGAAATTACAGATGATGGGAAATTCACTGTGGCATTTCCCAATTAAAAAACCACTGTGGCAATCCCCGATTACTTAATTGAATTCTACATACACACATACCAAATCGACATGCAGTCATGCCTATGAAGGTTCTACCAGACTGTGTAATTTTGCTCTCCATACCTGTCTGTCCTGCGCTACAGCTGCTTCATTTGGCCACTGTAAACCATTTCTAGCAAGGTCCTACTTGATATGGTCTGTCCATCTCATCTTACGTCTCCCTTTTTCCTGAAGCCTTTGGGCATACTGTTCATAATCTTATTTGCCAATCTGCAGCTATGAATACAGGCAACATGGCCAAACCAAAGCAGTCTCTCTCTGCACAAAATGCTGCTCAAAGGAATGATTTCTAACCTCATCATTAGGTATAAAGTAATACCACCTAATGCCCAAGATACTGCGCAAGTATCTACAGACATTGACACTGAATTAGTAACCTTTAAGCAGATGCACGTAAATGTCACTTGCGCAGTATATATGCAAAATACGTGATAACGTACATCATCACGTGATCTAGGCAACTATTTAAGGCTGCTGCTCGTCAATAGTGTTGATCACAATGCGAAAAACAAAGGATATTTCGGGGTTCGATAAAGGATTATTGTGGGTGCTCGTCTGACTGGAGCGACGATTTTAAAACGGCAGAAACGACTGGTTTCTGAAATAGTGAGATATCTCGGATTTTTAATCAGTGGAAAAATAACCCACATTGCTTGTCTAAGAGGCGTCAGTGTGGCGCAACGACAAGCTGTCAGGAACGATATCGCTGTCGTCTGAGATCGCTTATACGGAGAAACAGGACTTCCTGTATACAGCAGTTGACCGAAGCATTCAGTGAAGGCTGTTCTCGTCACATATCTCAGCGAACTATGCGCAGGGAATTGAAAAGGATGGATATTAGCAGTCGCATGCCTATATGGAAACCAATGATTTTTCCGAAGTCGTCTACAGTGGTGTCAGGAACACCGTGACTGGACACTGGAAGACAGAATAAAAATCGTGTGGTCCAGCGAGTTGCGGTACACCTTGTTCTGTATCAACGGTAGGCAGATAGTTTTTTGGGACAATGCTGCTATTTCATGCACGACAATGTTACTAACTGCGTGTAAGATGTATTCAGTAGTGGTTCAGTTAGCATGACAGCGACTTCCACCATCTTTCCTGGCCACCATAAAGCCCGGACCTGAACCCCATTGAGAATGTATGGAAACGTTAGAAAAACAGATCAGGGAAAAAGTTCTCTTCCGTCAAATCTGAGTCTGTTAAAGAGTTGTCTGCTGAATGGATGGTATGCCGGAGATGTAAAGGCATTCCTACACCTGTGGAATCTATGACAAAGAGCATACGTGCTGTAATTCGGGCTAAAGTAGGTCCAACTTGGTATTGGATAAAAGTTTCTAATTCAGTGGTCGGTGTGTATAGCAATTAATAGAATTCATATTACAATTAAGTGATTAAGAAAAATATTATTATTTGGGACTCTCAAAAGCGATTCCCTAGCATCGATTGTTATTTACATATTGAATTAATTCTAATAAAAAATAATGTGGATGCATTTCAATGTTTAGTCAAAGTTTCCTTTAAACATTAGGCATTTCTGAATTTTATAGTTTCTCTATTCATTCACGGATATATCATAGAAGTGTAGTTGATAGGTAGTGTATCTAAAAAATGTTTGTTGCGTTTCCCGTCTTTGCAGGAGCGTTACCAAATTTAAACCATTCTTAACTTATTTCGTAAAAACAATTCTGATATATATATTCTATAATTTAATCGGCGGTAATTTAATAAATCTTAATGAGTTAAAAACATATTACATTTAATATAAATGATGTAAATCTAACTAGTATATTATTTCATGCTGGTGAAATATATATTATACATATCAAAAATTGGTGCTACAGAAATGATTCTTAAGTATTTGTAATTGAAATAAAATGTCAAATTCACGGCACGAATGTTTTTGAGTGTCAGAAATCGATCGCACATTCTACTGAGGCAAGACATATCTGAATGGCATTTTTGCCTAAAATTAACCAAACCACAAGAACCCCTATGCTCAGATTAGGCTGGAGAATACACCCACTAGACAGTTCTTATCAGAAACGCGGACACTTCCTGACAAAGTAATTCATCGTGTTCCTTAACGTGCACAGAATATGACTCTCCCGCACACGGACCACAGCTGAACACCCCATCCGATGGACGGCGACCTTTCCAATGTCACCGATGTCTCCTTTCTCACAAGGAGCAACCCTGACACTATTAGGACTCAAAAGCGGCAACTGTAGATTACAATCCTGGCACCATATCGACTTAACTCCCCCCTCCCCACGGTAATTCACTCGTCTTATGCTAAATCTCAAACTTGTTCACTTGCTGCGAAGTTCAAAATCATTTTACTTTTTTCAATTTTATTTTAGCGCCATGATTTTCAGCATCAGAAACGATTTTTAAGTTTTAGTGATACAGATACATCTGACTGGCACTTTCGCAACCAAAAACTAAACGACCTGGTCACGAGACAATAGGGCTCAGAGAAGGTTGCAGAATGGGACCCACTGCACAGCTCTTAGGAGAAAGATTATGGCCTGTCTTCAAAGACATCCAGCATGTTGTTTAACGTTCACAGGCTATGATTCTCCTGCACACGGAGCAATGGATTAATGTCCTACCCGACGGACGGAGCGTTTCGAAGCTCATTGGTATCCCTTTCTCACTGAAGGCAAGATCGAATTTCGCGGCGATAAATCTCAAATCTAGAACAATTGGGACCTACCCCTGGGTAGATAACGAGAATGTCACATTGTCTGATTGAACCCCACCTCCGCGCCCTAGTGATAAGGAAAGGAAGCCTAACAGTACAGAAATCTCGTAATACAATAATTTTTTTCTTACACTCAAACATTTAGAAAAAGAGTTATTAATACAATATTCAGTTTTTGAGAAACTCAGATTTGGGGTGGGTTGTTGTGCTATTGAGCTCTCATTTTGTTTTTTGTACACAATAGACTAAATGGCCAGGTCACAAGGACCCCGAGGGCTCAGGGAAGTATGAGGGAGGGGACGCACTGGAACAGCTGTTGGGAGACAGATGGTAGCCTCTCGTCAAGGTCAACCAGCGTGTTCTATAACGTGCACAGGGTATGACACTCCTATAGGGTTATTTTACCTCTGAGCGGCACTTTTTGCACACAATGGGCTAAATGGTAGACAGATTTTGCACACAATGGGCTAAATGGTTCCCGTCAATGCCATCCAGCCTGTTCGTTAACGTTGACAGGGTATGATCTCCCGCAAACGGAGTAATGTATTAATGTCACATCCAACGGCTTTCCGAAACCCATCGGTGTCCCCTACTTACCAGGTAAGATGGGGGGTTTTTCGGAGGTAAATCTCAACACTAGCCCAGGCGGGAATCGAACTTGGAAACTGCAGATTACGAGCCTGGCGCGCTACCGACTCAGCCAACCCCGCCCCGGAAACTCGGGAAATATCCTGGAATCATGAAACAATTGAATGATTAGCTGAAAAAAATTAGGTTTCTCTGCGAATGGGATCAGAACCTATGACCAATGCAGATTGGGAAAGTTTATTGTCTCCATTAACTGGAAATTCAGCAAGCTTTAGGTAGGTCAGCGGTCAGAACACCTGAAGAATTATGAGGATGTTTTAGGTTCGGATTACACTCCCAACGAAGCTTAATTGTTTTTTGAGCTAATTGTCCCATGATTACTGCACATTTCCTGTAAGGAAAAATGTTAGTTCACTAATTGAAGAGTTTTTCAAATCGAATATTTAATAACATAACAACGAACGAAATTTGAGAAAATATTTTAAGTAATATTATTTTTTCCAAAATTGACCAAGGCCAATTTTTTGCCTTACATATGAGAAACTGTACTGATTAGAGTAAACGGTTTGATGTAGCAATTATATGTGTTCACATTTCAGTTAATTGATTTAAATTGGTTATATTAAAATACGAAAGAGACAAAGTATATTCTATTTAACCTAAAAAAAATCATACAATCCAAATTTGATTAAACTAAAATAGCATACCTTTTCATGCAATAATTACTCAGCTTGTTAGAGTGAAAAAATTGAACATTTCAAAGTATGCTCTAACTAGAAGTTTATATTAATAGCTCCCTTAGTTTGGAAAGACCGCCGACCGTTGGATGGGACGTTAAACCGTGGTTTCGTGTGCGGGAGAGTCATACCCTGTGAACGATAACGGACACGCTGAATGGCCTTGACGGGAGGCTACCATCTGTCTCCCAACAGCTGTTCCAGTGGATCCCCTCCCCCAAACTTCTCTTAGCCTTCAGGGTCCTTGTGACCTGGCATTTAGCCCATCATGTGCAAAAAAGTGCCGCTCACAGGTAAAATAACCCAACCCAACTCCCTTAGTTTGAAAATGCAGATTGGAGTACTAACAAACACGCTTAGATAGTTTTAAAAGTTAAAAAAAAAAAATCCTCAATAATAAAATGATAATGTTATTCAAATCTTGGGTTCAGGGCGGGGAGTATTGCGGAGATGAATCTCAACGCTGATTCAGTTGGAACTCGAACCTGGGAACTGCAGATTAAGAGCCTGGCGCACTACAGACTGAGCCACCACCGCCCCACTAAAAAAAAAAATGGTGTCCTTAACAGCAAACCATTAACAGATTTCGCATTCGAAGAGTCCTTCGAGGTCGAAGGTCAAGTTTAGGTATAATCGATGGTAGAAAGCTGAAAATTGGGTAGGGGGTCGTAGATCTCGGAAATGTTGAATTTTGCTCGTGATAGGTCCTTTCTAGGTCAAATTTCAGATATATATATATATCCATCAGTGTTAGAAGGCCTAGAATTGGTGTCTGGGGTTTTTTAAGTCCTAGATCCCAGAAATTATGCCAAATTTTGGATGTGCTGTCATAGGACGTGGACGTTGGTTGGATGTGATGTCTTCGATGTCATAGGAAATTTTTGAATATATAAGTTCTGGAGAAGTACAAATTAGTGAAGAGGGTTATGTCAGGCAGTAGAACTCAGAAGAGGAATATACATATCCAAGGTGACATTCAAAATCAGAGGTCGTAGTGATATTCCGACGATATTTCCTGTTGATTCCACCGATTTCATATATTCAAAGAAATCAGCTACAAGTGCTTGATATCAGTGGTTGTCAAAACCTTAAGGTTAAGTCTGGATTCAATACAACTGGATTTAATAACACAGGAATTACAAGCAGTACAAGATCTTGAGCTGACAAAATTCCCTGCCCTTTCCACGGTGAATAGGGGACACTGATGGGCTTGGAAAAACTGCCGTCCGTCAGATGGGACATCAAGTCGTGGCCACGTGTGCAAGAGAGTCATACCCTGTGAACGTCAAAGAACACGGTGGATGTCCTTGACGGGAGGCTACCATCTATCTCCCAACAGCTGTTCCAGTGGGACTCTCCCCCATTATTCTCTGAGCCTTCGTTGCTTTTGTGACTTGGCCTTTTAGCACATTGTGTGCAAAATAATTGGTTCGCAGAGGCAAAATAATCAAAAAGGAGAGTCATACCCTGTGAACGTTATAGAACAGAGAGGATGCAGTTGACAGGCGGCTACCATCTGTCTCGTAACATCTCTCCATTGGATTTCCTTCCTTCTACCTTCTATGAGCCCTAGGGCTCCATTTGACCTGGTAATTTAGAATATTGTGTTCAATAAAGTGCCGCCTATTAATAAAACAATCCAATCCTCGTGGTAAATATTTTTCCAAAATTTTGTTCCTTGCATATTCTGGTGAAATAACGCCAGTGGAATAAACGGTTTTAATATAGCAATTATTATTATTCACAGTTCAGTGAAGTAATGAAGAAAAATCTTATCATTAGGAACTAACACAGCAGATATCCCATCATCGATCGGTATTTAAATATTAATTGTGTTTAACTAATTGAAAAAAAATATGAATACATTTTAATGTATAGTTCAAATCAAAGAAGCTATCGTATTTAAAAATGTATGTTGATTTTACTGATAGGGTAGCTCACTCGGTAGCGGGCAAGGTTCTTAATCTGTATTTCACATATTCATATCCGAGCCGGGACAGCGTTGAGTTTTATCTCCTCAAAATTCACCGCCCTACCCTCGGTCAGTAGAGGACACTGATTGGCTTGAAAAGCCGCCTTTCGTCGGATAGGACGTTAAACTGTGGCGCCTTCTGTAGGAAAGCCATATACTATGCACGATTAAGAACACACTGGATGGCCCTGACGGCAGACTACCATCTGTCTTCCAATAGCTGTTGAAGTGGGTCCTTTACCCTCATCCTTCTCTGAGACCTCGGGTTCTTTTTTACCTGGCGATTTAGCCCATTGTGTGCCAAAATTGGCTCCCAGAGGTAAAACAAACTAACTTATTTCACTGATATACCACACATTTTCATTTCAAGGTAACTGCATTTAAAAAATTCTTTATAGTGCCACCTGTTTAAGCAGGTGCATTACTAGATTGCCTTAGCAGTAGACACAAAATTCATAATATCGTAGATCGTAGATCGTTACATCATAAATTGAAGTACCAGGTACAATAGTACCCATAACCTTCTTCATCTGGAAATATGCCTAATTGGCATCAGTTTGAAAAAACAAACAAAAGTAAACCACACAATGGTGGGCCCCAAAGGGCAAAAGAACATAAAACAAAGAGTAGTAACGATGCACAAGAGACCTAAAATGGATAACTTTCTTTAGCGAAAGCCATCATCTTAGGCCTCTTGTACCTGTTAAAGACTTCATGATCGTAGTCCAGAAGGCAGGATATAATCTCGTGCGGGTTTCTCTGCACTGACTCGTAGAAACCTCGCGAGACAAACTTAAGATATGTGTAAATATGAACAATGTCCAGATCTTTATGCAATTGTCTATGGGTTACAAACCAGGGGGCATTGACCACACATCGCAGGATTTTATTCTGCAAGACCAGTATCTTGTGATTGTTCGTGGGAGTTGTGTTCGCCCAAATTGGGGAAGCATAGGATATCATAGGTCGAATGACCATGTGATAAATTAGTAATTTATTATCAACGGATAATACTGAGTTTCTTCCTAGAAGAGTCCCCAGTTGACATCTGACAGAGTTAACTTTTGTGACGATCCCGTGTATATGAAGATCCCACTTAAGCTTCTGATGCAGAGTGACTCCGAAGTATTTGACAATCTCCTGCCACTTGAATTGTTCATCTACAAAGTGTAAAGTTAGAGGATTTTTAATCCTCTTACCACTGAAGAGGATGGCGTTACTCTTCTCAGTGTTAATCTTTATTTTCCATTTTTCATAACAGGTGTCCATTTTATCAAGGCAATTCTGAAGTCTTCTAATTGCAAAATCAACTCCCAAGGAAGGGGAGATGAGAGCAATGTCATCAGCATATTGTGCGATAATGATTCGTTCAAATGAAGGAATATCAGAGAGATATAATGAGAAAAGAGTAGGGCCTAGGAGAGAGCCTTGAGGAACTCCAACGGCCCCTACTCTCTTGGTAGAAATGGAAGATTTAATATGAACCTGGAATGTTCGATTTAAGAGATACGATTGAATGATACAGGTGAGTCCCATAGGCATTCCAATCTTGGAGAGTTTGTAAATGAGGCCGTCCATCCAGACACGGTCAAAAGCCTTGGCCACGTCTAAAAAGACGGCAGCAACTGTTTACTTCTTGTTCAGTGCCTCAGAAATAGTTTCCACAACTCTGAGGACTTGATGTTCAGTCGATCTTCTACACCTGAAACCAAATTGGGTTTCAGGTAAGACAGGATGTACTAAGAGGAACTCTTCCAATCTATTGAGGATAATACGTTCAAACAGTTTTCCTAGGCAGGAAAGCAAACTGATTGAACGAGAGCTGTCAGGAAATACATGGTCTTTTCCTGGTTTGTGTATCAGTCTGACATAAGCGTTTTTCCAGACTTCTGGAAAAAACATGGTGACGGAGAAGAAATTAAAAATCCGCAGAGTTCTCTTTCTTCGGAAGGTATTTCAGCATTCTGTTGAAGATATTATCGAGGCCTGAAGCCTTGTTAGGTTTCAATTTCTTGATGGCTTGAGACAGCTCAAGAGGAGATGTAAAGGGTAACTCTGATCTTTCTTCCTGTCCGAAACGAAAAAGCGTTTCTTCTACCTCTTCACAGGTGTCATGATTAAAAAGATCAAAATTCTCTTGAAACTGCAATTCAAAGGCATCAGCAAATGCTTCGGTTTATTATCCTCGCTGTAACATAAACCTGACTCCCCATGAATGGGGGGAAATTTAGAACGAGGGTTCTTGATAGATTTAACCATCTTCCAAATAGAATTGTCAGTTGTTGAGAGTGTGCTGAGTTTTTTGTTCCGTATAAAGCTACAGTGATCCTTGATATTTTGTCAATGAAGAGAGGCTGCCCACAAAGTTCGTGCAGTGGACCATTTCTGTGGAACCTGGTCGCCTATACTGCCCTGGAGTTGACCCTACCAGAGGGTGTCTGGCTCCAGGCTTATGCTGATGACATGCTGCTTGTCATATCGGCATCCTCCAGAGCGAGACGCAGCATTGTCAGTACTTGAGGGATGGAGTCTGCGCAATAAGCTTCGGTTCAGCTTTGCAAAGACAACATCCATGACTGTGGCTAAAAGAGGGCGTCCTCAAAAAGAGGTACTCGATTTACAAATTACATGGCAACAATATTCGCCATATGACGACTTTAAAGGACTTGGGGCTCACTCTGGATGAAAGGATGGGCTGGATCGCACACTTGCAGGACCTCAAGGATAAATGCACAAATGTTATATGCAAGCTGGGGCGAATGGCTCACGTCTCACGGCGACTCAGAGGTGAAGTCCTCAAAGAAATTTATCTCAGGGGCATGGAGCGGATTCTAACTTGTGGAGCAGCGCCTGGTGGCGCCCGACGGACCACTGCATCATATGTAGAAAACCTATTGCAGCCCAACGACCGGCTTTACTGTGTATCACCAGGGCATATAGGACCACAGCTACGGATGCCCTCCTGGTGTTAGCAGAGGTCCCTCCACTATTTTTGACGGTCGGTAAAGAAGCGACCGTTTTCAGAGTCCTGCAAGCTAAGGAGAAAGCAACATTCCTTGGAGTCCAGTATGACCCCGAGGATTACGAAACAGATACAGCCAAGTGGAATATACATCCCACCAGAAGACTGAGTGTGTCATGGTCCACGGAGTTACCATTAGGATTAGGAATTGAGATATACACTGATGGTTCCAAGAGCGAGGATGGTGTGGGCTTAGCCTACACTGTCTACAATCAAGGAGCCAAAATGTACGATTACAAAAGGAAGGTTTTTAATAATGGCTCAGCCTTCCAAGCAGAGCTGCTTGCTATCGGAGATGCCCTTTACTTGGCCCTCTATGATGTCGGTCATAATAGCGACATCCGGCTGTACACGGACAGCCAGGAAGCTCTACAAACGCTTGAAGATGGAAACAACAGGCATCAAACTGTTAACGAGATCAAACGTATCCTGGGTAATCAAGACATGGCCAGAGTTTCCTTCTCTTGGATCAAAACACACGTAGGTCATGAGGGGAATGAGCGGGCAGACCAACTTGCCCGCTCAGCAGGTAATAATACTCAACGTGTGATAGCGGTCAAGACTTCAAAAACTACCCTGAAGTCTATACTATGTCCAAGAGAAATTGATGAGTGGCAGAGGCTCTGGGATACGACTGAAAATGGTCTTCAAACAAAGACGTTCTTGAAAAGGGTCAGTCTATCCCTGATGTCCTATGACCACTACTTGATGCAGGTCCTGACGGGACACGAGAGTTTCCCAAAATATCTGGAGCGCTTTAAGATCGCTACCCACAGTTACTGCGGCTGTGGGGCTCCAGATGCAGATGTCGGGCACTATATCCTCAGGTGCCCGATTACGGAAGGGTTCGCTAACCAACTCAGGAAATCGCAGGCGATCAATGAGGTAGCAGGTGGGGTGGTCATGGTGTCCATCGAGAGTGCTGGAGTCAGGGCACATCTGAGGGACATGGGCTGGCTCGTCTGCCGGCTCCGGGACTCTCTACTATGAGATCGGAGCTGCTTTCGCTCTCTATCTTATTTTCCACTTTCAACCCGGCTGCACTCTGCACCCCCTTTGATACCACCCATACTCCAAGTCCCTACTGGTCTCCTCTGAGACAAACTTCATCTTCTACTTCCAGGCTTCTCTTGCCAAGCGCGTGTAGTGTCGTGAGACGGAATGCGTGCTTTCCTCATGGGGGGCGGGTCCTTCGGGACCCGACCCCCATTCCGAAATAAAGAAAGGTAGCTGAATAAGGAATCAAATGACAGTATTTCTTGAATAATATTTAAACCACCTCACGACCTCACAAAACTGAATTATAAAAGCCACCGCACGACCTCATACAAATATTTAAAAGGCACAGCACGATTTGCGAAAATAATATTAAATGCAACTACACAGTAAAAAACAGAATAGCTATAATGCAAAGAACTTCTGATACAGTTTCGAGAAGATTTTAATTATCATGACATATAAGCAGTTAAGAATCGCTCCAAATAAAAACGTTCTGACTTTCAAAAATCACAAAAAGGACCACAGCACAACCCTTATGAATCAAATTAGGATAAAAGGTTAATAAATACCCTATACGATCACTTGGAACTCAAATTCGCACTTAATAAACTCATAAAATAGAAAAATTTACTTTATGTTCGAAGAAGGAAAGCAAAAACTCAGCTGATCCGAACCACCATGTTTTTCTCTCCCTTTGCTATGCGCAGATTGTTGCATATTAAGAATGCATTTCACCTGCGTCGGAACCCGACAACATAAAATGATTTGGGTTTGCGAAATTTTGTTTTTCTCTCCACGATCTATGAAATTGCATCAAGTTATCAATATTTATAGCATTCTTATTTCAACTTGAAAATGAGAATTGCTATTATCATCATATAGGCAATCTATCATAATCACCTGAATGCTTTACGACTGAATAATAAAAAAAATTAGTTACCATCCGCTAAATATTTCAATGGATTTAAAAGTAATAAAAATAAATTTACAAAATAAGATTCTAAAACAGGTCATGTTCTAATTCCGTTTGTTCCCTTGCGCACGAAACAATATCAAACTAAGAAGGAAGAATATCACACCTCTGACGCATACGAGAATCTCGTTTTCAAAGAGAAAGAAGCTTTTCCTTTTCCTACTGTTTCATTCCTTAAAAGTTTTAATTTGGACTAGGGGTTGATTGGAAAAATAGAAATAGTATTTCATTGATAATTATACAAAATAAAAGTATTCGTCTTTAAATTCTTAAATGTAAAAATTTGCTTTTACCACACTCTCTCACCAATCAGGGTTCCAGCTCTCAGTGGAATATCTCTTAAAAACTACCACTAATATTTCAAATCTTTATTCTATAGATATTATTTGTAAAAATCGATAATAGCTAGGTTGTTTCATTATTTCGTTTTGTTGGTAAAGATATATATAAAACTACTAAGTGTTTTAAAAATGCGCATTATAATATTTGTTTAGTACTAATCAAAATATTTTTTTTTATTGTTATTTTCATTGCTTCCAATGGAAACTTCATAACGTTCACATTCCACCACTGAAATTTCATATATCTATCATTAATGCCTATGTGGAAATATTAGTTTGAAATTTCGGAATTTTCAATCTTTTTTCCGTTAGAAGACGCAATTATAGTGTTCGAAAGATTACGAAAGTGGGAATCATAATATTTTACCAATTCCTATCTAACCCTATAAAAGATATTTTTATTTATCTCTGAATAAAAACAATTATTTTCTAAAAAAAAACATTCTATGCACCCCCCCCCCCCCCTGGGTCAAAGAAGCTAATTCCTTGCTGCCAATGGCAACATCATGGCGTTCACATTTCACCACCAAAATTTAAGATATCTAGCTTAAATACGTCGTTTGCAAAATTTCTTTGAAATTTTTGGAATTTTCAAATTTTTCCACCGGTAGAGGTGTAATTTTATCTTTCAGAAGATTTAAGAAAGTGTGAATCATAATATTTTATGAATTCCTATCTAACCCAAAAATAATTCTTCATTTATCTTTAAAAACAAACAATTATCTGCTAAAACAAAAAACGACGTGTTTTCCCACTGCTCTGAGTTTAAGGGGTCAATTCATTGTTAGCAATAGAAACTTCTTGACCGTCACATTCCACTACCAAAATTTCAAATTAGCTGCAATAAATACATCGTTTGCAATATTCATTTCAAATTTTGAATTTTCCAATTTTTCCACCGATAGAGGGATTAATTATAGGCTTAGAGATATTCGGAAAGCGCATCTCGTAATATTTCATCAATACCTATCCAATGCAAAAATAATTTTTAATTTATCTTTGGAAACAAACATATTTGATATCTGCAGACGGACAGACAGACAGATAGACGACAAAGCGAAAATATAATCTCGTTTTCTTTGAAAACGATATAAAAATGAAAAATTCAGTTCCTCCAGAATCAACCTTTGAGATCAGCTGTAGCAGCACCACATGTGTTGTGATAAACACGTTCATTCGATAGAGTCTCTACGGAGAGCCAATTCGGGAATGCGTGAAACACCAGGGTATCAAATTCGAAAAAGAGGAAATCACCAGATTATATTCATCTCTAATACCATCAAGTACGATGCTCTTATTCAACGAAAACGTAAGAGATGTAATATTGTTTTAAACTACTATCCCTTTCCTTTATTAGTTTTTTTTTTCTGACTGCCAGTGCCAAATGAATCAAAACAGAAAATATGCAAGAATTTCTAATAATATCCCTAGTCTTTATTTCACCTGTTTAGTTGATAGTCATGAATGACCTTGTGAGAGAGATGATCAAGAGAATTCCATTATTCATGCGTTACACATAATTTGAACTATGTTGCACTTAAATAAAATATGTTTTCTGGCACCATGTACATTTAACTCTCACACGGACATATTTTGCTAACTCTCATAGCGAGCCACTCAAAGGGTACGTTTAACAAAAACAGCAAGAATGAATATTTGAACCGTATAATTTCAAATACACCTGAAAATCTCATTGAAAATGATTCTTTATCTTTTACTTCTAAAGTGATATACCGATGAACTGGAAGAATGATTCTCATTCAATTATTTTGTATCATAAATAGCTGAATATATTTTTATGAGCTTCACTTGAAGCATAAATATATTATTATATTGAAAACACCAGTTTGAATTATTACACCTATAGCCAACCTTAAAGGAAAATTAAAAAAAAAAACGGTACTCATTTCATCTGATTTTGGCCATCATTTGACTAACTAACCTAATTAAACCCTCCACTCATTCATGCAACAGCAATGAGTGTTATGTTCTCTATCTAAGCAATGTTAATGCTAAGCAATGTTAATGCAATAGCAATTACCCATAAGACCTCGCTAATAATGTCCGAAAGGAAACTTGTTAAACCAGATGTTATGTTACCTAATTTTAATTATTAGCCAATTTCTATATATGTAACGCTTCGCAGCAGAAACTAAACAAGCGGTAGATAATAAATGAATTCGTGAAATACGGGTGTAGGTACGTAATCAATTATTTTGCAGTTTTTCTGACGTTAGGTCTACCACTGAAATTTTAGACAAATATTAATATAATTTTTCCTTCTTTTAAAACAGATATTAGTTTTGTCGTATTTTAAAGTCAGCTTTGAAATGCAAACTATGCGACACGAATGAGTAACAAAATATGTCGTTTAGTTCATGTATGCCAGTGATTCTCAAACGTTTTCAGTGCACGGAACGCTTTTCAAAATTCGAAATTGTCGAAAAAAAAAGGAAAAACATAGATAGCGTTTTTTTACATATATAAATAATTTATTAATTAATATAATCGGCTATTACTTTACAACCAACGACCATATTTCTTCTATATATTAACTTGAAAAGACCGACCAGCCGAAGCATATATGAATAATTCAACGATATCCAATGAGGTGATTAAAATTTTTCCTAAACATATATTATGGCAGCACACATGAAACTTTTTCATAGATTCAAGAGGGCTAGTTACCGGTTGGGAAGTACTAATGTATAAATCAAAATGTTAAGAAATTTTGGCGACTTCCAATATTTTTTATTATTGTTTGCAAAATAAAAACGACCAATAACAATTCTGCCTATTTTTTCGAAAATAATGGAAAAATATATTTATAATACTGTTTTAACATTTTACTTAAACACAACATAATTAATAAAAATCAGTTTGGCTTTCAAAAAGGAAAAAAAAAAACAATTCAACTAATTTCCAAAATTGCAAATAATATTAATAAATCGTTGAATAATAGGGAAAAAAATTGTAACTATGATCTTAGATTTAAGGAAAGCCTTCGATACAATAGATCATAGCATTTTACTAAATAAATTGAAAAATTACGGTATTCGCGATATATTGTTATATTCGTTTAGAAATTATTTATCAGACAGATACACAATTACTAAAATAAAAAACTGCTAGAGCAGAAAAGTAATTACACGATATGGAATTTTTCAAGGCTCAATTTTAAGGTCCTTTATTGTTCCTAGTGTACATAAATGATTTGTTCAATACAAAATTAAATAGTGCTATTTATCTATATGCTGACGACATTGTTTTAATAAACAGTGCCGTCAGCATATTTGGAATAATAGTCTTTCAGAGGTTGAAACAGATTACAATAATATTATCAGATGGTTAAATCATAATAAAATCTATTTAAACGAGAAAAAAAAGCAAAATTGATGATTATTCATTCACCAGGATTTCATATTCATCAAAACCTCTTTATCGAAACTCATAAAATAAATTACAGAAAAAAGGATGCTTCAAATTGTGAATCATTATGTAGTTGCCCACTTGTTGAGCAAGTAAATCAAATAAATTACTTAGGAATCATTTTCGATGAATATTTAGGTGCAATGCCCATATATCCCACATATGTTAAGCTAGGTTCGAGCTCAGGAACTAAGAACACAGGTGCGAACACCGGAATAAAAGACCCAGATTCCAGCACTGGTTCGAAGGATCCAGATTGCGGCACTGGTTCAAAGAACTTAGTTTTGAGCCCAGAATTAGAAACCCAGCCGAATATCAAAGGATTCAGGTTGCAGTCAGGATTAAGCACCTTCGTACGAGCATCGAAACAAAAGACCTAGATTCCAGCAGAGGATCAAAGGACCTAGATTCAAGCACCGTTTCAAAGGACCAGATGGCAGGACCGGCTCAAAGGATCAGATATCAGCACCGGTTCAAAGGACCCAGATTGCAACATCGGTTCAAAGGACCCGGTTTTGAACCTATAATCAGAAACCCAGCAGAATATCAAAGGATCCAGGTTGCAGTCCAGGATTAAACACCTTCATACGAGCGTCGAAACAAAAGAGCCAGATTCCAGCACCTGTTCAAACGACCCAGTTTCAAGCCCAAAATCAAAAACATTGGTTCTAGACCAATATTAAAGCACCTAGATTCCAGTTCAGGATTAAACACCTTGGTACGAACATCGAAACAAAGGACCCAGATTCCAGCACAGTATCAAAGGACCAAGATTCCAGCACAGGACAAAAGCACCTAGATTCCAGCACAGGACCAAAGGACCTAGATTGCAGCACCGGTTCAAAGGACCCAGTTTCAAGCCCAAAATCAAAAACCTAAGTTTCAGACCAATATTAAAGGACCCAGGTTCCAGTTCAGGATTAAACACCTTGGTACGAACATCGGAACAAAGGACCCAGATTCCAGCACAGGATCAAAGGATCAAGATTCCAGCACACGATCAAAGGACCTAGATTCCAGCACAGGACCAAAGGACCTAGATTGCAGCACCAGTTCAAGGGACTCGGATTGCAACACCGGGTTAAAGAACTCAGTTTCGAGCCCTGAATAAAAAAACTCAGTTTCCACCATACAATAGATCATAGCATTGTACTAAATAAATTGAAAAATTACGGTATTCGCGGTATATTGTTAGATTGGTTTAGAAATTATTTATCAGACAGATACAAAATCAAAGGACCTAAGTTCCAGTCCAAGATTAAGCACCTTGGTACGAGCATCGGAACAAAGAATCCAGATTCCAGCACCAGCTCAAAGGATCCAGATTCCAGATCCAAATAAAAGGACCCAGATCCCATCACCGGTTCAAAGGAATTAGATTACAGTACCGGATCACAGGTCCAGAGTCCATCACTGTTTCAATTAACTTATTTGAAAACGACTATTCTTAAAATAGCCGAAACGTTTTTCAACTTTCGATTACTCAATTCTGCCGCCTTGGTAATTTATTTCAAAGGAAAATGCGCATGCGCAGAAATCTCTCCGTGATTTTTGTAGTGAAAAAAGCCTAATGAATAATTAATGGGAGTGAAATTATTTAAAAAATCCGTTTAAAATCACTGCGGGTAGGTTAAATTGCGCATAAAAAAATCATGCTTTTAATTATCTAAAAAAAAGTAAAAAAAATATAAATATATTTTATCTTTTTTCATTTAGCATTTTTATAAAAAAAAATGCTGAATGTCGTTAATATTTAACATTTAAGTATAAAAAAATATAAAAAATATATAAAAAATAATTATAAAAATAATTAATATTTAACAGGTTTTTATTCTACTTTCCCGAAAGCTCTATAAAAATTTATCCCTTATAAAAACGGAAACCCGATGGTAACCCATCAATTTAATGCAATAGAAAAGTTCTGTATGTAAATCGAGAGTTCAACAAAAATACATCAGAAACGAAAGATCTGTGCCTTGTCCGATGCTCGTCAGTTAAAAATTATACCTTTTACTAAATTGCATCGTTTACTCTGGAATCTAATATCAAAGGGGTGGCGGTTGGTCCAGTCCATAGTGCGCCAGGCTTGTAATCTATAGCCCCCAGGCTCGAGTCCCACCTGGGCCGCAGTTGAGATTTGTCTCAGCTAATCCCCCACGCTGCTCTCCGTTGGCACCATCATCCTCTTCTGCTGAATGCCTGGTTACGTCGCACTCAGAGGCCATTTCGCCCATTTTGTGCAAAAAATGTAAAACAACACAAGCCATACCCTGTGCTGGGGCGGGGGTGGCTCAGTCTGTAGCTTCCCAGGTTGGAGTCCTACCTGGGCCAGCTTTGAGATTTCTCTCCGCGAAACTCTCCACATTGCCCTCGGTCTATAGGGGACACTGATGGGATTAGGAAGGCTGCCATTCGTTGGATAAGATGATAATCCATGGTCTGCGTGTGTGAGAGAAATTCTTCATACATATTAAAGAACACGTTGGATGGCCTTGACGGGAGGCTACCATCTGTCTCCCAACAGCTGTTCCAGTGGGTCCACTCCCCCAACCTTCTCTGAGCCTCCGGGGTCCTTGTGACCTGGCTATTTAGCCCATGGTGTTCAAAAAACGCCGCTCAGAGGTAAAACAACCCAACCCAACATACCCTGCGCTCATTAAAGAAGAACCTGGATGGACTTCACAGGAGGCGACCATCTGTGTCGTAACAGCTCTGCAGTGGATCCCCTTTCCAACCAAAGAATATATTAATCATCAAGAGAGAACATCTCCACAGAATTAATGTAAGATCATACTCCTTGAAATTTCCTTTTTTACATTACTATATGACCCCTGAAGTGATACATAACACCAGAGGGCGCTTCGATCCTTTCAACAACTTCTTTTCTGTTATTTAAATAAGTGGAAAAGAATTACACATTCTGAGGGACAGAATACAAGTGACATCAGAGAATATTATTATTCATCATTTGTGCAACGGAAAGCATTTCAAATATTTTAAATGTAATGAATAATTTTAGAAGCTTAGTTTTAAAATAATACAAATATTACGTTAAAGTGTACAGTTGCTCTTATTACTTATTACTTCAACAATAATATTTTTATATTTTATAATCGCTAGCATAGAACTAAAAGAAAGGAGAATTTAATAAAACATTCGGAGATTTGTTTAGAAACTTTAATGGCTTCAATGTTATAAGCCCCTAAAAGTAACCTTTTCTGCACTACTGTTTGAACCCTCGAGTGAAATTTGCCGCAAAAGATCAGGCATTGTGGTTTTGTTCGCTGGCCATTCTAATCAGTTATACTTTCTTTGCCGCAACCTTCTCACGGTCTTGAAAATTTAGCCAATTGTATGAAAAAAAGGGGCTTCTCGGAATAAATTAACCCATTCATTGCTCATTTCCGACACTTTTAAACAAATATTTTAGTTACTGCAAGGGCAGAAACATCTCTTGAATGCCAAGAACTGTGTAAGGATGTGATTAATTAAACGAAAATAAAACTATTCTATTAATTTACCTAAACTTTGTGCAGGTAGTGTTATTTAAATATGAAAAAACAACAATCTTAATTTCATCAAGAAGAAAAATCGAGAACTTTAGTTTATCATTTCTCGTTTGGTATTGTTTAAAGAAAAACTGAAGTCTGATTATGATTAGACTACTTATTTTCCGATGCTATGCAATAAATTATACACTGGGATGCAAGTTTATTCAGTTCATCACTCCTCATCAGATATATGGTTCATTCCAACACATAATACGTCATGTGACCGTGGTGTGAACTATAAATCAGACAGACCAACTCTTCGTGCATTAGTTAGAGTTGGATTGAGTCTCAAAATGAGCAAAAACGAGAAACCCGAATGACTTCAAAATTCGCATGATAATTGGATCTATGCGTGCCGATTCTAGCATCACACAAACGGAGTCCTTCTGTGCATTTCACGCACAACCGTTTCAAGGGCTTACCGAGAATGGTGTGAAAAGCAAAAAATTACCAGTGATCGGCGATCCTGTGGACGAAAACAGATTGGTCTAAGGAGACTGGCGTGTAACCACGAACGTAATCCGAACGCACCACGTAACGGACCTTGTTGCGAAAGGACTACAATAGCTGCTGATCATGTCGAATAGGTATATTGTCAGTGAAGAACATGAAAAGCCGTCTCCAGTGGGTGCATAATCATCGAACTGGACCGTTAAAGGTTTGAAAAATGCAGTCTGGTCAGACGAATCAAGGTTCTTTTTGCATTATGCTGATAGAAGGATCAGAGTATGGTGCAAGAAACACGAGGCCATGCGGCCATTTTCTCTGGTGACGCATTAGGTGCCCTGATACCCATCAAAAGACATCTGAATCCATGGCGTATTTGAACATCGTTGCTGACCAAGTTCACCCTTCAGTTTTACACTTTATCCACAAATTCGAATGGATAGGTTCAGCATGAAAATGCACCTGCTGACAAGGCACGCAAATCGTCAACGAATGGTTCCAGGGACATATTGGCCAATTTTATTTGCTTCATTGGCCTGCACAATCCCCAGATCTGAACCCTATTGAGCATCTTTGGGATGAGGTGGTAAGGGCTGTTCCAACACCTCCTACAATAGAAAGCCAATTTACCAAAGAACTTCTAAGGAAAAGAAACCTGGCTTCGCACAGCGTAGGTGTCGCCACTCTGCGGAATTTTCAGGAAGCTGAACGTGGGAAATTGCTGTTCAAGTACAAAAACAACTGTAAGAGGCAATTTGCACATGCGCAGTGCAATTATTTTAGCCCGCTGCAATTATGGTTTGTATTACTCTTGAAAATTTTAATGTGATTTAATCAGTTTTTCAAACTCTTTAACTCTCTCTATTTGCGTACAGTGGTAGCTGACCCTAAAGTTATTCAATGAGTATTTCATCCCGTTCAGGAGTGCATATTACGATAGCTGGAAAAGCCGTTTAATGTTTATTTTGAATAATTTTGCACAATTTTGGAAATAAATATGCAAATTTTTACATTCAATCATCTTGAAAATATCTCAATGTATGTTGCAGTTTTGTGCTCTTTGGAGTATATCGATGCATACTGGTTTCTGTACTTTGTTCTAACATTTTTAAAGGTTGATACGAGAAGTGTTTGCTGCCATCTGTTGATAGTTTATACAAGTAAGAAACTCGCTATGATATTTATTAAAATATCTGCAATTGCATAATATATAGTTACATAAAACATGATAACGTGCATTGACACATAAATCCCAATTTATTATAAAACACAGAATATTGTAGAGTGTACGAAACCTTAAAATTTTGTTCTTGAGCATAGCTTCTACTTATTTTACAAAATGCGATTTCATTAAGAAAAATAATTTTCATTGTTCGTTTATATTTTCTCTCTAAACGAAAAGAGAATTACTGTATAATGGTGGAGACATCCCCACTCAGGAATACGGAAGGCGATTTAATATTTCAGACAAGCAAATTTTAGTATCAAATTTTAGTATCTGATTAATCCCAGTGTCCTGCATGGTATTTTCTTATTATTGTCTTAAATTATAATTAATTCGATTCTGCAAAAGCGAACAACGTTTAAGAGCGAGCGAAATCGTTTCTCCTCAGACACGCCCACAATCGGGGTTGGCAACCAATGATAATTTGCATTTTCGCGATTCTCATTTGCTGAGAGATCGGTAACGCAATGGCCGTTCATAACGGTACAGACTGACAGATATTATACCAGGATAAGAGAAATTGAATAAATAAAGCCCGTTCAGAACAATTTTCGGTGATAAAATTGATATACAGAAATTATCCACATTTTGAGGCACTTTCACTTTAGCAAATTACCCAAATAACCAACGCCTATATTTTATTTCCCGGTTACCATGTCAGCACTCAGGGACTCGTGAGAATTAGCTAACATGGCGAATTTTCATTGGTCACAGACATGGTGTCGTCATTTTCGACAGAACGCCACAGATCTCGAAACTTTACCTGCCCTTTGTAAGAAAATGTACGGAATTATTAACTAAAAATGCAAATAGATTTGAACAAATCTGTTCAAAAATAATTAAACCCTGGACTTTAATAGAAACTGGATTCCCAACAGTCATCCTAACCCTACGAAATAATTTTTACTTATTTTCACTCTCTCCTAAGCCGGTATCCAGGAGCTCTGAGAGACCTGGTGAACACTCTGGGTCACTTAGATAATATTGAAACCGGCCTGTCAACTATATGGGAATAACCTAAATGGTATCACAATCCCTAATGCATTTTTCATTCTTCTGCCAAGATTCTTCCCTTTCTTCATCACTGATTTCTACTACCGCTTCTTCCAGTCGAAGGGTGTCAGGCCAAGGTCCAGGGCAGCATGGACCCAACATTACATACCATCGGCTGACATCATGGCCTGAACCACTGGCGAGATTTCCTCCTTCCTTACTGCTCATGACTTCTTCTCTGCCACCCTCCCACCTGTCCATAGAAACGTTTGGAATCCAGACTTATAGAGGGCTCAAACCATTCACAGAGGCATGTTTTCAACTCTCTCTGGAGGTGGATAGTGACCATGCTCACCAATCACTTTTGGAACCCTCTCCTTGGGGTCTTGGCGGGGTGGGGGGAGGGATGGGAGATTTTCGCAAATGGCTGAAACGTAATTTCCAGCACAGTAGCACGAACCCAAGGATGGGGTTTCCCCCCCCCTCTTTTGAATATAAGATGTGTGGGAGTTGCGTGATTGTGCGTGTTCTTTGTGATGTATATTTCTACTGTCTACTTCTCTTTGGACACCTCACATGCTTTTCTCTTCTACGTGCTAGAAGGGAAGTGCCTTTTGGGATATATACACCAGCGAGTACAATCTTAAATGTGGCATGTGAGGTAGCAAATGTGATGAAGATGAATGAATGATGTGTGTGTGTGTGTGCATGGGGGGCGTGCTGACAGGGGACAGTTTGTCCCGCTAATGTACACTCACCATACACATTAATTCAATTGTGTGTCACTCCGCCCGGCTTTTTTTAGTTTGGTTCGTCGACACGTGGGATTAAGAGAAGCTTTCTTGGTACCGTTTCAAGATCTAATCAGCTTTCTGTGAGTTTCTCATAATTACAAAGGGTTTTAGAAATGAACATTTCTCAGAGTCAAAGGGTATGAAAAATTAATCACGTGGTGTAAGCAATTGAAAACCTTTGCTCGGCAGTGAAAAAATAACGCAGGGAACTCCTTCTTCTCCCTGGCTAGATGGCTTCACTGCAGTGCACGGATTTGCCATGTTTGGAGGCGCTGCAATCGGAAAGTTTATATTACGCATTGAATCGACCAAGTTGTGACGTCTGCATTAGTAGTCAGCTAATCTAGAAATCTCTTATATATCTATTTATATAATTACTACTATTATGTGTTTTTGTAATATTGATATTATGGTTTATTTAAAAAGATACCATATTTAGAAGATAAATTATTCGCATATGTTAGCACTATGATAATTTCTAATAAATAAAAATGTCTCTTTTCTGAACAAGGTATATTTATAAATAAACCTTATTGTAAATAGTAAGTTCACCAGTATTTATATTAGAAATAAATTTTAAAGAATTTTAATAGATATAGGACTGATTTTTAAGATGATCAGTGAGACTGTGCAGCCGTGAAATTTACAGCAACTGCTCGACACAATCATTTCCTCATGGTAGAACATTCCCGCTCAACACATCCAGCATCTTCTAAAGTTCCATGTCCCGACAAAATCGGACCGTTTTGAAGGCAAAGGAGGCGCAATACGCTATTAGGTAGATGTACCTAATAAACAGGCATCACATGAAACCTAGTATCATTATAATTAAACTAGTATAACACGGAACTTGAATTAAAGTACATTGAAACTCAAATGTTGTTCATTATATTATTCAAATAATTACTACTTAGAAAGAAATATAATCACTGTTCCATTTTTTAAGCATTTTTCCACGTCATATATTTTTTACAGTTGTATTTAGAATTTTATTTATATTTTACTTTTATCAGAAAAACCTACTTGTTCAATTCTAAATTTTAATTAATAATTGCTTTCTAAGTACTTATTAAGATACTTATTAGAAAAATTCTGTAATAATAATTGTAATAATACTACTCAATTTTAATTCTGAACAATATGTTTCAGACAATATAAATTAAATATTCAATTGGTATTATCCATACTTAAATCAAACAAGTATTTTGTCTTGATCCACCTCTCCATAACATATTATTATTAAATGACTGAAATGTATTACATTGATACCAGACAAGGAAAGGGTACATCAAAATTTGAAACATTTGAGAAATGTAGCATGCATAGCATAATTGGGATTTTTCAAAGTACCAGGATCTAAGATTCCATAACCTTTTATATCTAAAGTGTCCAATAAATGGTATGAGTCAAAAGACAAGAAATTAGTCACCAGAAAGGTGTGCCCCGAAGGGCAGCAAAAACAGAAATAAATATGATATTTCAGGAAGTCAGACTGAAAAGGTTTCCAGTTCGAAAACCAAAGGTCTAGGTAGCCCTCTTGAATCTACTCATAGGTTCAAGAGGACTCATAGGTTCAAGAAGGTTCATCTTCATGAACATGTGTATCCAGAGTTTCCAAGAATTTCTTAGAAATCTGCTTTATATAAATGTAAATATGCTGCACACGTAAATTTCCATGTATTTGTCTGTTGGTTGCAAACCATGGAGCATTTACAGCTTCTCTAAATTCTTATTTTCATATGTCTGAATCTTCTTAATATTTGTCGTAGTCGTGTTAGCCCAAATGGTGGCTGCGTAAGTTATGATTGGTCTAAGAGCAGTATGATAGATTAGCTGTTATATATGGAGAGGATAGAATTCCCACCCATCAAAAGACAAGCTGACATCTAACTATGTTTGCCTTTTGCAAAACATAGTCAATGTGTTTGTCCCATCTGAGCTTGTGATGTAAAGTAACACAAGGTATTTAAAAGTTTTCTGCCAGTTTAGTGGAATATCTAATATGTTAAGTATCTGAGGGTTAGCAATTCTCTTGGTGGTAAAAAGAAGAGAAACACTTTTCTCAGGATTGATTCATATTTCCATTTGCTGTACCATTGCTCTATCTTATCGAGGCCTTGCTGCAGTCTATTAATAGCAATAGATGCATTCAGCGAGGGTGAGAGAAGAGCAATGTCATCTGCATACATCGCTGTAGTGATCCTGTCAAACAGAGGATAATCAGGAAGCTAAAAATTAAAGAGTTTATAGAATCTGAGTTAATAGAATCAATGGATATCAATAGGGATATGGTCAGAGTTAAATACATTTACTGTATTTAATCTGTAAGTCGGAAAGAAATTACTCAATACTATCACATCTAATACATCCGATTTCAAGTTAGTATTATACGGGTAGTATGTGGTGTCAGAACGTGCATCAACAATGATACCTTTGTTTGTGGAGTAGTCGAGTAGGATGCGACTGTTCGCATTGCAGTTTCTCGAATGCCAATCATTTGTTTCCAGTTCAGATCCCCAGATAAAATTGTGGGGTTTCCTGAATCGAAATCTTTATATAAATCAGAAGTTACCAGTTTTTTGTTAGGAGGTTTGTAAAATGCAATGACGTTTATATTCCCTATATAGGTTCCCAAAATAGAGACAGCAGTAATCTCAAGAGAATGAATGTTGGAAATTTCGTAGTGGAAATGAGGTACACTGCGTTTGATGATGATTGCAGTTCCCCCTCCACTATTATGTAGATGGTCATTTCTGTATACATCATAATTTGGAATCCTAAACCTATCACTAGCCCTTAAATGCGTCTCGCTTAAGAGAGCAATGTCAGTTTTAGATTTCAATAAGAAGTTTAAAAATTCATAAAAATCAAGCTTCAGGCCAAAATCTTTAGTTCATCCTTAGTTGCAGGTGTATTAGCCATTGCAGTTTATGGCATTGAAAAGAAAGTCAAAGACTTTAAACCCACAGTAAGTTTGGCCATAAGGCCAGTGGCAGTCTGATATTCATTAAACAGCATCTTAATATTTACAAGAAATTCTGCCAGATTTATCTGTTTGGAAAACTTCAAAACTTCTTTCAGATAATTAATAAGAATCGAGTCTGATTCTTTATTATCTGTGCCTTTATCCTTAATATGTTTAGCTTTTGGCTTACTATTTTGCGAAGCTTTATTTACATTTGCACTTTGAGGTTTGTCATTTTTTTTAACAATATGTGCATATGTAATATCTTTTGTAGTTTTAACAGAAATATTTGGGGTAATTTTTCCTTTATCTGCTGTTGTGTTTGGATTTAGTGGTGTACTTTTCACCACATTTGTATCACTGTCTGAAGCTTTTCTCTGAGCATTATCATTTTCATTTACTGATGCATTCATAGAATAAAATTTACACCCCTTAAAGTTAGCAGTGTGGCCAAACCCACAGTTGGCGCACTTGGGGGACAATCATTTTTGTTGCGTGTGAAGATCTTAGTGAAGTGATCCCCAGCACACTTCACCCAAAGTGGCCCATTATAACACTCACTCTGGACATGTCCATAGTGTTGACATCTATGGCACTGAGTAGGGATATTTCTCTTTTTGTAGTTTTCCACTTTAATTTTCAAATAGAATAGATCGGTGACGCTGTAAATTTTTTATTGAATGTATTTTTGGGCACTTCAATCAGGTAAACTGGAATGGGTTTTCTTTCTCTGCCCTATCTAAGTCATGAAATTTTTATAACATTAAAACCAATATCTGTGATTTCACTTTGCATTTCTTCAAGGTGACATCCGTTGGTAAATTCTTTATAATCACCTTAAGGTTCTTCTCCGCTTTCATTTGGTAGATGTGGAAAGATAAGTTTCTGTTCTCAAGTTTTCTTGTAAATGCACGAAAATCCGGAGCACATTTAGCCTCAATGGTAATTGTGCTCCTGAGGTTTTGGCGGTAAAGGCTTCAACTGCAATCTCAGTGAGCTCTCTATGAATTTTAGTCCAATTTGCTGGGTTTCTCAGCACAATGGGCGAAATTTTATCATTTCTCCTCATATTAATCTGCTGTTGAGCTGATATCGAAGTTTGAGTAGCAACAAACTCAACTTCAGAATTTAATTCTTTGTCAAGAACGGAAAACTTTTTTCTGAGTGTAATATCAACATCCGTTGTTGAAGAAAGGGTTCTTTTCTGACCCTTTCTAACAGTTTGGAAACCTTCACTATCCATTTCTATAAACCAATTTGAATTTCCATCATTAATGGCAAAAAGGCCAGTAGCGGTTTTTGGAGCAGTGATGTTGGCATCAATTTCATTGCCACTATCTTCAGAAATGATATCATGATCAGAAAATGTAGCTAATCTAGGTGTTTCACAATCATGTTCTTTAATTTCTTTCTCAATATAAAAATTTTGCAATATAGCAATGTTAAAATTGACATATATTGCAGGAGAAAGGTTATGAAGTGCGTCTATATTTGGAAATTTACTAATTACTGTTTACTTTCTGCAATTTGTCCTGTTTCAATTTCAAACAGTTACATTTTGGTAATATATTATCAGCGGCCTCACTCTGGCCCAGGGGGCTCACTCTGGGCTATAGTAAAATCTTACTTAGCCCTCACTCTGGGCTATAGTAAAATCTTCGGAATTCTCTCGCAGTCGGAAATTACATTTTTACCGGTACATGACTGTGTGAAATTCTGTGATTTTCACAAAACAAAACACTCAAATTTCAGATTACATATAAATGTTAATATATAGAAAATACGTTATAAATCATACAACGATTTCGAAGTAATTGGAACTCACATTAGTTGATGTAGATTCCACAAGTCAAAAGAAAAATATTATATTCAATTCAGAAATTTGAACTCGACACTAAAAATGTATAAATCAGAAATAAAATTCTACTGATAGTATCACTGCTCAGACATTCCTGATTCCAAAGACGACATTCAGAAAAGATTATTAAATAAATCTTTACTCTAATTAACTTTTCTTAATTTTGTTACGAGAACACGATTTGCTATACATATAAATGAATAATAATAATAGCTTTGTTCATAACGATGAAATAGCGACTGTAATACTGCAAGTGTTGAAATATGATAATACTAATTCATAAAACGATAATTAACGATGCTATTATTGGGAATGTCATTAGAATTAATTCCAATCATATGTTTTAACTGGTTACGTAAATAAATAAGAACTTAGTTAATAATACAATAAGATATACTTCATCAAAAGAAATTATTTCTCTCCAGATATTTAAATTAGAGTAACTGAAGGGGGAAGTTTTGGGGACTGGGGTGGCTCAGTCGGTAGCGCATCTGGCTCCTAATCTGCAGTTTAGATTCGAGTTCGTCCTATGCCAGCGTTGAGATTTACATCAGCAAAACATTCCACCTTACCTCGGAGAGTAGGGGATAACGATAGGCTTTGAATAGCCGCCGTCCGTCGGATGGAACGTTAAGTCGTGGACCGTGTGCGGGAGAACCATACCCTCTGTACATTAAAGAACATGCTGGATGGCATTGATGGAGGCTACCATCTGTCTACCAACAGCTGTTCCAGTGCGTCCTCTCCCCCAATCTTCTCTGAACCTTCGGCGTTGTTGTGACTTAGCCATTTAGCCTATAGTGTGTGGAAAAGTGCTGTTCAATGGTAAAATAACCTAAAATCCGAAACTTGACACTAATCCGAAACTAATTTCTCAGATATACGACCCAAAATCCCCAGGATCCAATTTACAGATCCTTAGCACAGATATATCTAAATTTAACCTTTAACCTCAAAGGACCCTCCTTATCTAACA
Source organism: Ryuthela nishihirai (assembly GCA_038380435.1). NCBI lineage: Eukaryota > Metazoa > Arthropoda > Arachnida > Araneae > Heptathelidae > Ryuthela > Ryuthela nishihirai. The sequence goes on from JAWZYU010000038.1 coordinate 5,162,819, forward strand.
TTTCATAACGTTTCCAACATCTTGCGGACACCAATTTTTACGTTTTTAGCACTCAGAGCACAAAGTGTGACCTCTGTGTGACCTTCGTTTGACCTCTATGTGAACTCTATTTGACCTTAAGGGGCAGTCGTACGTCAAATTTTGGATTTTTCCCGAGATATACGACCGGGATTAATTCTAGGTACAAATTTTCAAAGCTCTACAATTTCTGCATCATAGTTAGAATTAGTGCAATAACTCTGTCAGTCAGTCAATCACCCACAGTATGCAATGGCGGAAATTGTAAATAGCATACCACGTGTGAAGGGATTTAGTGGAAAAAAGATGAGCTGGCATTAGTTCAATCGGTAAGAATACTCTGGTATGTTTCTGGATCTCTATGTTGCGATCTTGTGCAACCACGGCAATTCCCGGTTCCGCCTGACAGCACTACCTGGTTTAAGAAAAGCCATGACTATCTAGAGCCGGGGGCAAGGAATACACCCTATAGGCGCACCTCAACCCCGGCCTCACATGGCAGCAGTCCTATAGAAGGAAAGCTGACCACCGGAAGAAACCTTACTTTAATCTATAGAGATGCGGGTTCAAGCCTCTTGAAAAAAAAACTACATTATATCTCCGTATGGTCGACCTTGTCATGTGCACCCTGTGACGCGCCTGGGCGGGTACAGTCGCTCAAATATATATCCGAACACTATGGTTGATTAAAGAATTCAGAAAAAAATATTTGGTAACGATTTTTTTAGAAATTGGGGATCTGGCAACCTTCGTCTGCAGTCCACGCAGGTTGCAAAATCACTAATTTATAAAAAAATCTTTCCCAGACATTTTTTCTGAATTCTGTAATCAACCATAGTGTTTGGATATATATTTGAGCGACTGTACACTGTGATTCTGTGGGTGGTCATATTATTCTGATACGACCGTGTATTTGAATATTATATTTTCAAACAAAACCAGTGGTTTGAATAGAGGTATTCGACATTTTCTGCTAATAAGAACACAAGATTCTATGCATCATCACAGAGGATTGGTGCATAGCTCACCTTCCAGTGACTACCTAGCTACCATTAATTAATTTGACACCAAAGGCCACCAGGAGAGCTCATTGCCTTTCTCATTGGCGAGAAGGAAAATATGCATGAAAAATTAAGCAATTAAATTTGGGTATTATTTCATTGAATTCCATTTATTTTAAAATTACATAATAATGAATAAATCATATTTAAATTTTTATGATTATTTCAAAATTATTTAGCAGATTTAAAAAAAATTAACAGTCGCCAATCGAATTGTAAGAATTGAAATATGAATGGACCGCTGGCACACTTAGTACATCTAGATATCATAACCGTGGAACCCCAAAGGCCATCGATTCCTGAAGGGAACGTCGCTTCCGTCGGCTGGTAAAGGGTAATCGACGCGCAACAGTGCAGGAATTGACCACTCAAATGAACGCTGGGGCACCCAGGTACATGTCCCCGATAACAGTAGAGTGTCCCCGATAACAGTCCCCGATAACAACCGATAACTTATGGGTCACAGACTGCGTAAAGGTTATTCCCGTTATTAGGTAGGTGGTCATATTATTCTGATACGACTGTGTATATTCTTTGTGTCCCAACTAAAACGATCGCATTTATAACACATTGTTCCGAACTATTTGTAACCTATTTCGGATACAGTATTATTTGCTTTGCTACAGAATCTAAATCGAAGAATTACTATTTTATGAACTGTGTTAATTAGTGGACAAAAATATGTGCTTTCGAAGTACTACCAAATAAGATGAAACTTTTAATGGTAAAATAGTGAAACTTGAATGAACAAATAAAAGCTATTTATTACATGATATTACATGAAGTCACAGTGTTCATAACAATCGTACATTAGTAGGGAATGTAGGAAAGTATTAATCATATGTTTCAAATAAAATCTAGTTTTCTTTAACTTTAGGAATATCGTTAAGATATGCAGTTAAAACTTTGCAGCAACACTGTGATTTAACGAAAGGCATTCAATTAAATTAATTTATAAACTGGGTGGTAGTTCTGAATAATAGCCTTCATAGTTTAATTTTCTTACTCGCTAAATCCCTTAAAATCCCAAAAAAGTTAAAATCCATTAAAAGTTAAATGTCCTTAAAAAAACTTTAAAAGTTAAAGAGTTACTTCGTTCACCATTTGTTGATTTTTTGAGTTCATCTATATGTTTCTCCAAACGGTTATTCTAAGATGGTTACCACTAGCAACGTGCCAAATGAAAGCCTGATACGCCGAATGGTCGTTCATTTTGAAAAACCGTCTAATTTAATTTGCCCATTACTAAAAAACTACATAAATATCCCCTCAAGCAGCTGCTTGTCATAGAGTTATGTCTATAGCCTGTCAGTTTATACTCCATAGTGGAAGGTCTGTGAGGAAGTCGGGTCCTCAGCAGAAAGAAAACACGAACAACCATGCCTTACCCGGGACTCGAACCCAAATCCCTTAGATCAGTAGCAAAGCACGTTAGCCACTCGGCCACCAGATGGGCACCTGGAAACAAAGGAAAGAAATGTGAAAATCATTTTGTCACAATATTATAGAAACGCAAGGGACGAGAGTAACGATTGCCATATTATGAAAAGTGCCTTTCGATGCTTCCTTCTTAATAGAGATGAGTTCGGCATCAGGCTTTGCCCGGCTCAAAATGACACAGACGTCTTCGGGCTGTAACTCAGAATATTTAATTTTTAAAAAGTTCTTGAAATTATACATAAAATGGTAGAAATCTAATATATAAAGAAGAAAGTTTGTCTTTCCGCTTATGCACTCGGTCCCCAGAAGAGCTGAAGGCAACCAACTTTGATGAATGTTCCCCTCCCCCAGGGAAGAAATATAGGCTAAGTGCGTACCAGATGAGGTCAATAAAAATTGGGATGGGGGAGTTATAATTTCTCAAAATACTCCTAGACTTAACAATAACGGTTGAAAGTTATTCAAAATAAGTTTGCTACCAATAAATTTGAAAAACAAAATTGCATCAAACTAAACTAATATCCGATTACGCGTGATTAAACTTTAACCCTTGGAAGTTATTCAAAATAACTGTTGCCACAAATAAATCTGAAATATTGAATGCATCGAACTAATATCTTTCCGATTTCTTGTGATAAACTCATTTTTCACTGGATCAATAATCATCAGTTAGAGGGTCAAGAAGATAAATAAGCTTCTTTGTTAAAATAAAAGCCTCAAAAACTAAGTTCATGTCTGAAGCTGATATCATTAGCTTAATTTGATAAATATGCGAAAGCTAATAAAAGTATATACAAATAATTAATAAATGTTTCAAATATTATGTTAGGTAATAACTAATTTTGTTTAATAATAATAACTTTTATTACCTTTACATTTTTATGCCCCTCAGACCATAGTGTATTTTGTTTTGCTATAAATTATATATGCCTGGCAAATTGTATCCGAGGGACTCTTTTGGGTACGAATTGATTTGGAAAGTTCGATTATCTGTGCGAGGAAATTCCGCTTTTTTGTTTAAATACTTCCGACTTGGGGAGAATTATGGGTACCTCGAACTATGTCCCTTTCTTTCCTCTTCTAAAAGAGAGGGACAAATTTTTAACTAGAGACGGGAAGATCGATCGTAATGATATTTATGCCAAATGAAGACTTGAGATGTGGGGAGTACCATTTACTCTCTATTCTAAAGAGTTTGAGACCCGAGAAAAGCCAGGTAAATCTGCTAGTATAATGAATATTTTCTAAAACATTAGATACATCATTGAAATACATCCGTGATAGAGACGGGGGTGGCTCAGTCGGTAGCGAGCCAGGCTCGTAATCTGTAGTTCCCAGGTTCGAGTCCCAGCTGGGTCAGCGTTGAGATTTATCTCCGCAAAACTCCCGCCCTGCCCACGGTCAGTAGGGGACACCGATGGGCTTGGAAAGGCCACCGTCCGTCGGATGGGACGTTAAGTCGTTGCCCCGTGTGCGGGAGAGTCATACCCTGTGCATGTTAAAGAACACACTGAATGGCCTTGACGGGAGGCTACCATCTGTCTTCCAACAGCTGTTCCAGTGGGTCCCCTCCCCCAACCTTCTCTGAGCCTTCGGGGTCCTTGTGACCTGGCCATTTAGCCCATGGTGTGTAAAAAAGTGCCGCTCAGAGGTAAAACAACCCAACATCCGTGATATACACACCTACTTATGAAGTTATATGAATATTAATTGACATCATCATCAGTCAAAAATAAAGGTTTCCTCTTGATACTTTCGAGTCTTTCGACCGTCTCCTCCAGAGCAAGGTTGGATAATAGCAAGAAGCTTAAATTCTTAAATCCTATGGAAAAGATTTCGCATTGTGTAAACATTGGATTGTTTCATTGTAGCAAACTTTGCGCTTAGTCAGATCCTCTTTTCCAAGTAAAGTGTGCAGATTTTGTTCAAAGATATTTTGTTTTTCTAATCTTACTATTAAGTTGTTTCTCTGGATCGAGTAAGCATTACACTTCAGCAAAACACGAATCACCTTTTCCTTTACGTTGCACGTCTGGCAGTTAGGGGAAAAAAACTTTCTCATCTTGAAAAGTGAGTCATTCAAGAGTAATGCACCTCTTCTGAGTCTGGTGATGTACGCAAAAGTTCTTCTGGAAAGGTCTAGATCATTTAGTGGAAGAATCTTGGTCTCTATTAATTGTCGATGATTGGTCTTTCTTTCAGCGATGGCTTGGAAGTGATGTAGAAAGCTACCATTCGGTTTTTCTTTATTTAACTTAGAATATATAAATTCCATTTTTCCAATTGAAAATACTTTTCATTGTTAAAGGCCGATTTTGATTAAAAAAAAATCAACAATTTCATTTTCCTGGACACCTGCATGTCCAGGGATCCATTTCAAAATTATTGTATATCTCTTTTATATCATTTGATCAATGGTCTCAAGGATGATTTAGAAAAGCCCATTATTCTGGGATTGACATATGTCTTCCCGAAGGAAAACCAAAAATGTGCTACTATCTATAAGTACAACAAAATTAGACTTTGGTTGTTTAAAACACCACTTTAGAGCCATTTCAACTGCAATCAGCTCAGTAGCCGTAACGTCTAAGGCAGCTTGCAGCCTGATAGATTAAAAGTGAGACATTTCTGAGACCCAGAAAGCCACTCCAGCTCTTTATGTTAACTTGTTAAAAGATCCGTCAGAGAAAATCTTAATATCATTTTCATATTTTTGTTCTATGAGCCCCTGAGCAATAATCTGTTGAGCTGAGCTTTCAAATTCTTTTTCAGATGTGAAACATGGAATAGAAACAAATCATCAAATTGTTGAAAGGTTAAAGGAGGTTTTTCTGAAAGTTTTCTGATCATCTTTCCTGATCCAAAAAGGAACTTATTGGTCACTGGGTGATATTCTTGTTCGAAGAGCAGTCTTGAGAAGTGCAAAAACAACAAATAATGTTTTCTGATGGAAAAAGGTGGAATATTAGCCTCAGCATTCAGAGAAATATATGGACAAAGACTTAACTGGCCCAAGCAGATTCTTAGAGCTTGGTTTTGAATAGATTCTAGCTTATAACAAGGGAAGGGCTAGCACTATCCAGTAGAAAACTCCCATATTCCAATCTTGATCTTAAAATTGATCTGTAAAGATATATCATTTGACCAAGCAATGCTCCATTCTTGCTAGACCCAATTCATCTTAACATGTTAATAATAGGTTTAGAAGTGGAGATCAGTTGACGAATACAGGAATTCCATTGAGTTCAGAGTCCAGTAGGATTCCTAAATAACAGTGTTTTTTCCTGAAGGGAATTCTCCTCGTAATTAATAGAAATATCAGGATATGATCGATGGCTACAAAAGGATATTTCTACAGTCTTCGGATATTTTCAATCCCCATGAATGAAAATATTTAACAGACTCGTTAAAAGCCGAATGGCACCGACTGGATTATGTATATACTTCTGCCAGTGTATCAAATCACAATGTCGTCTGCATAGACAGAGAGTCTCGCATTATTTGGTAAAATATCAGGGAAATCGTGTAAAAACAGATTGGAGAGTATTGGACTAAGCACTCCTCCTTGTGGAAGATTCTTCAAAGGATTAGGAGCAGAAAATGTATACTTTAATTTCACAATAATTTTTCTGTTAGTTAGCAAATGAACTAAGTACGCAAACATGTTTCCTCTAATTTTCAATTTTAAAATTTTATATAATAGTATTTAAAGTCGAGAAATATAGCTACGGTAGTAGTGTTTCTAATGTTCAATCCTGCTTGTATATCAGAGACTAAATCAATGACTTTGTCTATTAAGTTCCGACCTCTCCTAAAACCACAAACTGCATAATGAAGATAATTATGTGATTCTATAATCCAGCTTAGTCTCCTATTCACCATGTTCCCTAGCAGTTTTTTTAAGCAAGAGCTCAGAATAATAGGTCTGAAATAAGAACGATATTTCGCTTGCTTATTTGGCTTTAGAATAGTGATAATGTATGTAGTTTTCCAGTCTATAGAGAATGTCCTTTTAACCCAGAGTTCATTAAAAGCTATTAGCAAAAGTATAGCAATAAATTTTTTAACATCTTATATATGTTATTCCATCCGGTCCTGGCGAAGTAGATGTTTTTTACATTTTCTCAATGCAAGAGTAATTTCATTCAAACTGAAGGTCATGTCAATATATTCAGCAGCATTTGGATTCAAAAATTTTCATGCTTCTGAAGTTCCCTTTCTATTGCAATGTGATTCTGATTAAACTGCGTAGGAAAGAAGTGATTTTTTTCCTGTGAAGTAAAAAACTTTGCAAAATCGTTCGCAAGAGTCTACAATTTTTTGCTGTCTTTTAGTGTCAAGACGTTTCATAGAGAAGAGGGTGTGACTTGTGTCCCAACCGATTTAATCATTTTCCATATCTTTGTATTTTGAGAAAGAAATTAATACTGCGACAAAAATTATCCCATTTCTTTATTTTGGCTTCCTTTATTCGTTTTTTCTTTAAGTCATTTATCGTTTTATAATATGTTATATGATCAAGTCTTCTGTTGTTTTCTTTTACTCTCCTTCCTGCTCGTCTCTTGTGAGCTATAAGTTTACTAATTTGTTCTATATTATAATTTAAATTTTTAGGGTTTTCAATTTTAGTGGAACTATCGAGCTTAGCTTTTTTACTTTTATTTGTTTTAGCAATAACTCTTCAATGCAAATAATTTCTTGATTAAGAACTTCTCTAAAATTATTACAAACATCTGAAACCAATTATTGCTGCCACGGCAGGAATCGAACCAGCAAGTCTCTAGATACATGTCATAGTGCTCTAACCATTAAACCACGCATCAAGCTCTAAAATGTTCCAGAAAAAGAGCTATAAATCTTTCATTGAGATGAGGCGGACATTGCGTCATCTATACTTCAGAAGAGACAACTTTTCCAATTTATGCTAATGATTTAGATGTTAATGAGGAGATCAGTCACGCTTAAGCGATGGCTGGTTGCTCAGTCGGTAGCGCGCCTGTCTCATAATCTGTAGTTTCCAGGTTCGAGTCCCAGGTGGGTCAGCGTTGAGATTTATCTCCGCAAAATTCCCGCCCTGCCCACGGTCAGTAGGGGAATGGCTTGGAAATACCGCCGTCCGTCGGATGGGACGTTAAGCCATGGCGCCCTGTGCGGGAGAGTCATACCCTGTGCAGGTTAAAGAACATGCTGGATGGCCTTGACGGGAGGCTACCATCTGTCTCCCAACAGGTGTTCTAGTGGGTCTCCTCCCCCCAACCTTCTCTGAGCCTTCGGGGTCCATGTGACCTGGCTATTTAGCCCATGGTGTGCAAAAAAGTGCCGCTCAGAGGTAAAACAACCCAACGCTTAAGCGTTTATTATTAAAAATCCATCCGCAATAAATACACAGATTTACTTGTAGAAGTAGACTTCAATAATTATTACAAACATCTGAAAAAAATTATCACTGCTGGAATCGAACCCGCAACTCTGTGGATACATGCCAGAGTGCTCTACCGTTAAACTACGAGGTAGACGTTAAATCTTCCAGAATAAGACCTATAAATCTTTCACTGAGATGTGTCGGACCTTACGTATATAATAATTTATTTCATGCAGGGGATTACAGTAAAATTAAGGTACAGATAATTTTGAATATTAATTTGAATGTTCAATTGGCTTGATGTCCCAGTACATTTGAGAAATTAAAAGAAAATATTAAGGACAGTACAAAACTACAAACATGTTTAGAGGAATTCCATAATTATTTGATTCATATAAATAAAATGACAAGTTGCAAAAGACGAAAACAAACATAAAATAAAACATGACAAGAAACGAAATAAAATCAAGGGGAAGAGAAAGAAAGTTTAAGACAACACCAGAGAGTGATATTAAATGAATGAACAGGGAAAAGGGATTGCGGATAATCCAGACAAAGGGCGAAGATGGGGAGTGGGAATAGGAGTGAGGAGATATTGTTGGTCAAAGGTTTTAATATTCTAATAGGAGTGGAGTTCTATTGTTTTCGAATTTTTGTTTCAGAATTTAAAGAAGTGATATCGCTCGGAAGAGAGATCCAAGTTGAGATTGCTTGAAAGCAAAAATAAATTTCACCATACTTAGCGTTGAAAATCTTGGGAGACAGAAAACATTTTATTATCAGAGCGAAGGATGTGGCGATGTGGTAATCGAATATAGGGTGTAAGTAGCGAATGAAGGGGATGAGACTTGTTATAAATAGTGTCGTGAATAAGGTAATAAACCGCAGCTTTCTTCTATACTCAATAGTGGGAATTTGATATTTGGAACGAATATCAGTCAGTGTTTCAGATCCATGTTTGTTAAAATAGACTTTGCTGATGATTTTGAGAGCTTCACTTTGAACTCTTTCTAAGTTATAAGAATTCTTTTTATTAATGCCAAAAAGAGTGGAAACACAGTATACAAGTTTCGGTCGGATGTAAACATTGTTTGTAGAACATTGGGGCATAGAAAGATATACAGTTTCGAATGTACATATCTCAATATATAAGTTCTTTTAGAAGCTGAAGCGAAGGTTTTATTAATGTGAATTCCAAAGTCAAGATTATTATCTATCGTCATACCTAAGTATTTCATCGAAGTGGAAACTAATATGGGTGTTATTAATTTTCATGTTTATGACATTAAGGGTGGAATTTGAAGTTGAAAGAAAAACAATATTAGTTTTCTTCATATTGACAGTAAATCTTCATATTGACGTTTTTAGTATACCAATTAAGCACGTTACGAATATTATTTTATATTTCTTGTAATAACTTGAAAAACTTGAGGTAAAAGAAAGAATTCAATCGTTTGCATACATAAAAATATTTCAGTTAATAGAAGATTCTAGTTTATTAACAAACAGGTTAAAGAGAACTAAGAATGGGCTAAGAATGGTTCTTTGGGGTATTCCTCGCTTAATTTTAAGAGGTGTAGAGATCTCATTAGTTCTTAATTTAATTCGGATAACACGGTCGTTGAGATAATATTTTTTTTAAACCAAGAAAGAGCTGAGGGCAATAGATTAAAATTATAGAACTTTTTACAAAATAAGTGTGTCCAACTGAATCAAATACTTTTGAGATATCAAGTGAAACCAGTCCGACAAAAGGCTTAGACCAAAAACCAGGCTTTAGACAGAAATGTTTTCACTTTTCTGTCTAAAGCCAATCTCCATTGATTAACAAGAAGTTTCATGAGAGTTTCAGTTGACCGATATTTCCTGATTCCGAATTGTCTCCACGGAAGCAAATAGAAATTTTCAATAAGTAATAATAATAAGTCCATAATTATCTCTCGACGACTTTTTCTACATATTTGCGTAAAGCACATATAACTAAAATAAGGCGATAAACAGAGAGTTAGAAGGATTTGAAATTTTAGATATAGGCGAATGATGGCTTCTTTCCATGGAGATGGGAATTCATTAGAGTTAAATGAGCAATTATTTAGTTCACAAAGGGGTGCAGAAATCAATGGGGGAAAGAAATTTTAGAATAAAGGTAGGTATTCCATTTGGTCCCACACTGCGAGTGTTTTTTAGCTAATTCATAAGGTTGAGAACTTTGATTTCGGTAAAATATTTGAGTTTAAAGGTTCCCAGATTATTAAATGATTTATTGGAATAGGACAATGACTCATTTGTGTTGACACGTTTTCTGTAGAAGGGCAAGATTTCCAGAATACATTACTCAAATCATCAGCAATGCTTTCAGGATCATAGAAACAATTGTCATTGTAAACGATGTTGTTAATTTTGTACCTAATAAATCTCAATACTTTAAATCTAAGCTAAAGTTAAAAACTTCTCAACCATGTCATTTAATATAGATTAGAAGTATCCTATATTAAACAAATATTCTAGTCAGTTTGTAGGAATTCATAGGTGAATTTACGTGTTATTTGAAATTTTAATATTTCATATCATTGCTGCAGCAATATTTAAAACTGTAGCTTCCCCTAAACTGGTGGACGAACGCTAAGCATAGTTGACCAAATGGGCTATTTTGAAAAAACAATCGGCGAAAATAGCAACAAAATGTACGTGCAGATAACGGTAGACACATGCAAATGTGGGAGTGATGATGCCTAGCATATAGTAGTGTGATCACATATAATTTGCATAAGAGACAAGAACTGCACTCTTGTAATGGTTATAAATAATGAGATAAATGTGAAAAACCTCATTTCTTGTCGTCAGAGCATTCGTTTTGTGTTCGAACCGACTTGTTGCTTGTAACAATATGTCACACAAAAAAAGCATATGGATGTCTTTACACGTGGTCGGGCTATCGGGATGTTGGAATCAGGCCGAACATAGAATGATGTTGCCAAAGCAATAAGTGTGCACCAATCCACAATCTCAAAGTTGTGGAGAATGTACAAGAGACAGGAAACGTTAGCTGCCCACATGTGTGTGTGGGGGGTGATCACGACTTGCAAAGGCTAAAGGTAACCGCTATGAGGCACTAACAGCGAGACGTAACAGACACATGTCAGCGAGAGTGCTGTCTGTGGCTCGTGGACGAATAGTTTCGTGGCAAGTCATATAGAGTGGAACATTATATTACAACTGGTAACCAATAACAACTCTGTAAAGCTGAGATGAACAGTTGTTTGCATAATATATTATTTGAATATATGAAAAAAACCCATAACAGTGTAATCTTCAAACTTGAATTTTTGAGGCCCCTCATAATTGTGAAGTAATAAGCTGTAGCTTAGAGCGCTGATGCGTAAGTCCGGCCCTGAACTCAACACATTTCTTTAACTTATCACATACTGCACAAAAGAATCAAATTCATTCTCTTTTGCAATGTCTTTCTTCTTCACAAGACAAAGCAAATGTTCAATCTTGCAACATGCATCTCTTGATGTATACAAATCACATTTCCTCCTCAAGTTCACCTAAAATAGAATTGCAGTTCCTATTTTAAAAATCCCAATTGTCAAACAGTTAGCGTGCTTAAATCTGAGCGGTATTTTTTTTGCACACTGTGGGCTAAATGGCCAAGTCACAAGGGCCCCCAGCTCCGAGATGGTTTGGGGGAGAGGATCCACTGGACAATTGTTGGGAGACAGATGATAGCATCTCGTCAAGGCCATCCAGAGTGTTCTTTAACTTGCACAGGGTATGACTATCCCACGCACAGCGCCTTGGCTTCACGTGCCATCCGAGGACGGCGGCCTTTCCATGCCCACTAGTGTCGCCCTTCTGATAAAGGGCAGGAAGCGGAGTTTTTCGAATATAAATTACAACGCTGACCCAGATGAGACTCGAACCTGGGAACTGTAGTTTACGAACCTGGCACGCTACTGACTGAGCCATCCCTCGCCCCCAAATGAGAAAAAAATGAGTTTCGTTCTGAGTTCTAGATAAGATTTCTCTCTTTACAAACAGGATAATAGTTGGTTTAATAACCTCGAGTTTTCCACCGATAACTCCAGGAGGGGAGTGATCCGAATGAAAAGAAAATAAAGGATTGTTTTATTCACAGGATATAAGAGTAATAAATCGATATTTTTGATTTGATTCGAGTTAGTTTTTTTTAATCAAATTAGCATTTTGTGGTATTTTTTAAACCAAATAATGTATTACATTGTAATAGCCAGATTATTTCATAAAATATTTATCAAAAACCTTGTTTTGAGTGATTTGATCGAAGAGCGCGAGTCTATTGTTGGACTGCAAACTTAGAAAATATGAGATTATTAACGAACTGAGTGCTTATATAAATTCGGTTTTTGTCTTTTCTACTCGAATAATATAGAGCACTGAATTTAGATGAAACTGTTTGTATAGTAGTAATTCATAGTAGGAAAAGTGGTTTTGAGATTGAGATTTTCTGATTTAAACAATGCTGGTGATTTAGCCCTTTTTGGAAATGATGTTGATGAGATGAACTCTTTCATTCGAGCTGTTGATGAGACTGGTACTTGAACAGGTTTCGTGATAAATAGAGAGAAAACCAAAGTGATGAAAATTGGTCAGCTAGATGGTGCTTCAGTTTCTTCAAATGGATGCACTCTTGAGCAAGTGACTCGGTTTAATTATCTTGGGAGCTATGTAACAGATACTGGTGATATGTGGCATGAGAGTAACAGACGAATAGGGATTGCTGCCGGGACTTTTAAGAATCTATGGAGATTGTGGTGAAATAGGCGTATGCATATAAAGACTAAAATTAAACTTTATAACAGTTTGGTTCTTTCAAGGGTTAGTTATGGTAGTGAAACTTGCATGCTTTGTAAACAAAATGTAAAAAAAAACTTGATGCTTGCTCAGTATATTGGGCATTAGGTGGTTGAATTGTGTAAGGAATAATTAGGTTAGGCAAAGGAGTCGGCAACCTCCTTTATGCAGCATTATCGTGCAGAGAGAGACTACGTTGGTTTGGCAGTGTTGCCCATATGGATAATTATAGATTGGCGAATAGGGTTATCAACAGTGTGTCTAAAGGCCTCAGAAGGAAGGGGAAACCTTGGAAGCGGGGTGGGCACAAAATGTCGAACAGTACCTTGTTAGAATTGGTGTGTAGTGGCCAGATTCAGCAGATGTAGCTCAGGACTGAAATGCATGGAAAACTAAATTGCACTGTCTGATTGGACCTTCATAGCCCAAGGCTGGTTGATTATGATGGTGAGTTCTGTATCTGAGTTACTATTGACATAACATGGCCTAACATACTTAATTAAATGACTTTTAGTCTTTTCATGAAGGAGTTCCTAAAGAGTGCATGCATTATTTAGTGTACATGCGCTCTTTAGGGACTCGTCTCCAAATTTCGTAACGATTTTAGGAGAGAGGATATGTTCCAATGTGGAACTCCTTAACTTTTAATATAAATATATTACTGTTTTAAAGTTATAGACATTAATGTCTATAATATAATAATAAATAATTAAAATGCTATATTTATAAAAATAAATTTAATTAAAATAATTTTAAATTGCTAATTAAAAAAAATTAAAAAAATTAAAATGCTATATTTATTTTTGCGATTAGTATATTTTTGCATTCTTCGATTGCAAAAATCAGTTTTTTTTACATATATTATCCCTTGTAATTAACTGTTACTACCTTAACAATGATTTGATATGCTTACATCAGTACAAAAGGGATAATTCTTACACAAAATACATATGTTACATAAATGAAAGTGATGATCCGGTTTTGATTGGGATGCTAAATTAGTCTGATGCGACATTATTTAAGTTACGGAAGACTTGCTAAGAAAATTATTAGTGATATATTTCTTGTTAATTTGTAGCGACTTACACTGAAAGTCACTGAACTAGAATCCGGTTAGCATTTCTTACAAAGTATATCGATTAAACGGAGAAATAATACTACACCAAAAAATGTTATGATTTGTACTGGTAGCCATTTTCACTCCTCTTATAATGATCTTCCTTTAACTGAAAGCATAAGATAAAATGAAATTTTAGCGTTTCGTTTAATGATATACAGAAATATGTAAAATTTTTATGGTAAGTTAAAAGTTATGAAATTGTTTTATAATTACACTGATCACCTTCAGAATAAAATGAAGAATATTGCCTTTTCTAAACTATGTCCCATTATCTTTATATATGACGTGACCCAAAATAAACTAAAAATACCCATGTAAGCTTATAGTAATAACTTAATGGATATAAGAAATGTTTGAAATTCATACATTTTAAATCACTGTTGAAGCAATACATAAAACCTTAGGTTTCATGTTATACAAATGGAGGGAATTTCATCTTCAATATTAGAAGAAGCACAGAAAATGATCTGTAAACATGAGACTCATCGCAACTACCTCAGGGTTATATCTGGAAGGTGTTTTGTCGACCAGTATCTTCAATTGTAGTTAAGGCAACTTGCAATGACTGACTCCGTGGTATAAAGCAATCAATAGAAGATATCTCGGTGGACAGCTGTTGGCTCAGGAATCAGAGTACCTGACATGCCATCAGAAGGTCGTAGGTTCGTAGTCCACCCGGATCAAGTCAAGATTTCCTCTATGCTTAGAATTGTTCATCCTGCTTATTATTTACGATTTTGTTTCATTTAGTTAAATAATAATATACGTTAATGCACTATTTATCGGATTTTTTAGAATACTTCTTTAAAATATACATCTTTTAAATCTATTTTGTGTATTGTAAATAAAAAGAACCGCATAGGGAGCCTTCTACGTTTGGAGTTTGAGGTGGTTTCCTATTAACCTATTCCTAAGTAGATCATATCTGATCACTCATTCACGCCATGTAATTAATCGAGTCCTTTGGCATCAAATTAAAATTTAAACATGACCTCTAATTTTGCAGTGAAGGAATTCCCATATCTTTCCCTTTTTGCACTTTTTTCAAATTCTAACATGTAGCATGTAGCATAATTATGATTTTTCGAAGTACCAGGATAAAAGATCCCCTAACCTTCTCCATCTGTGGGTGTCCAATAAGTGGCATGAGTCGCAAAGGAGAAGACAAAAATCACCAAACGATGATCCCCAAGGGGCAGAATTTCACATTCTTTGACATTAATTCTTAAATAATGTGGGGTAAGGATTCTCGGATATATGGCCCGTGAAGTTGAAGTCATTTTTATAGTTAACAAGCAATACGTTTCATGATAATCAAGGTAGCGACTGTAATGATCTCACGCGAACATGGTCACCTTCAGCCGAAAATGAAACCACTCTCAAAGAAATCAGATCTTTTTTATCTTTATGGTTTTGAGACTATAAAAAGTGGATGCGACGGTCTCTTTCTTATTTAAGGATTCGGCAACCCTTTCCACTATTTGTAGCAGTTGATGAATTGTAGATCGCTTCTGCCTAAAGCCAAACTGTTCTTCTGGAATTAGGCCATTGTGATCAGTATGCTCCATTAGGCGATTAAAGATAATTCTCTCAAAAACTTTACCTAAATATGGGTGCAAACTGATCGGTCGATAACTTTGGGGAATGGTTGCATTATTCCCCGCTTTAAGCATCATTTTAATAACAGCCCTTTTCCAGATTGATCTGAATTTCAATCAGTGTTGCAGACGTAAAAACAATGGCTGTAGGGAGAAGTTGTTTAATCATGGTGTTCGTGATTTCATCAAAGCTGGAGACTTTCTGGGATTTAACAATTAAATTGCTTTGCTAACCTCAGTAGGAGTTGTAGAGCGAATGTTAGAGATCGCCACCTGGGAGATCGAGTGCATTTTCAACAATTTCAAAAGTTTCTTCATCTGGCAAATCATCATTGTCCTGAAACTGATTTTCCAGGGTGTCATCAGGAAGCTTATTGGTATCAATTTGACTCTCCTTAAAACAGGTATGCACTCTTGATATTATCGTTAAATGTAGAAATATCCCTGGCAATGAGAGTAGGAGTTTTGCCTTACAATGACAATTAACCTTCTCGTTGACAAGGAATTTATATTTCTCCCGGTTGGTGATCCTGTGAGGAAATAATATTTTCTGTAATTTCATTACCAAGAATAATAATGATAGGTTCGTGATCAGAGCTTAGCTCATGAATCACATGAATATCATAGGATGGACTAAAATGTCCAAAAACAGCAATGTCAAGTGCATCTGGTTTATGCATGGTATTGGGGGGAAAAAAGTGGCCTCCTTAGGAGCGTCTATGATGAGATCTTTTCTTGACGCATAGTCAAGCAAAAGACGACCACTTTTGTTCCCCATATTAAAATTCCGTGACTTGTGCTTGCAGTTAAGATCTACAGCGTTGCGGTGCGTTGTTTTACCTCTGAGCGGCACTTTTTTGCACACCATGGGCTAAATGGCCAGGTCACATGGACCCCGAAGGCTCAGAGAAGGTTGGGGGATGGGACCCACTGGAACAGCTGTTGGGAGACAGATGGTAGCCTCCCGTCAAGGCTATACAGCGTGTTCTTTAACGCGCACAGATTATGGCTCTCTCGCGCACGGGGACACGGCTTAACGTCCCATACGACGGACGGCGGCCTTTCCAAGCCCATCGGTGTCCCCTACTGACCGTGGGCAGGTGGAAATTTTGCGGAGATAAATCTCAACGCTGACCCAGCTGGGACTCGAACCTGGGAACTACAGATTACGAGCCTGGCGCGCTACCGACTGAGCCACCCCCGCAGATCTCCAGCAAACAGCGTCGGAGTTTTAGGAGTAAACACTTTGTCCACAACATTAATAAGAATTTCAGAATTTGCGGGCTTATAAGTCGCTATTAGTTTAATATCTCCCAAATTAATCTGTTGAATAACCACAATAGTGGCTTCACTATTCCTTAAGTCACGAGTAGACAGGCAATATTGAGGAATGCCTTTTTTGATAACGATATCTGTGCCTCTTCCTCTGTTGTGCTCCCTATCATTCCGATAGATATTATAATTCAGGATTTCGATGCTGTCACTGGATCTGAGATGTGTTTAACAGAGCAATGCAGCATCAATTTTCTGAGTATATAAAAAGGCTTTGGAATTCCAAAAAGTCGCTTTTAATACCATTGGAGTTCCAAGCAACAATATGAAGATGAATATCGAAGAGGAGGAGGACTTATCCATCGAAGAGAGATGCAACAAAATCAAAGGCTATGATGCCTAGTGAGATTCTTTCAGTCCAATCCTTAGACACCTTAAATTTAAGGCAAACGTTTTTTACGTTGAACAATATATTACCCAAATTCAATTTCCTGAAGAATTCCAGGATATTTTAAACTTCCTCAGCAAACGATTCTCCCTCATTACCTTTGCTCTTTTTAGTTGGTACATTAACTGTGGTCTTCCATTTGTCTGATGAAGGATTTAACTGATGGAGCAATGTTAAATTTTCCTGGAATTTCTTCAGGAACTCTGGTAGCCAGTGCATTAAGTCTTATTGGGTTTTGTATATTGAGGTACCTTATTTTTACCCTTCTTGGGATTTTCGAAAGGTACTCCGCGATTGGAAAGTTTGGGAAAGAGCTCACAGTCTCTGTAATTGGCCTTGTTCTCTTTCCTGAAGTTAGCACAGGTCGTGGAGTGTCCGGGCACACGTAGTAGTAAAATGGTTGCCAGGGCATTTCCCACATCTAAGGTTGTTGAAGCAGTTAACCTGAGTGTGTCCATAACGCTGGCATTTGTGACATTGTGTTGATCCTTTCCTCCTCTGAAAGGACTCAACAGTGATCTTTAGATGGAAAAGATCAGTCAGGTTGAAGATTTGTTATGCCACATTTCTGAGACTCAAAAGTCACCTTACCAGGAACATAACAAAAGTTATCTGCTCTGTTCAAGCACTTAAAAGGTGTCATTTTTGACGTTGGGCTAAGATATCATTCAACAGTTACTGACAACCTGGTCCTTCGCAGAAACAGAGCTTCATTATGCATAAATTTCAAGGGATTAATTCGTCTAAAATTCAACTACATGCTTTTAATTTAGAATAGCAAAAGGTAGGTTAGTTTACTTACTACTACTTGGCGGTGTCAATTGAGTTGTCAATTGTATCACTTGAAGTGCGAACTTTAATGCCAATTGTGTTATCAGTTGTTCCAATGGCAGTGGGAATTGGGTTCTCGATTGTGTCAATTACAATTTCAATTGGGGTGTTGATTGACTTTTTATTTACAGTGTAAATTACAGTTGCAAGTGGATTGTGAATTGCAGAGTCAATTAGATTGTCAAATGGGTTGTCGATTGTGTCAATTTGATTGTTAATTTCAGTGTTAATTACAATTTCAATTAGGTTGTGAACTGCAGTCTCAATTGGGTTGTCAATTGTATCAATTACAGTTTCAACTGGGTTGTCAATTTTGTCAATTACAGTTTCAACTGGGTTGTCAATTTTGTCAATTACAGTTTCAACTGGGTTGTCAATTGTGTCAATTACAGTCTCAATTGGGTTTTCAATATTGCCAATTGGATCCTCAACTGGTCCAATTGCTTTGTAAAATGTTGTATCGTGATGGTTATTAGTTTATTCTTTCACAAATATTTCAACAATCGACGAAAAGCTATAACTGATTATTTACATAAGGATTAATCTAATATTTCAGATGCTTTGATACGCACACACGCAAAAATAGTACAGTATTTTAACATATCCACTCTTTCTTTAAAAAATTGCATCAAAACGTAGTATGTAACAAAATTTCATTTTTTTCCTTCATTGAGGATTTGATTAAAAATTGAGCCTAATTCCGCCTGAGTCAAGCTAGAGTCTCACATAACATATAGAGCCTGGACAGTGCAGTAAGAGAAGAATCAATTTTTATGTTTACTTCTCTCAGGCTTTTGTAATTAAAGATAAATTAATTGAAATCACATTGGACTCTATAAATTTTTGAAAATCTACTAAGCAGTTTTTAAATCTTCGTAAAAATTCTAATATAGTTGTAACAAATAAATTATTTCCTACAGTTCACAAATAACTGGTTCAATATTTTATTCAAATATAATTTCCATCCTTTTCTCGCTTTCTTTTGTCAAATATTAGAGACACTTGCTTTGTCAGGGTGGCATTGGCCAGAACCACGTATATCGTACCGGACCTGGACAACTGTCGTACAAAATGTGGAAAATTGAAATTGATTTACATAGGAAGTTTCTAATTGATTTAATCCATCTTTAATTCAACTGCAACGGCTGGGTTTAAATGATTTCAAATAAACTGATTTCAAATTATTTTATGATAAATTGAAATAAAATGCATTTAGTTGTTGCGATTCATTAAAATATTATTAAAAGTTTACAATTAATTACTAATATTTTTAAGCAAAACTTGCAGTTTAAAGTGTAGAATGTATATGAAAGATATGAGATTTAAGTGTCCTATGTTAACGAGTTAGAATAAATATGAAAGTACTTCAATTGAACGAGTTAACATAAATATGAGTGCATTTGAATTGAACGAATTAGCGTAAATATGAACGTATTTGAACTGAACTCAGAAGGGATACTAAAGGGTCTTGGAAAGACTTCTTTGCATTGGATGGATCGTAAATCAGTCTCCCAATGTGTGCAGTAGAATGAAATCATATTTACATTAAAGAACGTGTTGGATGGCCTTGATATGAAATTCAAATCTGTAGACATGGATTTGTGGAATTGGCACGTTACCAGTGTTGGGCTTTCTAAACATTGTGATTTAATGTTTTAAGGTCATGATCAATGTGCAGTACCTATTTTCGTACTATATAAAGATATTTATTTTTCGGTTCTAAATAATTATCTTGCTCCAAAAAGATATTGTGCTATTACCAGTAAAAGTATTAAACAAGTGATGAAAATAAATTTCATTTTCCATAAAGCAAAGCGTTGCGGACCTTTTGAGATTCCAAAAAAGTTTCTGCAAATGCGAAAACGAATATTTTATTTAACACATGTGTGTCAAATGAGTCAATTGCAATATTAAATGAGTTTTCAATAGTATTAATTGCAGTATCAGTTGGGCAGTCAAATGGGCTCTCAGTTGTGTCAACTGGGCTGCCAGTTCTGTCAGTTGTGTTGCCCATTGTGTCAATTAGACTGGCAGTTGGGCTACTATGCATATGAATTCCGCTGTTAGTTGAGTTGTCCATAGTGTCAATTGCATAGTCAGTTGAGTTGTCCATGGTGTCAATTGCATAGTCAGTTGAGTTGTCCATGGTGTCAATTGCATAGTCAGTTGTGTTGTCCATAGTGTCAATTTCATAGTCAGTTGAGTTGTCCATGGTGTCAATTGCATAGTCAGTTGTGTTGTCCATAGTGTGAATTGCATAATCAGTTGAGTTGTCCATAGTGTCAATTGCAGTGTAAGTTGAGTTGTCCATGGTGTCAATTGCATAATCGGTTGTGTTGTCCATAGTGTCAATTGCATAGTCAGTTGAGTTGTCCATGGTGTCAATTGCATAGTCAGTTGTGTTGTCCATAGTGTCAATCAGTTGAGTTGTCCATAGTGTCAATTGCAGTGTCAGTTGAGTTGCCCATAGTGTCAATTGCAGTGTCAGAGTTGCCCATAGTGTAAAATGCATTGCCAGTTGAGTTGTCCATAGTGTCAATTGCAGTGTCAGTTGAGTTGCCCATAGTGTAAAATGCATTGTGAGTTCAGTTGTCCATATTGTCAATTGCGTTGTGTCGCCTTTTGAAAAAAAAATGTTTATATTTTGGCCTTTTTGAATCATAGGACAAACGTACAGGCCTCAAAGTATGCTATTAAAACGTTTATGAGCATTTCCCTTTTTACCTTGTTCTATAATTATCGCATAAAATCATAACTAAAAAAACACTTAGACAACAGCACACATAATAATTGCAATGTTATATCCACCCAAATGAACATAATTATCAGCACTGTTAAATTGTTATAATATGACGAGGCAAAATATGATACACAGTAATATCGATACTTTCAACTCAATGTAACATGATAAGGAAAAACATTTCAAGCATAAAACACATAATATAACCACTCAAAGTTTTCTCTTTATATTGAGTCGCATTAAATTTTAGTCAAATGAGTAGAATAATTTATTTAATGTCGAATTTCATTTTCTGAAACGATAGACGAATCGTTGAGATACATCCGTAGTTATACTGTTGGATTTGATAAATTCACAATTTTAATAATTGAACAAGAAATAGATTTTTGTAATAAGTTAAGATATAAATTAGTCGGTAGTTTATTTTCAAAATTTCTTTTGAATTAGTGCCTACTTTTTTATTTCCCTTCCTTTGCTTTTGTGTGGGTTTCACAAAAAGGCTCTTCAACCTTATCATTTCAATCCTTTGACCAATTCTCAACGCGTTATGTACCAACTAACTCTTGTATCATGAAAATAAGCTACAAAACCTTCCTCCCATGATTTCATTCACCCTAAATAGGGGAATCTGAAAACAATATGCCACTATATCTTTCAAACGCGAGGGTTACACAGGTTATCATCATCATCATACAAATCACCAATTGAATCTTCTTGCGTAACAAGTTATAATATGTCAAATTAACACTTGGGAAGGAGAGTTTCACAATGCTTCTAACCCACACTTCCATGCTTTCTTACTCGAAGAAAGGAACTAAAAGAGCAAAACGTTGGTTTTTCATATCTTTCGAACGTGAAGGAAACAAAAGCTTATGACATGTGAAGTGTCCAATGCATATTTTATCCACATTTTTTCTTCTCTCCTGAAAATGCGAAAAGCGAAGACGATTGTACCATTATAACTTCTGAACATGAGTACGGAAAGAAATGTGCTGTTCTTCAAATGAAGATTTGTCATGCCGTGTGCCGTATCATAGGTTATAAAACGTTTACCACCCGTTCTTTCCTCACACTTAAAATCGGTGAGGAATTTTATAAATGATTGCTTTCTATGTGATTCAAACTCGAAGAAAGGGAGTGTAGAATTAGGTGTCAAATGAATACTTGTAACATGAGGAATGCCATTTGGTTACCTCAAATTTTACCTCCACGCTTTTTCTCCCGAATAAACGGCAGAGAACTTCACCGAGGTTCATCTTCCATTTGAGTTAATATGGAGTAAACGAGAAAAATGCTTTCATACCAGAAATATCTGTGAATGAGACACCTATGGTGGTGCTAATGACATGGATTGGAGAGGGATATTTTTTGGAGGACGCACAGGCTTGTGACTTCGATATTATGAGCTATGTACCTTAAACTACCTTGCTCTCCTTCCACAAAATGTGGGAGCGGATTAATAAGCTCGATTTTATGCATCTATATGTCAAACGAAACCTCAAGATGTAAAGAACACGAACATTGCATATTGCCTAGGAAGATCAGGAAAAGTGCGAAGAGCTCATCAGTGGAAAATTATAATCTCTAGCAAGTTGAGACTAACGCGGAATTTAAATGATAATAAGAAAATCTTGATGACGAAAGAATGGAGAAATCTACAAAGATTTCCGTAAATTAATGAACAAATTAAAATATCATGATAACCTAAAACCCAAAGATAGAAATGATCGAACGTCAAGTATGTAAAATTCGATGCAGAATTGAGGTATTGTATGGAAATGAACGACTCTAGCAGTGATGTATGTAAATGTGTCCAGAGTTAAAAGTTTCAAAGCTGTTCTACAGTTCTGCGAAGTTCGAGGTGGATTTCTCGAGATAGAAGATTTATTAGATATATCTAACAGACATCATTTAAAGGAAGCAGTACGGTGGCGAATTATAGGTCAGCGTGACACTGGCCAAAGTCCAGTAGATGTTACCAGATGGCTTAATGTGAAGAATTCAGTGGTGTATTGACTTTGGAAGAGATTCCGACCACGACAGAATGGATACAAATGATTCAGAAGTGAACAATGATAGGCAAATCACAAGGGAGAATATCTATCTGGTGTTATGCAGCTGGAGGGGCAAGATGTGAACACCACATCAACTGCGATAGGACCTCGCATTAGCCAATGGAATGACGATATATCATGAAACGCTACCACCATACAGCAAAGATTTCATGCAGTGTGCCTATGTGTTATAAAATCAATGGTGTGCGTGTGTAACTCTGACCTGCGCCATATCAGAGACCAACTACACTGGTGCAGACATCATGCCAACTGCATCATCACACATCATGCCAAACGTGTCCTTCAAGGATGAATGGAGATTTGCCATCTCCAGTAATCGCAATGTCAGTTAACATGGAGAAAGCCAAAAACATGCTGTCATAGCAGGTATATCTGTGAATGTGGCATCTAGAGTGGTGGTAATGTCATGGGTTAGAGAGTGATAATTTTGACAGGACGCACAGATCGGCATTTTTCTTGTCGTCCCCAAGCTTCATCTTCATGGAAATATAACATCTATCATCTTCTTTAGTCCCCTATACACAGATTTCTGAGACCGAAATTTACGCTCCACCAGCGAAGAGAGAAACGATGCAACGACCTTTTTATTTAACACGTAATGATAAGCTTTCAAACAAATCAGAGCTCTTTAACTTCAAGGGAACGAGTGGAAAGCTACAGACACGTATCAGAAACTTTCTGAACTCCCTTCGTACTACATTTAGATCGGGTATATTGCATGGTTATTTTAAAAAATGTATTTAAATATATTGCCAAATCTTTATTTTGTTTTCCAAGATTCATGATGAAGATTTTTTGCATACAAGATTTCCTACTACCCCTGGAACAGGTGGCTTATAAACGAATTATGAACACATTGACTCTGATTCGTTTTTTCCAATTTTTTATCCACACATTTTAGATGCATAACTAAATGATTTTGCCAAGTCATAGTACTCATTCAAAATATATTTTTATTCCTTCATCAAATCATTTTCGTTTTTAAGTAAATAATTTTTGCTGCTGCTCTTTTATAATTTTGTTTCCTAAAGGCTTTCGTATGAATACTTTAGAGCCACTACTTTAGTTTAAATACCACTATTTTAGTTTAATAATATGACCACCTATCTAATAATGGGAGTAACCACCCTTGGCCGGGATGACAGCTGCGAGACGGCGTGGCATGGATAGTAGTAGCATAAATGAGAGTTCTGGGCTAATGTTAAGGTATAGGGAATATCCAGGGGTAGTAATTTCCAGGAATGTTCCAGGGGTAGTAGGAATCTGGCATAGTGGTTAGGCAGTTAGCGACTGTTCCAGCAAGGCAAACTTTGTGTGTTGTGTTATCTCTAACTAAGGCAGTGGTCAGCTGTGACTTTGGTCTTAGTAGGGAATGTCCTTGTATGAAAAGGCCTGTAAAAGCTAGGAGTAGCTTCTAGGATTCTTCTCTGTCCTATATGTCGCAAATAAAAAAAAAATTCTATGTTAATCTGTAGGAAAAGTTTTCGGAGAAGCGGTTTAAATTAATTTTGTTGTTTTGGGTGAGAAAATATGAGAAAATTAGAAAAATCTCGGGTACTTTTCAGGAGTTGAAATACTAATTCAAGTTTTTTTTGGTAGAAGACGTTTAATTTATATAAAGCCATGACACTGCAGAGTGTAATATCGATGTGTCGAAAAACGGTCCGGAATTAACATCTATTATTTTTCTTTTGAAACAGTCTTTGTCAGGTAGGTGCAACATTGGCCCAGAACTCTCATTTATGCTATTACTATCGACGCAATGAGTCCCTGGAACGTTGCCAAAAGCACAAGTGCCTATTCAGACTCCAGCAGAGCACAGAGGTTTTGAAGATGACGTGGTTGTTGTTCCGCACGCCGAAACTGTCGATCCAAATAGTCCCACAAGTGCTCTATGGGACTGAGGTCGGAGATTTTGCTGGCCAAGGGAGAACAGAGACGTCGCTGTCATGTTCCTGGAACCAGTCACACATTACTTAGCGACATGGCAGGGCGCATTGTCCTGTTGATAGACACCATCACCACCAGCGTAAACGTACAACATCAAGGGATGCATGTGATCAGCGAGAATGGACAGGTAGCCATTGGCGTTCAGGGACCCATCAAATGGTACCAGCGGTCCCTGAACTGTGTTTATTTTATATTTCTTGTCATATATATATATATAAATATATACAAAATAATAAGAAAAAACTAAATATTAAAATCAAGTTTATTTTGAGGAAGAAAGCGCTGTATAATTCAAAAAACAGACTTGATATTTGTTAAATTTTCCTTTGCATTAAATAATGATCGTCCGTGAAAAGAGAAATTTAAGGTTATTATTAAGTATCTCACCTTTACCTGTCCATCTGTTCTCTTGCAAACCTAGAATATCTAGGTTAAAGCGCTGGAATTCCTGCGTGAGGACATCAAGAGAATAATCTCTATGTAATGTCATCACGTTCCATGTTCCTGCAGAGAAAAAATGATTAGTAGGTATCAAATTTAGAGGAAATAAAAAATAAATTGAATTATTATATTTAGTTTCAAATCTCGCATTCCTCAAGTGAATTTCTACTTCATCCGATGTTTTCAGCTAAGGTGTTGATGGCATATAAATTTACTGTCACCTACCAGTTTAGATGTTCATGAGCTGCCACTCCATATGGGTGAAATTTGTAGTCTGACACTTCTCACGTCAAAAGCTTTCAAATGAAAGCTTAACTGACACATAAACTGAGAAACCATCAAAAAAATTAGGGGAAAACAAAAAGAAAAATAATTAATCAGGTGAATAAAATTTTTACTCTGAACTACCACTAATTTTATAAAATGTATAAAGGAAAACAAAAATCTTTCGTTCAATCCTGAGGGTGATCCGGCTCCATAGGAAAGTGTTATATTACGGATATATCTGAAATGATACGTCCAAAGTTTAAGAAACACAGAATTTATTACAAACTCTTAGACTGGAAGCATTTGCAGAATATCGACGATAATGAATGCATGAGGATAACCATTTTTGCAAAACGTACAAATGGTTATACTCATGCATACATTTGATGTTTTAATACTAAGTGTAGAATTTTATTATCACTGTTGATTCTTGTCATAGTCACTAGTCTTTAATATCTTTAATTATTTTAGTCAGCTTTCATTTATTTAGTAATGCCAAGATTCAATTCACTAATTTAGCTATTGAAATCCCCATTAAATTTGGTTCCAAATTTTGAGGTAATATGTTAAACGATACATAATATTTATGGAGCAGAAAAGGCGATCAGTATATTACCATTAGTCCAAATTTCGATTTCGAGCATAACAAATACGTATACATATACGTTATAAATAGAGCTCTGCGAGGATAGAAAGTGCTATCCACACCTGCATCCTTAAGGTCTTATCTGTATTAGCAAAACTTTATCAGCATCTGCCCATGTTGTCTATTTAGTAACCATCGAAATTCTGCAAATGCTTGAAGTATGATGCGTTTGTGAGTAAAAGAAATCAAAGCATATAATGGTTTATTTATGACTAATGAATAACTGAAAAAAAGTATATTGTGAAAATAAAAATCCTGGCTCGTAAAAATATGTGTTAATGAATATAGACAAAATATACTTCATTCTAATTTTGGAATTTTTTTTAAATAATTTTGCTCTTTTAAATGCAGTTATCGTCGATTATAGGAAGACCTCAATTTTATTACGCAGTAACACTCTCCTAAAATTTCGTGATCTCGCCTGATATGCCATGAGATCATGATAACGTTTGGTATACCATGTGATCATGATAACTCATCTGGTATACCATAAGATCGTGATAAATCGTCTGGTATGCCATGAGATCTCACGATCTCATGGCATACAAGACGAATTACTTATCATAATGAAAGCTCTTTATTATAACATTGAGTCGTGTGTGAGAGTTAGTTAGGCTTGTAGCAATTGGTTTAGCATTGTTTCTGGTGTTCAACAAGGGTACATTTTGTCTCCTTTTCTCTTTAGTTTGGTTAGTGATTATGTTATGGAAAATTATCTGCAAGGGAAATATTTTGAACTTAAATTGTCTACAGATATGAAAATTTCTGATTTAGATCCAGCACACGGAACCAAGGCGTAACGTCCCATCCAACGGACGGCGACCTGTCCAAGTCCATCGGTGTCCCCTGCTGACCGTGGGCAGGATGGAAGTTTTGCGGAGATAATTCTCAACCTTGACTCTGCTGGAACTCGAACCTGAGAACTAGAGAATACAAGCCTTGCAAGTTACCGACTGGGCCATCCTGCCTCTGTTTTAGAAGGAGTATGGTGGTGTCGGGAACACTGCATTGACATGGAATGTGTCCTGATTTTTATGCTAGGTGTTTACGAAGGATATCAATAGAGATTTTTGTCTTCAAGATGGACAATAGTATACATCCCCTTAATTTCTTACTGTACAAGAACCCATCTGAAATTATCTATGCAATACGTTCTTCAGATCCCCCCCCCCCAAAAAAAAAAAAAAGTGGAACTCTCCTTTTTCACAGATTAATCGCGATTAAGCTTACAACCTGATTCTCGACGATCATTCCCCTAGAGGGAACGTGAGACACTATATCAATCCTCTAACATCAAGGTTAAGCGACTCCATGACCTTCAACAGTTTAAAAGTCGTGGATAACAGATTTTTCTCTGCTTTTCTTCCATGATTTCTCAGCACTGAGAGAGGATCTATATATTGATCAGAATTTTTATGTAAAGCTTTGTTCCCATTGAATCTGTACAAACTGATACATACTGCAGAATATCATTTCAGACGGTTCTTGTACAGTAAGGAATTAAGGATGTGTATACTTGTATGAAATAATTTGAGATATTTAATCTAATTAATTTTGTATGAAATGTTTATCTAACAAGTGACTGATCCATGAATCGGATTCCTTATTGACGTAGAATGTATCTATTCCTAATAATCTGTTCATTGAATGTGTATAGTTACCATCCCAGCAAAGAAATCCTGTATTATTTAATTTCTATAGAGAATCAAATTTCTGAAATTGTGTCTATAAAACTTGTAGTATCTAATTTGTGAACGTATATAGTGAAAATTTTATTCTTAAATATGGATCTAAAACACGCAGAATTTTAGAGTAAACTAATTTTACAGCGCAGCAAACATTCTGTGGTCAAAAACTGAAAATTGGAAATGGCAAATAAAAAGAATGGAGACAAAGTGTTCCAAATTTTTAAATCTAGTTGCAAAAACAACCTTGTAAATTCGAAAAATAAGGTTCCATCATAGGCAGAGGAATGAATTATTGATGCAGAGCAGGGTGACATGGGGGAAACGTATATGGAATTTAGGAAATTATGCGTTATCCTAATCTGTTAAAATAGACAGCAATTTTTCAGCCAAGTTAGTGAAATGAATTTTTATTCGGAGTGTGATGTTGGAAATCGGCCAAGCCTGTGTCAACATACACTGCCAAGGACATTGCCTAGAAGGAAAAAAACATTGCAGGAAAATTCTCGCAAATAAAATAAAAATGGGTTCAAATGCAAGAACGATTTTGGGAAGCAGAAATCAATGGTCCAATTTAGGCAAAATTCCAAATTAATTGGTTCAAATAACGCCATTCTAGCACTAATAGTTTCCTATATTTCCAAATAGAAAAGATCG
The DNA here is from genome assembly GCA_038380435.1 of Ryuthela nishihirai. Classification (NCBI taxonomy): domain Eukaryota; kingdom Metazoa; phylum Arthropoda; class Arachnida; order Araneae; family Heptathelidae; genus Ryuthela; species Ryuthela nishihirai. The sequence goes on from JAWZYU010000038.1 coordinate 5,191,266, forward strand.
GCGCACATGTAAAAAGGGATTCATGGGAAACTCTCTCAACACTCAAACAAATGGTGTATGGGGAGTTAGTATTCAAAGAGAACGGTACGTATTGGAATGAGACTGCCCGATTCAATGAATACGACTATAATTCTCTTGGTGCTGAATGTAATGAATTAGCGACTGTAACTAATGACGTATGTGAGTTACAAAAGTGAATTGCAAAATTTTAGAGCTTCGAAGTAGTTGGTAAAGATATCACGTTTGCATGAAATGAGCAGACCTAAGGTTGTAAACGCTGATCTTTCGAGATCGTAGATTCAGCTCGCGAACATCAAAAACAAAAAACGTGCCGTGTCCAATAATGATATATAGAAATGACGGTTATCCCTACAAGTTTACTAGAGTATTGTTAGTTTAATTTTGGTAACCTCGTGTTTAAAGATTAAGATACAATATTTAGAAAAGTTAGAATTATTTATTTTATTCTGAAAGCAGTCAGTATTATAATGAAGATATGATTTCAAAGGAACACTAAATGTTCACTTTTTATCATATGTTTTAGCTATTTAAAAGTAAATAAAGAAAGAGTGAAAACAACTACCACTATAAATTTTAGTATCTTTTAGTGAACTGTTAGTTATTCGTTTAATCACAATAATTTATCAAGAATCTTGAGTGAATTCTGGTTCAGTGACTTACATTGTAAGGCGCTAAAACTTAACAACAAAAGCGTACGATTTTAGAACATGCCATCTATAATTTATAGAACGTATTAGAACGAGTTAACATTTCACCCCAGAGGCAGTGCATAGAGGGACCGCCTCTTCATTTTACGTATTGTAGTTTCTGTAGGAATATTTACTTTTGTAGGAGTGTCAACATATCAAGTGAGTGTTAAATGTAGTAGTAGTTAATTACAAGGGATCATGCATAAAAAATGTGATTATTGTGATCGAAAAACGCAAAAAAGTATTAAATGCAAAAACAAATATTGGATTTTAATATCGTAATGTAGTAGGTCAGTTGTTTGTTTAATGAGAAAGTTAATAGTATGTTATGTAATGCCACATTATTACATCCCATTCTCCCTCAAATCACTGCTGAATTTTCATAGTGCATGTACAGTCGCTCAAAAAAGTATCCGAACGCTATGGTTGATTACCAAATTCAGAAAAAATATCTGGCAACGATTTTTTTAGAAATTAGTGATCTGGCAACCTTCGTGCCACATGCCACGAAGGTTGCCAGATCACTAATTTCTAAAAAAATCGTTGCCAGATATTTTTTTCCGAATTTTGTAATCAACCATAGCGTTCGGATACTTTTTTGAGCGACTGTACACTAAGCGCCCACGTGATTAAGTACAGTTCTATGTATGTCAACAGTAACTCAGGGGCAGAATTCAGTAATTTCTTAAATAAGCTTTATGAAAAATGCTGCCGAAGAAAGGTTAAAGATCTCAGTCAAATCTATTTAAAGCCAAACAATATTTCTGAAAAACTACAAATTTCTAAAACTGATATGTTCAGTATTTAAAGAGTTATGGAAACTGAAACATTTAGCACGTTACCTTGTTCTACAAAACGTCATTTTTAATTAGCGGAAATTAACATAATTATTACATATTATAACTACAAACACTCTTACACGTGTTAGTAAAATTTAGTATAATATAAAGAAATGAAATATATATATATATTATCCAAAGTTATTAGTCTGTCCTTTCAAATCGAATATTCATTTAATAAAATTGAACTCTTTATCTCTGTGTTTAACATAAAGTATACCTTAACCGTGCTCAAGTGTTTAGTGCACTTGGCTACTAATCAAATCGACTTGGGTTGGATCCCTGGGTACGGCATCGAATCTTTGCTTTACTGCTGAAGTAACGCCATCCTCACAGACCTTCTACTATGACGTTATAAACTGACGGGCTCTGTAGCAAGCAGCTGCTTGAGGGATATTTATTATATATATATATAATATATTTATTAGGGGCGGGGGTGGCTCAGTCGGTAGCGCGCCAGGCTCGTAATCTGTGGTTCCCAGGTTCGAGTCCCAGCTGGGTCAGCGTTGAGATTTATCTCTGCAAAATTCCCCGCCTGCCCACGGTCAGTAGGGGACACCGATGGGCTTGGAAAGGCCGCCGTCCGACGGATGGGACGTTAAGCCGTAGCTCCGTGTGCGGGAGAGCCATACCCTGTGCACGTAAAAGAACACGCTGGATGGCTTTGACGGGAGGCTATCATCTGTCTCCCAACAGCTGTTCCAGTGGGTCCCCTCCCCCAACCTTCTCTGAGCCTTCGGGGTCCTTGTGACCTGGCCATTTAGCCCATTGTGTGCAAAGAAGTGCCCTAAAGAGGTAAAACAACCCAACGTTAAAGAACACGCTGGATGGCCTTGACAGGAGGCTACCATCTGTCTCCCAACAACTGTTCCAGTGGGTCCCCTCCCCCAACCTTCTCTGAGCCTTCGGTGTCCTTGTGACCGGGCCATTTAGCCCATGGTGTGCAAAAACGTGACGCTCAGAGGTAAACAACCCAACCCTATATATTTATTACATATTTAACTAGAAGAAAAATATATTCCCTCTAACGAATAGGGAGGTTTGGCAAGATTTTGAAAGATAGTGTGTTTTTTCCTGTATCTTCCTCTAACCATGGAAATATGAGCTAATATTTGATGGGTAAAAGGCAAATTGTAATAGTCTCTTAGGCCATATAAAACATGAAAAAATTTTTCTGAAAACGAATTAAACAGTTTTTTTACTTGTTAGAACGCTATTTAATAAAATAATATACGTTTAGGTTACAATTTGTATATGGCTAATCGTTATGTAAGAAATCTACCAGCCTCAAGAATGAGGATTTTATGCTGTATATTGAAGTAAAAAAAATGCACATATCTCCCAATTTACCTGAATTTTGCGTTAATTCGATCTCATATAAGCATTCATACAAAAACTCTTCCTCAAAACCCTTCTTCATTAACTATTTTCAGTTAAGATGTAAAAAATATCGAAATTCTTTATCTAATCATCATATTATTATGAATTAGACGCCATCGGTGACAGAAATTGGCAGTTTCCTCATGGTTCTGCGGCTACTTGAGCGATTCGTTCTGAATTTCGTGGGATGGTCCCGCTTAGTTCTCAGCCTCTTGGTGTGACAGATGAGGATTCCCGTCTTCCGTGGGTCGGGAGTGATTTTTCGAAAGGCATCCGATATTTGTGGGGCGCCTTCGTCGCCTGCCTTCTGAATGCAATTATCGAACGACGCATGAAAAAATGTTAGTCGCTATAAATGAAAGATCTCAATCAAATGTACCTGAGTTTACATTTTCAGCAACATTAGTTCGGATGTAATCGTATTTACTTCGTTACAGACTCTAAAAATATGTTAATCGTAGGTAATAAATTTCGATTTTGGGAAAGCATCTCTTAGAGAATATGCTATAACGATCTTGAATATGGCACTGATTCAGTTACCGCTCTGATTTCTATTCTAACCACACTTCTTATGTCATACCAGACCTGGTCAGTACAATAACAGAACCATTGATATTCATAACAAATGTCAATTCTTATAATTCGACTGGTGGCTTTTTTAATTTTTTAATTTTATTAATTTTTTAATTTTTTTAATTTTTTTTTAATTTTTTTTAATTTTTTAATTTTTTTTTAATCTGCTAAACAATTTTAAAATCTTCTTAAAAATTTAAATACAATTCATTCATTATTATGTAGGCTTAAAAATAAATGGAATTCAATTAAATATTACCTAAATTCAATTGCTTAATTTTTTATACATATTTCCTTCCTCGCCAATGAGAGAGCTAATGAGCTCTCCAGGTGGCCTTTTTGGTAAACCGGATATGTTTATAACTGTGTTTTCCCTATATTTATTGTTACCAGGTTCTCTTCTTTTAATTAAATTTGTATTTGTAATTTGAGACTGGTTGATGGAAGTTTCACCCTACATAGCAACAGAAAATGTGCAATTCGTAATTTGAAAGGTGTTGCACTCTTGAAAAAGGCTTTCAAGCAAGTACTTTTTAAATATTTGGAAACAACCAACAATCACATGGTGCAAGATCTGGTGAATATGCAGGATGGGGGATATAGTATATATAAACAATATACAATATCGGTATAGTATTGTCTATTGATAGTCAGTTTTTTTCTAGCTAAAATTGTGAACATCCTCTTCCTTGAGCGAAAGTCTTGTAGGTGGATTTGGGGAGTCGATTCATCCTTTGTAAACCCAAACATAGTTGTCTATCTTTCTGGGAGTTGTATAGTATAAAAACCACTTTTTATCACCTGTGAGAATGTCTGTTAACTGTTTGGAGTCACTAGGTTTAAATTAATATCCAAAATTACCTGTACCTTGGCTTTACTGTAACCCCCTGCATGAAATAAATTATTATTATTATATCTCCTTGCACGAGTTGACTCTCGCCCTGTTCTGATGTTCTGTCAGTTTGTGTGGTACCTAATTTTAACAGATCTTTCGTAACTTTGAGTGATGATGAATAATTATTTGAACACTGCCAATCGATACATTGACATCTAAACTTATCAATGAACGGTGATGTGGGGATTTTCTTAATGAGTTCACGAACTTTCTCTCCTTCACGGTCTACTTTGGTCTTTCTGAAAGGGGCGGGGGTGGCTCAGTCGGTAGCGCGCCAGGCTCGTAATCTGTAGTTCCCAGGTTCGAGTCCCAGCTGGGTCAGCGTTGAGATTTATCTCCGCAAAATTCCCCGCCCTGCCCACGGTCAGTAGGGGACACCGATGGGCTTGGAAAGGCCGCCGTCCGTCGGATGGGACGTTAAGCCGTGGCCCCGTGTGCGGGAGAGTCATACCTTGTGCACGTTAAAGAACACGCTGGATGGCCTTGACGGGAGGCTACCATCTGTCTCCCAACAGCTGTTCCAGTGGGTCCCCTCTCCCAACCTTCTCTGAGCCTTCGGGGTCCATGTGACCTGGCCATTTAGCCCATGGTGTGCAAAAAAGTGCCGCTCAGAGGTAAAACAACAACAACAACAACAACAACGTCTTTCTGAAAGAGGTAGGTTTTGAACCTGTCGTCATGCTCTGACTTTGCGCATCCGTCCATATATTTGTAATATATCGGCATGAATCGTTTTCGCGTCGTCCCCAAGCTGCATCCATGTGAAAATGTAAAATATGTATCCATGTTTAGCAGGCGACATAGCAATATTACATTGAAACTGATTACTCCGCATTATTTCACTGGAGCTGGTTACTCTTCTTATTGCTCTGGATCAGATTCCTTCACGTTATTATACTGGATCCGATTCCTGCATATTATTACATTTGAGGCAATTGCTCCAATTATTACACTGCAACCGATTCCACCACATTGCTACACTGCAGCCGATTCCTTCACATTGTTAAGTTGGAGTCGATTTCTCCATATTGCTGCAGTGGAATCGATTTCTCCACATTACTACACTGGAGACGATTCCTACACATTGCTACACTCCAGCCGATACTTACACATTACTACACTTCAATAGATTCCGATATATTATTACAATCGAGCCGATTCCTTCACATTATTACATTGGAGACGATTCCTCTACGTTGCAACATTGGAGCCGATTCCTTCACATTATTACATTGGAGACGATTCCTCTACGTTGCAACATTGGAGCCTATTCCTACACAATGCTACACTCCAGTCGATTGCTGCACATTATTAAATGGAGTCGATTCCTCCACGTTATTATACTGGAGCTGATTCCTGCACGGTGTTTCACTAAAACCGGTGCCTCCGCTTATTTCTCTGCATCCGATTGCTCCAATTATTATTCTGCAACCGATTCCACAACATTGCTACACTCCAGCCTATTCCTTCAGATTATTAAACTGGATATGATTTTTTCACATTATTACAGTGGAACTGATTCCTCCACATTGCTACACTGCAGCTGATTCCTCCAAATTATTAACTCTGCGAGTAACCTAAATCATGAGAATTAGGATAGGAGTCAACTTTCCGAATATGAGTCAATTTTTCTAAGAACAGCTTAGTCACTTCTGACAGAGCTGTTCTTAGAACCCAGATTGTTTTTTTTTTCTTTTTGCTTTTCGAACATGGATGTTTTGTAAGCTTATTTGTTTACGCATCAAATGGGAATATAGAAAAAAATATGAGTAAATACCCGTTCAAGTAGCTGCTTGCCACAGAGGTCTGACAGGAGCCTATCATTTAATATGCCAAAAAGAAGATTTGTGAAAAAGGCGAGATCTCAGCGGAAAGATAACACGAATATCCATGCCTTAACCCGGGGATAGAACCCAGGTCCCTTTGATTGGTAGCCAAGGGAAAATGCATTATTCTTGTTCTTCCTCTTTCATTTGAGGCAAAAAAAGCCACATTTCTTCGAAAAGGAATATTCTGATTTTATTTAAAATACTTTTTTGTCATCCTCACTAATTCTATGATAAGCATTGTTCTCTTTATGTCAAATTACTGATCAAAGTTGAGGTTGCATCGTTTAATTTTTATCAGGTGTTAGCAGCTTATCTACAGGTTAAGCCGTGGTACACTGTGTGTAGAAAACCCATACCCTGTGCCCCTTAAAGAACACGCTGAATGGCCTTCACAAGAGGCTACCATTTGTCTGCTAAATACTGTCCATTGGGTCCCTTTCCTAACCTTCTCTGAGTGCTCAAGGTCTTTGTGACCCGGCTATTTAACCCATTGTGTTAAACAAAGTGACGCTCAGAGGTAAAAACAACCAACAAAGTATTATGTTCTTAAATTATGAATATCAATCTAATGCATAAATTTATGCTTATGACGCAACAGATATTTTTATCAGTTAGTTTACAGTTAAAGAATATTAACTAAACTCTCAATAGAGGAGTGATGCACAGGGTGTAATCAATATATAGTTTCGCCCATTTGTTTACTGTAGACTATTTACTAGCAAAAATTACCACTGTAAAAATTTCTTTTATAGAAATTTGATTTCGCCTTTCATATTATTTATTTTTGCTTATATAACGAAATTGAATAAGATTCGAATTTCGGTTCTTTATTTGTGTCCTACCCAGGCAAGTATATTCGTATTTCTAGAGGACATTAGAATAGAATTTATTTCGCCATTATTATTTTAATGTAAAGGTTTTAATAATCAATTGACGCGTTTTTAACTGGAGCTTAATATGTTTTCAACTATTAGGTGTTACAAGTACGTGTCTTAAGGGTAAAATAATCATGAATTTAGTTGTGAAGTACGAAAATTTAATCGTTCAGAATTTATTTCACTATTATTATTTTAATGTCAAGGTTTTAATAATCAATTGACGCGTTTTTAACTGGAGCTTAATATGTTTTCAACTATTAGGTGTTACAAGTACGTATCTTAAGGGTACAATAATCATGAATTTAGTTGTGAAGTACGAAAATTTAATCGTTCAGAATTTATTTCGCTATTATTATTTTAATGTCAAGGTTTTAATAATCAATTGACGCGTTTTTAACTGGAGCTTAATATGTTTTCAACTATTAGGTGTTACAAGTACGTATCTTAAGGGTACAATAATCATGAATTTAGTTGGGAAGTACGAAAATTTAATCGTTCCTGAGGAATAAGGGATGCTCGATTGAAAGGGAGCGAAGTTTTTATTTTCCGTCTTTAGCACCCTCTAACAGTGACAACTGAAACGAGTGGATGATTGTGTAAATGTAAATAGTAATATTTCGTTAATACCTATAAAACAGAAATATAATTTTTGATTAATATGTTTAAAAAGTTGCAGTTACCACCCCCTGTGACCAAAGGATAAAACACTTTTGGCAATGTAAATATTTTCTCTCTCATAGTTCACCACCAAAATTTCAAATTCCTTTCTTAAACTCACCGTTTGTAATCGCTGTTGTAAATGCTAAAAAGGTAGGAATTTTCTACCTTTTCCTATCGTTAGAAAGACCTTTTAGGATACTGGAATTTCAGACACTGACAATAGTCCTATTTCTTCAATATCTATCCAATCTAAAACAAATGCATTTAATTTGAAGAACAAAAATTTGAATGTCAACAGCATTACAGCAGACGACAAAGCAAAAATGTTTACCCAAAAAACAATTAAAAGTGTAAAGATTATAATAATTAAGCGGAGAAAGTGGCAATTAATTTGTTCATCCTTAATAACGTATTGAAAAAGGAGTCATCAGAAACATCAACGAAATGAGTCAAAAACATCCAGAAATATGCCAGTGAAACGCCTGGCAATTTATATGAGTCATTTGTTATATACATTGTTGTTATACAGTTTCATGACCTTCATAGGCATCTTCATTTACCTGCAGTTTCTTCGATTTGCATAAAGATGCTCTGGTCAAAATGTTTTGGCTCTTCGGTATATATTATGCATTTTTCAAGCAATGTTTTTAAAACTTCTAAAACGAAGGGGGAAGCATTTTTCAAGCAATGTTTTTAAAACTTCTAAAACGAAGGGGGAAGCATTTTACTGCAACAGAATTCAGTTTCTTACCATCACCCCTATCCCCTTATTCTTAATTTTTTTTTCTAGATCAGGACCTGACTGTTATATTTCGTTGGTATTATTGTGAATCAAGAAATTGTTTTTTTATTTGCTTTTCACACATTTCCTTAAAAGCAAAATTTACTAATGGCATCGTCAGTTCCGACTGTCCGTCCATCTGTCTGTGTATTCAATATCTCAGTAACCAATCGATCGATTTCACTGGTTCTTTATGCTTTGTATGCAGGAAAAGTCTCAGTTTACACGCATATTTTTTTTTTATCTCTCATCCGACGGACATTCGAAACCTACGAGTGGCACCTTTCTTACCCAGAGAAGGGTGGAGTTTAGTCAAGATAAATCTGAATGATGGCACATTTGGTATTCGAACCTGAAAACTGCAAATTAGGAGCCTGACACGATACCTACTGAGCCAACACCGCCCGTAACAAATCAGAAATCAAAGTTCGAGTGGATCGAAACTAAGACATATTTAAAAAGGTTTTCAATGATTTCTCAATTTTAACTTCTTGTAAAATTATCAATCTGATTGCATCTTTTAATGCTCTCTGTATAAGAAGTTAAATTTCTGCAGAAAAATAGTAAAATTTCAATAGTACGGAATACGAAAGTTATTCAACATTCAATAAACGAAACAGGCAATCAGTATTCACTTCTTTCTACCAGATGCATATACACTGAAATGCCATTGAATTAGGGATAGGGGACGTTATCCAAGATTCAGAACTACAAGTGCGACATTTGCGCGCATGCGTGGCTGAAACTCTGGTCATATATAGCTGCTAGCTTTGGCTTCCCCAAGCATTCGTTGTGAGAAGCGTAATGGGAAAGGCACGGGATTTAGATGCATCTCACAGAGGATAGATTTTAGATACCTACGGATGGGACACTCGATCTCCGAAATTGTCAAAGAACATGGATTTTTCTCGTACGACAGTTTCAAGAGTGCTCCGAGAATATGAAAATTCCGGCAAAAAAAAACACCCGACCAAGCTGCAAAGGACAACCAGCATTGAATGACCGTGGACTTCGCCGTCTGACCCGCATCGTATGGACCGATAGGGACCAGACATTATCTGAAATCACCTCCCATCTGAACGCGAGCTCCAGCTGGCAAGTCAGTGCACAGACCGTGCAACGTTCATTTCATCATCTCAGCTTCAGGAGCCGCCAACCTACGAGAGTCCCACTTCTAACGGCACAACACCGGGCTCAACGATTTGCCTGGACTAAAGAGCATCGAAACTGGACCATCTAAAATTTGCAACGGATAGCCTAGAGTAATGAATCGCGATTTAAACTTCATCATGTCGATGGGAGACTGAGGACATGGCGCCAGCCCCATGAAGCCATGGATGCTTCATGTCAGGTCGGAAGAGAATAAGCTGGTGGTGGCTCAGTGATGGCCTGGGGTGTGTTTCAGTTGGGACCTTTGCTACGTGTACCGGCGACTCTCAATGCATCCCAGTATGTAGAACTGGTGGCTGATCATTTTCAATCATTTATACCATCATGCGTCCCAATGGAGATGGTGTCTACCAGCACAACTGTTCATCTCACAGGTCCAGCTTGGCTACTGCATGGTTGCAGGAGCATTCTGCCGATTTTGAAATAATGAATTGGTTACCTAGAAGTCTAGATTTAATTTCCATTGAAAATTTTTGGGATACCATCGAGCAGAGTGGTCGTGTTCGTGTCCCATCAGCGACGACCTTGAGAGAATTGTGGACAGCTCTGGAGGATGCATGGGTCGCCATAATTGTGGAACATGTGCGCAAGCTGGTGGAATCTTTGCCTTGTCGAGTGGAGGCAGTTTTCAGAGCCAGAAGATATGTTACTAGGTTGCTATCCCTAATTCAATGGTGCTTCAGTGTAAAAGTTAATGTTGAAATGAAATACATTCGCTACGGTAGCTCGATTTTTAACCAATTTTTAACAAAAACGTGTAAATACAGAAGAAGTGTGCAGTGATAATTTGGAATTAGAATCCGATATAAAAGAGACAGACAAAGGCTTGGGACGGATCGTTTGAAGAAACAAATCATGACTTACATAGAGTCAAAAATTGGCATAAAATATATATAATTCATTTCGAGATTATGTCACTTAAATATTAACCCATTCATTCGCGATAAGAACTTCTATGGTACGGAAAAAGTATCGTAATTACTTTCCATTTTATATTAAAAATTTCTTTATATAATAAAGTCCGTTTTTTCATTTCAAACTCCCCTAAACACATGGAGCAGCAGCGCCATCATTTACGGGGTTGATTTTTAATTTTGTGCGAAATCACAAATTGGTGCTATTTATTTTGCAACGATAAAGAAAGTAAAATATAATTAAAATAGGCATGGGTACTCTGGTCAAATAAATAATAAATTTCGAAACGAATTCAATAAATATTAATGTGATATATATTTTTAAAACTTTCAATATAAATAACATATAGGAATCAAAACGTTAAAATTTAAATATGTTCCATCTCAGGTTTCGCTCTGTGATGAAACAAATTACAGTCTAAAAGAATCCATATCCATTAAAATTTCGCTTTAAATGGTCAAGAGAGAGAGAGAGCAAACGATCACTCTTAAACCGTAAATGCTGAAAAATGGCTTTTTTTTAACTACAGAAAAGGTTTTTGAAAATGACGTACGAGGGTCATTCAAATGAGAAGAAGAAAAGTCTGAAATGAAGAGTAAATCTTTTATTGACCTGCTGAACTTTGACAGGCCTAGTGAGACATTTGTTCCAACATGAGATTAGCGACATGACACTCTCCTAGAGTGACTTCTGCATTGCATGAGGGATTCTGTGATAATGTACTGCTCATCTTCATTTCACTTCAAATTCCATCTTCTCATGAAGTGTTTTTAGATACAGAAATTCCAAAAGAAAATACAAGATGCCAGATACTCTACCTAATGATAATAAATTCCGACATCGTCGTAACCTAAGTCGTTTTATCCAGTATGCAACCGGTTTTGAACCCATAAAATAAATAGTAGCGGGTCGAGACCATTTCCGATACACTCAACATGTAATTCTCCCTGAATGTAATCGAAAAACATTAGTTTTAGATCTGTTGCTCAATTAGAACATGAGTTATAAAACTTCAACTTTTATCGGGTTCGACCCAGTTGATTGGCTACGTAACGGGTTCGATACCTTGCGTGATTGAATTAACGGCCGTAATCCCGGTAGTATAACGTTATGTTGGCGAAAAGGAAACGAACGCTTCGGAAACATTAGATATTAAATCATTTTATCTACTAAAGAAAATGCCAGAACACCAGAGGGATGACGTTCTAGTCATTCTTAAACATCCCTGTACTACATTGTTATTGTTACTTGGACAAAATGGGAGTGGACTTTGATCAGCAGAAAACAACCCTTTTGTTCAAAATTCTCGGGCACTTCGGTTTTAATACTTGCTCTCAAATCGCCATAGTTTCGCAACATTATTACGAATTGATGGTGTCTCCATGGTTTGGATCATCATCAACTTCCTCAAGCAGCGTTGGGCTACGGAGATCCAACCAGACTGCGCAATTTAGTTCTCCAAGCATATCTGTACTGAGGTACATCTGCTGCATCCGGCCACTGCACACCAATTCTAACAAGGTCCTGTTTGACATTGTCTGCCCACCTTTTTCTGAAACCTTTAGGCACACTGTTCATAACCCTATTCGCCAATCTATAATTATCCATATGGCAACATGGCAAAACCAACGGAGTCTTTCTCTGTACAATGTGCTGTTTCAGAGAAGTTACCGACTCGTTTGCCTAACATCATCATTAGTTAAAAAGTTGAACACCAATTTCCCAAGATACTGCGTAAGCATCTAGAATCAAAAGCGTCTAGTTTCCTGTTAACTTCTTAACAAAACTTCGAAGATTCAATACCATAAGTAACCCTAGAAAGAACCAAACTATTATACAGTCTAATTTTATTCTTTAGGTGTATTATGCCTATTTCTCCACACTCGTCTTAGATTCTTAAAAGTCACGACAGAAATCCTTATTCGTATGTTAATCTAATGCCGAACATCACCAGTATCTGTTACATAGCTCCCAAGAAAATTAAACTGTGACACCTGCTCAAGACTGCAAGCCATTCAGATTAACTGAATCACAGCCTGCCTGACCATTTCTCATCACTTTAGTTTTCTCTCTGTTTATAAACAAACCTATTCTACTACCAGTCCCATCAACAGCTGGAAATAAAGAGTTCATCGCATCAACATCATTTGCCAAAAGGGCTAAATTAGCAGTATAATCTAAATCAGAAATTTTCGTATCTGCAGTCCATTTAAGGCCAAAATCTTTCCCTTGAAGTGAATTTCGCATAACGTAATGAATAACTAAACTAAAGAGAAAAGGAGACAAAATGCACCCTTGTCATACACCAGAAGTAATGCTAAACCAATTGCTACAAGCCTTACCAACTCTCACACACGACTCAGTGTTATTACAGAGAACTTTCATTATGTTAACTAACTTGTCTGGTATACCATATGATCTCACAATTAAGCACAAATTTTGACAATCAACAGAGTCGAAAGCCTTTTTTGAAATCAACAAACTAATAACCAAAGGTTTCTGAAACTCTAAAGATTTCTCAAGAATCTTCCTGAATGAAAATATCTGATCCACACATCCCTTACCACTTCTGAATCCACATTGCTCATCACGCATTTGCCTGTCAACCAGATTCTTAATTCTATTAAGCACAATCATGCAAAGAACACAATGCACAATCTGGAACAGAGAGTAGGCTGATACCTTACAGTTACCAGAAGAATTGCGACCACCTTTTTTAAAAATAGGGATAATAATAGTTCTCGCAAAATCCTTAGAGACCATGCCTTTATCATAAAAGATATTCAAATTTTAAATTATCCAAGTGGTAACAGAAATATTCCTAGCTCATAGCATTTCCGTAGTAATTTCGGCAACCCCTGGGAATTTATAAAGTTTAAGTTTAGAAATAGCTTTAATGCTTCTCTGAAAATTTGCTATAAGAAACATTTCATTAATGCCCTCATATCCTACAAGATCATCACTAGCGTCTCTGCTGAGAAGCAGACCCACGCCTTGGTGATTCTTATTATGTTCCCTCCCTGAAAACAGAAATTTAAGATTATTTTTTAGAATCTGACCTTTATCTGTCCATCTGGTCTCTTGCAAACGAATTTCAGTGGTATAACGCTATGCTGGCCAAAAGAAGACGAAAGTTTCGGAATCATTAGATACTAAGTCGTTTTATCCAGTATGCAATCGGTTTCTAACCCATAAAATAAATAGTAGCGGGTCGAGACCTTTTACGGTACATTCAACTTGTAATTATCCCCGAATGTTATCAGAAAACGCTAGTTTTAGATCTGTTGCTCAATTAGAACAGGAGTTATAAAACTGCAACCTTTTTCGGCTTCGATCCAGTTGGTTGGTTACGTAACGGGTTCGATACCTTGCGTGATTGAGTTAACGGACCAAATCCCGGTAGTATAACCTTATGTTGGCGAAAAAGAAACGAACGCTTCGTAAACATTAGATATTAAATCATTTTATCCAGTATGTAATCAGTTTAGAACTTATTAAACAAAAGTAACGGGTCGAGACCTCTTCCGATACATTCAACGTGTAATTCTTCCAGAATATAATCGGAAAATATTTGTTTGAGATATGTGTCTCTATTAGAACACGAGATCTCTTCACTGAAAGAAAAATTTAGAGTTATTTTCAATTTTCTCACCTTAACCCGTCCATCTAGTCTCTTGCAAACCTAGATTACACACATAGGTATAACGCTGGAATTCCTGCGTGAGGACATCAAGAGAATAATCTCAACGTAGCGTCCTCACTTTCATGTACCTGCAGAGAGAAAATGACTAGTAGGATTTTTTGAAGAAACTTGGTTAATTGAAAAACGCAGGGCCAACAATATCAAAAAACCCCGTGATAGCAGGCATGGGGCAAAGACCTGTTCCTCCACTGCTACAAGTTGAAGTGATCCATGTTGGTAGGAATTTCAAGAACCACCGTTTTTAAGTGGACATTTTCAAGAGCCGTAAGACCTGTCTGTGACACATTACTCCAATTCAGGATTAGCGATACACAACTAGCTAAGTGAGGGTTCAGGTAGCTCCGATGGCCTATGATCAGATTTATCCACCAGCTGATATAAGGTATTCCGTGCCTCTGTTCACTTAGGGCTGGCAACCCACAAGCAAACAGAAAACACAGCTGCAAATTCTCACTCAACAGATGTCCACCTCTGCAGCAAGTCCAGAATCAATAAATAAGCTCAAAACCGTAAACCAGTCCAGTGTCATAGGCGTAAATGTTCATCACCAAAACCCTGTAAAGTTGACAATTCCTCAACAGGGCAGGAAAAAAGAAAAAAATGTGGCCATAGATGACCAGATCAGTAGGGTACACCGGTCTGACAGCCTTCAATTAATGTTTCTTCCGAAAATAGAACATCTCTTTTGGAAAAAAACATTTTGAAAGGTACTAATGGCATGCTCCAAGGGCAAGCGGGGTCGGACATTATGTGCTAGAGCCGGACGGTTCTATGCATCATCACTGGGGATTGGTACACAACTATCCTTCCAGTTTATGCATAGGCAACATTTAGAGACTAGATGCATTAGTGGAGAAAATTTGCAATGCAGGCCAATTTGTGATCCGAGCCTATAGGAACATCGGAATCAAATAGGGAGGATAGTATCAATAGCTGTACTAATGATAATCCAACATTCGGTACTGAAAGCGTGAAAATATCGTTGATGAAATTTCCTTTTTCTTAAACCTTGGACGTATCATTAAGATACATCCGTGATATACACTCTTCTGCGTGGCGAAATCACTGATCGGTGATTGAACGAAAGACATATTATTCTATTAAATTAATATAAATATTTTGTGGTAGTTTAACTCTGAAAATACCAAAAAATTGATAATTCAGAAACGGAACAGGTATACAGGTAACTCTCATTTAATGAGATAGCCTATCCATCGTTAAACGAATTTCCGTGTAAAACGAGGCGATTTTTTATTTGTTGGTATTTTCGCCTATCTTATTGATCTTTTTTCCTCTTCTTGGTTTCGTTATAGATATTTTATTTCAACAAAAAAATTAAAATTCTCAATATTTATTTAATGATTACATATATTGCATAATTATGTATATAAATATGTGATCGATTAATTAATTTTACAGTTTATTTCTTAATAAGGAACGAAACTAGCTGGTTTGCTTTGCTTGCCTCTGTTTTGTGCTCAATGTTTATTTGTATTATTCCATTAACTGGTCACAACATCGTCTTAGGCATCCAGTCACCAAATATCAATATCATGATCCTTCAACAAATCCATGCGTTTATTTCGCAGCGAAAGGTCTTCATCTAAATATTTAAATGTCAACACTATTTCTGGTTCGAATTCTTGTCGTTCTTCAAAAGCAGCGTTGCATTCTAAATCCTGAAGTTCATCGTTAGTCAGTGACTCATTGTGGAGTTTAATAACTTCGTTTACCTTTCAAAGTTACGCCTTCGTATACTGCTCCAGTTTGATATTTCGCTGATGTTAATTAAAAAATCCGACTTAAATTCTTGTAAATAGACTATTTAGAGAGATAAATCCAGGCACGATTTACGTGAATTATGCAGTAATGATTTGGAGAACTAAATTGCACAGTGTGGTTGGACCTCCGTAGACAATGGCTGCTTGATGATGATCGTGTTGTTGTTGCTGATGCTGATGATGATCGTGTTGTTGTTGCTGATGCTGATGATGATTAATAAACTAAAACTTTGCAGTACTCTAGTAAGTACGAATTAAAGTTCCATTTAGGAATCACCGATGTAATTTTAAGTAAAATGAACCAAGAAATGCAAGGAAAGAGAAAAAGTGTGTGAAGTGCCATAAAACGAGTGGTGAAAAAAGGCAATAAATGCAATCTATGTGATAAGGATAATGCAACTTATAATGCTATTGCTTCTGGCAATAATATGATTCAAATGTATACCACGTGAGAGTTATCCATTTCAGTTCGTTACAGAAACTGTTGTCCCCTTTGAGAATGTCAGTAACCAGTATAGAATCGAAACAAAATCATAAACATATAGTTACACACACTGAGATGCCAATTTCTTACGTACACCACTCCTCGAACGCATAAGGTTCATTCAACCAGTAATAAACCACGTAACGGCGGTGAGCCATATAAATAAGAGAGACCATCTTTTTGAGTATCATTTAGAGTTGGATTCAATTTTCGGAAGCAGGAAGGTGCCATCCAGTGGTGAGCGCGTCGCTAGTACAACGTAAAGTTGCGGGGTAGGAATGCAGTGCAGGGAGCTATCCCATTGAAAATATCGACTTACAAAATATTTTCCAGGACAGGTAGGGCAAGCCCTTTCAACTTCAAGAACCGACAACTTCCTCAGCCGACAATACTGGAGACATTTATCCTGTTGAGATGAATTGCTATGTCCACACTTAAGCGCTTTCATCTTCAACTTCACTTTCAACTATTCAATTCAGCTTTTCAACACCGAGTAGCCTAGCGCATGCCTTAGATGGAATGCGCTGGACGCATACCTTCGACTGTCTACACCTGTGCGTCAAATAGTTTTCAATTTTTCACCACTGTAGACGGTTGGGTTGGGTTGTTTTATCTCTGAGCGGCACTTTTTTGCACACCATGGGCTAAATGGCCAGGTCAAATGGACCCCGAAGGCTCAGAGAAGGTTGGGGAAGGGACCCACTGGAACAGCTGTTGGGAGACAGATCGTAGCCTCCCGTCAAGGCCATCTAGCGTGTTCTTTAACGTGCACAGCGTATGGCTCTCCCGCACAGGGGCCACGGCTTAACGTCCCATCCGACGGACGGCGGCCTTTCCAAGCCCATCGGTGTCCCCTACTGACCGTGGGCAGGGCCGGGAATTTTTCGGAGATAAATCTCAACGCTGACCCAGCTGGGATTCGAACCTGGTAACTACAGATTACGAGCCTGGCGCGCTACCGACTGAGCCACCCCGCCCCCACTGTAGACGTGAATTAAAATGTACGTAAATGTACCAAATTTTTTTCCAACAAATGTACCCTTTTCTTCAGAAGATGGCAGAAGACATATCACTTATACTTGGTTGCTCCATACTGCATAATCCTAAAAAAAAGAATGAACAATATATATAGCATGTGAAAAGCAAACATGTATTATCAACTGAGCAATGTATAACAAACATGTACTATCAACTAAGCATTATATAGCAAATATGCAATAACAACTCGGCAATAAATAGCAAACGTGCAATAACAACTTAGCAATATATAGCAAACTGATGACATCAGGTTGGGTTATTTCAAATCTGAGTTGCACATTTTAGCACCCAATGGGCTAAATGGCCAGGTCACAAGGACCCTTAGGGCTCAGAGAAGGTTGAGGTATGGAACCCATTGTAACAGCTGTTAGGTGACAAATGGTAGCCTCCTGTCAAGACCATCCAGTGTTCATTAACGTGCACAGGATATGGCCTTAACGTTGAATCCAATGGCTTTCCAAGCTCATCAGTGTCCACGACTCACCATGGGTAGCAACTTAGCAATACAAACAACTTTACATTTTCAAAAACATCTTTTCCCCAATTTTATAGTTTTATTCGAATAATGTTTTGCTAACTGCATGATTAGGGTAAAATACATATGAATTACAAGCCACTATAAAACCTGAAATAAATATTAAGACATTTAAGTTGAGTTGTCTCTTCACTCTAAATAACATCTAGCATAATCTGAAGTTTGTATTAAAAATTAGTGAGAAAACATCTTGAAAAATAATACCTTGATGCATTCGTGGGAAATCTGAAAAATATCCTTTCTGGTTATTGCTGCTTTGTAGCTCCACACGTCGCACATTTCATTCCAAGTCTCGTGGCTCCCACACTGAAAGAAAAATTAATAAACCATTAATCTTCAAATAACAGTTCACAAATATTAAAACAAATCCTTGAAATAAAAAATTAAACACGAAGAGCATTATATACACATTACTTGATATCCCAAATATTTGTTTATTGAAATATTACTAACAGATTTGCCAATGGTCACATTTAGTTTATGCTAAACTTCAAACTACTATTTGAAAAAGCCATAAAAGATGAATATTTGCTTAGGCACTATTTTATTCACTGCAATTACATGTAAGAGACTACTACTGAATAATATGTGTACTCACATCACTGCTTCTGTCCTATTTCTAACAAAAAAATAGTTTGTGACACTACATAATTAACATGAAACAGTACTTGCAATTCATATTCAATAACGCTCATCCATTTTAAAAAAAAAGTGAAATTTGCCAAAAAAAAACAGCAGGTTAAATAATTCGAACTGATCGGTTCACGTGCCAGTTATGGCACTTGAAAGAATTGGTGTTGAAGATTATCAGCAACACAGACAGTACTTAAACTTGGAGCGAAACATTTAACAATCCTTAATTTCATGATAGCCACTGAATACGTTTTGGGGAGGTTATTAATGATAGGCTTACTTATCAACAAAGCATGCTTGGTTTCTGATAAAAGGGACCTGGGTAGGCATAGATGTCTGTGTTGTTTTTTGCTGAGTTTCAGCCATAACCTTAAACCTCAGAGACCTTGTATTATAGCATATAAACAGACAGGCTATTGTTAGACTTCTATGACAAGCAGCTGCTTGAAGGGTTTTTTATAACTAGTTAACGTTTGGAAAAAATTAATCCGTTAAGGGCTTATGAGATAAATATTATTGAATAGAAATTTTAGGGGAACTTAATTGAGGTTTAACTTAAAAAAAAGTTGATTAAAAATGGGGATAGGTTAACTTATAATCAACATCTAGTGGTTTAATATGAAATTAAATAATAATCACTACGTTTAACTCATTACACGTTTCTAAGCCTAAAACATACAGTAATAGTACTGAAACCAAATATTTAAAATATAATAAAGTACACTCACCTGGAAACTTAAATGACGTCGAAATGTTTATTTGACGTATCCATACAGCTAGAAAACTTTTAAAAATGATACGGATGAAGAATCACTCCTTGGCTCGATGGCATGAACTAGCAAGGAACGTGAAAATCGGATTGGCGCCATTATTGCAAACTTGAAATCATTTAACTGCGTAGCAGTAGTAGTAATACATTACGTAAACTGATCAGAAAAATACAACTTTAGTTACTATTCTCAGGTAACACATCAATTCGCTTCATAATCAATGACTGCACAGTTTTCGTACAAATGAAATCCATATTGGACATTCGCGACGTCTAGTCTTGTATCACGGTCAATATTTAAAGTAAGAAATATTAATGCACCTAGAAAATAAATACAGAAGAGTCGCACAATCATCTTGTTGTTCACGACGAAAATCAACTTTCGCAATAAATGAAAGCAAAGCTTCTTTCCACAACAACACTCGGAATACATTCTTAACCATTTGCCTCACAAATATGCACTAGAAGGGTGTCGTGTGCAGAAATTCGAATTCAAATCCAACCGTCTCCGATCTCCTATGGAGAAAGTTCTTAGGGCCACGACCGTGCAGTAAATTTAAAACATCGGACCTTAGTTAATTACTCGCGCATGCGCGACCCAAAACGAGGCGGTGTTCTTTAACTTTGGGTTGATTTACCTCTGAGCGGAACTTTTTTGCACACCATGGACTAAATAGCAAGATCACAAGGGCTCAGAGAATGTTGGGGAGAACGGACCCACTGGACAAATGTTAAGAGAATGATGACAGCCTCCGGTCAGGGCCATCCAGCGTGTTCTTTAACGTTGGATTGTTTTACCTCTGAGCGGTACATTTTTTGCACACCATGGGCTGAATGGCCAGGTCACAAGGACCCCGAAGGCTCAAAGAAGGTTGGGGGAGGGGACACTCTGGAACAGCTGTTGGGAAACAGATGGTAGCTTCCTGCGAAGTTGAGTTATTTTACCTCTGAGCGGGACTTTTTTGCACACGATGGGTTAAATGGCCAGGTCACAATGAACCCGAGAGCTCGGAGAAGGTTGGTGGAGGGGACCCACTGGAACAGCTGTTGGGAGACAGATGGTAGCCTCCCTTCCAGTTGGGTTGTTTTACCTCTGAGCGGCACTTTTGTGCACACCATGGGCTAAATGGCCAGTTCACAAGGAACCCGAAGGCTCAGAGAAGGTTTGTGGAGGGGACCCACTGGAACATCTGTTGGGAGACAGATGGTAGCCTCCTGTGAAGTTGAGTTATTTTACCTCTGAGCGGCACTTTTTTGCACACCATGGGTTAAATGGCCAGTTCACAAGGACCCCGAAGGCTCAGAGAAGGTTGGGGGAGGGAACCCACTGGAACAGCTGTTGGGAGACAGAAAGTAGCCTCCCGTCCAGTAGGGTTGTTTTACCTCTGAGCGGCACTTTTTTGCACACAATGGGCTAAATGATGAGGTCACAAGAAACCCGAAGGCTCACATAAGGTAGGGGGAGGGGACCCACTGGAAAACTGTTGGGAGACAGATGGTAACCTCCCGTCAAGGCCATCCACTGTGTTCTTTAACGTGCACAGGGTATGACTCTCCCGTACACTAAACCACGGCTTAACGTCCCATCTGACCAACGGCGGCCTTTCCAAGCCCATCGGTGTCCCCTACTGACCGTGCGCGGGGAGTTTTGCGGAGATAAATCTCAACGCTGACTCAGTTGGGACTCGAACCTGTGAACTACAAATCAAGAACCTGGCGCGCTACCGACTGAGTAACCCCCACCCCCTAGAGCTAGGGAGTAGCATTCACAATTGTTCATAATGTCATGGAGAGTAGCTGAAACTTCACTTCCCACTTCATTATCACTTCCCACTTCATTAACTCTTCTATTTACTGTCTGTTGGGACAAGGAAACCATTTCAAAGTTTTTAATCATCTTATTGCCTCCAAAAGCAGATGCCATTTTCAGAGAACATTTTTTAAAGAGCTTGCCATCTCTCAAAGATTTTTTGGTTTTTACTTGTTCTAAACCTACCTCATAAGAAACTCTAAAACCCGCGGTGTTTCTGGCTGCTGAAAAATATTCTGCTCAGTTAGATTCTGCCGCAAATCACTAAACATAATAGTCCTTGCAGCTCATTGGTTTTTTTATCATATTTTGTTTTATTGGGGGCTGGGGTGGCCCAGTCGGTAGCGCGCCAGGCTCGTAATCTGTAGTTCCCAGGTTCGAGTCACATACCCTGTAGTTAAAGAACACGACTTTGACGGGAGGCTACCATCTGTCTCCCAACAGCTGTTCCAGTGGGTCCCCTCCCCCAAACCTTCTCTGAGCATTCGGGGTCCTTGTGACCTGGCCATTTAGCCCATGGTGTGCAAAAAAATTGCCGTTCAGAGATAAAACAAACCAACGTTAAAGAACACGCTGGATGGCCTTGACGGGAGGTTACCATCTGTCTCTCAACAGCTGTTCAAGTGGGTCCCCCAACGTTCTCTAAGCCTTCGGGATCCCTGTAACCTGGCCATTTAGCCCATGATGTGCAAAAAAGTGCCACTCAGAAGTAAAACAACCCAACGTTAAAGAACAAGCTGGATGTCCTTGACGGGAGGCTACCATCTGTCACCCAACAGCTGTTCCAGTGGGTCCCTTCCCCCAACCTTCTCTGAGCCTTCGGGGTCTTTGTGGCCTGGCCATTTAGCCCATGGTGTGCAAAAATGTGCCGCTCAGAGGTAAAACAATCCAATCCACTCCTACAAAAGTAAATATTCCTACAAAAACAACATTACGTAAAATGAAGAGGCGTCCCTCTATGCACTGCCTCCGGGGTGAAATGTTAAATCCTTCTAATACGTTACATAAATTATAGACGACATGTTGTAAAATCGTACGCTTTTGTTGTTAAGTTTTAGCACCTTACACTGCAAGTCACTGAACTAGAATTCACTCAAGGTTCTCATATATTGCTGTGATTAAACGAATAAATAACACTTCACTAAAAGATACTAAAATTTATAGTGGTAGCTGTTTTCACTCTGCTTTAATTACTTTTAAATAGCTAAAATATGATGAAAAGTGAGAATTTAGTGTTCCGTTGAAATCATATCTTCACATTATAACACTGACTGCCCTCAGAATAAAATAAATAATTCTACCTTTTCTAAACATTGTATCTTAATCTTTAAACACGAGGTTACCCACATTAAACTGACAATCCTCTATGATCGATTGTTTAACATAGAGATGCTAACTTGAATTTGCCTATTTTTAAAGAAATTGGGTTCATTCAGTTAATGAAAAATATATGCTTAGTTACAAAGGTATTTATTGTACTGTTTAAAATATTTTTCGATAATATATACAGGGTGATTGAGATAAGCGTGTACAAACTTCTGGGAGCGGTAGGTTGCACAAAGACGAATCGGAATCAAATAGCAATGCAGGGTCGGTAACAGCTCTTCGCGCGGTAGATGGCGTTGTTCGATGCGGTAAACACGTGCAGCTTTGGGTTGGGTTGTTTTACCTCTGAGTGGCACTTTTTGCACACCATGGGCTAAATGTTCTGGTCACAAGGACCCCGAAGGGTCAGAGAAGGTTGGAGGAGGGGACCCACTGGAACAGCTGTTGGGAGACAGATGGTAGCCTCACGTCCATTTGGGTTGTTTTACCTCTGAGCGGCACTTCTTTGCACACCATGGGCTAAATGGCCAGGTCACAAGGACCCCGAAGGCTCAGAGAAGGTTGCGGGAGGGGAACCACTGGAATAGCTGTTGGGAGACAGATGGTAGCCTCACGTCCAGTTGGGTTGTTTTACCTCTGAGCAGCACTTCTTTGCACACAGTGGGCTAAATGGCCAGGTCACAAGGACCCCGAAGGCTCAGAGAAGGTTGGGGGAGGGGACCCACTGGAACAGCTGTTGGGAGACAGATATAGACTCTCGTCCAGTCCCCCTCGGTGTGAGCGCCTGTACACGGTGAGGGGGACCACCCTGTGAAGGTTCCGCTTGCTCGGTTACCTTCACAGGGTACTAATCGCTCGCCAGCGTGTTTGCCGTGCGCGGAGACCCGTGTCCCGGGAAAGGAGGATCCTGGTAGTTGCTCGGGGGTCCCCGTCTTCTCTCCTCAGCTCATGACTGGCGTGGTCCCCATTGGCCGTCTTGCCATTGGGGAGCCTGTCTGTCGCGGGGCTGGGCAGCGGATTCCAGGGTCTCTGCTTCCGGTAAACGGGAGCTTCTGGGGTGGCCCCCCCAGGAGCAATTGGCTGGTGGGCAGGTCCTGCTAGGGTCAACCGTGCAGAGCGGTGAGTAACCTTGCCCACGGTCCGGGTACAGGTTTGCAAGTTTCCTCAAAGATTATTTTCCCTTTGTCGTTGTCCTTTCTTTGTGAGGCCAGTTTGGCCATTCACAATATTGTTATTTTACGCTTTGTTTCATTTGTGTAGAATGTTTTTGTTCTGCACATTTCTCTCTTTATTTATTTTCTATTTAGTTGTGAGAGCTTGGCTCACTGTCTGTGTGGGTATAGTACCTGCGTAGCCCTGGCGCCCGACTGGGCATATCCTTGTTGGGCTTTGTGGAGGGTGGGGACAGCGTGCACTGAACCACACAAAACAAAAAATGAGAGAGAATGATGAACTTAATGCGATCACTGCCAACAAGAGGGCTCGACATGAGCCCCCATCTTCCTCGTCTTTGTTATCACCGCCGTCGTCGTCTTTGTCTGTGTCTTCGTTCCCGAGATTCCTTATCATCCACCCCACGGGTGATCAGGTACTTGGGGACATGTCCCCTTTTTGTCAACAAAGGTTTGAAAGGTCTTGCGGGGGAGCCGAAATCCGTCAAGCGCTTACGATCTGGCGACTTGCAGGTTGAGACCGCTTGTTCCAAACACTCGGAACTGTTCCTGAAAGTCAAGGACATTGGTTGGGTGGCTGTTGAAGTCACTCCCCATAAAACTTTGAATTCCTCTCGGGGTGTGATCACCGAGTGGGTCCTCCTCAAAGTCACTGAAGAGGAAATCCTCTCAGAGCTCACACCTCAAGGATTAACAGCGGTCCACCGGGTTTCGACATGCCGTGATGGGAAATTAACACACACCCGGGTGTTGATTGTGACATTCAATACGCCACGCCTGCCTTCTTCCATCAACGCAGGTTACTTACATTGTGAGGTTCGGCCGTATATCCCAAACGCTCTGTGCTCTTTTCAGTGTCAGATATACGGTCATGCCCGCACAGCATGCCGGGGCAACCCCACCTGTGCTCGCTGTGGCAGTAAGGATCATCTCGATCCTGACTGCACAGCAGAAAAAGCATGCTGTGTGAACTGCAGTGGTGAACATCCAGCGTACTTCCGCGACTGTCCGAAGTGGAAGGAGGAAAAGGAGGTACAACGGTTGAAAGTTATGAACAACATCCCATACGCTGAAGCGAGAAAGCTTGCTGCACCGCCCGCATCACCTGGCAAGGTATCCTATGCCAGTGCAGTCATTGGGAAGCCCATCATTCCAATGACTTCGGTGGCGGTGCAGACCGACCTCAGTGTACCACCAAATGAGTCTTTCTCGCCCGCAGCCAAGTACCTCCTCACGCAGGCGAAACCGAGGGTGGTGTCGACTTCGACATCAACCCCGCTTTCCATTCCTGCAAAACAGCCTTCCACCGGAAGGCCTCCTCCTCCCCATCCTCAGACAGCAAGACCTTCCAAACCTAAGGGGCCCCCACCGGGGCCCAAAAAGAAAATCACTGCACCACAAAGGGCGGTCACTGATCCATGCCCTTCGGACGATTCCGAGGACATAGATACCGACCGCCCCTTATTCACTAAACCGTCCTCTGCGGCGGTTAAGTTGAATAGGAATTCGCCGTCCGCCCATTCTTCTAAGTCCAGAGATGGCCACACTCCTACAATGGAATTGTCGTGGATTCCAGAATTCTGCTGAGGACCCGCCATCCTCACAGACCTCACAAACTGACAATCCTCCTGACATAACTCTATGACAAGCAGCTGCTTGAGGGGATATTTATTTATTATTTAAATGGATAATTTAAATTAGACAATTTTTCAAAATGCTCGATCCTCCGGCGTAACAGGCTTTCATTTGGTACGTTGCTTCTTGCTAGTGGTCAACATCTTAGAAGAACCGTTTTGAAACACATATAGGTAAACTCAAAAATCAACCAATGATGATAGAAGTAACTTTTAACTTTTTAACTTTTAGAGTAGAAGAAAATTAAAAAAACAAAGTTATTATCCTGAACTACCAAAAAAATTTATAAATTAATTTAATATAAGAGAATGCCTTTCGTTCCATCATTAAAAAACTTAATGCCTTTACTTATAAATGGTACATTACAGATATATCTTAACGATATATCTAAGGTTAAAGAAAAACTAGATGATATTTGAAATGCATGAATGATACTTTCCTACATTCCCTACTGAATGTACGATTGTACTTCTGTGACTTCATGTAATAGCTTTCATTTCTTCATTCAAGTTTCACTAATTTACCCTTGAAAATTCCATTTTATGTGGTAGTGCATCGAAAGCACATGTTTTCATCCATCAATTAACAATTTTCATAAAATAGTAATTGTTTTATTTAAATTCTGTAGCAAAGCAAATAACACTATATCCAAAATAGGTTGCAAATATTTCGGAACATTGCAACACAAAGAATATATTTGAGTGTTATTATTTCAAACAAAACCAGTGGTTTGAAAAGAGGTATTCGACATTTTCTGTTGCTATGTAGGGTGAAACTTCGATCAACCAGTCTAAAATTACATATACAAATTTTATTAAAAGAAGAGAACCTGGTAACAACAAATAGGGAGAAAATACAGTTATGAACATACCCGGTTTACCAAAGGCCACCTAGAGAGCTCATTAGCTCTCTCATTGGCGAGGAAGGAAATATGTATAAAAGTAAGCAATTGAATTTGGGTAATATTTCACTGAATTTCATTTATTTTTAAGCCTACAAAATGGGGGCGGGGGTGGCTCAGTCGGTAGCTCCCCAGGCTCGTAATCTGTAGTTTCCAGGTTCCAGTCCCAGCTGGGTCAGCATTGAGATTTATCTCCGCAAACTTCCCCGCCCTGCCCATGGTCAGTAGGGGACACCGAAGGGCTTGGATGGGACGTTAACCGTGGCCCCGTTTGCGGTAGAGCCATACCCTGTGCACGTTAAAGAACACGCTGGATGGCCTTGACGGGAGGCTACCACCTGTCTCCCAACAACTATTCCAGTGGGTACCCTCCCCTAACTTTCACTGAGCCTTCGGGGTAAATGTGACCTGGCCATTTAGCCCATTGTGTGCAAAAAAGTGCAGATCAGAGGTAAAACAACCCAACAACAACCCAAAACCTACATAATAAAGAATGAATTGTATTTAAATTTTTAAGAATATTTTAAAATTGTTTAGCACATTTAAAAAACTTAACAACCTCCAGTTGAATTATAAGATTTGAAATTTGTTATAAATATCAATCTTTCTGTTATTGTACTGACCAGGTCTGGTATGACATAAGAAGTGTATTTAGAGTGGAAATCAGAGCGGTAACTGAATCAGTGCCATATTCAAGATCGTTATAGCATATTCTCTAAGGAGATGCTTTCCCAAAGTCGAAATTTATTAGATACGATCAACATATTTTAGATTCTGTAGCGAAGTAAATACGATTACATCCGAACTAATGTTGCTGAAAATGCAAACTCAGGTACATTTGATTGAGATCTTTCATTTATATCGACTAACATATTTTCATGCGTCGTTCGATAATTGCATTCAGAAGGCAGGCGAAGACAGCGCCTCACAAATATCGGATGCCTTTCGAAAAATCACTCCCGACCCACGGAAGATGGGAATCCTCATCTGTCACACCAAGAGGGTGAGAACTAAGCCGGACCACCCCACAAAATTCAGGACAAATCGCTCAAGTAGCCGCAGAATCACGAGGAAACTGCCAATTTCTTTCACCGATGACGTCTAATTCATAATAATATGATGATTATACAAATAATTTTGATATTTTTTACATCTTAACTGAAAATAGTTAATGAGGAAAGGTTTTGAGGAAGAGTTTTTATACGGAATGCTTATATGAGATCGATTTAACGCAGAATTCAGGTAAATTGGGAGATACGTGCATTTTTTTTACTTGAATATACAGTATAAAATCTTCATTCTTGAGGCATCGTTAATAAAAAAAATTAAATCCAATATACAATATCCTCCAAAAATTTATTACTATAAAATTTGTTGTGTTCTAATCGGTATTTTTTTTTAAACATGGAATGGAATAGCTCTCCCGCACACGGAGCCACGGCTTAACGTCCCATCCGACGGACGAAGGCATTTGAAGTCCCTTGGTGTTCCCTACTGACCGAGGTCTACACGGAAAGTTTTGCGGAGAGAAATCTTAAAGCTGACCCAGCTGGGACTCGAACCAAAGCCACCAACGTACAACGGATCTGGACTAACAGAAGCCTTATTTTTCAAATATCATTTACCTAATTATATCTACCTCCCTAAATATCGAATTGATAGTTGTTGTTTTTTTAAAAACTTTAAATTAATTTTATAATATTCTTAAATGTTTTATTAAAATCGTTACGAAAAAATTATTTTAATTTAACGGGTTTTAAAATAAATAGTTTAATTAAAAATTTAAACAAATTACACCACTAGAAATTTTATGCATAATTAATATCTCTCCCTTCGTCCCCCCTTCTGTTCAAGTCTATCCAGAAATGTCTTATCAAGGTGACGTTGCTTCAATCTGAAAACTGCAGATTACGAGCCTGGCGCGTTACCGACAGATCCTCCCCCCATCCGACCAAATGAGTGATAATCATTAAAGAAAATGCCAATGATTCACCTGGTGTCACATGTGATTCTAGTCATACATAACTTGCTACGATCGATAGAAGGCTAACAATTACGATATAGATTTAATGCTTCTCTGAAATTTTGCTGTAAGAAACCTTTCATTAATGCCCTCATATCCCAGAAGAGCATCACTAGTGTGTCTGCTGAGAAGCAGACCCACGCCTTGGTGATTCTTATTACTTTTCCTCCCAGAAAACAGAAATTTAAGATTATTTTTAAGAATCTGACGTTTATCTGTCCATCTGGTCTCTTGCAAACGAATTTCGGTGGTATAACGCTATGCAGGCGAAAAAAAGACGAAAGTTTCGGAAACATTAGATACTAAGTCGTTTTATCCAGTATGCAATCAGTTTCGAACCCATAAAATAAAAAGTAGCGGGTCGAAACCTTTCCCGATACATTCAAAGTGTAATTCTCCCTGAATGTAATCGGAAAACATTAGTTTTAGATCTGTTGCTCGATTAGAAGATGAATTACAAAACTCCAACATTTATCGGGTTAGACCCAGTTAATCGGCTTCCTAACGGGTCCGATACCTTGCGTGATTGAATTAACGTACCGAATCCCGGCACTATAACGTTATGTTGGCGAAAAAGAAACGAACGCTTTGGAAACATTAGATATTAAATCATTTTATACAGCATGCAATCAGTTTCGAACCTAAAAAAAAGTAAAGGGTCGAGTCCTCTTCCGATACATTCAACGTGTAATTCTTCCAGAATATAATCGGAAAACATTTGTTTGAGATCTCTGGCTCTATTAGAACACGAGATCTCTTCATCGAAAGAGAAATTTAGAGTTATTTTTAATTTTCTTACCTTAACCTGTCCATCTGGTCTCTTGCAATCCTAGATTATATACATAGGTTATAACGCTGGAATTCCTGCGTGAGGACATTAAGATAATAAACTCAAAATAGCGTTATCATGTTTCATGTACCTGCAGAGAGACACTGAGTAGTAGGATTTTTTAAAGAAACTAGGTTAATTGAGAAACAATATCAAACAGCCCTGTGATAGCAGGCATGGGGGAAAAACCTGTTCCTCCACTGCTACAGGTTGAAGTGATCCATGTTGTTAAGAACTTCAAGCACCACCGTTTTTAAGTGGACCTTTTCAAGAGCCGTAAGACCTGCTTGTGACACATTACTCCAATTTAGGATTAGCGATACCCAACTAGTTAAGTGAGGGTTCAGGTAGCTGTGATGGCTATGATCAGATTTATCCACCAGCTGATATAAGATAACCCGTGCCTCTGTTCACTTAGGGCTGGCAACCCACAAGCAAACAGAAAACACAGCGGCAATTTCTCCCTCAACAGATGCCCACCACTGCAGCAAGTCCAGAATCCATAATCAAGCTCAAAGCCGTAAACCAGTCCAGTCTCGTAGGCATAAATGGTAATCATCACGACCCTGCGAAGTTCAACACTCCTCAACAGGGTAGAAAAAAAAAATTTGTCGCAGATGACCGGATCAGTAGGGCACACCAGTCTGACGGGCCTCCACTTCTATTCCCTTCGAAAAAAGAATATCTTTTTTGAAAGGTACTAACGGCATGCACCAAGAGTAGGCGTGGTCGGACATTATGTGCCATACCCGGAAGGTTCTCTGCGTCATCACTGGGGATTGGTAGACAACTATCCTTCCAGTTTATGCATAGGCAATATTTAGAGACCAGATGCATTGGTGGAGAAAACTTGCAATGCAGGCCAATTTGTGATCCGAACCTACAGTAACATCAGAATCACATAGGGAGGATACTAACAATAGCTGTAGTGATGATAATCCAACATTCGGTACTGAAAGCGTGAAAATATCATTGATGAAAATTCATTTTTCTTAAACCTTGAATGTATAATTAAGATACATCCGTGATATACCGTCTTCAGAAACATAGCTAAAGTATTGAGTAATTGAACGAAAGGCAAACAATTCTAATAAATTAATATATATATATATTGTGGTAGTTTAACTCTGAAAATACCAATTAATGGATAATTCAGAACAAGAACAGGTATACAGGTAACTATCATTTGATGCGGGAGATGAGTTCCGGTTAGAGTTATTTTCAATTTTCTCACCTTAACTCGTCCATCTAGAATCATTTGTCTATATCTAAATATCGTTAAACGAATTTCTGCGTAAAACTAGGGGATTTGTTATTTGTTGGTATTTCCGCCTATCTTATTGATCTTTTTTTCCTTTTCTTAGTTTCGTAATGGATGTTTTATTACAACAAAAATAATTATAATTCTCGATAATTATTTAAAGATTACATATATGCATAATTATGTATATAAATATGTGATCGATTAATTAATTTTACAGTTTATTTCCTAATATGGAGCGAAACTAGCTGGTTTGCATTGCTTGCCTCTCTTTTGTGCGTAATGTTTATTTGTAGCATTCCATTAACTGGTCACAACATCGTCTTATGGCATCCTGCCACGAAATATCAATATCATGATCCTTCAACAAATCCATGCGTTATTTGTGCAGTGAAATCTAAATATTTAAACGGCAACACTATTTCTGGTTCAGATTCTTGTTGTTCTTCAAAAGCAGCGTTGAATTCTAAATCCTGAAGATCATCGTTAGTGAGTGGCTCACTGTGGAGTTTAATAAGTAGTGTAGTCCCATTATACCGTTCCCCCTTTGCACAGTCCTTTCCCCCTATGACGTCACAAGCCACTCTCACTTCCGGCCACGCCCCTATGACGTCTCCGGCCACGCCCCTGTGATGTAACATGACGTGATCATGACATAACATGCCACGCCCCTTTATTAATAATTAATAATTCCTTCCCCCTTATTAAACACCCCCTTTCATCCCCCTTCCCCCCTCAGTGGTGCCATCTGGTGCCTATGAAGCGTACTAATTCCCAAAAAACCTTATTTTAATTCTAATTCTTCGATTTTTCATTTCCCCCTATTAAAAAAATTCCTCCCCCCTTATGAAAAAACCCCTGGTGCCATCTGTTGACAGTGAGACGTACTAATTTCGGAAAAGCCCCTTATTTTTACTCTAATTCCCCGATTTTTCTTTATTTCCCCCATGGTTGACCTATATTTTAAGCCCTCCCTCCTTTTGCAGACCCCCTGGTTGACCTATATTTTACGTCCTACCTATATTTTAAGCCCACCTCCATCCCTCAGATCGCCAGATGCAAGATTCGGAATAATTGCATGGGTGCAATGATCGGTTGTTGCAGGTCTCAGAATAATTGCGCAGAAAGGGATGATGCAAGCCTCAATCACAAAGTCCAACCGTCTCCTATTGGCTTATTGTATTTCCTGATAAAACTACGGGTCCTGACTGGTCGCCCCAGGTGGTGCTGTTCTCTAGTTAAATAGGGAGTGAGTGCCATGTGCGTCATTGTTCACAATGCAGCCTAGCAATCCAGATGTGTGATGTCTCGGTGAAGATGTGTATGTTGTGCCCTCGCTGTTCAAAAATAAGTTTTCTGTGCACGTACGCCGCTACAAGAAATATGAAAATGGCGAACTCATCTACCCTACACCTGCGGGAGTTACCCTCTCCATACCTGAATGGGATGCTTTGTGCGCTGCTGTCCCCCACATAGAGGACCAAGTGAAAATCGGTCCGGATCAGCAGACGTGGCACCTGATGCCCGGTGTACGTGTGTTCATGTTCTGCAACGAAGGTGGCGAACGCTGTATCGAGTTCATCAAAGAATCGGCCGACCAAAGAACTCTACAGTTTCGCGTTCTGAGTCGCAGTATAACTCTGAACGCGTCGCAGTGGTTTACACTGGCTATCCATGTAGACGAAGTGATGAGGGTCGTGCGAAACGTGTGTGGAACTCCCAAAGGTCACCATCTCCACAGTGCCATTATAGAACATTGCGAAGCAGTTCGACCTTTCCTGTTGGGACCTGTTTTCGGGGGCCCCGAGTGTGTACATCAGCTGTTGGTGTATATTTTTCAGCAAGAACTTATGCGTGTGATACCGTTAGATGGACTGCAACCCGAAGAAAAAATACCGACCATCGTAGGGTGGTCTGGTGACTTGGACATTAATGGTCTAGCACAGGTATTTGTGGATACGGCCTGGAAGCGAGGTCTATTGAATTTTCTAGATTCTGGTTTTGTTTGCAATCTAAAATATAATGCTATTGTCGACGAGGCAAAAAATGAAATGTATAAATTAAATAAATAATTGTAACCTTATGTAATGTGTCTGTCTTTTCATCCTATGTCATTTTAGTCTTGGTATGGATAGGAGAAAGAAGGTGTTAGCTACTGTAGGTAGTGTAATCATGACAGTGTTAACGATAGCAGTTCTTGTATTAGAACTTGTGGCCCCTAGTAAAAATACTCAGTGTGGAGAGTCAAAAGCCTTAGACGGTGAATACAAAATTCGCGTGTGTAACTTAACAGTGGACATCAGACAGTTTATAGGTGACGTCCCTACAGTGACGGGTGTTACACTTTCGCTACATCAATGGCAAAACCTGGTGGGGTACGACGTCTGGGTGCAGCAGAAAACAAAACTTTGGAGTCCAATTATTTCGACCCCGAAAGAGGATTCGGTAGTGTAAAAAAGTTAGCACAGAATACGGGACTGCCACTCAAACTCGTCCGAGAATGGTTAGAAAAGCAACCTGCCTACACGCTACATAAACCTGTTCGCAGAAAGTTCCCCCGTAACAAAGTTTACGTCACAGGGTTAGACGAACAATGGCAAGACGATCTCATGGTCGTGAAAAATCTAACTCGCTTCAATGACAGCTACCGCTACATATTAACAGTCATCGATGTGTTCTCGAGGTACGGGTGGGCGGTGGCCATGAAGGCTAAAACAGGGAAAGAAATGGTATCGGCTTTCAAAAAAATCCTTTCCAAGGGTCGATCCCCAATGAATTTAAATACAGATCAGGGTACGGAATTTACCAACAGAGTGTTCCAGAAATTTCTGAAAAAGAAAGGTATTCGGTTCTTTGCCACATATTCCGACAAAAAAGCCGCTTTGGTGGAGAGATGGAATCGCACCCTACACGAGCGACTGGGGAGATATTATACACGCAATAACACCTACCGGTACCTGGACGTGCTGCCATGTGTTGTACGTGGATACAATGCCTCAGTTCATAGTACACACGATATGGCTCCCATCGTGTGTACTATGAACCTTACACAATGAGGACACTGTCTGGGTTCGACTCTACCACAATCCTACCATAGTAAAAGAAAAACCGGCATTTAAATTAGGGGATACGGTTCGACTAGCCAGTGTAAAAGTACCCTTCAAGAAGGCAGGTACGCATTTGTGGACAGAAGAAATATTTATAGTCGACAAGGTGTTACAACGTCAGCCCCCTGTGTACGTCGTAAGGGATTCTGAGGGAGAAGTGTTGAAGGGCACATTCTATAAATCGGAACTTCAAAAAGTGACCGAACCCGAACTTTACACTGTTGAGAAATTAATCGAGCGTAAAGGTCACAAGGCACTGGTCAAATTCCGCGGTTATCCCAAACCTTCCTGGATCCCTAAAAAATGGATAGTTTCTACCTGACCCTACCCTCCACGGCTAGTCAGAATATTTACCCAAACAATTCGCAGACCGATTTCACGGTTCGTCTGGCACAACCCTTAAGACTGAGCGGAAAATGGAAAGTGGGACTAGCAGAAGTTCACTTACCTGTGAGCTGGTACAATGTTGACGGATCTAATGACACGTATGAATATTACGCTCCTGCTCCCCCTGAAGAATACAGGAAAATCAAACTTAAACCGGGCAAAATAACTCGAATGGAACTGTTGTCTCTCCTCTCCACTCAGCTCCCCAAAGAAATAATAGTTTCCTATAACGGTGGTTACTGGGTATTCAAACCCAGTGAGGGATACAGGTTGATGTTTCCTAAAACGAATTTCGGTAAACTTCTGTGTATCGGGGAGGGAGAAATTGACAAACCTTTCCACCAACGATTTGCCAGCAAACTTTGCAATACGCCAACATTCGACATAGATGACGAGTGTTATTTCTACGTGATCCCTCCAGGTAGTTTCCAAGAACGAAAGGTACCCCATGGACGATACGAAACTGCCGAATCATTATTCGATGCAATGAACCAGATGCTACCCTACAGACTGAGAAAAGCTTACCGTTTCAAGCAACAGGCAGATCACACCGTATTGATGGATACAGACAAGTCGCATTACATTAAATTTCCTCGATCGAACCCCGGATTAGGTGACATGCTAGGAATTGCTAAATTAGATATGCCACTGAATAAAACCCAGGGTGACTATCCCATCGATATGAACAGAGGAATGTATGGTATTTATTTGTATTCGTACCTGATTGCACCTCAGTTGTTAGGTGATACTCACGGTGAATCCTGCCATCAGAACCAGTAATAACGAAGCCATCGTTGCAGTGTATCAACAACCTGATTACTACCCCCTGGCAAGAAACAGTTTCGAGAGTGTGAGAATCTTCCTTCGTACCGATACAGGAGAACCTCTGCATTTTAAATTCGGTAAAGTTTTAGTCAAGTTACATTTCTGCCATGAGGGTTAAATTCATTCCCCCTTCTGCAGATGCCTACGTGAGCTACTACAAGAGCCAAACAGGGCAGGGTGTGTTCAGGGGCCCTCGTTATCAGAGAGGTGATGGACTCGGTAGCATCTTTGCCACTATTGGACGTTTCATCAGCCCTCTCGTACGCCCTCTCGTACGACCGGCGCTGTCTACCCTACGTAAGGGTGGGCTACGGTTCGTTTCAGAGATGGCCCAGGGGCAAAACTTCAAAACTGCCGCCAAAGCAGGACTGCGTGAAGCCGGTGTAGACCTATTGCAATGCGCCAGTTCAAAGCTGCAGGGAGGAAAAGGGATAAAACGCCGTCGTCAGCATCCCAAGGTTCATAAAGTGAAGAGACACTGTACTGTGCAGGACGTGTTTTCATCATGAGCATTCAGAAAATTCACGCTGATTCTGGCGACTGTGCCAATTCAGAACTGGACTTATTTCTGGTCCCACCCACTGTCTCTCAACTGGAAAGAGGCTGCTATGTCAATTATTTACCTGTTGCTTCCCTGGAAGGTAATGCACCACTCGAATTCATCGTGAAGGGGACGGACGATTACATCGATCTGTCCCGATGTCACCTACACCTCGTCTTGAAAATTGTAAAATCCGATGGTACACCCCCGTCAGAAGCGATCGCCCCATGCAACCATTTTTTCCATGCCCTCTTCAGCCAGGTAGAGACGTCTTCCTCAACGATCACCTCGTGAGTGCTTCTCATACCCTGTACCCCTACATGGCGTACCTGGAGACTCTATTGAATTACGGTACCGATGCCATGCGAAGTCAGCTCGACACGTCACTCTGGTACCTCGACACTCCTGGTAAAATGGAATTGACTAGTCGGGAGAACGAGGGATGGCATCAGCGCAAGGGGTACGTCAAGCCAACAGGTATCGAACTCATCTCGTGGATCCACGCCAACCTGTTTAATCAAGATCGTTACCTACTCAATCAAGTCGACCTGAGAGTGCGTTTGCTGAGATCCAAACCCGAATTCTGTCTCGTGACAGTCGAAGCGGACCCCTCTTACAAAGTACAGATACACGAAGCTGAATTTTTCATGCGCAAAGTCAAACCCACTTCTGGTGTCATCCTAGCACACGCTCACCTGCTGAGCTCAGAGAGTGCCAAGTACCCTCTGCGAAGAATGGATTTACGTATGTTTTCCATCGCTTCGGGGGTGACGAGTGTGAAACGTGACAATTTATTTCTCGGCCAGCTCCCTGTACGGCTTGTACTGGGTATGCTGGAAAGTACCAGCCTGAATGGATCGTACGAAAAAAATCCCTTCAACTTCCAACATTTCGACAACATTTAAACTACATCAGCCTTCACATTGACAGTGATCAACAGTCCTACACCCCAGACTTTACAATATGGACGTTATCTCCGATGTTACCAAGGATTATTGGAAGCTGTGGACGCATGGAAATCCGATAGTGGTATTAACTTATAGCGAAAAGCCTATGGAGAAGGTTTTACACTGTTTGGATTCCAATTGACCCCCGAGCAACGTGAATGTAATCAAATGTTTTCTTTAATAAAGAGTGGGAGTGTGAGAGTCGAATTAAAGTTTGCCAGAACACTACCCACATCAGTCACTGTGATCCTGTATGCAGAATACCAGAATCTGCTGGAAATCCCACTGGATCGTAAAATCCTGTTTGACTATAGCTCATGAATACCTATCAGTTAGAATCCATCCTCTCGATGTTACCTGCAAGTCTAGGTGTGTTTCCACGTGACAGACTACCACACAGAATCAATCAGTCAGAAGCCTTGTTTATCTACAATACCGATCCATCTTCCATGCCTGGAGCCCACTGGATAGCAGTTTACAAGAAAGGAATGCACGTGGATCACTTTGACTCTCTGGGGACGAGTCCCGATATCTCCATGCAAGAATACTACAGTCGACTAGGCATACGTCACGTGTTACATCCCTCGATACCTCTGCAGGACCCCCTGGGAGACACTTGAGGAGCTCACTGTCTGTATTTCCTGTTTAAAAGAGCGTGTGGTTCGACTCTTCCCACAGTACTGCATCGGGATTACAAATGTCGAGTAGACTTTAACGACTGTATGGTGGTACGATGGCTCTCCGAACTCCTTCAAATATTATAATTGCTGCTCCTTCACAGTGTGGAAAGACGACTTTCACTCTGAAACTCATCAAAGAAGCCGATCAAGTGTTCGAACCCCCATCCCAACGTGTCGTTTACTGCTATGGGGAGTGGCAAACTGCCTTTGAACTATTCAAGAAAACTGTGGAATTTTACGAAGGACTACCTGTAGATCTGGAATTTGATCCCCTCAGACCTACGCTTCTGGTGCTGGATGACTTGATGGAACAGTCTGCAGCCAGCGAACGCATATCACAATTGTTTATTCGTGGAGGTCATCATAAAAATATCACGATTGTCCTGATCTTGCAAAATCTGTTTTTAAAGGGAAGACATTCGAGGACTATATCACTCAATGCTCACTATATGTTTTTATTTCGCAACTGTCGGGATGCTTCACAAATAACGCACCTGTCAAGACAAGTATTTCCACATCAATCCAAACTCCTGACCGATGCTTATAGACTAGCTACACAGCCTCCCTGTGGCTATTTGTGCGTGGACCTCCATCCTAGAACGTTAGATACTGAAAGGCTCCGTGCCAAGATTCTTCCATCTGAAGATCCTGAAATACTTTACGTTCCAAATGAAAGTTAAATCTCAAGGTCCGTTCCTTCAGTGCTTGCCAAAGCTAGGGGGAAAGCAGCGTACAGCTCTGATGAAGCACATCTCCGACCCCCAGATGTATGCTCTATGTGAAGTGTGTTCCAATTTCTTAAAAGGAAATATACCTGTTTCCCACAGAGTATTAAAGAATTTACGCCAGCACAAGACGGTCATAAGGAGTTTAGCGTCCAAACGTACATCTGTTCGTCACAAGAAACGTCTCCTACAGCGTGGTTCAGGGTTCATTATACCCCTGCTGACTGCTGCCCTACCCCTGCTGGTCTCGTTATCTAGAAAAAAATGATTTCTGTGAAAGCAGTGTAGAGGAAAAACATAAGAAAAAAAGTGCATGATTTAGACACGGAGATGAAGAAAATACTTGAATCTGACGTTGCTGATAAAACTGAAAAGTACCTGGCTGTATTGAAAAATTACCTGTTATTTAATCGACAATTGGAAATCCCCCACGAAGTAAAGGTTACCATCCCCCACGAAGTAAAGCTAAACATTCCCCGACAAGCCATAGCAGAGACTTTTGCTCCCCCTCCAATGAGCGACTTTGTTCCCGTCCGACGTAAGAAAAGGAAGTTATTTGAATGGAGTTCATATTGAAGATATCTGAAGACTTCTGTAAAAAACTTTCCAAGACTTGTGTACCTGAAGACTTGTATTAAAATTTGCATTAAAATTCTGTATTAGTATTAAAAAATGTAAAACAATGTATTAAAAGATATCCAATAAAAGAAATTAAAACTGATATACGCCTTTTGTAGGTTTTATAAATGTTATCCATAGAAACATCATCTTGCTGACCCATCTTTTTTACTCACATAAATATAGTGTTGAAGATTGGAAAATAAAGAGACTGGTTTTTAAAAAACATTTATTAATTAAATGGCACAATATATTTCAATGCAGAAATAGTTTGGTAATTATACTGAAGTTTCAATAAAAACAGTACTGATATTTACAAACGTTTCACAATATTAACAATTCTACAGCAAGTGAGCCATGAGATAGATGGCTCCAGTGCAGATGCAGTCGAGAGCAGTCCGACTTCCGCTAATGCAGACGCGAGCATCGCGCGGTCGGCTCAAAAACCGGAAGTGTGATAGGGGTCGCTAGTGTAGGCAGAGAGCGCACAGTGGTAAGGCAATGAAAATTGAGCTGCGACCCTGACAGTTTCGCATACCTGGCTGCGGATTAGATTGACAGCGCGCTAGCAGGCGACGTATTTTTCTGCAATATGCCATTATCATTTTTTTTTCTGAAGTATGCTAAATACACACAATTAAAAATACTTTTTCTGCAATATGCACATTTTTTCTGAAGTATGCTAAATACACGCAATTAAAAAATACTTTTTCTGCAATATACACATTTTTTCTGAAGTATGCTAAATACACACAATTAAAAAATACTTTTTCTGCAATATGCACATTTTTCTGAAGTATGCTAGATGCACACATTTTTCTGTAATATGTCATTAATATTTTATAACTACATTTAAAAAATACTTTTTCTGCAGTATGCACATTTTTTCTGAAGTATGCTATATTCACACATTTTT
Source organism: Ryuthela nishihirai (assembly GCA_038380435.1). NCBI lineage: Eukaryota > Metazoa > Arthropoda > Arachnida > Araneae > Heptathelidae > Ryuthela > Ryuthela nishihirai. The sequence goes on from JAWZYU010000038.1 coordinate 5,230,542, forward strand.
CTGTAATATGTCATTAACATTTTATAACTACATTTAAAAAATACTTTTTTTTTTGCAATATGCCATTAACATTTTATAACCATTTTTTAAAAATACTTCTTAAATATGCTGGATTTGCACATTTTTTAAAAACACATTTAAATATACTTTTTCTGCAATATGTTAGATTCACACCTTTTTCAGAATACGCTACTAGCATTTTATAACCACACTTTAAAATACTTTTCCAGCAATACGTTATTAACATTTTATAACTACATTTAAAAATACTTCTGCAATATGTCATTAGCATTTTATACCCACATTTTAAAATACTTTTCCAGCAATACGTTATTAACATTTTATAACCACATTTAAATATACTTTTTCTGCAATATGTCATTAACATTTTATAACCACATTTAAAAATACTTCTGCAATATGTTATTAACATTTTTTAAAACAGATTTTAAACACTTCTTAAATATGCTCGATTTGCACCTTTTTTAAAAACGCATTTAAATATACTTTCTCAGCATATGTTATTAACATTGTAAAATACTTTTACAAAATATTTACAAAATAACTTGAAACTACATTATATTTACATATCCATCAGATCTATAAGGGTGTCAAGTGACACATCATTGTACCCGTAAGGTACAGATACAGTCGAGCCGGGGGGAGATATCGTTTATCTAAGTTCGCTTTGAATCGTTTCACCATGGGTTTATTAATAAGTGTAGCATTCACTTTACTACGAATCAGGTGGAAAGGAACATCGAAAGTCTCAGTGGATGGTGACTGTTCCAAAACCATGGACTTTAAGAGCTGGAAATTATATTTTTCACGGTTTTCTTAGTTAAAGATATCCCCTTGGAGCGCAGAATCTCGTCACCGTTGCTGAGACGGAGGGCGTAACTTTTCGCCCCGGCACTGACGTAATCTGTGATGTGAACATCGCTTCCGTATTTAGTCGTTATCTCGTCGACAAGTCCACCGAGAAAGGGATTCTGAGCTGGAACGTAGCTATCGGAGGGTTTTGTGCTGAAGATAACCGAGTCTGTATCAGAATACAACGCACGTTGACCCAGTTTAGAAATCAACTCATAAAGTTTGAGTCGGGCGTGGCTAGTGACCATGGCAGCTAGAATTAAACTGCCGCGTGTGTTTGCAGGTATGGCGTCCGCTACAGGTTTGTGCGTCACTAACACAGCCTGATCATTGATGGGCACAATATCAGTTACAGTGATAGAGGCATCATTTAAAAGCTCCATATATTTCACTGGGCAGCTCACTATGGATGTCTGTGTACGGTCCATATTCTGGGCATGTTTACCCCAGGAGGAATTAAGCGATATCTTTGAGAGAGTTCTTTTAAGACTGTTTTTAACTACCTCCGATGGTTGGATCCGTACTCCTTCTGCTTGGAAAAAAGCTTCGCAGAACTCTTCTTTTTCCCGGTCAGTTTGGACATTGGGAGGGAAGCCAGAGTATCGTTGCTTCAGACCGAGAAAAGTGTCAATATACCCGGCGTAAACACCTCCTTTTTTCGTTACTGGATCATATTGTAAAATTTCTCTGAAATGCCACACGTCATGGAATTTAATAAGCTTGTAACCATCGCGCATGGCCGCGTAAACTTCAAATGTTGACCAGGAACCGGTCAGCGCGCGCTGGTTCACGTTATGTTGGCAAGTGGGCGCCAGTTGTCCGTCGGCGCAGGTCCTGCAGAGGGGGAAGAGGAGTTTACTGTTGCTTCTGTATGGTAGCACAGGGATAAACAAATCGTCGGGTGGGAGTAATGTGGCGTGAGCTATTCCGAAATAACTGTCCAGGTCGGGGTTGAAATCACTTGTGATCCGTATGGGATGTCCTTTCCCAAAAGGAGCCTTCTTGCACACGTAGGGATATAAACTATTATAGTCTACATAGTTAAGACTACATCCCTGCTCCACTGAGGCGAAAATGGAGAATACCTCCACACGTCCCCCGTAGAGATAATCTCGAGCGCCGATCCTCCTAATAGGTTCGATGGTTTTATACAGGGTGGCCAAAGTCTGCTCAGTACGCAGTAAACAGTCAAAGTCATGCTCCCACATGACCTTGCATGTCCATCAAAACGTTTAATTTTGCAAGTCGGTCCAGGGTTTGAGTGTTCATTAAATCAAAGGGTTTTCCAGTTCGAGTGTCCATTTTACTGGGAGAATAACATTTCAAGCAGAAATGGTGGAAGCATCCTAAAAATTCGTAATAGGTGCGTGTGGTATGACACACACCATCCAACTTATACTGAGCAACCTTGTACTCACCTTGGGGGGAACGTGCGGTTTGTATCTGGATGTTGTCCTTGGCGGCCTCGTAATCCAGCCAGGCAAGGGCCTTTAACGACTATCTGTCATTACTTGCAGAGTATCCTTGTGGAGGGCACACACCTAGAGTATTCTTCTGCAGGAACTTCCCCCTGAAAATACGTAGGCAGGCACCGGCAATGGTAAGGTCCCCTGCGAAGGGATCCACACCTGTGATGCCTAGAAACTCCGCACGGAAAGCTTGCGCTCCACGGCGTAGCACCTCTGTGTCGGCCTTACAGTAGAACAGGAGTTGCTGTTGAAAGTCCCAGGGCTCGAGACTAGCGGTCGCATACCACTCGTTAAACTCTATCAAGGTTGAAGGCTCCATGTCCTCAGGATGAAAATAATGACGTTCTGGAACGTCACCCACGTAATTTAAATTCCCCTCCTTCACAAATTTGAAGGGAAAAAAGCCTTTCACTGTCTCCATGTTGAATGTTTTACTGAAGGAGCGAAGAGGAGCTTGGATGAAGGACAAGCTGTCTATAAACCTAATTTTTAATCCAGGTAAAAAGATACCTAATATTTTTGAACCATCAAAAATAAGATCAGGCTTCAGAAATCTTCTGTAAAGGTAACTGATCAGAATTATGATCCATCGAAACCTTTTAAATTGTGGGCAAGAATGGTAGCGTCCTTGAACCGCTGAACCCCGGGACGTTCTTTGGCTAAAAGCCAGTCCATGAAGGTATCCACATCCGGGAACGAGGCATAGACCCAGTCGTCGTTCAGCATGTACGTTACAATGCACAGGATGGGTTTCAGAAGGCTGTCGTCAAGTTGTACAGTCTCCACATCAAAGTATAAGTAACTTTGCTCGACAGGGGTAATTTTGCAGGGTTCCACAAATTTTGGTTTCTCACTCTTGCAGACGTGACGTTTTTTCGGATCATAAATATCCAAGCATTTGGTGCAGCGATGTCTCGACTGGCAAGTTTTCAGCAAGTGTGCTTGGAAGCACTCTACGCCACGTAAATACATGCAGCACACTGTACAGAGCAGAGGCTCCCCAGTGTGCATGACGTCAACCGAAAGACAACGATTACAGGTACCCTTACACACGTGACCGTGATTATACGACTTCAAACACTTTGGGCAGAATTTTTTGCCTCCGAAAAATCCAGCTGGCTTTGTTATGACGTCGTAATGTCCTTGGTTGTACAACAGGTACAGATTGTCCTCGGCTTCGGAGCCGATAAAAATAGGTAGAAATCCATCATCGGCGGAATAAACAATAATGCGGAATTGTACCAGGTGTGCCTGAAATAGACGAACTTCATGCAGACCACAGGGACCCTCAGGAACACCAGCGTCGAGATGAAGCTGTCTTGCTAATGTCGCCTGTTGTGTACAACGATAATCGCTGATTGACACATAGTGGTTAGGCAGGCCTTTGTTTTTGTAGCAGAGCTCCCGTGCGACGACGAGTGCTCTAGCGAGACAGATGGAATCTGTGTTCACTATTCTTAAGACCGCTTTCTTGCTCTTCACCAAAGATTGAACATTGACTAGATGACGTGTCTCAGGGCCAGTGCGACCACTGCCTTGGCGCTCGATGTTCGCACAGACGAAATCGAACTCCAGCTCGCTGTGGCCTCTAAGAGATTCATTAGATTGAATTACACGGTCCAGAGCAGCCATGAATCGCTCAGCAGTTAATTCATTACGGCGGATCAAACTTAAATTCACAGCATTTTTTAAATCTGGCGATCTGAAGCACAGACGCACGTGACTATAATCGCCTTCAGGAACCACATCACTTAGCATTTTCTCCTGCAGGGAGTGTAGCACCGGAAGGAAATCGTGTGCTTCAATGTTTTCCATTCCACCGAGTCGGACGCTCTTTGAAATGAATTGCGTCTTGAACTTCTTTGAATTAAAACACCTCACGTTATTGATGGTGTAGTGAGGCACTGGAGAACTCACAGTCGGAACAGAGAATGCAGATGTGACGTCACGAGCACTTGAAGAACCCGGAAGTGATCCATCTAACGGACTCGCAGGAACGTAGGGACAAGCCTGCCCAGCGGTGGATGAAGCACGGCGGCGTGCGGTTAATGAGAGTTTCGTAGTGCGACGACGTTTCGATGTTTGAGTCTCAGGTGACGAAGGACGTTTGGACGCACCGTCCAATACACGTACCACAGCAGGAAGATCTTCAAACTCACGGATTGTAGACATCTTGCAAAAACTAGGAGCAAAAACTTATGACAGCTTTCTAATTCAAGCACGGAATGACGAAAAAAGCAGGGTGCGAGCTTATATACAGGGAAATGTTATCTCATAAACGACCTTGATACATCTCTCGACACGATCAAGGCCAACCTTCATCCGATAAGCTCCCTTCGTGAGATACGTTCTGGGGTAAACACGTGAGCTAAAGCGTCATCCGAAATATTTTCGTTTTATCATTAGCAGATGTAAACAGATAGCATACCATCGGCATTCACTCTTTGACGGTGTAGCGATAAGTGCCGTCACTCACTCAGGCGTGAATAAAGCTTGTAGATATTAATCCGATCTTATCAGGAACAGATGCAAATACGGTGCTGCAGACAGCGTGTGGGACATTCCTCTTGACTCTTCACTTCCGATAAGAAGAGACCTGACACATATGCTGACTTGCTTGTTGCTACATGCATGACTCAATGGAGGTCGAATTCCAAAAATGTTGCCATTCCAAAGTTTACTCGACTTGGCAAATTTCAGATGAACGTGGACACTGAGGTATTGCGTTCGCGGGGGGAAGGATTTTTTTTTTTCGTTTAAACGCATCTACAGAAAACTGATTTTTATTACGACCGTGGAGTGATTTTTAATAAAGGTGAGCGAGTTTTGATGAGTGTTTAATTATAAGGAATAAATACAGAGAATATACAACATGTTTAGGGAACTTGTAAAAGGACGTGAGTTTGTGAAGTTTTAATAGAAGTAACTTTTAATAGAAGGGGTGTGATGGGATGTTTAATTAATAAGAATACAACTTTGAGAGTTGATTTTCTGTTAACAAAAGTTTTATTTAGAGAACTGCATTCTGACGGTCGTCATTCAAAAAGAGTTGAGTGGCCTTGTAAAATTTCAGATGAATACCTAGCGAGTTTTTAAATACAAGAGATGTACTAAAATATGCAATGGACATCGTCGATTAAATTTTTAAGGGGAGGTTTAATAAGAATACAGCTTTGATTTTATGTGAGGAGGTGTTTTTACAATTGAGACTTGTAACATCTCTTTCTGTGCAATTATTCTGAGATCTACAACAACCGATCGTTGCTACCCCCTTGCAATTATTCTGAGACTTGCATCATCCCTTTCTATGCAATTATTCTGAGTCTTCCATCAGCCGATCCTCGGAAAGGAGGGGTCTTAAAATATAGGTAGGACGTAAAATATAGGTCAACCATGGGGGTCTGCAAAAGGAGGGAGGGCTTAAAATATATGTCAACCATGGAGGAAATAAAGAAAAATCGGGGAATTAGAGTAAAAATAAGGGGCTTTTCCGAAATTAGTACGTCTCACTGTCAACAGATGGCACCAGGGGTTTTTTCATAAGGGGGGATGAATTTTTTTAATAGGGGGAAATGAAAAATCGAAGAATTAGAATTAAAATAAGGTTTTTTGGGAATTAGTACGCTTCATAGGCACCAGATGGCACCACTGAGGGGGGAAGGGGGTGAAAGGGGGTGTTTAATAAGGGGGAAGGAATTATTAATTACTAATAAAGGGGCGTGGCATGGTAAGTCATGATCACGTCATGTTACATCACAGGGGCGTGGCCGGAGACGTCATAGGGGCGTGACCGGAAGTGGGCGTGGCTTGTGACGTCATATGGTTGTGGCCGGAAGTGGGCGTCATATGGTTGTGGCCGGACGTGGCTTGTGACGTCATAGGGGGAAAGCACTGTGCAAAGGGGTAACGGTATAATGGGACTACACTACTTTAATAACTTCGTTTATCTTTCAAAGTTACGCCTTCGTGTCCTGCTCCAGTTTGATATTTCGCTGATGTTAATTAAAAATTCTAACTTAAATTTTTGTTAATAAACTATATAGATGGATAAATCCAAGCATGATTTATCTGAATTATGCAGCAGTGATTTGTAGAACTCAATTGCACAGTGTGGTTGGACCTCCGTAGCCCATGTTTGCTGGATGATGATCGTGTTGTTGTTGTTGATGGTGATGATGATTAATAAACTAAAAACATTGCAGCACCCTAGTAAGTACGAATTAAAGTTCCGTTTAGGAATATCCGGAGTAAGTTTCAATAAAATGAACCAAGAAATACAAGGAAAGAGAAAAAGTGTGTGAAGTGCCATAAAACGAGTGGTGAAAAAAGTCAATAAATGCAATCTATCTGATAAGGATAATGCAACTTATAATGCTATTGCTTCTGGCAATAATATGATTCAAATGTATACCACGTGAGACTTATCCATTTCAGTTCGTTACAGGAGCTGTTGTCCCCTTTGAGAATGTCAGTAACCAGTACAGAATCGAGACAAAATCATAAACATATAGTATACACTAAGATGCCAATTTGTTAGGTACACCACCTAAATGTGTGATACAGAGCTCAGTGTTGTTTATACCGTTTCATGACCTTCATAGGCATCTTCATTTACCTGCAGTTTCTTCGATTTGCATAAAGATGCTCTGGTCAAAATGTTTCTTCGGTATATATTATGCATTTTTCAAGCAATGTTTTGAAAACTTCTAAAACGAAGTGGAAAGCATTTTACTGCAACAGAATTCAATAATTTGTTTTTTTTTATTTGCTTTTAACACATTTCTTTAAAAACAAAATTTGCTAATGGCATCGTCAGGTCTGACTGTCCGTCCATCTGTCTGTGTATTCAATATCTCTGGAACTAATCGATCGATTTCATTGGTTATTTATGCTTTGGATGCAGGAAAAGTCTCAGTTTACACGTATATGTTTCTATAACTGTGTTTCTATGGACGCAATGTTTCTGCAACCAATCAACCGATCTCGATATACTTTTTTCATTCCATAGAAGAAAGAATCTAGTTTTGCACGCGCATATTTTTAATTACCAATAAGGAGGTTGTAGGGTACTTAAAAAGTTGTTACATCTTTAGTTGGACCATTAGAAGTGAAATATACGAAGGAAACGTGCACTTTCATCCGTCCAGAGCGAATGAAATTTCACTTTTTGTACAGAGATTTCTCATTCCCTCCTAAAATCGTAACTATTTGTTATCTTTTTTTAAAATATATTTAATAGTCGTGACCCTGTGTGCCATACCCTGTGCATGTTAAAGAACACGCTGAATGTCCTTGATGGGAGGCTACCATCTGTCTCCCAGCAGCTGTTCCAATGGGTTCCCTCCCCCAACCATCTCTTAGCATTCGGGGGCCTTGAGGTCTGATCATTTTTACCCATGGTGTACAAAAAAAGCACCGTTCAGAGGTAAAACAAATGAATCCAACCTAAGCATGAATATTACTCAATTAAGTAAATCAAATAATAATCATAAAACTCATTCATGTTTGAGCAAGCTTCTGTATGGACGAAACTTTAGTCATACAGAAGTTAATCCGATATTGGTTACATTAAACGGTTCTCCTCACTGAGTTGCAATAGATTATGGGTTTGAGTCATCTCAGCATATTTAACTTTTATTTACGACAATACTCAAGAAAAACCTTTGCCTTCATATTTGAATTATAAAGCTTTCATAATATAGCAATTAATGCAGCAATTCTTGGGCGTCTTCGAGAATCGGAGTGGTTAATTTTGCTAAATGAATTGTATCAATTGTATTTCGTTCTATTGTTTTCTCGGTAATACAACAAAACTATCAAATTATATTAACAATGGCTGAGGTTACGAACTGCAATTGATTCATCCAAAAAAAAATCAAGTGACGATCTTTACAGACATATAATATTGACGAATTTAATAATGAAAACAGAAGAAGTAACAGATTTTTAAATTCTTCTTAATTTTGCTTAATTCTTTTAAATTCATTTTTTAATTTTAATTTAATTATTTATTAAATTTTATCTAGACATGAAATAGGTATACAACAGTAGCCGAAAAATTAAATTGTGGACCTATTAATTTTTCACACATAAGACCCGCCATCCTCATAGATCCCTCTACAATGTCGTATTAAACTGACATTATTTCATACAAGTATACACCCTCTTAATTCCTTACTCTACAAGAACCGTCTGAAATGATATTCTGCAGTGTGTATCAGTTTGTACAGATTCAATGGGAACAACGCTTTACATAAAAACTTCTGATATATATATATAGATTCTCTTCCAGTGCTGAGAAATCATGGAAGAAAAACAGAGAAAAAACTGTTATCCACGACTTTAAAACTGTTTAAATTCATGGAGTCGCTTTCCTTGATGTTAGATGAGTGATATATTGCCTCACGTTCCCTCTAGGTGAATGATCGTCGAGAATCAGTTTGTAAATTTAATCGCGACTAATCTGTGAAGAGTTGCCAGTTTTTGGGGGGGTTTGAAGCACATGTTACAGAGATCATTTATGACGGGTAAGGAATTAAGGGGATGTATACCATTGGCCATCTTGAAGAGAACAATCTCTTTTGATATCCTGCATAAAAACCCTGCATAAAAAACAGGACACATTCCATGTCAATGCAATGTTGCCCACACCACCATACTCCTTGTAGAAACGAGGTGGGATTTCTAAGTCGGTATCGTGCGAGGCTCGTAATATGTAGTTCCCAGGTTCGAGTCCCAGCTGGATCAGGGTTGAGAATTATCTCCGCAAAACTTCCGCCCTGCCCACGGTCAGCAGGGGACACCGATAGTAGTAGAATAAATGAGAGTTCTGGCACAGTAAAAGGGGCTCGAGAAGTGTATGAAAATTCTCGAGCCCCTTTTACTGTGTCAGAACTCTCATTTATGCTACTACTACCGATGGGCTTGGACAGGTCGCCGCCGTGGGATGGGATATTAAGCCTTGGTTCCGTGTGCTGCATCCAAATTAGAAATTTTCATATCTGTAGACCATTTAAGTTCAAAATATTCCTGTTGCAGAAAATTTCGCATAACATAATCAGTACCCATATTAAAGAGAAAAGGAGACAAAATGCACCCTTGTTGAACACCAGAAGCAATGCTAAACCAATTGCTACAAGCCTAACTAACTCTCACACACGACTCAATGTTATAATAAAGAGCTTTCATTATGATAACTAATTCGTCTTCTATGCCATGAGATCTCACGATCTTATGGTATACCAGACGAGTTATCACGATCTTATGGTATACCAGACGAGTTATCATGATCTCATGGTATACCAAACGTTATCATGATCTCGTGGCATATCAGACGAGATCACGAAATTTTAGGAGAGAGTTACTGGGTAATAAATGGAGGTCTTCCTACAATCGCCGATAACTGCATTTAAAAGAACAAACTTATTTTAAAATAATTTCCAAAATTAGAATTAAGAATGTTTTGTCTATATTCAGTAACGCATATTTTTACGATCCAGGCTTTTTATTTTTACAGTATACTTTTTTTCAGTTATTCATTAGTCATAAATAAACCATTATATGCTTTGATTTATTTTACTCACAAACACGTCATACTTCAAGCATTTGCAGAATTTCTATGGTTACTAAATAGACAACATGGGCAGATGCTTATAAAGTTTTGCTAATGCAGATATGACCTTGCGGATGCGAGTGTGGATAGCACTTTCTATCCTCGCAGAGCTCTATTTATAACATATATGTATATGTAATTGTTTTGCTCGATATCGAAATTTGGACTAATTTTAATTTACTGAATCGCCTTTTTCTGTGTCGATAAATGTTATGTATGGTATAACATATTACCTTACAAGTGGGAACTTAATTTAACGAATATTTTAAAAGCAAAATTAGTGAAATGAATCTTGGCATTTATAAATAAATTAAAACTGACTAAAATAATTAAAGACATTAAAGACTAGAGACTATGACAAGAATCAACAGTGATAATAAAATTCTACATTTAGTATTAAAACATCAAATGAATGCATGAGGATAACCATTTGCACATTTTGCCAAAATGGTTATCCTCATGCATTCATTATCGTCGATATTCTGCAAATGCTTCCAGTCTGAGAGTTTGAAATAAATTCTGTTTTTCTTAAACTTTGGACGTATCATTTCAGATATATCCGTAATATAACACTTACAGGAAAGAATTTAATAATGTAACAATTGAAAGAAAGAGTTATTTTCCTATTTATGTTTTATAAAATTAGTGGTAGTTTATAGTAAAAATTTTACACAACTTTATTATTTATTTCCTTTTTGTTTTACCCAGATTTATTTCTTGGTTTCTCATTTTATGTGTTCATAAACGATTGTTTCAACATATATTCTCAAACCGTTGACCGATAGCAACGAGTTCTTCACCAGATGTGCTCATAACTCTGGGAGTCTAAGAGACTATCAAAACTTTATCCCCGTAGTTTTGCTCCCTGAAAACGGAAAATAGCAAAACCATTGCGTCACAACTTCCAATTCAGAGTATAGAATCAATGTAAAATTAAAGCTTATGAAAAGGAAAGAAAGGTTAACCTTTGGTATAATTTATGTATCTTTCGATAACAAAGGCAAAACGGACCATTAAGGTGTCAAATGGAAGCTTGTGATGTGAGAAGTGTCAGACTACAAATTACACCCATATGGAGTGGCAGCTCGTGAGCGCATAGACTGGTGGGGGACAGTAAATTTATATACCAACAACCACTTAGCTGGAAAACATCGGATGAAGTAAAAATTTACTTGGGGAATACGAGATTTGAAACTAAATTTAATATAATAATTTAATTTATTTTTTATTTCCTCTAAATTTTATACCTTTATGTAATAGAAATGTTTAAAAAGAAACGTATCAACGCATGAAAATGTTTGTTTCTTCATCTTAAACTTTAATTTTTCTTCTTTTACAATTACGTGGGTGGGTTTATCCTGTAAGAGAAATCCCATTAAATCAATATGAAACCTTTCTTATCAGGAAACGGAAAAAAAATTTATATTTAGCTTTGAATTTTTTGGGTTTTTTATTCTTAGCACTACGAAGAGAAGATTAAGAAATCAAAAGGTAAAGAATATCTAATGAATTATTTAGTTTTGGTGGGTTTAAGTCAGGAAAGGAGTTATATTGCAACATCATATCAAATAAATTCAATTAGAAATAACTAGGTGAAATATCGAAATTCCTGAGCAAGATATTTCCGTTTCGCACTTCAAAAAACAACTCCGAGACTAAATAGTTTAAACGCCAGGGCTAGATCTTGGGGATGGGTTATACTATTTATAAGGCAAAAGAATAAATAAGCTTATATACTTCACGCGCTTTAAAGAAATTTTAAAGACCACAAATTAGTGAGGGAAATGTTACACTCGTGCAATTACTATCTCGTGAACTGTTTTCTGGCTCGCTTAAGTCATCCCCCCACTTTTTTTTATTTTTTCCAGTCCTGGTCTGCCAGTCATTAAGCCTTGTTAACCTATTACTGTAATACTAGCGATCTCTCGCGAAATGTTTGGTGCGAAAGGTTTGTCCATTGATATTTTTTTTTCCATCGATAACGAACCACTTTCTTCCTAACCTCCATCGATAATGTATGACTGAATTTGAAACGTTCAACGTAGGAGACATCACAACCCGCAGAGATTTAGAACATTTGCGGTGGGTATAATCTAGACCCAGAAAAGCTAGGAACCCGATCTACTAACCTAACACAGGCACACAAGGGAGAACAGGACATGAAAGTTGGTGCAAATTGATCACGTACCTAAAACATTGACACAAAGCCACCAACGATGAAACTTCCGCCACCAACAACGTCATGGAGGTACATGAAACACATGCCCTGCCGGATTTCCCATAAAACACATTTGCCAAGGGGCGCCAACCTTCAAGTTTTGCATTTTGTTTATTTAAGTATCAACAAAAGTACGTCCTTTTAAGTTGGTAGAAAGATTTAAATCTAGTTCCAAATATTAATGGTTTTAAGTGATAATGAAATAACTCTTTCTCCTATCAATCGAAAGTGAACGCTTCTAGGATATGGATGGTGAGGTATCGTAACATATATTAGACATACTGAAACACTTTCATGTTATGTTAATGGAAAACCACATTTAAAGCTCCATATCTTTAAAAATGTGAATTTTACAGAAAACTACCCCCGTGAGATAAATCATAGATGTCAATAAAATTTATCCAAATATCGATCTAAAACAATATTCTTTAAATATTCAGTCATTGAAGCTAAAATATTTGACACAGACAGTGTCGTTCCGCTCTTCCTTAACACCAGGGACGTACCCAGGATGTAGTTTTTGGATCCCAGAATTCAGTTTCGGAGAGGGTTCGTAAATTTAGGGGAGAGAGGATTCTGAGAATAAGATTTGAGTAAGGTTTCCCAATTGCTGAAATATTCCACTGAACAGGGAATGTTAAAATGGATTGAGCAGACTGACCCCTATATCCGAACCTGGATAGGAATGTAAATATTGTCACCTGGCCATGTACTTCATTGTGTACAAAAAATGCATCAGAGTTAAAACAATCCAATCCGATATCTGCACTGATAGCATAGTATACTACCGCATTTTTTAAAGAAAAGTTTCTGGGATTTTGATCAAATATAGGTTTTTGTCGAGAGCAATCTTGAATCATCATCATCATCCTCAAGCAACCATGGGCTACGGAGGTCCAACCAGACTGTGCAATTTAGTTCTCCAAGCAAGTCTATCCTGAGCTACATCTACTGCATCTGACCATTGCACACCAATTCTAACAAGGTCCTGTTTGACATTGTCTGCCCACCGCATCCTAGGTCTCCCCTTCTTTCTGAGGCCTTTAGGCACACTGTTCATAACCCTATTCGCCAGTCTATAATTATATTCATACGGGCAACATGGCCAAACCAACGGAGTCTCTCTCTGCACAATATGCTGCTTAAAGGAGGTTTCAAACTCCTTTGCCTAACCTCATCATTAGTTACAAAGTTGAACCACCTAATGCCCAAGATACTGCGTAAGCATCTGGAATCAAAAGCATCTAGTTTCCTGTTATCTTGTTTACAAAGTGTCCACGTTTCACTACCATAACTAACCCTAGAAAGAACCAACTATTATACAGCCAAATTTTAGTCTTTAGATGTATACGCCTATTTCTCCACACTGTCCATAGATTCTTAAAAGTCCCGGCAGCAATCCCTATTCGTCTATTAATCTCATGCCGCACATCACCATTATCTGTTATATAGCTCCCAAGACAATTAAACTGTGACAACTGCTCAAGAGTGCAACCATTCAGATTAACTGAATCACAGCCTGCCTGACCAATTTTCATCACTTTAGTTTTCTCTCTGTTTATAACCAAACCTACTCTACTACCAGTCTCATCAACAGCTCGAATGAAAGAGTTCATCTCATCAACATCATTTGCCAAAAGGGCTAAATCATCAGCATAATCTAAATCAGAAATTTTCCTATCTCCAGTTCATTTAAGGCCAAAATCTTTCCCTTGAACTGAATTTCGCATAACATAATCAATAACCAAGCTAAAGAGAAAAGGAGACAAAATGCACCCTTGTCGAATACCAGAAGTAATGCTAAACTAATTGCTACAAGCCTTACCAACTCTCACACACGACTCAGTGTTATTATAGAGCGCTTTCATTATGTTAACTAACTTGTCTGGTATACCATATGATTTCACAATCAACCACAAATTATGACGATCAACGGAGTCGAAAGCCTTTTTGAAATCAACAAAGCTAACAACCAAAGGTGTCTGAAACTCTAAATATTTCTCAAGAATCTGCCTAAGTGAAAATATCTCATCCACACATCCCCTACCACTTCTGAATCCACATTGCTCATCACGCAATTGACTGTCAACCAGATTCTTAATTCTATTAAGCACAATCATGGAGAGAACTTTACCTGGAACAGAGAGTAGGCTAATACCCCTATAGTTATCACAAGAACTGCGATCACTTCTTTTGAAAATAGGGATAACAATAGCTCTGGTAAAATCCTTAGCAACCATGCCTTTATAATAAAAGATATTCAGAAGTTCATTCATCCAAGTGGTAACCGAAACATTTCCAGCTCTAAGCATTTCAGTAGTAATTTCATCTACGTCTGGCTATTTATGAAGTTTAAGTTTAGAAACAGCCAAAATAACTTCAGATTGTGTTATAGGGCAAACATTAAAACCACCAATGCATCTATCATCATTACAAACAATGGGAATAGAACTAACCGCATTGTCTAGAATATCACTGAAATGCTCAGCCCACCTAGCCATGACAGAATCCTCCCCTTCTATAACCTTACTTTGTTTATCCTTCAATCCCTGTATACCTGTCTGTTTTCTACCACACAAAACATTAACTATCTGGTACAGCTCTCTGCTGTTGTGCTGTCTAACTGCTTCCTCGGCTTTGTCAGCCAAACCATCAAACCAAAGATTCTTATCAGCAGCTAACTGATCTTTTACACGTTTATTAAGTTCTCTGTAATGCTTTCTATTAGTACTAGTAGGGTATTGATTAAGGACATTGCTGCAGTTCTTTCTTTCTGAAATAAGCTCAAGTGCCTTATCACTCAGATAATTCTAGCTCTTCTGCTCCTTTTTTCCTAAAAGAGTACTGTTAGTGTCCAAAAAAGCCTGTTTAAAATGATCCCATTCTTCCTCAACTTCAGCAGTAAGCATACCAAGACTGTCATAATGACTAAGTAACGTATCATGGTAAGCTTTGGTTATAATTGGGTCTTTCAGGGCTTCAGTATTAAAGGCAAATTTTTTGTCCCTAGCACAACACTTTTTAAGTTTAAGTTGCAAGACACTTTTAACAAGGTAATGGTCAGATCCAATTTCAGCTCCCCTATAGGCCCTGGTATTTCTAACAGAACTAGCCCATTTGCTGTTAATTAATATATAATCAATCATATTCCTATGCAGCCCATCAGGTGAAACCCATGTGTATTTATGTATGTCGCGGTGTTTGTAATATGTGTTAGTTATTCTGAAACCATTGGCAAATGCAATGGCAATTGGCAACGCCTTACCTGTAGGAGACGTTGCCCATTGCCATTGCAGCTACCAATACCAAAAGGGCCAATCACCCCTCCCCAAAGGTCAGAGTCAGTACCAACTTTGGCATTGAAGTCACCAAGAACAAGGGTAATATCTCCTTTCTTGACAGAATTCAAAATATCCTGAAGTTGTTCATAAAACCTATCCTTCTCATCCTCATCGGCATCCTCAGTGGGGGCATAACAGCAGATAACATTCAGGTCTTTAACGCTTGTCTGAAATTTTGCTGTAAGAAACCTTTCATTAATGCACTCATATCCTAGAAGAGCATCACTAGCGTGTCTGCTGAGAAGCAGACCCACGCCTTGGTGATGCTTATTGTCGTCCCTCCCTGAAAAGAGAAATTTAAGATTATTTTTAAGAATCTGACCTTTATCTGTCCATCTGGTCTCTTGCAAGCCGCGAATATCTAAATTATAATGGTGGAATTCTTGTGTGAGGACATCAAGTGAAAAAGCTCTGTGCAGATCCTCACATTCCAACTACCTATGGAGAGAAAATCGTTAGTGGGATGTTTAAAGATACTGTGTTTATTGAGAGAGGGAATGCCGACAATATCAAACAGCCCCCTAATCGCAGACATGGGGCAAAGACCCGTTCCCCCACCACTAAAGGCTGAAGCCATCTACACTGGAAGACTTCCTCCAATGTAGAATTTGACGATGCCAATAGAAGCAAAGAGTTCAGGTGTCTGCGATGACCTCTGCTCAGGATTATCCACCAGCTGATAAACATATCTTGTGAATCTATTCACTTGGGGCTGTCAACCCACAAACAAACAGAAAACACAGCGGAAGATTTTCCCTCCACAGAAGCCCACCAGTGCAGCAAAATCAGAATCCATAATCAAGCTCAGAGCCATATATCTGTCCAGTCCAGTGGGTTTATATGGTCAGCACCAGGACCCATTGTGGTTGACCACTCCTCAGCAGGGTAGAAAAAAAAGTAGCCATAGTTGTCCAGATCAGTAGGCCACACTAATCTGGCAGCCCTCCCCTTCCGTTCACTTCCACAAGAGAGTATCTCTTTTGAAAGGTACTAACGGTCTGCACCACGAGAAGGCGGGGTCGGACATTAGGTGCATACTTACGACATATACCTGAAATCCCATATAAGAGAAATAAACATATATTCAAGGCAAAAATGTCTCACGGATAGATAGTTTCCTGCTGCTGACTATCGAAAGTTCATTCCGTTGACTTCGAATGCTATTATACAATTCTATTTTGTTAAAGCGCATGCATTTATAATGTTAAAAAACTCAATATCAAGGAATAAAAAGGAAATATAATTCTTATTTTTTACGATTAACAGTCTCCTGTAATAGAAGGCCAGTGGACCAGATTATGACGTCAGCATGTGTACTATAATCTAGACTTTGCTTATATATTTATTTTTAATATTTTTATTGCTGATGTAATTTTATAGCAATCTGTAGAGTAATACTGATTATTAAATATATATTATTTAGAAAGGAAATTGTCTGATTTTATTTACATTATCGTAATTGCTAATAAATACGACTAAATTTTGTTCTAAATTAGATATATTTATTAATAAACATTAGTGTAAAGATTAGTATAGAATACACCACTCATAATAATAGAAATAAACGAATAAGAATGGTCTCGATTGTCGGAATACCTGTGCTGACGTCATAATTTGTTCACTGGCCTTCTGTTATAGGTCCAAGTTATGACGTCTACATTAGTAGTCCTGTAATCGTGCTAATAATTATTTTAATGTTTATTTATAAATACACTATGTTTAGAAGCAAAAATATTCATTTGTATTAGCATTATGATAATTTCTAATAAATATGAGTAATTTTCCTTTAAAATAAGGTTTATTTATAAATAAATATTATTATTCATAGTAATACACCAGTAATAAAATTGGAAAAGAATTCTAAGAATTTTTCTAGACATAGGACTACGTACGATGACGTCATATTTTTATCCGTCGGCCTTCTGTTATAGATATAATATCAGTATTGTTAGCTCTGTGAAGCTTCTATATTAATTTCCTGCCTAATTTTGCACTTTAGATAATCAGACGTTAGATTAGAAGAAGTAATCAGACTACTGTGTCAAGTTAAATAGTTGGAGAGAGTTGAATTAATCAAAGAAGCTTATTGAATGAGTCAAGAACCTGATGGTTTTCCTTATTAAAAACATATAAGGCGTTTGTACACTGTAGAGGATATTCATCAAATACACTGCACACAAAAATTAGGGGATATTTCAAAATGAATATGAAGCGATAAAAAAAAAGCATTTGAATTGTTTTTATTAAACAAGAACATCAGAAAATCAAACGACAAGCCAAAGAAAGTTGTTCGATTATGCAAATGAGATGCAAACTCAATTGTCGTGATTGAGTAGCAAGTGACATATTGGTGGGGGTTGAACAGAAGCATGTCAAACTGGACGAGAGTGCCACACAATGACTATTCAGTAGGGTGTATGGTCACCCAAGACTGCGAAAACACTCTGACAGCGATGGGGCATTGACAGGATCAGAATGTCCATCAGTTCTTGTGGGATCCTTAGCCACTCTTGCTCCAGGGCACCTTCCAGCTCAAGAAGTGTTGTGGGAGGCATTGGACGGTTTGCCAGATGTTTTCCCAGTGCATCCCAAGCATGTTCAATGGGATTCAGGTCTGGAGAACGTGAAGGTCAGTCCATGCGTTCGATTCCTGCATCCTGAAGCATGTTGTTGACGAGATGCGCACGGTGGGGCCTTGAATTATCGTCCATGAAAAGAAAATTGTTTCCAACTGCTCCAGCATAGGGTACCACTATAGGGTGCAGGACCTCATCTCGATATCTGACAACAGTCAGCGTTCCATTTCTGATGACGTGGAGGTTGGTACGACCACCAATGCTGATGCCAGCCCACACCATGATTCCACCACCACCGAAGGAGTCCCTTTCTCGCACGAAGCGTGGATTCTCCCGTGTTCCTCGTTCACACCAGTTCAGGACACGATTTATAAAAATAATATTATGGTTTTAAATTTTTAAAATTTTTGAGGTGAAATTTGTTTTTTGAAAATATAATTTAATTAAAATTATTCAAAACCAAAATTACTGATTTATGTTTATCAGGCTGCAGACTGAACCGCCACTCATCAGAGAAGAGGACAGTTGACCACTCATCACGGGTCCAATGACGATGCTCATCAGCCCACCTTCTACGGGTTCTACGGTATTCAGCAGATAACGGAATGCATACCATTGGTCGCTGGGCATGCAGTCCAACACGATGGAGCCGATTTCGTATAGTCTGGGTGTATATCCGTCGTCCAGTGGCAGCCCGTTATGGTACTAAAGCAACAGATTAACATTTGACGTCATTTTAGATGAATTATCTGAAGAAATAAATCACAAATATCAGATTGCTTTACTGTGATAAATGCCTTAAAAATCTCAGTCATATCAATTTAAATCCAAGCAATCTTTTTCAAACACAACAAATTTGTAAAACGATGAGTTTAGTATTTAAAGTGTTGTCGACGCTGAAATATTTAACAAGTTAGCTTGATCTGCAAAACGTCATTTACAATTATCTAGAATTAACATAATTATTACAAGAACTGCTAAAAGTACTGTTATATATGTTAGGAAAGTTTAGTATAACAGTTATTACTTTATTTTAACTTGTTTTTATAGCTTAGCAAATCAATTATTAAAACTCTCATTTTAGCTGTGAAATATTATAATTTCCTCAAGTCTTTAAATACTGAACGAATATTGTTGAAAATCGAACCGGAAATAGATTTGATTCCCATGATTTTCGAGAAAAGTTGATGTAAGAAGTAACTGAGTTTTGTATCTGAGTTGTTACTGAGATAACATGAAACTGTACCTAATAAAGTGGCTGCTCAGTGTATATTTAACAGAAAATGTATTTGAAAGGCGACTTATCCTAAAAAAAGTGGACAATGGATTATATTTAATGAATCTTGTTCTTCCCATTGAGGCTCTTGTGTCAAAGTTGTGTCTCTGTCAATTACATTGAAAAGAAAGCGACACAGCTAATCTAAATATTAATAAACAACTAGGAGAAAAATATATCGCCTATGGCAAATATCTTTTTCGAAGAGAGTTAAGTTTTCTGTTTTGCAACTTTTGCATCCTTTAACCTTGGAAATTCTAATTAAGGGAGAATTGTGAAAATGCTAATATCAATATATTTTTAGAACTTATACAACGCGAAAACCATTTTTCGTGTCCCCTCTTAGCAGTCTATACCTAGAAGGATAGGTGAAAATGCTAGATTAGGATTGAATTGTGCTCTGGACATGATACATGTTAGGAGATCATGGCTTAGACCTCCTCAAAGAAGAAGGGGGTCTAGAAGACGTAGTAGTGATACATGTTAGGAGATCATGGCTTAGACCTCCTCAAAGAAGGGGGTCTAGAAGACGTAGCAGTGATACATGTTAGGAGATCATGGCTTAGACCTCCTCAAAGAAGAAGGGGGTCTAGAAGACGTAGCAGTGATACATATTAGGAGATCATGGCTTAGACCTCCTCAAAGAAGAAGGGGGTCTAGATGACGTAGCAGTGAAAGCACACCACATAGTAACGGGTGGATATGCTGTGAAATTTCATCAACGCCAGAGGATGTGACGATTCCCTTACCCAATAATTCTGAGTTTTGACATTACCATTCAGCTGGAAGTGTGCCTCCTCACTCCGTAAAATGCTCCATGGCCAATTGTTGTCCACCTCCATCCTACCCAGCGCTAAGCTTTGAAAATACCAGTTTGTACGGGAACCAGCGCAACGCACTTTGTAGGACCTTGGAAACAGTACAAGATTCAGGTCTGTTACATCCGCCCTGGCTCTAAGAGAAGACTACTGTACTAGCCATCTCCCCCCCCCCCCCCACCGATAGGGCACCACCTTGACGTGATGGGGGGACTTGTGTCCCCAGGACCAGTCGAAAGCTCTGCTGATCGGTTTGGGTCCCGGTTGGACAGAGACAAGACCAACCGAGGTCGAAGGCATTGCTGACCGATTTAGTGGCCCAGTTGGAGAGTGTTCAGACCTCAAAAACAGGCGCTCAGTAGAGCAAGTTCGGGGCCCTGCTGAAAGAATTCGTCCCTCTGGTAGGCAAAGGCCCTTTTCAAAGTCTGGGTCCAACTAAGAGTCTCCACCCCGGGAGCCGAACGAACCTGGATCTATAAATCTTTGTTCATGGCTAACCGGGGAACAGAGTAAATTTAGGTTTTCACCGATGGATGAGCTTTCCATATATAGGACTGCTCGTCATAGGGGTGTCGGGGGTGAGATGCATCTATATGGTGTAGCCTTGCCCTTGACAGTAGATAGTACACGACATTCCATAACTGGTAGTGTCTTAGACGGAACCGGGGTTTGTCGTGGTTGCTCTGTTGTGCAGCAACAAAGAAAGTATTGTACTAGCCATCTGCCCCCCCCCCCCCCCCCCCCGATAGGCCCCCACCCTGACCGGTTTGGGTCATGTTATTATGTTGGCGAAAAAGAAACGAACGCTTTGGAAACATTAGATATTAAATCATTTTATCCAGTATGTAATCAGTTTAGAACTTATGTAACAGAAGTAACGGGTCGAGCCTCTTCCGATACATTCAACGTGTAATTCTTCCAGAATATAATAGGAAAACATTTGTTTGAGATCTCTGGCTCTATTAGAACACGAGATCTCTTCACCGAAAGAGAAATTTAGAGTTATTTTCAATTTTCTCACCTTAACCCGTCCATCTAGTCTCTTGCAAACCTAGATTATATACATAGGTTATAACGCTGGAATTCTAGCGTAAGGACATCAAGAGAATAATTTCAACATAGCGTCCTCACGTTTCATGTACCTGCAGAGAGAAAATGACTAGTAGGATTTTTTGAAGAAACTTGGTTAATTGAGAAACGCAGGGCCAACAATATCACACATCCCCGTGATAGCAGGCATGTGGCAAAGACCTGTTCCTCCACTGCTACAGATTGAAGTGATCCATGTTGGTAGGAACTTCAAGCACCACAGTTTTTAACTGAAGCTTTTCAAGAGCCTTAAGACCGGCCTGAGACACATTACCCCAATTTAGGATTAGAGATGCCTAACTTGCTAAATGAGGGTTCAGGTAGTTGTGATGGCCTATGATCAGGATTATCCACCAGCTGATATAAGGTATCCCGTGCCTCTGTTCACTTAGGACTGGCAACCCACAACAAGCAGAAAACACATCGGCAAATTCTCACTCAACAGATGTCCACTTCTGCAGCAAGTCCAGAATCCATAATCAAGCTCAAAGCCGTAAACCAGTCCACTGTCATAGGCGTAAATGGTCATCACCAAGACCCTGTGAAGTTGACAATTCCTCAACAGGGCAGGAAAAAAGAAAAAATGTGGCCATAGATGACCAGATCAGTAGGGTACACCGGTCTGACAGCCCTCCACTTCTGTTTCCTCCGTAAAGAGAATATCTCTTTTGGAAAAAACTTTTCGAAAGGTACTAATGGGCCTCCAAAGAAAGGCAGGGTAAGACATTATGTGCTAGACCCGGACGATTCTATGCCTCATCACTGGGGTTTGGTACACAACTATACTTCCAGTTTATGCATAGGCAATATTTAAAGACCAGATGCATTAGTGGAGAAAATTTGCAATGCAGGCCAATTTGTGATCCGAACCTATAGGAACATCAGAATCACATAGGGAGGATAGTATCAATAGCTGTAGTGTTGATAATCCAACATTCGGTACTGAAAGCGTGAAATTATCGTTGATGAAAATTCTTTTTTCTTAAAATTTGAACGTATCATTAAGATACATCCGTGATATACATTCTTCTCCAATATCAGAGACGCTTCAGTGATTGAACGGAAGGCAAACAATTCTATTAAATTAATATATATATTTTGTGGTAGTTTAACTCTGAAAATACCAATTAATCAATAATTCAGAAACGGAACAGTTATACAAGTAACTCTCATTAAATGCGGGAGATGAGTTTCTGGAAGGACATCGTTAAACAGCGTAAAACTAGGGAATTTTTTATTTGTTGGTATTTTCGCCTATCTTATTGATCTTTTTTCCTCTTCTTGGTTTCATAATAGATGTGTTATTTCAACAAAAATAAATATAATTCTCAATATTTATTTAAAGATTACATATATACATAATTATGTATATAAACTATTCACGGTAAAAGAAATTAGGTTTTTTAAAGGACATGTTTGGAGTCAAATGTAGGATTTGCATCGAGATATACCATATGGATTACTACTAGGGGCAACTTTTCAGAGCCGTACCATTTCTGCATCATACTTTAAATTATCGGGATCCCCTAGCAATCTTCAGTCAACCACTTACAACCGTCTCTAGATATTCGATGTGCCGTCCATTGAATCTGTAAACGAAATGTCATCCCCATCTGATCATCTGTTTCTGTCACAATCGTTTCATCATATTTCACTAGACTTGTGACCAATGATCTATAGTTGTGTATCAAATGAAAGCCTGTAAATCATGAACTGTCAATGACTATAAATAATGTTCCACATTCTACAAATTTTAATATTTGCAAAATACCGGAAGTATATAAACGTTTACTCCATTGCATTCATTTAACTCTATTCTAACCTGCAATTGTTAGGTTTGTGCTCATCCGCAAAGTATCTAGATGGAACAGATGGATGATTCCATACCATTGCTTGCAGCGACACCTTTATCAGACGGCCGCAATTATCATTTCCCGACTAAATTTCAAACTATGTGGACGCCATGCTTTGAAGTTCTGTATTTATTATTTGCTTTTTTACTGCAATTTGCAATGTAGCTAGTGGTTAGTGAGTTTAGATACTGATCTAAGGGACCTGGGTTCGAGTCCCGGGTAAGGAATGAGTGTTTGTGTCGTTTTTCTGCTGAGGTCCCGCTATCCTATCAAACCTTCTACTATGGCCTATCAACTAACAGGCTCCTGACAGACCTCTATGGCAAGCAGCTGCTTGAGGGGGTATTTATTTTTTTATTAAAATTATATAAAAAATTACAGAATAATTTAGATCATTCTAAAATTAAGCATTGATATTTTAAAAATGCCTATCTGTAAAATTTTGAAATAAAATTTGTATATTAAATCATTTGGAGGGAAATTGTGCTATTGTTCGGCAAAAGCGTTAGTATCGATTTGTGCTTAAAATACTTATATTTGGAAGTCTCTCTGTGTTAACTGATTAATCTGTAGTTACGATCGTAACAATGTATATAACAAATGACTCATATAAATTGCCAGGCGTTTCACTGGCATATTTCTGGATGATTTTGACACATTTCGTTGATGTTTCTGATGACTCCTTTTTCAATACGTTATTAAGGATGAACAAATTAATTGCCACTTTCTCCACTTAATTATTATAATCTTTACACTTTTAATTGTTTTTAGGGTAAACATTTTTGCTTTGTCGTCTGTCTGTTTTTTGGGTAAACATTTTTGCTTTGTTGTGCTGTTGACATTCAAATTTTTGTTCTTCAAATTAAATGAAATTGTTTTATATTGGATAGATATTGAAGAAATAGGACTGTTGTCAATTTCCGAAATTCCCTTAAGGTAGAAAATTCCTTGAAGATAGAAAATTCCTACTTTTTAGCATTTAGAACAGCTATTACAAACGGTTATTTAAGAAAGAAATATGAAATTTTGGTGGTGAACTATGAGGGAGAAAATATTTACATTGCCAAAGTGTTTTATCCTCTTGTCACAGGGGCTGCTAAATGCAACTATTTTAACATATTAATGAAAAATTATATTTCTGTTTTATAGGTTTTAACGAAATATTACTATTTGCATTTACACAATCATCCACTCGTTTCAGTGTTAACTGTTAGAGGGTGCTAAAGACGGAAAATAAAAACTTCGCTCCCTTTGAAATCTAGCATCCCTTATTCCTCAGGAACGATTAAATTTTTGTACTTCCCAACTAAATTCATGATTATTGTACCCTTAAGATACGTACTTGTAACACCTAATAGTTGAAAACATATTAAGCTCCAGTTAAAAACGCGTCAATTGATTATTAAAACCTTTACATTAAAATAATAATGGCGAAATAAATTCTATTCTAATGTCCTCTAGAAATACGAATATACTTGCCTGGGTAGAACACAAATAAAGAACCGAAATTCGAATCTTATTAAATTTTGTTATATAAGTGAAAATAAATAATATGAAAGGCGAAATCAAATTTCTATATAAATAATTTTTACACTGGTAATTTTTTGCTAGTAAATAGTCTACAGTAAACAAATGGGTGAAAATATATATTGATTACACCCTGTGCATCACTCCTCTATTGAGAGCTTAGTTAATATGCTTTAACTGTAAACTAACTGATAAAAATATCTGTTGCGTCATAAGCATAAATTTATGCATTTGATTGATATTCATAATTTAAGAACATAATGCTTTGTTGGTTGTTTTTACCTCTGAGCGTCACTTTGTTTAACACAATGGGTTAAATATCCGGGTCACAAAGACCTTGAGCACTCAGAGAAGGTTAGGAAAGGGACCTAATGGACAGTATTTAGCAGACAAATGGTAGCCTCTTGTGAAGGCCATTCAGCGTGTTCTTTAAGGTGCACAGGATATGGGTTTTCTAGACACAGTGTACCACGGCTTAACCTGTAGATAAGCTGGTAACACCTGATAAAAATTAAACGATGCAACCTCAACTTTAATCAGTAATTTGACATAAAGAGAACAATGCTTACGATAGAATTAGTGAGGATGCCAAAAAAGTATTTTAATTAAAATCAGAATATTCCTTTTCGAAGAAATGTAGCTTTTTTTTGTATCAAATGAAAGAGCAAGAACAAGAATAATGCATTTTCCCTTGGCTACCAATCAAAGGGACCTGGGTTCGATCCCCGGGTTAAGGCATGGATATTTGTGTTATCTTTCCGCTGAGATCTCGCCTTTTTCACAAATCTTCTTTTTGGCATATTAAATGATTGGCTCCTGTCAGACCTCTGTGGCAAGCAGCTACTTGAACGGGTATTTACTGATATTTTTTGGGGGGCGAGGGTGGCTCTGTCGGTATCACGCCAGGCTCGTAATCTGTAGTTCACAGCTTCGACTCCCAGCTGGGTCAGCGTTGAGATTTATTTCCGCAAAATTCCCCGCCCTGCCCACGGTCAGTAGGGGACACCGATGGGCTTGGAAAGACCGCCGTCCGTCGGATGGGACGTTAAGCCGTGTGTGCGGGAGAGCCATACCCTGTGCACGTTAAAGAACACGCTAAATGGCCTTGACGGTAGGCTACCATCTGTCTCCAAATAGCTGTTCCAGTGGGTCCCCTCCCCCAACCTTCTCTGAACCTTCAGGGTCAATGTGACCTGGCCATTTAGCCCATGGTGTGCAAAAAAGTGCCGCTCAGAGGTAAAACAACCCAACCCAACCTAGTGCCACATGTGATTCTAGTCATACACAACTTGCTACGATCGATATAAGACTAACAATTACGATATAGATTTAATGCTTGTCTGAAATTTTGCTGTAAGAAATCTTTCATTAATGCCCTCATATCCCAGAAGAGCATCACCAGCGTTTCTGCTGAGAAGCAGACCCACGCCTTGATGATTCTTATCATCTTCCCTCCCTGAAAACAGAAATTTAAGATTATTTTTAAAAATCTGACCTTTATCTGTCCATCTGGTCTCTTTCAAACGAATTTCGGTGGTTTAACGCTACGCTCGCCAAAAAAATACGAAAGTTTCGGAAACATTAGATACTAAGTCGTTTTATACATTATGCAATCGGTTTCGAACCCATAAAATAAAAAGTAACGGGTCAAAACCTTTTCCGATACATTCAACATGTAATTCTCCCCGAATGTAATCGGAAAACATAGCTTTATATCTTGCTCGATTAGAACATGAGTTACAAAACTGCAACTTTTATCGGGTTCGACGCAGTTGATCGGCTACGTAACAGGTTCGATACCTTGCGTGATTGAATTAACGGAACGAATCCCGGCAGTATAACGTTATTTTGGCGAACGTTTGGAAACATTAGATATTAAATCATTTTATCCAGTATTATATAACAGAAGTAACGGGTCGGGACCTCTTCCGATACATTCAACGTGTAATTCTTCCGGAATATAATCGGAAAACATTTGTTTGAGATCTCTGGCTCTATTAGAACACGAGATTTCTTCACCGAAAGAGAAATTTAGAGTTATTTTCAATTTTCTCACCTTAACCCGTCCATCTAGTCTCTTGCAAACCTAGATTATATACATAGGTTATAGCGCTGGAATTGCTGCGTGAGGACATCAAGAGAATAATCTCAACGTAGCGTCCTCACGTTTCATGTACCTGCAGAGAGAAAATGACTAGTAGGATTTTTTGAAGAAACTTGGTTAATTCAAAAACGCAGGGCCAACAATATCAAACATTCCCGTGATAGCAGGTATGAGGCAAAGACCTGTTCCTTCACTGCTACAGGTTGAAGTGATTCATGTTGGTAGGAACTTCAAGCACCACCGTTTTTAAGTGGACCTTTTCAAGAGCCGTAAGACCTGCCTGTGACAAATTACTCCAATTTAGGATTAGCGATACCCAACTAGCTAAGTGAGGGTTCAGGTAGCTGTGATGGCCTCTGATCAGGATTATCCACCAGCTGATATAAGGTATCCCGTGCCTCTGTTCACTTAGGGCTGGCAACCCACAAGCAAACAGAAAACATAGGGGCAAATTCTCACTCAAGAGATGTCCACCTCTGCAGCAAGTCCAGAATCCAGAATCAAGCTCAAAGCCTTAAACCAGTCCAGCCTCGTAGGCATAAATGGTCACCACATAGGGGAGGATAGTATCAGTAACTGTAGTGATTATAATCCAACATTCGATAATGAAAGCGTGAAAATATCGTTGATGAAAATCTGTTTTTCTTAAACCTTGGATGTATCATTAAGATACATCCGTGATATACAGTCTCTTAAAGACTGTATATCACGAACAACGTAACAACTCAAGTGATTGAACGAAAGGCAAACAATTCCATTAAATTAACATATATATATTCTGTGGTAGTTTAACTCTGAAAATCCCAATTAATGGATAATTCAGAAATGGAACAGTTATACAGGTAACTCTCATTTAATGCGGGAGATGAGTTCCTGGAAGATCATCGTTAAACGAATTTCCGTGTGAAACGAGGGGATTTTTTTATTTGTTTGCATTTTCGCCTATCTTATTAATCTTTTTTCCTTTTCTTGGTTTCGTAATAGATGTTTTATTTCCACAAAAATAATTATAATTCTCAATATTTATTTAATGATTACATATATGCATAATTATGTATATAAATATGTGATCGATTAATTAATTTTGCAGTTTATTTCTTAATATGGAGCGAAACTATCTGTTTTACATTGCTTGCCTCTGTTTTGTGCGTAATATTTATTTGAAGCATTTCATTAACTGGTCACAACATCGTCTTATGACATCCTGTCACGAAATATCAATATCATGATCCTTCAACAAATCAATGCGTTTTTTGTGCAGTGAAAGGGCTTCTACTAAAAATTTAAATGTCAACACTATTTCTGGTTCAAATTCTTGTCGTTCTTCAAAAGCAGCGTTGAATTCTAAAATCCTGAATCCCATCGTTAGTGAATGGCTCACTGTGGAGTTTAATAACTACGTCTATGTTTCAAAGTTATGCTTTCGTATCCTGCTCCAATTTGATATTTCGCTGATGTTAATTAAAAACTCGAACTAAATTCTGTAAATAAACTATTTAGATGGATAAATCCAAGCATGATTTATCTGAATTATGCAGTAGTGATTTGGAGAAATAAAATGAACAGTGTGGTTGGACCTCCGTAGCCCATGGCTGCTTGATGATGATCGTGTTGTTGTTGATGGTGATGACGATTAATATACTAAAACACTGCAGAACTCTAGTAAGTACGAATTAAAGTTCCATTTAGGCGTCACCGAAGTAATTTTCAGTAAAATGAACCAAGAAATGCAAGGAAAGAGAAAAAGTGTGTGAAGTGCCATAAAACGAGTGGTGAAAAAAGGCAATAAATACAATCTATGTGATAAGGATAATGCAACTTATAATGCCATTGCTTCTGGCAAAAATATGATTCAAATGCAAAGCACGTGAGATTTATCCATTTCAGTTCGTTGCAGGAGCTGTTGTCCCTTTTGAGAATGCCAGTAACCAGTACAGAACCGAAACGAAATCATAGACATATATTATACACTGAGAGGTTACTTAGTCATTATGACAGTCATGGTATGCTTACTACTAAAGTTGAGGAAGAATGGGATCATTTTAAACAGGCTTTTTTGGACACTAACAGTACTCTTTTAGGAAAAAAGGAGCAGAGTTGACAGAATTATCTGAGTGATAAGGCAATTGAGCTTATTTCGGAAAGAAAGAATTGCAGGAATGTCCTTAATCAATACCCTACTAGTACTAATAGAAAGCATTATAGAGAACTTAATAAATGTGTAAAAGATCAGTTAGCTGCTGATAAGAATATTTGGCTTGATGGTTTGGCTGACAAAGCCGAGGAAGCAGTTAGACAGCACAACAGCAGAGAGTTGTACCAGATAGTTAATGTTTTGTGTGGTAGAAAACGGACAGGTATACAGGGATTGAAGGATAAACAAGGTAAGGTTATAGAAGGTGAGGATTCTGTCATGGCTAGGTGGGCTGAGCATTTCAGTGATATTCTAAACAATGCGGTTATTTCTATTCCCATTGTTTGCAATGATGATAGATGCATTGGTGGCTTTAAT
Source organism: Ryuthela nishihirai (assembly GCA_038380435.1). Lineage (NCBI taxonomy): Eukaryota > Metazoa > Arthropoda > Arachnida > Araneae > Heptathelidae > Ryuthela > Ryuthela nishihirai. The sequence continues at coordinate 5,259,810 of JAWZYU010000038.1, forward strand.
GTTGGCCCTGTAACACAATCTGAAGTTATTTTTGCTGTTTCTAAACGTAAACTTCATAAATCCCCAGGGGTAGATGAAATTACTACAGAAATGCTTAGAGCTGGAAATGTTTCGCTTACCATTTGGATGACTGAAATTCTGAATATCTTTTATGATAAAGGGATAATAAATAAAACATATATCAGTGGTTCTCAACCTTTTATGCTTCACGAACCCCCTGGAAATGTGTATGTAACTGGCGTACCCCTTGTATACATAGACAGAATAATAGTTATAGTATAACAATGGGAATAAAATGAAACATATATCAGTTGTTCTCAACTTTTTATACTTCACGTGCCCCCTGGAAATGTGTATGTAATTGGCGTACCCCTTGTATAGACAGATAAAACTATAGTTATCGTATAACAATGGGAATAAAATAAAACATATATATCAGTGGTTCTCAAACTTTTATGCTTCACCTACCCCCTGGAAATGTGTATGTAACTGGCCTACCCCTAACTATAGTTATAGTATAACAATGGGAATAAAATGAAAATATATATATATCAGTGGTTCTCAACCTTTTATGCTTCACCTACCCTCTGGAAATGTGTATGTAACTGGCGTACCCCTTGTATAAATAGATAAAACTATAGTTATAGTATAACAATGGGAATAAAATGAAACATATATATATATATGAGTGGTTCTCAAGCGTTTATGCTTCACGTACGCCCTGGAAATATGCATGTAACTGGCGTACCCCTTGTATAGATAGATAAAACTATAGTTATAGTATAACAATGGGAATAAAATGAAACATATATCAGTGGTTCTCAATATTCTATGCTTCAGGTACCCCCTGAAAATGTGTATGTAACTGGCGTACCCCTTGTATAAATAGATAAAACTATAGTTATAGTATAACAATGGGAATAAAATGAAACATATATATATATATATCAGTGGTTCTCAACCTTTTATGCTTCACGTACCCCCTGGAAAGGTTTATGTAACTGGCGTACCCATTGTATAGATAGATAAAACTATAGATATAGTATAACAATGGGAATAAAATACAACATATATATCAGTGGTTCTCAACTTTTTATACTTCACGTGCCCCCTGGAAATGTGTATGTAACTGGCCTTCCCCTTGTATAGATAGATAAAACTATTGTTATAGTATAGCAATGGGAATAAAATAAAACATATATATCAGTGGTTCTCATTCTTTTATGCTTCACGTACGCCCTGGAAATGTGTATGTACCTGGCGTACCCCTTGTATAGATGTGTATAAATAGATAAAACTATAGTTATAGTATAACAATGGGAATAAAATAAAACATATATATATGTCAGTGGTTCTCAACCTTTTATGCTTCACCTACCCCCTGGAAATGTGTATGTAACTGGCGTACCCCTTGTATAAATAGATAAAACTATAGTTATAGTATAACAATGGGAATAAAATGAAACATATATATATATGAGTGGTTCTCAAGCGTTTATGCTTCACGTACGCCCTGGAAATATGATTGTAACTGGCGTACCCCTTGTATAGATAGATAAAACTATAGTTATAGTATAACAATGGGAATAAAATGAAACATATATTAGTGGTTCTCATACTTTTATGCTTCACGTACGCCTTGGAAATATGTATGTAACTGGCGTACCCCTTGTATAGATAGATAAAACTGTAGTTATAACAATGGGAATAAAGTAAAACATATATATCAGTGGTTCTCAAGCGTTTATGCTTCACGTAAGCCCTGGAAATGTGTATGTAACTGGCGTACCCCTTGTATAGATAGATAAAACTATAGTTATAGTATAACAATGGGAATAAAATGAAACATATATATATATATCAGTGGTTCTCAAGCATTTATGCTTCACGTACGCCCTGGAAATATGTATGTAACTGGCGTAACCGTTGTATAGATAGATAAAACTATAGTTATAGTATAACAATGGGAATAAAATGAAACATATATCAGTGGTTCTCAACATTTTATGCTTCTCGTAACCCCTGGAAATGTGTATGTAACTGGCCTATTCCTTGTATAGATAGATAAAACTGTAGTTATAGTATAACAACGGGAATAAAATAAAACATATATCAGTGGTTCTCAACCTTATGTGCTTCACGTACCCCCTGGAAATGTGTATGTAACTGGCGTACCCCTTGTACAGATAGATAAAACTATAGTTATAGTATAGAAATGGGAATAAAATGAAACATATATCAGTGGTTCTCAACCTTTTATGCCTCACGTACCCCCTGGAAACGTGTATGTAACTGTCGTACCCCTTGTATAGATAGATAAAACTATAGTTATAGTATAACAATGCTAATAAAACATATATATATATAACATATATCTAGCGACTTCTAAACTCTCACGGCGTACCCCAAAAATTTTACCGCGTACCCCTAAGGGGTACTCATACTCCATATTGAGAGTCTTAAAGGAAAGAAATTGCGTTTAAGCTTTCACTATATAATACATTAAATATTTTCGGATGCATCTAGAAAGATTCATCCATTTAGGATAAGTTAGGAGTTTAGCTTGCATATTCTACTTCGAATAAACGAAAGTTAAATTATTTATATTAATTTAGTACATAAGACTACTGGTAGTTTAATTGTTTGCAAATTTCACAAATGTTTACATGTCTTTCTAACAGTGGTATGTACGGAAATTTTTTAACTCTATGCAAATAAAGTTTGAAAAGGAACAGAGAGATATAGAAAAATTTCTGTTTGTTCCGTGCACTGCTACTCTCTTCTTCAACTCTTTTTTTTATCTCGTTTTTTTTTTTAACGAGATAATAGTTTCGCTTTTTCCGTCTGTCTGTCTCTAGACATGAAACTTCTTTTAGTTACAAAGAAAAATTAAAAATTCCTTTTATATTGGATAAATATCGATGAGATATTACAATAGGCACTTTGCGAATCTCTTTAAAACTATAATTATGCCCTCTAACGGTGGAAAAAGTAAAATATTTCAAAATTTAAAACGAATATTAAAAATGACGTGTTTTTTCTAGGAATTTGAAATTTTCGTGGTGGAATATGAAGGTTACGAAATTTTCGTTTCAGCAATGAGTTTGCTCCTTAGACCCAGGGGGGCGGGAAGTATATATAATTTTATTTGTTTTAGCAGATAATTGTTTGCCTTTAGAGATAAATGAAAAAAAAAAAAAACATTTTTTGGGTTATGTAGGAATGGATAAAATATTATGATTCCCGCTTTCGGAATCTTTCGAATACTATAACTGCGCCCTCTAACGGTGAAAAAGTTTGAAAATTCCAAAATTTCAAACGAATATTTTAACGATATAATTGTAATGATAGAAATATGAAATTTTGAATGTGAAATATGAACGTCATGAAGTGTTTATTGGAAAAAATAAAAATGATAAATACAAATCTCTTTTTTAGTTTGATTGGTAATAATTAAATATTATAATTCGCATTTTAGAAATACTTAGTAGTTTAAATTTATTGTTATACATTAAAAGAATAGAAACTGAGAGTGAATTCAAAAATATAGTAGTATTTAGTAATTATTTATGGGAATTTGAATAATGAACTAAATATGTTTATGACTATTTGTCAATGGAAGATAGTGAATAATTATTCACTATCTTCCATTGACAAATGCAAAACATTCAAATATCCTTAATTTGACATTCAAATTAACAAGTTTTAAGAGTCAAACTATCTTAATTGAGTAGACAGCACATTATCAAATAAATTTCTACTTAGCACATTATCAAATATTCAACAGCAGGTTACTTAAATCAATTAATAATAAGAACGACTTTAGGTTTGCAAGAGTAAAAAGTATTTTCTTTAAATTATAACACGACCTTATGCCACCGTACTAAAAATGGATTTTCTCTGTAAGGCCAAACCTGTTCTTTTCTTCAATACAATCAAATCACTATTGGACACTAATTGAAAATGACATCTCCATCAAGACACACATACGATAGTAATTGTAGAACTACGTGTAAGACGACTAATCTCATACAACACCAAATCAACTATTTTTATTTCTCTCCAATTCACCGAATTAACAACTAAGTATCCTTTTTTTTAGATGAATCAAATCAAATCAATCAATTGGCCATTTAGCACATTCTGTGCAAAAAACTGACGATCAGAGATAAAAACAACCCAAACAACAGCAATCGAACCACCACTTCTTGCAGTAACATTTAAAACAAGCCGACGTCAATTCTCTTCTCCTGCTAACTTTCAAAATGTGAAAGCGTTTTGTTTTGCAGTTATTCCTTGCTTTGGAGGTCCATATCTGAGCATTTATTTCTGTCCTTTTTTGTTACCTCTCTTCTTACTTCAACTGCTTTGAACATATATTTGGATACGCCTGGAGACCGTATTCGTCAGGGAGACGTAGAATTATGTCAGAATGTTTCATTTAACTTCACGCTAAGGTAATATTTGAAATACTTTTGAATTACGAATATCTTTTCAATTGTTTCAATGGTAACTTGGTAGTCACTGGAAGGAGAGCTCTGCACCAATCCTCTGTGATGATGCATAGAACTGGCCAGGCCCAGCACCTAATATCCGACCTCGCCTTCTCGTGGTGCAGACGGTTAATACCTTTCAAAAGAGATACTCTCTTGTGGAAGTGAACGGAAGAAGAGGGCTTTCAGATTACTGTGGCCTACTGATCTGGACAACTGTGGCTACTTTTCTTTTTTTATTCTGCCCTGCTGAGGAGTGGTCAACCACACAGGGTCCTGATGCTGACCATATAAACCCACTGGACTGGATAGATATATGGCTCTGAGCTTGATTATTGATCCTGAATTTGCTGCACTGGTGGGCTTCTGTGGAGGGAAAATGTTTCTGTTTGTTTGTGGGTTGACAGCCCCAAGTGAATAGATTAACAGGATATGTTTATCAGCTGGTGGATAATCCTGAGCAGAGGTCATCGCAGGCACCTGAACTCTTTGCTTCTATTGGCATCAGCAAATTCTACATTGGTAACTACACATTGGTACCCTACAATTCTTCCAGGGTAGATGGCTTCAGCCTTTAGTGGTGGGGAAACGGGTCTTTGCCCCATGTCTGTGATTAGTGGGCTGTTGATATTGTCGGCATTCCCTCTCTCAAAACATAGCTTTTTTAAACATCCCACTAACCATTTTCTCTCCATAGGTAGTTGGAATGTGAGGATTCAGCACAGAGCTTTTTCTCTTTATGTCCTCACACAAGAATTCCACCATTATAATTTAGATATTCTCGGCTTGCAAGAGACCAGATGGACAGATAAAGGTCAGATTCTTAAAAACAATCTTAAAATTCTTTTTTCAGGGAAGGACGACAATAAGCATCACAAAGGCGTGAGTCTGCTTCTCAGCAGACACGCTAGTGATGCTCTTCTAGGATATGAGTGCATTAATGAAAGGTCTCTTACAGCAAAATTTCAGACAAGGGTTAAAGACTTGAATGTTATCTGCTGTAACGCCCCCACTGAGGATGCCGATGAGGATGAGAAGGATAGGTTTTACGGACAACTTCAGGATATTTTGAATTCTGTCAAGAAAGGAGATATTCACTTGTTCTTGGTGACTTCAATGTCAAAGTTGGTACTGACTCTGACCTTTGGGGAGGGGTGATAAGCCCTTTTGGTATTGGTAGCTGCAATGGCAATGGACAACGTCTCCTACAGGTAAGTAAACTCAATGTTTTCAGAATAACTAACACTTATTACAAACACCACGACATACATAAGTACACATGGGTTTCACCTGATGGGCTGCATTTAGAATATGATTGATTATATTAATTAACAGCAAGTGGGCTAGTTCTGTTAGGAATACCAAGTGATATAGGGGAGCTGAAATTGGATCTGATCATTATCTCGTAAAACGTTTTTTGCAACTTAAACTTAAAAAGTGTTGTGCTAATGTTAAACATATCACCTTTAATACTGAAGCTCTGAAAGACTCAGTTATAGCTAAAGCTTACTATGATAGGTTACTTAATCATTATGACAGTCATGGTATGCTTACTACTGAAGTTGAGGAAGAATGAGACCAACTGGAAGAGCTGTTGGGAGACAGATGATAGCCTCCCTTCAAGGTCACCTAACGTGTTCTTTAACATGCAAAGGATATGGGTTGTTCTGTTGTCCACAGGGAAAACTATGATTGTTCATGGCTGAGAAGTACAGAAATATTTTGAGGAGAACAATTTGTTTATTACCGAAACGAAATATTTCAAGTTCATTAAGCATGTTAAATGAATAAAATACGCAATCATGTAATGGAAAAATGTCAAGAATACATTAAGGATTTCCTTATGGGATAACATTAAGTCACGCTCTCTGAGTATTGATATTTACACCATAGCGAAATATAAAATAAATATCCCCTCAAGCATGTGCTTGCCACAGAGTCTGACAGAAGCCTATAAGTTTATACGCCATAGTAGAAGGTCTGTGAGGATGGCGGAATCTTAGCAGAAAAAGGACACGAAGATCCTTGCCTTAGCCAGGGCTCGAACCAGGTCCCTTAGATCTGAAGCCAATTGCGCTAACCACTCGGCCCATAGAAAGTTAAAAAAATTCTTTATACTATGCCAGTTACAGGATTTGTTACAATTATACATATTTATAAACCGAATAAAATTAACGCAAATATGCCAAGAATTGTGAGCAACTGAATAAAGACTACGGTTTGTCTATTTAGACTTCGATTTGGATAACGTTGTACAGTTTTGTCATTCTTCAGGTGGTCCATATTAATTGACAAATTTGTCAATTCTTCATGTGGTCCCCATATAAACTTTACAGCATTGCAAAGCAGCCTGAATTTATATTAGATATTTTAATGCTTCTTTCAACGAAACTAAAAATATTGGCTTTCGATATGAGATATAATTTCGATATTAGATATGATCAAGTCAGCAGAGTAGAATGGATACCATTCTCTTCTGCTGACTTGATTAATCTAATACATAAAGAAGAAAACTTGTTTGTGTGTGTGTGTGTCTGTTTATGCAATTGTCCATAGAAGAACTAAAAAGCACCAAACTTTGTATGAACGTTCCCTTCATCAAGGGGAAGAATATCAGCTATGTACCTATCGGTATGAATCGAACCCTCTGGGGTTAACCAAAATTGGGGTGGGCGCGACTAAATTTCTCAAAATCCCCATAGATTTAATATTAAGAGTTTAAAGTTTCTCAAACTAGCTGTTCCTACAATGAATTGAAGAAAGGAATGCATCAATTATTTTCTTCCTGATTTCGCGTGGTAACGTCATTGTTCAGTTTTTTGGGTAAAGAGCACGAGCATTTCTATGGAAATTGAAGTTGTTCTAATTAAGCGCAAGCGTAATATGAGATTCTTAGTTGAATTGAAAGGTTCGAAACCTTAGAATTGAAATCGGAATTTAAATTCGTTTGCTTACCTTGAAAAATATGTAAAAGCTGATAAATGTATATTGCAATTATTAATTAATAAATTTTTAAATATTATGTTTAAGCAATAAACGTTTTTTAATAATGACAGTTTCTTAGAACTAGTATTTTTTTGTGCAGCTCAAACCATATTTATTAATTGTTTTGCTATATACTTATATATACCTGGCAAATTCTATTCGAGAACCGACTGCTTGATACGAAATCATTTGAAATTTCGATTTTGTGAGCGGGGCAAAGCGATTTTCGGTTTTGAAACTTCTGATTGAAAGATCGTACGGTACCTCAAAATATGTTCCTTAGTGAGTGTTTCGAACTTCCTCTTGTACGCAGAGGGAGTAAACTTAAACGTTTTCAATATGGCAATTTAACTTTTTAATAAATTGCTGCTTATAAAATACGCCCCCTCCTTGGTATGGTAGACTTCAAGGGGATGGAAACCATGGAACCGAGGTGGCAGCTTGTGCTTTGTACGTAACAATATATTATTGTTATTTTTGCAAATCATCCATTAGTTTGTACTTCCAGTATCAAATGGGACAAAATAGGAAACAGAAAAAACTTCGTTCTCTTTGAAATCAAGCATCCTATATTCACGAGAGACAATAAGCTCTCGTTCCAGTTATTCCTCTTTGTCTGGTTAGTCGGCTTTCTTCTATTATCTGAATTTGTATTCCAAATTTTAAATTGGTTAATCGAAGTTTCATTCTACATAGTAATATAAAATGGCATGCTCTTCAATTTAAAACAACCTTTCTTCTGTAGGAAATTATAATACATGTAAAGTAAAATCAGTTCCTAGATAACCACATCTTTTTAGCATTGAACAAAATTTCCATCCAAAACGAACTATATTCCTCACATCTAATATCGTCCCTACTCCCAAGTTCTCTCAATTTATAATAGGTTAACCAAAAATTAAAATAGATTCTACTTACTTCAAACATATATATTTATTTTGCTGAAAAATCAGAATCCGACGAATGCTATTTTACCGACACTCCTTTTTGGTGTGTAAATGCACTGCTATCAGGCATATTATCATACTGTTTGAAATTTCCATTAATATGATTTTTAACGGCTAAACTGCTCAAATTAAACTTAACGTGACAGAATGAATGAATGGTATTTTAGATACTACTCTAAGAAGCAATAGCGATGATACAATTGTATATTCGGTATGAAGCCACCCATAAGGATATAATTTTCTTATATGTTGGACATAGCGTAGGATACATCCGTGATATACCTCAGAAAATTGTCATCAGATATGCGTAGATTGAACGAACAATAATTTATTGAATTAAAGTGGTTTATAAATTTGGTGGTAGTTAATTGTCAAATTTCCTATTCACTTCAAATTTCTAAATTGCTTTCCCACGACATTTTTTGCATTTGTGAGTTTGTATGGGTGCTACAATTGCTGTTCCACTAGGTAATTTAAACGCTGTGATCAGTCACAACGAGTAATGTACCAAATGAACTCTGTGTCGTGCAGAGTGTCGTAATGTTACGTAAAAACTCCTCCAATGCTTTTATTCCCTGCAAAAAGGGAATGAGGAAACAGTTTTGCTTCTATATCTTTCAAACGCGACTGCAGACAGAAAGACATATCTCTCAAATCAATACTTGTGAAGTGGGAGAGTCGCAATTTTATAAACATTTATTTCCCATGCTTTCTTTCCGCGAAAAAACGACCAAAAATTTATCTTCTATATCTTTTGAAAGCCAAGGCTAAACATAAACGGTTAGATGTGAAATGAAAACTTTTCTTCTACCCTAAAAACCGCCGAAAAGTGAAAACGATCCCTTTATAATATTTTCTGAACGCGAGTACTGAAAGAAATGAGTTATTTTTCGAGTGAAGGTACCACCGGTTATCATTTAGCACAGGTTCTTTCTACTCTCCCAAAAAAGTGGGGAATTGCATACACGATTGTTTGCTATATCCATAGGCGGCTAGTCATTAGTGAATGAAAAGTGATTTGAGACTATTCTAAGATACAAGAAGGTTCAGGCCCCACCAAAATTTCTGTGATGTACACTACAATGCCTAGTCCCACGGCCGAGTGGTTAACGCCCTTGGCTACTGATTTAAGGGACCTGGGTTCGAGGCCCGGGTAAGGTATGGATGTACGTGTCGTTTTTCTGCTGAGGTCCTGCCATCCTCACAGATTATGCTATGGCATATAAACTGACAGGCTCCTTTCAGACCTCTGTGGGGTAGCTTGAGGGGGTATTTATTTTTTTTTTAATTTTATTTATACTATAATATGATAATTATATGAATATTTTTTTCCTAAGACATCTTGCCCGTCCCCTGCCACCCCCGCCTTTCAATAAGCATTTAGCGAAGTAATACCCTCGAAATTGCCTTACATCAACTTAATTATAAGCGTAGGATATTAGCAGGCAAGTTTCAAATGTGCCCAGAAGTAATACGTGATTGTAAATATTTATTTTATTTTACTCTAAACGCTCTAAACCGAAAACAAAATAAAAAAAATTAAATATAAATGATCAATCACTCATTTAGTTCATATTCAGTTTAAAGGAGCGTAGGATTTAAAAACTCGTTTCTATTACCAATTGAAAAGAAAATGCAGTTTCCCTATTTTCTTTCAGTTAATATGAATATAGTAAGTGATATTATCATCTTCATGTGCTATTTTTATATTTTATTAAACATATAACACAAGTACTTTAGGTATTCGGTCAGCTAGAGCGAAAAGGGAGCGAGGCAAGATCGCCAATTTGGCAGCAAGGTCCTCTTCTTCTAGCAAAAGAGTGCCAACAGCAGACCCAGTTTAGTGGGCTGGGTGAAGAAATGCAACATTTGTGTTTGGTTGTCCCGCACCTCAACACTAGAAAAAGAAATTTGGCACAAGGCATCATGTCTACGTCTCATTGGCCGAAAAAAATTAATTGATATTAGCCACATACACAAGGCCTTGTGTAAAATACGACAGGATGATGCAAGGGGGAGAAGAGGCGTACGAACAATAAAGTTTATGGCACTTACTGGTCGATGACGGCCCAGAAGGTCAATGACGCTGGTCTCTGCGCTGGTCAAGGTCCCGGGGTGAGTGGAGGGCAGCGGACACACCCTGCTGGCAGGAGCTCTACGAGGAACGTTCAATCGCAACGACTGCTACTGAGCTCCATTTTTCTTAGCAGGTGAGCACTTATCATTCGTACTGAAAACTGCTTTATCACAAAATTAGAAACCGATATTGATAAAAAGAGACTAGACTAGGACTAGAGACTACTACAAGAATCAACAGTGATAATAAAATTTTATATTTAATATAAAATCATCCAATGAATGCATAAGGATAACCATTTGTGCATTTTGCAAAAATGGTTATCCTCATGCATTCATTGTCGTCGAGATTCTGCAAATGCCTATATCCTAGAGTTTGTAATGAAAACTATTTTTCTTAAACTTTGGACGTATCATTCAGATATGTCCGTAATATAACATTCCGGAATTATCCTTTGAATTCTTTGTGATTGAACGAATGATTTTTATTTTTCCCTTTGTGTTTAATAAAATTAGTGGTAGTTTTGAGTAAAATTTTATTCACCATATTTACTCATTTTCTTATTGTTTTTTCTTCATTTATTTGTTGTTTTCTCAGTTTATGTGTTTCACAAACGATTGTTCTAACATATATTCTCTACCCTTTGACCAATTGCAACGAGTTCTGCACCAAATATGCTTATAACGCTGGGAGTCTAAGAGGCTATCAAAACTTTATCCCTGGAGTTCTGCTCCCTGAAAATGGTAAATATCAAAACCATTGCGTCACAGCTTTCAATTCAGAGTAACGAATCAATGTAAGATTAAAGCTTGTGATACCTGTAGTGTGATAATGATATAAAGAGATATTTCTCTTGCATTGTTCCTTAGAAACAAGGAAAGGAAAGTTAACCTTTGGTTTATTTTTTGTATCTTTCGATAACGAAGGCCAAAAGTAAAAACTAAGGTGTCAAATGAAAGCTTGTGACGTGAGAAGTGTCAGACTACAAATTTCACCCATGTGGAGTGGCTAAACAGGTGGGGGGGTCAGAAATGTACATACCAACAACCACTTAGCTGGAAAACACCGGATGAAGTAAAAATTCGCTTGGGGGAGAGAAATATACGAGATTTGAAACTAAATTTAATATAATAATTTAATTTATTTTTTATTTCCTCAAAATTTGATATCTTTATGTAACAGAATTAGAAAAGATTTAAAAAATGTATCAACGCATGAAACTGTCTGTTTCTTCATCTTAAACTTTTATTTTTCTTCTTTTCCAATTATGTGGCTGCGTTTATCCTGTAAGAGATTGAAAACTCATTTAATCGGAATATGTTGGTAGAATCGCCATTAAATCAATATAAAACCTCTTTTATCAGCAAACGGAAAACAAATTAATATTGAGCTTTGAATTTTTTGGGATTTTCATTCATAGCACTAGGAAGCAACATCATATCAGAATAATTCAATTAGAAATAACTAGGTGAAATATTACAATTCCTGAGCAAGACATTTTCGAATTCAAAAAACAACTCCGAGACTAAATAGTTCAAACGCCAGGCCTGGATCTTGGGGATGGATTAAACTATTTATAAGGCAAAGGGATAAATAAGCTTATATGCTTAACGCACTTTAGAGAAATTTTAAAGACCACTAAAGTGGAGAGGGAAATGTTACACTGCGTGCAATTACTATCTCGTCCGCCGTTTTCTGGCCCCCCTGTCCCCTTTATGTTTTCTAGTCCGGGTCTGCCAGTCACTAAGCCTTGTTAACCAATTACTGGAATACTAGATATATCTCGCCAAATGTTTGGCGCGAAAGGTCTGTCCATTGATAATTTTTCCCATCCATAACGAACCGCTTCCTTCCTAACCTCCATCGATAATGTATGACTCAATTTGAAACGTTCAACGTAGGAGACATCAGAACCTCCAAAGATTTAGAATATTTACGGTGGGTATAATCTAGACCCAGCAAAGCTAGGAACCCGATCTACTAACCTAACACAGGCACACAAGGGAAAGCAGGACATGAAAGTTGGGACCAATTGATCACGTACCTAAAAAATTGACACAAAACCACCAATGAAGAAACTTCCGCCACCAATGAAGTCATGGAGGTACATGAAACACACGCCCTGACGGATTTCCCATAAAACACATTTGTCAAGGGGCGCCAAGTTTTGCATTTTGTTTATTTAAGTGTCAACAAAAGTACGTCCTTTTAAGTTCGCAGAAAGATTTAAATCTAGTTCCAAATATTAATGGTTTTAAGTGCCAATGAAATAACTCTCTCTCCTATCAATCGAAAGTGAACGCTTATAGGATATGGATGGTGAGGTATCGTAACATATATTAAACATACTGAAACATTTTCATATTATGTTAATGAAAAACCACATTCAAACTCCATACCTTTAAAAATATGAATTTTACAGAAAACTACCCCGTGAGATTAATTATAGATACCAATAAAATTTATCCAAATCGCTATTTCAGTTTTTTGGGGAAGGTTCCTTAAAACTCTATTGCTGATTTTATCCCATCCAGTGGCTTTTGCTGTTTTTAACCTGGAGATAATTCCACGCAGTTCAGAATAGGAAGCAAACTTGAGACTCGAGTTGTGATGTTGAGTGTTAAAATCTCGGACTGTTTTATTAGTGGAAGAGATGAAATCCTCGTCACAGGGTTCATCATTTGGCATAAATTGTTTTCCTAAACAGGAAGCGAATGCTTCTACTTTGTCCTTATTATCGTAGACTAAACCATTTTCTCCATGGAGAACAGGATTTGTTTGTTTCGTCCTTTAAGAGCTAAGATCATTTTCCAGAGTGAACTGTGTTCTAGATTAAGCGAGCTAATCTAGACCAGCTAATCTAGACCATCAATTTTTTATTGATTGACCTCCCATCAATCAATAAAAAATTCTTGAAGTCTCTATGAAGTGTACTCTCTTATTGAAGTGTACTCAAAGCGTTAGATAATGTTAGGTTGTAGATGTCCTTGTCATGCATATCCCACGTCCTCTGCCAGGTTTTCCTGTCTTTATTCTTTTCTTTAAAATTTTTTCCATATCGTGTGGAAGTTTTTCAAGTTTGAGTTCCCTTTTATGCACAGTGTTTGATATTTTTAAATGCGTCTTGAATTGCTCCTTTGCGATTTGCAATTTCAGCATCCAGATTTTTGTGTTTGACTTTTTTTAATATACCAGGGACTATTTTATTAATAATAATAATAATACGAAATCTATTCCAGTTTACTTTTTTGTAAGTAGAAAGCTTACGTATTCCCTGCAAGTCTAATTTGAGCAATACCAGAATGATGATGAGTAACTTGCAGATGATAGTTAGGAATGAAAGTTTTCTTAAGAACGATATCCAGCATGTATGGTCTAAAATGACTGACATGGGGAAAGTTAGTAGGGTCTTGTGTGCATCCACTATTATGCCATTTCTAGAGGAGCAGCTAAATAATAATCTACCGTTTGCATTTAATCTTTTTCTATGCCAGCTAGTAAAATTTGAGTTTAAACCCCAGTCACAAGCGTTGGGAATTTATTTGAAAAAACAGAATCCATATCTGCACTGCAGAGAGGAGCATTCAGGTTTGTATGCACTTATTCGCAGAATATGTCTATATTGTGGATTTTCAAGACAAACAACTGTGGTTTCCAGAGTGATAAGGTTGCCAAGAGGAAATTCGCACTGCTTGAGATATCTTTTGATAAGAACAGCCGTTTCTTCTCCTTTGCTATGAAGTCGGTTGGTCTGATAGTTTAAGGGTTTTCAAAGTGGGGTACGCAGTAAAATATTTTGGTGTACGCCGTGAGAGCTGAAAAGTCGCTAGATATATGTTATACACATATATGTTTTATTTTATTCCCATTGTTATATTATAACAATCACAAAACGTTTATCAGATAACGTTTCCAATAATTATATCAGATAACGTTTCGAATAAATTTCTGTCGAAGAAATTTTCGTTTTAAAAAGAATTTCGTTTCGAACACATTTCCGTGGGATAAATTTCCATTTCGAACAAATTTCAGATTCTAATAAAATATTCATTGGGAACACATTTTCGTCGAACAATTTTCTGGATACCCGATAAGCCAGATGGGAGAATGTACGCAGCGTGAGATGCTGGACCAAGGAGAGATGATCGAAATATGGGTAAAGACGTCACTGCCCGCATATATTCCGTAGAGTGGTTGGATCACATATGCAACGAGACTTGGATACGGATTAGATTCGTTCAACTCCTTGAAAAGGATATGTTTTATTTCTCAAGTTAGAAAAAACAGTGAAGATCTCTTTCTGCGTAGATAGGAGGATTCAATCTGATTCTGATTGGAGATAAGGTGTTCAATGGATTTCAATCCGAGTACGTATTACTCTGCTGACAAATTTGGGGCAATGCACAACATATTATGATTCTGTCAATTGAAGAAAGAACCGTTTTCTTAGTGCACAATGGCGTATCCCAGTAACAGTACACAAAGTAGAATAGCCAGACAACTTACGCTAAAAATAAATGATTAAATGCTCTCTCCATGCATGGCCAAACTTTGACTACCACTAGAGACGCATTTCAAAGATCACGCTGAATGGCCTTGACCAGAGGATTCCATCTGTCTCCTAACAGGTATTCAGTGAATCCCCTTCTATAACCTCCTTTCAGCCCTTGTGACCTGGCCACTTAAACCGTTGAGTGCCAAACAGTGCTGATGAAAAGGAAGGAAAATTGTTCATGATTGTGTAACATACACTATTATTTAGACCAGTGATTCTCAACCTATTATGCTTCACGTACCCCCTGGAAATGTGTATGTAACTGGCATAGCACTTGTATAGATAGATAAAACTATTGTTATAGTATAACAATGGGAATGAAATAAAACACACACACATATATAACATATATTTGCGACTTTTAAGCTCTCGCGGCGTAACCCAAAAACTTTACCCCGTACCCCAGATTGAGAAACCCTAAATTAGACTATAAAATATAGTCGTACAGATAGGAGACCTCTGAACAGTAAGTCTATAATAGTCACTATTTAGAAAGTCACTATATAGAAACCTAAATATTTATTCACGTTGTGAATAAATATTGTGGCTCATAGGGTTGTCAGGATGAGACAATATTTTTACCTTTTAATTATTTAATTCCTTTACGTTCTTGAAGACACGTTTCGAGAACGTGCAGGCCGAAATTTATTATCGCCGAAAACGAAATATTTCATACAGATGTAAACCTTTTTAAAGCAGAGCCGTCCAACCCAAACTTATCGAAGATTCATTGTCACTCTATTCTCAAAGAGCAGCAATCAATATTCTGTACCTGAAACAGAAAAAACACTCTATTAATTCTAATGAGCTCTAATGAGTTCTAATGAGCAATAAAAAGGAATAAAAAAACTATGTTTTTAGCAAATCAAATATCTTGGTTAAAAACAAAAATATGCATTTTTAATGAGTACTTTGAATTGGAAAAATAATTTACTTATTCACATAAAAATATTTGGTCAGTAATTGAAAGAACTGAGCGAGATTTTGTATTTCACTTGTTTTATGAGTCGCTGTTTGAATAATAGACAGGTATAAATAAGCGCAATAGCTTTTTTTAAATTGTTTCGTGGCTTCCACTGGGAACCACGGACCTAGATTTCCCCGTCTGTGGACAATGGGGTAGTGGATTAAAAGAAAGCTAATTCTTAAAATAAATTTATTTGTTTTCGTAGTGGTAGTTTAGTTTACAACAATTCCTATGGACAGTAACTGAGAAGGACAATTCGGTAGATGAGAATTCGGGGTATAAGACAATTCGGTGGATGAGAATTTGAAGTCTACGACAATTCTGTGAATACGACAATTCAGTGGGAATAGAAAAACATTTAGAAGTAATTTTAAATTAAAAAAAATAATAATAAATACCCCTTCAAGCATTGCTTTCCACAGAGGTCTGACAGGAGAATGTCAGTTTATAATGCCACAGTAGTAGGACTCAGAGGATGACAGGACCTCAGCATAAAACAAAACGAACATCCATGACTCACCCGGGGCTCGAACCCAGGACCCCTAGATCACTAACCAAGCGCTCTAACCACTCGGCCACGGGGCGGCGATTTTTTTTTTTAATTACTAAACCTAATTAAAATACACTTTCGATTAGTGAACAAAACCAATCCTTCCCGGAAGTCTCTGAAATCCAGCACTACGTAAAACGAAATTATTTATAACTCAACATAATCGATAATTTTATCTGTTCTTTCTAATCCGACCTACAATAAAAGGTATACATTTGTTCTCTATACTCCGATATTCCACTACAACGGAATTTTTTAAAGTTTGTTTCTTCTAAATGAAGCAGTTAGAAGCCGAAAGAATACTATACAATTTGCATAAGACTTCAAATATGCTCCTTAATACGATCCTGAATAAAACAAAATTTCTCTAATGTTTTTTTTCTTACTGAACAAAAAAAAACGAACGCAAATTACCAATAGAGTAAATCAAAGCAGCCGATATTTGATAAATCTATTCCCTCTTATTCGACGCTTCTTAAACACTCTTGCATATTTTTATCACTTCCTGTTCCTTCTAAATGAAACAATTGGAATTCAAAAGAATGTACTCCAGGGAAGTAGAGCGCATAAGACTATTATCATTCTCACTAATCCGATACTCAATAAAACGAATATCTTTAGACATTTTTATCCAAAAAAGCAATATGATATTAATAGAATGCATCAGAGGAATGGAGCGATATTTGCAAGTCTACTCCCTAATCTGACTTCTGTTAAACCGGATTTTCATACTCCTCTACCTTTTTGTTCCTACTAAACGGAACGATTGGAATTCAAAGGAATACATTTCAAGAAACTAAACCGCAAAATACTATCGTCAGTCTCACTAATCCGATACTCAATAACACGAATATATTTAGTATCTCTCATCCTAACAAAATATTAGAAAATTAACGGAATCCATTTAGAAGAAAGATGCGACAATTTCCTCTGGACTCTAAACCGACGTTAGTTGAACTGGCTTTTGATATTTTTATCCATTTCTATTCGTAGTTTTAAAGTAATTGGAAATCAATCGAACCCATGTCAAAGACCCAAACCTCACAAAACTCTAAATCAACACTGAATAAAATCAAATATTTTGGACATTTTGTTTCTCTTGAAGGAAATAATTTAAACTGACAGATATTCAATTGGTGAAATGAACATTCCAAATTGTGAACATTCAAATTATCATATATTCTGTTTCATGCTGTAAACAGATTTTCGTTTACATCTTCAATCGGGAAGATAATTTCTTTTAAAACGCTGATTTGGGATAGATGGGGAGAGGAAGTGATTGCGCGTTCCAATAAAGGAAAGGTTTTTTCTTCTTTTCGTATGATCATAATTATTGCAAAACTTTGTTTCCATCCTTTGTAATAAAAAAGTGAAATTGATAATCTCAATAATAAATAAGATGAGAACATCGAAGATTGAAGATATACAATTTTGCTTTATATGGATTTATACCAATTTTACTGATTAATTTGCAAATGGTTGTTAATTGAGAATTGGAATGGAGAACTGTCTATTTAATAACTAACAGTAATTGATAATTTAAGTACTAATTGAAATACTAATTAATTTGAAAGTAGAGACAGTTTTAGGTTATAGTCTTGTGAACGTTTCCATGATCGAATACCGAATGCGAAGGCTCCGTAGAGAGGTGAGCCATGGACATAATTGTAAACAATACAGAACAGAGTTCGAGTCAGCAAACGCATTATGGATTAAACCAAGAATCTAAACGAAATCGAACTCTGCCGCCAGAAATGAGATTTATAACAAATACGTGTCTATCTCAGATTTTACTTAGAAATAACCGTTATATCAATACATTACTTCGATGCTGAAAATTGAAAAATAATCTGCATTTGTAAAACATATGTTATTGTAATAAGGAACACTGCATATTCCTCTTCTAGAAAAAAGAATACATGATTTATGAGTTGTTTCAAGAAACTCTCATTAAAAGTCCATTACTAATCAGATACACAGAAACAATATTACTCGAAATCACAGGAAAGGCAATGACGACCATGCAGGTCAATGCGCCATCATCAGAGATAACATGCCAGAGCATCTGTCATGTTATCTCTGATGATCCCATTTGGCTCCAGACATGGGATCATCAGTTCCTCTGAATTTCATATCTAGATTAAACTAAGAGTGATACCTTCCTTGATTGAAGGAAAAGTCGCTAAATTTCTTCGAAAAACATCATTCTCTTTGAAAACGAGATTCCTAAATGCGTCAGAGGCGAAATGCGTTCTTCTAGTTTATTTTTAGAATCACCATTAAATGTGGCCGATATAAGGCAAAAATGCATTTACGTTTTATATTCAGATCGGAAAAGTTTCATAACTTTACTTATATAAACAGGGTTTTTGTTACCAGTAGATTAAATAATGTATTTAGTAAACTATTTTTTATCTCGTTTTAAAAGAAAACAAGAAAATAGTTTCGCTTTGTGGTCTGTAGACATCGAACGTTTTTGTTTACAGAGATAAATTAAAAATTATCTTTGTGTTGGATAGGTATTAATGAAATATTACGATATGTACTTTCCGAATCTCTCTAAAACTATAATTGCGCCCTCTAACGGTTGAAAATTCCAAAATTTCAAACGAATATTACAAAGGATGTATTTATGCTAGAAATTTGAAATTTTGGTGGTGAAATATGAAGCTTACAAAGTTTCCATTGCCAAAAACAACCCTTAGACCCAGAGAGGGTGGGGAAACATATGTTATTGTAAAATCTAGATTAAACTAAGAATGATACCTTTTCAGTTTTAGCTAATCATTGTTTGTTTTCAGAGGTAAATGAAAAATTCTTTTTGGGTTATTGGATAGGAATTGATGAAAGAAAAAGTGTGCTTTTTAAATCTTCCGAAAACTATAATTGCGCCCTCTAACGGTGGAAAAATTGTCAATTTCAAAATTTTCAAACGAATATTGCAGGCGACGTATTTGAGCTAGAAGTTTTAAATTTTGGTGGTGGAAGGTGCGTCATAAAGTTTCCATTGGCAACAATAAAATGACCTCTTAGACCCTGGGTGGGTGGGAAAACATGACTTTTTTGTTTTAAAAGATAACTTTTTGTTTTTACAGGTGAATTAAAAGTTCTTTTTAGGTTGGACAGCATTGACGAAATATTGCGATTTGCATTTTCGAAATATCACAAAAATTATGATTGCGCCCTCCAATGGTGAAAAATTTAAAAAGTTAAAACAAATATTGCAAACGATATTTTATGCTAGAAATTTGAAATTTTGGTAGTGGAATATGAAGGTTACCAAGTTTTTATTGACAACAATAAATTGATAATTGGAATTGATATGAAACGCTAATGAAATATTTTAATTCACAGTTTTTAAATATTATTTATATACGGAGTGTCCCCCAAAGAGGTTTACACTGTTTGAATGTTAATAACAGAGAAAGCATTATAGATAACCTGATGGAACTTTTTGTTTCTGGATCTGTCATGATTAGTGCTTGTTGCCATTCATTTGTTTTGCTTTTTTTTTCAGTTCAGTTGCCAGTAGTGACAATTAATTGACAAGATGGCTGGGAACCTTTCCTTTGAGCAACGGAAGTGGATTTTAAAGTGTTTTTGGAAGTGTGAGAACATGAAAGAAGTGCAGAGACGATGGCGGGCAGAATTTGATACTGTGCCACCGTCACGTGTAAACAATTGCGAAATTACGCAACAAGTTTGAGAGGGACGGAACTGTGTGTGATCTGAAGAAGGGACGGTGTGGCAGGAAGAAATCAGTATCGGACGAAAGAGGGATGGAAGCAGTGGTACAAACTTTCACAAGATCCCCCAAGAAGTCATACGGCAAGCTTCGCGTGAGTCAGGTGTTAGCAAATCAAGTGTCCACCGCATTTTAAAGCAAGCAAAATGGAAACCCTACATTCCCAGGGTGCTTCACCCGATAAATGAGGACGATCCGGATATGCGCCTCCAATTTTGTGAATGGATTTTCGTTAATGAACAGTTGACTGATTTGATTGTTTGGTCTGATGAAGCGACTTTTAAATTGAATGGAACCATCAATCGCCACAACTGTGTGTACTGGGCAAGAGAAAATCCCAATGTTATGGAAGAAAGAGCTGTTAATCTTCCTGGGTTAAAAAAGTGTGATGTGGTATGTCTGTCAGAGGACTTGTAGGGACATTCTTTTTTGAAGGAACAGTGACAGGTGCTGTGTACTTTAACATGTTAGGGGCGGGGGTGGCTCAGTCGGTAGCGCGTCAGGCTCGTAATCTGTAGTTCACAGGTTCGAGTCCCAGCTGGGTCAGCGTTGAGATTTATCTCCGCAAAATTTCCCGACCTTCCCACGGTCAGTAGGGGACACCGATGGGTTTGGAAAGGCCGCCGTCCGTCGGATGGGACGTTAAGCCGTGGCCCCGTGTGCGGGAGAGCCATACCCTGTGCACGTTAAAGAACACGCTGGATGGCCTTGACGGGAGGCTAACATCTGTCTCCCAACAGCTATTTCATTGGATCCCCTCCCCCAACCTTCTCTGAGCCTTCGGGGTCCATGTGACCTGGCCATTTAGCCCATTGTGTGCAAAAAAGTGCCGCTGAGACGTGAAACAACCCAACCTTAACATGTTGCGGGAAGCAATTGTGCCAGCTGTTCCCCAACTCTACCCAGGTGAAGATGGTTTTTTTTTCCAACAAGACGGCGCACCGTCACATTACCATCGAGACGTGCGCCAATTCCTGGATGAAACATTTGTTGAGAGGTGGATAGGCCGACAAGGAAGTGTCGAGTATCCACCCAGATCTCCCGATCTAACGCCGTTAGACTTCTTTCTGTGGGGAACGCTGAAGAACACTGTCTACGCCACAAAACCACGTACGCTGGATGCCATGAGAGAGGCAATTGTGACTGCCTGTGAATCCATTCCTACGGTAACCATATCACATGTTTGTCGATCTGTTCCACAGCGTTCCAGACGATGTATTTCTTCCAATGGAGGACATTTTGAACATCTTCAACATTAGAACATCATCAGTAACGTGTTGAACATCTTTGTGACTTAAAAAAAATCATATTTTTGTTTTTTTTTGTTCGAGTTATTAAAGTTTAAACAGTGTAAACCCCTTTGTGGGACACTCTGTATATTAACATATATATATATTAATTTATATATTTATTTATATATAATTCATATATAGTATATAATATTATTTTATTATATATTTTATATATTAATTTTAATTCGTATCCTTACAGTTCACGAAGTGTAGAACAGCAAAACTACTAACGACTTATGCAAAAGATTTGTATGTAACAGAAATTTGAAATTTCAGTGATTTATCATGAGTTATTTCTCTAACAGTAATAATGTACCCACCTTCATCAGAGAGGTGTGGTAAATGCTACTTTTTAATTTAAATTTAATTTAAAGAAAAACAAAATTTAAGAATAAAAGACAAATTCTTTTTATGTTGTATAATTACTAATAAAATACTATTTGCACTTTTCCCACCATCCATTAGCCCAAATTAAAACATTTAAGGAGTGAAAAAAGTCATCATCATCATCCTCAAGCAGCCATGGGCTACGGAGGTCCAATCAGACGGTGCAAATTAGTTCTCCAAGCACGTTTTGTCCTGAGCTACATCTACTGCATCTGGCCACTGCACACCAATTCTAACAAGGTCCTGTTTGACATTGTCTGCCCATCGCATCCTAGGTCTCCCCCTCTTTCTGAGGCATTTAGGCACACTGTTCATAACCCTATTCGCAAATCTAAAACTATTCATACGGGCAACATGGCCAAACCAACGGAGTCTCTCTCTGCATAATATGCTACTTAAAGGAGGTTGCAAACTCCTTTGCCTAACCTCATCATTAGTTACAAAGTTGAACCACCTAATGCCCAAGATACTGCGTAAGCATCTGGAATCAAAAGCATCTAGTTTCCTGTTATCTTGTTTACAAAGTGTCCACGTTTCACTACCATAACTAACCCTAGAAAAAAACAAACTATTATACAGTCATATTTTAGTCTTTAGGTGTATACGCCTATTTCCCCACACTCTCTATAGATTTTTAAAAGTCCCGGCAGCAATCCCTATTCGTCTGTTAATCTCATGCCGCACATCACCATTATCTGTTACATAGCTCCCAAGATAATTAAACTGTGACACCTGCTCAAGGGTGCAACCATTCAGATTAACTGAATCACAGCCTGCCTGACCAATTTTATTCACTTTAGTTTTCTCTCTGTTTATAACCAAACCTATTCTACTACCAGTCTCATCAACAGCTCGAATGAAAGAGTTCATCTCATCAACATCAGTTGCCAAAAGGGCTAAATTATCAGCATAATCTAAATAAGAAATTTTCGTATCTCCAGTCCATTTAAGGACAAAATCTTTCCCTTGAAATGAATTTTGCATAACATAATCAATAACCAAGCAAAAGAGAAAAGGAGACAAAATGCACCCTTGTCGAACACCAGAAGTAATGCTAAACCAATTGCTACAAGCTTTACCAACTCTCACACACGACTCAGTGTTATTATAGAGAACTTTCATTATGATAACTAACTTGTCAGGTATACCATATGATCCCACAATCAACCACAAATTATGACGATCAACAGAGTGGAAAGCGTTTTTGAAATCAACAAATCTAGCAACCAAAGGTTTCTGAAACTCTAAACATTTCTCAAGAATCTGCCTAAGTAAAAATATCTGATCCACACATCCCTTACCACTTCTGAATCCACATTGCTCATCACGCAATTAACTGTCAACCAGATTCTTAATTCTATTAAGCACAATCATGGAAAGAACTTTCCCTAGAACAGAGACTAGGCTGATAACCCTATAGTTATCATAAGAACTGCGATCACCTTTTTTGAAAATAGGGATAACGATAGCTCTGGTAAAATCCTTAGGAACCATGCCTTTATCATAAAATATATTCAGAATTTCAGTCATCCAAGTGGTAACCGAAACATTTCCAGCTCTAAGCATTTCTGTAGTAATTTCATCTACTCCTGGGAATTTATGAAGTTTAAGTTTAGAAACAGCCAAAATAACTTCAGATTGTGTTATAGGGCCAACATTAAAGCCACCAATGCATCTATCATCATTGCAAACAATGGGAGTAGAACTAACTACATTGTTTAGAACTTCACTGAAATGCTCAGTCCACCTAGCCAGGACAGAATCCTCCTCTTCTATAACCTTACTTTGTTTATCTTTCAATCCTTGTACCCCTGTCCGTTTTCTACCACACAAAACATTAACTATCTGGTACAGCTCTCTGCTGTTGTGCTGTCTAACTGCTTCCTCGGCTTTGTCAGCCAAAGATTCTTATCAGCAGCTAACTGATCTTTTACACGTTTATTAAGTTCTCTGTAATGCTTTCTATTAGGAGTAGTAGGGTATTGATTAAGGACATTCCTGCAGTTCTTTCTTTCCGAAATAAGCTCAAGTGCCTTATCACTCAGATAATTCTGTCTCTTCTGCCCCTTTTTTCCTAAAAGAGTACTATTAGTGTCCAAAAAACCCTATTTAAAATGATCCCATTCTTCCTCAACTCCAGTAGTAAGCATACCATGACTGTCATAATGACTAAGTAACCTATCATGGTAAGCTTTGGCTATAATCTATCTATATAATCGGCTATAATCTATCTATATATCGGCTAATATATCTTTCAGAGCTTAAGTATTAAAAGTAAATTTTTTAACCCTAGCATAACATTTTTGAAGTTTAAGTTGCAAGACACTTTTAACAAGGTAATGGTCAGATCCAATTTCAGCTCCCCTATGTGCCCTGGTATTCCTAACAGAACTAGCCCATTTGCTGTTAATTAATATGTAATCAATCATATTCTTATGCAGCCCATCAGGTGAAACCCTTGTGTTCTTATGTATGTTGCGGTGTTTTTAATAAGTGTTAGTTATTCTGAAACCATTGAGTTTCTTACCTGTAGGAGACGTTGCCCATTGCCGTTGCAGCTACCAATACCAAAAGGGCCTATTACTCCTCCCCAAAGGTCAGAGTCAGTACCAACTTTGGCATTGAAGTCACCTAGAACAAGGGTAATATCTTCTTTTTTGACAGAATTCAAAATATCCTGAAGTTGTCCGTAAAACCTATCATTCTCATCCTCATCGGCATTCTCAGTGGGGGCATAGCAGCAGATAACCTTCAAGTCTTTAACGCTGGTCTGAAATTTTGCTGTAAGAAACCTTTCATTAATGCACTCATATCCTAGAAGAGCATCACTAGCGTGTCTGCTGAGAAGCAGACTTACGCCTTGGTGATGTTTGTTATCGTTCCTCCCTGAAAAGAGAAATTTATGATTATTTTTAAGAATTTGAAATTTATCTGTCCATCTGGTCTCTTGCAAGCCGAGAATATCTAAAATATAATGGTGGAACTATTGTGTGAGGACATCAAGAGAGAATGCTCTGTGCAGAGTCCTCTCATTGCAACTACCTATGGATAGAAAATGGTTAGTGGGATGTTTAAAGAAACTATGTTTATTGAGAGAGGGAATGTCGACAATATCAACAGCCCCCTAATCGCAGACATGGAACAAAGACCCGTTCCCCCACCACTAAAGGCTGAAGCCATCTACACTGGAAGGCTTCCCCCAATGTAGAATTTGCAAAGAGTTCAGGTGCCTGCGATGACGTCTGCTCAGGATTATCCAGCAGTTGATAAACATATCCTGTGAATCTATTCACTTGGGGCTGTCAACCCACAAAACAAACAGAAAACAGAGCGAAAGATTTTCCCTCCACAGAAGCCCACCAGTGCAGCAAAATCAGGATCCATAATCAAGCTCAGAGCCATATATCTGTCCAGTCGAGTGGGTTTATATGGTCAGCACACTATGGTCAGCACTGTGTGGTTGACCACTTTTCAGCAGGGTAGAAAAAAAGAAAAGTAGCCAGAGTTGTCCAGATCAGTAGGCCACACTAATCTGGCAACCCTCCCCTTCCGTTCACTTCCACAAGAGAGTATCTCTTTTGAAAGGTACTAACGGCCTGTACCACGAGAAGGCGGGGTCGGACATTAGGTGCTAGGCCTGGCCGGTTCTATGCATCATCACAGGGGATTGGTGCATAGCTCTCCTTCCAGTGACTACCTAGCTACCATTTACAGCCTTACTTTCTTATTTTAAACTAGCTCCTTGAAGTTTCACTTTTATGTCTACACAAACACAAAAAGAATCTTTATAGAAAAATGAAATCATTTATATATATTTGCCACTGTTGTTCGATAAAATGATTTGTACACTTTTCTGTTATTGCATACTCAACTATCATTGAAGATGTTTAAGATTGTACATATATATGTTGTCACTATTTTATTCCTGTGTTAATTATTACAATAACCTGGATGAGCATATGCTCTTGGGTTATTTACATTGTAAAAATGTACATTTATATCAAAAATAAAAATATTTGAATTGAAAAAAAAAATTAAATTGAAAAAAATTATTAGCAGTCGATATGGCGCGAAGTCTTCGTCCTTTCTAAATAACAGGAAACGATGTTCCTGACAATATGCTGCAGGTATGCTGCAGGGTTGTTAAATCGTTTAAGATTTCACAAAGGGACAGTTTTTGGAACACACCGTTTAAAAATTATCGATTTTTCTATGAAGTGTACTCTAATATCCAATTATTGTGATTATGATTTCCACAGCTGAAAGAACCCGGGGCTGCCTGGGTCTCACTTCCAATCTGCATATTTAGTTTTACTACATTAAATAAATAATAAATAAATAAATACTCCCTCAAGCAGCTGCTTGCCACAGAGGTCTGACAGTAGCCTGTCAGTTTATATGCCATAGTAGGTCTGTGACGGTTTGTTTTTTAATTCTGCCATCCCATCAGCCAACATTTTAGCACAGATTGAACATGAAGAATTACCCGTCGTTTGTTAGGGTTGTGAGTTGTTTTACCTCTGAGCGGCACCTTTTTTCACACCATGGGCTAAATGGCCAGGTTACATGGACCCCGAAGACTCAGAGAAGGTTGGGGGAGGGGACCCACTGAAACAGCTATTGGGAGACAGATGGTAGCCTCCCGTCAAGGCCATCCAGCGTGTTCTTTAACGTTGGATTATTTTACTTCTGAGCGGCACGTTTTTGCACACAGTGGGCTAAATGGCCAGGTCACATGGACCCCGAAGGCTCAGAGAAGGTTGGGGGAGGGGACCCACTGAAACAGCTGTTGCGAGACAGATGGTAGCCTCCCGTCAAGGCCATCGAGTGTGTTCTTTAACGTGCACACGGTATGGCTCTCCCGCACACGGGGCCACGGCTTAACGTCCCATCCGACGGACGGCGGCCTTTCCAAGCCCTTCGGTGTCCCCTACTGACCGTGGGCAGGGCGGGGAATTTTGCGGAGATTAATCTCAACGCTGACCCAGCTGGGACTCGAACCTGGGAACTACAGATTACCAGCCTGGCGCGCTACCGACCGAGCCACCCCCGCCCCATCACACCCCATGACTTCGTTGAAAACTATCGAGATATTTTATTTCGACAGATTTTGATACTCGGTGGTTCCCGATGCACTTGATGAAACGGTCCCGAATTTTATAAGTGGGCTAAAAAATCAGGTCCTTAGTTTCAATGTTCCATTTAATGTCTAAAAGTAATCCAATATTCCAAAACACATTACGCCTTAAAATAATAATAATTTCGAAATATGCGGAATGGTGGCAACGACAGAAGATTTAAATGTTGTTCTGTCTTTTTTCACAGTGAGGAAGTTGTAAGTGGTAACAATAAATTTGACGGTGAATTAGCATTTCCTGTAAGAATACCATGCTAAATGTTTTACTTCTAGCAAGCCCCCTTTTGGAATTTCGACTTGAAATTCGGCACTACAACCTGGACTACATCCAGAAACATTTCAGAAAAATTACAAGACTTTACTATGATTTCCCGATAAGTTATTGCTGTCACAGTCACACAGACACATACACACACATGCCTTCTTTTATTATTACAAATTTTATATACCTAAATTTCGCAGCACATTTTTCACTGATTTTCAGTCAACAAAAGTTCAGTATAACGAACATATTTTGGTCACCATTTCGATTTCGTTATGCTTTTAAATTTAATTATATTTTATATTATATTCAGTATGATCGGTCTTGAAACATATCCTCTTTTCCAAAACGCTCCATTTATTAACAGTGGAACAATCGATTCTGCAGATGAGATATTTCTAAAAAGGTATTGGAGCAGAACACTTAACGCACTTTCTATTCCCCATTTTCATTTGCTAGAAATATAATGAAAATGAAGTGTAAATAATCACGAAATATGCCAAATGCTAGTTTTCATTTATATATGCAACCACTTTAATTTTTCCCCAGTCACTCCTAAAAAGGATCTCATCTGCTTCATCATAAACTTCGGTTTTTCCCTATATCAGTACTTCAGAACGCACTTATTTGCACTTTGAACTTTTTCCAAGAAGAAAGTTGAATCAGTGTAATTGTGCGAAGGGGGTAAATCTATTAATAAGAACTACTCATGCGCAGAAATGTGAAATATATTGCCACTGAACCAAAGCCTCGACGGTTACACGAAGGTTGCCAGAGGATATTTTTTAATATATATAATGCGTATGAATATATAATGCAATAAATATGGAGCGTGTGCAGTTACCGTTCACAGCAAACTGGAGCAGTTGCGGTTAATGTTCACAGCACATTGGATCGTGTGAGCTCACAAGGACTAGATCGTGTGGGCTCACTCACGGAAATATTGAGCATGTGCAGTTACCGATCACAGCAAACTGGAGCGGTTGTGGTTAATGTTTACAGAACATTGGATCGTGTGAGCTCACAAAGACCTAGATCGTGTGGGCTCACTCACGGAAATATTGAGCATGTGCAGTTACCGTTCACAGCAAACTGGAGTGGTTGCGGTTAATGTTCACAGCACATTGGATCGTGTGAGCTCACAAAGACCTAGATCGTGTGGGCTCACTCACGGAAATATTGAACGTGTGCAGTTACCGTTCACAACAAACTGGAGTGTGTGCAGTAACTGCACACGCTCCAGTATGCCAGATATTTTTCCTGAATTCTGTAATCACGTGACACGAAGGTTGCCAGATCACTAATTTCTAAAAAAATCGTTGCCAGATATTTTTTCTGAATTCTGTAATCAACCATAGTGTTCGGTTACTTTTTTGAGCTACGGCACTTGACCGAGCGGTCTCCAGTTTGGTTTGATGGGTTAGTCCAATATATCCTATAACTGAAGTCCAGTGGACCAGTTGATAGCATTACCATGAATAGTCCTGTGATCCAAGCATTATTTTCTTTTTTCTATCATTTTACTCATTTTTTATATTTTAATCTTTTTATTTCTAAATATACCTAGAATAATGAAAGCCCAATTATTTGCTTTTATTATTATTTTATTATAACATTTGTCACTTTTATTCTTCGCATACTTGATATATATACATAAATTTGTAGAAATTGATAAATGTCCATGAAACGACACTTATCAACAGATTTTGATAATTTCCTAATAATGCCGCCAGTTAGATTTTTGCCTGTATTATGGCGCTAAAGAACGGGTTTTCCAACAATAATGCTAGAAAAATCGTGCCAGTGATAATAACACGAATCGAAACATAAGAATGATCTATACAATAATGGCTTATTGGATTACCAAAAGGGACGTCACTACTTGGTTCACTGGCCTTTATTTATTTTTTTAGTGAGGGGGGGCTTTGTCGGTAGCGCGCCAGGCTCGTAATCTGTAGTTCCCAGGTTCGAGTCCCAGCTGGGTCAGCATTGAGATTTATCTCCGCAAAATTCCCCGCCCTGCCCACGGTCAGTAGGTGACACCGATGGTCTTGGAAAGGCCGCCGTCCGTCGGATGGGACGTTAAGCCGTGGTCCCATGTGCGGGAGAGCCATACCCTGTGCACGTTAAAGAACACACTGGATGGCCTTGACGGGACTGAGAGTTCGATTTGCTGTTGTCAACCACCTCGAGTGTGACAAGGGACCAGGATCTCATACAGCCAAATCCTCTTTACAGTTTCCCGACTTTATTGCCATGGAAATATCGAGTAGATATTAGTGATCATTACTTAGTATACTTCTGTCTATTGTGGGGATCTGACAGCCAATACTCTTGAAGCCAATCACTAGACGTTTTTCGCAGCCACTTAGCTTTTCACCGATTGGCCCTCTCAAAGATTTCGGACCCGTTGATTTACCGTCTAGGTATTGAAACAGATGCCGGAATGGCAGTTCATTGAAATGGAGAAAGCAAACTGCCCATTGTAACGGTTTCCCCAAATGTATTTCGATTCGGCGAATCAGACCGTTTTTCCAACCTGTATTAACAGCAGTGCCATCACATCCTATGACAACTAATTTTTCAAGAGAAATACCACGACCAGACAGATAAGAAATAATAGAAGTGACAATATCTTCAGAACTTCCAGGAGTTGGAGTAACATGGCCGATGTAGACTGAACCAGGTTCTTGAATTAGCGAGTAATGCTCTTCCTTTTTTACTCCACGGAACCTTTTCGAATGAGCTAGACTCACTTGTATTCAATAAAGAACAAATATAAAGAACATGTAAGTTGTTAGTGTATTTTTTCCTTGAACTGTGATCTACCTTTATACGTAAATTTCTTTCAAAATTTCATTAATTTTGAAGGCAACGCGCGACCGGAAGATGTTGATGGATTTAAATAATATTTAAACATTATTTTCTGTGGTTCTAATACATAAGAATTTAAGCTGTTACATTCGAGAACAGGCCAATTTAAAAATGTTAAAAATTATCGTAAAAATATAAATTTTCTAAATTTCGGTAAAATGTAGAGCACATGCGTGACCGGAAGATATAAACCGATTTTATTTCTTTTTTTTACCCCTTTTTAGGCTCCCCAATTCGCAACTTTTCCGCGGTATTACGACTTGAAAAAAATTTTAACACTTAATGCGATTGCAGCGGTAGCGCGATCAGAAACTCCATAACGATCGCTTTTTTTGAGGCTTGCTTACAGCCTCAAAAAAAGATTTTTTGAGGCTGTAAGCAATATTCCCAATGAGATTATTTCTTCTCTGATTCTTTACGATCATACTGTTTTGAACAAGCACAAGAGGCTTAAAACAGTAGCGTTCTCTGAGGAGACCTGCCCGTTTTAGGTTTCTTATACAATTTTACTTCTAATTTTAGCTTTTCTTATCCCATGGCCGAGTGGTTAGCACGCTTGGCTACTGATCTAAGGGACATGGGTTCGAGCCCCGGATAACGCATGGTTGTGTGTGTTGTTTTTCTGCTGAGGTCCTGCCATCCTCTCAGATCTTCTACTTTGGCATATAAACTGACAGGCTCCTGTCAGAACTCTGTGGCAAGCAGCTGCTTGAGGGGGTATTTATTTATTATTTATGTTTGCCCTTAGGAGCCCGCTTAAGGGTGGTTTACTTATATATTTTGTTCTTACTCATGCCAAATAGGCATATATTTAGGATGGATATGGTTAGTGGTAAAATTATTACCCGGTACATCGAATATGATTATACGATCTACGATCTGCTAAGTATTACTTGTTGGATCCAATGTTAAATTCTAGTACTGCCACTTCATGCACGGGAAGCACGATAACAATTGTTTAAAAATCTTCAAATTCATTTCTAAGGTATGTCAATCAAATGAATGTGAATTTATAAATTTGATAGTTTCTGAAATGATTAACGTGGAAACTGGGATTAAACATCGAAATGTATCCAGAATTTTTTTTCAAAATTAATTAGATGTTGAAGTAATTACAGATGATGGGAAATCCACTGCGGCATTTCCCAATTAAGAAACCCATTGTGACAATCCCCGATTACTTAATTAAATTCTACATACATACATACAAAATCGACATGCAGCCATGCGCTATGAAGGTTCTACCAGACTGTTTAATTTTGCTCTCCACACCTCTCTCTCCTGCGCTACAGTTGCTTCATTTGGCCACTGTAGACTATTTCTAGCAAGGTCCTACTTGATATGGTCTGTCCATCTCATCCTAGGTCTCACGTTTTCCAGAAGCCTTTGGGCACACTGCTCATAATCTTATTTGCCAATCTGCAGCTATGCATACAGGCAACATGGCCAAACCAAAGCAGTCTCTCTCTGCACAAAATGCTGCTCAAAGGAATGACTCCTAACCTCATCATTAGTTACAAAGTAAAACCACCTAATGCCCAAGATACTGCGTAAGCATCTGCACACACTGGCCACTGAATTAGAAACCTTTAAGCAGATGCACGTAAACGTCACTTGCGCAGCATATATGCAAAATACGTGATAACGTGATCATCACGTGATCTAGGCAACTATTTAAGGCTGCTGCTCGTCAGTAGTTTTAATCACAATGGGAAAAACAAAGAATATTTCGGGGTTCGATAAAGGATTATTGTGGGTGCTCGTCTGACTGGAGCGAGGATTTTAAAACAGCAGAAACGACTGGTTTCTGAAAAGGTGAGATATCTCGGATTTTTAATCAGTGGAAAAATAACCCACATTGCTTCTCTAAGAGGCGTAAGTGAGGCGCAACGACAAGCTGTCAGGAACGATATTGCTGTCGTCTGAGATCGCTTATACGGAGAAACAGGACATCCTGTGTACAGCAGTTGACCGAAGCATTCAGTAAAGGCTGTTCCCGACACATATCTCAGCGAACTATGCGCAGGGAATTGAAAAGGATGGGTATTAGCAGTCGCATGCCTATATGGAAACCAATGATTTTTCCGAAGTCGTCTACAGTGGTGTCAGGAACACCGTGACTGGACACTGAAAGACAGAAAAAAAATCGTGTGGTCCAGCGAGTTGCGGTACAACTTGTTCTGTACCAACGGTAGGCAGATAGTTTTTTGGGACAATGCTGTTGTTTCATGCACGACAATGTTACTAACTGCGTGTAAGATGTATTCAGCAGTGGTTCAGCTAGCATGACAGCGACTTCCACCATCTTTCCTGGCCACCACAAAGCCCGGACCTGAACCCCATTGAGAATGTATGGGAACGTTAGAAAAACAGATCAGGGAGAAAACTCCTCTTCCGTCAAATCTGAGACGGTTAAAGGACCGTCTGCTGAATGGATGGTATGCTGGAGATGTAAAGGCATTCCTACACCTGTGGAATCTATGACAAAGAGCATACGTGCTGTAATCAGTGGTCGGTGTGTATAGCAATTATTAGAATTCTTATTACAATTAAGTGATTGAGAAAAATATTATTATTTGGGACTCTCAAAAGCGATTCCCTAGCATCGATTGTTATTTACATATTGAATTAATTCTAATAAAAAATAATGTGATGAATTTCAATGTTTAGTCAAAGTTTCCTTTAAACATTAGGCATTTCTGAATTTTATAGTTTCTCTATTCATTCACGGATATATCATAGAAGTGTAGTTGATAGGTAGTGTATCTGAAAAATGTTTATTGCGTTTCCCGTCTTTGCAGGAGCGTTACCAAATTTAAACCATTCTTAACTTATTTCGTAAAAACAATTCTAATATAATATATTCTATAATTTAATCGGCGGTAATTTAATAAATCTTAATGAGTTAAAAACATATTACATTTAATATAAATGATGTAAACGTAACTAGTATATTATTTCATGCTGGTGAAATATATATTATACATATCAAAAATTGGTGCTACAGAAATGATTCTTAAGTATTTGAAATTGAAATGAAATGTCAAATTCACGGCACGAATGTTTTTGAGTGTCAGAAATCGATCGCACATTCTACTGATGCAGATATTTCTGAGTGGCTTTTTGCCCAAAATTAACCAAGCCACAAGGACCCCTATGCTCAGATAAGGCTGGAGAATACACCCACTAGACAGTTCTTATCAGAAACGCCGACCTTCCTGACAAAGTAATTCATCGTGTTCCTCAACGTGCACAGGATATGACTCTCCCGCACACGGGGCCACAGCTGAACACCCCATCCGATGGACGGCGACCTTTCCAATGTCACCGATGTCCCCTTTCTCAAAAGAAGCAACCCTGACACTATTAGGACTGAAAGGCCAGTCAAGCGATCCATCATTGAGCAAACACAAATTATTTTGAAGTGTCCAATCTGTTACAATCTCTCCTGAGCGGGAAGAAGTTATAAATCCCCTCATTGGAAGATGGGCATTAAAGTATTCCAAAATAATGTTCAAGTTGTGATAAGCAGTAAATAGATAATATAGAATTTTGATAACATCCTCTCCTTTTGGTGTGTAGCAGTTCGCTACAATTAAATTCCCTGTAGGTAGGGAAATAGAAACTACTTGGAGTTGTACTGTATTTATATTAGGAATGGCGTTACGAGTTAACAGTTCACAAGGAAAGTCTTTATGTACAGCAATAAGTAAACCACCTCCGTGGCCGTCTTATCGATCGGATCGGAATATTGTATATCCCGAAAGGCAGAATCGGAGAGAAGGCTTTAGCCAAGTTTCTTGAATGCAAATAATTGAAGGAGTTTGAGTAGCCGCATGAATTTCGACAAATTGGGAGTTTGCAGATATGCTACGAAAGTTCCGTTGTAAGATATCGAAGAGGAAACTTAATTAGTAGTGGTAAGCATTTTTGTGGCTGAAGCACTCTTATTTCGATCATTTTGCGATTTTACAACTTCGGAAGTAATTTTATTATGCATTTCATTATTTGAAGTTGATGAAAAATTGTTGTTATAGGCTGACTCTCGTTTCCAGATGTTATGAGATGGTTTTCTTTTGTTGGGTTAAGTTGTTTTATTTCCTGACGAATTTATTTGAAGAGTTGCTAGTTGAACAAATAAAGAAGGTTTATTTATTGATAACATATCAGAATTTCCAGTTTTAGGTGAAGTTTTTGTTATTAACAATTGTTTTGATGAAAGAATATCTGTTTGGGTTTTCTCTTCTGATGACCGAGGTATTACTCCAGGTGCGATAACTGAACTAAACAGTTCTTTGAAATGTTTTCCTACATTCGAGATCGTCTTTATAATGCTCTCTGTAATAGTTTTCTGAAGTGTTTCAATCCATTATGCGTTAACAATGTTGTTAGAACTGTCTGGTGTAATCTGTTTTTTCACGAAAGATTCATATAATGTTTTGTCATTAACCTCTTGAAAAGAAGAATGATTTGTTGTTTTGTAGTTTAATATCTCCTTTTCTTGTATCCATAGAGGGCAGTATTGGTCAGTGGTTGTATGGGGTCCTTTACATAGACAACAATAAGGAGTGGCTGCATAGCATAGGTTGAAGGCATGTTCGTCTCTGCACCGACTACAACATTGTTTACTGCGACAAGTTTTAGCTGAATGCCCATAGCGTTGGCAGTTGGTGCAGCGACGTGGTCTTTCTACGAATATCGATGGTCGTTGTAGCTGCCATCATGAATGAACTTCCGAAGGACAATAGTGTCCTAAAATAGTAACAGCAGCAGATTGTGTTGGGATGAATTGAAGTCCTTCTCTACGATAAAAGCGACGTAATTCTACAAGTGTCAGATTACCTAATATGAGCTCTTTTTGCAATTCCTCCATTATAATAGTGTGCTCTACATCTCTTAAGATAAACTGAGTGATAAGTGTCTCTGTTAATAAAATAGTTGTAACAGCATCAGAAAGTAATTCTGAGATGCCTAAAATATCTTGAGCACATGTCATGGAAGAAGTGTTCATTACGATATTTTTGGTCTTGTTTAATATAGAGAGATTTTCAAAGTGCATATCGTAATATTTCATCAGTACCTAACAAGCACAAAAATTATTTTTAATTTATCTCTATAAACAGAAAGGTTCGCTGTCTACAGATGGACAGACAGACAGAGAGACGACAAAGCGACAAAAATGCGCGTCACTCAAAGAATTAGTTTTCCTGTAGTAACAAAATTGGAATATACTGAAAAATTCTGGTGTATAAATACAGCATACACCCAAATCACATAAAAATATTATCAATTCGTGTTCTAATATACACTGGCGGAAATTGAAAAAAGAACACCATTAACAATTGAAGCGTAATCACTCATATTTATTTAGTAGAAACAACTTGCTGAGAAAGGACAGTGATCACACGTGTGAAGTGATTCAACGTTTATTTTACCTGTTAATGAGTATTACATTTTACAGAAGGCACATTTTAATAAGGTGTTGAACCTCCTCAAGCAGCAATGCAGGTTTCCAATCTGGCATGCATTCCGTCATGCAAATTCTGGAGATCACGCTGAGGGATACCATTCTATGCGCTTTTAACTTAGATGCGTATTTCAGAGATGGTCGTTGCCTGCTACGGTCCGTGGAAGAGTCTTTGTCCGATCTAATCCCATACATGCTCGATTGGAGACAAGTCTGGAGAGCTGCTGGACAAGGGAGTTAATGCACTACCTGAAGAGCATGTTGAGTTGTCTGCGTGGAGTGTGGGGGGACATTATCCTGCTGAAATATGGCATTTGGGATTACACTTAAATATGGGAGGACGACCGATTGTACCCTGCACAAACACCAGACATCTATGAGAGTAATAGTTAATCGCTCCCCACACCATGATGCCCGATGTGGACCCTGATGTGGGGATCCACTGGCGGATGCACGATGGAAGAAGCAGCTAACCTTCGCCTCCGGACACATAAACCATCATCAGATGATCCTAAGCAGAATCGGCTTTCATCACTGAAGACCGCAGACTGACATTCTTCCCTCCAATGAACTCGTTTTTGACACCACTACAAACGTGCTAGACAGTGACGAGGTGACAATGGCAACCGTACAAGTGGCACACATGCCCGTAGTCCTTGCTCCAAAAGACGATTGTGTATTGTTCTTATAGATACCCTTGGTACAACAGAGGATCGAATTTGTGACTCTGGAGTCATCCTCTCTGCCAACGCTGCCCTCCTCATATTCTGATACTCTCGTGCGTCCATAACTCTTTATTGCCCAGAACCACGTCTGCGAGTGTACGAATACTCTGCTGACCATCAACACCACCATCGTACCACTGTCGATACCTCTCGTCCAATGTGGGGTCTAGTTTGACGTAAAGACCAATTAGCATCCCGAAGACCCACTCTACAACCTCCCTCAAATTCCGCTAAATGAACAAATGTTGTGCGCCTGCGTCGCCTAAGCATGGTAGCTTCTTCAAAGTGAACTGAATTACACGATGCGAGACGAATAACTTATATTTTCACGCCCTAGTCCTTAAACACGGGCTGTGTACATTTGCATGTTGTCGTCCTCAGTGACTTCATTATTTCATTCAATGACTTTCAATCTTGGATCAAGGTTTCTGCTGCCCTTAAATATTAGCACATTATAACATGACGTTCCTAAAAGAATTCCTTCTGGGTGTTCTTTTTTCAATTTCCGCCAGTGTATATATGAATAATTTAGAATCTGAGTTATGTTCAAACATAGGGTTTTCTCTACTCCACTCATCTCATTTCCGATTGTTCCTTCAAAAGCAAAGGGGTAGAGAATACAATACGTTAAAATTCTACTCCGATTAGAGAAAATAAAAGGGAATGTTTTTGTGCAGTTGCTTCATTTTGAGATTCATTGTCTAGTACGAATTTCAAGAAACATTCCTTGTACAAAATGTCGGATTACAGAGAATAGATTTAAATATGGCACCTCTCCTTTTTGCCCAGTGTGTTCC
This sequence comes from Ryuthela nishihirai, assembly GCA_038380435.1. NCBI lineage: Eukaryota > Metazoa > Arthropoda > Arachnida > Araneae > Heptathelidae > Ryuthela > Ryuthela nishihirai. Next base: position 5,297,070 of record JAWZYU010000038.1, read on the forward strand.
TTAAATTTGCTATTGTTTCGTTCCCATTAAAAAAGAGTATAATAATTCGTTTTATTGAATGTCGTATCAGTGAGAATAACGATAGTCATGTTCGATTTACTCCCTTGAAATGTATTCCTTTTAATTCCAAATGCTTCATTTAGTAGGAACAGAAAGGTACAAAAATCCAGTTTACCAAATTTCGTATTAGAGAGTATAAATTTAAATATTGCTTCTTTCTCCTTCCTTAAGTGCATTCCGTTAATTTCCTGTTGTTTCGTTCGAAAAAAAAAATACCAAAATTGCTTTCTAACAAGTGTCGGACTATTGAGAATAATGATAATTCGATACGGATTAGTTCCCTGAAATGTATTCCTTTATATTTTAATTGTTTCTCTTAGTAGGAACAGAAAGTTATACAACTATGAAATTCTGGTTTAGCAGCAGTCGGATCAGAGAGTACAGATGCAAATGTCGCTCCTGTTATCTAATACATTCCGTTAACATCATACTGCTTTTTTCGGATAAAAAAAAGAAAATATGATCCTTTTTATGAGTGTCGGATCAGTAAAAATTAAAATAGGTTTCTGTGGTTTAGTTTCCTGAAACGTATTCCTTTGAAATCCAATTGTTCCATTTCAGAAGTACGCAATTACGGTTAAAACAGACGTCGGATTAAAGAGTATTGATGCAAATATCGCTCTTTTCTCTAATGCATTCAGTTAATATCAGACTGATTTTGTCGGATTGAAAAATGATTAAAGATATTCGTTTATTAAGTGTCAGATTAGTGAGAATGGCAATAGTCTTGTGCGTTTTAATATTCCTGAATGTATTCTTTTGAATTCCAATTGTTTCATTTTGAAGGAAGAAAGAGGGATAAAAATATGTAAACTGACATTCTTCCTGACAATGATATGAATTAGAGGGATAGATTTAACCAACATCGGTTGCTTTGATTTAATCTACTGATACTTTGAGTTGGGTTATTTTTTTCAATAAGGAAAAAAAAAAAACTTTTGAAATTTTGTTGTATTGAGTGTCAGATTAGAGAGAATATGTGTAGTCCTATGCAGATTGCATTGTGTTCTTTTGGCGTCTGATTGCTTCGTTTAGAAGGAACAACTTTGAAAAAAATGTACTGGAATGCCAGATTGTAGAGTATAGATATAAATCTTTTATTAAAGGCCGGATTAGAGAGAATTGATGCAATTATCGATTACTTTGAGTTAAAACAACTTTGATTTACGGAGTTTCAGATTACAGAGACATCCGAGAAGTTTTGGTTTTGTTCGCTAACAGAAAACATATTTTATTTAGGTTTAGTAATTTAAAATTTTTTCAAACTATTTTTTATTTGCACCGAATTGTCGTATCCAACGAATTGTAGTCCACCGAATTGTCGCGCTCCCCTGAATAGTAAACAGCACTTCAGAGGACTCAACCACAGTTTGCCTCTGGATCATGACGTCTTCCCATTGTGATGCTCGTTTGCTTGCAACAAACTCTGTCTGAGGATGTCGGTGTCATCCTGAAATTGATGCTTCAGGATGACCTAGCTAAATAATATCAAAGCGGTTACGATCTTGTTAAAAGTTATAAAATAAGTTTGTCATGAAAATAAATATAATTTTTGCATCTGATTCGTAATATTTTATTCTGGTAGTCTAAGTTGGGGTGGCCCACTCAGAAACTTACTGTATCTAGCTACTCTTCCTTTTTTTCCATGTGATTCCTTAAATGTATGAGCGTGGATCTCTGGAAGCCCATAAGACCTGCGTTGTGAACCACTGTAATATAGCACATAACGCATGTATTTATTTCACAAGTTGGATGTTTTTGAATGAATTTTTAGCGACTTAAAATGTAATCCACTGATCTGGATTTATGAATAATGAATAAATAATACGTAATTAAACTACAACATATTACTAATATTTTAGATTTCGAGAATCGTAGTGGTAGTTATCTTCATTTATCCGTTGGCTACCTTATCAAAAGCAAATACATATGCAAGAAATCAAATTTAATTATTTCGTTTCAGTATTTCTCGCAAAACTCTATTTGTTGCAAAACTCTGTTTGCTATGCTGCAAACAAAACGAGCTGAAAAAACTTCCCTACTGAAATCTGTGACTACCCTCACAATTAAACAACGATATCAACTTTGCATGAAGCAAATCATAGTCTATTGACCTAGTGGCCTGAATGAAAGTAATATTACTTAAATATGTTTCAAGAAAAAACTCAGTGGATACACGGGCTCTTCAGATGACGCATTTTAGACAATTGTTGAAGCACTCTATGAAATAAAGAATAATCCAGAATTCCACTACAAGGTATAGTTTATTTCTCATGACACTCGCCCAAACGCCACATTTTGGAGTAATACATAAAAAAAATGGTAATTGCAAATAGTTTGTTTCAGTGTACGTTACGAACAACTGATATTTGAAATGAATTTTCAATCGTCAAGAACAAATCTGAACAGATATGTGCAATATAGAATGAGGTTCATAATTTCAGATATGTTAATGAATTCGAATTTTTCAATGAATATAGTTCCTGAAATGTTCCATAGCAAAATATTATAAAGACGTAACTAGAAACTCTTGCTAATTACAATGTCAAGACATGTATCATCAGGTTTTCAAGAAATAGGACAGACGTTAAAACGTTCCACTTTGTGCTCGAATGTCGTACTTCAAACAAACCCGGATCTACCAAAAATCAAAATGATGCAAGAATGTCGAAAGAAGTAAAAGTTGGGTCAGAGCCTTAATTTCCATTGCAGTATAACATTTTCATTTTAATTTCCGTGGTCTTTAATCATTTTCTTGAAAAAAGGTGTGAAATGTGTGCAAGTTTTAGTAGGAGGGGGAGGGAGCATGACCCACTAGATCCTACCTTACTTTCAAAGAGTCACTTTGTTGAAGTGAAAGAATCACCAAATGTTAGAGCATTAAAGTGCATTGGCTATTATTTATGAGACGTGTGAACCTACTGGAAACAGTTCATAATAAAAATTAACCGACCTTCAATGAAATCTGCTGTTAATCCTTTCATCTCAACAAACTTTGAGGAATAAAGAGAAGTCTCTCTAAATTACAAATTGTATTTTTTGCTGCAATTGAAATTCTAATTCGAAATCGCTTTTTCCCAAGTAAAAGGATGGTTATATTTTAGATTAATATTTTTGAAGTATCGCTGATGAACGAACATAGACGCGATTTTATAGGACTAAACACAACTCATTATTTCAAGTGTTTCTTGTTTACATGACATTTTCCTGTGATAATTTATTTCAATGTACTGACATCGATATGGAGATGTAATTGTTCTCTTGAAACATTTTCAAAACTAGTACCGTGGTTCCATTTAAAAAAAAGGCGAAATCGCTACAAATTATATTTCTGATTCAAGAGAAACTTATCTTCTCAGATTTTAATTGAAAGGATAAGAAATAATTTCTAACTTAATCTATTGTTCATTGGCGAAGACTGAATGCTGACTGGCAAAGGAATGGGGTAAAATGAGACTGCGCAGTTGATGCTCCAACTGTTCTCAGGTCTTGTATTCATTAAAAAGTGATTGATTCGTCTCGACCTATGATCAATCAGAACCGTCGAAGCATCAACTCCGCAGTCTCATAGAATTCCACTGCTTGCTCAGTTGACATCCATGTTACAACATTGACTTAGTTGCAAATGCTATTTTTCTACAATAGAGCACAATTTGCTTTCATACTTCGCATATATGGCTGTGTTAGTTGCATAATCCATGAGAAACACATGAAAACACTTCACACATTTAGATACATTAACGCTATATGGATAGAAATGAACCTATGCCCGTTAGGTCCAAATGGAAATGCATATCCAAGATCGCGAAAACTGCAAGAAATTTAAGATATGAGGACTCTTTAAAATATAAAATAGAGGTAATGCAAATGGGAAACCCTGATGAAGTCTTATTCTCCTAACCTCCATCCGAAGACTAAATTCACAGAACAAAATCCTGGGCACGTGCCTGCTCTGATGAATATTCGATGGCTCGATTTATTAAACCTTATTTTAAAGAATTATCATATTGTTGGCAACAACATTAAGATCACATTTCAGATATCAGTCATTTGTACATCACCTATTATATCTGTCTTGGATATGACTTATTTCATCTTGTGCAGATACCATGTAGTGCAAATGTAGATGCATAATAAAAGCTTCAAATACTAAAAATTCGTATAGGAAATTAAATTCATTAATTTATTTTGAAAAAAAAAATATGTAAAATTTAATATACCTATATCTCATACGTTAATTAATAAATGTTTTAATATGTTAAGTAATAAATAATATTTTCCGATTATAATAATAAAATTTCCGCTGTACATAAACACTTTGTGGGCAACTCAAACCGTATTTTTATTTTTCAATAAAGTTAAATATTCTTGGCATACTATATTCGAGGATCTCTGGTGGATACAAAACGATTTAAAATGTTTGGTTATCTAAGAGAGAATTTTCGTGTTTTGGTTTAGAAACTTCTGACTTGGGAACGGATATATGGTACCTCGAAATATGTCCATTTCTTTCCTTCCCTAAAAGAGAGGGAAAAAAATAAACCTGAGAATATTTACTCCTTTTTTCACCTATCTTTGTATTGTTTCTTCACTCGTCATTTGCCAGTTTGTTAATTTGTTTCTCAGTTTGATTTTATGTTTATAAAAACTGTTGTTTTACCATATCTCCCTCTGTTGGGCTTGGAATGTGCACATCCACCAGGTTCGAGTCCCAGCTGGGTCAGCGTTGATATGTATCTCCGAAAAACTCCCCGCCTGGCCCAGAGTCAGTAAAGGACATCAATGGACTTCGAAAGGCCACGGTCCGTCGGGTGGGACGTTAAACCGTGGTTCCGTATGTGGGTCAGCAATACTCTGTGCACGGTAAAGAACACGATGGATGGCCTTGACGGGAGGCTACGATCATTAGATGAGACCTTACATCTGTCTTCCAACAGCAATTCTAGTGGGTCCCCTCCCTCAACCTTCTCTGAGCCTTCGGGGTTTTGTGACCAGGTGATTTAGGCCACTATGTGCAAAAAGACGGTATAAGATGCAATTGATATTAGATATTGTTATAAATATTATGTTTCAGTATTGTCATTTATATTACTTTTCAGTTTTGATACAAACATTACGTTTCAATATTGTCATCTGCATTACGTTTCAGAATTGTTATAAGCATTAATTTCGAAAAACTCCTTTCACGTTACAATGAAATGACCGGGATGAAGTCAGAAGGAAACTACTTCCGTTTTGAAACCTTAACTAGTCTTCAGGGTTGGATTGGTTTATCTCCGAACATCACGGTTTTGTCCACAATGGGCTGAATGGAGAGTTTACAAATAACCCGAGGGCTCAGAGAAGAGTGGGCGGATGAGATCCACCAGACAGCTGCTAGGAGGCAGATGGAAACTCCTGTCAAGGCCATACAGAGTGTTCTTTAATGTGTAAAGTGTATGGTTCTGTCCTGCAAACGGAACCAAGATTTAATGCTTCAACAGATGTATGACGACCTTCTCAAACCCATCGGTACGTGCTTTCAGCGCAAGAAACATCCATACGTTACCTGGGGCTCGAACCCATATCTTTATTTTATCAGTCGCCAAGTGCGCTATTCATTAAATTTTAATAACCTCTGAACAGTTTTTTATGTCTGCTACTGATGCTGCTGTTCAAATTTCGAACTTCAATAATTCTTCAAATACTGATATAATATTGTTGAAAATTAAAACATACACCAAAGAGCCAAAATATTATGACCTCCGCGTCTTTATGCAAATCGAAGTAACTGCAGGTAAACGACGGCGCGTGTGAAGGTCATGAAAGGGTATAAATAACACCTGATACTGAGCTCTGTTAATCAGTGTTATTCTTATTCTTCAGATGGGAAAAACAGCGGACGTAAGTGATTTTGACAAAGGCCAAATTGTAATGGAGTGACGACTGAGTGAGAGCATTTCTGAGAAGGCAAGGCTTGTTGGGTGTTCACGGTCAGCCATGGTAAGTGCATTCAAAATGTGGTCCAAGGAGGGAAAACCCCGAACCGGCAGCAAGGTGTGGTCGACAACAGCTCATCGATGCTAGAGCTCAGCGAAGGCAATCCCATATGGTACGATCCAACAGAAGGGATACTGTGGCACCACTCGCCCGTAATTCTAATGCTGCTGCCGGAGTAATGTGTCACAATACAGAGTACATCGAACCCTGCTGAAAATGGGGTTGCGTAGCCGCTGGCAGCTCCGAGTGCCAATGCTAACCTCAGTTCACCATCGAAAGCGCCTACAATGGGTACGCGCTCATCAAAACTGAACCTTGAATGATTGGAAGAATGGTCCGATGAATCTCGTTTAATATTGTACCATGTGGACGGCCGTGTACGTGTGCATCGTTTACCTGGGGAAGTGTTCGCACTTCCCCAGGTAACCGATGCACACCAGTGGAGGAAGAACACCACTTTGAGCAATGTTGCTGGTAAATCCTGTGTCCAGTCATTCATGTGCAGGAAACTATGACGTCTACCACCTACCTAAACATCAGTGCAGAGCAAGTATATTCTTTCGAAGCAACCGTATATCCGTCTAGTTGTGCCTTCTTTCAGCAGGATAATGCACCATGCCACACTGGCCGGAGAGTTCAAGAATGGTTCGCAGAACATGAAGAACATTTTCAGGTATTGCCCTGACCTCTAAATTCCTCAGACAGCAATCCAATCGAGCATCTGTGGTTTGTGTTGGAACAGCATATCCGATCTGTGGTGGCTCAACCATGTAGCTTAAAAGAGTTAAAGGATCTGCTGGTAACGTGTTGGTACCAGATACCAGAAGACATCTTTAGAAATCTTGTAGCATCCATGCCTCTACGGATAACAGCTGTTTTGGGAGCACGTTGAGGATCAACATCATATTAGGCAGCTGGTCATAATGATTTGGCTCTCGGGGTAAATATATTGGACAGATAACTTTATATTCCGTCAAAATTTACCACAAAAAGCATATTTTAGAGGCTGCGGAGCATCGAATTTGGCTTTCTTCTGATATGACAAAAACTCGGTACTTTGTTATCTAGGCAGTATATATATATATCAATTGAAACGCATAAACTTTCAGATGTTAAAGCTATGGGTCAGGACAACTGTTTTGGTAATGAAACAAGTTGCATATTGATAAAAACAGTGTAAAATGACTTCCTTGTCTCAAAACCATAAAGATAAAAAAGACCTGATTTCATTGAGAGTGGTTCATTTTCGGCTGAAAGTGACCATGTTCGCGTGAGATCATTACAGTCGTATTACAACGTATTGCTTGTGAAGTACAAAAACGACTTCATGGGCCATACGTCCGATAATCTCTACCCCACATTATTTAAGGAGAATTAATGTCAAAGAATTTGAAATTCTGCCCCTTGTGGATCATTGTTTGGTGATTTTTGTCTTGTCCTTTGCGACTCATGCCACTTATTGGACACCCACAGATGAAGAAGGTAAGGGGTTCTTTTATCCTATTACTTCGAAAAATCATAATTATGCTACATGCTAAAATTTGTGAAAAGTGCAAAAAGGGAAAGATATGGGAATTCCTTCACTGCCAAATTTGAGGTGATGTTAAGTTTCAATTTGTTGTCAAAGGACTCGATTAATTCCATGGCGTGAATGAGTGATCAGATATGATCTACTTAGGAATAGGCTAATGAGGAAACCACCTCAAACTCCAAACTTAGAAGGCTTCCTATGCGGTTCTTTTTATTTACAATACACAAAATAGATTTAAACGATGTACATTTTGGAGAAGTATTTTAAAAAATCCGATTAATAATACACATAAACGTATATTATTATTTAACTTAATGACAAAAAATCGTAAATAATATGCAGGATGAACAATCCTAACCTTAGAGGAAATTTTGACTTCATCCGGGTGGAGTACGAACCTACGACCTTCTGATGGCATGTCAGGTACTCTGATTCCTGAGCCACCAGCTGTCGACCTAGATATCTTCTGTTGATTGCTTTATACCACGAGTCAGTCATTGCAAGTTGCCTTAACTACAATTGCAGATGCTAGTCGAGAAAACACCTTCCAGAGATAACCCTGAAATAGTTGCGATGAGTCTCATGTTTACAGGTCATTTTCTGTGCTTCTGATACTGAAAATTACATTCCCTCCATTTGTATAACATGAAACCTTAGGTTTTATGTATTGCTTCAACAGTGATTTAAAATGTATAAATTTCATACATTTCTTATATCCAGTAAGTTATTACTTAGTGGATATAAGTGTTTTTGGGGGGATCACTTCATATATAAAGATAAAGGGACATAGTTTAGAAAAGATATATTTTTTTTTATTCTGAGGTGATCAGTGTAATTATAAAGACAATTTCATAACTTTTAACATACCATAAAAGTTTTAGATATTTCAGTATATCATAAAAGGAAACGCTAAAACTTCATTTTATCTTACGTTTTCAGTTAAAGAAAGATCATTAAAAGAGGAGTAAAAATGGCTACCAGTATAAATCATAACATTTTTTAGTGTAGTATTATTCATCCGTTTAATCACTACAGCTCATAAAGGTCGTTAACCGGGTTCTAGTTCACTGACTTTCAGTGTAAGTCGCTACAAATTAACAAGAAATATATCACTAATAATTTTCATAGCACGTCTTCCGTAACTTAAATAATGTCGCATCAGACGAATTTAGCATCCCAATCAAAACCGGATCGTCACTTTCATTTATTTAACATTTGTATTTTATGTAAGAATTATCCCTTTTGTACTGATGTAAGCATATCAAATCATTGTTAAGGTAGTAACAGTTAATTGCAAAGGATAATATATGTAAAAAAAAACAACTGATTTTTGTAATCGGAGAATGCAAAAATATACTAATCGCAAAAATAAATATAGCATTTTAAAATTATTTTATTTTTTAATTAGCAATTTTAAATTATTTTAATTTTTAATTAGCAATTTAAAATTATTTCAATTAAAATTATTTTTATGAATATTGCATTTTAAATACTTATTATTATGCTATAGACATTAATGTCAAAACATTAAAAACAATAATATATTTATATTAAAAGGTAAGGAGTTCCACATTGGAACGTATCCTCTCTCCTAAAATCGTTACGAAATTTGGAGACGAGTCCCTAAAGTGCGCATGTAGATTAAATGATACATGCACTCTTTAGGAACTCGTTCATGAAAAGACTAAGACTCATGATCATGATCATAAGCAGAACTCATGATCATAATCAACCAGCCATGGGCTATGAAGGTCCAATCAGACCGTGCAATTTAGTTTTCCATGCATTTCAGTCCTGAGCTACATCTGCTGAATCTGGCCATTGCACACCAATTCTAACAAGGTACTGTCCGACATTGTGTGCCCACCCCGCTTCCTAGGTATCCCCTTCTTTCTGAGGACTTTAGACATACTGTTGATAACCCTATTCGCCAATCTATAATTATCCATACGGGCAACATGGCCAAACCAACGGAGTCTCTCTCTGCACGATAATGATGTGTAAAGGAGGTTGCCGACTCCTTTCCCTAACCTAATTATTCCTTACCAAATTCAACCACCTAATGCCCAAGTTACTGCGCAAGTATCAAGAATAAAAAGTATCAAGTTTTTTTGCCATTTTGTTTGCAAAGCGTCTAAGTTTCATTACCATAACTAACCCTTGAAAGAACCAAACTATTATACAGTCTAATTTTAGTCTTTATATGTATACGTCCATTTCTCATCAATCTCCATAGATGCTTAAAAGTCCCGGCAGCAATCCCTATTCGTCTGTTAATCTCATGCCGCACATCACCAGTATCTGTTACATAGCTCCCAAGATAATTAAACCGAGTCACTTGCTTAAGAGTGCATCCATTCAAAGAAACTGAAGCACCATCTACCTAACCAATTTCCATCACTTTAGTTTTCTCTCTGTTTATCACGAAACCTACTCTAGTACCAGTCTCATCAACAGCTCGAATAAAAGAGTTCATCTCATCAACATCATTTCCTAAAAGGGCTGAATCATCAGCATTGTCTAAATCAGAAAATTTCAATCTCGAAACCACTTTTCCTACTATGAATTACTACTATACAAACAGTTTCATCTAAATTCAGTGTTCTATATTATTCGAGTAGAAAAGACAAAAACAGAGCTTATATAAAGCACTCAGTTCGTGAATAATCTCATATTTTCTAAGTTTGCAGTCCAACAATAGACCCGCACTCTTCGATCAAATCACTCAAAACAAGGTTTTTGATAAATATTTTATGACATGACGTGGCTATTATAATGTAATACATTATTTGGTTTAAAAAATACCACAAAATGCTAATTTCATTCAAAAAATAACTCGAATGAAATCTAAAATATCGATTTATTACAGTTTCATATCCTGTGAATAAAACAATTCTCTATTTACTCTTCATTTGGATAACTCCCTCCTAGAGTTATCGGTAGAAAACTCGAGGTTATTAAACCAACTATTATCCTGTTTGTACACAGAGAAATCTTATCTGAAACTCAGAACGAAACTCATTTTATTTCTCAGTTGGGGGCGAGGGATGGCTCAGTCAGTAGCGTGCCTGGTTCGTAATCTACAGTTCCCAGGTTCGAGTCTAACCTGGGTCAGCGTTGTAATTTATATTCGCAAAACTCCGCTTCCTGCCCTGTATTAGCCGAAACCGGTGGGCTTGGAAAGGACGCCGTCCCTCGGATGACACGTGAAGCCAAGGTTCTGTGTGTGGGATAGTCAAACCCTGTGCAAGTTAAAGAACATTCCGGGTGGCCTTGACGGAATGCTATCATTTGTCTCCCAACAATTATCCATTGGAACCTCTCCCCAAACCCTCTCTGAGCTGGAGGCCCTTGTGACCTGGCGATTTAGTCCATTGTGTGCAAAAAAATGACCGCTCAGATTTAAGCACGCTAACTGATTGACAATTGTGATTTTTACAATAGGAACTGCGATTCTATTTTAGCGAAATTGAGGATCAAATGTAATTTGTATACATCAAGAGATGCATGTTACAAGATTGAACATTTGCTTTGTCTTGTGAAGAAGAAAGACATTGCAAAAGAGAATGAATTTGATTCTTTTGTGCTGTGTGTGATAAATTAAAAGAAATGTGTTGAGTTCAGGGCCGGATTTACGCATAAGCTAACTAAGCTACAGCTTAGGACTTCACAATTATGAGGGGCCTCAAGTACTCAAGTTTGAAGTTTACACTGTTAGGATATATTTTTTATATATTCAAATAATATATTATGCAAACAACTGTTTATCTCAGCTTTACAGAGTCGTTATAGGTTACCAGTTGTAATATAATGTTCTACTCTACATGATTTGCCACGAAACTATTCGTCCACGAGCCACAGACATCTCTCTCGCTGACATGTGTCTGTTACCTCTCGCTCTTAGTGCCACATAGATGTCACCTTTAGCCGTTGGAAGTCGTGTTGACCCCCCACACGTGGACATCTAACGTTTCCTGTCTCTTGTACATTCTCCACAGCTTTGAGAATATGGATTGGTGCACACTTATTGCTTTTTGCAACATCATTCTATGTTCGGCCTGATTCCAACATCCCGATAGCCCGACCACGTGTAAAGACATCCATATGCTATTTGTGTGGAATATTGTTACAAGCAACAAGTCGGTTCGAACACCAAAGGAATGCTCTGACGACAAGAAATGAGTTTTTCACATTTATCTCATTATTTATGACCATTACAAGTTTGCAGTTCTTGTCTCTTATGCAAATTATGTGTGATCACACTATATGCTAGGCATCATTATTCCCACATTTGCATCTGTCTACCGTTATCTGCACGTACATTCTGTTGCTATTTTCGCCGATTGTTTTTTTAATAAGAAATCGCATGGTTTTGAAACTGCATATGCATAAAACTGCATAAAAATATCTTTTCTGATTTCTGTTGCATGATCCATTTATATCTGCAACATTTCTCTCTTGTTCTGCATATTAAAGAATATAAAATAATTACACTGTAGTCGAATGTCTTTTGGAGTGGAAAAATAACTCTGTGTCAGGTAAATCAATGATATGTTCTTTTTCCTTCCTCTGACGAATAATTCTTCGATGAGTTTTTGATCTTTTTCCGTTACGAAATCGTCGAAAACAATTAAATGTTGCATGTCGGGATCCAGTTCGTTGACCTTCACGATATCTTCTTTACTGGCAGAGAAACCTGCAATTGAGTTTTTTTCGCCAAATGTTTTCTCCAAAATTTCGTGCAAATCGTCGAATATTTCTTCATAAACTGATATTTCGGCTCGGTTAAATCTTTGGCATATAAAAAGATTTTATTATATTAGAGATGTTTAAATATTAAGTTCAACAAAAGTTCGTCTTACTTGAGCCCGATGGACCACACATTAAAAGTCTAAAAGGCCAGAGAGGTGCTAATACGTTTCTGTTCAAGAATTTCTCATCTTCTTCAAAGTCAAAATTTTGAATCTCCATTTGCTTTATTTAAAAAAATCATGTTCTTTGAAGCAGGAATTAAATGTATTATCATAACCAAACCATTTAACATAATACTCTCTTTTTTTTATTCTTCACTCTAGTTTTCAGAATGGTTTCAATTTTATAAATATCATCTTGCTTTTCGTATTTCACCATTTCTTGGGTGTAAAAACTACCAATGATTGGTTTTCCTTTCAGATCCTTGATCTTATAGGTTATGGGATCTGTATTAAGAACTTGAGCAATTTCAAAAATCTCTTCTGTAAAATTGGAGAGTTAACCTTTTTTAAACGGTGTCTTGTACAGTCGCTCAAAAAAGTATCCGAACACTGTGGTTGATTACAGAATTCAGAAAAAATATCTGGTAACGATATTTTTAGAAATTAGTGATCTGGCAACCTTCGTGTCACGTGACACGAAGGTTACCAGATCACTAATTTCTATTCGGATACTTTTTTGAGCGACTGTACTTAGCGATTCTCACTCTGTCGACAATTTTAAATTTTGGTGCTGTAATGGATTTAATTCTTTTACCAAACAGATTAAAATACACGATATCTTTGTTTTTCTGCAAGCTTGCCTCTTTTGGGGTCATTCTTATTGATCTGTGATAAGAAGTATTGTAATTCTTAACGAGTTTTGGTAGGACATCAATCCATTTTCTAGTGTTATTGGCAGTGAAATATTTTCACATTTTGTCTTTAGAGTCCTATTAAATCGTTCCACAATTTGAGCTTTAGTCTAATTTTCTGTGGCAAACCATTGGACACCTCGTTGGTTAAACAATGCTTGAGTTTCTATATTGATAAACCCTGTTCCCTTAACCCCCTTATCCGTTTGTAACTTGGATGGCTTACGTTGTTTAAAAATTTCTACAAATGCTTTGGTAATCTCGCTACCCGTTTTCTTTTTAATAGATATTGTCCAGGCGAATTTGCTGAAAATGTCAATCGCGGTTAAAATGTAATTCGTCTGGTCATTGTGAAATTTAAATTTTTGCATATCGATTAAATCACTCTGCCACTGATCGTCTACATTCGAGATATAAACCCGTCTGGTTTGGAATTTTTTATAAATGGGTTTGTGTAACGTGTACACATCTTGTTGTTGGAGAAATCTTATTACTTCTTTTTCTGTCAATCCATTTTTGCGCATTATATCTTTTATATCGGAAAATCCCTTTAATGGATCATAGTAAACGTAAGAAAGCATCTTATTTCTTGTGTCAAAAACCGAACCGTTTCTCTGTTTCAGTGATAGGTTTGATTATCGTTCTTGAAATTCTTTCTCCTAAAGTTGGATTCTGAATTTCATCCAAATCATTTAACAATTCTTGGTCGGCTTCGTGTCTCTTTTTAGTTTCTGTAGATTTGCTGTAAGAAATGTCGTGCTTTTCGCAGGCTTTGTCCACACGGTTAATACCAGGATCTCCTCGCATTAACCTTTTCTCCAGTTTCGTAAAAGGTCCACAATATTGATAACCTGGAATGTGCATTTCGGGTGGATTAAACTTTTCTTGAATCCAGCTTACTATATCTCCACCTTTTAAAAATTTTCCTTTCTGTTTCACAAATTTATACTTCATTTTTCCACACGTTCGGCATCTACCTCTCATCATTTCTCTTTTATTCTTTGAAGTGACATATTCGACGTTATCCGTTAAAGTTTTCGTTTTACACTTTACACAATACATGCTTAATTTTTATATATAAAATATAAGTACGTGACACTTATAAAATAAAGTATAATGTATCACAGTTATCTGACTAGTTTAACGCCTGGACAAAAGCAGAAATTGAAGAGTGAATTTGTAAATAAGAATCCTATAACTTTAAGTATTGATCCACAGAAGAAAGGTAACGATACTTTGAAACTGACAAAGAGACTGACAAAGAGACATTAAACTGAAAAAATCTACAACGCCAGTTCGACTTTGTTTCAGTAAAACACAGCTAGGTGGATTTCTGCCGTTCTTAATACCTGCACTAGTAGCATTGGGAAAAGCAGCTGCAGTTGGAGCTGCGGTATATGCTGGTACTAAGCTTGCACAAAACGTTCTAGGAAAAGGGTTATACATTCCTGGAAAGTAAGAGCAGCTGGCTTATCTAAAAATAAAAGAAAGGGAAAAGGTATGTACATTTCAGGAAAACAAATAGCTCAGGGGAAAAAAAAAGAGCCATTAAGTAACTTAGATATCGAAAATATAACGAAAAACAAAAATTGATTCCATGGTATATAGTCTATCGATTCTTTGCCAACAAAAATATTCAAGAACGAAAATGGTATAGTGAACTTTGATGTTTCCCGTGGTTCAGGAACTCATTGGGTAGCTTATTTCAATGATGCGAAGTTACCTTACGTCGAGTTAGTTTCAGGTATACTGTATGCAGTTCAGCGATTTCTACGAAATCCAGTTTGATTATTTAGCAATATTTGTTTTTCCTCTAACAACCATTCCAATCTGACTTTGACCGTTTTCTCAGGAAATTTTAATAGTGAAGAGGCTAGCGTGATCGGTCTCTATCCTTCAATTCCATATAGATTCTTTTGTGATTTAGGAAGGGGTATTACATATTCTTCTTGCTATGAATCAGGAATCGAGTTTTTTCCCAGTAGAAGTTGATAAATTTTAGGTGTTCTTTAGCCTCATTAGGTAATTTTTTAAGGTTTCGTTGGAGATATTGTCTGGTCCTGTAGCAGATTTGACATTTAGTTTTCTTATGACTACTTCAAGTTCTGATAGGGAAAAAGTTTTGTTGATTTTTGCTATATATTCCATATCTGTTTTTCTTCCTTCTGCTTTATAGCTGTATTTCCTTGTTTTAACTTCGTTTTATTTTCTTCGAAGGTAGAGGTATCTAGGGTGTCATGGCTTCGCAGAAAGAAGTCGGCGAAACTATTTGCTAAAGCTTCGGGTTGGAGGTTATCTTTGAGAATGATATTTTGCCAAGGGTTGGTTTGTTTAACCGGTTTGCGTATTTGCTTAATGATCTTCCGCGCTGTATATGTGGGGATAAATACGTTAATTCTATCACATATTGAAGACCATTCCACATGCCTGGCGTAATTAATCATTTTTTTTTGTAACCGCGGTGAGACGTTTATAGGCCAGAATATCCTCCTGTCTTCTAGTTCGTTTCGCTTTTCTTTCCGCTCGTCTGCGTATTGTTATCATTCATCTAATGTAAAATGAGTTGCAGTTAATATAGTTGTGTTTACTAATGGTTACG
Organism: Ryuthela nishihirai; assembly: GCA_038380435.1. Taxonomy (NCBI): domain Eukaryota; kingdom Metazoa; phylum Arthropoda; class Arachnida; order Araneae; family Heptathelidae; genus Ryuthela; species Ryuthela nishihirai. The sequence continues at coordinate 5,312,844 of JAWZYU010000038.1, forward strand.
GTGTTGTTATGTAGGCATTGGGTAATTTGATTAAGGAATTTTAATAAAGAGTCGTTTGTGTCTTCACAATTAAGCTCTTCGGAAGTTTGAAGTTTTGTAGCAAAACTCTCCATTTGATGCATTTGCTGGCTCTGTTTGCAGAATTTCTGATTGGGGAAAATCCGTTAATAAAGATGGGCTAGTTTGTAATCGCTGAAGGCTTGGTCGGAGTGTAGTTTCCAATTATCCAAATGTGCAATTTCTGGAGAAGCCAAGGTGAGATCGATAGCAGTAGTTCTGCAGTGAGGCCTAAAATAGGTGTGACTTCCGTCGTTCACAAGAACCAGGTTATATTTCGAAACGAATTGTTCAATAATGATTCCTCTGGGATCCTGCCTGTCGTCACCCCATGTCGGGCTATGGGCATTGAAATCGCCGCATAATAGCCATGGAGAGGGGCATGCTTCTAAAATTTTGTCATTTTAATTTACCAAGCATTTAACTGTAATGTCTTCACCTGGATTATGGAAGGATATAAGTGAAACACATTGATGCTTTAATTTAAGCCTTACTGCCACACATTTTATTCTGGTCTCATCTGTAGGAAGTGATATCCTATTATGGAGGATATCTCTGCTCCCAGCTCCAGCTGAAGATCCCAGCTCCAGCTGTATTTGGGAAATTTGTTGCAGAGATGAGGGATAAAATTAGGAATTTTTATTTTATTTTTTTGATACTCAGTTTTTACTACCTCCTGTACAGCCAAGACGGCGAAGTTTTCTTCTGTTAGTACTTCAGAAAGGGGACATAATTTCGGAAGTAAGGATCGAGAGTTCCGCTGAAGAACTGCGGAAGAGAGTTCGCTCGAAAAATTATCCATAATAAATAAACCAATATTTGGGGGGAAGGTGAAGGAGTGATTTATTTTTCTGAGATCTCAGCAATAATATCTGTGTCTGATTGGGCAGGATCTGTTGGGATTAGATTTATTTCTGGTTAAACGTGATTTATAATTTCGGTGAGACTTTCGGTGAATGAGAGCAAGATGTTTCGCATTCTGAGTTGCAATTAGATTACGTGCATTTTTTTTAACCAACCGGTGAGAGCAACGTCTAATCCTGTCGATGAGATGGATACACATTCTTCTTCTTCTATGTTGAAAGTTGAATCTTATGTTTGAAAGTATATATATATATTTAGAAGGAAAGTATATATTTACGTTTGAAAGTTAAATAAGAATCCTATAACTTTAAGTATTGATCCACAAAAGAAAGGTAACGATACTTTGTTGAATTGGAGGCTACGTTGTTGCTAGGCAATGATGGGAATTCCATTTCTTGACTATTTTGTAGGTTCTTTTTATCTAGAAATAGGTCTATCGAACTGTATTTTGGTTTCAGGCGCAGAATATCTCGAGGAAGATGGTCGTTCAAAATTTCCCCCGAATATTGCGAATATAAAGCCCCTTTTCAGGTTTTTTCCCATACTTTCTTCTGAAGATGACAGCAGCTTTAGACCATGAGAGGTTTTTATCTGTTTTAATTTTCCTGATTTTATTCGCCAGGTATCTGCCTTCGCATCCTGCGTAAGTCGCGTAGTGATTGCCATGACAATTGGAGCATTTAGAGGTTCGAGAGTTACAATATTCGAAAGCGTGAGCCCCGCCACATTTTTTACAGCGAACTCTTCTGCGGCAGTCTATGGCAGAATGTCTGAATCTGAAACATCTGAAACACAGAAGTCGGCGTGAGTAATGATTCTGAACTTTGAAATAAAAATCATCTATTATAATAAAATCGGATATAGGTTTGGCTGCAAACGTGAGAATGATATCTTGGGATATAGTGGTGATTCTTTGGTCAGAGTTCATGCTTTTTTCACTGTAGGTAATCCTGTGCACATCAATGACCCCTTGAGATTTGCTCTGTTCATAAATTTCCACTTCTGAAGTGCTAACGGGAATTCCTGTTAAGAGCCCTTGAGGCTGAAACACATTCTTTTTGGGGAAGCACAGGTTGATTCTGTGCCCCATGATATGAGTGATATTCTTGCAAATGTTAGTCGTTCTTTGTGTCTCCAGTTCCATAAGAATATTTTTTCTTCGAGTTAATTTTAATTTAATTTTTTGTCAAAAATCAATTTTATTTCTTCCCGAAGTTTGGCTGTGCCATAGGCTGCGAGATCTGCCTCACTACAGATAGTGATGCATATTGCAGGTTCTTTAAGTATATAATCTTCTGAATCTGGGATCATGATAGTGGGTTCTGTACAAGTGTCATTATTATTATCTATGACAGTGCTATTTCTCTTTGGGGAAGGTATTTTTTGTAAGACGGAAGTTGTTGGGGGGACTGCATGACCCTTGAGGGTTATCGTCTTCTAACAGAATGCCGTTTTTCACTTAAAGTCTGGAATGCATTTGGATGGGAGGCAAAGACAAAGTAAAAATACGACCTCAGCAGAAGCATGCTACTTCCTGGATCCAGAAAATCCTATAGAACTTTTATAATCTAACAGTCAAGTTCTGAAAAGAGCTGTGAAACGTTTTCCTAAAGTATGTTTAAAGCTGAGCTAACTTGACTACGCTAGATAACAAAACGCAGCTCAACCGCATGCTACTGACTAAGCACGCTTCCACCCTAAGTAATGAAATTAAATGATATAATTATTGCCCTCCACTGAGAAAATACTTTTTTAATAAAAGTATTTATTTATAATAGTATTTTTATTTATAAGAGTTGTGGTAACTGCAAAATTTCAAGAAATAAATATGATTTTGTAATAAAACTTCTTAACAGGAGGATACAATCTCTCTCCCAACAGTTGTCCAGTGGGTCCCCTTCCACAACATTCTCTGAAAACTTGGGGTCCTTGTGACTTGACCATTTAAGTGCACTGTGTGCTAAAAGTAACGCTTAGAGCTCAAACAACCCAACCAAATCCACACTTAGGGAGGAACAAAGCCCTGGGATGAGGCAAATTTTTAAGCCTGTGACATTCTCTCTGTGAAAAGGTTTCAGTTAACTTATAACTCATCGATATCCGTCAAAGAGTTGCCAAGATTTGGAAGAACGATCTTTTGGCAAACATGAAAACCAACATACAAATGATAACTGAAAAGCAATGGGAAGATAGGACAGTTACTCTTAAGTTTTTTCGTTCTTTAATTACAGCAGTTTTAGTAGATATGTCTTCAAATATCACATTAGAGACAGAAATGTTTAATAATCTGTCTCAATTATAGCTTTACATTTCTTATATTTATATCCACAAAGTTTCAGCATATAAACTGCCTGGTAATATTTTCTAAACGCTTTTATTATTAATTATTCACTAATAACTCTTAAGGGAATGAAAGCGAGATTTCGTTTACATTTATTCGTATTTCATTATGAGATGCATCATTCATGCGTTCTCGATAAAATCATTGTAGATTGGGAATACTGTAGCTTGTATATTAAATTTGACAAGGAACTGAGCGTTGTGATGTGATAAAATGTGATGGGAAGGTTAGAAACCCTTCAACAATGGGCTTCCTGCTATCCCAAACTGAGTGGTAGTTAAACTAAATCATAATATACTAAAATATTTGTCTATCGATATTCTGCTAATATAATGTAAAATGCAGCGAAACTAAGAATAACAGGTTATTTTTGGATTTTTCCGCCATTTTTGGGAAGAGCATGATTTTATGTTAAGCTTTAGAAACTACTTCAAGAGGCGTAGATGATTGTGTAATAATTAATAATATTAGAAACATATTTTGAATGTGCACAAAGCATAAAGTTGTTCTTTTTTTTAAGATATAATTTCTTTTTACACAATATACAGTTGTGATCAACGAATTTTCGTTTTGCACTCGGCAAAGACAGGCAGGGAGGCCCAGGCAGGGAGTTTGGCAGAGATAAGTCTCAACACTCTCCCAGCTGGGACTTGAACCTAGAACTGCAGATTGCGAGACTGGCGCACTATCGACAATTGCAACAACCCCCGACTCGAACACGGACCCTGGATTTAGCGGTATCAACATAAAACCAGTACAACAGAACATTCTACCTCCATTCGATTGATCGTGCAACTTTAAGACAAGACTGGCGAAATAAGCGGTGGAAATATTGAAATACTTTTAAAATCAATGACATTGAAAAAAGTTTTTTCTCGTTATAAATCGTGGATTTTGTGAGAAATAAAAAAAAAGGGATAAGTTATAGTTACCATCACGGGCAATAGATGGCGGGATCAACGAACCTTAATATATTATCAACTTAAAATTTCTCTTAATATTAATTTTAATTAAAGAGTTACTATTATTCCTTACAGAAGGCGATCATTGTTACTCAAATATATAAAATACAAAGACAATCTTAAAATGCATTCTTAAATTTTGTCTCAGAACCTTTGTAGAATTTTATTCGCAAATCTTTTATGTTACAATATTTTCCACCAATAGACTACACATAGGCTCATTTTTTTTATCTTTGTTAACTATTAAGGCTGTAATAAGCTAAACCTTACTTAACATTAACGTAAGGAATGAAAAAAGATGATTTAATAGTCAGTAGTTCCTGCGAAAACTGAATTAGTGAAAACAATATGATAGATGGATTGAAATAGGTTGCCCCATCTTTTACCGAAATTGATAATTAAATGAGAATAATTGTAAGCGGAGATTTTTTGCAAATTATTTTCTGTTAAATTGACCACATATATATTTACCAGAAAATTTTCAAAAACCTTTAAGATTAAAATAGAGTCATGGTTCTCTTATTCCGAAAAATGCGAAGTTTTGTAGAAAATAGAGATAATTTAATAATTATTAAGCTCTAAACACTTGTGAGTTTGTTGGCTGCTTGGTAGCCAGTCTATCCAAGATCACGAATAGGAAAAAAATAATGCATTTTTTTAAATTATTTTGCAACGTATAAGAAGAGAAGTATCCTAGAAACTGCTCTTAGCTTTTACAGGCCTTCTCATACAAGGATATAAGACCTGTATAACTGTTCCGTTTCTGATTTATACATTAATTGTTATATTCATAGTGAAACTACCACAAAATATATATATTAATTAAATAGAATAATTTGCCTTTCGTTCAATCACTAATTACTTTATCTGCGTTTGAAGACTGTATATCACGGATGTATCTTAATGACACGTCCAAGGTTTAAGAAAAACAGATTTTCATCAACGATATTTTCACGATTTAAGTACCGAATATTGGATTATCATCACTACAGCTACTGATAGTATCCTCTCTATGTGATTCTGATGTTACCAGGTTCGGATAAAAAAATAGCCTGCATTGCAAATTTTCTCCACTAATGATTCTGTTCAGTAAATGTTCGGCACAAACTGAAACGATAGCTGTGTAGCAATCCCCAGTGATGACGCATTGAACCTTCCGAGTCTGGCACATAATGTCCGACCCCGCCTTCCCTTGGTGCATGCCGTTAGTACCTTTCAAAAGAGATATTCTTATTTCGAAGGGAACAGTAGTGGAGATCTGTCAGACCGGTGTGCCCTACTGATCTGGTCATCTGCGACAACTTTTTTCTTTCTTTCTGCCCTGTTGAGGAGTGTTCAACTTCGCAGGGTTGTGGTGATGACCATTTACGCCTATGACACTGGACTGATTTACGGCTTTGAGCTTGATTATGGATTCTGGACTTGCTGCAGAGGTGGACATCTGCTGAGAGAGAATTTGCCGCTGTGTTTTATGTTTGCTTGTGGGTTGCCAGCCCTAAGTGAACAGAGGCACGGGATACCTTATATCAGCTGGTGGATAAATCTGATCATAGCCCATCACAGCTACCTGAACCCTCCCTTAGCTAGTTGGGTATCGCTAATCCTAAATTCGAGTAATGTGTCACAGACAGGTCTTACGACTCTTGAAAAGGTCCACTTAAAAACGGTGGTGCTTGAAGTTCTTACCAACATGGATCACTTCAACTTGTAGAAGTGGAGGAACAGATCTTTGTCCCATGCCTGCTATCACGAGGCTGTTTGATATTGTTATTCCTGCGTTTCTCAATTAACCTAGTTTCTTCAAAAATACTACAAGTCATTTTCTTTCTGCAAGTATATGTGGAACGTGAGGACGTTACGTTGAAATTATTCTCTTGATGTTCTCACGCAGGAATTCCACCGTGAGGACACCTATATATTCTAGGCTCCTCGGTTTGCTTCTTAGCAGAGATAGGCCAGTGATGTTCTTCACTAGGACATCACTGGCGGTATAATATAATGCAGTCATATCCAGGATATGAAAGCATTAATGAAAGAATTTATAAAGCAAAATTTAAAGCAAAAATTAAAGACGAATGTCATCTGTTGTTACGTAGGTCTCTGATGATGGTAGTAAAATTTGTAGGAACAACACCTTTATCATAAAAATAAGCAAAATTTAAAACAATAATTAGAGACAACCACTTCATGCGGTTCTTCCGTGATTCATCAGAGACCCCACGTAGGACACTGATGAGAATGAAAAGAATATTTTACAGACAGCCACATGACATTTTGAATTCTCTAAAGAAAGGAGATATTGCTAAGGGTGGTACTAACTCTGACCTATGGGCAGGATTTTTAGGTCCCTTTGGCATTGATAGTTTCAATGGCAATGGAGAACGTCTCCTGCAGGTAAGTAAATTTAATGGTTTCTGAACAACTAATACATAATACAAACACCGGGACATTTATAAATATACGTGGGTTTCACCTGATGGGTTGCACACGAATATGATGGATTATATTTTAATTAATGCAAATGGGCTATTTTGATTAGGATTACCAGACAATATAAAAATAAATAAAAAAAATAAATACCCCCTCAAGCAGCTACTTGCCACAGAGGCCAGACAATATAGAGGAGCCGAAATTGGGTCTGACCATTACCTGGTAAAAAGCGTCTTGCAACCGAGGCTTAAAAAATGTTTTGCTAAGGTTAAGAAAATTATCTTTAACACTGAAGGTCTGAAAGATCCAGTTATAGCTAAAGCATACCATGATAGTTATGTGGTCATTATGACAATCGTAGTTTGCTTACTGCTGAAATTTGGAATAAATGGGATCAGTTTAAACAGGATTTTCTTAAAACTAAGAGTATTCTTTTAGTTAAAAGGGAACAGAGGACACAAAATTATTTGAGTGATAAGACATGGAACTTATTTTTGAAAGAAGGAAGTGCAGGATTAATATGAATCAACATCCTACTAGTCGTAACAGACAACATTATAATAAACTTAATAAACGTGTAAAAGAATAGTTAACAGCTGATTAGAATCTTTGGCTTGATATCTCAGCTGATAAAGCAGAGGATGCTGTTAGACAGCATAACAGTAGGGGATTATACCAGATTGTTAATGTTTTGTATGGGAAGAAACAGGATACATAAACTGATACACAGGGACTGATTGAGAAACATGGTTAAGTGGGTGAAGATGAGGATTCTCTGACGACAAGGTGAGCTGAGCATTTCAAAGATGTTCTAAACAATGTGATTATTTCTACTTCCATTGTTTGTGATGAGGACAAATGCATTATTACATCTATCCTCAGTTAATGATTGCAGCAGTTTATTCATTTAATGGTGGTTTTATGGCTTTAATGTTGGCCTTGTATCACATTCGGAAGTTGTTTCGGCTCTCTCTCAAACAAAACTGAATAAATCTCCTGGGATCGATGAAATCACCACTGAAATGCTTAGAGCTGGGAACACTTGTGTTGACAAATGGGTGACATAAATTTTTAATATTTTTTATGATAAACATGTTGTTTCTACAAATTTTACTAGAGTTATTACTATTCCTTTTTAAAAAAAAAAAGGTGATCACAGTTCTTGTGATAACTATAGAGATATCACCATACTTTCTGTTCCAGGTAAAGTTTTTTTGCATGGTTGTGCTTAATAGAATTAAGAATTTGGTTGATGGACAACGGCGTGATGAACAGTGGGGATTCAGAAGTTGTAGCGGATGGACTGATGAAATATATTCACTTAGGCCGATTCTTAGGAAATGTCAGAGTTTCAAAAACCTGTGGTTGCTAGCTGTGTAGATTTCAAAAAGGCCATTTTACTCTGTTGATCGACATAATTTGTGGTTGATTGTTAGATCATATGGAATACCTGATAAATTAGTTAGTGTAATGAGAGCTCTCTATAAAATCACTGAGTCGTGTGCGAGAGTCTTGTAGCAATTGGTTTAGCATTGCTACTGGGTGCGTTTTGTCTCCTTTTCTCTTTAGTTTGGCTATTGATTATGTAATGCAAAATTCTTTGTAAGGGAAAATCTTTGGCCTTAAATGGTCCTGAGATTTCAAAATTTCTGATTTAGTTTATGCAGATGATTTGGCTTTGTTGGCTACTGATGTTGATGAGATGAATTCATTCATTAGGGCTGTTGATGAGAATCAGTAGGTTTATGATAAAGAGAGAAAAAAACTAAAGTGATGAAAATTGGTCAGGCAGATGGTGCTTCAGTTGCTTTGAATGACTCTACTCATGAGAAAGTGTGTCAGTTTAATTTTCTTGGTAGCTACGTAATAAATACTGCTTATATGTGGCATGAGAAAAATAGAAGATTATGGATTGTTGCTGGGACTTTCAAGAATCTACGGAGAGTGTGGAGAAATAGACATGTAACCCAAAAGACAAACATTAGGCTGTATAATAGTTTGGTTCTTTCTAAGGCTAGTTATGGTAACGAAACATGGACCCTTTGTAAACAGGATAAGAAGAAATTTGATGCTTTTGATTGTAGATGTTTGCGCAGTATCTTAGGCATTAAGTGATTTGATTTTATAAATAGTGATGAGCCTAGAAGCATTCATCAACCTTCTTTGAGCAGCATATTGAGAAGAGAGAGACTGCGTTTGTTTGGTCATGTTGCCCGTATGTACAGCTGCAGATTGCCAAGCAGGATGATGAACAGTGTGCGTAAGAGATGCAGAAAAAGGGTGACACTTAGGATGCGATGGGCAGACAATGTCAAAGAGAACCTTGCTAGAATTTATCTACAGTGGCCAAATGCAGCTGCTGTAGCTCAGAACGGACATGTCTGGAGAGGAAAATGTAACTTTCCTAATGACTCTATTTGATATAGCTGTTATTACCTACCACTACATGTAGGGAGTTCCAACAGCCATAGTCCACTCTCAAACAACCGAATACACAATGTTGATTTCGTTTCAAAAACTTCGAAATCGTTCTCTGAAACCAACAATCGTACTTGGCGGTAAAAAATAATAATAAACTATACCATCACAAAGTCCCAAAAATATGATTGCCTCTGAGAGGGAATTTTTTTCACACCATGGGCTAAATGACCAGTTGCAAGAATCCCGTAGACTCAGAGATTGTTGTTGGAGAGGACATACTGGACAGATGTTGGGAGATAGATGATGACCTCACGTCAAGAACATACCAGCGTGTTCTTCAACGTTGGGTGGTTTTAAATATGCGAGACAATTTTTTTAAACAATGGGCTAAATGGCCAGGTCATAAGAACCCCTAGAGCTTAGAGAAAGTTTGGGGGAGGAGACCAACTGGAGCAGGTGTTGGGAGATAGATGGTAGCCTCCCTTCACAGCCATTTATTGTGTTCTTTAAGTTGCACATAGGGCCACGCTTTAACGCCCCATTCGACGGACGGCTACCTTTTCAAGTGCGTTAGTGTCCCCTGCTGACCGAGAGCAGGGTGGGGAGAGGTACGGAGATAAATCTCGAAACTGATCCAACTGGGACTCGAATCTTAGGAGCAGCACATTACAAGCCTGGCTGGATATAACCGACATCTTGGCAGTCAATATAGATTTTGTATATGAAGTATCCTTTGGATAAATTTTGCCTTTATTGTAGGAAACCTAAATCGGAAATTGTAGTAAAATATCCCAGGTTTAGATTTGTGAATACATAGCAATTTTTAGCAAAGGAAACCAGATAACTCTAATCTAAAAACAACTTTGTAATAGGCTCTGGACAGAAGGCAGTTTATTTTCGGGTTAAATCAGGAAGATAAACGTTGTTGATGGATTAATTTATGTGTTTTACAAATATATGACATTTTTGTAGAAGTTTGTATATTTTTCTTTGCAATTTGCTAAGTGGGAATAATCATCAGCGTTCGCTTTATGTACTAATGCGAGAACACCGAATTTTAAGATGCATTAATAAGTATTCTTTACTGATGAAAAATCACAACACATGACAGACAAAACACCCATTCCGGGTGTAGAACTTCCATCCCGAAAGTCACAATGCTACTGCAAGCAAACGCTATATCCCTCAACAAACAGGTCGCTAGTTTATGTTTGTCTGGTTGTTGTTGTTTGTTGTTTTACTTCTGAGCGGCACTTTTTTGCACACCATGGGCTAAATAGCCAGGTCACATGGACCCCGAAGGCTCAGAGAAGGTTGGGGGAGGGGACCCACTGGAACAGCTGTTGGGAGACAGAGGGTAGCCTCCCGTCAAGGCCATCCAGCGTGTTCTTTAACGTGCACAGGGTATGTCTCTCCCGTACACGGGGCCACGACTTAACGTCCCATCCGACGGACGGCGGCCTTTCCAAGCCCATCGGTGTCCCCTACTGACCGTGGGCAGGGCAGAGAATTTTGCGGAGATAAATCTCAACGCTGAACCAGCTTGGACTCGAACCTGGGAACTAGCAGATTACAAGCCTGGCGCGCTACCGACTGAGCCACCCCCGCCCCTGTTTGTCTGGACTCTAAAGTTAATAGAATAAATAAAAGTATTGGTAGCCTATGAAATGGCACTCTAATAAAATAAATAACAAAAAGAAATGGAAATAACCACAAACTAAATGTTTTATTCAGAAATGTGAATGAAAACATTGCATTTTGCAAGATGTTATATACAGTGCTATTAGAACTGAACACATAAAAGAATTTATCTAATATATAAAGAAGAGAGTTGTTTTGTCTGCTTGCCTATGCACTCGGCGTCCAGAAGAGCTGGATGCTTCAAACTTTGCATGGACGTTTATTTCATCCAGTGGAAGAACGTAGTCTATGTGGGAATCCCAGGTGGCAACCAAAATTGGGGTGGGGATGGGAATATTGAATTTCTCAAAATCTCCCTAGACTTAACATTAACGGTTGAAAGTTATTCAAAATAACTGTTGCCACCAATAAATTTGAAAGAAGGCATGAATAAAACTAATATCTTTTTGATTATGCGTGATAAAGTCATTGTTCAGTTTGTTGGGTCAAGAGCACTACCATCCGTGAATATTGAAGTCATTCGAATTAAGCACGAGCGGAACATGAGATTCTTTTTCGAAAGAGAAGCTTCAAAAACTAAAAATTCGTATCGTAAATTAAGTTCATTAATTTACTTTGAAAAAATATGTAAAATATAAAAAAGTATAAAATAAATAAAAGAAAATAAATAAATACCCCCTCAAGCAGCTGCTTGCCACAGAGGTCTGATAGGAGCCTGTCAGTTTATATGCCAAAGTAGGTCTGAGAGGATGCCAGGACCTCAGCAGAAAAACGACACAAACAGCCATGCCTTTCCTGGGATTCGAACCCAGGTCCCTTACATCAGTAGTCAAGCGTGCTAACCACCTTATACATTAATTAATAAACGTTTTAATATGCTAAAATATAAATAATGTCTTCTAATAATAATAATAAAGTTTCCGCAGTACCTAAACACTTTTTGGTGAACTCAAACCATATTTTTATTTTTCTATAAAGTTAAATATTCTTGTCATACTATATTCGAGGAACTCTGGGTGGGTACAAAATGATTTGAAAAGTTTGGTTATCTGAGCGAAGCATTTTCGTGCTTTGGTTTAGAAACTTCTGATTTGGAGAGAGGTACATACGGTACCTCGAAATATGTCCATTTCTTTCCTTCCATAAAAGAGAGGGAGAAAATTAAACCTGAGAATATTTGTCTCCTTTTTTACCTATCTTTGAATTGTTTTTTCACTCGTCATTGGTCAGTTTGTTGATTTGTTTCTCAGTTTGCTTTTATGTTTATAAAAACTGTAGTTTTACCATATCTCCCTCTGTTGGGCTTGGAATCTGCACATCTACCAGGTTCGAGTCCCAGCTTGGTCAGGGTTGATATGTATCTCCGAAAGAATCCCCGCCCGACCCAGGGTCAGTGGTCCGTCGGATGGGACGTTAAACCGTGGTTCCATATGTGGGTCAGCCTTGCTATCTGCACGGTAAAGAACACGATGGATGGCCATGACGGGAGGCTACGATCATTAGATGGGACCTAACATCTGTCTCCCAACAGCAATTCTAGTGGGTCCCTTCCCTCAACCTTCTCTGAGCCTTCGGGGTTTTGTGACCAGGCGATTTAGGCCACTGTAGGCAAATATACGGTATAAGATGCAATTGATATTAGATATTGTTATAAATATTATGTTTCAGTATTGTCATTTATATTACTTTTCAGTTTTGATACAAACATTACGTTTCAATATTGTCATCTGCATTACGTTTCAGAATTGTTATAAGCATTAATTTCGAAAAACTCCTTTCTCGTTACAATGAAATGACCGGGATGCCAATCAGAAGGAGACTACTTCCGTTTTGAAACCTTAGCTAGTCTTCAGGGTTGGATTGGTTTATCTCCGAACATCACGGTTTTGTCCACAATGGGCTGAATTGAAAGTTTACAAATAACCCGAGGGCTCAGAGAAGGTTGGGCGGAGGAGATCCACCAGACAGCTGCTAGGAGACAGATGGAAACTCCTGTCAAGGCCATCCAGTGTGCTCTTTAATGTGTAAAGTGTATGGTTCTCTCCTGCAAACGGAACCAAGATTTAATGCTTCAACAGATGGATGACGACCTTCCCAAACCCATCGGTACGTGCTTTCAGCGCAAGAAACATTCATACGTTACCTGGGGCTCGAACCCACATCTTTCTTTTATCAGTCGCCAAGTGCGCTATTTGTTAAATTTTAATAACCTTTGAGCAGTTTTTTTATGTCTGCTGCTGCTGCTGCTGTTCAAATTTCGAACTTCAATAATTCTTCAAATATTGAAATAATAATGTTGAAAATCAAAATATACGCCAAAGACTCAAAACATTATTTATGACCACCGCATCTTTATGCAAATCGAAGTAACTGCAGGTAAACGACGGCGCGTGTGAAGGTCATGAAACGGTATAAATAACACCTGATACTGAGCTCTGTTAATCAGAATTATTCTTGTTCTTCAGATGGAAAAAACAGCGGACGTAAGTGATTTTGACAAAGGGAAAATTGTAATGGGTAGACGACTGACTCAGAGCATTTCTGAGATGGCAAGGCTTGTTGGGTGTTCACGGTCAACCGTGGTTAGTACCTTCAAAAAGTGGTCCGAGGAGGAAAAAACCACGAACCGCCAGCAAGGTGTGGGTCGACCACAGCTCATCGATGCTAGAGCTCAGCGAAGGAAATCCCATATGGTAGGATCCAACAGAAGCGATACTGTGGCGCAACTCGCCCGTAATTCTAATGCATCTTCCGGGAGTAATGTGTCAAAACACACAGTACATCGAACCCTGCTGAAAATGGGGTTGCGTAGCCGCTGACAGCTCCGAGTGCCCATGCTAACTTCAGTTCACCGTCGAAAGCGCCTACAATGGGTACGCGCTCATCAAAATTGAACCTTGACTGATTGAAAGAATGGTCCGATGAATCTCGTCTCCTGTTGCACCATGTGGACGGCCATGTATGTGTGCATCGTTTACCTGTAGAAATGTTGGTACCATGATACACTGTGGGACGAAAACAAGCCGGTGGAGGAAGTGTAATGCCTTGGGCAATGTTCTGCTGGGAAATCTTGAATCCGGTCATTCACGTGCAGGAAACTATGACGTCTATCACCTACCTAAACATAATTGCAGAGCAGGTACATGCTTTCGTAGCAATAGTATATCCGTTTAGTAATGCCTTCTTTCTGCAGGATAATGCATCATGCCGCACTAGCCGGATTGTTCAAGAATGGTTCGCGGAACATGAAGAAAACTTTCAGGTATTGCCCTGACCTCTAAATTCCCCAGACAATAGAACATATTTGGTTTGAGACCACCGAATAGAATATATTTGGTTTGAGTTGGAACAGCATATCCGATCTGCGGCAGCCAAGCCACGTAACTTACAGGAGATAAAGGATCTGCTGGTAACGTGTTGGTACCAGATACCAGAAGACATCTTTAGAAATCTTGTAGCGTCCATGCCTCGCGGGTAATAGCTGTTTTAGCGGCCCGTGGACGACCAACATCATATTAGGCACCTGGTCATAATGATTTGGCTCTTCGGTGTAAATATATTAGACAGATAACTTTATATTCCGTCAAAATTTACCATAAAAATCGTATTTTAGAAGCTGCGGAGCATCGAATTTGGCTTTCTTCTGATATGACAAAAACTCGGTACTTTGTTATCTAGGCAGTATATATCAATTGAAACGCTTAAACTTTCAGATGCCAGAGCTGTGGGTCAGGAGGACTGTTTTGGTAATGCAACAAGTTGCATATTGATAAAAAAGTTTAAAATGCTTTCCTTGTCACAAATCCACAAAAACCTGATTTCATTGAGAGTGGTTTCATTTTCGGGAGACCATGTTCGCGTGAGATTATTACAGTCGCTACCTTGATTATGATGAAACGTATTGCTTGTGAAGTACAAAATGACTTCACGGCCATATGTCCGAGAATCTCTACCCCACAGTATTTAAGTAGAATTAATGTCAAAGAATGTGAAATTCTGCGCCTTGGGGATCATCGTTTGGTGATTTTTGTCTTGTCCTTTGCGACTCATGCCACTTATTGGACACCCACAGATGAAGAAGGTTAGGGGATCTTTTATCCTGTTACTTCGAAAAATCATAATTGTGGTACATGCTAGAATTTGAGAAAAGTGAAAAAAGGGAAAGCTATGGGAATTCCTTCACTGCCAAATTAGAGGTCATGTTTAAGTATCAATTTGTTGTCAAAGGACTCGATATGATCTACGTAGGATGATCTATTTAGGAATAGGCTACTAAGATATGATCTACTTAGGAATAGGCTAATGAGGAAACCACCTCAAACTCCAAATTAGAAGGCTTCCTAAACGGTTCTTTTAATTTACAGTACAAAAAATATATTTAAACGATGTACATTTTGGAGAAGCATTTTAAAAAATCCGAAAAATAATATACATGAATGTATATTATTATTTAAATAAATGAAAAAAAAATTGTAAATAATAAGCAGGATGAACAATCCTAAGCATAGAGGAAATATTGTCCTGATCCGGGTGGAGTACGAACCTACGACCTTCTGATGGCATGCCAGGTATGTACTCTGATTCCTGAGTCACCAGATGTCGACCGAGATATCTTCTTTTGATTGCTTTATACCACGGAGTCAGTCATTGCAAGTTGCCTTAACTACAATAGAAGATGATGGTTGACAAAACACCTTCCAGATATAACCCTGAGGTAGTTGCGATGAGTCTCATGTTTACAGGTCATTTTCTGTGCTTCTTGTAATATTGAAAATTACATTCCCTCCATTTGTAAAACATGAAACCTAAGGTTTTATGTATTCTTTCAACTGTGATTTAAAATGTATAAATTTCATACATTTCTTATATCCACTAAGTTATTACTTAGTTATTACTTAGTGGATATAAGTTTTTTTTTTTTGAGTTACTTCATATATAAAGATAAAGGTACATAGTTTAGAAAAGATAATATTTTTTATTTTATTCTGAGGTGAAAGACAATTTCATAACTTTTAACTTACCAAATTTTAGATACTTCAGTATATCATTAAACGAAACGCAAAAATTTCATTTTATCTTATGCTTTCAATTAAAGAAAGATTTTTAAAAGAGGAGTAAAAATGGCTACCAGTACAAATCATAACATTTTTTAGTGAAGTATTATACCTCCGTTTAATCACTAGAGACTGTCGAGTTCATGAAACCGGATTCTAGTTCAGTGACTTTCAGTGTAAGTCGCTACAAATTAACAAGAAATATATCACTAATAATTTTCATAGCAAGTCTTCCGTAACTTAAATAATGTCGCATCAAACGAATTTAGCATCCCAATCAAAACCGGATCGTCACACTCATTTATGTAACATATGTATTTTGTGTAAGAATTATCCCTTTTGTACTGGTGTAAGCATATCAAATCATTGTTAAGGTAGTAATAGTTAATTACAAGGGATAATATATGTACAAAAAATATTTTTGTAATCGGAGAATGCAAAACTATACTAATCGCAAAAATAAATATAGCATTTTAAAATTATTTTATTTTTAATTAGCAATTTAAAATTATTTTGATTAAAATTATTTTTATAAATATAGCATATTAATTATTTATTATTATGTTATAGACATTAATGTCTATAACATTAAAAACAGTAATATATTTATATTAAAAGGTAAGGAGTTCCACATTGGAACATATCCTCTCTCTTAAAATCGTTACCAAATTTGCAGACGAGTCCCTAAAGAGCGCATGTACACTAAATAATACACGCACTCTTAAGGAACTCGTTCATGAAAAGACTAAAGGACATTTCATTAAGTATGTTAGGCCATGTTATGTCAATAGTAACTCAGATACAGAACTCATCAACATCATCAACCAGCCATGGTCTATGAAGGTCCAATCAGACCGTGCAATTTAGTTTTCCATGCATTTCAGTCCTGAGCTACATCTGCTGGATCTGGCCACTGCACACCAATTCTAACAAGGTACTGTCCGACATTGTGTGCCCACAGCTTCCTAGGTTTCTCCATCATTCTGAGGATTTAGACACACTATTCATAACCCTATTCGCCAATCTATAATTATCCGTACGGGCAACACGGTCAAACCAACGGAATCTCTCTCTGCACGATAATGCACAATCATGGAAGGTACCTGCATATGTATAACAAAACGAGACAAATGCACCCTTGTCGAACACCAGAAGTAATGCTAAACATTTGCTACAAGCCTTATTAACTCTCACACACGACTCAGTGTTATTATAGAGAGCTTTCATTACGTTAACTAACTTGTCTGGTATACCATATGTTCTCACAATCAACCACAAATTATGACGATAAACAGAGTCAAAAACCTTTTTTGAAATCAACAAAGCTAGCAACCAAAGGTTTCCGAAACTCTAAACATTTCTCAAGAATGTGCCTAAGTGAAAATATTTGATCCACACATCCCCTACCACTTGTGAATCCGCATTGCTCATCGCGCAATTGACTGTCAACCAAATTCTTATTCTATTAAGCACAATCATGGAAGGTACCTGGAACAGAGAGTAGGCTGATATCCCTATAGTTATCACAAGAACTGTAATCACCTATTTTGTAAATAGGGATAATAATAGCTCTGGTAAAATCCTTAGGAACCATGCTTTTATCATAAAAGATATTCAAAATTTCAGTCATCCAAGTGATAACCGAAACATTCCCAGCTCTAAGCATTTCCGTAGTAATTTCATCTACTCCCTGGGGATTTGTGCAGTTTAAGTTTAGAAATAGCCAAAATAACTTCAGATTGCGTCATAGGGCCAATATTAAAAACAGTAATGCAACTATCATCATACAAACAATGGGAGTAGAAATAACCACATTGTTTAGAACATCACTGAAATGCTCAGCCCACCTAGCCATGACAGAATCCTCACCTTCTATAACCTTACCTTGTTTATCCTTTAATCCCTGTGTACCTGTCTGTTTTCTATCACACGTAGCGTTAACTATCTGGTACAGCTCTCTGCTGTTGTGTTTTCTAACTGCTTCCTCGGCTTTGTCAGCCAAGCCATCTAGCCAAAACTTCTTATCAGCAACTAACTGATCCTTAACACGTTTATTAAGCTCTCTGTAATGCTTTCTATTAGGACTAGTAGGTTATTGATTAAGGACATTCCTGCAGTTCTCCCTTTCTGAAATAAGCTCAAATGCCTTATCACTTAAACAATTCTGCCTCCTCTGCTCCTTTTTTTCCTGAAAGAGTACTGTTAATTTCCAAAAGAGCCTGTTTAAAATGGTCCCATTATTCCTCAACTTCATTAACGAGCAAACCATGACTGTCATAATGACTACGTAACCTATCATGGTAAACTTTAGCTATAACTGGGTCTTTCAGAACTTCAGGATTAAAGTGAAGTTTGTTAACCCTAGCACAACACTTTTGAAGTTTAAGTTGCAAGACACTTTTAACAAGGTAATGATCAGAACCAATTTCAGCTCCCCTATATGGCCTTGTAATTAATAGTATCATGACAAAAATTGATAAATGAATAGTATTATGACAAAAAAGCCAGGTAATATATTTTTAATGTGTTCTATATTTTCCTCAAAAATATAAAATATAAAAAATTCACCGTGTGCTTACCGTTTTCTTCTGCTGTAAAGAAAATTATATTTTCATGACTTCTGCTAATACAGTGGACATTTCGGAAATAATTAAAAAAAACTATTCGCTTTTAATAATTTCTAAGAGTTCTATAGTATTAGAATATTAGATCAATAGCCAAGCGTGCTAACCACTCGGCCACGTCAACGTTTATTGCCCAAATAAGCCTACCAACAGAAAATATTTCTATCGCACCCTGTCGTACTTCATAAACAATGGACAAGACCAGCCTGTTGGATTATATTCAAGCTTCATAGGAGACTGAATTATTTTTAAACACTAGGATAAGCAGTGCGAAAGGCTACCCAAGCAGCCTAGTGGGACGAACTCAAAGGGGGATATACTTAAATTAGCAGGAAGGCGTTTGGTAGGAAAAAAAAAAGGAAGCTACAAACTTTCTTACGCTTTAGAAGCTTAATTGAAGAGACCGATGACAACTACAACCGATTAATCATCACTGATATTAAAAGAGAACTCAACGAGCAATTTACAGTGAAAGGCTCTGAGACGAGATTAAACCTTGCAAGCGGTAGGCTAGCCGAGGCTAACGACCTCCGCAGCCTACTGGCGAAATTTAAACGAAATTCTCGCGAAAAGCATACAATGACGAAATTGGAAGTGGGAGGGAATGTTATTTCGGACCAAAATGGTAGAGGGGAGTTTTGGAATATCTACCAAAATTTTACACATCAGTAATCGTAATCGACAAGTTTCAAATAATTGCAATAGCTTTAGTAATTAATTTCAATAAGTTGAACAATCTCATGCACACTGTCTTTTTATGGTTTCTAGGATCTCTCAGCTAATAGAAAAAAATGTTCCTCACAATTTGCCATAGAACTTAAATAAATTAGTTATATCTGTTATTTCAAGGTTTTGTATGCATTGTATAATATCCATTATTTCGAGAAGTTGAAAGTGACACCTCATTTACTCGCCATCATTATTACCTGTTCATCATTCGTTTATCCTCATATTCTTTTGTGTAAGTAATCGTTCTTTATGGCACCCGCATAGATTCTTATGTAGGGATAAGGATCTCATTACCATAACTCTAAGTAGTTATGGAGCGGGAATGAAATATCTTTGTAGCAGCCAAAGTTTTCTCAAACCATGATAATGTTAACATCTGAGAAATGTCTTGACAGGTTATTTAAAAGATGACATTTGGAACTTGTTTTTTTTTTAATTAACCAAAAACTCGATGGATTTCAAAATCTGAATTCTTGTACAAAGAGTACAGATGTCCATTAATGTTGATTCCAATTGAGTTGGAGTTTGCTTATATTCAGACTCTCTGTGACGTTATGCTAGAGGCACGAGAATACTTGCCGTATAATATGAAGCCTAGTGAATACGGTATAAGCAGGTACCATGTATACCAGATATAAATGCAGTTGGAGATCAATGCAAATATCTGTTCTCTCTTGGAATTCTTGTCCTAAGGCTTCCTTCAAATAAGTTTCTGGATGCTATCTGTGCAGCTGAAATCTCCTCTGCAGCCTACGAACCAATGGACGATTTACATTTCGCAAACTTGAGAAATTATAGAAAAAAACAGAATTTTATTTTGTTTTGCATATACGTGTTCCTAGATCAGTGGTGAAGGATAAATGACATCTGGTCATTCAATGGGAGACAATGAGACTGCGCACTTGATACTTCGAATGTTCTTATTCTTCATTGGCTCTTTAATAATGATTGCAGCTTCTGATGATATTTACAGCGTCTTACACTGTAAGCCATTGAATTTGAATTCAGATCAATTACGATATCTTCTAGTTGTTTGAAAGAGGTCGATATGTCATTGTCTTATGACCACTGGAAAGTATAGAAGCGTTCAACGGCACACTCTCGTTCTCTCCTATTGCTTCCCAATTCCTCATTCATCTTTAGACACCGAATTTTTTTCCGTTCATCTGCAACAGAGCTAAGATTCTTCACATAATTGGCACAGACTGTTGAGCTAGTTCTATAAACCATTATATAAAGTTTTCTTTTGTAATTGGTTAGTTCAGGCCTGATCGCATAAACAGTACCTGTACGGCAGGAGTCTCAAATTCAAATCATATAGGAGGACGAATCATTAACTTTTCATTATATGGCATTTTTATTTTAATAATAAGAAAAACCAAGTTATTTCTTTTTTCTTAAATGCTACATACTTTTAACATCGAAACATAAATCTAAATTTCATTGATTGTGGCTTCATCTTTGGCTGAATGCTACCATATTCTGCATACTTGATTCAGATAATCGCAGTCGAGTCAAGCCAGTTAGCCAGAATTCGCTACTATGATTATGATGAAACATATTGCTTCTGGGGCGCACGAAATAACTTTACAGACCAGCTGGGGGCGGGGGTGACTCAGTCGGTAGCGCGCCAGGCTCGTAATCCGTAGTTCCCAAGTTCGAGTCCCAGCTGGGTCAGCGTTGAGATTTATCTCCGCAAAATTCCCCGCCCTGCCCACGGTCAGTAGGGGACACCGATGGGCTTGGAAAGGCCGCCGTCCGTCGGATGGGACTTTAAGCCGTGGCTCCATTTGTGGGAGAGCCATACCCTTTGCACGTTAAGGAACACGCTGGATGGCCTTGACGGGAGGCTACCATCTGTCTCCGAACAGCTGTTCCAGTGGGTCCCCTTCCGCAACCTTCTCTGAGCCTTCGGTGTC
Organism: Ryuthela nishihirai; assembly: GCA_038380435.1. Lineage (NCBI taxonomy): Eukaryota > Metazoa > Arthropoda > Arachnida > Araneae > Heptathelidae > Ryuthela > Ryuthela nishihirai. The sequence continues at coordinate 5,333,886 of JAWZYU010000038.1, forward strand.
CATGTGACCTGGCCATTTAGCCCATGGTGTGCAAAAAAGTGCCGCTCAGTGGTAAAACAACCCAACAGACCAGGTGTCTCTAACCCCTGCCCTTTTAGGTACCTAAGGGAAATTTACATCAAAGAACTCAGAAAACGCACGTTGGAAAAAGATCATTTATCTGATACTTAGGACCAGAGTAATGTGGGAAACATATCATACGACAAATCTAAAAGTTCTCCTAAACTGTTATTTTTTTTTCATAATGCACAAAATTAATATATGCGTATATTATGGTAAGAAGTTTTAAACACTAAAATAAATATGCTTCTAACTAAACATTTATATTTTTCTTTAGCGAAATGAAATCAATTTCTTTAATAATAAGAAACACAGGTAGTACCTGTAGGTTGAACGATCCTGAGCATAGAGAAAAATCGACTTGATCCAGTTGGAATACAAAACACTCCTAATGACATGTCAGGTACTATAACCGCTGAGCTACCATTTCGCCGATCGAGATCTCTTCTATTGATGGCTTTTCTACATCATTGAGTAAGTCATTGGAATTTGCCTTAAACACAATTGAAGATGGAGATCGAAGAATCAATTTCCAAATACTACCTCTATTTAGTTGCAATGAGTTTCATGTTTTTTATGAACTTCTCTAATATTGAAAATTATACTACTTTCGTTCGTATATCATGATGCCTACTGTTTCACGTATTGTTTCAGCAAAATGATCTAAAATAGGGAAATTTTAAATATTACTTATATCCACTGAGTTATTCCTACAAGCTTACTTAGAGCATTGCCAGTTTAATATGAATCACCTCGTATGTAAAGATTAAGAGACATAGTTTAGAAAGGGTAGATATCTTTATTTTAATCTCAAAATTGTCAGTGTAATAATGAAGATATTATTGCAACGAAAGTCTAACTCATAATTTTTATCATATGTTTTTTGCTAGATAAATGTAATTAATGGAAGAGTGAGTAAAGCTACCACTCTAAATTTCAGTACTTTTTAATATAACTTTTACGTAATTGTTTATTGAAAATGAATTTATTCAAGTGCTGTTGTAGTTCAGTGACTTACAATGTTAGTCGCTAAATTAACTATAAAAGCGTATGAACTGTTACTTTACGACAGGTCGTTTATAATTTAATAACTTATCAGAAGGACTTATTTAGATATCGTATTTTGTGTAGGAATCTTTACTATTGTACGAGTGTCGACATACCAAGTGAGTGTCAGTCAGTCAGTAAAAAATGATCTCTAGACCAGTGGTTCTCAACCTTTTATGCTTCACGTACCCCCTGGAAATGTGTATGTAACTGGCGTACCCTTTGTATAGAAAGATAAAACTATAGTTATAGTATAACAATGGTAATAAAATAAAACATATCAGTGGTTCTCAACCTTTTATGCTTCACGTACCCTTTGGAAATGTGTATGTAACTGGCGTACTCCTTGGAAATTTGTATGTAACTGGCGTACCTCTTGTATAGATAGATAAAAGTATAGTTATAGTATAACAATGGTAATAAAATAAAACATATATCATTGGTTCTCAACCTTTTTTGCCTCACGTACCACCTGGAAATGTGTATGTAACTGGCGTACCCCTTGTATAGATAGATAAAACTATAGTTATAGTATAACAATGGGAATGAAATAAAATATATCAGTGGTTGTCAACCTTTTATGCTTCACGTACCCCTTGGAAATCTGTACGTAACTGGCGTACCCTTTGTATAGAGAGATAAAACTATAGTTATAGTATAACAATGGGAATGAAATAAAACATATCAGTGGTTCTCAACCATTTATGCTTCACGTAAACCCTAGAAATGTGTATGTAACTGGCGTACCTCTTGTATAGATAGATAAAACTATAGTTATAGTATAACAATGAGAATGAAATAAAACATATCAGTGGTTCTCAACCTTTTATGCTTCACATACCCCTTGAAAATGTGTATGTAACTGGCGTACCCTTTGTATAGAGAGATAAAACTATAGTTATAGTATAACAATGGGAATGAAATAAAACATATCAGTGGTTCTCAACCTTTTATGCTTCACGTACCCCTTGGAAATGTGTATGTAACTGGCGTACCCTTTGTATAGAGAGATAAAACTATAGTTATAGTATAACAATGGGAATGAAATAAAACATATCAGTGGTTCTGAACCATTTATGCTTCACGTACCCCCTAGAAATGTGTATGTAACTGGCGAACCCCTTGTATAGATAGATAAAACTATAGTTATAGTATAACAATGGGAATGAAATAAAACATATCAGTGGTTCTCAACCTTTTATGCTTCACGTACCCTTTGGAAATGTGTATGTAACTGGCGTACCCCTTGGAAATGTGTATGTAACTGGCGTACCCCTTGGAAATGTGTATGTAACTGGCGTACCCCTTGGAAATGTGTATGTAACTGGCGTACCTCTTGTATAGATAGATAAAAGTATAGTTATAGTATAACAATGGTAATAAAATAAAACATATATCATTGGTTCTCAACCTTTTTTGCCTCACGTACCACCTGGAAATGTGTATGTAACTGGCGTACCCCTTGTATAGATAAATAAAACTATAGTTATAGTATAACAATGGGAATGAAACAAAACATATCAGTGGTTCTCAACCTTTTATGCTTCACATACCCCTTGAAAATGTGTATGTAACTGGCGTACCCCTTGTATAGATAGATAAAACTATAGTTAGAGTATAACAATGGGAATAAAATAAAACATATATCAGTGGTTCTCTACTTTTAATGCTTCACGTACCCCCTGGAAATGTGTATGTAGCTAGCGTACAACTTGTATCGATGGATAAAACTATAGTTATAGTATAACAATGGGAAAAAATAAAAGATATTTTTATAACATATGTCTAGCGACTTTTCAGCTTTCACGGCGTACCCCAAAATCTTTTAACGCATACCCCACGTTGAGAACCCCTACTTTAGACCACTGTAAACTTTAGGCTCTTCGGCTCTCTCCTCTAGATTGTCAAAAACGGAACAATTGCCTAAAAGCAAGATTTCTCCTTAGTTCAAAGTTCCTTTAAATTCTTTCGAAAAAATCAAAATTGTGTAGAAATTTCAAAGTTCCTTGGAAACGAATCTTCACAAAGAAGGATCTTCTTGGCATAATCGACTTTTAAGACTTAATTCAGTAACATTCTTTCTCTTTAAACTGTTTATTAATTTTCGTCTTTGATATTCATATTATTCACAATTAAGAAGAACATGGGATACTGTTTCTTTCACACTGCAATGAACACAGTTCGGAGAATTTACCTTTTTCTTTTTGAATAAGAAATGGTTTCATAATATTGAGCCCGTTCCAAGTCTGGCGATACAGATTAAGTTCCTTCTGGTCATACCAAAGTTTCGAAAGGGAGAAATATCATTCTCAATCATGCTTCGGCAATTGGCTCTCCTAAATGTTAATACCTCAAAATGATGTTCAAATGCTTCGTTTCATTTTTTTTATTAACTTCTTGAGGTGTGTATTCCCCATGTAGGAGTAGAGGGATTTTACATGCGAGAGTGCTGCTTTTGCCAAAATGTCAGCGAAGTAATTTCCCTGAATCCCTACATGTGAAAGGATTCATTGTAGTATACATTCCGCATCATTTTTCATGATGACTACTGATGTTTTTAAAATCTTCTTAAAAATTGTATTATTGCTGGATCGGCATGGGTCGCCTTCAAGAAAATGTAAAGAGAAACTGCTGTCTGTTAATGAAACTATTTTTGGTGTGACTGATTAATGACCCATTCAAGTGCCAAATCAATGGTGAACAATTTCCAGGTGAGAACTTCTCATGCACACTGTCTTTTTATGGTTTCTAGGATCTCTCAGCTAATAGAAAAAAATGTTCCTCACAATTTGCCATAGAACTTAAATAAATTAGTTATATCTGTTATTTCAAGGTTTTGTATGCATTGTATAATATCCATTATTTCGAGAAGTTGAAAGTGACACCTCATTTACTCGCCATCATTATTACCTGTTCATCATTCGTTTATCCTCATATTCTTTTGTGTAAGTAATCGTTCTTTATGGCACCCGCATAGATTCTTATGTAGGGATAAGGATCTCATTACCATAACTCTAAGTAGTTATGGAGCGGGAATGAAATATCTTTGTAGCAGCCAAAGTTTTCTCAAACCATGATAATGTTAACATCTGAGAAATGTCTTGACAGGTTATTTAAAAGATGACATTTGGAACTTGTTTTTTTTTTAATTAACCAAAAACTCGATGGATTTCAAAATCTGAATTCTTGTACAAAGAGTACAGATGTCCATTAATGTTGATTCCAATTGAGTTGGAGTTTGCTTATATTCAGACTCTCTGTGACGTTATGCTAGAGGCACGAGAATACTTGCCGTATAATATGAAGCCTAGTGAATACGGTATAAGCAGGTACCATGTATACCAGATATAAATGCAGTTGGAGATCAATGCAAATATCTGTTCTCTCTTGGAATTCTTGTCCTAAGGCTTCCTTCAAATAAGTTTCTGGATGCTATCTGTGCAGCTGAAATCTCCTCTGCAGCCTACGAACCAATGGACGATTTACATTTCGCAAACTTGAGAAATTATAGAAAAAAACAGAATTTTATTTTGTTTTGCATATACGTGTTCCTAGATCAGTGGTGAAGGATAAATGACATCTGGTCATTCAATGGGAGACAATGAGACTGCGCACTTGATACTTCGAATGTTCTTATTCTTCATTGGCTCTTTAATAATGATTGCAGCTTCTGATGATATTTACAGCGTCTTACACTGTAAGCCATTGAATTTGAATTCAGATCAATTACGATATCTTCTAGTTGTTTGAAAGAGGTCGATATGTCATTGTCTTATGACCACTGGAAAGTATAGAAGCGTTCAACGGCACACTCTCGTTCTCTCCTATTGCTTCCCAATTCCTCATTCATCTTTAGACACCGAATTTTTTTCCGTTCATCTGCAACAGAGCTAAGATTCTTCACATAATTGGCACAGACTGTTGAGCTAGTTCTATAAACCATTATATAAAGTTTTCTTTTGTAATTGGTTAGTTCAGGCCTGATCGCATAAACAGTACCTGTACGGCAGGAGTCTCAAATTCAAATCATATAGGAGGACGAATCATTAACTTTTCATTATATGGCATTTTTATTTTAATAATAAGAAAAACCAAGTTATTTCTTTTTTCTTAAATGCTACATACTTTTAACATCGAAACATAAATCTAAATTTCATTGATTGTGGCTTCATCTTTGGCTGAATGCTACCATATTCTGCATACTTGATTCAGATAATCGCAGTCGAGTCAAGCCAGTTAGCCAGAATTCGCTACTATGATTATGATGAAACATATTGCTTCTGGGGCGCACGAAATAACTTTACAGACCAGCTGGGGGCGGGGGTGACTCAGTCGGTAGCGCGCCAGGCTCGTAATCCGTAGTTCCCAAGTTCGAGTCCCAGCTGGGTCAGCGTTGAGATTTATCTCCGCAAAATTCCCCGCCCTGCCCACGGTCAGTAGGGGACACCGATGGGCTTGGAAAGGCCGCCGTCCGTCGGATGGGACTTTAAGCCGTGGCTCCATTTGTGGGAGAGCCATACCCTTTGCACGTTAAGGAACACGCTGGATGGCCTTGACGGGAGGCTACCATCTGTCTCCGAACAGCTGTTCCAGTGGGTCCCCTTCCGCAACCTTCTCTGAGCCTTCGGTGTCCATGTGACCTGGCCATTTAGCCCATGGTGTGCAAAAAAGTGCCGCTCAGTGGTAAAACAACCCAACAGACCAGGTGTCTCTAACCCCTGCCCTTTTAGGTACCTAAGGGAAATTTACATCAAAGAACTCAGAAAACGCACGTTGGAAAAAGATCATTTATCTGATACTTAGGACCAGAGTAATGTGGGAAACATATCATACGACAAATCTAAAAGTTCTCCTAAACTGTTATTTTTTTTTCATAATGCACAAAATTAATATATGCGTATATTATGGTAAGAAGTTTTAAACACTAAAATAAATATGCTTCTAACTAAACATTTATATTTTTCTTTAGCGAAATGAAATCAATTTCTTTAATAATAAGAAACACAGGTAGTACCTGTAGGTTGAACGATCCTGAGCATAGAGAAAAATCGACTTGATCCAGTTGGAATACAAAACACTCCTAATGACATGTCAGGTACTATAACCGCTGAGCTACCATTTCGCCGATCGAGATCTCTTCTATTGATGGCTTTTCTACATCATTGAGTAAGTCATTGGAATTTGCCTTAAACACAATTGAAGATGGAGATCGAAGAATCAATTTCCAAATACTACCTCTATTTAGTTGCAATGAGTTTCATGTTTTTTATGAACTTCTCTAATATTGAAAATTATACTACTTTCGTTCGTATATCATGATGCCTACTGTTTCACGTATTGTTTCAGCAAAATGATCTAAAATAGGGAAATTTTAAATATTACTTATATCCACTGAGTTATTCCTACAAGCTTACTTAGAGCATTGCCAGTTTAATATGAATCACCTCGTATGTAAAGATTAAGAGACATAGTTTAGAAAGGGTAGATATCTTTATTTTAATCTCAAAATTGTCAGTGTAATAATGAAGATATTATTGCAACGAAAGTCTAACTCATAATTTTTATCATATGTTTTTTGCTAGATAAATGTAATTAATGGAAGAGTGAGTAAAGCTACCACTCTAAATTTCAGTACTTTTTAATATAACTTTTACGTAATTGTTTATTGGAAATGAATTTATTCAAGTGCTGTTGTAGTTCAGTGACTTACAATGTTAGTCGCTAAATTAACTATAAAAGCGTATGAACTGTTACTTTACGACAGGTCGTTTATAATTTAATAACTTATCAGAAGGACTTATTTAGATATCGTATTTTGTGTAGGAATCTTTACTATTGTACGAGTGTCGACATACCAAGTGAGTGTCAGTCAGTCAGTAAAAAATGATCTCTAGACCAGTGGTTCTCAACCTTTTATGCTTCACGTACCCCCTGGAAATGTGTATGTAACTGGCGTACCCTTTGTATAGAAAGATAAAACTATAGTTATAGTATAACAATGGTAATAAAATAAAACATATCAGTGGTTCTCAACCTTTTATGCTTCACGTACCCTTTGGAAATGTGTATGTAACTGGCGTACTCCTTGGAAATTTGTATGTAACTGGCGTACCTCTTGTATAGATAGATAAAAGTATAGTTATAGTATAACAATGGTAATAAAATAAAACATATATCATTGGTTCTCAACCTTTTTTGCCTCACGTACCACCTGGAAATGTGTATGTAACTGGCGTACCCCTTGTATAGATAGATAAAACTATAGTTATAGTATAACAATGGGAATGAAATAAAATATATCAGTGGTTGTCAACCTTTTATGCTTCACGTACCCCTTGGAAATCTGTACGTAACTGGCGTACCCTTTGTATAGAGAGATAAAACTATAGTTATAGTATAACAATGGGAATGAAATAAAACATATCAGTGGTTCTCAACCATTTATGCTTCACGTAAACCCTAGAAATGTGTATGTAACTGGCGTACCTCTTGTATAGATAGATAAAACTATAGTTATAGTATAACAATGAGAATGAAATAAAACATATCAGTGGTTCTCAACCTTTTATGCTTCACATACCCCTTGAAAATGTGTATGTAACTGGCGTACCCTTTGTATAGAGAGATAAAACTATAGTTATATTATAACAATGGGAATGAAATAAAACATATCAGTGGTTCTCAACCTTTTATGCTTCACGTACCCCTTGGAAATGTGTATGTAACTGGCGTACCCTTTGTATAGAGAGATAAAACTATAGTTATAGTATAACAATGGGAATGAAATAAAACATATCAGTGGTTCTGAACCATTTATGCTTCACGTACCCCCTAGAAATGTGTATGTAACTGGCGAACCCCTTGTATAGATAGATAAAACTATAGTTATAGTATAACAATGGGAATGAAATAAAACATATCAGTGGTTCTCAACCTTTTATGCTTCACGTACCCTTTGGAAATGTGTATGTAACTGGCGTACCCCTTGGAAATGTGTATGTAACTGGCGTACCCCTTGGAAATGTGTATGTAACTGGCGTACCCCTTGGAAATGTGTATGTAACTGGCGTACCTCTTGTATAGATAGATAAAAGTATAGTTATAGTATAACAATGGTAATAAAATAAAACATATATCATTGGTTCTCAACCTTTTTTGCCTCACGTACCACCTGGAAATGTGTATGTAACTGGCGTACCCCTTGTATAGATAAATAAAACTATAGTTATAGTATAACAATGGGAATGAAACAAAACATATCAGTGGTTCTCAACCTTTTATGCTTCACATACCCCTTGAAAATGTGTATGTAACTGGCGTACCCCTTGTATAGATAGATAAAACTATAGTTAGAGTATAACAATGGGAATAAAATAAAACATATATCAGTGGTTCTCTACTTTTAATGCTTCACGTACCCCCTGGAAATGTGTATGTAGCTAGCGTACAACTTGTATCGATGGATAAAACTATAGTTATAGTATAACAATGGGAAAAAATAAAAGATATTTTTATAACATATGTCTAGCGACTTTTCAGCTTTCACGGCGTACCCCAAAATCTTTTAACGCATACCCCACGTTGAGAACCCCTACTTTAGACCACTGTAAACTTTAGGCTCTTCGGCTCTCTCCTCTAGATTGTCAAAAACGGAACAATTGCCTAAAAGCAAGATTTCTCCTTAGTTCAAAGTTCCTTTAAATTCTTTCGAAAAAATCAAAATTGTGTAGAAATTTCAAAGTTCCTTGGAAACGAATCTTCACAAAGAAGGATCTTCTTGGCATAATCGACTTTTAAGACTTAATTCAGTAACATTCTTTCTCTTTAAACTGTTTATTAATTTTCGTCTTTGATATTCATATTATTCACAATTAAGAAGAACATGGGATACTGTTTCTTTCACACTGCAATGAACACAGTTCGGAGAATTTACCTTTTTCTTTTTGAATAAGAAATGGTTTCATAATATTGAGCCCGTTCCAAGTCTGGCGATACAGATTAAGTTCCTTCTGGTCATACCAAAGTTTCGAAAGGGAGAAATATCATTCTCAATCATGCTTCGGCAATTGGCTCTCCTAAATGTTAATACCTCAAAATGATGTTCAAATGCTTCGTTTCATTTTTTTTATTAACTTCTTGAGGTGTGTATTCCCCATGTAGGAGTAGAGGGATTTTACATGCGAGAGTGCTGCTTTTGCCAAAATGTCAGCGAAGTAATTTCCCTGAATCCCTACATGTGAAAGGATTCATTGTAGTATACATTCCGCATCATTTTTCATGATGACTACTGATGTTTTTAAAATCTTCTTAAAAATTGTATTATTGCTGGATCGGCATGGGTCGCCTTCAAGAAAATGTAAAGAGAAACTGCTGTCTGTTAATGAAACTATTTTTGGTGTGACTGATTAATGACCCATTCAAGTGCCAAATCAATGGTGAACAATTTCCAGGTGAGAACTTCCGTTATATTTTGATGTCGCACTGCCTCAAAATGCTAAACTTCGGGAACACAAAAGGCATAACTTTCAAGAATGGATAAAGCTTTTTTTTTTCGGTTAATTTTACTTACACAAGTACTGCATTGTGCTCTTTACATGGTTGTAGGCAGACTAGCGCTGTCGACTACAGTCAACAGTAATCTTCAGGGCGGCTTACAGTTCCTTGCAGAGGCGGATTGTTTGTGACAGGTTAGGATAAGTAAAAATAATAACTTTTATTTCTGCAGATATTTTCACTGACGAGAGTCCTGCAGCGGAAGGAAGTTTCAGCATGCTAGTGGAGTAACAGTCACTAGGTAGCAGCATTCGGTGCTTTGCCAGTATCATTTAGATGTAATACCTTCTCAGTAGCGAGAGCGAAGAGCAGTGAGCCGTTTTCCCACGTGCTGGTCACCAACTTCAGTAGAACAATGCTGGGTAGTTGAAGTGTCGAATTAGTAAGTGCAGCGGGGAGGTGCGGTGCTGCCGGTTGTCCAAAGGTGGTGAGTGATGGGGATGGGAAGTGACGTAGCAAGATGTGCCAAGCTGCAGGAGGAAGAGGTGTGTTAAAATTGCAATATCTGTCTCAGAAGGCGAAAACTTCGAGAGTTTCATGGAAAGTTACTTTAGTTTTGGACTAAGGGGAGAGGAGACAATGGATGTGGACTCCGACTGGGGAACTACCTTGCCATCATGGACAATTTTAGCAAGGGCGGTTCGTGGAATTTTGTTTCTAATATCCCGTTTATGCTCCTCTATCTTGAGTTTTAGGGTGCGGGTAGTGCAGCCGATATAGAGAGAGGGGACATCGGGGAGTGAAATGGATGTTAAGGGAATGAAGCAGATTCCGATTTTGTCAGTTTGGTTTATGGGATCTCTGTCATGCTTAAGAATTTTAAATAGAGTCGGTGGTGTTTTGAAAGGAACTTTTAGGTTAAATGGTTTTAGGAGGTTGCTAACAAATGGTAAAATATGGAGGAAGGTAATGGAGGCGGTTAATTTATGATGTGGCTGCAGAGGTGATGGAGAGTTATTGTGTAATTTATGCTTAGCTCTGTGAAGAATTCTATTGGTAAAGTTATTAGTATAACCAGCATTGCGCCCAGTGGCAAAGATAAAGCTGATTTTATTTTGCAGGTTGTTTGGGGAATCACAGGCGCGCAAAGCGAGATAAAATGCGGAGTAGAAAAAGACACTTTTAAATTTGGTGGGAGGAAAGGCATAGAAGGGAATAAGGGTGGGGGGAAACCAGGTTTGCGAAAATCGCTAGTGGTTAGAGTGTCTTGGCTGGTTCGCCGAATATTAAGGTCCAGAAATGGGAGGGTTCTGTCTACCTCACTCTCTTGTGTGAATGAAGTGGTAGGGTAAAATGAATTAAACTCTTCAAAGAATTTGGCGAGTTCCTGTTCTGAGTGTTCCCAAATGAGAAACACATCGTCTGCAGATCTGGCCTAAAAGAGAGGTTTGCATGCTCGCTGATCGATCAGGAACCTTTCGAGGTTACGGAGGACAGCGTCGGCAAGTAGGCCTGAAAGAGGCGATCCCATGGGAAATTCGGTGAGCTTCTTATAAAGGGTTGAATTATATTTAAAATAATTATTATCAATGACAAGGTCGAGCATTTTCGAAATTTCTTTAGTTTAGGATTTGGTTAAGATCTCCAGAGTTAATCAGTATTTGGATCAAAATTCTTTTTGCTTGGTCAATTAGAGTGTTAAGGCATAGGAAGAAAATGTCAAAGGAAAGCAAATTGGCGTGATCGGGGGTCTTTTAAATTTCGGATTTTCGAGAGAAAGTCTGTGGTTGAGGAGGTGGTTCTGGGGTGTGGAGGGGGGAAAAGGGTTGAAATAATTTTAATAACCCTTTTTCGAGGTAGAATGTAGGTGCACAATATTTCGATATGAGGGGTCGGAGGAGGTTGTGTGTTTTGATTTTAACAAAAATGGATAGAGGCCGTGGGGTAAAGGAGTGTGAATGCAAATTTTCATAGATTTTCTGGAATGAAGTCATTGCTCTTGAAGGCTTTTTTGGGAAAGATTGCAGGTGGGATCTCTCTGCATCACTTTAACATTTAATTCAGCTATGGTTTGTTCCATTTTTGATTCAAATATTGGGGTATCGAGGATAACAGGTTGTGCAGATTTGTCAGCAGAAAGTATTCAATCAATCATTCAATCAATCAATTTTATTTCATCATCATGCAATTTATAACATAGAAAAATATGAGTGAACCCAAAAACCACATGGTTTGTCTGGGTCACTAAATTAAATTAATACAAAAATTAATAACGACTTACTCACTACAAAGATTACAAACAATATGTGTCATTTTTCCGATATATGTACAACAGATATTTACTTTAAGCTTGATTATCTAACATAGGGGGGGGGGGGGGATCATCATCTTTCAAAGCTTAGATGCCTGGTTTGTGCTAGGCATCTGGGAGAGATTTGATAATGTTTGATGGAGTGGTCTAAAGAGCTGAAACCGGAGCTTATCTCTCTCAAGCTTGGGTACCTAACTGACTATACCTTCCAGTTCTGTGATGATCTCTTGGGTGTGGCATTTCCGTGGGGGAGGGGAAATAAATGTGGATTCGAGTTCTAGAAGGTTGCTTTCTTCAGATGTAAATTTGGGGGACGAAAGGTTTAATAATGGGACCGGATGCTTAACCGGAGGTTTACTGGTTCGGGTATATTTCGTTTTTAGATGGTTTAACTTGTTTTTATC